>CM072095.1:23880407-25372907 GCA_036850905.1 Luffa acutangula | reverse complement strand
TCGCGTCTATATCCTAGCCAGCTTATCTGAAGTTTTGGCTAAAAGGCATGAGGGCATGGTAACAGCGAGGGAGATTATGAACTCTCTCTGGGAGATGTTTGGACAACCGTCCTACCAACTCCACCATGACGCTCTAAAATAAGTCTATAGCTATCGCATGAAAGAGGGCACGTCTGTTCGGGAGCATGTCCTGGATATGATGGTCCAATTCAACGTGGCAGAGGCAAACGGGGCGGTCATAGATTAGCGTAGTCAGGTTGCATTCATCTTAGAATCTCTTTCGAAGAGTTTCCTGCAGTTTCGAAGCAATGCAATGATGAATAAAATAACATTCAACCTGACTAGCCTCCTGAATGAGCTACAACTCTATCAGTCTCTTCTTAAGAACAAGGGACAGATAGAAGGAGAGGCAAACGTTGTTCACTCTAAAAGAAAGTTCGAGAAGGGTTCATCCTCTGGAACTAAATCTTTAGCCACTTCTTCAAAGAAAACTCAGAAGAAGAAAGGAAACAAGGGGAAAGCTCCCAGTACTGCTGCTAAAAGCAAGGGAAAAGCCAAAGCTATGGCAGATAAGGGCAAGTGTTTCCACTGTAGTGTAGATGGACATTGGAAGAGAAACTGCCCAAAGTACCTTGCTGAGAAAAAGAAGGAAAAGGAAGGTAAATTTGATTTACTTGTTTTAGAAACATGCCTGGTAGAACATGATGAGTTTACCTGGATACTTGATTCAAGAGCAACTAATCATGTTTGCTCTTCTTTTCAGGAAAATAGTTCCTTTCGACAGTTGAACGATGGGGAAATGACACTCAGGGTCAGAACTGGAGAAGTCATTTCAGCTAAAGTAGTGGGAGCTGCAAAGTTATTTTTTAGAAATAGATTCTTACTTTTAGAAAGTTTGTTAATTGTTCCCAAGATTAAGAGGAACTTAATTTCTATTTCATGTTTGATTGAATAATGGTATACAGTTACTTTTGATATGAATGAAGCATTCATTTATAAAAATGGTGTACTTATTTGTTCAGCCAAATTGGAAAATAACTTGTATGTTTTAAGACCAACCGAAAACAAAGCACTTTTAAATCACAAATTATTTAAAACTGCTGAAACTCAAAGTAAAAGGCAAAAGATTTCTCCATCAAGTAACAATACTCATCTTTGGCATCTCAGACTTGGTCATATAAACATCGATAGGATCGGTCGTTTGGTAAAGAATGGACTTCTAAGCAAGTTAGAAGATGATTCACTACCACCTTGTGAATCTTGTCTCGAGGGAAAAATGACCAAGAGACCCTTTACTAGAAAAGGTTACAGAGGCAAAGAACCCTTAGAGTTAATACATTCGGATCTATGTGGTCCAATGAATGTAAAAGCTCGAGGAGGGTACAAATATTTCATCTCATTCATAGATGATTATTCAAGATATGGTTACTTGTACCTAATGGGACATACGTCTGAAGCCCTTGAAAAGTTTAAGGAGTTTAAGACTGAAGTTGAAAACCTATTAGGTAAATCTATTAAAGTACTTCGATCTGATCGAGGAGGGGAGTATATGGATCAAAGATTCCAGGATTATATGATAGAACATGGAATCCAATCTCAACTCTCAGCCCCTGGTACACCTCAGCAGAATGGTGTGTCAGAAAGGAGAAATAGAACCTTGTTAGACATGGTTCGATCAATGATGAACTATGCTCAATTGCCTAGCTCGTTTTGGGGGTATGCAGTAGAGACTGCAGTATACATCTTGAACAATGTTCCCTTGAAATGTGTTTCTGAAACACCTTTCGAATTATGGAAGGGGCGTAAACCTAGTTTGCATCACTTTCGCATCTGGGGTTGTCCAGCACACGTGCATGTGACAAATCCTAAGAAACTGGAACCTCGTTTAAAACTGTGCCAATTTGTTGGTTGCCCTAAAGAAACGAGAGGTGGTTATTTCTATGACCCACAAGAAAATAAAGCGATTGTATCGACAAACGCCACTTTCTTAGAGGAAGACCACATGAGAGATCATAAACCACGCAGCAAAATAATATTAGGAGAAGCTACTGAAGAATCATCAAGAGTTGTTGATGAAGTTGGACCTTCAACAAGGGTTGATGAAGGAACTAGTTCTTCAGATCCATCTCGTCCATCTCAAAGGTTGGGAATGCCTCGACGCAGTGGGAAGATTGTATTACAACCTGACCGCTACTTGGGTTTAACTGAAACTCAGGTTGTCATACCTAATGATAGCATTAAGGATCCATTGTCCTATCGACAGGCAATGAATGACGAAGATAAGGATGAATGGGTCAAAGCCATGAACCTAGAAATGGAGTCAATGCACTCCAATTCTGTATGGGAACTTACAGATCTACCAAATGGGGTAAAATCCATAGGGTGCAAATGGATCTATAAGGGAAAAAGAGATGCAGCTGGAAAGGTACAAACCTTCAAAGCTACACTAGTGGCAAAGGGTTATACCCAAAAGGAAGGGGTTGACTATGAGGAAACCTTTTCTCCTGTAGCCATGTTAAAGTCCATAAGAATTCTCTTATCCATAGCCACATATTATGACTATGAAATATGGCAAATAGACGTCAAGACTGCCTTTCTGAATGGTAATCTTGAAGAGAATATCTTCATGTCTCAACCCGAAGGGTTCATAGCCCAAGGTCAGGAACAAAAGGTTTGTAAGCTCAATCGATCCATTTATGGATTGAAACAAGCGTCCAGATCATGGAACATTAGATTTGATACTGCAATCAAGTCTTTTGGTTTTGACCAAAACGTTGATGAGCCTTGTGTGTATAAGAAAGTCAACAAAAGGAAAGTAGCTTTTCTAATACTTTATGTAGACGATATCCTGCTCATTGGGAATGATGTAGGATACCTCACTGACATTAAGAAATGACTAGCAACCCAATTCCAAATGAAAGATCTGGGAGAGGCTCAATACGTTATGGGAATCCAAATCATTAGGGATCGTAAGAACAAAACGGTAGGTCTGTCTCAAGCAACGTATATTGACAAGATGTTGTCTTGATATTCGATGCAAAACTCCAAGAAGGGACTACTACCCTTCAGACATGGGATACACCTGTCGAAAACAAAAAAAAGTCGCAAACGTGCGACGAAATTCTCGTTTAGTCGCACGTTTGCGACAAAATTATACATTTTGTCGCAAGGTTTGCGACGAATATACAATTTTTGTCGCAAAATTAGCGATGAAAAGATAAATCGTCCCACGATAGGCGCGAAAAATCCCCAAAAGATTTTTGTTGGGGTCACAGTTTGAATTTCTGCGACGAAATAAAAGAAATCGTCGCATCCTCGTGCGACGAAACTAGTCTTTTCGTCGCACAGACTTGCGACGAATAAGGTATTTTCGTCGCAGGCCTCGTGTAGGGTGTGAAATGACACACATCAGTCACATCATCAGTCTGCAGAGTGCGACGCTTGATAGCTTTTCGTCGCAAGCTGTGACGAAAATCACTATTTCGTCGCAAAAGGTTGCGACGAAAAGCAACGTTTCGTCGCAAGCCTTTTAAAACTCGTGTCTTCACTTTTTTTTTCACTTTCCCTTTCGACTTTGAATGGTTGTGAGAGAGAGGAGGCGGTCTGCGAAATCACTTTGCTAGTTCGACTTCACTTTGCCGCCCACTGTCTTCACTTTGCCGACCACGATCTTCATTTTGCCGCCCACGGTTGTCAGAGAGAGGAGGTCGGCCACGGTCTTCGTCGGAATGGTAAGTGCTCTAAGTATTCCATTTTGTTCTCATATTTGTCGAATGGCCTTGGGGTTCATTGGTTAAGCTATTTTTTTGTTATTTCAATATTTGTTTTTTCATTTACACCACTTTTTTTCTTGGTGTTTCAACATAAACATTGTTAGATTAGTTGAAGGAAGCCATTTTCATTGGAAGGATTCGTCATTATAGGTATGAGTTATAAAATTTATAGTTTTGTTTGTAATTTTTCTGTTTTTTCATTTAATAAAGTTTTTTTGTTAGATTTGTTTTTTCCTTGGTGAAAGATTTGTATAAAATAAAATAGGTGCATATTGTTAACTGAATTTTTGGAATGATATTATGTGTTCAAAATATACTATTGGAGAAAAAGAATGTTGTGCCTATTGAACATTGTGGTTGAAAGTGTTGTTAAAGATTCAAAGTATGTTTGTTATTGTTCTCTTGGATGTAAATTATGATTTTGAAATGTGATTTGAGTGAAAAGTTATTTATATTTGTTGATTTTAGGGGAGGGGGAGGGGGAGTTGTTTCATTTGTTGAAGCTTGGACTTTTTTAGTGAATGTGGATTTGAGAGAGAGTTGTTTATATTTGTGAAACAAACAAATTAGCTTAATAAGTATTGTTGCATTAACCCATTACACAAAATAATATTATTATTTTAATCCAATCAATTTAGCAAAAGTAATGATCGGCCCATAGAATAAACATTCATTTTGCAACGATACTTCAGAGGTTTAGAACAACAGCTACCGTAGGGTAGTCAGCTACTTCTCCTCTGAATTGAGACAATCTCAGCCAATCCCTATTCCCAAAATAACTCATATTCCAATAGTTCTTAGCTACTGTTTTTTCGGTTAGGAAATTATTAACACCTTAACAATTTCCCGTAAGTGTGACCCTCAATTTTTCAGATTTCAGAGGTCGGCTCCAACAATGCTACCGTAGGGAAAGTCAAAGATGGAAATGAACTTAAGAAACCCTATCCATTTCTGAAGTTTACGTTGTTCCGACTCCCATGATCAAGTCCTCCGTAGGGTGATCGCTCCTAGGGCCACTCGCAGGCAGATCATAGGGATCTCACGGTGCAACCTAATGGAGGAAACCATAGGATACATTGCCACGTGTCCTGCTCCCACTTACTATAAAATACTCCTTCATTCACCTTGATATTGATCTATGCAAACACCATCCGTAGGGGTTCACTTCCAGGGTGACTCGAGGCCAAGCATGAACCTCACGTTGTGAACTTTTGAGGACGTGAGAGCAAAACTTGATTTATGAAAATCTTGTTTTGATATATTTCTTCCCACTAAGTATTTTTATAATTATAGGGTCTATTACTTAGGTAAATTCTGACTAAGTGAATCTATCTAAGTCTATGCCTGTATATAACTTTTATATATATAGGTCTTTTCTCTAATGTCTAGGTGGATTAAACACTTTTAATTACCTAGAGACATTGCATGCTAATTAATTATGGTTAATTCAACTCAAGTTCCGGCTCAGTTCCCAGGTATCAGGTGTTCCGTAAACCGTAATCTTAAGTACCTCCAGCCTTAGACAGAACTTTACCAGTAGAGTTCCCTTATAACCAATAGTTATGATAAATCTTTACTCTAAAGATCTACGTGAATTAAACTCTTTTATTTAACCTAGTGACATTGCATGCTAACATAACTATGGTTAATTCAACTCAAGTTCTGAGTCAGTTCCCAGGTAGTAGGTGTTCCGTAAACCGTCATCTTAAGTACCTCCAGCCTTAGACAGAACTTCATCAGGAGAGTTCCCTTATAACCATAGTAATGTAAACTCTTTAATCTAAACATATAGGTGAATTAAACCCTTTTAATAAACCTAGTGACATTGCATGCTAACATTTAACTATGATTAATTCAACTCCGATATTCCGGGTTAGTTCCCAAGTAGGAGGTGTTCCGTAAACCGTCATCTTAAGTACCCCAGCCTTAAATAAAACTTAACCGATAGAGTTCCCTTATAACCAATAGTTATGATAAATCTTTACTCTAAAGTTCTAGGTGAATTAATCTCTTTTAATTGACCTAGTGACATTACATGCTAACATAACTATGGTTAATTCAACTCAAGTTCCGAGTTAGTTCCCAGGTAGCAGGTGTTCTGTAAACCGCCATCTTAAGTACCTCCAGCCTTAGACAGAACTTCATTGGGAGAGTTCCCTTATAACCATAGTAATGTAAACTCTTTACTCTAAAGATCTAGGTGAATTAAACTCTTTTAATAAACCTAGTGACATTACATGCTAACGTTTAACTATGATTAATTCAACTCCGGTATTCCGGGTTAGTTCCCAGGTAGGAGGTGTTCCGTAAACTGTCATCTTAAGTACCCCAGCCTTAGACAGAACTTAACTGGTGGAGTTCTCTTCTAATCATAGTAATGTTTTTCCTACTTAGTCAATTAAAACTATTTTTAATTCTAAGTAAGAAAATAATTCTAATCCTATTAGAATTATAATGAGCTTAGGTCTAATTAATTTTAAACATTTTAAAATTAATTCATTTTAACCTAAGGTCCTATGTTTGCATGCAACTCTTTGTTTTAGGTTGACGGTTTCTAATCAATTTTATAACTTATTATAAAATTTTAATGATTAGCCCTATAATATGCTTTTATGGTGTTGGAAAATATAACAATCATATTCTAATTATTAAACACCATATTATTATGACGCCGATAACGCTAATATAACAATTATATTAATCTAAAGTGGTGTCATGCTTCATGCAATTTCAATTTCATTTAATTAATATCGATTATATTAATTAAACATCCACAAAATTAAATTACATGAAATTTGACATTAATATAATATAACTCTTATATTAATCTAATTAATGCCATGTTCAATTCTATTTCATTTTCATTTAATTAATATAACATTTTATATTAAAGGGAAAAATACACTTTTGGTCCCTGAGGTTTGGGTTAAGTGATAGTTTGGTCCCTAAGTTTTCAAACTCAACAAAAATACCCCTGAGGTTTGAGATAAGTAGCACTTTGGTCCCTGCCGTCTATTTTTCTCTTAAATACTAACGGTTGCTGACATGGCACTATTATTTTAATTTAAAAAAATAGTTTTTATTTTTTTTAAATAAAAACATATAAAAATATAAAAATATTATTATTTTATTTAAATTTTTTTTCTCTCTCTTCCTTTCTTTACCTCTCATCTCCTTTCTCCCCAACTTCTTTCTCCCTCTTTATCTCCTTCTTCTTCAGCTCCGGTGGCCGGCCGCCGCCGGCCGCCGACGAACGGCAGCGGCGACCGGCCGAAAATTTCCTTTTTTTTTCTTTTTTTCTTTCTCCCCTTTTCTTCTCTCCTTTCTTTTCTCGTTCCGTTAACTATTTTTTTTTAATAAAAAGAAGGGAGAGGGAGGAGCTCCCTCTCCGGCGCTGGCAACGGGAGGAGGGAGGGCCCCCCTTCCTCCCGTCTCCGGCACGAAACGGGAGGAGGGAGGGCTCCTCCTCCCTGAAACCGAGAGGGGCTTGAAACCGAGCAGCGACCGGCCACCGGAGCTGAAGAAGAGGGAGATAAGGAGGGAGAAAAAAGTTGGGGAGAAAGAAGATGGGAGTAAAAGAAAGGAAGAGAGAGAGAAAGGATTTAAATAAAATAATAATATTTTTATATTTTTATATGTTTTTATTTAAAAAAAATTTAAAAATAATTTTTTTAATTAAAATAATAGTGCCACGTCAGCAACCGTTAGTATTTAACAGAAAAATAGACGGCAGGGACCAAAGTGCTACTTATCTCAAACTGTCACTTAACACAAACCTCAGGGACCAAAAGTGTATTTTTCCCTATATTAAATCATACATGAAAAGAAGCATTGATTTATATTTATTATTTTCATTTATAATATAACTAATTATATTAATTCTCGTGAAAATAATCCTAAGCATGCATGCTACATTAATTAAATATAACAATTATATTTAGCTAAATTAATGTCATGCAACACGCTTCACCAATTTCATAAATTTAATATAACAATTATACTAAATAACTCATGAAATTAAATTCATGCATAATTACCATACATTATAACAATTATAAAATAAATATGCATGAAAACATGCTTAACCTATGGTGGGAATTTAAGCTATATGACATCCATAAAGCAATAAATAACAATTGAACAAGTTAATTTTGGCCCCTAGAATAAAATAAGGATAAATTACAATAATTATAGCTAAATTCTATCCTAAAAGTCATTCTACAGCTCCAAATATCGATCTAGACCGCCCAAACTGACTCGAACCACTTCGAACCAGCTACGAAAACCACGAACTGAGCCAAATTCAAGCTGAATCGAACCAAATCGGTCCAGCCCAGCCAGACCGCGTGAACTGGACCGCCCAATCGCCTTGAACCGTCCTGTTGCGAAACCCTAACGCGTCCTGTTATCATGACAACGTCGCGATGCTTGCAACGCAGCATCGCGACGTTGTTGCGTATGGAGCACTTTCTGGGCAAAAACAACAGCTGTTTCTCGTCTTTTGGCCTTGATTTTTGTCGTGATTTCTCTGATTTTAATCTCATAAAAACCTATTCTAGACCCGGACTTACATAGGACTCGATTTTACATAAAATACTCGAAACACCGGGCCCTTACATGATCAAATCACATAAAAAAAGTAAAATCTATGGCCATGAAATTATCCAAAACAGTTCAATGCAAACCATACATACATTATGCATTAATCAATCTCACCAATAGCCAATGCAAATTTTAGAGAAACAAAATTAGATCTACGATCGACTCTTATACCAATTGAAGGATTTGAATTCCTTAATTTCGTAAAGTGGAAGGGTGATTGCGACCGATTCGTAATTAATTTTTGTTTAATCTAAAATACCAATACATTGACAACAAGCTTAGAAGTATTCTAGATTTATATTAAGGCTAAACATACAAAGATATTAGATCTAAATCAAATTTATATAGTAACAAGTTACTTACTCTCGTTGACGACTCTGATTAAATTCACCTACTGCTTGTGAAATAATCACGAACTATTGTGAACACTACCACTATGGCTACACTGGTATGACTTTGAGACTACTAGAGGCAGGAGACTGGTGGGAGCCTTTGGGAGAATTCTCTGAATGTAGGAGAATGAATGAGATGCCTTTCACCCCACCCCAGGGGTCCTATACATAGTAAAGACCAAGACATTTTTCCTAATAGAAAAATGTCTCTAATTTTAATAAATAATTAATTAATTCCATAATTAATTAATTTCCCAATTAAATATCATATATTTAATCTTAGGGATTTTATTAAAATTAAAATTAATATGAATCCAATTCATATAAATTTATTTGAACTCTTTCAAATATTTTCTTTCCTAATAGGAAAAGGTCTCTAATTTTAATAAATAATTAATTAATTTCATAATTAATTAATTACCCAATTAAATATCATATATTTAATCTTAGAGATTTTATTAAAATTAATATGAATCCAATTCATATTAAATTTATTTGAACTCTTTCAAATATTTTTCTCTCAACAATTCATTTTTGAAATTAATTCAAAAATTATATTATAAAGTTTCATAAACTTTATATTATAATGCATCAATAAACATTATACGATTCCCCAAATAAATTGAACACTTTCAATTTATAATTTATACTTAATTGCCTCAAGTCTCTTTACGAGCTACCAGTGGGACCTAATGGACCTACTGTTGGGTTTAATGTCCTATAAACTCGTAGTTTGTAAATCATTAAACATATTCTATTTTCAATAAAGACGTTATTGAGGTTATTCAGTAAAAGATGTTATTGAATATATACATTGCGAATGATTAACCTAAATCCAATAAACTAAGATCCTTGAATATAAAATGAATACTCGAACTATATGTAGGGACATATCATAGGATCAAGTTCAAGTTTATAGTCAAAATAGTCTATAGTATAAGGATACGGTTGGGTGCCTTATCCTGGTGACACTATGGATGCGGCCCACTTTGTATTAAGTACAAACGATGAGATCCTAAGTCGTTCATGTGGAGACATGCGAGTGGGGGCGTCCTATGCAATGAGTTTGCATAAGACAGGACCACGAAATAAGTCACTTTCTCTTTATAACGCCGTTTACCGAAGAAACTGACTATTTCTCATAGATGACCTAGGTAACTCGTTCTTAATCCTGAGCGAGCTATGAACTCCTGTTTATACGAGATTATCCTTTGATCTGCATGGGTGAGAGTGGCCAGCATCGCCGACTCAACAAGCCTACCATTTTGGGGATAAGATCGAATAGATAGCTGGGGACATAGTTTCGCAAGACGGAATTCACTCCTACCCTTTCCAGGGATAGCAGAGAGGTTGTTCTCTTAAGAACTAACTCCAGGACTTGAACAAGGGGCCCCACCCTCTCCTTGGATCGAGAGGGACTTAGGTTTGATGGTTGGACCACAAACCGATTGTTCATTAGAGGATTAGTGGAACTTAAGGAACAAGAAGTACTATAGGGGTAAAACGGTTATTTGACCTAGCTATAGCTACGAACAACCTGTGAAGGAACGACTTACTGAACATGGTTAAATCAAGTGGACGGAAATATATCTATAGTGAGGGGAGTGCAACTATCGGGCTATAGTGGAGTGTCCCGGTAGTTAACGAATGTTGGCTAGCTTGAATAATGAGATTAGTCGGTTAGTCTCGAATCGTTGGAGCCCATGATCTATAGGTCCATTAGGTTCCCCTACTAGCTCATATCGGAATATAGCCTAGAACAAATTGATAGGATTCTTTGAATTGTTCAAAGTCGGAAAAAAGGGTATTATCGTAAAATTGTGTTTGATACAATAATTTAATTATGAATTAAATTAGAAAATGAGAGATAAAGTATTTAAAAGGGTTTTAAATACTATATACATGAATTAAGATTCATATATAAAAGATACACAGTATTAAGGTGATTAACTTGCTTAATCATTTATAATCAATTGGGCAAGGTTCACATATGATCTTATATATTAATGTCACATTTAGAATTGATATTAATATCATAAATGAACATTTGAAATTTGATTTTGAATCATGGTAAGTGGAAAATGATGTAATTCCACTCTTGCATGAAGATTCAAAGTGGAATTACACCACAAACATGCATACTTGCATGTAATGTTGTTTGAACACCTAGCTTCCACTTTCATTCTTAAGATCACCATGTGTCTTGCATCTTGAGGCTTCTTCTTGCATGGATTCTCTCTATAAGTAGAAGAAGAATCAGATTGGAGAAATGGGATAGCATTTACCTTAATGTTATGCTGCTGAATTTCTTCCTCAATCACTCTCTCATCTCATATCTCCATAAAGCTTGAACCTTCAAGCATTCCCTTCCCATTCCCTATCACTATAGACTCCCACAAGTCGTTCTCGGCCCGGAGAATAGTAGGGAAGACTCTAAAGGTTGTCCAAGAGAAGTTGGAGAAGGAAAACACCACAAGGAGTACCTCATAAGTGAGCTACAAAGGTTGGTGTTCTCTCAACTCTATATTCTGTCTTTTATAGAACATGCATGCTTTAGGAGCAAAATTGAATGTCTTAAGTGCTTCCGATCTTCAATTGCTTCCGCATGTGTTATATGAACACCTTCACCTACAGATCAGAAACTCCAACGATACGAGAATAATTGGCTAAACTCATTAACCAAGTTAGTCAACATTCGTTAACTGTGGGTCACTCCACTAAAGACCCATAACTGCACTCTTCTCACTGTAGAATATTTCTGTGTCCACAGATATCGACCAATGCAGTAAGTCAATCTTTCACGTGTGTTCGTAAAACCAGCTGGGTCAAATTACCGTTTTACCCATGGGTTACCTCTGGTTCCTTAAGTACCGCTGATCGCTCTAATGAACAAGTTGTTTAGGATCCAACCACTAAACAGGAGTTCCTCTTGGGCCAGAAGAGGACGACACACCTTTATTCAAGCCTCGGAATCAGCCCTTAAGGGAAAACACATCAACTTACCCCAATAGGGGAAGGAATGAATTCCATCTTGTACTGTTATGTTCCCAGCCCCCATTCGGTCTTACCCCTGAAACGGTAGGCTTATTGAGTTGGCGAACTGGCCACTCTCACCCATACAAATCTAAGGACAATCCCTCCTGAAAGGGGTTCATAACAGACTCAGGATTGAGATTGAGTTACCTAAGTCATCCTATTGAAATAGAAACCTAAACTAGTTAACGGTGTTACATCTAGTGGTTACTATTTCGCGGTCCAGTCTTATGAAAACTCATTTTATAGGATACCCCCACCCGAATGTCTCCTACATGGATGCTTTGGATCATTGCATCTGTATCAAATACAAGGTGGTCCGTATCACATAGTGTCACCAGGATAAGGTACCTAACCTTATCCCTATACTATAGACCTTTTAGGTTGTTACTTGGACACTGATAGCGAGCATAGCTAGCTAGTTTTCCCTAATCATTTTAGCTAGTCTTTTATGAGTATTGGCCATTTTATTGTGCTTTAATGTTTATTTTGTAGGAAATGGTTGATTGGAGCTAAAACGCAATAGTGGAGTTAATCGGGTGCTCGGGACGCGAAAAGATGCAAAGGAATGAAAAAGAGTCAAAGAGGAAAAAAGTCAAAATAGGGTCAAACGCAGACTAGCGTCGAGACGCTAGCATTCCTTATCTGAATAGGCGCAAAACGGTCATAGCGTCTCGACGCTGTGTAATTTCCATTCCAGACACGCGTGTTTTAGAGGCAGCGTCTCGACGCTACGACAAAAATCTACAATATAAGTTATTTTTGGCTAGGGCTGAAGGGGGGATTCTTTTGGACACTTTTGAAGCCGTAAAACAGAGGAGAAAAACAGAGGATTGAGGCTGAACAAAGGAGATCAAGGTGGAAATCAACCCATTGTTCGTGGGATGGTGACGGGGACGTTCGGTCTCGGCCTACATTGAGTTTTTCCTTTCCTTTTCCTTTTCTCTAGCTAGATTTTATGGTTTTGTCATGTTTAGTTGAGCTTGTAATACCATTCATGAGTAGCTAAACTTGTGGCTTAGAGATTGATGTAGTTGATTTAGTTTATGGATTGATTTATGGTTTAAGTTGTGCAATGGTTATTATGTATGCAATCTTGATTTAATGCTTTCAATTAATTGGCCATTAGTTGAATGATTTGAGTTTTGATTCTTGCTCGGGAGAGGGGATTAAATGTAGACTTACTCAAGATTGCATGACTAAAGTTTATTTTCTAATTCGTGACGGTTTTTAGATTAACTTTAGAATTGGTCAAAAGAACTCATTGCCTTGCATGTTCATAAACTTAGATAGGGATATCAAGTTAGTTAATTTGCATGAGAATCAATTATACTCGGGAGAGGTAATTGTGATTAAAGGTTCTTAGGCTCA
This sequence comes from Luffa acutangula, assembly GCA_036850905.1. Classification (NCBI taxonomy): domain Eukaryota; kingdom Viridiplantae; phylum Streptophyta; class Magnoliopsida; order Cucurbitales; family Cucurbitaceae; genus Luffa; species Luffa acutangula. The sequence continues at coordinate 25,359,736 of CM072095.1, read as the reverse complement.
TAATTCCATTGTGCATAATAACTTATTCCTTAAAATCAATCCTAGACTAAATCGGCGAAATCAATTCCCTAAGTATTCTTCCAATTGAATTTCCATTTTTTTTCTTGTTTTGATTTAGTTTTCGATCTATCACTCATTACTTTGTTTTCCCTAAATAAAATTGAGCAAGATAATTCAAAATACTTGATTTAGCTTAAACATCCAATCTAGAGGACGACACTCGTTTGTACGAACACTTTATTATTACTTGACCCGTGCACTTGCGGTAAGGAAAATTCCACATCAGACACCGATACTTGTATGTCCCCACATACTAGTCCAAGTTTCATTTAAACAACCTTGGATCTTAGTTGATTGGATTTAGGGTTTATTAATGCAAACTCGATTGTTCAATAACCAAATTACTGAATTACTCAAATAACGCTTTATTGAGATCGATTAATTTGTTTCATTTACTATCTACGAGTTTTAGGGCATAAAATCCAACAAGAACATGGAATCCAATCCTCACTCTCTGCCCAGTACACCTCAACAAAATGGTGTATCAGAAAGGAGAAATATAACATTTTTTGACATGGTTCGTTCGATGATGAGGTATGCTCAATTTCCTAGCTCGTTTTGGGGTATGCTGTAGAGATTGCAGTACACATTCTGAACAATGTTCCCTCGAAGAGTGTTTTTGAAGCACCTTTTGAGCTATGGAGTGTAGGGAATAAAAGTCTCCACACAGCGGAAGTGCATCAATTGGACCTTACGCCGTATATTAATTAACATTAAAATACCGTTACGAAAACTCAATCAAACTTTAAACATACTTTAAAGTTGCTGGAAAATTAGTTTAAACATGCTGAAAAATAAATCCAAATTTATTTTCATACTTTTCTAAAGAAAATAGGAAGAACCGTTACAAACCTCCGTTGTAGATTTGACCGTTCTTCGCCAACGATGCTCCAACGAACAAAACGCAACAGCCTCCTTTGTCTCGTGATCGCTGGAAAATTCTTCTTGAATGACACAATAACCACAGAGGTTACACCGGTATGACTCTAGGTCTAGGAGGCAAAAGACTTGTAGGAGTCTTTCTCTAAGAGGGAGGCTAGAGAGAATTCTAGGTCTTGTCTTGAGAGTCTAAGAGCAAGAGCAAAAAGTGTCAAGTGTCCTAGACCAATTAGGTCTAGTGTTCTATTTATAGAAGAGAGGCCATGAATAAAATATTCAATTAAATCAATCTTTTCCGAAATAGATTCAATCTTATTCCTTATTTAATCAATCATGATCAATCAATTCCACAATTGATTAATCTTTTCCACAAATGACTAATTACTTCCATAAGTGATTAGATCATTTCCATAAATGATTAATCACTTCCTTAAGTGATTAATTATTTCCATAATTGATTAATTCTCGGTCAATGAATTCTTTAATTAATTAACCACCAATTAAATATCACATATTTAATTCCCGAGCTAGAATTAATTAATTTGCCCAAACACATTTTAGGCCTTAAATTAATTAATTCATTATTTGAACTCTTTCAAACTTCCATAAATTTATATTTGAATTTCTTCAAATATTAATTTCTCTCATAATAATATATCAATATATATTATATTTGTTTCCCTTAGTAAATTGAACATTTTCAATTTACATTTATTACTTAGTTGCCTCAAATTACTTTATGAGCTACCAGTGGGACCTAATGGACCTGTAGATCAGAAGCTCCAACGATGTGAGATTAATTGGTCAAACTCATTAACTACATTAATCAATATTCGTTAACTGTGTGTTCATTCCACTATAGACTCACAGTTGCACTCTTCTCACTACAGACATATTTCTGTGTCCACGGATCTAGACCAATATCGACTAGTTAGTCCTTCACGAGTTCCGTAACACCAGCTGGGTCAAATTACCGTTTTACCCCTAGGTTACTTCTATTTCTTTAAGTATCAGCTCTCCTCTAATGAACAACCTGTTTGTGGTCCAACCATCAAACAGAAAACCCTCTCGTGCCATTGAGAGGGTAGGGCCCTTTGTTCAAGACTCAAAGTAACCACTTAAGGGAACACTCATCTGCTTCCCTAAAGTCAGGAATGAGTGAATTCCATCTTGTACGATTATGTTCCCAGCTCCTCATTCGGTCTTGTCCCCAAAATGGTAGGCTTATTTAGTCGGTGTATTGGCCACTTTCACCCATGCAAATCAAAGGACAATCTCTCATGAGCAGGAGTCCATAATCAACTCAGGATTAAGACTAAGTTGTCTAGGTCATCCTAGTGAAATAGAAAACCAAGTAGTTAACGGTGTTATAACCAGTGGTTACTATTTCGCGGTCTGGTCTTATGCAAACTCATTGCATAGGATACCCCCACTCGCATGTCTCCTACACGAACGCGTTGGATCGCAGCGTTTGTATCAAATACAAAGTGGGTCGTATCCATAGTGTCACCAGGATAAGGCACCCAGTCTTATCCCTATACTATAGACCCTTTAGGCTGTTTCTTGAACAATGATCCCATATGTCACTACATATAGTTCAAGACACATATTACAGTCTTGGATGTGTAGTTTATTGGATTAGGGTTATTTTTAGGCAAAGACAAATATAAAATAACTAATAACAATTAATGGAAATATATCAATATTATTTCATTAATATCCGATCAACAGTTACATTCACTATCTACGAGTTTTAGGGCATAAAACCCAACATGGAGAGGGCGTAAACCTAGTTTGCATTGTTGAGTTTTATGCCCTAAAACTCGTAGATAGTGAATGTAAACAAATTGTATACTTGTTTTAATAAAGTGTTATTGAGTTTCTACAATAAAGTGTTATTGTTAAGTATTGCACAATTTGACTCGAATCCAATAAACTAAGATCCAAGGTTGTTTACATGTGACTTGAACTAGTATGTGGGACATACGGGGATCGGTGTTCAAGTAACAACCTAAAAGGTCTATAGTACAAGGATAAGACTGGGTACCTTATCCTGGTAACACTATGTGATACGGTCCACTTTGTATTCGATACATACGTATTGATCCAAGGCGTCCATGTAGAAGACATGCGAGCGGGGGTATCCTATGCAATGAGTTTGCATAAGATCGAACCACGAAATAGTAAACCACTAGATGTAACATCGTTAACTAGTTAGCTTACTGTTTCAATAGGATGACCTTGGTAACTCAGTCTTAATCCTGAGTGTGTCATGAAGTCCTTCTCACGAGGGATTGTCCTTTGATTAGTATGGGTGAGAGTGACCTGCACGCCAACTTAATAAGCCTACCTTCTTGGGGACGAGACCGAGTGGGGGGATGGGGACATGACAACACAAGAATGAATCCACTCCTTCCCACTTTTAGGAGAAGTAGATGAGTGTTCCCTTAAGTGGTGACTCCGAGACTTGAACAAAGGGATCCCACACTCTCACTGGCCCGAGAGGGACTTTCTGTTTATTGGTTGGACCATAAACATGTTGTTCATTAGAGGAGCACTGGTACTTAAGAAGACAAATGTAACACAGAGGTTAAACGGTAATTTGACCCAGCTGTGATTACGAGCACTCGTGAAGGATTGACTTACCGGTATAGGGCTATATTCGTGGACACATAAATGTTCTAAAGTGAGAAGAGTTCAGTTGTGGGTCTTTAGTGGAATGACCCACAGTTAATGAATTTTGGTTAACCTGATTAATGATTTTAATCGGTTAACCTCATATTATTGGAGCTTCTGATCTGTAGGTCCATTAGGTCCCCCTGCTAACTCATAAAGAGTAATTAGGAACAAATATATCATGAGAGAATTTGAATAGTTCAAATTCATATTGGGAATTAAGTTAATTGTATGAGATATAAATTAATATAATGTATAGTGTTGCATTAAAATATAAAGTCTAATTTGAGATTAAACTTTTCTATATTGAGAGATTGATATATTTGAAAGAGTTCAAATATATGTCTAATTAAATATATGGTATTTAATTAGAAGATGAATTAATTAATTATTCAATTTAGTTTAAATTAAATGAGATTTAATTAAACTATAGTCTATGAGAGAAATAAATATTTGAAGAAGTTCAAATATTAATATGAATTTGATTCATATTAGATTTATAGGATATAAGAGAATTTGAAGGAGTTAAAATTTTAATATGAATTTGATTCATATTATAGAATTAATTAATTGATGGACTGAAACTAAATATGTGATATTTAATTGGGTAACTAATTAATTAACTAATAGAAGGTTTGAAATTAAATATATGATATTTAATTGGTGGTTAATTAATTAATTATGGAAACGATTAATCACTTATGGAAGTAATTAATCATTTATGGAAATGATTTAATTAGTTATATATGGAAGTGATCAATCATTTATGGAAAAGATTAATCAATTGTGGAATTGATTGGTTATGGAATTGATTAATTATGGAAAAGATTAAATCAGTTATGAAAATAATTGATTTTAAATGAATATTTTATTCATGGTCTTTCTCCTATAAATGGAACACTAAACCTAGGGTTTAGGTTAAACAACATAAGGCCACAAGAATGCACTCTTGCATTCTCTCTAGTCTCCCTCTCATATTCTTTCAACCCAAGAACTCTTGGGAGAATTTTCTCTCTAGAGTTTTTCCCATTCAAGATTAGGTAGTCCCACAACTACGTTCCTAATCTCAGTGTTATAGTGGGAAAGATCAATTGGTGGTGTCCCAATTGACAATTGTTGACGCTTGGTCCAAAATCAAGAAAGGCGTTCTTGATATTTGAGAGACTACAACGACGGTATGTTTGCTTCTCCCCTGTAGAATTAGTTATAAGGTTGTATGTTTAGCCTTAATAATTGATTTAGAATAGTTTTCTAAATTTTTGCCAATGTATTGGTATTTTGGTGAAAACAAAATTAACTACGATTCAGTCCCAATTTCGCTTCTGCTTTATGGAATTAGGGAATTCCAATCCATCATAGGTCCCCCTACTAGCTCGTAAAGGGTAATTGGGAACAATTTATCTTGAAATAATTTGAATAGTTCAAATTCATCTTGGGAATCAAATTAATTATATGAGATACAATTAATATAATTATAATATAAAGTTGGGAAAAATACACTTTTGGACGGAGAGGGAGGAGGGGCCTCCCTCATCCTCTGTTTCGCGCCGGAAACAGAGGTTCCTCCCTCCTCTTGTTTATTTAAAAAAAAAAATTAGAGAAGAAAAATGGGATAAGAGAGAAGAAGAAAAGAGAAGAAAAGAGAAGAAGAAAAGAGAAGAAAAGAGAAGAAGAAAAGAAAAAAAAAAAAGTCACCGGTGACCAGTGGCGGCGGCGGCGGCGGGCGGTGGCCGCCGGTCGCCGGAGTTAGGAAGAAGAAGAAGGAAGATGAAGGAGATGGAGAAGATGGAGAAAAAGAAAGAGAAGAAAGAGGGTGGGAGAAAAAAGAATAAAAAAAGAATAAAATATTAATATTTTATTATTTTACTATTTTTATTTAAAAAATAAAAATAAATAATTTTTTTATTAAAATAATAGTGTCACGTCAGCAACTGTTAAAATTTAACAGAAAAATTGACGGCAGGGACTAAAATGCTCCTTATCTCAAACCTCAGGGATATTTTTGTTGAGTTTGAAAACTCAGGGACCAAACTGTCACTTAACCCAAACCTTAGGAACCAAAAGTGTATTTTTCCCTATAAAGTTTAATTTGTGATTAAACTTTAATGAGAGAATAATATATTTGAAAGAGTTCAAATATATATTCAATTAAATATATGATATTTAATTATTAAATTAATTAATTAATTCTGAATTAATTAATTATTCAATTTAGTTTTAAATTAAATGAGATTTAATTAAACTATAGTCTATGAGGGAATTATTAGAATATAATTCTAATATGTAATTAATTAAATATGGGCGATATTTAATTATGAAATTAATTAATTATTGGAATTAATTAATTGATTAGTTTAATTGAATTAATTAAATGCGATTTATTTAAACTATATATTATGTGAGGGAATTACATTTAAATAAGATTTAAATGTGCGTGAGATTGATTAATTAATATGATTAATTAATTAATATTTAATTAATTGATTTAATCAATTAATTAAATGATCTTGATTTAACGGTCAAGATTGTTTCCTAACCTAACATTAGGGTTTCCTCTCTTATAAAAGGATGGGGCGTTTGCATCAATAGCAAAAATGAAAATGGAAATTGCAAGCGTGTCTTCCATTTATTGGGTTTGCAGATATAGCAAAAAAAGTTTGGCCCGACCCAAACAATAACGTAAAAAGACTAAAATAACCTCAGCTCGTCGTCCACTGACATACCAAATATCTAGTATATTAAACCCTAAAAATATACTAGATATTTGGTATATCAATCAACTGATATACTAAATAAGATATAGTATATCGTCAGATGTATATTTCGTGAATATATCAACTGATATACTAAATATATAGTATATCAGATGTATATTTCGTGAATATAATATGCTTTACACATGAGCTTTCATTAGTTTAGATATCTTTGATATACTTCAAGAATTAGATATATTAGCTTTATTTTGGGACAATATGTGTGGTAGAGGATTTAAACCTCTAACCTCTTGGTTGAATGTGTATATATCAGTGATTTTTTTTTAATAACAAGTCTATCATTGATGTATTTAGCTACTCATAATCAAGTTTTAATTATTTGAGTAGTAAAAAAAATGAGGTATATCAACGGTGTATCAACTTTCATAATAGGTATAGAAGACAAACATTTATTTTATAAAAGACAAACATTTCATTTAAAATATGTAAAGAATACAACATAATTCAATAAAGAGAAAAGAAAATATAAAAAATATAAGTAAAGAAAGTAACATATCAAGGATATCATTGGTATATCAAATATTAGTTTATCAAATCAAGTATATATTAGATATATCATTAGTATATTAGGTATATCATTGTATTCATTCAAGTATATCAAATTTGGTATACTTTATATTTCGTATATCAGTAAATATAAAGTATATCAGATATACTACTAATATACCAACAAGGGTAAAATTGGAATAATAAAAAAAAACAGAAATCAGATTTTTAAAATTTTGCTATATTTGCAAACCTAAAAAATCATAGCTAAATTTGCAAATATCCTAATATTTTTTGCTACCCATTGCAATTCCCCTAAAAGGAAAGGTTATGAGAACCCTAACCCTAAGGTCTCATTCTAGCCTCCCTATCATATTCTCTAAACTCAAGAACTCTAGAGAGAATTTTTCTCTCTAAGAGTTTTTTCCATTCAATATTAGGTAGTCTCACAACTACGTTCCTAATCTCAGAGAATAGCAGGGTAGCCTCGTGGTGGTGTTCTTGAAGAATTCATAGTCGTCAGATGGAGCTATGTTTCTCATCGCTTAACTTTTTGCCAATGTATTGGTATTTTTTAGAACAAAATTAATTTACGAACGGTCCAATTGCTTCCGCTGTAAAAGAATTGAGAATTCCAATCCTTCATGCATTACTTCCGTATCTGGGGTTGTCCAACACACGTGCTTGTGACAAATCCTAAAAAATTGGAACCCCGTTCAAGATTATGCCAATTTGTTGGTTTCCTTAAGGAAACGAGAGGTGGTATTTTCTACGACCCACAAGAAAACAAAGTGTTTGTGTCAACAAACGCCAATTTCTTGGAGGAAGACCATATGAGAGATCATAAACCACGTAGCAAATTAGTATTAGGAGAAACTACTGAAGTGTCAGCAAGAGTTGTTGATGAAGCTGGCCCTTCAACAAGAGTTGATGTAGGAGCCAGTTCTTCAGGCCCGTTTCGTCCTTCTTAATCGTTGAGAGAGCCTCAAAGTAGTGGGAGGGTTATAACTCGACCTGGCCGCTACTTGGGTTTAACTGAAACTCAAGTTTTCATACCTGATGATGATGTTGAGGATCCCTTGTCTTATCGTCAAGCAATGAATGACGTTGATAAAGACCAATGGGTCAAAGCAATGGACCTTGAAATGGAGTCCATGTACTTCAATCAAGTTTGGGAACTTGTAGATCTACATGAAGGGGTAAAACCCATAGGGTGTAAATGGATCTATAAGAGAAAGAGAGATGCAGCTAGGAAAGTGCAGACTTTTAAGGCTAGACTAGTAGCAAAGGGTTACACCCAAAGAGAAGGGGTTGACTATGAGGAAACCTTTTCTCTTGTTGCTATGCTAAAGTCATTAGAATTCTCTTATCCATAGCAACATATTATGACTATGAAATATGGCAAATGGATGTCAAGACTTCCTTTTTGAATGGTAATCTTGAAGAGAATATCTTCATGTCTCAACCCGAAGGGTTCATAACCCAAGTTCACGAGCGAAAAGTTTGTAAACTGAATCGATCTATTTATGGGTTGAAACAGGCATCCAGATCTTGGAACATTAGATCTGATACTGCGATCAAATATTATGGTTTTGACCAAAATGTTGATGAGCCTTGTGTTTACAAAAAAATCAACAAAAACAAAGTAGCTTTTCTGGTACTATATGAAGATGACATCCTACTCATTGGGAATGATGTAGGGTACCTGTCTGACGTTAAAGATTGGCTAGTGGCCCAATTCCAAATGAAATATTTAGGAGAGACCCAATATGTTTTTGGGATCCAAATCATTCGAGAGCGTAACAAAAAAACGTTAGCCCTGTCTCAAGCAATGTATATTGACAAAATGTTGTCTCGATATTCAATACATAACTCCAAGAAGGTTTTATTGCCTTTCAGGCATGGGGTTCACTTGTCTAAGGAGCAATGTCCTAAGACACCTCAAGAAGTTGAGGACATGAGACAAATTCCCTACGCCTCAACTGTGGGCAGCTTAATGTATGTTATGCTCTACACTAGGCCTGACATTTGTTATGCAGTAGGGATAGTCAACAGGTATCAGTCTAATCCAGGGTTATACCACTAGACCGCCGTTAAGAACATCCTCAAGTCTTTTCGGAGAATGAGGGACTACATGCTGGTGTATGGGGCTAAGGATTTGATCCTTACAGGATACACCGACTCTGACTTACAGTATGACAGGGATTCTAGGAAATCCACGTCACGGTCAGTGTTCACCCTTAACGAGGGAGCTGTAGTTTGGAGAAGCACCAAACAAGGGTAAATAACATACTCCACCATGGAGGCTGAGTATGTAACTGCTTGTGAAGCAGCTAAGGAAGTAGTTTATTGAGTTTTATGCCCTAAAACTCGTAGATAGTGAATGTAAACAAATTGTATACTTGTTTTAATAAAGTGTTATTAAGTTTCTACAATAAAATGTTATTGTTAAATATTGCACAATTTGACCCAAATCCAATAAACTAAGATCTAAGGTTGTTTGTATGTAACTTGAACTAGTATGTAGGGACATTTGGAGCAATGTAGTGATTATTTCTCTGTTTAATTTGCAAGACTTCCCCCAGCTGTTTACAATGAAATATTAGTTACTTCCTCAAACGAGTAACTGAATTCCCAGTGGAGGTTGTCAAGGATGAGGGCAAGAACATTCCAGTCAGCATACCTCAAGTGTGAGGCTACTACTTGGCTCGACTTTATCAAGCATAGATTATTGCCTACAACGTACGCCTCCACTATCCCCCGTGATCAAGTACACTTGAAGGTTCAGAATCCCATAGAGCTCCAATGATATAAACTTGTTTGACAAGGGGATTATTGACATTGCCAATCTGGCTAGACTTCAGAGAGGTGAGGTGCGCCAGGGTGGTTTGTTGTGCGATGTCCATAGAGTGCTGAAGCAACTTGAGATGGTTCTCAGTAGGCTAGAATTCACTGAGAGACAACTTCAAACCTACTAGAGCTATGATCGCTGAAGGGACACCACACTAAGGAGGGCTATGCAAGCAAATTTTTCTAAGTTATATCAAGTCTTCCCAATTTTTCTTGATGATCTTATAAACCCATGCATTCCACCCCCGCCCATCATTTGAGAGGAAGAAGAAAACCCAGAGGCTGAACATAAAGAAGAATTAAAGGGAAGTTTCAATTTCTTCGAGCAAAGATTTTGATGAATGATTTTTTTTGTGCTCGCCTTGCATGTGTTTTGTTCTTTCTGCTTATGTTATGTTCTGCTTCTTTGTTTTTTATCTGTTGCTTTAAAATCTATCTCTGTCATGATTACGTAAATCTATGATCTTGATCTTTAATGAAATCAAATACTGTTTTGTTGGGAACATCTGAGTATCTAACTTATTTTTCTTCTGAATTTTTGAAGCTTGGACTAGTTAGCTTAATTAGACCAAGATGTTCTGATCTCCAGAAACCTTTTGCTTAAGCATTCCTTCTAGCCTGGTCATGACTGCAGCAAAAGTTTTGAGGTAACATTGTCTTATTTGATCCACCTTAAGCTTAATCTTAGTCCCACACTTAGTTTAAAATTCAGATAGACAAAATAAGTTTGGGGGTATACTTATCATGTTGCTAATTCATTGAGGACAATGAATAATTTAAGTTTGGGGGACTTTTAGCTACTCCGCTTGTTTTGCTCGAGCATTCCTCTCCTTCATAATAATTTTTCTAGGTTGTTGAGTAACCAGAGACATTTGTGACACCCACAGTTTGTCTTTGCGTCAAAAGATGACCTAGGAGAATATATAAAAAATGATAAAAATAATTGTTGAAAAGAAAAATTTTGAAAAAAATTTGCTGAGAAAATTCATAGAGCAAAAGTTTTGAAGGATGAATGATAATCTAGCAGTTTTCTGTCTCCCAGGGCTTAGGTGAGCTTCATCATAAAATGTCGCCATTATGAGAAGCAAGGGATAGAATAACTAAGGATTTTTGGGTATAACAATGAGTATTTAGCCTAATTGGTGATAAGTTTGAGACAAGGGTATACTGCACCATAAAGTGGGTCATCTCATGCTTAAGAGCTTATGACTGTAGGGCTGCTTTAAGTCTGAAGAACATAAAAACATAAACCCCTTAAAATGTGTTTAATATGTCTGATAATAGAGCCAGGCTGTGGTAAGTTCTTAGGATTGAGTTATAGGTGGTGATTATTTGTTCAAAGCTGAAAGAATTCTTTTGCTGCAGCAGTGCTTGGTTTTGCAGGATGCTCAGGTAAAGGTTGAAGGTATTGTTGGATTATCTGTTTTGATTGAGTTGTGCTATGACTAATGTTTTGATTTTTCAAGGGAAGGTGAGTTAGTATTGCTCGGGACGGGCAATAGTTCCAGTTTGGGGGTGTGATAACTGTCCGAAAAGTAGTTATTTAGGCCTTAATTCTATAGGGATTTGTGTGTCTTTTGTGCTTAATAGGGTTGGTTTTAGATATATATTATATGTTTTAACCCATTTGGAAGAATGGAGGCTTTGAAAGTTATTTTGTGCAGAAAATACTGTTGAGCGACGTGAGGGAGCAAAATCTGTTCTGCAGCAAAGTTGGGAGCAAAAACTGCCATGTCACAGCTCGTTAGCCAAGTTGATAAACCGACTTATGTTGAGTTATTTTCGGGATAAAGGAGCGAGGAGAGCCTGCCATGTGTCCAATTTAACCTAATTCTCATCTTATAAAAGGAGGAGTCGTCAAAGATAAAGCGAGGAGAGCCGAATTGATGGCATAATGGAGATCTAAGAAGACCATTTGCGATTCCTCTCAAGAAGACAAAGTTCTTCCATGTTCTTGGTGGTTTGGAGCAACCGTTTCATCTCCCCAATTACCAAAAGGATTAGTATTTCTTGTGTATTTTGCATCATGGATGTGTTTATCGAGATTGTAACGTATTTTATGTTTCCAATCATGAACTAATTGCTTTGCAGGCATTGGTTAAGAATTATGTGATTGTTATATTTATAAATCTGGAAATTCTATTTGATCATGATCATCTTGAATTATTGTTGATCTTTAATCTCATTATGTTCCCGCCTAGCTAGCCGGTATGTATAGCTTCTCCTAGTTTCAGAGACGATTTAGGAGTTGTGTGGCGATAATTCACGCTAGATCATTGTGTATTGGTGAACGCCAGTGACTGAGTTAGGGATAACCAGTTGCCTAGTGCTTGATCGGTAGAGCTTCATTGGTTTTAAAGGATCCCGCTGATAGTACTGCAGGAGATTGACAGATCAAAAGAATTGCTGGAGCATCTTTATAAACAATTACAGAAGTCTTAACCTGTGTCTGTTTCCATTCTTTTTTCTCTGTCGTAATCATATACTACTTTCGCATATCTTTTGTTTCAGCATTTTAAAAAATCCAATCAATTTAACCAAACTTTTGAAATCACTAAAAAGGCAAATTAAATCAATAGAGGTAGGCATTTCAAGACCATGTGGATACGATAAATACTTATCACTTGCTGCTAGATTGTGTATACTTGCATAGTATTCTGGAGTTAATTTATCTCATATTTTTAACCACTTAAGAATTGCAACAAGTTTTTGGCGCTGATGTCGGGGAGCAAATTTGATTCGGCCTATTTTATTCGACTTCAAGAAGGATTAAATTTGATTTGATTGATTATTTTTAAATTTAGAAGATTTGGTTTTCTATTTTAAAATTTGAATTTCGTATCCAAGATTCTTCAGGTTCAGCAGGTTGTTGAGGCAAAGTTATGGGAGAAGCAAAATCATCCGAATTAGGAGGGATTTCGTTGAAAATTTATTATTTTTACCGTTGGGATTTTCTTTGAATATTTGCAGGTAAATTTGCTTGAGTAATATGATGAAGCCACGTGTCACAAAACGATGATCCAACGGTCTCATTAGTTGACAGCGCATAATTAATTACTGCGTGCAATTTGAAATCGGGAATTTACCGTTGACAGATTTAAAAGATTGCAGGTGGTTTTGAACGGTAATTTTATTTAATGGGAGCGAATTCTTTCGGTTGAGATTTCATTTTGCTGGAGCTCTATTTATTTGCAGACCCTGGTAAGTTTTTTTTCACTTCGACTTCTTTGTTTGCATTCCTCTATTTTCGTTGCTATTATCCTTTCTCCTTGCAACCACCCCCTTGAATCCTTAATGGAAAAAACAAGAGCGAGGAAAGAAAGAGAGAGTGAGGAGGAGGAGGTACCGGTTAATCCGGAAGTAATTAATGAAATTTCTAGATGTTTTCATTCCATGAGCACTGACTAACTCTAACTTAACTATTTTCTTCTGAATTTTTGAAGCTTGGACTGATTACGCTTAATTAGATCAAGGTATTCTGATCTCCAGAAACCTTTTGCTTGAGCATTTCTTCTAGCCTGGACTGTTGCTGCGACAAAGAAGATTTTGGAGGTAGTGTTGACTTATATGATCCACTTTAAGCTTAGTTCTAGTCCCACGTTTAGTTTAAAAATTCAGATAGAAAAATTTAAGTTTGGGGGTATAATTGCAAATATTTAATGATTCATTGGGGACAATGAATAATTCAAGTTTGGGGGACTTTTTGCTACTCCAATTATTTTGCTCGAGCATTCCTCTCCTTCATTTAAAATTTGCTAGGTTGTTGAGTAACCGGGGACATTTGTAATACCCATAGTTTGTCTTTGCGTCAAAAGATGACCTAGGAAATGTGAAAAATGAAAAGAATTATTTGCTGAAAAAAAAATTGATTGTTGAAAATTTTGCTGAGAAAATTCATGGAGCAAAAGTTTTGAAGGATGAATGATAATCTAGCGGTTTTTCTGTCTCCCAGAACTTAGGTGAGCTTCATCACAAAATGTCGCGATTCTGAGGGGCAAGAGATAGAATAACTAAGGATTCTTGAGCTTTATAAAGAGTATTGAGCCTAGTTGGTGATTGATGTGGACTTTTCCTAACCGCAAGCGCACGGGTCAAGTAATAATAAAGAGTTCGTAAATACGAGTGTCGTCCTCTGGATTGGATTTTTAAGCAAATCAAGTATTGTGAATAATCTCACTCAATTTTATTTAGGGATCAAAAAGTGATGAATGAATGATAAGAAAACCAAATCAAAGTAAAAAGTGTGGAATTTCAATTGAGAAAACTACTTAGGGAATTGACTTCGCCGATTTAGTTTAGGATTGATTTTAAGGAATAAGTTATTATGCACAATGAAATTATGAGCCAAAGACCCTTTAAACACAACTACCTCTCCCGAGTAGAATTGATTCTCATGCAAATTAACCAACTTGATATCCCTATCTAAGTTTATTAAACATGCAAGGCAATGAGATCTTTTAACCAATTCTAAAGTTAATCTAAAATCGTCACGAATTAGAAAATACTTTATTCATGCAATCTTGAGTAAGTCTAAATCAAATCCCCTCTCCCGAGCTAGATTCGAAACTTAAATCATTCAATTAATGGCCAATCAATTAAAAGCATTAAATCAAGATTACAAACATAATAACATTGCACAACTTAAACCATAAATCAATCCATAAACTTAATCAACTACATCAATCCCTAAGCTACAAGTTTAGCTACTCATGAAAAGAATTACAAGTTTGACTAAACATGTAAAAGCCATAAAATCTAGCTAGAGAGAAGTAAAAGGAAAGGAAACACTTAATGTCGTTGATCCCAGAACGTCCCCGTCTCGATATCCACGCCACCAAGTGAAATTCCCGGTCCTCGTCCTTGCTTCAGCTCCCACAGTAGGTCTCTAGTCGAAATTAGGGTTCAATTCTCTCAATTTGGCCTCCTCCAATCCGTAGCAAGGTAAGAAAGACTAAATAGGGAAATTCTGCCGATAGCGTCGAGACGCTGTCAAGACAGCGTCGAGACGCTACCTCTTATACGCGCGTTCTAAATAAGGGAAAAACGGTAGCGTCGGGACGTTTCCTATCACAGCATCTCGACGCTGTGAGCTTTACGCGCCTAATCTAATATGGAATGTGAGCGTCGAGACGCTCAAGAGCTAGCGTCGATTAACTCTAATATGGCATTATAGCTCCAATCAACCATTTCCTACAAAATGAACAATAAAACACAATAAAATGGCCCAAACATCATAAAAGACTAGCTAAATTAAATAAGTAAAAGCAGCTAGCAATGCTCGCTATCAAATACCCCCAAACTTAAGCTTTTGCTAGTCCTCGAGCAAACTACAAATCAAACATACAATGGAAGAATGGATGCATCAATCGTAACTCAATCCTCAAGGCTCAAAAGTCAATAACCAAGCAAACAAGAGACATGCACACAAGGACCAATGAGGGAGACAAATTAAAATTTTTCCAAAATTAACTTGCACAAGCGAGATCTAACTCAACAAGATCAGACTCTACTAGCCCGGGATTGACTTATTAAACTCTCAGCTCATCTTCCCTCTACACTGGCACTAAGGCTTCACTAATGAGTTAATGGAACAAATTAGATTGTTTTCCTCCAAACTTAGGTGCTTATAAATAACAATTAAATTAAGCATGTATATGTGGCACTAGCTTTCACACACCCATTGCAGGGACCCTTAACCTGAGATTTCTCTGGTTGGCCTAACTGATCACAACAGGGATAGCTCTTTTTTCCTTAATCTTTATTAAACATTGCAAACTGTGCACAGGCCATGACATAATAATTTTCTTTTCAACAGTAACTACAAGAATGATTTTTCTTTATGAGCATAAATAACATATATTCTTTTCTTTCCTCCTAAGCAAGATCAAACATGCTAATTTGCAAAACATTAACTTTTTAGCTCGACCCTACACCTATCGAGGTGACAACAAGCATATGAACCTAATAATTCGCTCCTAAGCATTCAAATCCAAATCTAGCCAAGAAAAATACTCTACTCATGCAAGCCATCTCCTAGAAAAATTTTAAAAAGTCTCCCTTTTTGGGCACTTATGCTTACAACTCATCACAAGCTTGAAAATTGACAAGAAAGCCTATCCTAGGACATCATAATCATGCAAAAGTAGCATCCAGAAAACAACCATATGCATAATTCAAAGAAAGCTCAAAACTATAGCCCGAACTCAGATGCTCAAGGGCTCCACAAACATGCTAATCCACCCCCAAACTTAAAATATGCATTGTCCTCAATGTATAAAGAAAATAAAGCATAAACAAGCATGAGAACAATAAAAGAATGACAGTAGTGAACAATACTGGCCTGGAATGATGATGACTTCTTGCTTGAGATCTTGGAATCTTGAAAGCTTGAAAGCAAAGGAGAGAAAGAAAACAAGACCTACAAAACAAAATCAAACAATAAATCAAAAACAAAAAGAAAACACACTAAACTTACTTGGGTTGCCTCCCATAAGCGCTTGTTTAACGTCATTAGCTCGACGTGTTGATCGTGCTTCAAGGAGGCTTTTGTTCTATGAATCCAACAGAGGTGCTCTTTCTTGCACCTTTCCTGTAGCCCATGAAAAGCACTTCATCTTTAGAGTCTTCAACTGCTTTAAAGATTTTTTTTTTCGTTATTGACTCTAATAGTGAGCTCCCTGCGCTCAATATCTATAATCACTCGCCCAGTAGCGAGGAATGGTCTTCCTAATATGACAGGCATTGAAGGATTTTCTATCATGTCCATAACATACAAATCAATAGGGAGGAAAAATCTACCTACTCTGATTAACACATTTTCTACAATACCAACTGGTCTCACCACAGATTGATCAGCCAATTGGAGCTTTACAGGAGTAGACTTAATCTCACCTATATCTAACTTTTTACACGACGATAGAGGGATGATATTAATGCTAGCACCTAAATCACATAATGCTCTGAAAGAATAAGTACCAAAACTACAAGGAACAGAAAAACTCCCTGGATCTGCTACTTTTTCAGGTACCTTCTGTTGTACTCTGGTGCTGCATGTGGAAGCAAGATAAACAGTGTCAACCTTCTTTTCTTTTCGCTTCTTTGCTAACCACTCCTTCATGAACCTGTTGTACTGGGGTATCTCTAATGCCTCTGCAAAAGGAATATTAATATTCAGATTCATAAAAGCATTCATAAATTTATCAAACTGAACCTGATTGTTCTTTTTCTTTTTTTTCTTTTTCTTTTCCTTGGGAACCAACAGTGTGGGAGAAGGAATAGGAGGCTCAAGGTTAGGCTTTTCAGCCTCATCTGATGATGTGTCCTCCTCAGCTTCCCCTGTAGGCGTTTCATAGTCCTCAGATTCAGGTTCCTCTTAAGATTCCTCCTGGTCCACAGTGATTGCCTTACAATATTGCATCTGGGGTTTCTCTTGTTCAGCTGGGGCCTTACCTTTATTCATGGTGCTTACAACATTCACCAACTGTCCCAGCTGAGTTTCAATGTTCTTGATGGCAGCACTGTGGCCATTCACTGTGGTGTTGATGGCAATGACTGCCTCCTCTAACTTGGTTTTCCTGTTACTTGACTCTGCAATGAAAGCTCCAATAAGATCCTCTAACTTTTTATTTTCTTGAGTTTGAGGGGCAAAACCAGGGGGGTTAAGAACATTCTTAGTATTAGCATAAGAGAAATTTTCATGGTTCCTATTGTTAGGGTGATAATGTGTAGGTGTAGAACTATTATTATATCCCCTAGAATTAAAATTTGATACATACTGAACCTGCTCGATGGTCTCCTCCTGAGGTCTAGATGCTAAAGCAGCAGCTGATTCAATTGACTGTGCACTCCCTGTACCTGAAAATTTCATAAAAGAATTAGCGAGGGAAGTCATCTGGGCCTGGAGTGCACTTACTTTATCAACCTCAAACACTCCAGCAACAATCTTTTTGGGTTTAGACCGCTCAGATGACCACTGATAGCTGTTGGTGGCCCTATCCTCTAGAAGTGTGCGAGCGTTTTCCACGGTCTTGGACAACAGAGTCCCACCTGCAGCTGCATCAACAATCGTTTTTGTACTAGGAGTTAAACCATTATAAAACAACTGTACCTGAAGCCAATCGGGGTAACCATGCTGAGGACACTTCCTCAGTAGCTCTTTGAATCGCTCCCAAGCTTCGAACAGTTGCTCATCATATTGTTGTTGGAATGTCCCAATCTCGGTCCTCAGCTTGACCGTCTTTGCAGGAGGGAAAAATTTCTTTAAAAAGGCCTGGACCAAAACATCCCAAGTGGTGATGCTCCCAGGGGTAATAGACTGCAACCAATCTCGTGCTTTATCCTGCAAAGAAAAGGGAAATAAACGTAAGCGTATAGCATCCTCAGACACTCCATTAATCTTTACCGTCCCACAAATATCCAAAAATGATTTAAGATAAGAATTTGGATCCTCGGTGGGTGATCCTCTATATGCACAATCTCGAGCCATCTAAATGAGACCGGTCTTCAGCTCAAAGTTGTTGGCATTAATTGGGGCATAGACAATCCCCGATTGCTGTCCCTGAAACACAGGCTGAAAATAATCTCTAATAAGCCTAGGCTCCTCAGGTTGATTTTGGTCACCCATGTGAAAATTTTCTTTAGTTTCCCTTCGAATCCTATGAATTGTTCTCTCGATCTCCAGATCCAACGATTCCAAAATCAAATCTTTATTACTACGCATAAACAATCTAAACTAACCTAAAAAGGAGAAGAAACAAATAAAGAAAGAAATAAAGAAAAGAAAACAACAAATCTAAATATGGAAAATATAATCAAGAAAAAGGAAACAAACTAACCTAATATGGAATGCAACAATAAATATGGCTAACACAAATAAGGAAAAAAAATGCAATCAACTAAAAAGGTAAAAATACACCCTAAATTAAGATCAAACAATTTTTTCACAATATCAATCTAGCTAAATGTGCCAATCCCCGGCAACGGCGCCAAAAACTTGATGTGGACTTTTCCTAACCGCAAGCGCACGGGTCAAGTAATAATAAAAAGTTCGTAAATACGAGTGTCGTCCTCTGGATTGGATTTTTATGCAAATCAAGTATTGTGAATAATCTCACCCAATTTTATTTAGGGATCAAAAAGTGATGAATGAATGATAAGAAAACCAAATCAAAGTAAGTAAAAAGTGTGGAATTTCAATTGAGAAAACTACTTAGGGAATTGACTTCGCCAATTTAGTTTAGGATTGATTTTAAGGAATAAGTTATTATGCACAATGAAATTATGAGCCAAAGACCCTTTAATCACAACTACCTCTCCCGAGTATAATTGATTCTCATGCAAATTAACCAACTTGATATCCCTATCTAAGTTTATTAAACATGCAAGGCAATGAGATCTTTTAACCAATTCTAAAGTTAATCTAAAACCGTCACGAATTAGAAAATACTTTATTCATGCAATCTTGAGTAAGTCTAAATCAAATCCCCTCTCCCGAGCTAGATTCGAAACTTATATCATTCAATTAATGGCCAATCAATTAAAAACATTAAATCAAGATTACAAACATAATAACATTGCACAACTTAAACCATAAATCAATCCATAAACTTAATCAACTACATCAATCCCTAAGCTACAAGTTTAGCTACTCATGAAAAGAATTACAAGCTTGACTAAACATGTAAAAGCCATAAAATCTAGCTAGAGAGAAGTAAAAGGAAAGGAAACACTTAATGTTGTCGATCCCGGAACGTCCCCGTCTCGATATCCACGCCACCAAGTGAAATTCCCGGTCCTCGTCCTTGCTTCAGCTCCCACAGTAGGTCTCTAGTCGAAATTAGGGTTCAATTCTCTCAATTTGGCCTCCTCCAATCCGTATCAAGGTAAGAAAGACTAAATAGGGAAATTCTGCCGATGAGCACCCGATTAACTCTAATATGGCATTATAGCTGCAATCAACCATTTCCTACAAAATAAACAATAAAGCACAATAAAATGGCCCAAACATCATAAAAGACTAGCTAAGTTAAATAAGTAAAAGCAGCTAGCAATGCTCGCTATCAGTGATGAGTTTGAGGCAAGGGTATACTGCACCATAAAGTGGGTCATCCCATGGTTAAGAGCTTATGACTGTAGGGCTGCTTAAAGTCTGAAAAACAAGAATATAAACCCCTTGAAAAAAATGTGTTTTGAAATGTCGGATAATAGAGCTAGGCTGTGGTAAGTTCTTAGGAATGAGTTAAAAGTGGTGATTATTTGTTCATGTCGGAGGAATCATTTTGCTGCAGCAGAGCTTGGTTTTGTAGAGTGCTCAGGTAAATGTTGAAGGTAGTGTTGGACTGTCTGGTTTGCTCAGGTAAAAGTATTCCATGTTTTCCTTGGAAGCCGAGTAGTATAGAGAGATTGGAGATTACCAAGAACGCCATCATCTGCAAGCTGATTAAGGAGATTATTATTTTCTTTATTATCTTTTGATTATGGGCGTGCCTACTCAGATTGTAATTCATGTTTCCATGCTTATTATGAACTAAGTAGCTTTAAGCGTTGGTTAAGTAATATGTAGTTGTCGTACTTCATCTCTAATAATATATTGATTATTGCAACTTGCTTAATTGTTGTGTTTATTCTTATTTTATGCCCGCCTGGCCAGCCGGTGTGAATACCTCTCTCTAGTTTCAGGGATGATTTAGAGAGTGTGTGGCAATTAATCAGACTACGATCATTGTGTATTGGTGAACGCCAGTGACTGAGCTAGGGATAGCCAGTTGCCTAGTGCTTGATCGGTCGTTCTTCATTGGGGTTGAAACATATTCCAAAAGATCCTGAGTTCCGGGAGGAATCCACGAATAATACTGCGAGAGTTTGCATGATCAATAATATTGCTAGAGCATGTTTCAAAACAATTACTAAACTTGACCAGCGTATGTCTTTAATCTGTCTGCCTATTCGTTTATTTGTTGTTCTGCCATTTATTTTGCTTCAGCATAACTCTATAAAACCAAATCAATTTTTACCATCTTTGAAACCATTAGAAAGTTGCACAAAATAGGTAAAGTTGAAGCTAATTCAGGACTCGGATTGATAATATTACTTGTTGCAGACTGTGTATACTTGCATAGGAATTCTAGAGTCTCTTTAGATCATATTTTTACTCACTCTAGGAACCCAACAAGTTTTTGGCGCCGTTGCTGGGGAACTTGAATAAGTTTTTATCTGATTTGTTTTGTGTATGTGTTTTAGTGGTTTGGTGCTAGAACTTTTTGATTGTTTCTTTTGTTTTTGCATGTGTGAGTTTGGTGCATGAGCGATCCGCCTGGGGTAAGGTTCGAGCTTGATCCATAAATTGAGAGGACATTCAGGATTAGAAGGAGAGAGCAGCGCAGAAACCAGATGGAGAACGTGCCGCGTCTTCTGGAGAGTCCTGAAGGTCCAGCAGACCCCCAGAATTAGTAAGGTTAGAGTTACTCAGTGCTCATAGAACAGAAACATCTTAGAAATTTCATTAAAAACAACAAGATATTACATCAGCAGAGATATATTTTTAAAGTAGAAAATTAAAAAGAAAACAGATACATCAAGCAAATATAGAAGAAGATGCGGTCAGGAATGCGCGAGCAAACAAAATATTTCAACAAAAAGATTGTGCGCCCAAATTTTCCTCCTTCAATCTTCCTAACCCAAGTCTTCTTTTTCATCTTCCTTCTAAACAGGCGGCGGTGGAATCCAGGGGTTCAGTAGGTCCTCGGGGAATGCAGGAAGGGCTGGATATGACTTTGAAAAATTTTCTTGCAACGCCCTCTTCAAACTAGCATCACGATTCTAAACATAGGTCCAGAAGGTTAAAGTTTTCCTTTCAGCAAACTCCTGCCTACTGGCCGAAAGTGCCAGTTGTTCTAGAATCGTGTTAATGCCGTAGATAAGCCCACTTCTACGTACCTCCTGCATGCGCTGGAGCCGTGCCAAATTGGACGTGTCGATGATCCCTTTGTCAAACAGAATCACATCTCCCTCATCCACTGGAACCCCTACTTTTCTGCAAAGCATTGTAATTGTATTTGGGAAGAACAGCTTCCCCACCTTCTTTTTCCAGCAACCAGAAATTTCACTCGCAATGATCCTCCCTACGTTAATACTGAGAGACCGCAAGATGGCAAAAGCTAGGAGAACCCGTTCCTTGGAGATTGTCGAGTCATGTGTTGTTGGAAGCATCCTCTGTCTAATAAATCCAACTTCAGGTTCTTGAGTATTTCCTTCCCCCGCTACAGTGGCAACAACCTCTGCCACCTCCTGAACTTCTTCATGTTTTGCAGCCCTTTGTTGCCTTCTCCTTTTCTTGGCTTCTTTTTCCTCTGGCGTTTTTTTCTTCTTGGTTTTCCCCTTTTTTACTTCCAGAGTAACCGGTACCTCCTCCTCCTCACTCTCTCTTTCTTTCCTCGCTCTTGTTTTTTCCATTAAGGATTCAAGGGGGTGGTTGCAAGGAGAAAGGATAATACCAACGAAAACAGAGGAATGCAAATAAGAAGTCGAAGTGAAAAAAAAAACTTACCAGGGTCTGCAAATAAATACAGCTCCAGCAAAATGAAATCTCAACCGAAAGGATTTGCTCTTCTTAAATTATCTTACCGTTTTAATTTTAATTGCATGCCAATTCGGAATTTCAAACCATCAACGGTAATTTATGAATCTCAATCGCCCATGGTAATTCACGATGCGCTGTCCACCATTAAAGCCCTTGGATGATTGTTGTTTGACACGTGGCCTCATCAGATGACTCATGCAAATTTTACCTGCAAAAATTCAAAGAAAAATCCCAACGGTAAAAATAATAATTACTCCAACAAACCCTTCCTATTCGGACGATTTGCTCCATCCATAACTTTTGCTGCAACAACCTGAAGAATCTCTGATACGGAATTCAAATTTCGAAGTGGGAAAATCATATCTTTTAAATTTAAATTTAATTTCGACCAAATCAAATTTAATCTTTTTCAAGAGAAGCCAAATAAGTTAAAGAGAATCTTTATTAATTCAAACTAAACAGAATTAAAATAACGGAAAATAAAATCTAGATCTAACCTAATAAAATCTAATTAATGAAAAGATAACTTAAAGATAATTTAAATAAATTGCCCGAAAATAAAATAAAATCAAATTCAAAACGAAATAGATAAAATCTGAACGACCAATAAAAAAATACTTAAAGATAAAATCTAATAACCCATGCAAAATCAAATCGAACCTAATCTAAATAATAAAAAAAAAACAAATCAGCGAAACATAAAATTAATACAAAATTTTGCGCTGTAAAATGCTCCCACAAACCTACTGCTCTCTCAATCATCAACCAACTTTAGGGAAGGATATTTCGCCTGAAACTCCTTTCCCCAATAATTTTTCACACGTTGTCCATTCACTTTGAACACTCTCCCATCTTTTTCATCCTGCAAAGTAATTGCTCCATGGGGGAAAACTTCAACCATAATAAATGGTCCTGACCATTTAGATTTTAGTTTCCCAGGAAATAATTTCAATCTAGAATTATAAAGCAAAACTTTTTGGCCTCTAACAAACTCTTTAGATTTTATTTTCTTGTCATGCCACAACTTAGTCTTTTCCTTATACATTTTCGCATTCTCATAAGAGAATTGGCGAAATTCCTCTAATTCATTTAGCTGCAGCATTCTTATTGCTCCTGCACGACTCATATCAAAATTTAACTTTTTCAAAGCCCAAAACGTTTTATGCTCTAGCTCCAATGGTAAATTATAAGCTTTCCCATATACTAACCTATAGGGAGACATTCCTAGAGGAGTCTTATAGGCTGTCCTGTAGGCCCAAAGAGCCTCATCCAACCTAAAAGACCAATCCTTCCTAGATGGATGAACTACTTTCTCTAGAATCGATTTTATTTCCCTATTACTAATTTCCGCTTGACCATTTGCTTGTGGGTGATAAGGAGTAGCTATCATATGCTTAACCCCATACTTAGCTAACAACTTAGTTAAGATATTATTAACAAAATGTGTACCGTCATCACTCACTAGAGCCCTAGACGTCCCAAACCGCGCAAAGATGTGCGATTGAAGAAACCTGGCAACTGTCTTGGCATCACTCTGATGGCATGCGATGGCACCACCCACTTGGATACATAATCAACTGCCAATATAATAAAAACATTGCCATTAGAAGGGGGAAATGGCCCTATAAAATCAATACCTCATACATCGAATAATTCAACTTCTAAAATGTAAATAAGAGGCATTTCATCTCTAGGCCCTAAGTTTCCTCTCCTTTGGCAAACATCACATTTCTTGTAGAACCAATGGGCATCCTTAAATAAGGTAGGCCAGAAGAATCCACAGTGCAAAATCCTCATAGCTGTCCTCTGACCGCTGAAATGACCTCCATACGGCGAAGAATGACATTGCTCCAGGATTTCCTTTGCTTCATCACCTGAAACACACCTGCGAATAATACCGTCAGAGTATTGCTTATACATAAATGGCTCATCCCAATAGAAAAATTTTACATCATGCTTAAACTTTTTCTTCTACCTCCAATCCATGTCGATAGGAGTGACTCCCTTTACCAAGAAGTTGGCAATATCAGCATACCAAGGGACATCCCTGACTACTTTTACCTCAACAGTAAAAAGCTGTTCATCTGGAAAAGCATCTGAAATGGCAGATTGCTCCAGCAAAGATGATGATGGATCAAGACGAGACAAGTGATCTGCAATAACATTCTCTGTTCCCTTCTTATCCTTTATCTCCAAGTCGAACTCCTACAATAATAAAACCCAACGAATTAGTCTAGGCTTTGCATCCTTCTTAGTTATTAAATACCTTATTGCTGCATGATCTGTGAACACTGTGACTTTAGATCCAACAAAATATGGACGAAATTTCTCAAAAGCAAACACCATAGCTAACAACTCCTTTTCAGTAGTTGTATAGTTGACTTGTGCCTCATTTAAAACCCTGCTTGCATAATATATAGGATGAATAAATTTGCCCTGCTTTTGCCCCAGCATTGCACCTACCGCAACATCGCTTGCGTCACACATTACCTCAAATGGTAAATTCCAATTAGGTGCACAAAGAATGGGTGCTGAGATTTAAGAAACCTTTAAAGTCTCAAAAGCCTTCCTACAATCTGCATTAAAGTAAAAAACATGATCAGTACACAATAAGTTACAAAGAGGTTTACTGATTTTGGAAAAATCTTTTATGAACCTCCTATAAAATCCAGCATGACCTAAAAAACTCCGAATTCCCTTCACTGAATTCGGTGGTTCTAGTCTCTCAATAACCTCTATTTTTGCTCTATCATCTTCTAGACCATTCTTAGAAATCCTATGACCTAATACTATGCCCTCCTTCACCATGAAGTGACATTTTTCCCAATTAAGAACTAGATGGGTATCCTCACATCTCTTTAATACCTTACCTAACTTATCTAAACAACTCTGAAAAGACCCTCCAAATACTAAAAAATCGTCCATAAATACCTCAACAGTGGACTCAATCATATCAGAAAAAATTGCTAACATACACCGCTGAAATGTTGATGGAGCATTACAGAGGCCAAAAGGCATTCTCCTAAAAGCGAACGTCCCATAAGGGCTGGTGAAAGTGGTTTTCTCCTGATCCTTAAGAGCAATAATAATTTGGTTGTACCCAGAATAACCAACTAAGAAACAATAGTAGGCCTGACCAGCCAATCTATCCAACATCTGGTCAATAAATGGTAGAGGGAAATGATCCTTACGGGTAGCTTTATTAAGCCTCCTGTAGTCCATGCAAACCCTCCAGCCAGTTACTGTCCTGGTTGGGATCAAATCATTGTCTTTATTGCTCACCACAGTGACACCTCCTTTCTTAGGAACACATTGGACAGGGCTTACCCAATTGCTATTGGCAATTGGATAAATGATCCCAGCATCCAACCATTTAATCACCTCCTTTTTAACAACCTCTTTCATTGCAGGGTTAAGCCTTCTTTGTTGCTCAATACTCCTAAAGGATCCCTCCTCTAGAGTGATTTCGTGCATACAAAAAGATGGGCTAATTCCCTGAATGTCAGCCAACGTCCAACCTATAGCCTTGCGGTATTGCTGCAGCAATTTTATTAAGGCCTCCTCATGCTCTAGCATTAAATCTGATGCAACAATAATGGGCAACGTCTCTCCTTCCCCAAGATACACATACTTTAGATGATCCGGCAAGGGCTTCAAATCTAAAGTAGGTGCCTCAATCAGGGTTGGCTTAATAGGAGGAGCTTTCCTTTGATCTAAATCTAAAGACTCAAAAACATCCTCACACCTAAACAACTCTTTTTCATTTTTTCTTTCTAACAAACAAACTTCTAAATCTTCTACACTAACCTCTCCATGCTCTTCTGAATGCTTACTAGCTGAATCCTGTATTGCTGTCTCAATAACTGTGCTCTCCAGAATCCTAATGAAGGAGCAATCCTCCATTTCGTCTGGATACTTCATGGCTCTAAACACATTAAAATTTACTTCCTCATTACAGACTCTCATTGTTAATTCCCCTTTTTGAACATCTATTAATGCCCTACCAGTACCAGTAGCCAAAAATTGATGACCTAGGATAATTGGAACATCTTTATCAGCCTCATAATCTAAAATAATAAAATCAACTGGAAATATGAATTTATCTACTTTTACTAAGACATCCTCAATTTTACCCTTTGGATATGTGATAGACCTGTCAGCTAGTTGGAGTGTGACTGTGGTAGGCCTAGCTTCACCAATACCTAACTTTCGATAGACCGAAAGAGGCATAAGGTTAATGCTCTACCTAACTCTTTTCCACCTATAGACACAGGTATAGTAAATGACCTTGGATCTTTAGCCTTGGGTGGTAGCCCATTCTTAAGAATAACACTACATTCCTCAGTAAGAGATGCACTTTCGAACTCACCTAACCTCTTCTTTTTAGTTAAAATATCCTTAAGAAATTTAGCATAATTAGGCATTTGTTCTATAGCTTCTACTAAAGGGATATTTATATGCAATTGCTTAAGAATCTCTAAAAACTTGTTAAATTGGCCATCCTGATTCTTAGGCTTTTGCCTTTGTGGAAAAGGTGGGGGCGGCACATAAGGTGGTTCCACATCTGGAACAGAACCAGATGCTCCAACATCTTTATTGCTGCCTCCAGCACCCTGACCAATCTCCGACTCTTTCTCAACAACAATACTTTTATCAGCATTTTTATTTATATCCTGGGTCTTACTAGACTCTTCTAGTGGCTTACCACTCCTAAGAGTTACTGCCTTTATCTGCTCCTTACCTTCCCTTCTAGGGTGTTCAGTATCCGATGGAAGTTTCCCTTGAGGTATTGCCTTCAGCTCACTAGCTAGTTGACCCACTTGCAATTCCAGGGCTCTCATCGAAGCTTGATTACTTTGTATTGCGACATCTGTACGAGCCATAAACTCTTTCATCATCGCCTCGAGAGAACTTCTCGAATTTTGCTGGGGCAAAGCTTGCTTATTTTGCTGAGGCAATACCTGTCCCGGCTGGTTCACCTTTTGCTATGCTTGCACATTACTTCCTTGTCCTCCCCATGCGAAGTTGGGGTGGTTGCGCCAACCTGGATTATAAAAGTTAGAGTAAGGGTTATTCCTCTGATTACCTACAAAAAACACAAAAGTTGGATTGCTGGGGCAAAACTCGTAGTTGTGATTTTCACAACAATAGGCACATGCTTCTTCTGCCACTTGGTTCACCACTGCAGTAGGCTCCACAGCTGGTGGCTGCTGATGACTAATCACTGTTACATTTTTAAGAGCGTTAGCAATCATAGCAAGATCAGCCCTAATGGTGGACACACCATCAACCTCTAACACACTCTTAACCTTTTTATTTGTGCCTCTAACATCTGACCACTGACAACTATTAATAGATATTCTTTCTAAAATTTCATAGGCTTCATCAAAAGTTTTTGCCAAAAGGGCCACTCCAATCGAAGCATCAACCATACCTTGGGTTACTCCATTTAAACCATTATAAAATGTTTCCATTTAAATACAATGAGGTAAACCATGGTGGGGACAGTTTCTCAAAAGCTCCTTAAACCTTTCCCAAGCCTCACTAAAAGTCTCATCTTCAAGTTGCCTAAACCCTACTATTTCACTCCTTAATTTAGCATTTCTATTAGGTGGGAAATATTTACTCAAAAAAATTTCAGCTAACTCATCCCATGTCCTAATTGATCTTGGAGCAAAAGAGTTCAACCATACCTTTGCTCCATCTCTAAGAGAATACGGGAACAAAGTTAATCTAAGAGCATCTCTAGGCACTCCTTGAATTACAAAAGAATCGCTAACTCCTAGAAAAGACTTAGGATGTAAATGAGGATCTTCAGATGACAAACCATGAAATTGCCCCACGGTTTGCAACATCTGAAACATTACCGGTTTCATTTCAAAATTTGCCGCTTGGATTTGGGGACGTGCAATCCCTAGATTCAACTCATTAAACATTGGGACAACATACGCTCGAATGGTTGTGGTCCTATCGTTCGCTATCAAGATAGGATTTTCAGCCTGATTATTTTGCTGCTCATTTTGTTCAAACAGCGGGTTTTGCTGCAGCAAACGATTCTGGGGGTATGCTGGACCTTCAGGACCCTCCAGAAGACGCATCACGTTCTCCATCTGGTTTCTGCGCTGCTCTCTCCTTCTTATCCTGAATGTCCTTTCAATTTCTGGATCAAGCTCAAACCTTACCCCAGGCGGATCGTTCATGCACTAACCTCACACCTGCAAAAACAAAAGAAACAATCAAAAAGTTCTAGCACCAAAAACTTGTTGGGTTCCTAGAGTGAGTAAAGATATGATCTAAAAAGACTCTAGAATTCTTGTGCAAGTATACACAGTCTGCAGCAAGTAATATTATCAATCCAAGTCCTGAATTAGCTTCCACTTTACCTATTTTGTGCAACTTTCTAATGGTTTCAAAGAAGGTAAAAATTGATTTGGTTTTATAGAGTTATGCTGAAGCAAAATAAGTGGCAGAACAACAAATAAACGAATAGGCAGACAAATTAAAGACAAGCGCTGGTCAAGTTTAGTAATTGTTTTGGAAGATGCTCTAGCAATATTATTGATCATGCAAACTCTCGCAGTATTATTAGTGGATTCCTCCTAGAACTCCGGATCTTTTTGAATGTGTTTCAACCCCAATGAAGAACGACTGATCAAGCACTAGACAATTGGCTATCCCTAGCTCAGTCACTGGCGTTCACCAATACACAATGATCGTAGTGTGATTAATTGCCACACACTCTCTAAATCATCACTGAAACTAGAGAGAGGTATTCACACC
This sequence comes from Luffa acutangula, assembly GCA_036850905.1. Lineage (NCBI taxonomy): Eukaryota > Viridiplantae > Streptophyta > Magnoliopsida > Cucurbitales > Cucurbitaceae > Luffa > Luffa acutangula. The sequence goes on along the minus strand of CM072095.1, from coordinate 25,330,654 downwards.
GGCTGGCCAGGCGGGCATAAAATAAGAATAAGCACAACAATTAAGCAAGTTGCAATAATCAATATATTATTAGAGATGAAGCATGACAACTACATATTACTTAACCAACACCTAAAGCTACTTAGTTCATAATAAGCATGGAAACATGAATTACAATCTGAGTAGGCACGTTGTTGGGTTCCTAGAGTGAGTAAAAATATAGTATAAAAAAAACTCTAGAATTCCTGTGCAAGTATACACAGTCTGCAGCAAGTAATATTTATCAATCCAAGGTCTGAATGAGTTTTTACTTTATCTATTTTGTATAACTTTCTAATGGTTTCAAAGATAATAAAAATGTTGGGTTTTATCGGAATTATGCTGAAGCAAAATAAATGACAGAACAACGAGTAAACAAATAAATAGACAGATTAAAGACAGGCGCTGGTTAGGTTTTAGTGATTGTTATAAAATATGCTCTAGCAATATTATTGATCATGCATTTCCCGCAGTATTATTAGCGCATTCCTCTCGGAACTCCGAATCTTTTGGGATGTGTTTCAACCCCAATGAAGTGCGACCGATCAGGCACTAGGCAACTGGCTATCCCTAGCTCAGTCACTGGCATTCACCAATACACAATGATCGTAATGTGGAGAATTGCCACACACTTTCTAAATCATCCCTGAAACTAGAGAGAGCTATCCATACCGGCTGGCCAGGCGGGCATAAAATAAGAATAAGGACAACAATTAACCAAAATGCTATAGTCAATTTATTACTAGAGATGAAGCACAGTAATCACATTATTCCTAACCAACACCTTAGCTACTTAGTTCATAATAGGCATGGGAATACGAATTACAATCTGAGTTTGCATGTCCATAACCACAATTTAAGAAGGAAAATAAACTCCCTAATCAGCTTGCGGATGATGGTGTACTTGATGATCTTCAATCTCTATACTATTCGGCTTCCAAGGGAAAACATGGGATACTCTTGACTTTGACGGCTACTTCCTTTTATAGAAGGATGGGAGGCTTGAATTAGGTCAACTAGGACACGTGTAAGGCTCTCCTTGATCCTTTATCTCGTAAATATCTCAATAGAAGTCGGTTCATGAAGTTGGCTAACGAGCTGTGATGTGGCAGTTTCTGCTCCCAGTTTTGCTGCAGCATAGAATTTGCTCCTTCCAGTCGCTCAGCAGCATAATCTGCACAAAGTGATTTCCAAAGCTTCCATTCTTCCAAATGGGTTAAATCATGTAATATCTCTATAAAACCAACCCTATTAAGCATAAAAGACACACAAATCCTTATATAAATGAAGCCTAAATAACTACCTTTTGGGCAGTTATCATACCCCCAAACTTGAATTATTGCGCGTCCCGAGCAATACTAACCAACCTTCCTTCAAGAATCTGAAAACTTTAGACAAAGATTTAGCTTAATCAAACCAGACAGTCCAACACTACCTTTAACCTTCACCTGAACACTCTGCAAAACCAAGCTCTGCTGCAGGAAAATGATTCCTTCAGCAGGGACAAATAATCACCACTTTTCAACTTAATTCTAAGAACTCACCACAGCCTAGCTCTAGTATCAGATATTTCAAAACATATTTTTAAAGGGGTTTATATTATTTATCAGACTTAAAGCAGCCTTACAGTCATAAGCTCTTAAGCATGGGATGACCCACTTTATGGTGCAGTATACCCTTGCCTCAAGCTCATCACCAACTAGGCTCAATACTCATTATAAAGCTAAAAAATCCTTAGTTATTCCATCTCTTGCCTCTCAGAATGACGACATTTTATGATGAAGCTCACCTAAGTTCTGGAAGACAGAAAACTGCTGGATCATCATTCATCCCTCAAAACTTTTGCTCTGTCAATTTTTTCAGCAAAATCTTTAACAAATAATCTTTCAGCAAATGATAATTTTTTTTCTCATATTTCTCATTTTTCAAATTCCCTAGGTCATCTTTTGACGCGAAGACAAACTGCGAGTATCACAAATGTCCCCGGTTACTCAATAACCTAGCAAATTTTAATTTGAAGGAGAGGAATGCTCGAGCAAAATAATTGGAGTAGCAAAAAGTCCCCCAAACTTGAATTATTCATTGTCCCCAATGAATCATTAATTAAGCAATTTTACCCCCAAACTTAAATTTTTCTATCTGAATTTTTAAACTAAACATGGGACTAGGATTAAGCTTAAAGTGGATCATATAAGTCAATACTACCGTAAAAAATCTTCTTTGCCGCAGCAACAGTCCAGGCTAGAAGAAAATCTCAAGCAAAAGGTTTCTGGATATCAGAATACCTTGATCTAACTAAGCGTAATCAGTCCAAGCTTCAAAAATTCAGAAGAAAATAGTTAAGTTAGAGTTAGTCAGTGCTCATGGAATAGAAACAATCAGAAATTCCATTAAAATCCAAGAAAAATAGTACAAAGCAGATATATATTTTTTCTTTCAAAGAAGCAGAAAAATAAAGAAAGACAAGCAGTTATAACAATGAGTAGGGTCAATTATGCGCGAGCAAACAAAAATGAGAAAACAAAAGCAATGCTCGCTCCAGGTCATCCGATCAATCACTCTTCTTGACCTTGATCCTCATCATCATTTTCTTCTCGTTCAACAGGTGGGGGAGGTATCCAAAGATTAAACAAATCATCGGGAAACATTGGGAAGGCCTGATACGGTCTTGAGAAATTGCTTTGCAAGGCCCCCCTTAGCGCATCATCTCTCCTTTTAGCATAAGTCCAGTAGGTCTGAGCTTGCCTTTCAGCAAACTCTAACCTACTGGTCAACACTGATAGTTGCTCTAGGATTTGATTGACGCCATACACAAGCCCACCCTGGCGAACCTCTTGCATATGCTGAAGCCACACCAGATTAGGTGTGTCAATGATTCCCTTATCATCCATGATCATATCTTCTGGAACCGTGGGCACTCCTGCCCTGCTGCATAGCATCGTGATAGTGTTCGGAAAAAACAGCTTCCCCACCTTCTTCTTCCAGCAATCAACAATCTCAGAAGAAATTATCTTTCCTACATCTATACTCATCGAGCGAAGAATTGCAAAGGCAAGCAATACCCTGTCCCGAGATACCGTGGAGTCGTGTGTTGTCGGCAGCAAGCGGAGCCTAATGAAGCCCATCCAAGTGTTGGCTTCACTCTTTAGATAAGCAGCCTGAAATGTATGTTTCCTTGTCTGCGACACGCTCCACTGGGCCCCCTCAATGCCTACCTCCCGGACAGCTGCACTTAGTTGATCACTAGATGGTGCAGCCACCATCTCATTAAAAACGGCATGCGGAAAACCTTGGAGATCGAACATTTCATTGATGGCCTCAGGGCTCCACTGTACAGGCACTCCTCGAACGATGACCTTAAAATCATTCTTAATGTCAAGGTTGGCGTAAAGTTCTCGAACAATGTTGGCATTCACAGGTTCTGGCTTCGCACAAAATTGCCTCCAACCGAGGTTCACTATTCCAGCCTCCAAAAACCTAGGTAAATCATTGCCAAATCCACGTTCGAACAAGAAGTCCCGTTTCAGCACCTCCTGGTATTTTGCTCGGGCAAGATCGTTGACGAAGCGAATGAATGGCGCCCTCGGCTCCTCAATTTCTCCTGATGCTTCGGCAATTCCTTTGCCCCTGCTTTCTCTCTGGATGCGCAAACGCTCTTCCTCTGCCTTTCTCGCCTCTTCTTCTTTTTCCTTATTCTCAGCTTCCCTTCTTTCTTTCTCAGAGTCCGACGTCGGAGGTGATGGCGTGGTTCGAACCATCTTCACGCAACCCGCCTTCCTCTTGATGCGACGACGCTTTGGTGGTTCAGGCATAATGATTTCAACATGATCCTCCTGCTCCGGTGTTTTCTCCTCGCCAGGCTCACCTTCGACCTGCTCTTCACCCTCTGTTTCTTGATTTTTCTCGACATTCCCCTCTTGAACCGCAACAGACATTATCGGTCCTGTCTCAGGATGTGTAGTTCCCTCTGTATCCGCGACATTTACCGTCTCTTCTTGAATTGTTTCTTGCTCCGCAGCCCTCTGCTGCCTCCTTCTTCGTTTAGTCTCTTTTTCTTCCGGCGTTCTCTTTTTCTTCGTTTTTACTTTCTGAACTTCCGGTGTGACCGGCACCTCTTCCTCTTCACTTTCTCTCTCTTTTCGGGCTCTTGTTTTAGCCATTGGAGATGTAAAAGGGTTTTGACAGAGAATGCGAAGAAAGAAAGAATACACTCACGCGAAGATTTGATCAAGAAGACAAAGTGGGAGAAACTTACCAGCGTTTGCGAATAAATAAGGCTCTAGCAAACACGAACCTTAATCGAAAAGATTTGCCCTGCCATAACTAATATTACCGTTAGAAATTAAAAATCCAAACCTGAAATTCAAAAATTACCAACGGTAAAATTTCAGATTCCAAATGCCCATGGTAAAATTGACGTGCTGTCATCATTGAAGCCTTCGGATAATTGCTCTGCTACATGTGGCCTCATCAGATAGCGCACACACATTTACCTGCGAGAATTCAAAGTTAAATCCAACGGTAACAATAATAAATTCCAACGGAAACCCTTCTAACTCGGCATGTTTTGCTCCAGCAATATCTTTGCCGCAATAATCTTCTGATCTTGAAGAATTTTAGATACGGAATTTGAATTTTAAAATGGACAAATCAAATCCTTTCAAATTAAACCAATCAAAGGAAACCTAACCTGTTATTCTCAAAAGAAGCTGAATAAATTAGAGAAAATCTCTATTAATTAAAACTAGAATTCAAATAACCGAAAATAAAATCTAGATAAAATCTAACTAAAAGATACTTGCAAGATAATTCAAATAAATAACTCGAAAATCAAATAAAAAATAGATCAAACCTACCCTACCAAAAATAAAAATATAAAAGATAAAATCTAATAAATCATGCAAAATTAAATCTAACCTAACCGACAAATAAAATCAATTAACGGAAAATAAAATTTTTGGGAGCTCAAAATTTTTTTCTCTGTGAAATGCTCCCGCAAAAGCCCTCTCTCTCGATCATCAATCAACCTTAGGGAAGGATATTTCGCCTGAAATTCCTCACCCCAATAATTTTTCACACGCTGTCCATTCACCTTGAATACTCTCCCATCTTTTTCATCCTGCAAAGTAATTGCTCCATTGGGAAAAACCTCAACCACAATAAACGGTCCTGACCATTTAGATTTTAATTTTCCAGGAAATAATTTTAATCTAGAATTATAAAGCAAAACTTTCTGACCCTTGACAAACTCCTTAGATTTAATTTTTTTGTCATGCCACAGCTTAGTCTTCTCCTTATACATTTTCGCATTCTCGTAAGAAAATTGGCGAAATTCCTCTAACCCATTAAGCTGCAGCATTCTTATTGCTCCTGCACGACTCAGATCAAAATTTAACTTTTTCAAAGCCCAAAATGTTTTATGCTCTAGCTCTAATGGTAAATGGCAAGCTTTCCCATATACTAACCTATAGGGAGACATACCTAAAGGAGTCTTATAAGCTGTCCTATAAGCCCAAAGAGCCTCATCCAACCTAAAGGACCAATCCTTTCTAGATGGATGGACTACTTTCTCTAAAATAGCTTTAATTTCCCTATTACTAATTTCAGCTTGACCATTTGCTTGTGGGTGATAAGGGGTAGCTATCCTATGCTTAATCTCATACTTAGCTAAAAGCTTAGTTAAGATATTATTAACAAAATGCGTACCCTCATCACTCACTAAGGCCCTAGGTGTTCCAAACCGCGCAAAGATGTGCGATTGAAGAAACCTTGCTACTGTCTTGGCATCACTCTGATGGCATGCGATGGCCTCCACCCACTTGGACACATAATCAACTGCCAATAAGATAAAAACATTGCCATTAGAAGGGGGAAATGGCCCCATAAAGTCAATACCCCATACATCAAATAATTCAACTTCTAAAATGTAAGTAAGAGGCATTTCATCTCTTGGTCCCAAATTTCCTCTCCTCTGGCAAGCGTCACATTGCTTGTAGAACCAATGGGCATCCTTAAACAAGGTAGGCCAGAAGAATCCGCAATGCAAAATCCTCATAGCTGTCCTTTGACCGCTGAAATGGCCTCCATACGGCGAAGAGTGACATTGCTCCAGGATTTCTTTTGCTTCCGCACCTGAAACACACCTACGAATAATACCGTCAGAGCATTGCTTATACATAAATGGCTCATCCCAATAGAAAAATTTCGCATCATGCTTAAACTTTTTCTTCTGCCTCCAATCCATATCAATAGGGGTGACTCCCTTTACTAAAAAGTTGGCAATATCAGCATACCAAGGGACATCCCTGACTACCTTTACCTGAACAGCAAAAAGCTGCTCATCTGGAAAAGAATCGGAAATGGCAGATTGCTCCAGCAAAGATGATGATGGATCAAGACGAGATAAATGATCTGCAACGACATTCTCTGATCCCTTCTTGTCCTTTATCTCCAAGTCAAACTCCTGCAGTAATAAAATCCAACGAATTAATCTAGGCTTTGCATATTTCTTAGACATTAAATACCTTATTGCTGCATGATTCGTGAACACCGTGACTTTAGATCCAACCAAATATGGTCGAAATTTCTCAAAAGCAAACACAACAGCTAACAACTCCTTTTCAGTAGTTGTGTAGTTGACCTGTGCTTCATTTAAAACCTTGCTTGCATAAGATATAGGATGAATAAATTTGCCCTGCTTTTGCCCCAGCATCGCACCTACCGCAACATCACTCGCATCACACATTACCTCGAATGGCAAATTCCAATTAGGCGCGCAGAGAATGGGTGCTGAGATTAAAGCAGCCTTCAACGTTTCAAAAGCCTTCCTACAATCTGCATTAAAGTCAAAAACATGATCAGTGCACAATAAGTTACAAAGAGGTTTACTAATTTTCGAAAAATCCTTTATGAACCTCCTATAAAATCCAGCATGTCCTAAGAAACTCCGAATTCCCTTCACTGAATTCGGTGGCTCTAGCCTTTCAATAACCTCAACTTTTGCTCTATCAACTTCTAGACCATTTTTAGAAATCCTATGACCTAACACTATGCCCTCCTTCACCATGAAGTGGCACTTCTCCCAATTAAGAACTAGATGGGTATCCTCACATCTTTTTAATACCTTTCCTAAATTATCTAAACAACTCTGAAAAGACCCTCCAAACACTGAAAAATCGTCCATAAAGACTTCAACAGTGGACTCAATCATATCAGAAAAAATTGCTAGCATACACCGCTGAAATGTTGCTAGAGCATTGCAAAGGCCGAAAGACATTCTCCTAAAAGCGAATGTCCCATAAGGGCAAGTGAAAGTGGTTTTTTCCTGATCCTCAGGAGCAATAGTAATCTGGTTATACCCAGAATAACCATCCAAGAAACAGTAATAGGCCTGACCAGCCAACCGATCCAACATCTGGTCGATAAATGGTAGAGGGAAATGATCCTTTCGGGTGGCTTTATTAAGCCTTCTGTAATCCATACACACCCTCCAGCCAGTCACTGTCCTTGTGGGGATCAACTCATTATTTTTATTGCTCACCACCGTGACACCTCCTTTCTTAGGAACACATTGGACAGGGCTTACCCAATTGCTATCGGCAATCGGATAGATGATCCCAGCATCCAACCATTTAATTACCTCCTTTTTAACAACCTCTTTCATTGCAGGGTTAAGCCTTCTTTGTTGCTCAATACTCCTAAAGGATCCCTCCTCTAGAGTGATTTTGTGCATACAAAAAGATGGGCTAATTCCCTGAATATCAGCCAATGTCCAACTTATAGCTTTGCGGTATTGCTGCAGCAATTTTATTAAGGCCTCCTCATGCTCCAACATTAAATCTGATGCAACAATAATGGGCAACGTCTCACTTTCCCCAAGATACACATACTTTAGATGATCCGGTAAAGGTTTTAAATCTAAAGTGGGTGCCTCAATTAGGGATGGCTTAATTGGGGGAGCCTTTCTTTGATCTAAATCTAAAGACTCAAAAACATCCTCACACCTAAACAATTCTTTTTCATTTTTCTGTCTAAAGAACAAAACTCAAAATCTAATACACAAACCTCTCCATGCTTTTCCGAATGCTTATCAACCGAATCCTGTATTGATGTCTCAATAACTGTGCTCTCCAGAATCCTGATGAAGGAGCAATCCTCCATTTCTTCTGGATATTTCATGGCTTTAAACACATTAAATTTCACTTCCTCATTACAGACTCTCATTGTTAATTCTCCTTTTTGAACATCTATTAATGCCCTACCAGTAGCCAAAAATGGACGACCTAGAATAATTGGGACATCTTTATCAGCCTCATAGTCTAAAATAATAAAATCAACAGGAAATATGAATTTATCAACTTTTACTAAGACATCCTCAATTTTACCCTCTGGATATGTGATAGACCTATCAGCTAATTGGAGTGTAACTGTGGTAGGTCTAGCTTCACCAATACCAAACTTCCGATAGACCGAAAGAGGCATAAGGTTAATGCTTGCACCTAAATCACAGAGTGCTCTACCTAATTCCTTTCCACCTATAGACACAGGTATAGTAAATGAACCTGGATCCTTCGCCTTGGGGGGTAGCCCATTCTTAAGAATAGCACTACACTCCTCAGTAAGAGATACAGTTTCAAACTCACCTAACCTTTTCTTTTTAGTCAAAATATCCTTAAGAAATTTAGCATAATTAGGCATTTGCTCAATAGCTTCTACTAAAGGGATATTTATATGCAACTGCTTAAGAATTTCTAAAAACTTTTTAAATTGACCATCCTGATTCTTAGGCTTTTGTCTTTGTGGAAAAGGTAGAGGTGGTACATAAGGTTGGGGCGGCACATATGGTGGTTCTACATCTGGCGCAGAACCAGATGCTCCAGCATTTTCTTTGCTGCCTCCAGCACCCTGACCAGACTCCAACTCTTTTTCAACAATAACAATATTATCACTATTACTATTTAAATCCTGGGTCTTTCTAGACTCTTCTAATGGCTTACCACTCCTAAGAGTTACTGCCTTTACCTGCTCCTTACCTTCCCTTCACGGGTGTTCAGTATCCGAAGGAAGTTTCCCTTGAGGCCTCGCCTTTAGCTCATTAGCTAGCTGAACCACTTGCAATTCCAGGGCCCTCATCGAAGCTTGATTACTTTTAATTGCGGCGTCTGTGCGAGCCATAAATTCTTTCATCATTGCCTCGAGAGAATTTCCCGAATTTTGCTGGGGCAAAGCCGGCTTATTTTGCTGGGGCATTACCTGCGTTTTAGCAAATCCTGGCTGGTTCATCTTTTGTTGCGCTTGTACGTTATTTCCTTGACCTCACCATGAGAAGTTGGGGTGGTTGCGCCAACCTGGATTATAGAAGTTAGAATAAGGGTTGTTCCTCTGGTTACCTACAAAAAACACAGAAGCTGGATTGCTGGGGCAAAACTCGTAGTTGTGGTCTTCACCACAATAGACACATGCTTCGTCCGTGACTTGGTTCACCACTGCTGCAGGCTCCATAGCTGGTGGCTGCTGATGACTAATCACTGTCACATTCTTAAGAGCGTTAGCAATCATAGCAAGATCGGCCCTAATGATGGACACACCATCAACCTCTAGCACACTCTTAACCTTTTTATTTGTGCCTCTAACATCCGACCACTGACAACTATTAATAGATATTCTTTCTAAAATTTCATAGGCTTCATCAAAAGTTTTTGCCAAAAGGGCCCCTCCAGCCGAAGCTTCGACCAAACCTTGGGTTACTCCATTCAAACCATTGTAAAATGTTTCCATTTGAATACAATGAGGTAACCCATGGTGGGGACACTTTCGCAAAAGCTCCTTAAACCTTTCCCAAGCCTCACTAAAAGTCTCATCCTCAAGTTGCCTAAACCCTACTATTTCACTCCTTAATTTAGCATTTCTGTTAGGTGGGAAATATTTACTCAAAAAATTTTCAGCTAACTCATCCCATATCCTTATTGATCCTGGAGCAAAAGAGTTTAACCATGATTTTGCTCCATCTCTAAGAGAATACGGGAACAAAGTTAATCTAAGAGCATCTCTAGGCACTCCTTGAATTACAAAAGAATCACTAACTCCTAGAAAAGACTTAAGATGTAAATGAGGGTCTTCAGATGACAAACCATGGAATTGCCCCACGGTTTGCAACATCTGAAACATTACCGGTTTCATTTCAAAATTCGCCGCTTGGATTTGGGGACGTGCAATCCCTGGATTCAACTCATTAAACATCAGGACAGCATATGCTCGAATGGCTCTGGTCCTATCGTTCGCTATCAAGATAGGATTCTCAGCCTGATTATTTCGCTGCTCATTTTGCTCAAACTGTGGGTTTTGCTGCACGAACGGATTCTGCTGGGGGTTCACTGCTATTGGACCTTCAGGAACCTGCGGGAGTTGCGGCACGTTCTCCATCTGGTTTCTGCGCTGCTCCCTCCTTCTGTTCCTAAATATCCTCTCAATTTCTGGATCAAGCTCAAACCGTACCCCAGGCGGATCGCTCATGCACCAAAATCACACCTGCAAAAACAAAAGAAACAATCAAAAAGTTCTAGCACCAAACCACTAAAACACATACACAAAACAGATCAGATAAAAACTTATTCAAGTCCCCGGCAACGGCGCCAAAAACTTGTTGGGTTCCTAGAGTGAGTAAAAATATAGTATAAAAAAAACTCTAGAATTCCTGTGCAAGTATACACAGTCTGCAGTAAGTAATATTTATCAATCCAAGGTCTGAATGAGTTTTCACTTTATCTATTTTGTATAACTTTCTAATGGTTTCAAAGATAATAAAATTGTTGGGTTTTATCGGAATTATGCTGAAGCAAAATAAATGACAGAACAACGAGTAAACAAATAGACAGACAGATTAAAGACAGGCGCTGGTTAGGTTTTAGTGATTGTTATAAAATATGCTCTAGCAATATTATTGATCATGCATTTCCCGCAGTATTATTAGCGGATTCCTCCCGGAACTCCGAATCTTTTGGGATGTGTTTCAACCCCAATGAAGTGCGACCGATCAGGCACTAGGCAACTGGCTATCCCTAGCTCAGTCACTGGCGTTCACCAATACACAATGATCGTAATGTGGAGAATTGCCACACACTCTCTAAATCATCCCTGAAACTAGAGAGAGCTATCCATACCGGCTGGCCAGGCGGGCATAAAATAAGAATAAGGACAACAATTAACCAAAATGCTATAGTCAATTTATTACTAGAGATGAAGCACAGTAATCACATTATTCCTAACCAACACCTTAGCTACTTAGTTCATAATAGGCATGGGAATACGAATTACAATCTGAGTATGCATGTCCATAACCATAATTTAAGAAGGAAAATAAACTCCCTAATCAGCTTGCGAATGATGGTGTACTTGATGATCTTCAATCTCTATACTATTCGGCTTCCAAGGGAAAACATGGAATACTCTTGACTTTGACGGCTACTTCCTTTTATAGAAGGATGGGAGGCTTGAATTAGGTCAACTAGGACACGTGTAAGGCTCTCCTTGATCCTTTATCCCGTAAATATCTCAATAGAAGTCGGTTCATGAAGTTGGCTAACGAGCTGTGATGTGCCAGTTTCTGCTCCCAGTTTTGCTGCAGCATAGAATTTGCTCCTTCTAGTCGCTCAGCAGCATAATCTGCACAAAGTGATTTCCAAAGCTTCCATTCTTCCAAATGGGTTAAATCATGTAATATCTCTATAAAACCAACCCTATTAAGCATAAAAGACACACAAATCCTTATATAAATGGAGCCTAAATAACTACCTTTTGGGCAGTTATCAAATACGCGGCAGACTTACAGCGTCTCGACGCTGTGATAGGTAGCATCCCGATGCTACCGCATTTCCTTTTCTGAAACGCACGTTTTGAAGGCAGCGTCGAGACGCTGTCTTCACAGCGTCTCGACGCTAAGACGAAAAATCTACTATATAAGCTTCTTTTCGGCTAGGTTTGAAAGGACTTCGATTTGGGGACTTTTGGAGCCGACAATAGGACAGAATTGAGGGATTCTTGAGCTGAAGCAAAGGGGACGAAGTGGAAATCAACCCATTGTTCGTGGGGATCGTGACGGGGACATTCGATCTCGGCCTACAACGAGTCTATTTCTCTTTTCCCTTACTTTAGATAGTTTTTATGGCTTACTTAAACTTAGTTTATATTGTAACGAGGATTATGTGTAGCTAAGTTTAATTCTTAGGGATTGATGTAGCCGTTGGGCACGTTTTGGATTGATTTACGGTATTTATGCTATTGATGTCATATATGCATATTTTGTATCCTTAATGCTTTCGATTTACTGGCCATAAATTGATTGATGTTTATATTTGAATCTAACTCGGGAGAGGGGATTTAAATTGGTAATCAATATGCATAACTAGAATTTAGCTAAAAATCGGGAGATTAAGGTTAATTCTAGAAATTGTTAAAAAGGTTAGCCTTATTGCCTTGTATGTTTATTGGATTTAGATAGGGATATCGGGTTCAATTGCATATGGGAGAATCATGTATGCTCGGGAGAGATATGTGTGATTTTAGTTGCCAAGATTTATGAATCATAGCATGTGTTAATCCGTTTATTAATCCATAACTCCAATTGGTGAAATCAAATCCCTAAGACCAATTCTTCCCATTAGATTGTCACTTTTGCTTTAGTTTTGTATTTGATTAATTCATATTCTCATTCAATTTGATTCCTTAAATAAAATTGGTCAAAAGTATTTTCGATAATTAAAATTTGGCTAGACACCAATCCAGAGGACGACATTCGATTGCAAAATCACTATATTATTACTTGACCCGTACACTTGCAGTTAGCAAATTGCACATCAGCGATGCCCGCAGCATGGCTACCCAAATTGACTCCAGGTGCAATTATTTTACAATGGACTGAGTCCTTCTACCAAGACAGTTCTAGACACATCAGTAGGTGGGAGTTTTCTTTCCAAGACAGTGACGTAAGCCAAAGATCTTTTAGAGGAAATGGCAGCGACCAGTTACCAATGGCCGACTGAACGAGGGATAGTTTCCAAGAAGGCTGGTATTTATGAAATATATGAGTCAAGCTCTCTAAAGGCACAGATGGCATCTTTGACAAATGCGCTAAATAAGCTTACTTCATCTGAGGTGGTTAAGTCTATCACCACCATAGCTGAAGGATATTCAAAGAAGGAGAATCAAGATGTCGAAGAAGCTCAGTATGTGGGAAATAGATCATTCACTCAAGGAGTATCGAACTTCTACCATCCCAATCTGCGCAATCATGAGAAATTTTCGTATTCGAACACCAAGAACGTATTGCAGCCACCGCTAGGATTTGCTTCACCAAGTGCCCCAGAAAAGAAGAGCAACCTAGAGGAGATGGTGGCTATGTTTATCAAAGAACAGAAGGTGTTAAATGTAAACCTCCAGACAATAGTTAATAACCACGACACAGCTCTTAAGAATATGAAAGTTCAGTTAGGTCAGATCGCTTCAATAGTGAATGCCCTTCAGAAAGGGAAGTTTCCAAGCGAAACAGAAACCAAACCTAGATAGCAGTGCAAGATGGTGACACTGAGAAGTGGTAGACAACTGAAGGTCAGTTCAGAGAAAAAGATGAAGAAAAAAGAAAAGTGCAAGGATGAAGATGAAAGGGCAGAGACACAAAAAGCCTCCTCTGAAAGGTCCCAACATCCTCCTCTGAAAGGTCCCAACATCCTCCCAACATCTAATTTAACAATTTTGTTGGAAGAGAAGAAGATAAGAAAAAGCAGAATGAAAGGCATGAAGAGAAGTTGAATGAGGAAGAAGTAGTCCCATGCAACCACCATGATAAAGGATCGCACATTAGCCCGCCCAAGAGGAGGGGCGAATGTCCTACCTTTGACTACAGGGAGTTACCTTTTCCTCAGCGTTTTAAAAATGTTAAATTAGATGAACAATTTCAAAAATTCCTAGAGATGTTTAGAAAGTTATCTGTGAACATTCCCTTTGTCGATGCTTTGTATAATATGCCTAATTATGGGAAGTTCATGAAGGAGATGTTATCTAGGAAGAAAAGTTCGAAAAAAGAGGTTTTTAGGTTGTCTGAAAATAGTAGCACCATAGTGTCAGGAAAGTTGCCTTTTAAACAAAAAGACCCAGGGAGTTTTACTGTTCCCTGTATTATAGGAGAAGTATCTTTCGATAGGACTTTGTGTGATCTAGGTGCTAGTATTTGATGCCCTATTCATTGTACAGGAAGATTGGTCTGACAGGTCTGAAAGACACCGACATCACCCTTCAGCTTGTTGATAGATCGATCACCCACCTGATGGGCATTGTGGAGGACGTGCTGGTGAAGGTCAACACATTCATCTTCCCTGTAGATTTTGTGGTGCTCAACATGCAAGAAGACAAAAAGGTACCCATCATTTTAGGCAGACCTTTCTTAGCCACAGGTAAGGCTGAAATTAGCGTGCATACTAATAAGCTTACCTTGAATGTAGATGATGAAAAGGTCGTTTTCAGTATTTTTGGACAGGATGAGTCTGTATGTAGTCTGCATACATGTTTTTCTATTGGTCCGGAATATTTTACTGACGATGATGAAGAGGTAGAATATAATCTTGGCCTAGGATTAGGAGAGGCGCCTATGGATGATGGGAATTTCAATCCTAATGCAATTTTTTATGACCCTCTGTTTGAGAATGAGCTGATTGATATTGATATGGCTGCTTTTGAAAATAATCGGAATTGTCTGCTTTTGAGAATGAAATGTCTGCAATTGATGATTTGCCTGATTTCGAAAATGAAATAGAATTGCCTGAAATGGATGATTTGCTTGATTTTGAGAATGAGCTTGATATGCCTGTGTTAGATAATGATTTGCATGGAGAGGATTACTTGATAGATGATAATTTTGAGTCTGATCATGATAATGCTGAATCTATCGAGTCTGATCCTAACATCGTTGAGTATATAGAGTCAGACCCTGAAAGTGTTAATAATTTTGATTCGGGTCCTGATGATGTGGATAGTATAGAATCTGACCCCGATGAGATTGAATTCTTTAATTCTTCTGACGATGAGTCATATGATAGTTTGATTGAGTCATTTTTAAATATTGAGTCTCAGGAATATCATGAGCATGTAGATATTGAATCTGATGAATGGATAGGCATAGTTGATAGGCCATCCTTAGATCCTAGACCAGTAGATAACATGACGCTAGATGACTCAGTGAATAACTGTTTTGAGAATAGAGACTTAGAAAAGAGATTTGATGCTGCTACATATTTTTTGAAATTTTATTATAACAATCTCTTTAGTGATGATGGACTAGGGGAAAGATTTTTTTCTCCCCTGTTTGCAGTGTGCAATTCGGTGCGAGATTTTCTGCAAGGCCCGGAGGACGATGAAAAGTTTTATTTTGAGCCTTCGTGTTCGTGCCGAGCCACGTCTAGCTAAAGACGTTAAAGAAAGCGTTGTTTGGGAGGCAACCCAATGATTAAAAGTTTAGGTGTATTTTTGCGGTAAATAATTTTCCTTGCTTCGTGATCCAATTTTGTTTTGCAGGATCACCTTAACAAATCCCAAAGCTCCAAGAATCCCATTTTCTGGATCCAAAGGAAGAGGATGAATTGCTCCTAACTCAGGGAAGTCTCAGTATCCCTCTTTATGCTTTATTGTTTATAAACATTAGGGACAATGTTTAGTTTAAGTTTGGGGGGGAGGCCTTCCCTGTGTTGAGCATATTTAATTTCCGTTGGATGCATGAGTAGATAGCCATGATAGCCAAGGATGTGATTTTAGAAGTTTTGGGAGAAAATGGTATATATGTTGTGGAATCTGGGAGCAAGTAGAAATTGTGAAATTTTAAAAGTTTTTTATACTTAGTTTTAATGTCTAAAGCATGCGATAGACTTATCTTATGACATCTTTGAAAATCTAGATTTTTATTATGATTTCTAAAGTTTGTTGTCACCCCGATAGACTTAGTTTCTAACACTAGGAGTTCATGCTTGATTGTTTTAAGAACTAGGTAGAAAACAAATTGTTATGCCTGCTGAGAGAAAAGCAACAAAAGAAAAAAGAGAGAAAAAGAAAAATCTGTTGTAAAAGAAAATTTTTGCTTGCAAAAAAGAAAAACCTGGGGGTAAAAAGAGTTACCTACGGTGTGATCAGTTAGGCCAACCAGAGAATGAAATTCGGGTTAAGGGTCTCTGCACCATAGTGTGAAAGCTAGTACCATTAGATATAAAAATGCAAGTTTGGGGGAGTAGCAAAAGAAAAAGAAAGTGAAAAATATTTATGAGTTTAGCTCCCCCATGAAAAAGAAAAAATGTCTGGCGCTCTAGTTTCTTTTTTGGCATGATAGTAGAACTCCGACCTATTAGGGACTCTTAGCCAGTGTAGGGGGAAAACAAATGGAGAAAGCCATAAGACTAATCTTGGTTAGTAAAAGAATCATTAGAAAAGTCTTCAGCATGCTATTCATTAATCTTAAGTTCAAACTCTTTTAAGATTTTTTCATGAGTATGCGATGCTTGCTTATTCCACTTGCATGTTTTCCATTTTAGCTTAAAAGTTCCAAAATCATTTAGGCTTGAGTGATTCTATTTCATGCATCTTTCGAATTTATTTTTCTCGGGACTAGCAAAAGCTTAAGTTTGGGGGTGTGATAACGGCCAAAAATGTCGTTGTTTTAGTCCTAAATCATTAAGCTTTTGAGCGCTTAAATTGTGTTTTTATTGAAGAATTCTAAAATAATTTGTTAATTGGTCTTTAGGAGCATATTATGGATTTTTGGTGGAAAAAGACCCAAAAATGAGCAATCCAACCCAAACATCCATCCATGGGTCAAAGGGGAGCCCAAAGGTCAACCATCCAAGAGAAGAAATCCAAAAAGAAAGAAGTTGGCCCAAGATTGAAGCCCAAATCTGCGTATACTGGTCTGAAATCCGCAAAGCGTCGAGACGCTGTAGAGACAACGTCGTGACGCTGTCCCATTTCTTAGCGAACAAGTCGAGTGACGTCACACCTAAATCCAATAAACTAAGATCCTTGGCTATAAAATGAATACTCGAACTATGTGTAGAGACATATCGTAGGATCAAGTTCAAGTTTATAGTCAAAATAGTCTATAGTATAAGGATACGGTTGGGTGTCTTATCCTGGGGACACTATGGACGCAACCCACTTTGTATTAAGTACAAACGATGAGATCCTAAATCGTTCATGTGGTGACATGTGAGTGGGGGCGTCCTATGCAATGAGTTTGCATAAGACTGGACCCCAAAATAAGTCACTTTCTCTTTATAACGCCGTAAACTGAAGAAACTGACTATTTCTCATAGATGACCTAGGTAACTCGTTCTTAATCCTGAGCTAACTATGAACTGTTGTTTATACGAGATTATCCTTTGATATGCATGGGTGAGAGTGGCCAGCATCGCCGACTCAACAAGCCTACCATTTTGGGGATAAGATCGAATAGATAGCTGGGGACGTAGTCTCGCAAGACGGAATTTGCTCCTACCCATTTGAGGGATAGTAGAGAGGTTGTTCCCTTAAGTACTAACTCCAGGACTTGAACAAGGGGCCCCACCCTCTCATTGGATCGAGAGGGACTTAGGTTTGATGGTTGGACCACAAACCGATTGTTCATTAGATGATTAGTGGAACTTAAGGAACAAGAAGTACTATGGGGTAAAACAGTCATTTGACCTAGCTATAGCTACGAACAACCTGTGAAGGAACGACTTACTGAACATGGTTAAATCAAGTGGACGGAAGTATATCTACAGTGAGGGGAGTACAACTATCGGGCTATAGTGGAGTGTCTCGGTAGTTAACGAATGTTGGCTAGCTTAGATAATGAGATTAGTCTGTTAGCCTCGAATCGTTGGAGCCCATGATCTATAAGTCCATTAGGTCCCCCTGCAAGCTCATATCGGATTAAAGCTTAGAACATATTGATAGGAATCTTTGAATTGTTCAAAAACGGAAAATAGGGTATTATCGTAAAATGTGTTTGACACAATGATTTAATTATGAATTAAATTAGAAATTGAGAGATAAGGTATTTAAAAGTGTGTTAAATACCATATATATGTATTAGGAATCATATATAATGAATGGCACAAGATGACAATGATTAATTTGATTAATCATATCAATTACTTGGAAATGTCCCAAATTAATTGCCTAGAAGTCAATTTCAATTTAGAACTGAAATAAGAGTGAATTGCAAGCTGAAAATTCAGATTAGAGATTTAATTTAGTGGATTTAGTGGGATTCCCACTCTTGCATGTTGATCCATAGTGAAAAACAACACAACCATGCACTAGTTGCATGTGTTGTGAATTAAACACCTAGAATCCACTTTGAGTTGCAATTTCACCATGTGTCTAGTGTCATGAAGCTTGTCTTTGCATGGAAGATGTCTATATAAGGAGTATGAATCAGATTCAAAGCCAAGAGAGTGAATTACTTATTGTTATGCTGCTGGAATTTACTCTCAATCTAATTCACCTCCATAGATCTCTCAAGAGCTTGTACCTTCAAGAATTCCCTTCCCATTCCCTATCTCTATAAGACTCCCACAAGTCGTTCTTGGCCCGGAGAATAGTAGGGAAGACTCTAGAGGTTGTCCAAGAGAAGTTGGAGAAGGAAAACACCACAAGGAGATCAACTTATTTGAGCAACAAAGAGGTTGGTACTCCTTTCTTTTTGTTCTGTATTTTCTAGAACATGCATGCTTTAGGAGTAAAATTGATACAGTTAAGTGCTCTCGATCTTCAATTGCTTCCACATGTGTTATATGAACACCTTCAATTGCGCTGCGACACTGTCCCAAATTCGGGCCTATAAAAGGACCCCCTTGGTGCCCATTTTTCTCATCAATCATTTCATCAACCATTCCTTTCCTTCCTTTCCTTGGCTCTTTTTGAGCCTTCTCTCAAAGGCTTCAAGCCGTTTGGAGAGTTTTAGTAGTGTAAAAAATTTGGGGAGCTTTTGGGAGCACTCTAGGAGGCTCAAGGCGTGCTCGGAGGGACTCCAAGCGCTAGCAACGGGGTCTTCGACGGTCATTTCCTTTCCTTTTATTTTGCTCAAATTTATGCTTTCCATTGTATATCTTGTGGATATTATAGCTATGTATAGCTAAACCCCAATTTGGTGTCTTGAAATGAAAATATATAGTTAAATGTTTTTATAATTGCCTATATCTTGCCCTCTTTTACTAATTATTTGTATGGATGATCGTAATGCTGTATGCAATCTAGCCAATTGTATATTGATCCGATTCTTAATGGAAACCCGACGGAGAGAAATTAGGATAGATCATAATTCATGCAACTGGTTTAATTGCCCGTCGTGACAACGAGATTAGTTGATTAAACTTAAATTCCTAAAATGAATCAGAGCGTATGAATTAACGATTTTTAATGGCACTAAGGACACTTAGGTTGTTAAAATGGATTAATTACAATTAAGGGAAACCGACAGGTGATCCTATGTGATTAATGGAGATTCTAGGATTATAATTAGTTGGGCAACGAGATAGGATAATTGTAATAATTGTTTAGCTATTAATTGATTTTCAAGACCCCGCTTCTCACTCAAAACTCTTTCTCCATATTTTATTTTCCTTGATTGATCAATTTTTAATCGCTTTAATTTTAAATTCTTTTTTATTTCATGGTTTGGTCCCTAAATATTATTTCCCCCAAGTATTTTTAGTGTTGAAGAAATTTTTGTTTTGCTTAATTATCGCTTCGCCTCCCTGTGGATTCGATACTCGGAATATTTATGTTTTATATTACTTGCGACCCGTGCACTTGCGGTACTGTGATCAACAACAAGTTTTTGGCGCCGTTGCTGGGGAGGTTTGATTTTTAAGAAAAATAATTTTTCTTGACGTGTAATAATAAAAGCTTTCTCAAATATTCCGCAAGTATGTCATTAAAAATCTAGCAAGGCATATCAAGTATATCAAACATTTTAACTAACATGACCGATCAACGTTGTGTAGGGCACGCCCAGTACCACCAACGTTTACTAGCTCTACGATGTAGTGGGGCCCGCCTAGCACTCCCATCGTCTTTGTCGTAGTGGGGGCTGCCCAGCACTCACGACAGCATCGTTGTCACGGAGTACACTCAACGTCAATGACGGAATATAACCTGTGTGCACACGGTACCATATAGCCTCGGGCTCAATATCTCAGTCATGTAGTCAATAAAAATCTCATAGAATCACATGAAAACATTAAAACATGTCTGTTTATCTTTATCTTTCGTAAATCTCAAGCTTACTCAGCTTGCTCATGAAAAACTGAAAAATCTTTAACAGTACTTGCTAATACATACTTTACTTTAAATGATATCGTTTCAACTACTTTTCATAAAGTCAATAATCACGTGCTCGTATATAAACCTCATTAGGAAATCTAAGCTCAAAACTTATGCTTGAAACCATTCATAGAAATCATGTATCATTCATAGAAAAGCATGTAAAACATTTAATCATGAACAACCATTTAGAAATAATTTTCGAAATTTGTTTTGTCACTCACAGTCTTGGCTAGTTCCCTGGCCTGTAGACTCGACCTATTTCCTCTTGGCCTGTCAAACAAATAAAAAACGAGCATCAAAACCAAACATAGTCTTGTCTTTCCAATCTCATGAATTCGAAACACTTGAATTAAAATTGCACTTCAAATTGTTTTCCAGATTTTCCAGATTCAATACCCTGACTTCCAACACTCATAACTACCTCACTACTTGACAAACATTAATGTACCATCAAACTCTTCATTTTGGAACCCTCTAAAACTTACCTGAAGGAATGAAAACGAGATTCCCAAAAGATTTGTCCAGAAACCCCCTGAACTCAACAAATACAGATTCGTGCTTCTCTGTTACCTTCTAACTTTCTCCTGAAACTAAACCAACTTCTAGTCATTTTTGGCTCACGAATTCTTCATGAAAGTTATAGGAAATTGAATAATATTTCCAACCATATCAAGTTGAGCTTCTAATTCAACCTCTACACCCCAGAATGATTAAAAAAACCAAAGAAAACCAGAGATCCTCCTGGTTTGCACGAAAATTTTGTGCTCTGTTTTCCATTTCAAAAACCATCAACTTAACATCAAATTTATCTAAAGCTTCCTTCATGAAATTTTTTAGAAAACGGATTAACTTTCAAGAAAGTCAGGCCTCACCTCTTGGTTTTTCTTGTGTAGCTGAAAACGAATTAAAAACTAGAGATAGGCAGGTTGAACCCAGATTCATCCATGGTTGCTTTTGCTTGAGCTATTTCCTCTCTTCTTCAACCTCAAAACCCTAGAAATCTTCTTCTTCTTCTTCCTTCACTCTCTCCCTCAAAATTTTCTGTAAGTTTGATGGGAAAAGGATGAGAAAAATGGCTGGAAATGGGCTGAAATGAGTCCTTGTGAGTGGTGGAATTTACCTTTAAAGCATTAGCACCGAAAGTGCTTTTGTTTTCCCTTCATTTTCATTTTCTTTTTTATTTTCCTTTTTAATTTTCCCATTTTCTTTTCTTTCCTTTTATTTTTCTTCTTTCTTTTTTTTTCCCTTTGTTTCCTTTTTCTTTAAATAATTTCCAAGATTATCCAAGACATCTTGTACCAAAAGCTTTTCAACTTTCCTTCAACAATGCAACAACAATAACCTAGATCCAACTTCTTCCAATATATGACAAGAGCAAATAATCCAAGGTAGGTCTCGAGTTTACAACTTACCTCCTCCTTATGAAATTTCATCCTCGAAATTTAGAAGTCCTTAGGTGAAGAGTGTCAGGTAACTCCTCCTCATCTGGTCTTTTGACTCCTAGGTTGCCTCCTCCACTCCGTGATGTCTCCAAAGGATCTTCACGAGTGGGATCATTTTGTTCCTCAAAACTTGCTCCTTTCTGTCGAGGATCTAGACCGCTTCCTTTTTATAACTCAAGTCTTCTTTCTGCTCAATCGGTTGCACTTGCAACACATGTGATATATCTGAAATATATTTCCTCAACATGGACACATGAAAAACATCATGTACTCGAGCAAGTTCTGCTGGTAACTCAAGTCTATAGGCTGCTGGCCCAACTCGTTCGATTATCCGATAAGGACGAATATATCTAGGACTCGGCTTACCTTTCCTCCCAAAGTGAAGAACACTTCTCCACAGAGATAACTTTAAGAAAACTTGATCTCCAACCTGGAATTCTAAGTCTCTTCGTCGCTTATATGCATAGCTCTTTTGTCGATCTTGAGCTATTTTCAAGTTCTCTCTAATGAGCTTAGTACTCTCTATCATAACTTATACCAACTCAGGACCAACTAGCTTTCGCTCTCCCACTTTGTTCCAGCACACAAGAGTTCTGCATGGCCTGCCATACAAAGCCAGGAATGGTGCCATGCCGAACTTGACTGATAGTTGTTATTATAAGCGAACTCGATAAGTGATAATTGGGTATCCCAACTTCCCTTAAACTGAAGGACACATGCTCTCAACATGTCCTCTTTGTTGGGTTTTATGCCTGATAACTGCCCAAAAGGTAGTTATTTAGGCCTCATTTCTATAAGGTTTTGTGTGTCTTTTGTGCTTAAGAGGGTTGGTTTTAGATGGATATTACATGTTTTAACCCATTTGGAAGAATGAAAGCATTGGAAATTATTTTGTGCAGATTATGCTGCTGAGCGACTGGAGGGAGCAAATTCTGTGCTGCAGCAAAACTGGGAACAGAACTGCCACATCACAGCTCGTTAGCCAACTTCATGAACCGATTTCTGTTGAGTTATTTTCGGGATAAAGGAGCAAGGAGAGCCTTACACGTGTCCTAGTTGACCTAATTCAAGTCTCCCATCCTTCTATAAAAGGAAGTAGCCGTCAAAGTCAAAAGGGATTCCAACTCTCCTTGGAAGCCAAATAGTATAGAGAGATTGGAGATTATCAAGAACACCATTATCCGCAAGCTGATTGATGAGATTATTATTTTCTTTATTTTCTTGTGATTATGGACATGCCTACTCAGATTGTAATTCGTGTTTCCATGCCTATTATGAACTAAGTAGTTTAAGGTGTTGGTTAGGAACATGTAGTTGCTGTGCTTAAACTTTAGTAATATATTGATTATTGTATCTTGGTTAATTGTTGTGCCTATTTACATTTTATGCCCGCCTGGCCAGCCGGTGTGAATATCTCTCTCTAGTTTCAGGGATGATTTAGAGAGTGTGTGGCAATTATCCACACTACGATCATTGTGTATTGGTGAACGCCAGTGACTGAGCTAGGGATAGCCAGTTGCCTAGTGTTTGATCGGTCGCACTTCATTGGGGTTGAAACACATTCCAAAAGATCCGGAGTTCCGGGAGGAATCCGCTAATAATACTACGAGAGTTGCATGATCAATAATATTGCGAGAGCATCTTTTTAAACAACTATTAATCCTAACCAGTGCCTATCTTTAATCCGCCTGCCTATTCGTTTATTGTTTGTTCTGTCATTTATTTTGCTCCAACATAATTCTTATAAAACCAAATTATTATTACCATCTTTGAACCCATTAGAAAGTTACGCAAAATAGGTAAAGTGAAAGCTAATTCAGGACTCGGATTGATAATATTACTTGCTGCAGACTGTGTATACTTGCACAGGAATCCTAGAGTCTTTTTATACCATATTTTTACTCACTCTAGGAACCCAACAAGTTTTTGGCGCCGTTGTCGAGGACTTGAATAAGTTTTTATCTGATCTGTTTTAGTGGTTTGGTGCTATAACTTTTTGATTGTTTCTTTTGTTTTTGCAGGTGTGAGTTTGGTGCATGAGCGATCCGCCTGGGGTAAGGTTTGAGCTTGATCCAGAAATTGAAAGAACATTCAGGATAAGAAAGAGAGAGCAACGTAGGAACCAGATGGAGAACACGCCGCGCCTTCCGGAGGGTCCTGAAGGTCCAACAGACCCCCAGAATCGTTTGCTGCAGCAAAACCCGCTGTTTGAACAAAATGAGCAGCAAAATAATCAGGCTGAAAATCCTATCTTGATAGCGAACGATAGGACCAGAGCCATTCGAGCGTATGCTGTCCCAATGTTTAATGAGTTGAATCTAGGGATTGCACGTCCCCAAATCCAAGCGACTAATTTTGAAATGAAACCGGTAATGTTTCAGATGTTGCAAACCGTGGGGCAATTCCATGGTTTGTCATCTTAAGTCTTTTATAGGAGTTAGTGATTCTTTTGTGATTCAAGGAGTGCCTAGAGATGCCCTTAGATTAACTTTGTTCCCGTATTCTCTTACAGATGGAGCAAAGTCATGGTTGAACTCTTTTGCTCCAGGATCAATTAGGACATGGGATGAGTTAGCTAAAAAATTTTTGAGTAAATATTTCCCACCTAATAGAAATGCTAAATTAAGGAGTGAAATAGTAGGGTTTAGGCAACTTGAGGATGAGACTTTTAGTGAGGCTTGGGAAAGGTTTAAGGAGCTTTTGCAAAAGTGTCCCCACCATGGTTTACCTCATTGTATTCAAATGGAAACATTCTACAATGGTATAAATGGAGTAACCCAAGGTATGGTCGATGCTTCGGCTGGAGGGGCCCTTTTGGCAAAAACTTTTGATGAAGCCTATGAAATTTTGGAAAGAATATCGATTAATAGTTTTCAGTGGTCGGATGTTAGGGGTAGAAATAAAAAGGTTAAGAGTGTATTAGAGGTTGATGGTGTGTCCACCATTAGGGCTGATCTTGCTATGATTGCTAATGCTCTTAAGAATGTGACAGTGATTAGTCATCAGCAGCCACCAGCTATGGAGCCTACTGTAGTGGTGAACCAAGTGGCAGAGGAAGCATGTGTCTATTGTGGTGAAAATCACAACTACGAGTTTTGCCCCAGCAATCCAGTTTCTGTGTTTTTTGTAGGTAATCAGAGGTATAACCCTTACTCTAATTTTTATAATCCAGGTTGGCGCAACCACCCAAACTTCTCATGGGGAGGTCAAGGAAATAACGTGCAAGCGCAACAAAAAATGAACCAGTCGGGATTTGCTAAAGCGCAGGTATTGCCCCAGCAAAACAAGCAGGCTTTGCCCCAGCAAAATTCGGGAAATTCTCTTGAGGCAATGATGAAAGAATTTATGGCTCGTACAGATGTCGCAATTCAAAGTAATCAAGCTTCGATGAGAGCCCTGGAATTGCAAGTGGGTCAGCTAGCTAGTGAGCTAAAGGCAAGGCCTCAAGGGAAACTTCCATCAGATACTGAACACCCCAGAAGGGAAGATAAGGAGCAGGTAAAAGCGGTAACTCTTAGGAGTGGTAAGCCACTAGAAGAGCCTAGTAAAACCCAGGTTATAGATAAAAATGGTGATAAAAATAATGTTGTTGTTGAGAAAGAGTTGGAGTCTGGTCAGGGTGCTGGAGGTAGCAATAAAAATGCTGGAGCATCTAGTTCTGTTCCAGATGTGGAACCACCTTATGTGCCGCCCCCACCTTATGTACCACCTCTACCTTTTCCACAAAGGCAAAAGCCTAAGAATCAGGATGGTCAATTTAAAAAGTTTTTAGAGATTCTTAAGCAATTGCATATAAATATCCCTTTAGTAGAAGCTATTGAGCAAATGCCTAATTATGCTAAATTTCTTAAGGATATTTTAACTAAAAAGAAGAGGCTAGGTGAGTTTGAAATTGTATCTCTTACTGAGGAATGTAGTGCTATTCTTAAAAATGGGCTACCACCCAAGGCTAAGAATCCAGATTTAGGTGCAAGCATTAACCTAATGCCTCTTTCGGTCTATCGGAAGCTTGGTATTGGTGAAGCTAGGCCTACCACAGTCACACTCCAACTAGCTGATAGGTCTATCACATATCCAGAGGGTAAAATTGAGGATGTCTTAGTAAAAGTGGATAAATTCATATTTCCTGTTGATTTTATTATTTTAGACTACGAGGCTGATAAAGATGTCCCAATTATTCCAGGTCGTCCATTTTTGACTACTGGTAGGGCGTTAATAGATGTTCA
Source organism: Luffa acutangula (assembly GCA_036850905.1). Taxonomy (NCBI): domain Eukaryota; kingdom Viridiplantae; phylum Streptophyta; class Magnoliopsida; order Cucurbitales; family Cucurbitaceae; genus Luffa; species Luffa acutangula. The sequence goes on along the minus strand of CM072095.1, from coordinate 25,304,625 downwards.
AAAAGGGGAGTTAACAATGAGAGTCTGTAATGAGGAAGTGAAATTTAATGTGTTTAAAGCCATGAAGTATCCAGACAAAATGGAGGATTGCTCTTTCAATAGGATTATGGAGAGCACAGTTATTGAGACAACAATACAGGATTCGACTAGTAAGCATTCGTAAGAGCATGGAGAGGTTAGTGTAGAAGATTTAGAAGTTTGTTTTTTAGAAAGAAAAAAAGAAAAAGAGTTGTTTAGGTGTGAGGATGTTTTTGAGTCTTTTGATTTAGATTAGAGGAAAGCTCCTCCTATTAAGTCATCCCTGATTGAGGCACCTACTTTAGATTTGAAGCCCTTGCCGGACCATCTAAAATATGTGTATCTTGGGGAAGGTGAGACGTTGCCCATGATTGTTGCATCAGATTTAATGCCAGAGCATGAGGAGACCTTAATAAAATTGTTGCAGCAATACCGCAAGGCAATAGGTTGGACGTTGGCTAACATTTAGGGAATTCGTCCATCTTTTTGTATGCACAAAATCACTATAGAGGAGGGATCCTTTAGGAGTATCGAGCAAGAAATAAGGCTTAACCCTGTAATGAAAGAGGTTGTTAAAAAAGAGGTGATTAAATGGTTGGATGCTGAGATAATTTATCCAATTGCCAATAGCAATTGGGTGAGCCCTGTCCAATGTGTTCCTAAGAAAGGAGGTGTTACTGTGGTGAGCAATAAAAACAATGAGTTGATTCCAACCAGGACAGTAACTGGCTGGAGGGTTTGCATGGACCACAGGAGACTTAATAAAGCCACCCGTAAGGACCATTTCCCTCTACCATTTATTGACCAAATGTTTGATAGATTGGCTGGTCAGGCCTATTACTGTTTCTTGGATGGTTATTCTGGGTACAACCAGATTACTATTGCTCTTGAGGATTAGGAGAAAACCACGTTTACCTGCCCTTATTGGACGTTCGCTTTTAGACGAATGCCTTTTGGCCTTTGCAATGCTCCAACAACATTTCAGCGGTGTATGTTAGCAATTTTTTCTGATATGATTGAGTCCACTATTGAGGTATTTATGGACGATTTTTCAGTGTTTGGAGGGTCTTTTCAGAATTGTTTAGAAAATTTAGGTAAGGTATTAAAGAGATGTGAGGATACCCATCCAGTTCTTAATTGGGAGAAATGTCACTTCATGGTGAAGGAGGGCATAGTGCTAGGTCATAGGATTTCTATGAATGGTCTAGAGGTCGATAGAGCAAAAATAGAGGTGATTGAAAGACTAGAACCACCGAATTCAGTGAAGGGAATTTGGAGTTTTTTAGGACATGCTGGATTTTATAGGAGGTTCATAAAGGATTTCTCCAAAATCAGTAAACCTCTCTGTAACTTATTATGCACTGATCATGTTTTTGACTTTAATGCAGATTGTAGGAAGGCTTTTAAGACTTTAAAGGCTGCTTTAATCTCAGCACCCATTCTTTGTGCACCTAATTGGGATTTACCATTCGAGGTAATGTGTGATGCGAGTGATGCTGCGGTAGGTGCTATGCTGGGGCAAAAGCAGGGCAAATTTATCCATCCTATATATTATGCAAGCAGGGTTTTAAATGAGGCACAAGTCAACTATACAACTATTGAAAAGGAGTTGTTAGCTGTGGTGTTTGCTTTTGAGAAATTCCGGCCATATTTGGTTGGATCCAAAGTCACGGTGTTCACGGATCATACAACAATAAAGTATTTAATGACTAAGAAGGATGCAAAGCCTAGACTAATTCGTTGGGTTTTATTGTTGCAGGAGTTCGACTTGGAGATAAAGGATAAGAAGGGATTAGAAAATGTTATTGCAGATCACTTATCTCGTCTTGATCCATCATCATCTTTGCTGGAGCAATCTGCCATTTCAGATGCTTTTCCAAATGAACAGCTTTTTGCTGTTGAGGTAAAGGTAGTCAGGGATGCCCCTTGGTATGCTGATATTGCCAACTTTTTGGTAAAGGGAGTCACCCCGACATGGATTGGAGGCAGAAGAAAAAGTTTAAGCATGATGCAAAATGTTTTTATTGGGATGAGTCATTCATGTATAACCAATGCTCTGACGGTATTATTCGTAGGTGTGTTTCAGGTGCTGAAGCAAAGGAAATCCTGGAGCAATGTCACTCTTCGCCGTATGGAGGTCATTTCAGCGGTCAAAGGACAGCTATGAGGATTTTGCATTGTGGATTCTTCTGGCCTACCTTATTCAAGGATGCCCATTGGTTGCACAAGCATTGTGATGCTAGCCAAAGGAGAGGAAATTTGGGGCCTAGAGATGAAATGCCTCTTACTTATATTTTAGAAGTTGAATTATTCGATGTATGGGGTATTGTTTTTATGGGGCCATTTCCCCCGTCTAATGGCAATGTTTTTATCTTATTGGCAGTTGATTATGTGTCCAAGTGGGTGGAGGCCATTGCATGCCATCAGAGTGATGCCAAGACAGTTGCAAGGTTTCTTCAATCGCACATCTTTGCGCGGTTTGGGACACCTAGGGCTCTAGTGAGTGACAAGGGTACACATTTTGTTAATAATATCTTAACTAAGCTGTTAGCTAAGTATGTGATTAAGCATAGGATAGCTACCCCTTATCACCCACATGCAAATGGTCAAGCTGAAATTAGTAATAGGGAAATTAAATCGATTCTAGAGAAAGTAGTGCATCCATCTAGGAATGATTGATCTTTTAGGTTGGATGAGGCTCTTTGGGCTTATAGGACAGCTTATAAGACTCCTCTAGGTATGTCTCCCTATAGGTTAGTATATAGGAAAGCTTGCCATTTACCATTAGAGCTAGAGCATAAAACATTTTGGGCTCTGAAAAAGCTGAATTTTGATCTGAGTCGTGCAGGAGCAATAAGAATGCTGCAGCTTAATGAATTAGAGGAATTTCGCCAATTTTCTTATGAGAATGCGAAAATATATAAAGAAAAAACTAAGCTGTGGCATGACAAGAAAATAAAATCTAAAGAGTTCGTCAAGGGTCAGAAAGTATTGCTTTATAATTCTAGATTGAAGTTATTTCCTGGGAAACTAAAATCTAAATGGTCAGGACCATTTACTGTGGTTGAGGTTTTCCCCCATGGAGCAATTACTTTGCTGGATGCAAAAGATGGGAGAGTGTTCAAGGTGAATGGACAGCGTGTGAAGCATTATTGGGGTGAGGAGTTTCAGTCGAAATATCCTTCCCTAAGGTTAGTTGATGATTGAGAGAGCAGGATTTTTGCGGGAGCATTTCACAGAGCAAAATTTTGAGCTCCCAGTATTTGTATTTGCTTTATATTTTGCTGATTTATTTTTAATTTCGAATAGGGTAGATTTGATTTTGCGTGGTTTATTAGATTTTATCTTTAAGTATTTTTTCTCTTTTTGGTAGTTAGATTTTATTTATTTTGTTTTAGTTTGATTTTATTTTCGGGTTATTTATTTAAATTGTCTTTAAATTATCTTTCAATTAGTTAGATTTTATTTTATCTAGATCTTATTTTCAGCTATTTGAATTCTGTTTAAATTAATAGAGATTCTCTCTAATTTATTTGGTTTCTCTTGAAAATAAAAGATAAGGATTTGATTTGATCGGTCGAATTTAAATTTGAATTTTAAAGATTTGATTTTTTCTTGCTTTGAAATTCGAATTCCGCATCCAAGATTCTTCAGGTTAAGCAGGTTGTTGCGGCAAAGTTATGGCTGAAGCAAAAATCGTCCGACTTAAAAGGGATTTCGTTAGAAATTTATTATTTTTACCGTTGGGATTTTCTTTGAATTTTCGCAAGTAAATTTGCATGTATCATCTGATGAGGCCACATGTCACACAGCAATCATGCAAGGGCTTTGATGGTGGACAGCGCATAGGGATTTACCGTGGGCGATTGGACTTCATAAATTTACCGTTGATGGTTTGAATTTTCGATTTGCATGCGATTTTAAACGGTAATTTTAATTTAATGCGAGCAGGATCTTTCTGTTAGGAATTTGGTTTGCTGAAGCCTTATTTATTGACAACCCTCGGTATGTTTCCCTAGCTTCATCTTCTTGCTTCGATCTTCTGCTTTCTTTTTCGTTTTCATTCTCTGTAAAACCCTTGAATCCTTCATGGCAAAAACGAGAGCTAGAAAAGAGAGGGAGAGTGAGGAGGAAGAGATACCCGTGACCCCCGAAGTTCAGAAAGTAAAAGCCAAGAAGAAGAGGACGCCAGAGGAGAAGGAAGCTAAGCGAAGACGACGACAGCTGAGGGTTACAGAGCAAGATGCTATCCAAGAAGAAGCGGTGAATGACCCAGATACGGACGAAGTTCAAAATCCTGCGGTAAAACCGGTAGTCACAGATTCAGTTCAAGAGGAAAATGCTGAGGAGAATCAAGAATAGCAGGTTGATATGGTGAGAGACGAGCAGACAGACGTAGTGCCTGAAAGAGGAACCGAGCAGGAGCAAGAAGCTCGTGTTGAGGTAATAATGCCCGAACCACCAAAACGTCGCCACATTAAGCGAAAGGCCGACCGTATTCAGGTGAGTGTTCCCTTAAGTGGTTACTCCGAGTCTTGAACAAAGGGCGCTACCCTCTCAATGGCACGAGAGGGTTTTCTGTTTGATGGTTGGACCACAAACAGGTTGTTCATTGGAGGAGAATTGGTACTTAAGGAAATAGAAGTAACCCATGGGTAAAACGGTAATTTGACCTAGCAAGTGTTACGGACACTCGTGAAGGACTAACTAGTCGATATTGGTCTAGATCCGTGGACACAGAAAATATGTCTACAGTGAGAAGAGTGCAACTGTGAGTCTATAGTGAAATGTACACACAGTTAACGAATATTGATTAATGTGGTTAATGAGTTTGACCAATTAATCTCACATCGTTGGAGCTTCTGATCTGCAGGTCCATTAGGTCCCACTGGTAGCTCATAAAGTAATTTGAGGCAACTAAGTAATAAATGTAAATTGAAAAAGGTTCAATTTACTAAGGGAAACAAATATAATATATATTGATATATTATTATGAGAGAAATTAATATTTGAAGAAATTCAAATATTAATATAAATTTATGGAAGTTTGAAAGAGTTCAAATAATGAATTAATTAATTTAAGGCCTAAAATCTATTTGGGCAAATTAATTAATTCAAGGCCGGAAATTGGTGGTTAATTAATTAAAGAATTCATTAACCGGGAATTAATCAATTATGGAAATAATTAATCACTTAAGGAAGTGATTAATCATTTATGGAAATGATCTAATCACTTATGGAAGTAATTAGTCATTTGTGGAAAAGATTAATCAGTTATGGAATTGATTGATCATGGATTGATTAAATAAGAAAAAAGATTGAATCAATTTTGGAAAAGATTGATTTAATTGAATATTTTATTCATGGCCTCTCTTCTATAAATAGAACATTAGACCTAATTGGTCCATGACACTCTGCTCTTGCTCTTAGACTCTCAAGACAAGACCTAGAATTCTCTCTAGCCACCTTCTTAGAGAAAGACTCCCACAAGTCTTTTGCCTCCTAGACTTAGAGACATACATGTGTAACCTCTGTGGTTATTGTGTAATTCAAGAAGAAATTTCCAGCGATCACAAGACAAGAGGGCTGCTGCAATTTCGTTCGTTAGAGCGTCGTTGGCGAAGAACGGTCAAGTCTACAACGAAGGTTTGTAACGGTTCTTCCCCTTTTCTTTAGAAAAGCATGAAAATAAATTTAGATTTATTTTTCAGCATGTATAAACAAACTTTCCAACAACTTTAAAGTGTGTTTAAAGTTTGTTTGAGTTTTTCGTAACGGTAGTTTAATGTTAATTAATATACGACATAAGGTCTAATCGATGCGCTTCCGCTGCGTGGGGACTTTTATTCCCTTCAATCGGCATCAGAGCCATCGTTGTCCCTATTAATTAATATTAAATTTTTCGATAGGCTCTAATAGGTGGGATTTATGCATAATGTATGTTCGATTTGCGTTGAACTGTTTAGGTTAATTTTAGGGAAAAATACACTTTTGGTCCCTGAGGTTTGGGTTAAGTGACAGTTGGGTCCCTGAGTTTTCAAACTCAACAAAAATACCCCTGAGGTTTGAGATAAGTAGTATTTTGGTCCATGCCGTCAATTTTTCTGTTAAATCTTAACAGTTGCTGACGTGGCACTATTATTTTAATAAAAAAAATTATTTTTCTAATTTTTTAAATAAAATAGTAATAAATTAAATAAAAAATATTTTTAATTATTATTTTTCCCTCTCTCTCTTCCTCCTCTTCTTCTTCCTCTTCTTCTTCCTCTTCTAATCCATCATCTTCCTCTCCTACTTCTTCTACCACCGGCCGCCGCCCGTCGCTGGCACCGGAGACAGCCGGTCGGCGCCGGCGACCGGGGACATTTTTTTTTCTTTTTTATCTTTTCTTCTCTTTCTCTTCCCTTTCCCTTCTCTTCTTCCTTCCTTCTTCTGTTTTTTTAAACGGATAATGTAACGGGGAGGGAGGGAGTCGCGTTTCCGGCGAGGGAGGGAGCCGGAAACGCGGGAGGGAGGTCCCTCCCTCCCTCGCCGTTACATTCTCCGTTTATAAAAAAAACAGAAGAAGGAAGTAGAGAAGGGAAAGGGAAGAGAAAGAGAAGAAAAGATAAAAAAAATACCGCCGGTCGCCGGCGCCGTCCGGCTGTCTCCTGTGCTGGCGACTGGCGCCGGCTGGCTGTCTCTGGTGCCGGCGACGGGCGGCCACCGGTGGTAGAAGAAGTAGGAGAGGAAGATGATGGATTAGATGAGGAAGAAGAAGAGGAGGAAGAGATAGAGGGAAAAAGAAATAAAAATAATAATTAAAAATATTTTTTTATTTAATTTATTACTATTTTATTTAAAAAATTAGAAAAATAATTTTTTTATTAAAATAATAGTGCCACGTCAGCAACTGTTAAGATTTAACAGAAAAATTGACGGTAGGGACCAAAATGCTACTTATCTCAAACCTCAGAGGTATTTTTGTTGAGTTTGAAAACTCAAGGACCCAACTGTCACTTAACCCAAACCTCAGGGACCAAAAGTGTATTTTTCCCTTAATTATATGGCCATATATTTTATTTTTATGTGATTTTGATCATGTAAGGCCCAGTGTTTCGGGTATTTTATGTACAATCGAGTCCTATGTAAGTCTGGTCTAGAATAGGTTTTTATGAGATAAAAATCGGAGAAACCGCCGCTGAAATCGGAAGAAAAATCAAAGAAACGATGCTGCCACTGTCCAGATTCTGCCTCCAGACGCAACAGCGTCGGGACGCTACTCCAACAGCGTCTCGACACTGTCTCGATATCGCAGGCGCTCAGATAAGAAAGCGCACAACGTCGGGACGCTGCAATGATAGCGTCTCGACATTGTCACGCTGGCGGCGCTCGTTAGGGCTTCAACAGACGCGGTCCAAGCTGGTGGGCGGACCGGTTCGTCTGGGCTAGGACCTATTTGGTCCGATTCGGCTGGGCTGGGACCTATTTGGTCTGGTTTAGCCAATTTTTTAGATTGTTTGTGATTTTGGAAGCCGATTCGAGGTTGTTTGGGGTGGTTCGTGCTGTCTAGACCAATTTTTGGAGCTGCAGAAGGATTTTAGGATAGAATTTAGCTAAAATTATTGTAATTTAATGCTTTATCCTAGGGGCCAAAATTAACCGGTTCAATTGCTATTTATATGCTTTATGGATGTCATATAGAATTTTAATCCCACCTTAGGTTATAAACATGCTCATGTAATTTTTTATATATTATAAATTGTTATAATGTATGTTTAAATGCATGGAATTGTTTTCATATTTTTTTAATATAAGTGTATATTAATTATATGAAAAATTGGAAAGCATGAAGCATGTCATTACTTAAATTAAATATAAATAGTTATGTTTAATGTGATGAATGAAGCATGCTTGATTGATTTTCTTGATTGGCTTATAATTGTTAAATTAAAAGAAAATCAATATTGCATCAAGCATGAAACATTCATAGTTAATAATATAATTGTTATATTATTCATGCAATTAGTATGGTTTAATTATTTAATTTGAATGAGATTGTTGAATGAATTAAACCCTAGATTCTTGATTATAGGATTAATCATTAAAATTTGAAATAGTTCTTTAATATTAATGATTAGAAACCGTCAATCTATAATCAAGATTTGCATGCAAACATAAGATCATAGGATAAATTGGATTAATTTTAAATTGTTTAAAATTAATTAGACCTATATCAGTTTCTAATAAGATTGGAATTTTTTCTTAATTAGAATTAAAAATAGTTTTAATTGATTATAAGGGAACTCCATCGATAATGTTCTGTCTAAGGCTGGGGGTATTTAAGTTTACGGTTTACGGAACACCTCCTACCTGGGAACTAACCTGGAATACTGGAGTTGAATTAATCATAGTTAAATGTTAGCATGCAATGTCACTAGGTTTATTAAAAGTGTTTAATGCACCTAGATCTTTAGAGTAAAGACCTTACATTACTGAGGTTATAAGGGAACTCTCTCAGTAAAGTTCTGTCTAAGGTTTGGGGTATTTAAGTTGACGGTTTACGGAACACCTCCTACCTGGGAACTGACCCGAACATTGAGTTGAATTAACAATAGTAATGTTGACTTCCAATGTTGGGTTTATTAAAAGAAGTTTAATTCACCTAAAAGATTGCAGTTGAATCATTTCCATAATTGTTATAATAGGATCAGACTTAGATAGATTGACTTAGCCGAATTCTATCTAAGTTAAACAACCCTATATTAACCTTAGGACATTTTTCAGTGGGAGAAAAATTACAAAACGAGATTTAAATCAAGTTTTGTTCCTACGTCCCTATATTCACAATGTGAGATTCATGCTTGGCTTCGAGTTGCCTTAGGAGCGGCTTCCCTTCGGAAAGTGTTTGCATGAATCAATATCAAGGTGAATGGGAAAAATGTCTAGAGTAAGTGGGAGCGGGACACGTGTCAACGTATCCTTCGGTCTCCGCCCCTAGTTCACACCGTGAGAGTCCTATGATCCGCCTGCAGGTTGTCCTGGCGCAACCATCCCTTCGGAGGGCCTGATTATAGGATTCAGAACATCGTGAAGTCCTGAATAGGATAGGAGTTCTTAGGCTAATTACCAACAGTTGTCTTTCCCTTCGGTAGCATGTTAGTGCGTGCCTCTGAGATCTGAAAGTGGGAGGGTTACACATACGAGGATGAGTTAAAAGTGTTAACAAATCCTTGACCGAACAACGACGGCTAATGTCTATAGGAATATGAGTTATTCTGGAATTAGAATTAGCTAAGAAATGTCTCATTTCAGAGGAGGAGTGTCTGATCACCCTTCGGTGGCTGATATTCTAAACCTTTGAAACATCGTTGCAAAAGTAAACCAATAGTTTTAGGGTTCTGTGATTGTCTGTTTTGCTAAATTGATTGGATTGTGTGCAATTGTTTGCTTGTATGATGGGTTAAGGCAAAGATAACTAATACAGTCATTGTTTGTTTCAATTTTCAGCAATGTCTTCCTCAATTGTCTCTCTACTTAAAAATGAGAAATTAACCGACAAAAATTACGCTACGTGGAAGTTGAAACTGAATACGATTCTTGTTGTCGATGATCTGCTGTTCGTCTTAACGGAGGATTGTCCTCTAGCCCCTGCTCGTAATGCATCCCAAGCAGTTAAGTATGCTTATGACCGCTGGACAAAGGCCAATGATAAGACTCGCGTCTATATCCTAGCCAGCTTATCTGAAGTTTTGGCTAAAAGGCATGAGGGCATGGTAACAGCGAGGGAGATTATGAACTCTCTCCAGGAGATGTTTGGACAATCGTCCTATCAACTCCACCATGATGCTCTCAAATACGTTTATAGCTGCCGTATGAAAGAGGGCACGTCTGTTCGGGAGCATGTCCTGGATATGATGGTCCAATTCAACGTGGCAGAAGTAAACGGGGCAGTCATAAATGAGCGTAGTCAGGTTGCATTCATCTTAGAATCTCTTCAGAAGAGTTTTCTACAGTTTCGAAGCAATGCAATGATGAATAAAATAACATTCAACCTGACTAGCCTCCTGAATGATTTACAACTCTATTAGTCTCTTCTTAAGAACAAGGGACAGATAAAAGGAGAGGCAAACGTTGTTCACTCTAAAAGAAAGTTCGAGAAGGGTTCATCCTCTAGAACTAAATCTGTAGTCACTTCTTCAAAGAAAACTCAGAAGAAGAAAGGAAACAAGGGGAAAGCTCCCGGTACTACTGCTAAAAGCAAGGGAAAAACCAAAGCTGTGAAGGTGTTCATATAACACATGCGGAAGAAATTGAAGATCGCAAGCACTTAAGACATTCAATTTTACTCCTAAAGCATGCATGTTCTAGAAAGGGTAGAAAAGAGAGTAAATGATTACCAACCTCTTTGATGCTCACTTGTAAGGAACTCCTTGTGATATTATCTTTCTCCAACTTCTCTTGAACAACCTTTAGTGTCTTCCCTACTATTCTCTTGAGCCTAGAAATACTTGTGGGAGTCTATAGAAGAAAGAAATAGGAAGGGAATGCTTGATGGTACAAGCTTTTGGAAGGAGATGAAATGAGAGAGAATTTGAGGGAGAAAATTTGCAGCATAACACTAAATGAAAGCTTGTTCCTCTTGAATCTAATTCAAGCCCCTTTTATAGACCTCTCCCATGCAAAGACAAGCTTCGTGACACTTAGCCACATGGTCAAGATGCAACTCAAAGTGGATTCTAGGTGTCTACTTCACAGCACATGCATCTAATGCATGTTTGTGTTGTTTTTCACTATGTATCATTATGAAAGAGTGGAAAAACTACTAAATTCACTATGAATTGAATCCTAATTGTGAATTTTCAGCTTTCAATTTATTTAAAATTAAATTCATAATTGAAATTGATTTGTAGGCAATTAATTGGGACATTTCCAAGTAATTTTGATATGATTGATCCAATCAATCTTTATCACCTAATGCCATGAATTATATATGATTCATAATACATATATATGGTATTTAAAACACTTTTAAATACCTCATCTCCCAATTCCTAATTTAATTCGTAATTAAATCATTGTGTCGAACACGTTTTACGATAAAACCCTATTTCCCGTTTTTTAACGATTTAAAGTTTCCTATCAAAATATTCTAAGCTTTATTCCGATATGAGCTAGTAGGGGGACCTAATGGACCTATAGATCATGGGCTCCAACGATTCGAGGCTAACCGACTAATCTCATTATCAAAGTTATCCAACATTCGTTAACTACCGGAACACTCCACTATATAGCCCGATAGTTGCACTCCCCTCACTATAGATATATTTCCATCCACTTGATTTAACCATGTTTAGTAAGTCGTTCCTTCACAGGTTGTTCGTAGCTATAGCTAGGTCAAATAACCGTTACACTCCTATAGTACTTCTTGTTCCTTAAGTTCCACTAATCCTCTAATGAACAATCGATTTGCGGTCCAACCATCAAACCTAAGTTCCTCTCGATCCAATGAGAGGGTGGGGCCCCTTGTTCAAGTCCTGGAGTTAGTACTTAAGAGAACAACCTCTCTGCTATCCCTAAAATGGGTAAGAGTGAATTCCGTCTTGCGAAACTATGTCCCCAGCTATCTATTCGATCTTATCCCGAAAATGGTAGGCTTGTCGAGTCGGCGATGCTGGCCACTCTCACCCATGCAGATCAAAGGATAATCTCGCATAAACAGGAGTTCATAGATAGCTCAGGATTAAGAACGAGTTACCTAGGTCATCTATGAGAAATAGTCAGTTTCTTCACTAAATGGTGTTATAAAGAAAAAGTGACTTATTTCGTGGTCCAGTCTTATGCAAACTCATTGCATAGGACGCCCCCACTCGCATGTCACCACATGAACGATTTAGGATCTCATCGTTTGTACTTAATACAAAGTGGGCCGCGTCCATAGTGTCTCCAGGATAAGGTACCCAACCTTATCCTTATACTATAGACTATTTTGACTATAAACTTGAACTTGGTCCTATGATATGTCCCTACATATAGTTCAAGTATTCATTTTATAGCCAAGGATCTTAGTTTATTGGATTTAGGTTATTCATTCGCAATTTACATATTCAATAACATCTTTTACTGAATAACCTCAATAACGTCTTTATTGGAAATAGAATATGTCAAACTACGAGTTTATAGGACATTAAACCCAACAAACTCCCACTTGGACTAGAAACTCTAGTGGGGTACATAAAGTTAGGTGTGAGAGAAGTATAAAGACAATAAACTAGGGCATCAACCATTCCCTTACATTTCTCCCACTTGCCATAGTCTAATAAAGCTCGTAATCCTAGATTAACTAGGTGGCCCTCAAAAACTTTAGCCGTGAGGGGTTTTGTAAACGGGTCAACCATGTTGTGCTCCGAAGCAATCTGCGTGACAATCACATCTCCTCATTGCACGATCTCCCTGATGAGATGGTATTTGTGCTCAATATGCTTTCCTCGCTTGTGACTTCGAGGTTCCTTAGAGTTTGCAACTGCACCACTGTTGTCACAATAGAGGGTGACTGGTAGTTGCATATTTGGAACAATTTCCAACTCTGTTAGGAATTTTCTTAGCCATACTGCCTCTTTTGCTGCTTCACAGGTGGCTACGTACTCTTCTTCCATGGTGGAGTCAACAATGCAACCTTGCTTAATACTCCTCCATACTATCGCTCCTCCATTTAGAGTAAACACAGATCCCGATGTTGATTTTCTTGAATCTATATCAGTCTGAAAATCTGAGTCAGTGTATCCTGTAAGGATCAGATCCTTAGCTCCATACACGATCATATAATCCCTAGTTCTCCTTAGATACTCAAGGATGTTTTTAACGGCAGTCCAATGCGCATTACCAGGATTGGACTGAAATCTGCTGACAATTCCTACAACATAGCATATGTCGGGTCTGGTACACAAAATTGTATACATCAAACTACCAACTGCTGATGCATAGGGAATACGTCTCATTTCCTCAACTTCTTGAGGTGTCTTAGGACTTTGTTCCTTAGACAGGTGAACCCCGTGCCTAAAAGATAATAACCCTTTCTTGGAGTTCTGCATCGAATATTGTACCAACATTTTGTCGATATATGATGCTTGAGACAGTGCTAGCGTTTTGTTCTTTCTATTTCTAACGATTTGAATGCCTAGAACAAATTGAGCCTCACCCAAATCTTTCATTTGGAATTGAGTCGCTAGCCATTGTTTTACGTCAGTCAGGAATCCTACATTATTTCCAATAAGTAAGATATCATCTACGTATAGAACTAGAAAAGCTACAGTGGATTTGACGATTTTCTTGTAAACACAAGGTTCGTCAATATTCTGTTCAAAGCCATACGTTTTGATCGCAGTGTCAAAACGTATATTCCAGGATCTTGATGCTTGTTTTAATCCATAAATGGATCGTTTAAGTTTGCAAACCTTTTGCTCTTCACCCTGGACTATAAATCCCTCTAGTTGAGCCATATAGATAGCCTCTTCAAGATTGCCGTTCAAAAAGGCTGTCTTGACATCCATTTGCCATATTTCATAATCATATTATGTGGCAATGGATAAGAGTATTCTAATCGACTTAAGCATGGCAACAGGGGAAAAAGTTTATTCACAATCCACTCCTTCCCGCTGGGTAAAACCCTTTGCCACAAGTCGAGCCTTAAAGGTTTGAACCTTACCAGCTTGGTCTCGTTTTCTTTTGTAGATTCGTTTACAACCAATAGGTTTACCCCATCCGACTGTTCTACAAGTTCCCAGACCGAATTGAAGTACGTTGACTCCATTTCGAGATCCATGGCTTTGATCAACTGGTCCTTATCAACATCATTCATTTCCTGATTAAAGGACAATGGATCCTCTACACCATCATCAGACATGATGGTTTGAGTTTCTGTTAAACCCATGTAACGGTCAGGTTGAATTATAACCCTCCCACTACGTCTAGGCTCTCTTACTACTTGAGACGGATGTGTTTGATTAACAACTTTTGATGAACCAGCTTGATCTACAACTTTTGTAGATTCTTTTGTAGTTTTTCTTGAAATCTCATCTAATACTAGCTTACTACGAGGTCGATGATCTTTTATGTGATCTTCCTCAAGGAACGTAGCGTTTGTCGATACAATCACTTTATTATCCTGAGGATCGTAAAATAGACCACCTTTCGTTTCTTTAGGATATCCTACAAATAGGCACAGTTTTGAACGTCGTTCCAACTTCTTTGGATTTTGTACTAGCACGTGTGCCGGGCATCTCCAAATCTTGAAGTGACGTAAACTACCTTTACGCCCTTTCCATAGGTCATAAGGTGTTTCAGAGACACTTTTAGAGGAAACCATGTTCAAAATGTATACGGCAGTCTCAACTGCATATCCCCATAACGAATCAGGCAACTGAGCATATCTCATCATTGATCGAACCATGTCTAACAGAGTTCAGTTTCTCCTTTCTGATATACCATTTTGTTGTGGTGTAGCAGGGGCTGAGAGTTGAGACGTAATTCCATGTTCTATCAAATAGTCTTGGAATTGTAAGTCCATATATTCTCCACCTCGATCTGATCGTAGTGTTTTAATCGTTTTACCTAATTGGTTCTCAACCTCGGTCTTGTACTCCTTGAAGTTTTCAAGGGCTTCAGACTTATGATGCATTATGTAAAGGTACCCATACCTTGAATAATCATCAATGAAGCTGACGAAATATTATACCCTCCTCGTGCTTTGACACTCATAGGACCACAGAGATCTGAATGCACGAGTTCTAAGGGTTCTTTGGCCCTATAACCTTTTTCCGAAAAAGGTCGTTTAGTCATTTTTCCCTCGAGGCAAGACTCACATGGTGGTAACGAGTCATCTTCTAACTGATTTAGTAGTCCACTGTTTACCAATCTTTCAATCCTATTGCGATTTATGTGGCCAAATCTCAAGTGCCAAAGATAGGTATTTGGAGAAACTTTTCGCCTTTTGTTTTGAGTTTCTGCTACTTTAAACATTTTCGTATTAAAAATAGCTTTAACTTGAATTGGCCTTAACACGTATAGGCTGCTTTCAAGTTTTGCAGAACATATATGCATACCTCTTTTGTTAACAAACACTTTATTAATATCAAAAGATACTTGGTATTCATGTTCAATCAAACAGGAGATAGAAATTAAGTTCCTTTTTATATCGGGGACATACAAGACATTTTCTAGTAACAAAAATCTATCTCCAAAAGACAACTTGAGAGTTCCTGAAGCTCTGGTTGTGACGACCTCTCCAGGTCCAACTTTGAGAGTTACTTTGTCGTCTTCCAGCATATGTCAGGAACTAATTTCCTGTAAAGAAGAGCATACATGGTTAGTCGCTCCTGAATCTAATATCCAGGCAGAGCTATCTAGCTCAACTAAACATGTTTCAATAACGAGCAAATCATATTTACCTTGTTTTTCCTTTTCAGCCTTCTTTTCCGCAAGGTACTTGGGACAATTGCATTTCCAATGTCCGTCTACATTACAATGGAAACACTTTCCTTTATCTGCAGCTTTAGTTTTTGCCTTGCTTCCACTACAAGAAAAACAGTGTTACTTGACATTTGAGTTTTGTTATTAGTTGACATTTTTAAGAAAAAATGTCAAGACTTATGTAATTTCAACAAAAAAATGTCAAGACTTACATAATTTTAACAAAAAACGTCAAGAAAAATACAAAAACACGGAGTCTTATGAATTTTTTCGAATTTTTTTCATGCTAAGGAAGACTTGATATTTCTAAAATGTCAAGAATTATGACATTGTTTTTAATTTATTATAGGGTCAAAATCAAAATTAGGGCTTTGACCGAATTCTCATCTTTTTCGTTGGTCTCCTGCCTCTCCCCCTCGCGAACGACAAATAATGTAGTCGTGACTTCTCTTCTCGCGAACGACCTCACACACCCAACGGCGACGACGTGGCTTCTCTTTGTGAACAACCTCACACACCGATGGCGAGAAGACTTATCTTCGCAAACGGCAGCAACGAGGACGAGGCGACTTCTCTTCACGAACGGTCTAACACACCAATGGCGGCAGCAAAGAGGGACCTTTCTTTTCAAACGGCGGCAACAGTATTTCCCTCATCGACAACAACCACACAATTTAGAGTAGGCGACGAAGAATGGGGCTTTTTGGGTCTTACTCTCGAGCAGGCGGCAGAGAAGAAGGTGTGGGTTTCTTTCGTGGGTCTCTGATTTTGCATGGCAGTAGGTCTCTTGTGTGGATCTCGCTATCCATTACTTGTCGTCGTCTACTACTCTGTGAGGTACTTGAAACGTCCTTCTCTCCAGGTCTGTTGCACAACTCTGTTTCGTCCATTAAAAAAATGGTCGTTTCGAATGGGATATTGAATTTCTTATGCCTTAATTATTTTGATACACATGTAATTGTTATGCTTCCTGAGATTCAAGATGAGAAGGGTTATTGATAAAGAGACTGCTGGTTTAATTTCTTGCTGAGTTGATTAAGTATTTCTTGACTGAGTACTAAAATCCCAATGGTAATATGATTTAAGTTTGTTTATTGGATCTCACTTGGAAGGACTAAATGACTTGCACAAAAGGAAGGTAGCATGAGATGTCCTTGGATTTCTATTATAAAATGATCATACTTGATTGAAAATAATTCTTACTTAGGAATGGGATCAAAAGAATTTTTGGCTTAATAAATGTATAGAAAACAAAAATTTGAAGGATAAATTGCCACTACTATGTAGTGTAGCTATAAACCACATGGGCACAGTGGGCACCTATGGATCCAACAAATGTTGTTTGCACTCTTAGTTGAGCGACAAGATGATACGATGTTCAGAGGACCTTTGAGAAGGTGTGGTGCAAGGTGCAAGTTCTCGAGCAATTTCTTGTAATTTTTATTTCTGTTGCTTGGTTTGCTCCCTAGTTGGCCCTTCTTTGTAATTTCATTATTATCAATGAAAGCTGGTTTCTCTTACAAAATGAGAAAAATGCTTCACATTCAGTTATGGAGGAAAGGATTTCAAAACTAAGAAAAGAGATTTCAAAAGAAGATTGAGTTCTTATAATTCAGAGAATTTAGAAAGATGGAGAAAGATGTGTGTTAATTGTTGAGATTGAATTATTTGTGTTCTGTTTGCAAGGATGAGAATCCTAAGAACACCTTGTACCCTCCCTTCTGTCCTTATAGACTATAGACTACTTTGTCAGTGGAATCTATTTAAATTATTTATCTTGTCTTGGGCCTTGGATTCGAAAGTGCCAGGAAATTTGGACCAATGGCTGAAAGGAATTGCACTCACAGTAAGAGGAATAGTCATATGGTTGAATGTGGTGAAAGATTATTCTTTTCTTTTTTTCTGTTTTTGAGAAATTTGGTTAGAAAGGAGGAATAAGACTATAAGAGAGATTATTGGGAGGAAAAAGAGGATATTGGATAAGACTTTTTAATTGGCAAAATAAAATGCTTTTAATAGTCTAAATAAACCATTTTCTAATTATACTCCTTTTGTAATTAATACTAGTTGAAGTAGGTTTTTATAGGACTGTGGATACTTATACATAAACCTGACTATTTCAATGTAGTTTTTGTTCCAAAAGGGAGAGAGAAAAAGACTGTATAATGTATTTATATGTAAAGGTAACAACAATTTTTTTTGTCTCATCTGATATGGAAAAGAAAATATGATGGAATAAGGATGCTTTTTCAAATGGCATAATTGTCCAACTTATTCTCAATTTTCAAAGAAGATTAATTACCTTACCTCACCTTCTTTAGGATGGATCATATAATGTACTCGACTATTGTTATGTTTAAAATTTTAAAATGTTATTCGTGCCTGTTACAGTAATCATATGGTATTGACTTAATAGTTGTAACATAACTTATAAATGTTGATTCCTTGTAAATTTATCATTGTGTGTTTTTTTCTTCTCGCTAAAAAAGAATCCCAAATTTTTTCTGGGAGTTAGCATTGTGCCCACCCCCACACGTCCCCCCATGTGGTAATGATGCAATGTCATTCTTTCAATGATCAAGGCACTACTCTGTTAACTCCAACAACAGTAGATCTATATTTTCATATTATTTTCAACTTATTAGTGTTATATAGTATCCTGGCCACTTACTAGTTACTCAAATGAACACTCCTTGCAATGAACCTCTTGATTTTATATTTTATACTAACATTTATACACTTTTCTGCAGAGATGCAACCATTATACGAAGAGTTTTAGAAGGATTAATGCAAAACAAACATTGTTGCGCAATGTCAGTGCTTATGCAGAATTCCTCTTTCAGGTTTGTATTAGTTGCGTTGTTAACTTCTTCATTGAAATCAGCTTTCAGTATACTTTGCTCATAGCAGATAGGGTCCCATTGAAAATTACCAGGAAGAAAAAGAGGTTCGTGTAAAAGATTGCTCATGTGATTGGCTAACGATGAAAATTACAGTCGTTGATTTTAGTGAAGCATGGTGACATGTTTCATAGTGTCATCTGAGTGTCAATTCTGATGGTTATACTTGTCGAATGTCTAAGAAAATCGCAAGTTCTTCCATTGCTTGTGATTTTAACTTCTTAGAAAGGGAAGTGAATCTCTGTACTATCTATAGAAATTGATGGCTTTCCTTTGACCATTAAGGTTGCCGAGAACATTTGCAAATTTGCCAAGAAGGGTTTGACACCATCTGAAATTGGTGTTATTCTCCGTGATTCTCACGGGATTTCTCAGGTGAAAAGTGTAACTGGGAGCAAGATCTTGCGTATATTGAAGGCTCATGGTGAGCCCCATCTACCCTTCCTCCATTAAACTTCTATTCTATACATCACTCAGAATTATTATCTTATTCTTTTTAACATGTTTTCTTTTTTGGCTTAGGGCTAGCTCCTAAAATCTCAAAGGATCTTTACCATCTCATCAAGAAAGTTGTTTTAACCAGAAAGCATTTGTAGAGAAACAAGAAAGACAAGGATTCCCAAGTTCAAGTTGATTTTGGTGGAGAGTAGGATCCATCGTCTGACCCGGTATTACAAGAAGACAAAAGCTTCCCCTGTTTGGAAGTAGTAAGTATTTTAAGGCACAAAAGCACACGAATTATTTAATAGGTAGTTGGTGATTTTGAATATATGGTGGAGATACGTATTATGTAATTTTGAATATATGGTGGAAATTGGTGTAAAGATCTTCATTTTGGAATTGTCCAAATAGAGTTGATAGGTCATTGTAATTTTGTAATTGTTTATGTGGGTTGATAGGTCTTGTAATTTTTGGAATTGTTCATATGGGTTGATAGTTGTAATTTTGTAATTGCTCATATGGAGGTTGGATACTTTTGTAATGTTGAAGATATGAATTTTATTGAAGTTATTGGAGAAATTTTGGTTGATGGATCTTGAATGTGTATTTTTTTATTTGGTTGATCAATATATCAAATTATTGGAATGTAATGCAGGAGATTCAAGATAATAGGGAACAACTATTATAATTGAAAAAAAAAATCACAAACAAACATGACATGTAAAATGTGTCAAAAACTTATTAAATTGATATTTTTAAAATGTCAAGATAAAGTATCATTTGACACGTTAGATCCGTCAAGTTTTAACAAAAATGATATTTAATAAATGTCAAGAAATCTATATACATGACGCGTCATAAATGTCAATGATGTTATATTCTTGACGTTTAAAAAATATCAAGGAAAGAATATCTTGACGCTTTTTGGTTCGTCACATTTTCGATACCTTATTCTTGACAGTGGTTCTCTCGACGCTTTTAAAAACGTTAAGAATATTTAAATTTGACATTCCAAAAGCGTCAAGTAATACCGTTTTCTAGTAGTGTTCCCACTGGAGCTTTTCCTTTCCCTTTATCCTTCTTTTTCTTCCTTTGAATACTCTTATTCTTTGAAGTGGAAGGTCCAGACTTGGTTCCTGAGGATGATCCCTTTTGGAACTTTTGGTTGTGGCAACATTTGCCTCCCCTTTATGTCCTCTCTTTGTGAGACTTTGGTAGGTCTGGAGCTCGTTTAGCAAGGAAGTCAGGTTAAAGTCTATTTTGTTCATGACAGCGTTTGTCCTGAACTGAATGAAGCTCTTCGGAAGAGACTCCATTATGAAACTTACTTGACTACCCTCGTCAATTGTAGCACCGTTTACTTCAGCAACGTTAAACTGAACCATCATGTTCAAAACATGTTCCCTAACTGAAGCACCTTCCTTCATTCGGGAATTGTAAACATTCTTGAGAGCTTCGTGCCTAATTTGTGAGGACGGTTGTCCAAACATACCCTGCAACGAAGTCATGATCTCCCTTGTGGTGACCATCCTCTCGTTCCTTTTTGAGAAGACATCTGAGATGCTTGCTAAGATATAGACTCTTGCATTTTCATTTGCGCGAGTCCATTTCTCATATGCTTCCCGAACAATTCGGTTTGTTGACGAGCCAGGGTTAGGAGGACACTCTTCGGTAAGGACAAATCTAAGATCCTCGATTACTAGTATTGTATTCAGATTAGACTTCCAAGTTCCATAGTTATCCCCATTAAGCTTATCTGAAGCGAGTAATTGTACTAGTGAGCTAGACATGCTGAAAAATTAAACAAAACTATTAGAAATTTCTTATTAACCATTTTTAGACAAAAATCCAATCGGGTTTTAGCAAAAGTAATAATGTACCCAGATTATTATTTTGCAACGACACTTTAGTGAGTTAGAGCAACCGCTACCGAGGGGCAGTCAATTACTCCTTCACTAAACCAAGACGTTCTCGACTAAATACTAATCTCAGAATAACTCTTATTCCTATAGTGGTTTAGTTATCGTTACATTTGGTCAGGAATATACTAACACTTAGTAATCCTTGTAAGTGTGACCCGCCGTTTTAAGATTACAGAGAACAGCCCCAACAATGCTACCGAATGGAAAAGCTAATGTTGGAAATGGTCCTAAGTAATCCTATCCATCTCTGGAGTTTGCGTTGTTCCGATCTCCATGTTACAACCCTCTGAATGGTTAGTAGCTCCAGGGCATACAAGCAGGCGTAACATGGAAATCTCACGGTGCAACCTAACAGAGGAGACCGCAGGATGTGTTGACACACTTCCTTCACTCACTTACTATAAATACTTTCTTCATTCACCTTGTTATTGATTTATGCAAACACCTTCCAAATGGACCAGTTGAGTTATAATCAACACGAGGCCAAGCATAAATCTCACCTTGTGAACAAAAGGGAGAACGTGAAAGGGAAATGGATTTGATATATCTCTCCCCTCCCACTAAGTATTTTAAACGGTTTTGGGTATACTTATACTTAGGCGAATTCCGGTTAATTGAATAACCCTAAGTCTATGTTCATTTAAACTTACGATGTCTAGGTGATAACGATTAAAACCTCACATCACACACGTGCATGCTCATAAAACTGGGTTAACTTTAACTCAAGAACCGACTCGATGCCCAGGTAGGAGGTGTTCCGTAAACCTTCAACTTAAATACCTCCAGCCTTAGACAACATCTCATCGGGTGAGTTCTCTTGTAACCTATGTTTTACAAGCTTATCGACCTATTTGAATCTAATTGAAATCGATCGAGAGTTGGATCAGATTAACCCTAAGTGAGCATGCACCTTTTTCTTTGTTATAGATTTTAGATTTCTAAGTGATTTATAACAATTATAAATCTAATCTATAACATGCTTCCCCATTTGAATATAACTCTTTAGAAACAAACACTAACGAAATTTCATGCTTCATGCTATGTTAATTTTATCTTTTAATTAATATAACTTTTATATCAATTAACCAATTTTAATTAACCATTCAAGCATGAATCTCCCTAAATCAATACAACATTTATATCAATTTAACATGAAATTTTCCTTATGCATTTGAATTATTAATAACACTTATTAAAAATGCATGAACATGCTTTCCTATGGTGGGATTTTAATCTATATGGCATACTCATAATGCACATACATTTAATCTAATTAAACCATACATTCTCCATGCATAAAAGAAATTAAATCAAGACTAAAATGGAATGGTTTGGCAATTTAAAACAAGCACTTTACCTAATTATTACAATAATAATTAATAAATAAAAGCTTGTGGCAATCCCGAGCTTCATGAACCGACCCGAACCAACCGTCCATGGATTTAACCGGCCTTCAAACGTGTTTAAATAAGCTACAGCAGACCGAACCGGACCCAAAAAAGAAGAAGAAAAAAAACTGCTGCTGGAATTTTTCTTTTCTGCTACGTCTTCTGCGGTTTTTCTTTGATTTTACAGCCTATATGGACTCTAATGACTATAAAAATTACAGACTATAGTACAGACATTAACGCTCTTACATATCCGAGCAATTACAATTTCATGAAGGTTTGAATGCTAAAAAAATTGCCAAACCAGAACACTTCCATTTTAGCACACAGAAAATTTAATTTCAAAATGGTACCCACCAAAGCAAAATTAAAACGAATTAAGTGCTCTAATCATGCTATGATATCAATTGAAGGTATTCATATAACACATGCGGAAGCAATTGAAGATCACAAGCACTTAAGACATTCAATTTTACTCCTAAAGCATGCATGTTCTAGAAAGGGTAGAAAAGAGAGTAAATGAGTACCAACCTCTTTGATGCTCACTTGTAAGGAACTCCTTGTGATATTATCTTTCTCCAACTTCTCTTGGACAACCTTTAGTGTCTTCCCTACTATTCTCTTGAGCCTAGAAAGACTTGTGGGAGTCTATAGAAGAAATAAATAGGAAGGGAATGCTTGGTGGTACAAGCTTTTGGAAGGAGATGAAATGAGAGAGAATTTGAGGGAGAAAATTTGCAGCATAACACTAAATGAAAGCTTACTCCTCTTGAATCTAATTCAAGCCCCTTTTATAGACCTCTCCCATGCAAAGAAAAGCTTCATGACACTTAGCCACATGGTCAAGATGCAACTCAAAGTGGATTCTAGGTGTCTACTTCACAACACATGCATCTTATGCATGGTTGTGTTTTTTTCCACTATGTATCATTATGCAAGAGTGGAAAAAGTACTAAATCCACTATGAATTGAATCCTGATTGTGAATTTTCAGCTTTCAATTCATTTCAAATTCAATTCATAATTGAAATTGATTTCTAGGCAATTAATTGGGACATTTCCAAGTAATTTTGATATGATAGATCCAATCAATCTTTACCACCTAATGCCATGAATTATATATGATTCCTAATACATATATATGGTATTTAAAAAACTTTTAAATACCTCATCTCTCAATTCCTAATTTAATTCATAATTAAATCATTGTGTCGAACACGTTTTACGATAAAACCCTATTTCCTGTTTTTGAACGATTCAAAGTTTCCTATCAAAATATTCTAAGCTTTATTCCGATATGAGCTAGTTGGGGGACCTAATGGACCTATAGATCATGGGCTCCAACGATTCGAGGCTAACCGACTAATCTCATTATCAAAGTTATCCAACATTCGTAAACTATCGGGACACTCCACTATAGCCCGATAGTTGCACTCCCCTCACTATAGATATATTTCCATCCACTTGATTTAACCTTGTTTAGTAAGTCGTTGCTTCACAGGTTTTTCGTAGCTATAGCTAGGTCAGATAACCGTTACACCCCTATAGTACTTCTTATTCCTTAAGTTCCACTAATCCTCTAATGAACAATCGGTTTGTGGTCCAACCATCAAACCTAAGTTCCTCTCGATCCAACGAGAGGGTGGGGCCCCTTGTTCAAGTCCTGGAGTTAGTACTTAAGAGAACAACCTCTCTACTATCCCTAAAATGGGTAGGAGTGAATTCCGTCTTGTGAAACTATGTCCCTAGCTATCTATTCGATCTTATCCCCAAAATGGTAGGCTTGTCGCGTCGGCGATGCTGGTCACTCTCACCCATGCAGATCAAAAGATAATCTCGCATAAACAAGAGTTCATAGATAGCTCAGGATTAAGAACGAGTTACCTATGTCATCTATGAGAAATAGTCAGTTTCTTCAGTAAACGGTGTTATAAAGAGAAAGTGACTTATTTCGTGGTCCAGTCTTATGCAAACTCATTGCATAGGACGCCCCCACTCGCATGTCACCACATGAACGATTTAGGATCTCATCGTTTGTACTTAATACAAAGTGGGCCGCGTCCATAGTGTCTCTAGGATAAGGTACCCAACCTTATCCTTATACTATAGACTATTTTGACTATAAACTTGAACTTGATCCTATGATATGTCCCTACATATAGTTCAAGTATTCATTTTATAGCCAAGGATCTTAGTTTATTGGATTTAGGTTAATCATTCGCAATTTACATATTCAATAACATCTTTTACTGAATAACCTCAATAACGTCTTTATTGGAAATAGAATATGTTTAATGATTTACAAACTACGAGTTTATAGGACATTAAACCCAACAAGCTGTAGCAGACAAGGGCAAATGTTTCCACTGCAATGTAGATGGACATTGGAAGAGAAACTGCCCAAAGTACCTTGCTGAGAAAAAGAAGGAAAAGGAAGGTAAATTTGATTTACTGGTTTTAGAACCATGCCTAGTAGAACATGATGAGTTTACCTGGATACTTGATTCAGGAGCAACTAATCATGTTTGCTCTTCTTTTCAGGAAAATAAATCTTTTCGGCAGTTGAACGATGGGGAAATGACACTCAGGGTCGGAACTGGAGAAATCATTTCAGCTAAAGCAGTGGGAGCTGCAAAGTTATTTTTTAGAAATAGATTCTTACTTTTAGAAAGTTTTTTAATCGTTCCCAAGATTAAGAGAAACTTAATTTCTATTTCATGTTTGATTGAACAATCGTATACAGTTACTTTTGATATGAATGAAGTGTTCATTTATAAGAATGGCGTACTTATTTGTTCAGCCAAATTAGAAAATAACTTGTATGTATTAAGACCAACCGAAAACAAAGCACTTTTAAATCACGAATTATTTAAAACTACTGAAACTCAAAGAAAAAGGCAAAAGATTTCTCCAACAAGTAACAATACTCATATTTGGCTTCTTAGACTTGGTCATATAAACATCGATAGAATCGATCGTTTGGTAAAGAATGGACTTCTAAGCAAGTTAGAAGATGATTCACTACCACCTTGTGAATCTTGTCTCGAGGGAAAAATGACCAAGAGACCCTTTACTAGAAAAGGTTACAGAGCCAAAGAACCCTTAGAGTTAATACATTCGGATCTATGTGGTCCAATGAATGCAAAAGCTCGAGGAGGGTACGAATATTTCATCTCATTTATAGATGATTATTCAAGATATGGTTACTTGTACCTAATGGGACATAAGTCTGAAGCCCTTGAAAAGTTTAAGGAGTTTAAGGCTGAAGTTGAAAACCTATTAGGTAAATCTATTAAAGTACTTCGATCTGATCGAGGAGGGGAGTATATGGATCAAAGATTCTAGGATTATATGATAGAACATGGAATCCAATCTCAACTCTCAGCCCCTGGTACACCTCAGCAGAATGGTGTATCAGAAAGGAGAAATAAAACCTTGTTAGACATGGTTCGATCAATGATGAGCTATGCTCAATTGCCTAGCTCGTTTTAGGGGTATGCAGCAGAGACTGCAGTACACATCTTGAACAATGTGAAGGGAATAAAAGTCCCCACGCAGCGGAAGCGCATCGATTGGACCTTACGCCGTATATTAATTAACATTAAAATACCGTTACGATAACTCAAAAAAAACTTTAAACAACCTTTAAAGCCGCTGTAAAATTGGTTTAAACGTGCTAAAATAAATCTAAATTTATTTTTAATACTTTTCTAAAGAAAAGAGGAAGAACCGTTACAAACCTTCGTTGAAGACTTGACCGTTCTTCGCCAACGACGCTCCACGAACGAAAACGCAGCATCCGCCTTTGTTTTTCTTCGCTGGAAATTTCTTCTTTGATTGATACAATCACCACAGAGGTTACACCGGTATGTCTCTAAGTCTAGGAGGCAAAAGATTTGTGGGAGTCTTTCTCTAAGAGGGAGGCTAGAGAGAATTCTAGGTCTTGTCTTTCAAGAGTGTCAAGTGTCATGACCAATTAGGTCTAGTGTTCTATTTATAGAAGAGAGACCATGAATAAAATATTCAATTAAATCAATCTTTTCCATAATTGATTCAATCTTATTCCTTAATTAATCAATCATGATCAATCAATTCCATAATTGATTAATCTTTTCCACAAATGACTAATTACTTCCATAAGTGATTAGATTAGTTTCATAAATGATTAATCACTTCCTTAAGTGATTAAATATTTCCATAATTGATTAATTCCCGGTTAATGAATTCTTTAATTAATTAACCACCAATTAAATATCACATATTTAATTCCCGGCCTAGAATTAATTAATTTGCTCAAACACATTTTAGGCCTTAAATTAATTAATTCATTATTTTGAACTCTTTCAAAAACTTCCATAAATTTATATTTGAACTTTTCAAATATTAATTTCTCTCATAATAATATATCAATATATATTATATTTGTTTCCCTTAATAAATTGAACATTTTCAATTTACTTTTATTACTTAGTTGCCTCAAATTACTTTACGAGCTACCAGTGGGACCTAATGGACCTGCAGATCAGAAGCTCCAACGATGTGAGATTAATTGGCCAAACTCATTAACCACATTAATCAATATCCGTTAACTGTGTGTACATTCCACTATAGACTCACAGTTGCACTCTTCTCACTGCAGACATATTTTCTGTGTCCACGGATCTAGACCAATATCGACTAGTTAGTCCTTCACGAGTGTCCGTAACACCAGCTAGGTCAAATTACCATTTTACCCCTGGGTTACCTCTATTTCCTTAAGTACCAATTCTCCTCTAATGAACAACCTGTTTGTGGTCCAACCATCAAACAGAAAATCCTCTCGTGCCATTGAGAGGGTAGGGCCCTTTGTTCAAGACTCGGAGTAACCACTTAAGGGAACACTCATCTGCTTCCCTAAAGTCGGGAAGGAGTGAATTCCATCTTGTATGATTATGTTCCCAGCTCCCCATTCGATCTTGTCTCCAAAGTGGTAGGCTTATTGAGTCGGCGTATTGGCTACTCTCACCCATACAAATCAAAGGACAATCTCTCATGAGCAGGAGTCCATAATCAACTCAGGATTAAGACTAAGTTGTCTAGGTCGTCCTAGTGAAATAGAAAACCAACTAGTTAACGGTGTTATAACCAGTGGTTACTATTCCGCGGTCCGGTCTTATGCAAACTCATTGCATAGGATACCTCCACTCGCATGTCTCCTACACGAACGCGTTGGATCGCAACGTTTGTATCAAATACGAAGTGGGCCGTATCCATAGTGTCACCAGGATTAGGCACCCAGTCTTATCCCTATACTATAGACCCTTTAGGTTGTTTCTTGAACAATGATCCCATATGTCACTACATATAGTTCAAGACTCATATTACAACCTTGGATGTTTAGTTTATTGGATTAGGGTTATTATTAGGCAAAGACAAATATAAAATAACTAATAACAATTAATGGAAAAATATATCAATATTATTTCATTAATATCCGGTCAACGGTTACATTCACTATCTACGAGTTTTAGGGCATAAAACCCAACACAATGTTCCCTCGAAAAGTGTTTCAGAAACGCCTTTCGAATTATGGAAGGGGCGTAAACCTAGTTTGCATCACTTTCGCATCTGGGGTTGTCCAGCACACGTGCTTGTGACAAATCCTAAGAAATTGGAACCTCGTTCAAAACGAGAGGTGGTTATTTCTACGACTGACAAGAAAATAAGGTGATTGTATCGACAAATGCCACCTTCTTAGAGGAAGACCACATGAGAGATCATAAACCACGCATCAAAACAATATTAGGAGAAGCTATAGAAAAATCACCAAGAGTTGTTGATGAAGTTGGACCTTCAACAAGTGTTGATGAAGGAACTAATTCTTCAGATCCATCTCGTCCATCTCAAACGTTGAGAGTGCCTCGACGCAGTGGGATGGTTGTCTTACAACCTGATCGCTACTTGGGTTTAACTGAAACTCAGGTTGTCATACCTAATGATTGCATTGAGGATCCATTGTCCTATCGACAAGCAATGAATGACGAAGATAAGGATGAATGGGTCAAAGCCATGAACCTGAAAATGGAGTCAATGCACTCCAATTCTGTATGGGAACTCGCAGATCTACCAAATGGGGTAAAACCCATAGGGTGCAAATGGATCTATAAGAGAAAAAGAGATGCAACTGGAAAGGTACAGACCTTCAAAGCTAGACTAGTGGCAAGGGGTTATACCCATGTTGGACGATTTTCCTATCACCGCAAGCGTACGGGTCGTCACAAGTAATATAGTGATTTTGAGTATAGAGTATCGTCTCCACAGGGATTGGATGTATTCAATTAATTACCACGAATAATCTTGCTTAGCTTTATTTAGAGAACAAAATCTAATGCCGGAAAGAATAACAAAAAGCTAATCTAGAAAGCAAAAGATAAATGGTGACACAATTTGGAGGGATAATTCTAGAGGTGTTGATTTCAACAATTGGACCTTTAATGCTTAATCAATTAACTAATATGGATTAACAAATCATTTGATTCATAAGTCTAGAAGTCTAATGACAAGGACTCTCTTGTCGGTCTCCTCCTATCTCATACCGTTCAATAAAGAATCTCCTTTCAGTCTCATCTTTATTTACTTAGTAAGGCATTACGACCCTTCAGTACAACCTCTAACGTTATTTATTTTATCCCGTGTCACCCGGGTAAATAACCGTTAGTCATGCATTCAGTTCTAGTCTAAGCTTCTCTCCGTCGAGTTTCCACTTAGTAACGATTCATTTAATCAGTGATCAGTTGATTAAAAGCATTACGGACAAAATGCACCAATGAATAATAATGACAATTAAACCACATCAATTCATTAATTCAGCAGAGGTTCAACATCTAAATCAATCTCATAGAATTTAGGAATTTACTACTCATAATCACTAAAATTCAATAATTCCTAATCACAACAATTCTAGAAACTAAAACATAAAGGAAAAGGGAAGAGAAATGCTCATAAAAGTGTCGATCTCCTCGATCCCACGCCGAACACCTTCGATCCCGAGCTCCAAAGATCTTCAACAAAGCTCCAAAACTCTCCCAAAAATCCTTAATTTTAGAGTAGACTCTAGAATGGGGTGAAAACCCACCAATTGGCACACAAAATATGGATGCAAAAGGCTCCTTTTATAGGCTCCCAGCAGGCGCAGCGTCGAGACGCTACAAGGACAGCGTCGAGACGCTCTGACGTCATCTTTTCTTGGGCTCCAAGACGTCGCAGCGACGTGATTCCAGATCTTTCCGCATAGCTGCCTAGCGTCGAGACGCTCCGGGCTTAGCGTCGAGACGCTAGGCCCTGAATCTTCAATAATGGCCCGATTTTGACTCAATTTTTGGGCCTCCAACTTTCTTTTGGCCCAAATACTTCTTGTAATGGATTTTGGGCAATTTTCTTGACCCAACTTGATAATTTAAGACTTGAAATTCATGAATTTGGGCTTCTAATTCATTCTTCTTGGCTTTTGGACTTGGATCTTTTAATGTAATTCTTCAAATTGCTCCAAAAAACCTCCAAAATCATCCAAAATCTCTCAAAATTCCGGTTTTACTTCTTTGGCTCGGTTTTCTGAAATTTAAAAAGAAAATAGCATTAAAGCACACAATTCAAGCACAAAACTAGCTTAAATTAATAGGAAAATGATGACATTTTTGCATGTCATCAACCCAAAAGGAAGGGGTTGACTATGAGGAAACCTTTTCTCCAGTAGCCATGTTAAAGTCCATAAGAATTCTCTTATCCATAGCCACATATTATGACTATGAAATATGGCAAATGGACGTCAAGACTGCCTTTCTGAATGGAAAAATATATCAATATTATTTCATTAATATCCGGTCAACGGTTACATTCACTATCTACGAGTTTTAGGGCATAAAACCCAACAAACTCCCACTTGAACTAAAACACTAGTTAGTGGGATGTAAATGCAATAATCTAAAGCTGGAAATGTCATGTATATTAATACAATGAACTAGGGCATCCTTATACCCATTATACATTTCTCCCACTTGCCCTAGATTAGATGGCATACATATCTCGTAGACATATACCCTCTAGATGACCCTCAAACACTTTAGCCGTGAGAGCCTTCATAAATGGATCAGCGATGTTGTGTTCTGAGGCGATCTTAGTGACGATCACATCTCCTCTTTGCACAATCTCCCGTATCGGGTGATACTTCCTCTCGATGTGTTTACCCCGTTTGTGGCTTCGAGGTTCTTTTGAGTTGGCAACAGCCCCACTGTTGTCACAGTATAGTGTTATGGGCACGCTCATATTCAGAACCACTTCCAAATCAGTCAAGAACTTTCTGAGCCATACTGCCTCCTTAGCTGCTTCGCAAGCTGCTACATACTCAGCCTCCATGGTTGAGTCTGCTATGCATCCTTGTTTGATGCTTCTCCACACTACTGCTCCTCCATTGAGGGTGAATACTGACCCTGATGTGGATTTCCTTGAATCCTTATCAGCTTGAAAGTCAGAGTCAGTGTATCCAATAAGAATCAAATCCTTAGCTCCATACACTAGCATGTAGTCCGTCGTTCTCCGAAGATACTTGAGGATATTCTTAACCGCTCCCCAGTGGTCCAACCCTGGATTAGACTGATACCTACTGACTACTCCCACTGCATAACATATATCAGGCCTAGTGCAGAGCATAACATACATTAAGCTGCCCACAGCTGAGGCGTAGGGAATGTGTCTCGTGTTCTCAATTTCTTGAGGTGTCTTAGGAGACTGTTCCTTAGACAGGTGTACCCCATGTCTGAAGGGTAGTAGTCCCTTCTTGGAGTTTTGCATCGAATATCGAGACAACATCTTGTCAATATACGTTGCTTGAGACAGTGCTAGCGTTTTGTTCTTACGATCCCTAATGATTTGGATTCCCAGAACATATTGAGCCTCTCCCATATCTTTCATTTGGAATTGGGCTGCTAGCCATTTCTTAATGTCAGTGAGGTATCCTACATCATTCCCAATGAGTAGGATATCGTCTACATAAAGTATTAGAAAAGCTACTTTCCTTTTGTTGACTTTCTTGTATACACAAGGCTCATCAACGTTTTGGTCAAAGCCAAAAGATTTGATTGCAGTATCAAATCTAATGTTCCATGATCTGGACGCTTGCTTCAATCCATAAATGGATCGATTGAGCTTACAAACCTTTTGTTCCTGACCTTGGGCTATGAACCCTTCGGGTTGAGACATGAAGATATTCTCTTCAAGATTACCATTCAGAAAGGCAGTCTTGACATCCATTTGCCATATTTCATAGTCATAATATGTAGCTATGGATAAGAGAATTCTTATGGAGTTTAACATGGCTACAGGAGAAAAGGTTTCCTCATAGTCAACCCCTTCCTTTTGGGTATAATACAACCCTCACACTGTGTCGAGGCATTCCCAACGTTTGAGATGGACGGGATGGATCTGAAGAACTAGTTCCTTCATCAACCCTTGTTGAAGGTCCAACTTCATCAACAACTCTTGATGATTCTTCAGTAGCTTCTCCTAATATTATTTTGTTGCGTGGTTTATGATCTCTCATGTGGTCTTCCTCTAAGAAAGTGGTGTTTGTCGATACAATCACCTTATTTTCTTGTGGGTCGTAGGAATAACCACCTCTCGTTTCTTTAGGGTAACCAACAAATTGGCACAGTTTTGAACGAGGTTCCAGTTTCTTATGATTTGTCACAAGCACGTGTGCTGGACAACCCCAGATGCGAAAGTGATGCAAACTAGGTTTACGCCCCTTCCATAATTCGAAAGGTGTTTCAGAAACACTTTTCGAGGGAACATTGTTCAAGATGTATACTGCAGTCTCTACAGCATATCCCCAAAACGAGCTAGGCAATTGAGCATAGCTCATCATTGATCGAACCATGTCCAACAAGGTTCTATTTCTCCTTTCTGACACACCATTCTGTTGAGGTGTACCAGCGGCTGAGAGTTGAGATTGGATTCCATGTTCTATCATATAATCCTGGAATCTTTGATCCATATACTCCCCTCCTCGATCAGATCGAAGTACTTTAATAGATTTACCTAATAGGTTTTCAACTTCAGCCTTAAACTCCTTAAACTTTTCAAGGGCTTCAGACTTATGTCCCATTAGGTACAAGTAACCATATCTTGAATAATCATCTATAAATGAGATGAAATATTCGTACCCTCCTCGAGCTTTTACATTCATTGGACCACATAGATCCGAATGTATTAACTCTAAGGGTTCTTTGGCTCTGTAACCTTTTCCAGTAAAGGGTCTCTTGGTCATTTTTCCCTCAAGACAAGATTCACAAGGTGGTAGTGAATCATCTTCTAACTTGCTTAGAAGTCCATTCTTTACCAAACGACCGATCCTATCGATGTTTATATGACAAAGTCTAAGATGCCAAAGATTAGTATTGTTACTAGATGGAGAAATCTTTTGCCTTTTTCTTTGAGTTTCAGCAGTTTTAAATAATTCGTGATTTAAAAGTGCTTTGTTTTCGGTTGGTCTTAAAACATACAAGTTATTTTCCAATTTGGCTGAACAAATAAGTACACCATTTTTATAAATGAACGCTTCATTCATATCAAAAGTAACTGTATACGATTGTTCAATCAAACATGAAATAGAAATTAAGTTCCTCTTAATCTTGGGAACGATTAACAAACTTTCTAAAAGTAAGAATCTATTTCTAAAAAATAACTTCACAGCTCCCACTGCTTTAGCTGAAATGACTTCTCCAGTTCCGACCCTGAGTGTCATTTCCCCATCGTTCAACTGCCGAAAGGAACTATTTTCCTGAAAAGAAGAGCAAACATGATTAGTTGCTCCTGAATCAAGTATCCAGGTAAACTCATCATGTTCTACCAGGCATGTTTCTAAAACAAGTAAATCAAATTTACCTTCCTTTTCCTTCTTTTTCTCAGCAAGGTACTTTGGGCAGTTTCTCTTCCAATGTCCATCTACATTGCAATGAAAACACTTGCCCTTATCTGCCATAGCTTTGGCTTTTCCCTTGCTTTTAGCAGCAGTACTGGGAGCTTTCCCCTTGTTTCCTTTCTTCTTCTGAGCTTTCTTCGAAGAAGTGGCTACAGATTTAGTTCCAGAGGATGAACCCTTCTCGAACTTTCTTTTAGAGTGAACAACGTTTGCCTCTCCTTCCATCTGTCCCTTGTTCTTAAGAAGAGACTGATAGAGTTGTAGCTACTTCAGGAGGCTAGTCAGGTTGAATGTTATTTTATTCATCATTGCATTGCTTCGAAACTGTAGAAAACTCTTCGGAAGAGATTCTAAGATGAATGCAACCTGACTACGCTCATCTATGACCGCCCCGTTTGCCTCTGCCACGTTGAATTGGACCATCATATCCAGGACATGCTCCGAACAGATGATAGCGAGCATAGCTAGCTATGTTTCCCTAATTAATTAAGCTAGTCTTTTTATATTTAATTGGCAAAAATTATGCATTTTATGTTCTTTTTGTAGGAATCATGTTTCGGAGTTAAATCGAGAAATTGGAGCTAAATACGTGTTCGGGACATGAAAATTGGCTAAAGAACGGAAAAGATTCAACCAAGAAGAAGTCAAAAGAGAGCCATCCGTAGGCCAGCGTCGGGACGCTGCTCTTGGAGCGTCTCGACGCTGCCTTTCCTTTTCTGAATTGGGCGGCAACAGAGACAGCGTCGAGACGCTATCTCCTTAGCGTCGAGACGCTGTGACAGCGTCGCGACGCTACCCGCAGATTTTCTATAAATTCCTCTTTTCAGCTACGGATTTGGGGAGCCCAATTGGTTAGATTTTAGCCCTAATTTCGACTAGAGACCTTTGGTGGGAGCTAAAGCAAGGCCAAGGAGCGGGAATCAAGCGAGAAGACGTGGAGATCGTGACGGGGACGTGCCGGTTTCGACGGATTCGAGTTTTCCTTTCTCTTTCCCTTACATTTTGTAGTTTATATGGCTTTTCTTTCAATTAGTGTTTGTAGTTTAAAGACTATGAGTTGCTAGTTGTTTGTCTTAGGGATTGATGTAGTTGTTTAAGTTTGTTGGATTAATTTTTGGTATGAATGTGCTTTTATTCTATGCATGCAATTTTGTGTTTAATGCTTTCAATTACTTGATCACTAATTGAATGATTTAAGTGTTGAATCTAACTCGGGAGAGAGGATTTGGCCTAAGGCTTATCTTGTTTAATTGCATGACTAGAGTAGAATTTCTAAGTTTGTGACGGGATTTGGAATATCTTTAGAACCATAACAAGGACCGAACCGAATAATGCCTTGCATGTTAATGAACTTAGATAGGGATATCAAGTTAGTTTATATGCATGAGAATCAATTATACTCGGGAGAGGTAATCGTGATAAAAGTTTCCTTGGCTTGTAGAATAATTGCACGGCCAATTCATTCCTATTAATCAATCCTCATTCTTAATCAATGAAATCAATTCCCTAAGAATCTTTCCATTTGAGTCTCCACTTTTATTTTATGCTTTTTGTCTTTAGATATTTATTTATCATTGAGTTTTGCTCCCTAAATAAAATTGAACAAAAGTATTCGCGATACTTAATTTGCTAGAAAACCAATCCAGAGGACGACACTCGTTTTACACGAAAACACTATATTATTACTTGACCCGTACACTTGCGGTTAGCAATTTGCACATCAACAGACGTGCCCTCTTTCATGCGGCAGCTATAAACGTATTTGAGAGCGTCTTGGTGGAGTTGGTAGGACGGTTGTCCAAACATCTCCTGGAGAGAATTCATAATCTCCATCGCTGTTACCATGCCCTCATGCCTTTTAGCCAAAACTTCAGATAAGCTGGCTAGGATATAGACGCGAGTCTTATCATTGGCCTTTGTCCAGCGGTCATAAGCATCCTTAACTGCTTGGGATGCATTACGAGCAGGGGCTGGAGGACAATCCTCCGTTAAGACGAACCGCAGATCATCGACAACAAGAATCGTATTCAGGTTCGACTTCCACGTAGCATAATTTTCGCCGGTTAATTTCTCATTTTTAAGTAGGGAGACAATTGAGGAAGACATTGCTGAAATTTAAAAAAACAATGACCGTATTAGTTATCTTTGCCTTAACCCATCATTTAAGCAAACAATTGCACACAATCCAATCAATTTAGCAAAACAGACAATCACAGAACCCTAAAACTATCGATTTAGTTTTGCAACGACGTTTCAGAGGTTTAGAATATCAGCCACCGAAGGGTGATAAGGCACTCCTCCTTTGAAATGAGACACCTCTCAGCTAATTCTAATTCCAGGATAACTCTTATTCCTATAGACATTAGGCACCGTTGTTCGGTCAAGGATTTGTTAACACTTTTAACTCATCCTCGTAAGTGTAACCCTCCCACTTTCAGATCTCAGAGGCACGCACCAACAGGCTACCGAAGGGAAAGACAACTGTCGGTGATTAGCCTAAGAGCTCCTATCCTTTTCAGGAGTTCACGATGTTCCGAATCCTATGACCAGGCCCTCCGAAGGGATGGTTGCGCCAGGACAACCTGCAGGCGGATCATAGGACTCTCACGGTGTGAACTATGGGTGGAGACCGAGGGATACGTTGACACGTGTCCCGCTCCCACTTACTCTAGACATTTTCCCCATTCACCTTGATATTGATTCATGCAAACACTTTCCGAAGGGAGGCCGCTCCTAAGGCGACTCGAAGCCGAGCATGAATCTCACGTTGTGAATATAGGGACATAGGAGCAAAACTTGATTTAAATCTCGTTTTGTAACTTTCCTCCCACTGAAAATGTCCTAAGGTTAACTTAGGGTTGTTTAACTTAGATAGTATTCGGCTAAGTCAATCTATCTAAGTCTGATCCTATTATAACAATTATGGAAAGGATTCAACTGCAATCTTTTGGGTGAATTAAACTTCTTTTAATAAACCCAACATTGCAAGTCAACATTACTATGGTTAATTCAACCCAATGTTCAGGTCAGTTCCCAGGTAGGAGGTGTTCCGTAAACCGTCAACTTAAATAACCCCAACCTTAGACAGAACTTTACCGAGAGAGTTCCCTTATAACCTCAGTAATGTACGGTCTTTACTCTAAAGATCTAGGTGCATTAAACACTTTTAATAAACCTAGTGACATTGCATGCTAACATTTAACTATGATTAATTCAACTCCGGTATTCCAAGTCAGTTCCCAGGTAGGAGGTGTTCCGTAAACCGTCAACTTAAATACCCCCAGCCTTAGACAGAACTTTACCGGTGGAGTTCCCTTATAATCATAGTACTGTTTTTCCTACTTAGTCAATTAAAACTATTTTAAAAATTAAGTAAGAAAAGATTCTAATCCTATTAGAAATCGATCTAGGTCTAATTAATTTTAAACAATTTAAAATTAATCCAATTTATCCTATGATCTTATGTTTGCATGCAAATCTTGATTATAGATTGACGGTTTCTAATCATTAATAATAAAGAACTATTTCAAATTTTTAATGATTAATCCTATAATCAAGAATCTAGGGTTTAATTCATTCAACAATCTCATTCAAATTAAATAATTAAACCACATCAATTGCATGAATAATATAACAATTATATTATTAACTATGGATGTTTCATGCTTCATGCAATATTGATTTTCTTTTAATATAACAATTATAAGCCAATCAAGAAAATCAATCAAGCATGCTTCATTCATCACATTAAACATAACTATTTATATTTAATTTAAGTAATGACATGCTTCATGCTTTCCAATTTTTCATATAATTAATATACACTTATAATAAAAAATATGAAAACAAATCCATGCATTTATACATACATTATAACAATTTATAATATATAAAAAATGCATGAGCATGTTTATAACCTAAGGTGGGATTAAATATTCTATATGACATCCATAAAGCATATAAATAGCAATTGAACCGATTAATTTTGGCCCCTGGGATAAAATAAAGCATTAAATTACATTAATTTAGCTAAATTCTATCCTAAAAAATCCATGTACAGCTCCGGAATTGGTCTAGACAACACAAACTGCCCCGAACCACCTCGAACTGGCCTCCAAAATCACGAACCATGCCAAAAATTGGCTGAACCGGACCAAATAGGTCCCAGCCCAGCCGAACCGGACCGGCCACGCCTTGAACCGCGCCTGTTGAAACCCCAATGCGCGCCTCCATCGTGACAGCGTCGAGACGCTGTGTTGATAGCGTCCCGACGCTGTGCGTTTTCCATATCTGGCGCCTGCGGAATCGAGACAGCGTCGAGACGCTGTTGAGGTAGCGTCCCGACGCTGTTGCGTTTAGAGGTAGAATCTGGGCCGCAGCAGCATCGATTCTCCGATTTTGGCCTCGATTTCAGCGGCGATTGCTTCGATTTTCATCTCATAAAAACCTATTCTAGACCCGGACTTACATAGGACTTGATTTTACATAAAATACCCGAAACACCGGGCCTTACATGATAAAAATCACATAAAAATAAAATCTATGGCCATAAAATTAACCCAAACAGTTCAATGCAAACCGAACATACATTATGCATAAATCCCACCTATTAGAGCCTATCGCAACTTTTAAAGTTAATTAATAGGGACAGCGATGGCTCTGATGCCGATTGAAGGGAATAAAAGTCCCCACGCAGCGGAAGCGCATCGATTGGACCTTACGCCGTATATTAATTAACATTAAAATACCGTTACGATAACTCAAACAAAACTTTAAACAACCTTTAAGCCGCTGTAAAATTGGTTTAAACATGCTAAAATAAATCTAAATTTATTTTTAATACTTTTCTAAAGAAAAGAGGAAGAACCGTTACAAACCTTCGTTGAAGACTTGACCGTTCTTCGCCAACGACGCTCCACGAACGAAAACGCAGCAGCCGCCTTGGTTTTTCTTTGCTGGAAATTACTTCTTTGATTGACACAATCACCACAGAGGTTACACCGGTATGTCTCTAAGTCTAGGAGGCAAAAGACTTGTGGGAGTCTTTCTCTAAGAGGGAGGCTAGAGAGAATTCTAGGTCTTGTCTTTCAAGAGTGTCAAGTGTCATGACCAATTAGGTCT
The DNA here is from genome assembly GCA_036850905.1 of Luffa acutangula. NCBI lineage: Eukaryota > Viridiplantae > Streptophyta > Magnoliopsida > Cucurbitales > Cucurbitaceae > Luffa > Luffa acutangula. The sequence goes on along the minus strand of CM072095.1, from coordinate 25,266,435 downwards.
AGTGTTCTATTTATAGAAGAGAGGCCATGAATAAAATATTCAATTAAATCAATCTTTTCCATAATTGATTCAATCTTATTCCTTAATTAATCAATCATGATCAATCAATTCCATAATTGATTAATCTTTTCCACAAATGACTAATTACTTCCATAAGTGATTAGATTAGTTCCATAAATGATTAATCACTTCCTTAAGTGATTAATTATTTCCATAATTGATTAATTCCCGGTTAATGAATTCTTTAATTAATTAACCACCAATTAAATATCACATATTTAATTCCCGACCTAGAATTAATTAATTTGCCCAAACACATTTTAGGCCTTAAATTAATTAACTCATTATTTTGAACTCTTTCAAAAACTTCCATAAATTTATATTTGAACTTTTCAAATATTAATTTCTCTCATAATAATATATCAATATATATTATATTTGTTTCCCTTAATAAACTGAACATTGTCAATTTACTTTTATTACTTAGTTGCCTCAAATTACTTTACGAGCTACCAGTGGGACCTAATGGACCTGCAGATCAGAAGCTCCAACGATGTGAGATTAATTGGCCAAACTCATTAACCACATTAATCAATATTCGTTAACTGTGTGTACATTCCACTATAGACTCACAGTTGCACTCTTCTCACTGCAGACATATTTTCTGTGTCCACGGATCTAGACCAATATCGACTAGTTAGTCCTTCACGAGTGTCCGTAACACAAGCTGGGTCAAATTACCATTTTACCCCTCGGTTACCTCTATTTCCTTAAGTACCAATTCTCCTGTAATGAACAACCTGTTTGTGGTCCAACCATCAAACAGAAAACCCTCTCGTGCCATTGAGAGGGTAGGGCCCTTTGTTCAAGACTCGGAGTAACCACTTAAGGGAACACTCATCTGCTTCCCTAAAGTCGGGAAGGAGTGAATTCCATCTTGTACGATTATGTTCCCAGCTCCCCATTCGGTCTTGTCCCCAAAGTGGTAGGCTTATTGAGTCGGCGTATTGGCCACTCTCACCCATACAAATCAAAGGACAATCTCTCATGAGCAGGAGTCCATAATCAACTCAGGATAAAGACTAAGTTGTCTAGGTCGTCCTAGTGAAATAGAAAACCAACTAGTTAACAGTGTTATAACCAGTGGTTACTATTTCGCGGTCCGGTCTTATGCAAACTCATTGCATAGGATACCCCCACTCGCATGTCTCCTACACGAACGCGTTGGATCGCAGCGTTTGTATCAAATACAAAGTGGGTCGTATCCATAGTGTCACCAGGATAAGGCACCCAGTCTTATCCCTATACTATAGACCCTTTAGGCTGTTTCTTGAACAATGATCCCACATGTCACTACATATAGTTCAAGACTCATATTACAACCTTGGATGTCTAGTTTATTGGATTAGGGTTATTATTAGGCAAAGACAAATATAAAATAACTAATAACAATTAATGGAAAAATATATCAATATTATTTCATTAATATCCGGTCAACGGTTACATTCACTATCTACGAGTTTTAGGGCATAAAACCCAACACAATGTTCCCTCGAAAAGTGTTTCAGAAACGCCTTTCGAATTATGGAAGGGGCGTAAACCTAGTTTGCATCACTTTCGCATCTGGGGTTGTCCAGCACACGTGCTTGTGACAAATCCTAAGAAATTGGAACCTCGTTCAAAACGAGAGGTGGTTATTTCTACGACCGACAAGAAAATAAGGTGATTGTATCGACAAATGCCACCTTCTTAGAGGAAGACCACATGAGAGATCATAAACCACGCAGCAAAACAATATTAGGAGAAGCTATAGAAGAATCACCAAGAGTTGTTGATGAAGCTGGACCTTCAACAAGTGTTGATGAAGGAATTAATTCTTCAGATCCATCTCGTCCATCTCAAACGTTGAGAGTGCCTCGACGCAGTGGGATGATTGTCTTACAACCTGGTCGCTACATGGGTTTAACTGAAACTCAGGTTGTCATACGTAATGATGGCATTGAGGATCCATTGTCCTATCGACAAGCAATGAATGACGAAGATAAGGATGAATGGGTCAAAGCCATGAACCTGAAAATGGAGTCAATGCACTCCAATTCTGTATGGGAACTCGCAGATCTACCAAATGGGGTAAAACCCATAGGGTGCAAATGGATCTATAAGAGAAAAAGAGATGCAACTGGAAAGGTACAGACCTTCAAAGCTAGACTAGTGGCAAGGGGTTATACCCAAAAGGAAGGGGTTGACTATGAGGAAACCTTTTCTCCAGTAGCCATGTTAAAGTCCATAAGAATTCTCTTATCCATAGCCACATATTATGACTATGAAATATGGCAAATGGACGTCAAGACTGCCTTTCTGAATGGTAATCTTGAAGAGAATATCTTCATGTCCCAACCCCGAAGGGTTCATAGCCTAAGGTCAGGAACAAAAGGTTTGTAAGCTCAATCGATCCATTTATGGATTGAAACAAGCGTCCAGATCTTGGAACATTAGATTTGATATTGCAATCAAATCTTTTGGTTTTGACCAAAACGTTGATGAGCCTTGTGTATACAAGAAAGTCAACAAAAAGAAGGTAGCTTTTCTAATACTTTATGTAGACGATATCCTACTCATTGGGAATGATGTAGGGTACCTCACTGACATTAAGAAATGGCTAGCAGCCCAATTCCAAATGAAAGATTTGGGAGAGGCTCAATACGTTTTGGGAATCCAAATCATTAGGGATCGTAAGACAAAACACTAGCACTGTCTCAAGCAACGTATATTGACAGAATGTTGTCTCGATATTCGATGCAAAACTCGAAGAAGGGACTACTACCCTTCAGACATGGGGTACACCTGTCTAAGGAACAGTCTCCTAAGACACCTCAAGAAATTGAGAACATGAGACACATTCCCTATGCCTCAGCCATAGGCAGCTTAATGTATGCTATGTTCTGCACTAGGCCTGACATATGTTATGCAGTGGGAGTCGTCAGTAGGTATCAGTCTAATCCAGGATTGGACCACTGGGGAGCGGTTAAGAATGTCCTCAAGTATCTTCGGAGAACGAGGGACTACATGCTTGTGTATGGAGCTAAGGATTTGATTCTTATTCGATACACTGACTCTGACTTTCAAGCTGATAAGGATTCAAGGAAATCCACATCAAGGTCAGTGGGAGTAGTCAGTAGGTATCGGTCTAATCCAAGATTGGACCACTGGGGAGCGGTTAAGAATGTCCTCAAGTATCTTCGGAGAACGAGGGACTACATGCTTGTGTATGGAGCTAAGGATTTGATTCTTACTGGATACAATGACTCTGACTTTCAAGCTAATAAGAGTTCAAGGAAATCCACATCAGGGTCAGTATTCACCCTCAATGGAGGAGCAGTAGTGTGGAGAAGCATCAAACAAGGATGCATAGTAGACTCAACCATGGAGGCTGAGTATGTAGCCGCTTGCGAAGCAACTAAGGAGGCAGTATGGCTTAGAAAGTTCTTGACTGATTTGGAAGTGATTTCGAATATGAACGTGCCCATAACACTATACTGTGACAACAGTGGGGCGGTAGCCAACTCAAAAGAACCTCAAGCCACAAACGGGGTAAACACATCGAGAGGAAGTATCACCTGATACGGGAGATTGTGCAACGAGGAGATGTGATTGTCACTAAGATCGCTTCGAAGCACAACATCGATGATCCATTTACGAAGGCTCTCACGGCTAAAGTGTTTGAGGGTCATCTAGAAGGTCTAGGTCTACGAGATATGTATGCTATCTAATCTAGGGCAAGTGGGATAAATGTATAATGGGTATAAGGATGTCCTAGTTCATTGTATTATTTTTAATATACATGACATTTCCAGCTTTAGATTATTGCATTTACATCCCACTAACTAATGTTTTAGTTCAAGTGGGAGTTTGTTGAGTTTTATGCCCTAAAACTCGTAGATAGTGAAACTGGATATTAATGAAATAATATTGATATATTTTTCCATTTAATGTTATTAGTTATTTTATATTTGTCTTTGCCTAAAAATAACCCTAATCCAATAAACTAGACATCCTAGGCTGTAATATGAGTCTTGAACTATATGTAGCGACATATGGGATCATTGTTCAAGAAACAGCCTAAAGGGTCTATAGTATAGGGATAAAACTGGGTGCCTTATCCTGGCGACACTATGGATACGACCCACTTTGTATTTGATACAAACGCTATGATCCAACGCGTTCGTGTAGGAGACATGCGAGTCAGGGTATCCTATGCAATGAGTTTGCATAAGACAGGACCGCGAAATAGTAACCACTGGTTATAACACCGTTAACTAGTTGGTTTTCTATTTCACTAGGACGACCTAGACAACTTAGTCTTAATCCTGAGTTGATTATGGACTCCTGCTCATGAGAGATTGTCCTTTGATTTGTATGGGTGAGAGTGGCCAATACGCCGACTCAATAAGCCTACAATTTTGGGGACAAAACCGAATGGGGAGCTGAGAACATAATCGTACAAGATGGAATTCACTCCTTCCCGACTTTAGGGAAGCAGATGAGTGTTCCCTTAAGTGGTTACTCCGAGTCTTGAACAAAGGGCCCTACCCTCTCAATGGGACGAGAGAGTTTTCTGTTTGATGGTTGGACCAGAAACAGGTTGTTCATTGGAGGAGAACTGGTACTTAAGGAAATAGAAGTAACCCAGGCGTAAAACGATAATTTGACCCAGCTGGTGTTACGAACACTCGTGAAGGACTAACTAGTCGATATTGGTCTAGATCCGTGGACACAGAAAATATGTTTGCAGTGAGAAGAGTGCAACTGTGAGTCTATAGTGGAATGTACACACAGTTAACGAATATTGATTAATGTGGTTAATGAGTTTGACCAATTAATCTCACATCGTTGGAGCTTCTGATCTGCAGGTCCATTAGGTCCCACTGGTAGCTCATAAAGTAATTTGAGGCAACTAAGTAATAAATGTAAATTGAAAAAGGTTCAATTTACTAAGGGAAACAAATATAATATATATTGATATATTATTATGAGAGAAATTAATATTTGAAGAAATTCAAATATTAATATAAATTTATGGAAGTTTGAAAGAGTTCAAATAATGAATTAATTAATTTAAGGCCTAAAATCTATTTGGGCAAATTAATTAATTCAAGGCCGGAAATTAAATATGTGATATTTAATTGGTGGTTAATTAATTAAAGAATTCATTAACCGGGAATTAATCAATTATGGAAATAATTAATCACTTAAGGAAGTGATTAATCATTTATGGAAATGATCTAATCACTTATGGAAGTAATTAGTCATTTGTGGAAAAGATTAATCAGTTATGGAATTGATTGATCATGGATTGATTAAATAAGGAATAAGATTGAATCAATTATGGAAAAGATTGATTTAATTGAATATTTTATTCATGGCCTCTCTTCTTTAAATAGAACACTAGACCTAATTTGTTCATGACACTCTGCTCTTGCTCTTAGACTCTCAAGACAAGACCTAGAATTCTCTCTAGCCACCCTCTTAGAGAAAGACATCCACAAGTCTTTTGCCTCCTAGACTTAGAGACATACCGGTGTAACCTTTGTGGTTATTGTGTCATTCAAGAAGAAATTTCCAACGATCACAAGACAAGAGGGCTACTGCAATTTCGTTCGTTAGAGCATCGTTGGCGAAGAACGGTCAATTCTACAACGAAAGTTTGTAACGGTTCTTCCCATTTTCTTTAGAAAAGCATGAAAATAAATTTAGATTTATTTTTCAGCATGTTTAAACAAACTTTCTAGCAACTTTAAAGTGTGTTTAAAGTTTGTTTGAGTTTTTCGTAACGGTATTTTAATGTTAATTAATATACGGCGTAAGGTCCAATCGATTCGCTTTCGCTGCGTGGGGACTTTTATTCCCTTCACTCTAAGGTCTGGATGGTCCTTTCTGATTGACCATCTGTCTGGGGATGGAACATTGTACTAAACTTTAACTTTGTTCCCATTGTTATCTGCACACTAGGCCAAAACTTAGAAGTAAACCTCGGATCCCTATCTAAAACTATGGACACTGGCACACCATGAGTTTGTCTAAAACTATGGTTGACGTATAACTTAGCTAGCTGATCTAGTGTAGACGTCGCTTTAATCAGTATAAACCGTACTGTCTTCGTGAGTTTGTCTACTATTACCCATATACCATCATGTCCACTAGAAGTACAAGGTAATCCAAACAAAAAATCAATGGTAATATGCTCCGACTTCCACTCTGGCACTGGCAGTGGATTAAGGAGTCCTCTTGGCCTCTATCTCACTGGTTTAACCTGTTGACAGATCAAACATCTATCGACATATTCAGCTATCTCCCGCTTCATACCAGGCCACCAATAAGTTTTCTTTAGAGTTCTGTACATCTTGGTGCTTCCTGGATGCATAGCGTGAGCTGAACTGTGACATTCCTCTAGTATAACATCCTTAAGCTCGCTAATACTCGGAACGCATAGTCTTCCCTACTTAACTATGGCTCTGTCTGCTCTCAACTCAAATTCTGCCTCTGGGCCTTGCTTGGACATTGCAAGCATCTTCTGTAAGTTACTATCCTCTGGCTATCTTCTCACAATCTCTACTACTAGAGAAGACCCAGCCTGAAATTGAGCTAAAAGACTCCCTGAACTCTCTGCAGTCACAATCGTCCTGAAACCTTTTAACTCACTTAACAAAGTTGCTCGAATACCACACACGACACTTTTCGGAAGTCTCGACTTCCTACTTAACGCATCTGCTACTACGTTAGCCTTACTCGGGTGATATTCTATTGTACAATCATAGTCTTTAATGAGTTCTAGTTATCGCCTCTGTCTCAGATTCAGCTCTTTCTGATCAAAGATATACTTCAGACTCTTGTGATCTGTGAAAATGTGGCACTTCTCACCGAATAAATAATGTCTCCAGATCTTCAGTGCTAAAACAACTGCTGCTAGCTCAAGATCATGGGTAGGGTAATTACACCCATGCTTCTTCAACTGCCTTGAAGCATAAGCTATTATCTTTCCTTCTTGCATAAGCACACAACCTAATCCTTCCCTCGAAGCGTCACAAAAGATAACATACTCCTTCCTTGTTACAGGAAGTGTCAAAATAGGTGTTGTCACTTATCTCTTCTTCAGCTCCTGGAAACTCTGTTCGCATTTATCCGACCACTCAAACTTAGCATTCTTCCTTGTCAAAGTTGTCAAAGGTAATGCTAATCGTGAGAAATCCTCAACAAAACGTCTGTAGTATCCGGCCAGGTCTAGGAAGCTACGTACCTCTGTTGCACTAGCTGGTCTCTCCCAGTTGACAACAGCTTCCACTTTCTGCGGATCAACACTAACTCCGTCCGTTGAAACTGCATGCCCTAAGAACACTACCTGTTTCAACTAGAACTCACATTTTCTAAACTTAGCGTACAACTGTTTATCACGTAGTGTCTGTCTTAGGAATATCAGATTCCCTAACCTTTAACTAGTGATATCCTGACCTCAAATCAATCTTAGAGAACACTACTGCTCCCCTTAACTAGTCAAACAAGTCATCGATGCATGGTAGAGGATACTTGTTACGTATCGTGACCTTGTTTAACTGCCTGTAATCACTGCATAATCTCAAGGTATCATCTTTCTTCTTAGCGAATAACATTGGAGCTCCCCAAGGCGATACAGCTCGCTTGGAGCCATTCTGTACGGCGCCTGTGAAATAGGTGTTATTCCTGGTAACAATTCAATAATGAAATCCACCTCTCTATCAGGTGGCAAACCTGATAGATCTACTGGAAAAACATCAAGAAATTCGTTCACTACAAGAACATCTTCTGGTTTCAGCTTTTCTTCTTGCACCTCTACTACGTGTGCAAGAAACGCTTTGCAACCCTTTCTCAGCAACTTTTCAGCTTTCAGAGCTGAAATCAAACTTGTAGGAATAATCTTCTTCTCACCCCTGAAAACCACTTCAGTCAAACCTGGTTTCCTAAAAGTCACTTTCTTCATATGGCAATCCATAGAAGCATAGTGAATAAATAAGAAATCCATTCCCAAAATTACATCCAATGCTTGCAACTCTAGTGGAAGAAGATCCACTAACATACTGAGACCTCCTACTCAAACCTCACAATCACGCAACACTTTATTGACTACTAAAACGTCACCAACTGGGGTGTATATAACTAACCCCTCAGATAAAGGCTCTAGCATCCTATTCAGCTTAGTTAGAAACATACTAGAAACAAAGGAATGCGTAGCACCTGGATCTAATAAAACACGTGTAGGTACTGTAGACACCGTATTTGGTCCGACTTGATTTTTAGTAATAATGTTTGAAGTTTTTCACTATTTGGTGGCACTTTGTTTTTTGGTATGTCAATAAGAGTTTGGTTCAATTGGCATAAAACTTGTAACCCGATCAAGAGGTTGGAGGTTCGAATCCCCTTCCTCATATATTATCAAAAAAATTGTTTTTTTTTTTTTGTTTTCATTGTTTATTTTCATTTTCATTTTACTTTTTTATTTATTTATTTCTTTATCTTTTTATTATTATTTATTTTTATTTTATTTCATTTAATTTTATTTCATTTCTTTATTTCGTTTTATTATTATTATATTTATTTATTTATTTTATTATGTTTTATTTTTTTTTTATTTACTTTATATTTTATTTTCATTCGATTTTTATTTTATTATTTTTATTTTATTTTATTTGTATTTATTTTATTTATTTATTTTTTTTTTTTTCTTTCCCCCACGTTTCCCTCTTCCATTTTTTTCTCCAACTCCCCACTCTCTCCCCTATTCTTTCTCCCTTCTTCTCCCTTCCCCCCTCCTTCTCCCAACCTCCCATTCTTTCCCCCTTTTTCTCAACCCCTTCCTCCAAGCTCTACTATATAATGAGAGCTTATGGAGGATGGAGGGGGAAGCAAGGAAAAGGAAGAGTTTGACAACAAAAAGAGAAGAAAGTGAAGTGAGTTTGAGAGTGAAGAAATTTGGAGAAAAAGCTTAGAGAGAGAAAGTGAAGAAATTGTAGAGAGAGATGGGTGAGTTTGAGAGAGGAAAGTTGAGATTTTGAGAAGAATTTTTACCCAAATTCCTCCGCCGCCGCCGAACGCCTCGCCGCCGCCCGTCCTAGCTGTGAGAAGCTCCTTTGCAACAAAAGAAAAAAACAAAAAAAGAAGAAGAAGGAGCGGGAAAAAGTGAGGAAGAAGAAGAGGTTGGGGGAGAGAGAAAAGGTAGTGGGTCCCACATTTTAAATTCTTTATTCTTTTCACTTCTCTCTCTTATTATTTGTCTTATTATTATTATTATTACCATTAATATTATTCCTCTTAAAACAAGAAAAGAAAATGGTTTTTTTTATGTATCCAAAATTTTCCATTTTTCATTTTGGCTATGAATTTGAGTTTCCAAATCAATTGCAATATATTTTATTTCATTTATTTATTTATTATTTTTTTTCCCTTCCCTTTTTCTCTCTATTCTAAATTAAAGTCTCTAATTGGATGTAGTTTGGTTCTAATTTGAAATTTCTAAATAAAAATTCAATTTTTTTCTTTGATGATTTAATTTGATGTTCTCAAATTGGATTTCAATTTCCCTTCATTTTCCAAACACGTTTCAAATTGATTTTAGATTAAACAAAATGGAAAGAGAGAAAAGAAAGAGCATTGATTATTGATATTTTTGGCCTAAAGTCTTAAAATTAGCCTAAGGTTTTGTTTTGAAAGTAACTTCAATTTACTTTAAAATTAATTTCTTATTCAATTTTTTTCCCCTCAATATTGGATTTCATCTAGTAAAGCCAAATTGAGTTTGATTTGAAAATTTGAATTGGAGGTCAATTTTGTTTTAATTTGGTTTTAAATTAAATTTTCAAAAAGTCTTCAAAGTATTAAATCAATTTTTTTTTTCTTTCTTCTTCTTAAATGGTTTTTTACCATTCATCATTGTTAATTTACATCTTTTTCGTTGAAATGTAAATTAATAAATTTGAGACAAAATAATTCATGTAGAGCCTATGACGGAGTTGAAATAATTTTCAAATTCTTGAGGTGAAAGATTTTCTTTAATTAGGAAATTTTTACATGATAATAAAGTCATGAGTTAACCCCACTCACAAAATTAATTCCTTACTTTATTTAAAGATAAGGTCAAATTAGTGAGACAATTAATTTTCAATTTTCATTTTTTTTTTGTTTATTTTCGTTAAGACACGAACCTTTTGTTTAATGAATTCGAGTAATAAAATAAAATGTTTTCAAACGGGTGTTGTAGGGTGCTAACAACTTCCCTACACACAACTGACCCCCGAACCTAATTTTTGGTTTTCAAAGACCGAATTTTCTTTAAAATGGGTGACCAATCACACCCTAAGATGATTGGTGGCGACTCCAAACCTCTCACCTCGAAAGAGACCCTTAGGAAAGGACGTCGGCCGCTCCGCGTCGCGATGACGTTGCGACAGCTTGGCGACTCCACTGGGGATTTTTCTTAAGAGGGTCAAGGCCGTTTTCATTTTTTTTATTCGATTCATTTTGTTATTTATTCATTTCTTTATTGTGGTCAATCTTATTTTCCGCATAGTTATTGTTGAAGTGACTTGTGTGAGTATATTTTATGCTTTAATTAATGTATTGTTAATTCATATTATTGAAGGGAATTAAAGTCCCCACGCAGCGGAAGCGCATCGATTGGACCTTACGCCGTATATTAATTAACATTAAAATACCGTTACGAAAACTCAATCAAACTTTAAACATACTTTAAAGTTGCTGGAAAATCAGTTTAAAAATGCTGAAAAATAAATCCAAATTTATTTTCATACTTTTCTAAAGAAAAGAGGAAGAACCGTTACAAACCTCCGTTGTAGACTTGACCGTTCTTCGCCAACGATGCTCCAACGAACAAAACGCAGCAGCCTCCTTTGTCTCCTGATCGCTGGAAAATTCTTCTTGAATGACACAATAACCACAGAGGTTACACCGGTATGACTCTAGGTCTAAGAGGCAAAAGACTTGTGGGAGTCTTTCTCTAAGAGGGAGGCTAGAGAGAATTCTAGGTCTTGTCTTGAGAGTCTAAGAGCAAGAGCAAAAAGTGTCATGGACCAATTAGGGCTAGTGTTCTATTTATAGAAGATAGACCATGAATAAAATATTCAATTAAATCAATCTTTTCCAAAATTGATTCAATCTTATTCCTTATTAAATCAATCATGATCAATCAATTCCATAATTGAGTAATCTTTTCCACAAATGACTAATTACTTCCATAAGTGATTAGATCATTTCCATAAATGATTAATCACTTCCTTAAGTGATTAACTATTTTCGTTATTGATTAATTCCCGGTTAATGAATTCTTTAATTAATTAACCACCAATTAAATATCACATATTTAATTTCCGGCCTTGAATTAATTAATTCGCCCAAATAGATTTTAGGCCTTAAATTAATTAATTCATTATTTGAACTCTTTCAAACTTCCATAAATTTATATTGGAATTTCTTAAAATATTAATTTCTCTCACATTAATATATCAATATATATTATGTTTGTTTCCCTTAATAAATTGAACATTTTCAATTTACATTTATTACTTAGTTGCCTCAAATTACTTTATGAGCTACCAGTGGGACCTAATGGACCTGCAGATCAGAAGCTCCAATGATGTGAGATTAATTAGTCAAACTCATTAACCACATTAATCAATATTCGTTAACTGTGTGTTAATTCCACTATAGACTCACAGTTGCACTCTTCTCACTGCAGACATATTTTCTGTGTCAACGGATATATACCAATATCGACTAGTTAGTCCTTCACGAGTGTCCGTAACACCAGTTGGGTCAAATTACCGTTTTACCCCTAGGTTACCTCTATTTCCTTAAGTACCAGTTCTCCTCTAATGAACAATCTGTTTGTGGTCCAACCATCAAACAGAAAACCCTCTCGTGCCATTGAGAGGGTAGGGCCCTTTGTTCAAGACTCGGAGTAACCACTTAAGGGAACACTCATCTGCTTCCCTAAAGTCGGGCAGGAGTGAATTCCATCTTGCACGATTATGTTCCCAGCTCCCCATTGATGTGGACTTTTCCTAACCGCAAGCGCACGGGTCAAGTAATAATAAAGAGTTCGTTTAAACGAGTGTCGTCCTCTGGATTAGATTTTTAAGCAAATCAAGTATTGTGAATTATCTTGCCCAATTTTATTTAGGGATCAAAAAGTGATGAATGAATGATAAGAAAACCAAATCAAAGCAAGTAAAAAGTGTGGAATTTCAATTGGGAAAACTACTTAGGGAATTGATTTCGCCGATTTAGTCTAGGATTGATTTTAAGGAATAAGTTATTATGCACAATGAAATTATGAGCCAAAGACCCTTTAATCACAACTACCTCTCCCGAGTATAATTGATTCTCATGCAAATTAACCAACTTGATATCCCTATCTATGTTTATTAATCATGCAAGGCAATGAGATCTTTTAACCAATTCTAAAGTTAATCTAAAACCGTCACGAATTAGAAACTAAACTTTAGTCATGCAATCTTGAGTAAGTCTAAACCAAATCCCCTCTCCCGAGCTAGATTCGAAACTTAAATCATCCAACTAATGGCCAATTAATTGAAAGCATTAAATCAAGATTACAAACATAATAACATTGCACAACTTAAACCATAAATCAATCCATAAACACAATCAACTACATCAATCCCTAAGCTTACAAGTTTAGCTACTCATGATCAAAATTACAAGCTCAACTAAACATGTAAAAGCCATAAAAATCTAACTAAAGTGAGGGAAAGAAGAATTAAACTCGTTGTAGGCCGAGACCGAACGTCCCCGTCACGATCCCCACGAACAATGGGTTGATTTCCAAATTTTCCCCTTTGCTTCAGCCTTTAATTCCTCTGATTTTCCTCTGTTTACGGCTCCAAGAAGTCCCAAAATTCGTTCCCCCAAAAACCTAGCCGAAAAGGACTATTTATTCTGAAATTTAATCGTAGCGTCGAGGCTACCTCTAAACACGCGCGTTCTGGAAAGGAAATTACGGTAGCGTCGAGACGCTAAGGTCGCAGCGTCTCGACGCTGCGACGATTTCGCGCCTATCCGAATAAGGAATGCTAGCGTCTCGACGCTAGTCATCTTTTGACCGAATTTTGACTTTTTTTCATTTTTATTCTTTTCCTTCCTTTGCATCTTTTCGCGTCCCGAGCACCCGATTAACTCCACTATTGCATTTTAGCTCCAATCAACCTTTTCCTACAAAATAAACATTAAAGCACAATAAAATGGCCCAAAAATCATAAAGTACTAGCTAAATTATATAATTAAAGATAGCTAGCTATGCTCGCTATCACCCATTCGGTCTTGTCCCCAAAATGGTAGGCTTATTGAGTCGGCGTATTGGCCACTCTCACCCATGCAAATCAAAGGACAATCTCTCATGAGCAGGAGTCCATAATCAACTCAGGATTAAGACTAAGTTGTCTAGGTCGTCCTAGTGAAATAGAAAACCAACTAGTTAACAGTGTTATAACCAGTGGTTACTATTTCGCGGCCCGGTCTTATGCAAACTCATTGCATAGGATACCCCCACTCGAATGTCTCCTACAGGAACGCGTTGGATCGCAGCGTTTGTATCAAATACAAAGTGGGCCGTATCCATAGTGTCACCAGGATAAGGCATCCAGTCTTATCCCTATACTATAGAACCTTTAGGCTGTTTCTTGAACAATGATCTCATATGTCGCTACATATAGTTCAAGACACATATTATAGCCTTGGATGTCTAGTTTATTGGATTAGGGTTATTTTTAGGCAAAGACAAATATAAAATAACTAATAACAATTAATGGAAAAATATATCAATATTATTTCATTAATATCCAGTCAACAGTTACATTCACTATCTACGAGTTTTAGGGCATAAAACCCAACAATTATACTGTCATGCATAAATCACACACAACCACAGCTCTATACCCGAGCTTTATCTTCAGGATTAGGATCGAGGATGTAGTAGTGTCGACCTTCGAAGAGACATAATTGCCCTCGTGTAGGCGCATGAAAAATCCTCACTCAAGTTAGTGTAAGGATTTGGAATTCCCCAATTCCGTTAAAGCGGAAGCGTAATTTGTACCGATTCGTAGTTAATTTTGTTTATCCAAAAATACTATTGCATTGGTTAAAACATAGAACAAATTCTATACAAACTTAAGGCTAAGCATACAAAATTTATTAGGTCTAAATCTAAAAGGGAAAAGCAAACATACCGTCGTTGACGACTTGAATACTTCAAGAATGATTCTTGATTGCTCTGCAACAACGAAGAACACCACCATTTGATCTTCCCCACTGTGACTCTGAGATTAGGAACGTAGTTGTGGGACTACCTAATCTTGAATGGAAAAAAATCTAGAGAGAAAATTCTCCCTAGAGTTCTTGGGTTGAGAGAATATGAGAGGGAGGCCAGAGAGAATGCATGAGTGCTTTCTTGTGGCCTTATGTTGTAGTACCTAAACTCTAGGTTTAGTGTTCTATTTAATGGAGAAAGACCATGAATAAAATATTTATTTAAAATCAAATATTTCCATAACTGATTTAATCTTTTCCATAATTAATCAATTCCATGACCAACCAATTCCATGACCAATCAATTCCATAATTGATTAATCTTTTCCATAAACGATCGATCACTTCCATAAGTGATTAAATCATTTCCATAAATGATTAATTACTTCCATAAGTGATTAATTATTTTCATAATTGATTAATTTCCAATTAATTAATTCTTTAAATAATTAATCACCAATTCAATATCATATATTTAATTTCAGACCTTCTATTAGTTAATTAATTAATTACCCAATTAAATATCATATATTTAATTTGAGGCCTTCAATTAATTAATTCTATAATATGAATCAAATTCATATTAAAATTTGAACTCATTCAAATTCTCTTATATCCTATAAATTTAATATGAATCAAATTCATATTAATATTTGAACTTCTTCAAATATTTATTTCTCTCATAGACTATAGTATAATTAAATCTCATTTAATTTAAACTAAATTGAATAATTAATTAATTCATCTTCTAATTAAATACCATAACATATATTTGAACTCTTTCAAATATATCAATCTCTCAATTTAATAAAGTTTAATCTAAAATTAGACTTTATATTTTAATGCATCACTATATATTATATTAATTTGTATCTCGTACAATTAACTTAATTCCCAATATGAATTTGAACTATTCAAATTCTCTCAAGATATAACCCCTCTGGTTTAACAAATCGTGCATGCGCCTTTGTGAAGACCATTTTCCAAAGAAAAAAACCCCCACCTTTGAACAACCTGCTTCCTCTCCGTCGTTCGTGCTTCCTTTCCGACGACCGTTCGACGCTCCCTCTCCGACGCCGTTCGCAGCCCACTCTCAGACGCCATCCGAAGCTCCCCCTCCGACCGTTTGAAGCTTCTCCGACGTTCATCGTTTGAAGCTTCTTCGACGTTCGCCGTTCGAAGCTTCTCCGTCGTTCGCCGTTTGAAGCTCGTCGTTCGAAGCTTCCTCTTCGTCCGCTCGTCGGAACCTCCCACCGTTCGTGCAGTCTCCCTCGCGCAGACCGTCCTCCGTTCAACCCCCCACCTTCGACCGCTCAGCCTCCCTCGCACAAACCGTTCATGCATCTGATCCCGCCGCCGTTCGTGCACCTGGTCCCACCGCCGAACGTTCGCATTCCACCTATCTGTGCTCGCCGTACAGCCCCCCTTGGCGCGTAGAACATTTGCGGTACAGTCCCCCATTTTTTATTGCTTTTAGATTTGAAAACAAACTGGTACAAAATCCCTTGATTGTCGGATACAGAATATGTTTGGCCAAATATACGGTTTACATATTTACCACCATTTCCGCAGAGGTATGCCCAAGGATAAGCACGTGTCAACTAGAGCGAGCGATCGTTTGAAGGATGCGGGAGTAACGCCAGGAAGAAAACCCCCGGAACAAACGTCCCCAATCACATTGGGGAGCGAACAGGACTCTGAAGAAGCCATGAGTACAACAGTTTCAGTCGCTAAGGGATCTGACGAAAAGAAAAAAGGGGTAAAAAGGGACAGAGACGATGGAGGTCCGAGCAAAAAAGTAACTCCATCAAAGAAAACAAAAGTTCGCAACCGGACCAAGAAGACCAATGATGAGGTAAACAAAGTTAAATGCCCCTCACTTTAGATAGAAAGTTAAAAATGTTCATTCTCATTTGTTCATAATTTGCAAGATTGAGAAACCCACTGAGGCACGAAGCAATAAGAAGACAAAGCGGTCGAAACAGACTAAAAACACAGATAAGGCGAGCCATGTGACACCGAGGTAATCCCCTTGAAAATTAACAACCCCCTATATTTTACAATGCATTTTTTATTAGGGTATATATGTCTATATACGCTTTCCAACTAATTATACTGGGAAGGTTGCCCCTGAAACAAGCGAGGACACCACTAAACATGACACCGAAGACACCGAATCTGATAGTGTGACGAATGACAACTCCACGAGTGATGACGGGGAAGAACAAGGGAAAAAGAAGGCATCACTTGCTAAAAAGGTATAAAGTCGAACCACGTCCAAACTTGATAACCAACAACTTTAGAAATTGTTATAAGTTGTTTCTTTTTTTGTGCATATCATTTAGGAAGCTCCTAAAAAAAAGAAGGGTGGAAAAAAGGGAAAAAAGCTGAAGACCATGGTTGAAGAAGGTGACACCGTCCGAGTGGTATGTACTAGTATATACATATTATTTACTCGCATTTATGTTGCACTAGTGTTGTGAATCTCCATAGATATCGTTTATATATATGATAATCCCTTTCTTATTCGTTTGTGGCATTGATACATGCATGTCTGTACTGGTATACACGAGGTTTAGACTTGTTACCGATGTCCTAATACTTTGTTTCGTGACTGTACTAGCAATGTAAATACATGCATGTCTATACCGTACATGCGTGTACATGCATGTCTTTGCTAGTATACATGGGTTTCAGTTGTTCATACTGTTTCATGTCTGTCCTAACATTTATGTTGTACTAGTGCTGTGAATTTCAGTTGTATGTTCGTGTCTATCCTAACACTTATTTGTCTGTGGAACTGATACATACATGTATTTAGTGATATATACTCTGCTACATGCCTGTTTCGTTATTGACTTGTACCGTGTATCCTAACGCAGGACGATGATTACTTTATGTCACCATCGAAAAGAAGTAAGGCCCTAAAGATTAACCTATGTTGCAGAACAGAAATATTGGACACCATCAACAACATCTTAGGAGATAGGTGCAGAGAAGCTTTCAGAAACACGTGTTTCGGCCACCTACTTGACTTCACGTTCAAAAAGACGTCTTCTCAGTTACTATTGCACATGATCCAGCATCAGTGCAAACCCAAACGGACGTCAGAACTTTACTTCAAGATTGGAGGAAAAATCTTAAAGTTTGGCCTACAGGAGTTCGCATTAATTACGGGATTTGGTGAAATCAGTTATATGAAATGAGAGGATCCCATAAAATGTGGAACAAAAAAGACGTTGTACATTTAACGGTGCAGTAAACGACGTCTGTATATGCTCGGCTATACCCAGGGGTAAAAATGGAAAACACCTCCGGTCTGCAGGTCCCTTGATTTACGGTAGCCACAAACGAAAATATGAAAGTTTTTTAGCCAAAAAACTTAATGGCTCATTTTTTCCTAGCCATCTAGCACAATTTCCCATCTTTATTTGAATTGTTTTTTTTTTCTTTCTTCCCTCTCATTAAAATACCGTTATGAAAACGCAAAATATAAACTTTAAACATGCTTTAAAGTTTCTGTAAATAGCTATAAACATGCTTGAAAATTAAATCTAATTTATTTTCATGCTTTTCTAAAGAAACGGGAAAGAACCGTTACAAACATTCGTTGTAGACTTGATCGTTCTTCGCCAACGACGCTCCAACGGACAAAAACGCAGCAGCCCTCTTGTCTTTTAATTGCTGGAAATTTCTTCTTGAATGACACAATGACCATAGAGGTTACACCGGTATGTCTCTAAGTCTAGGAGGCAAAAGACTTGTGGGAGTCTTTCTCTAAGAGGGAGGTTAGAGAGAATTCTAGGTCTTGTCTTGTGAGTCTAAGAGCAAGAGGAGAGTACTGAACCAATTAGGTCTAGTGTTCTATTTATAGAAGAGAGGCCCTGAATAAAATATTCAATTAAATCAATCTTTTCAAAAATTGATTCAATCTTATTCCTTATTTAATCAACCCATAATCAATCAATTCCATAATTGATTAATCTTTTCCACAAATGACTAATTACTTCCATAAGTGATTAGATCATTTCCATAGATGATTAAATCTCGGTTAATGAATTCTTTAATTAATTAACCACCAATTAAATATCACATATTTAATTTCCGACCTTGAATTAATTAATTTGCCCAAATAGATTTTAGGCCTTAAAGTTAATTAATTCATTATTTGAACGCTTTCAAACTTCCATAAATTTAATGTGACTCAAATTTATATTAATATTTGAATTTCTTCAAATATTAATTTCTCTCATAATAATATATCAATATATATTATATTGTTTCCCTTAAGAAATTGAACATTTTCAATTTACATTTACTACTTAGTTGCCTCAAATTACTTTATGAGCTACCAGTGGGACCTAATGGACCTGCAGATCAGAAGCTCCAACGATGTGAGATTAATTGGTCAAACTCATTAACCACATTAATCAATATTTGTTAACTGTGTTGACATTCCACTATAGACTCACAGCTGCACTCTTCTCACTACAGACACATTTTCTGTGTCCACGGATCTAGACTAATATCGACTAGTTAGTCCTCCACGATTGTCCGTAACACCAGCTGGGTCAAATTATCGTTTTACCCCTGGGTTACTTCTATTTCCTTAAGTACCAGTTCTCCTCTAATGAACAACTTGTTTGTGGTCCAACCATCATACAGAAAAACCCTCTCGTGCCATTGAGAGGGTAGGGCCCTTTGTTCAAGACTCGGAGTGACCACTTATGGAAACACTCATATGCTTCCCTAAAGTCGGGAATGAGTGAATTCCATCTTGTACGATTATGTTCCCAACTCTCCCACTTGTTCTTGTCCCCAAAATGGTAGGCTTATTGAGTCGGCGTATTGGCCACTCTCACCCATACAAATCAAAGGACAATCCCTCATGAGCAGGAGTTCATAATCAACTCTGGATTAAGACCAAGTTGTCTAGGTCGTCCTAGTGAAATAGAAAACCAACTAGTTAACGGTGTTATAACCAGTGGTTACTATTTCGCGGTTCGGTCTTATGCAAACTCATTGCATAGGATACCTCCACTCGCATGTCTCCAACACGAACGCGTTGGATCATAGCGTTTGTATCAAACACAGCCTAGGATGTCTAGTTTATTGGATTAGGGTTATTTTTAGGCAATAACTAATAACATTTAATGGAAAAATATATCAATATTATTTTATTAATATCCGGTCAACGGTTACATCCATTATCTATGAGTTTTAGGGCATAAAATCCAACACACAGTTCCTTAGACAAAAGAATTCTACCCTAAAAGGTCGTGAACCCTTCTTAGAATTCTGCAACTCATATCTAATAATATTGATAAATATAAGACGCTTGAAACATGACTAGCATTTTGTTCTTATTTTTCTAAACAATTTAGAACTTAAGAACAAATTAAGCTTTTCCCAACTATTATTTGGAAATGAGCTGCTAGTCACCTTTAATGTCAATAAGTTAACCTACTTCATTCCTAATGAGTAGGATATCAATCACATACAATATGAAGAAAGCTACTGTACTACTGACGATCTTCTTGTAGATACAAGATGAAGGGAATAAAAGTCCCCACGCAGCGGAAGCGCATCGTTTGGACCTTACGCCGTATATTAATTAACAATAAAATACCGTTACGATAACTCAAACAAAACTTTAAACATACTTTAAAGCCGCTGTAAAATCGGTTTAAACATGCTAAAAATAAATCTAAATTTATTTTTAATACTTTTCTAAAGAAAAGGGGAAGAACCGTCACATACCTTCGATGTAGACTTAACCGTTCTTCGCCAACAACGCTCCAACGAACGAAAACGCAGCAGCCTTCTCGCCTCTTGATCGCTGGAATTTTCTTCTTTTAATGACACAATAACCACAAAGGTTACACCGGTATATCTCTAAGTCTAGGAGGCAAAAGACTTGTGGGAGTCTTTCTTTAAGAGGGAGGCTAGAGAGAATTCTTGGTCTTGCCTTTCAAGAGTGTCAAGTGTCATGACCAATTAGGTCTAGTGTTCTATTTATAAAAGAGAGGCCATGAATAAAATATTCAATTAAATCAATCTTTTCCATAATTGATTCAATCTTATTCCTTAATTAATCAATCATGATCAATCAATTCCATAATTGATTAATCTTTTCCACAAATGACTAATTACTTCCATAAGTGATTAGATCATTTCCATAAATGATTAATCACTTCCTTAAGTGATTAATTATTTCCATAATTGATTAATTCCCGGTTAATGAATTCTTTAATTAATTAACCACCAATTAAATATCACATATTTAATTCCCAGCCTAGAATTAATTAATTTGCCCAAACACATTTTAGGCCTTAAATTAATTAATTCATTATTTTGAACTCTTTCAAACTTCCATAAATTTATATTTGAACTTTTCAAATATTAATTTCTCTCATAATAATATATCAATATATATTATATTTGTTTCCCTTAATAAATTGAACATTTTCAATTTACTTTTATTACTTAGTTGCCTCGAATTACTTTACGAGCTACCAGTGGGACCTAATGGACATGGAGATCAGAAGCTCTAACGATGTGAGATTAATTGGTCAAACTCATTAACCACATTAATCAATATTCGTTAACTGTGTGTACATTCCACTATAGACTCACAATTGCACTCTTCTCACTGCAGACATATTTTCTGTGTCCACGGATCTAGACCAATATCGACTAGTTAGTCCTTCACGAGTGTCCGTAACACCAGCTGGGTCAAATTACCGTTTTACCCCTGGGTTACCTCTATTTCCTTAAGTACCAATTCTCCTCTAATGAACAACCTGTTTGTGGTCCAACCATCAAACAGAAAACCTTCTCGTGCCATTGAGAGGGTAGGACCCTTTGTTCAAGACTCGGAGCAACCACTTAAGGGAACACTCATCTGCTTCCCTAAAGTCGGGAAGGAGTGAATTCCATCTTGTACGATTATGTTCCCAACTCCCCATTCGGTCTTGTCCCTAAAGTGGTAGGCTTATTGAGTCGGCGTATTGGCCACTCTCACCCATACAAATCAAAGGACAGTCTCTCATGAGCAGGAGTCCATAATCAACTCAGGATTAAGACTAAGTTGTCTAGGTCGTCCTAGTGAATTAGAAAACCAACTAGTTAACGGTGTTATAACCAATGGTTACTATTTCGCGGTCCGGTCTTATGCAAACTCATTGCATAGGATACCCCCACTCGCATGTCTCCTACACGAACGCGTTGGATCGCAGCGTTTGTATCAAATACAAAGTGGGTCGTATCCATAGTGTCACCAGGATAAGGCATCCAGTCTTATCCCTATACTATAGATCTTTTAGGTTGTCTCCTGAACAATGATCCCATATGTCGCTTGATAGCGAGCATAGCTAGCTATGTTTCCCTAATTAATTAAACTAGTCTTTTATATTTAATTGGCCAAAATTATGCATTTTATGTTCTTTTTGTAGGAATCATGTTTCGGAGTTAAATCGAGAAATTGGAGCTAAATACGTGTTCGGGACATGAAAATTGGCTAAAGAACGGAAAAGATTCAACCAAGAAGAAGTCAAGAGAGAGCCATCCGTAGGCCAGCGTCGGGACGCTGCTCTTGGAGCGCCTCGACACTGCCTTTCCTTTTCTGAATTGGGCGGCAACAGAGACAGCGTCGAGACGCTATCTCCTTAGCGTCGAGACGCTGTGACAGCGTCACGACGCTATGTACACAACGTCGCGACGCTACCCGCAGATTTTCTATAAATTCCTCTTTTTAGCTACGGATTTGGGGAGCCCAATTGGTTAGATTTTAGCCCTAATTTCGACTAGAGACTTTTTGTGGGAGCTAAAGGCAAGGCCAAGGAGTGGGAATCAAGCGAGAAGACGTGGAGATCGTGACGGGGACGTGCCGGTTTCGACGGATTCGAGTTTTCCCTTTTCTTTCCCTTAACTCTTGTAGTTTTTATGGCTTTTCTTTCAATTAGTGTTTATGGTTTAGAGACTATGAATTGCTAGTTGTTTGTCTTAGGGATTGATGTAATTGTTTAAGTTTGTTGGATTAATTTTTGGTATGAATGTGCTTTTATTCTATGCATGCAATTTTGTGTTTAATGCTTTCAATTACTTGATCACTAGTTGAATGATTTAAGTGTTGAATCTAACTCGGGAGAGGGGATTTGGCCTAAGACTTACCTTGTTTAATTGCATGACTAGAGTAGAAATTCTAAGTTTGTGACGGGATTTGGAATATCTTTAGAAGCATAACAAGGACCGAACCGAATAATGTCTTGCATGTTAATGAACTTAGATAGGGATATCAAGTTGGTTTTATGCATGAGAATCAATTATACTCGGGAGAGGTAATTGTGATAAAACTTTCCTTGGCTTGTAGAATAATTGCACGGTCAGTTCATTCCTATTAATCAATCCTCATTCTTAATCAATGAAATCAATTCCCTAAGAATCTTTCCATTTGAGTCTCCACTTTTATTTTATGTTTTTTTTTTTTTTGTCTTTAGATTTATCTTTTATCATTGAGTTTTGCTCCCTAAATAAAATTGAACAAAAGTATTCACGATACTTAATTTGCTAGAAAACCAATCCAGAGGACGACACTCGTTTTACACGAAAACACTATATTATTACTTGACCCGTACACTAGCGGTAAGCAAATTGCACATCAAGTTTTTGGCGCCGTTGCCGGGGATTGGCACATTTAGTTAAATTAATATTGTGGAAAAATTGTTCGGTCTTAATTTAGGGTGTATTTTTACTTTGTAGATAGATTGCTTTTTTTTTCCTTATTTGTTGCATTCATATTTTAGTGTTTTCTTTATTTGTTTGATTTTTTCCTTATTTGTTTCCTTATTTGTTACTTTGTAGATAGATTGCATTTTTTCCTTATTTGTTTTTATTTCCTTATTTATTTTTGTTTTCCTTTTCTATTTAGTTTTCTTTGTTTTTTTTTTCTTTTTTTTTTTTGTTTGAGTCTTTGTCATTTGTTCTTGTTGGGTTATTGTTTGATTGGAAGCCTAATTATCATTGTTGCTTTAATTGAATGGCTTTTTACTCAACACCATATTCCAATTTTTCATCTTCAAGTTATACCCCTTTAAATGAAAATTCTTCCTTGGAAAGCATAGTTCAAAATTATATTGAGGAGTCTAGAGCGAGGAGTCTAAAAATTGATGAAATCATAAGAGGACTTCAAGCTCCACAGGAAGTTAGTGAGGTGGGATCCACTTCCATAAGTTGTCTAGTGAGTCATGTGGCCGATGATTCTTTGGCACCCATTCATGAGCTTAGTTCTTTCAATCTTGATGAGGAGGAGCAGTTAGGGGTGAGTTGCATAGATAGTATAGAAGAATTGGAGAGTTGTAGCACCTTTCAAGAACATGTTTGTGAGGAAGAAAAAGAAAATGAGCTTGCAGTGACGGTTTAGGACGTAGAGTTTGAGGTTGAAAAGCCTTCGTCTGTTTTATCTTCTTCATCCTTTATAAATGTTGATTGTTCTTTTTTCTATTCTCACGAGTCAGTTTTAGAGTCAGAGTCTCTTTATTTTGATATTTCTCCTATTATGCTTCTTTTATTCAAAAATACAAAAAATAATTCTGTTTCAGGGGCCCATGAGAAACTAGTAAGTTTGCTAGCGATCGTTGGTTATATTGATTCAAGGAAGAAGGGCCCAAAGAAATACGAGAATTTTTATGTGCCTTGACAGACTGCACGAGCACGTCGAGCTAAAGACGATAAACAAGCGCTTATGGGAGGCAACCCAAGTTACTTTGTTATTGTTTTTTATGTCTTGTTGTTTTTGTTTTGTAGGAGTTCCCGTGCTCTTGTCTTTGCCAAGCATTCATGAAAAGGTCATCATTCCAGGGCAGTATCGTTCACTCCTCCTACTCTTTTATTGTTCTCATGATTGATTATGCTTTATTGATTTATACATTGAGGACAATGCATGTTTTAAGTTTGGGGTGGAATATCATGTTTGTGGAGCCCTTGAGCATCTGAGTTCGGGCTATAGTTTTGAGCTTTCTTTGATTTGAGCATATGGTTGTTTTCTGGATGCTATTTTTGCATGACTATGATTTCCTAGGATAAGCTTTCTTGTCAATTTTCAAGCTTTCGATGAGTTGTAAGCATGAGTGCCCAAAAAGGGAGACTTTTTTAAATTTTTCTAGGAGATGGCTTGCATGAGTAGAGTATTTGTCTTGGCTAGATTTGGATTTGAATGCTTAGGAGCGAATTATTAGGTTCATATGCTTGTTGTCACCTCGATAGGTGTAGGGAAGAGCTAAAAAGTTAATGTTTTGCAAATTAGCATGTTTGATCTTGCTTAGGAGGAAAGAAAAGAATATATGTTATTTATGCTCATAAAGAAAAAATCATTCTTGTTGTTATTGTTAGAAAAAATTATCATGCCATGGCCTGTGCACAGTTTGCAATGTTTAATAAAGATTAAGGCAAAAAGAGCTACCCCTGTTGTGATCAGTTAGGCCAACCAGAGAAAACTCAGGTTAAGGGTCCCTGCAATGGGTGTGTGAAAGCTAGTGCCACATATACATGCTTAATTTAATTGTTAATTATAAGCACCTAAGTTTGGAGGAAAACAATCTAATTTGTTCCATTAACTCATTAGTGAAGCCTTAGTGCCAGTGTAGAGGGAAGATGAGCTGAGTGTTTAATAATCCAATCCCGAGCTAGTAGAGTCTGATCTTGTTGAGTTAGATCTCGCTTGTGCAAGTTAATTTTGGAAAAATTTTAATTTGTCTCCCTCATTGGTCCTCATGTGCATGTCTCTTGCTTGCTTGACTATTGACTTTTGAGCCTTAAGGATTGAGTTATGATTATTGCATCCATTCTTCCACTGTATGCTTGATTTTTAGTTTGCTAGAGGACTAGCAAAAGCTTAAGTTTGGGGGTATTTGATAGCGAGCATAGCTAGCTATGTTTCCCTAATTAATTAAGCTAGTCTTTTATATTTAATTGGCCAAAATTATGCATTTTATGTTCTTTTTGTAGGAATCATGTTTCGGAGTTAAATCGAGAAATTGGAGCTAAATACGTGTTCGGGACATGAAAATTGGCTAAAGAACGGAAAAGATTCAACCAAGAAGAAGTCAAGAGAGAGCCATCCGTAGGCCAGCGTCGGGACGCTGCTCTTGGAGCGTCTCGACGCTGCCTTTCCTTTTCTGAATTGGGCGGCAACAGAGACAGCGTCGAGACGCTATCTCCTTAGCATCGAGACGCTGTGACAGCGTCGCGATGCTATGTACACAGCGTCGCGACGCTACCCGCAGATTTTCTATAAATTCCTCTTTTCAGCTACGGATTTGGGGAGCCCAATTGGTTAGATTTTAGCCCTAATTTCGACTAGAGACTTTTTGTGGGAGCTAAAGGCAAGGCCAAGGAGCGGGAATCAAGCGAGAAGACATGGAGATCGTGACGGGGACGTGCCGGTTTCGACGGATTCGAGTTTTCCCTTTTCTTTCCCTTAACTCTTGTAGTTTTTATGGCTTTTCTTTCAATTAGTGTTTATGGTTTAGAGACTATGAATTGCTAGTTGTTTGTCTTAGGGATTGATGTAATTGTTTAAGTTTGTTGGATTAATTTTTGGTATGAATGTGCTTTTATTCTATGCATGCAATTTTGTGTTTAATGCTTTCAATTACTTGATCACTAATTGAATGATTTAAGTGTTGAATCTAACTCGGGAGAGGGGATTTGGCCTAAGACTTACCTTGTTTAATTGCATGACTAGAGTAGAAATTCTAAGTTTGTGACGGGATTTGGAATATCTTTAGAAGCATAACAAGGACCGAACCGAATAATGTCTTGCATGTTAATGAACTTAGATAGGGATATCAAGTTGGTTTTATGCATGAGAATCAATTATACTCGGGAGAGGTAATTGTGATAAAACTTTCCTTGGCTTGTAGAATAATTGCACGGTCAATTCATTCCTATTAATCAATCCTCATTCTTAATCAATGAAATCAATTCCCTAAGAATCTTTCCATTTGAGTCTCCACTTTTATTTTATGTTTTTTTTTTGTCTTTAGATTTATCTTTTATCATTGAGTTTTGCTCCCTAAATAAAATTGAACAAAAGTATTCACGATACTTAATTTGCTAGAAAACCAATCCAGAGGACGGCACTCGTTTTACACGAAAACACTATATTATTACTTGACCCGTACACTTGCGGTAAGCAAATTGCACATCATCGCTACATATAGTTCAAGACTCATATTACAACCTTGGATGTCTAGTTTATTGGATTAGGGTTATTATTAGACAAAGACAAATATAAAATAACTAATAACAATTAATGGAAAAATATATCAATATTATTTCATTAATATCCGGTCAACAGTTACATTCACTATCTACGAGTTTTAGGGCATAAAACCCAACAAACTCCCACTTGAACTAAAACACTAGTTAGTGGGATGTAAATGCAATAATCTAAAGCTGGAAATGTCATGTATATTAAAATAATACAATGAACTAGGGCATCCTTATACCCATTATACATTTCTCCCACTTGCCCTAGATTAGATGGCATACATATCTCGTAGACCTAGACCTTCTAGATGACCCTCAAACACTTTAGCCATGAGAGCCTTCGTAAATGGATCAGCGATGTTGTGCTCTGAGGCGATCTTAGTGACGATCACATCTCCTCTTTGCACAATCTCCCGTATCAGGTGATACTTCCTCTCGATGTGTTTACCCCGTTTGTGGCTTCGAGGTTCTTTTGAGTTGGCTACAGCCCCACTGTTGTCACAGTATAGTGTTATGGGCACGTTCATATTCGGAACCACTTCCAAATCAGTCAAGAACTTTCTGAGCCATACTGCCTCCTTAGTTGCTTCGCAAGCTGCTACATACTCAGCCACCATGGTTGAGTCTGCTATGCATCCTTGTTTGATGCTTCTCCACACTACTGCTCCTCCATTGAGGGTGAATACCGACCCTGATGTAGATTTCCTTGAATCCTTATCAGCTTGAAAGTCAGAATCAGTGTATCCAGTAAGAATCAAATCCTTAGCTCCATACACAAGCATGAAGTCCCTCGTTCTCCGAAGATACTTGAGGATATTCTTAACCGCTCCCCAATGGTCCAACCCTGGATTAGACTGATACCTACTGACTACTCCCACTGCATAGCATATGTCGTGCAGAGCATGGCATACATTAAGCTGCCCACAGCTGAGGCGTAGGGAATGTGTCTCATGTTCTCA
This sequence comes from Luffa acutangula, assembly GCA_036850905.1. NCBI lineage: Eukaryota > Viridiplantae > Streptophyta > Magnoliopsida > Cucurbitales > Cucurbitaceae > Luffa > Luffa acutangula. The sequence continues at coordinate 25,238,842 of CM072095.1, read as the reverse complement.
ACTTCTTGAGGTGTCTTAGGAGATTGTTCCTTAGACATGTGTACCCCATGTCTGAAGGGTAGTAGTCCCTTCTTGGAGTTTTGCATCGAATATCGAGACAACATCTTGTCAATATACGTTGCTTGAGACAGAGCTAGCGTTTTGTTCTTTCGATCCCTAATGATTTGGATTCCCATAACATATTGAGCCTCTCCCAGATCTTTCATTTGGAATTGGGCTGCCAGCCATTTCTTAATGTCAGTGAGGTATCCTACATCATTCCCAATGAGTAGGATATCGTCTACATAAAGTATTAGAAAAGCTACTTTCCTTTTGTTGACTTTCTTGTATACACAAGGCTCATCAACGTTTTGGTCAAAGCCAAAAGATTTGATTGCAGTATCAAATCTAATGTTCCATGATCTGGATGCTTGTTTCAATCCATAAATGGATCGATTGAGCTTACAAACCTTTTGTTCCTGACCTTGGCCTATAAACCCTTCGGGTTGAGACATGAAGATATTCTCTTCAAGATTACCATTCAGAAAGGCAGTCTTGACGTCCATTTGCCATATTTCATAGTCATAATATGTGGCTATGGATAAAAGAATTCTTATGGACTTTAACATGGCTACAGGAGAAAAGGTTTCCTCATAGTCAACCCCCTCGTTTTGGGTATAACCCTTTGCCACTAGTTTAGCTTTGAAGGTCTGTACCTTTCCAGCTGCATCTCTTTTTCTCTTATAGATCCATTTGCACCCTATGGGTTTTACCCCATTTGGTAGATCTGCAAGTTCCCATACAGAATTGGAGTACATTGACTCCATTTCCAGGTTCATGGCTTTGACCCATTCATCCTTATCTTCGTCATTCATTGCCTGTCGATAGGACAATGGATCCTCAATGCCATCATTAGGTATGACAACCTGAGTTTCAGTTAAACCCAAGTAGCGGTCAGGTTATAACACAACCCTCCCACTGCGTCGAGGCATTCCCAACGTTTGAGATGGACGGGATGGATCTGAAGAACTAGTTCCTTCATCAACCCTTGTTGAAGGTCCAACTTCATCAACAACTCTTGAAGATTCTTCAGTAGCTTCTCCTAATATTATTTTGCTTCGTGGTTTATGATCTCTCATGTGGTCTTCCTCTAAGAAAGTGGCGTTTGTCGATACAATCACCTTATTTTCTTGTGGGTCGTAGAAATAACCACCTCTCGTTTCTTTAGGGTAACCAACAAATTGGCACAGTTTTGAACGAGGTTCCAGTTTCTTAGGATTTGTCACAAGCACGTGTGCAGGACAACCCCAGATGCGAAAGTGATGCAAACTAGGTCTCTTAATCTTGGGAACGATTAACAAACTTTCTAAAAGTAAGAATCTATTTCTAAAAAATAACTTCGCAGCTCCCACTGCTTTAGCTTAAATGACTTCTCCAGTTCCGACCCTGAGTGTCATTTCCCCGTCGTTCAACTGCCGAAAGGAACTATTTTCCTGAAAAGAAGAGCAAACATGATTAGTTGCTCCTGAATCAAGTATCCAGGTAAACTCATCATGTTCTACTAGGCATGTTTCTAAAACCAGTAAATCAAATTTACCTTCCTTTTCCTTCTTTTTCTCAGCAAGGTACTTTGGGCAGTTTCTCTTCCAATGTCCATCTACATTGCAGTGGAAACACTTGCCCTTGTCTGCCACAGCTTTGGCTTTTCCCTTGCTTTTAGCAGCAGTACTGGGAGCTTTCCCCTAGTTTCCTTTCTTCTTCTGAGTTTTCTTTGAAGAAGTGGCTACAGATTTAGTTCCAGAGGATGAACCCTTCTCGAACTTTCTTTTGGAGTGAACAACGTTTGCCTCTCCTTCTATCTGTCCCTTGTTCTTAAGAAGAGACTGATAGAACTATAGCTCATTAAGGAGGCTAGTCAGGTTGAATGTTATTTTATTCATCATTGCATTGCTTCGAAACTGCAGAAAACTCTTCGGAAGAGATTCTAAGATGAATGCAACCTGACTACGCTCATCTATGACCGCCTCGTTTGCCTCTGCCACGTTGAATTGGACCATCATATCCAGGACATGTTCCCAAACAGACGTGCCCTCTTTCATGCGACAACTATAAACGTATTTGAGAGCGTCATGGTGGAGTTGATAGGACGACTGTCCAAACATCTCCCGGAGAGAGTTCATAATCTCCCTCGCTGTTACCATGCCCTCATGCCTTTTAGCCAAAACTTCAGATAAGCTGGCTAAGATATAGACGCGAGTCTTATCATTGGCCTTTGTCCAGCGGTCATAAGCATCCTTAACTGCCTGGGATGCATTACGAGCAGGGGTTGGAGGACAATCCTCCGTTAAGACGAACCGCAGATCATCGACAACAAGAATCGTATTCAGGTTCGACTTCCACGTAGCATAATTTTCGCCGGTTAATTTCTCATTTTTAAGCAGAGAGACAATTGAGGAAGACATTGCTGAAATTTATACAAACAATGACCGTATTAGTTATCTTTGCCTTAACCCATCATACAAGCAAACAATTGCACACAATCCAATCAATTTAGCAAAACAGACAATCACAGAACCCTAAAACTATCGATTTAGTTTTGCAACGACGTTTCAGAGGATTAGAATATCAGCCACCGAAGGGTGATCAGGTACTCCTCCTTTGAAATGAGACACCTCTCAGCTAATTCTAATTCCAGAATAACTCATATTCCTATAGACATTAGCCACCATTGTTCGGTCAAGGATTTGTTAACACTTTTAACTTATCCTCGTAAGTGTAACCCTCTCACTTTCAGATCTCAGAGGCACGCACCAACAGGCTACCGAAGGGAAAGACAACTGTTGGTGATTAGCCTAAGAGCTCCTATCCTTTTCAGGAGTTCACGATGTTCCGAATCCTATGACCAGGCCCTCCGAAGGGATGGTTGCGCCAGGACAACCTGCAGGCGGATCATAGGACTCTCACGGTGTGAACTATGGGCGGAGACCGAGGGATACGTTGACACGTGTCCCACTCCCACTTACTCTAGACATTTTTCCCATTCACCTTGATATTGATCCATGCAAACACTTTCCGAAGGGAAGCCGCTCCTAAGGCGACTCGAAGCCGAGCATGAATCTCACGTTGTGAATATAGGGACGTGGGAGCAAAACTTGATTTAAATCTCGTTTTGTAACTTTCCTCCCACTGAAAATGTCCTAAGGTTAATATAGGGTTATTTAACTTAGATAGTATTTGGCTAAGTCAATCTATCTAAGTCTGATCCTATTATAACAATTATGGAAAGGATTCAACTGCAATCTTTTGGGTGAATTAAACTTCCTTTAATAAACCCAACATTGCAAGTCAACATTACTATGGTTAATTCAACTCAATGTTCGGGTCAGTTCCCAGGTAGGAGGTGTTCCGTAAACCGTCAACTTAAATACCCCCAACCTTAGACAGAACTTTACCGAGAGAGTTCCCTTATAACCTCAGTAATGTAAGGTCTTTCCTCTAAAGATCTAGGTGCATTAAACACTTTTAATAAACCTAGTGACATTGCATGCTAACATTTAACTATGATTAATTCAACTCCGGTATTCCAGGTCAGTTCCCAGGTAGGAGGTGTTCCGTAAACCGTCAACTTAAATACCCCCAGCCTTAGACAGAACATTACCGGTGGAGTTCCCTTATAATCATAACAATGTTTTTCCTACTTAGTCAATTAAAACTATTTTTAAATACTAAGTAAGAAAAGATTCTAATCCTATTAGAAACTGATCTAGGTCTAATTAATTTTAAACAATTTAAAATTAATCCAATTCATCCTATGATCTTATATTTGCATGCAAATCTTGATTATAGATTGACAGTTTCTAATCATTAATATTAAAGAACTATTTCAAATTTTAATGATTAATCCTATAATCAAGAATCTAGAGTTTAATTCATTCAACAATCTCATTCAAATTAAATAATTAAACCACACTAATTGCATGAACAATATAACAATTATATTATTAACTATGGATGTTTCATGCTTCATGCAATTTTTTATTTTCCTTTTATTATAACAATTATAAGCCAATCAAGAAAATCAAACAAGCATGCTTCATTCATCACATTAAACATAACTATTTATATTTAATTTAAGTAATGACATGCTTCATGCTTTCCAATTTTTCATATAATTAATATACACTTATATTAAAAAATATGAAAACAAATCCATGCATTTAAACATACATTATAACAATTTATAATATATAAAAAATGCATGAGCATGTTTGTAACCTAAGGTGGGATTAAAAATTCTATATGACATCCATAAAGCATATAAATAGCAATTGAACCGGTTAATTTTGGCCCCTAGGATAAAATAAAGCATTAAATTACATTAATTTAGCTAAATTCTATCCTAAAAAATCCATGTACAGCTCCGGAATTGGTCTAGACAGCACGAACCGCCCCGAACCACCTCGAACCGGCCTCCAAAATCACGAACCATGCCAAAAATTGATGAACCGGACCAAATAGGTCCCAGCCCAGCCGAACCGGTCCGAACCGGACTGGCCACGCCTTGAACCGCGCCTTTTGAAACCCTAGGTCGCGCCCCCATCGTGACAGCGTCGAGACGCTGTGTTGATAGCGTCCCGACGCTGTGCATTTTCCATATCTAGCGCCTGCGTAATCGAGACAGCGTCGAGACGCTGTTGAGGTAGCGTCCCGACGCTGTGTGCTTTCCTTACCGAGCGCTTTCGGTATCGAGACAGCGTCGAGACGCTGTTGAAGGAGCGTCCCGACGCTGTTGCGTCTGGAGGCAGAATCTGGGCAAAACAGCAACGATTTCTTCGGTTTTGGCTACGATTTCAGCGGCGATTGCTTCGATTTTCATCTCATAAAAACCTATTCTAGACCCGGACTTACATAGGACTCGATTTTACATAATCTACCCGAAACACCGGGCCTTACATGATCAAAATCACATAAAAATAAAATCTATGGCCATAAAATTAACCCAAACAGTTCAATGCAAACCGAACATACATTATGCATAAATCCCACCTATTAGAGCCTATCGCAACTTTTAAAATTAATTAATAGGGACAGCGATGGCTCTGATGCCGATTGAAGGGAATAAAAGTCCCCACGTAGCAGAAGCGCATCGTTTGGACCTTACGCCGTATATTAATTAACAATAAAATACCGTTACGATAACTCAAACAAAACTTTAAACATACTTTAAAGCCGCTGTAAAATCGGTTTAAACATGCTAAAAATAAATCTAAATTTATTTTTAATACTTTTCTAAAGAAAAGGGGAAGAACCGTCACATACCTTCGATGTAGACTTGACCGTTCTTCGCCAACAACGCTCCAACGAACGAAAACGCAGCAGCCTTCTCGCCTCTTGATCGCTGGAATTTTCTTCTTTTAATGACACAATAACCACAGAGGTTACACCAGTATATCTCTAAGTCTATGAGGCAAAAGACTTGTGGGAGTCTTTCTCTAAGAGGGAGGCTAGAGAGAATTCTAGGTCTTGTCTTTCAAGAGTGTCAAGTGTCATGACAAATTAGGTCTAGTGTTCTATTTATAAAAGAGAGGCCATGAATAAAATATTCAATTAAATAAATCTTTTCCATAATTGATTCAATCTTATTCCTTAATTAATCAATCATGATCAATCAATTCCATAATTGATTAATCTTTTCCACAAATGACTAATTACTTCCATAAGTGATTAGATCATTTCCATAAATGATTAATCACTTCCTTAAGTGATTAATTATTTCCATAATTGATTAATTCCCGGTTAATGAATTCTTTAATTAATTAACCACCAATTAAATATCACATATTTAATTCCCGGCCTAGAATTAATTAATTTTCCCAAACACATTTTAGGCCTTAAATTAATTAATTCATTATGTTGAACTCTTTCAAACTTCCATAAATTTATATTTGAACTTTTCAAATATTAATTTCTCTCATAATAATATATCAATATATATTATATTTGTTTCCCTTAATAAATTGAACATTTTCAATTTACTTTTATTACTTAGTTGCCTCGAATTACTTTACGAGCTACCAGTGGGACCTAATGGACCTGAGGATCAGAAGCTCTAACGATGTGAGATTAATTGGTCAAACTCATTAACAACATTAATCAATATTCGTTAACTGTGTGTACATTCCACTATAGACTCACAGTTGCACTCTTCTCACTGCAGACATATTTTCTGTGTCCACGGATCTAGACCAATATCGACTAGTTAGTCCTGCACGAGTGTCCGTAACACCAGCTGGGTCAAATTACCGTTTTACCCCTGGGTTACCTCTATTTCCTTAAGTACCAATTCTCCTCTAATGAACAACCTGTTTGTGGTCCAACCATCAAACAGAAAACCCTCTCGTGCCATTGAGAGGGTAGGGCCCTTTGTTCAAGACTCGGAGTAACCACTTAAGGGAACCCTCATCTGCTTCCCTAAAGTCGGGAAGGAGTGAATTCCATCTTGTACGATTATGTTCCCAGCTCCCCATTCGGTCTTGTCCCCAAAGTGGTAGGCTTATTGAGTCGGCGTATTGGCCACTCTCACCCATACAAATCAAAGGACAGTCTCTCATGAGCAGGAGTCCATAATCAACTCAGGATTAAGACTAAGTTGTCTAGGTCGTCCTAGTGAAATAGAAAACCAACTAGTTAACGGTGTTATAACCAATGGTTACTATTTCGCGGTCCGGTCTTATGCAAACTCATTGCATAGGATACCCCCACTCGCATGTCTCCTACACGAACGCGTTGGATCGCAGCGTTTGTATCAAATACAAAGTGGGCCGTATCCATAGTGTCACCAGGATAAGGCATCCAGTCTTATCCCTATACTATAGACCTTTTAGGTTGTCTCTTGAACAATGATCCCATATGTCGCTACATATAGTTCAAGACTCATATTACAACCTTGGATGTCTAGTTTATTGGATTAGGGTTATTATTAGGCAAAGACAAATATAAAATAACTAATAACAATTAATGGAAAAATATATCAATATTATTTCATTAATATCCGGTCAACGGTTACATTCACTATCTACGAGTTTTAGGGCATAAAACCTTACACAAGACTCATCAATGTCCTGATTAAAGCCGAAAGATCTGATCACCGTATCAAATCTTATATTCCAAGATCGAAATGCTTAGGTCAATCCATTAATGGATCACTTAAGCTTGGAAACCCTTTTGCTTTTGATCTTGCTCAATGGACCCTTCTGGTTGAGACCTTAAATGTCTCGTTTCCTTTTGTAAATCCACTTGTAACCTATAGGCGTTACCCTATCAAGCAAATTTACAAGATCCCGGATGGAATTGAAATGCAAAGACTTCATTTCCAAGCTTTAAACCCTTGGTCCTTGTCAACATCATTCATTTTCTTTCTAAAAGATAATGAATCCTCTATGTCATCATCAAGAATGAGGACTTGAGCTTCAAATAGGCCCATGTAACGGTCAGATTATAAAACAACTCTCCCACTACATCAAGGCATTCTCAACTCTTGAGAAGGATGCGACTTGACAAAAAGCACTAGCCTTATCAACAACTCTTATTGAATAACAAGTCTTATCAACAACTCTTGTTGATTTTTCTGTAGCTTCATTAGTTAATACACTCAAACTGACTTTACTTTGTGGCTTATGATTTCTCATATGTTCTTCTTCTGAGAATGAAGCATTTGTCAATACAAATTCTTTATTCTCTTTTGGATTGAAGAAATATCTACTCCTCGTTTCCTTTGGGGTAACCTACAAAGTATGCAATGAAGTCAACACTTCATGACCCCAAAACGAGCTAGGCAATTGAGCATAGCTCAATATGGATTGAACCATATCCAATAGGGTTCTAATTCTCCTAACTGAGATCTAGGATGTGATTCCATGAACTATCAAATAGTCCTAGAATCTCAAGTCCCTATACTCAACACATTGATCAGATCAAAGTGTTTTTATTATCTCACCTAACAAGTTTTCAACTTCAGTCTTAAGCCCCTTCGAATATCTCAAGAGATTCAGACTTAAGTTGCATTAGGTAGAGATATTCATACCTATGAATAATCATATATAACAGAGATAAATTATTCATACCCTCCCACTACTTTAACATACTAGACCACAAGGATCCAAATGTACAAGCTCCAAGGGCTCTTTGGCTCTTTTAGCTCTTTTCCAGTAAAAGATCTATCAGTCATATTGCCCATAAGGCAGGACTTAATTGGTATTAGAGAGTCTTCTTCTAACTAACTTAGAAGTATACTCTAGACTAAGCTCCCAATCATATTGAGATCAAAATAGCCTAACCTTAAGAACCAAAAAAAGGTATTTCCTTTAGGAGATATCCTTTGCCTTTATTTCTTTGAGTGTAAGCGATCTTAAACAACTTAGTGCTCATGACTTGCTTTACTCTCGATTAGTCTTAAAACATACATAAGTTATTTTTCAGTAAAGCTGAACAAATTTCAACTCCCTTTCTTAAAATAAAAATGTGTTAGCAGAGAAAGGTATAGAGTAACATTGTTCCAGCATTTTAGATAGAGAAATCAAATTTCTGTTAATCTTTAGGAAATTCATATACATTATCTAATAATGTTATTTCCTCCCACTAGATAAAATAACTTAATGTTCCCTCTGCCAAAGCCGAGACCTACTCTCCAGATCTAAACCTGAGAGTCATCTCACCTATTTGCAACAGTTGCCATGAGCTTATTCCTTGAAAGGAAAAGCAAACGTGATAAGTGGCCCCTGAATAAAAAAATTCAGGTTGTATCCTCATTTTCCACTATGCACGTTTCAATGACCAATAAATCACATTCATTGTCATTGACATTAGCTAGGCAGTTAATGTCATAATCATCATAAACGATTCAAGATGAACTAGACATTTGGGCCTGAGGACATTCCTCACTCAAGACTAATCTAAAATCATTTACCACAAGTTTGTAGTTTAAGCTAGTTGTATTTAAAACCGTTATCAATTGGCGTAAGACAATGCACATAGAAATTATCACTGAATCAACAAATTACTTGTTTTGCACAAAACCCATTACACAAAATAATATTGTTTTAATCCAATCAATTTAGCAAAAGTAATCATCGACCCAAATATATGATACATATTTGCAACGATACATCAGAGGTTTAGAACAACAACTACCGTAGGGCAGTCAGCCACTCCTCCTCTGAATTGAGACAATCTCAGCCAATCCCTATTACCAGAATAACTCATATTGCAATAGTTCTTAGCTACCGTTTTTTTCGGTCAAGAAATCATTAACACCTTAATAATTTCCCTTAAGTGTGACCCTCCATTTTCAGATTCCAAAGGTCGACCCCAACAATGCTACCGTAGGGAAAGTCAAAGTTGGGAATGAACCTAAGAAACCCTATCCATTTTTGGAGTTTGCGTTGTTCCGAATCCCATGATCAACCCTTCGTAGGGTGATCGCTCCCAGGGCGACTCGCAGGCAGATCATAGGAATCTCACGGTGCAACCTAATGGAGGAGATCGTAGGATACGTTGACACGTGTCCTGCTCCCACTTACTATAAAATACTCCCTCATTCACCTTGATATTGATCCATGCAAACACCATCCGTAGGGGGTCACTCCCAGGGTGACTCGAGGCCAAGCATGGACCTCACGTTGTGAACTCTTGAAGACGTGAGAGCAAAACTTGATTTATGAAAATCTTGTTTTGATATGTTTCCTCCCACTAAGTATTCTTATAATTTAAGGGTCTATTACTTAGGTAAATTCCGGCTAAATGAATCTATCTAAGTCTATGCATGTATATAACTCTTATGTAGAGGTCTTTACTCTAATGTCTAGGTGAATTAAACTCTTTTAATTACCTAGTGACATTGCATGCTAACATTAGTCTATGATTAATTCAACTCAGGTTCTGGATCTGTTCCCAGGTAGGAGGTGTTCCGTAACCGTCAACTTAAAAACCCCCAGCCTAGACAGAACTTCACCGGGAGAGTTCCCACAGTATTGTTTTTCCTACTTAGTGCATTAAAACTATTTTAATCCTAAGTAAGAAAACAATTCTAATCCTATTAGAATTAAAATGAGTTTAGGTCTAATTAATTTTAAACAATTTAAAATTAATTCATTATAACCTAAGGTCCTATGTTTGCATGCAACTCTTTGTTATAGGTTGACGGTTTCTAATCAATTTTATAACTATTATAAAATTTTAATAATTAACCCTATAACATGCTTCTATGGTGTTTCATAATAACAATCTAATTCAAATTATCAAACACCATAACGCTCATGACGTCGATAAAATCAATATAACGATTATATTAATCTAATGTGGTGTCATGCTTCATGCAATTTCAATTTCATTTAATTAATATTGATAATATTAATTAATCATCCACAATTTTTTTTTTTTGAAAGAATCATTCACGAAATTAAATTACATGAAATTTGACATTAATATAATATAACATTTATATTAGTCTAATTAATGTCATGCTCAATGCTATTCCATTTTCATTTAATTAATATAACATTTTATATTAAATCATACATGAAAACAAGCATTGAAATTTATTTCCATTCATAATATAACTATTATATTAATACTCATGAAAATAAATATAAGCATGCATGCTACATTAATAAAATATAACATTTTATATTTATCTAATTAATGTCATGCATCATGCTTTATCAATTTCATATATTTAATATAACAATTATACTAAATAACTCATGAAATTTAAATTCATGCATAATTATCATATATTATAACATTTATAACATAAAAATGCATGAAACATGCTTAACCTAAGGTGAGATCTAGCTAAATGACATTCATAAAGGAATAAATAGCTATAAAGACCGGTATTTTGGCATCCTAGGGCAAAAATAATGAAAGATTAAATAAATAATTCAAAATCTAGCCTTAAACCGCCTTGTAATTGGTCTGAACCGCCTTGAACCGTTTCAAACCGCTCAGAACCAGCCCAAACCGGATCAGCGGTGAACCAGACTAACAGGGCTTCAAATCGGACCGACCAGGGTGAACCGGACCGCAAACCATTCGGTCACGCTTCACGCAAATTTAAAAATAATAACCACCACACATCTAGCTCAAGCTCACGACCTCGAGGATGTTAGACATGCACACACGCCAACTGCTCCAATACCCACATTCGATACTTGGATTACACAATAAAAACATATTTTGTAACCGTCTAAAGAAAACGCTGGCCGCACGTTTCGCTCAACGTTCCGTGAATACGGAAACTACCGTCAGCGTTGAGACGCTGTAGGCAAAGCGTCCCGACGCTGGCCCGATTTTTTCAGCACCTGCTCTTCAGCGTCGCGACTCCATTGAGCAGGGTCGCGACGCTATGCCTCTGGACAGTCTCTGTTCTACGTTTCCAGCAGCTGTTTTTCACCGATTTTAACCTCGATTCAAGCACCGATCAACAAATTGATCCTAAATCTCTAGACACGGACTTACAAGACTCAATTTACATTAATTTTGCCCCAAAAACATGGGCCCTTACATGATCAAATCATAAAAAAAAATGTAAATCTAATGCCAAAAAATACCAAAACAGCCTTCAAAGCAAACCACATTCATAATGCAAATCGATCCCACAAAAAACCACAACGCAAATTCTAAAATCGAAATTAAAATCACGAAATGGCTCTAATACCATTTGAAGGAATTGAATCCTCTAGCGGAAGCGAATTAAATCGAGCGTGATTTAATTTCAATTATTCGAATACCGGTACGTTGGGAAAATAAATTTCAGAATGATTCTCAAATTAAATCTAGATTAAGCATGCAATTACTAATTCTAAAAAAATTAGAGATTTGGAGACCTACTTGTTGAAGAACAAATTTCTTCTCTGCACAATGCTCCAAAAAACACGAACAATTCGTCCAACAAACACCACCATCAAAGAGCACCCACTATCCTCTAGGATCGCTGAGATTTGGTTTGTGGAAACCAAAAACATCTTGGAAGGGAATCACAGCAAGGAAGATTGTTGTGTTTTTGGTTGAGAGAGTGAGGGAGTTGAGAGGGAATTTTCTCTCTGTCTTTTGCGTGAGAAAGGAGAGAATGGGCGATCACTTGGGGAACTCCCTCTCCCCTGTACGATAAGTGGGGAGGGAGTTATTACCCTACTAGATCTCGATCGTTGGATCTAATCCAAACGATCTTGGTCTTCTATTAATTAAATAATAATAATCATTTAATTAATTAATTAATTATAATTATTTTAATTAAAACAATATTAATTAAATTGATTATAACATAAGGTATTTAATTCAATTTGAATCATATTAAATTGAATTAAATTGACCATTCAATTAATCTCATTAATTGAATTCACATTAATTAAATATCAAATATTTAATTAATATTACAATTGAATCATATTCAATTTTAATCTCTCTCATTTAACCTATAGTTTTAATGTGCATCATAATGTCCATTAATATTAACTATAGAATTAATTTAATTAAATCACATTTAATTAAATTAAATTAATTAATTCTCCAATTAATTAATTCATTAATTAAATATCATATAATTAATTAATTTACTATTTGAATCATTATTCAAATAATTCTCTCATATACTATAATTTTAATATGAATCTCATTCACATTAAATCTAACCTATAGTTTCAATATGAATCTAATTCATATTTAATATTTGAACTCTTTCAAATATTTAATTCTCTCATTAATTAATTTTGAATCACATCCAAAATTAATTTTCTACTATAAAGTTTAATTCACCAATTAAACTTATATTATATAATGTATCTTCATACATTATCCTAATTGTAACAAATACAATTTACTTCCCTTAACGAATTTGAACACACTTCAAATTCTATTCAAGACTACTTAACCTCAGAACCCTTTACGAGCTAGTAGGTGGACCTAATGGACCTACAGATCAGAAGCTCCAACGATACGAGACTAATTGGCTAAACTCATTAACCAAATTAGTCAACATTCGTTAACTGTGGGTCACTCCACTAAAGACCCACAACTGCACTCTTCTCACTGTAGAATATTTCTGTGTCCACGGATATCGACCAATAACAGTAAGTCAATCCTTCACGATTGTTCTTAACGCCAGCTGGGTCAAATTACCGTTTTACCCCTAGGTTACCTCTAGATCCTTAAGTACCACTGATTCCTCTAATGAACAATCTGTTTATGATCCAATCAATAAACAGTAGTTCCTCTCGGGCCAGGAGAGGATGGGCGCCCTTGTTCAAGACCCGGAATCAGCTCTTAAGGGAACACACATCTACTTGTCCCAATAGGGGAAGGAGTGAATTCCATCTTGTACTGTTATGTTCCCAGCCCCCATTCGGTCTTACCCATGAAATGGTAGGATTATTGAGTCGACGAACTGGCCACTCTCACCCATACAGATCTAAGGACAATCCCTCCTGAAAAGGAGTTCATAACAGACTCAGGATTGAGATCGAGTTACTTAGGTCATCATATTGAAATAGAAACCTAAACTAGTTAACGGTGTTACCTCTAGTGGTTACTATTTCGTGGTCCGGTCTTATGCAAACTCATTGTATAGGATACCCCCACTCACATGTCTCCTACATGGATGCTTTGGATCATTGCATCTGTATTGAATACAAAGTGGGTCGTATCACATAGTGTTACCAAGATAAGGTACCCAACCTTATCCCTATACTATAGACCATTTAGGTTGTTACTTGAACACTGATCCCCGTATGCCCCACATACTAGTTCAAGTTTCATCTAAACAACCTACGATCTTAGTTTATTGGATTTGAGTCAAATTGTGCAATTTTAGTAACAATAACTCTTTATTGTACAAACCTCAATAACAACGTATTGAGCCAAGTGAACAATTTGTCACCATTCACAATCTACGAGTTTTAGGGCATAAAACCCAACATGTTCATCATTTGTTCTGCAGAAAAAGAAAAAAAAATCAATCTTTATTACTTGATATTTAGAACGATTTTAGACAAACCAAATGTTGAGATTCAATGGAAAGAAAACCGATAATCACAATTGAAAGTCAGAATTTTGTGCATCAATGGTCAGTCAGAGCAAACACAAGAAAAATGTGGGAATGCTACATTGAAGGATGTTTTAAATCAACCCCTAGCAACCAATATCTTGAGTCATACTATTCTAGGCACGGGGAAGCTAAAAGAGATTTGGGAGGAATTCAAACCAGAGCAAAGGATATCATTCATGAAAAGATGTGGATACATGTAAAGTCTTTTATACGTTCAAATTGATGAAAATGCTTCGGTAGCTGCATTATATTTTTGAGATCCAACTTACAAATGTTTTATGTTCAACTCCTTCGACAGGACACCCACCATTGAAGAATACCAGGAGTTGCTTCGAATACCATTAACGTTTGAAGTTAAAGCTTATTTTTTTCGAAAAAAGGCTAATTGGAAGGAAAGCTTTTGCAAGGATTATCAGTAATATAATTGCTACTGAAATGGGATATCAACTCAAGAATAAAATGAAGGATTGGAATTCCCAATTCCGTTACAGCGGAAGCAATTGGACCATTTCGTAGTTAATTTTGTTCTACAAAATATCAATACATTGGCAAAAGGTTAAGCGATGAGAAACATACCTCCGTTGACGACTCTGAATACTTCAACGCCTTTCTTGATTTTGGACCGAGCGTCAACAATTGGGACACCACCAATTGATCTTCCCCGCTATAACTCTGAGATTAGGAACGTAGTTGTGGGACTACCTAATCTTGAATGGGAAAAACCCTAGAGAGAAAATTCTCCCTAGAGTTCTTGAGTTGAGAGAATATGAGAGGGCCTTATGGTGGCCATATCTTGTGGTACCTAAACCCTAGGGTTAGTGTTCTATTTATAGGAGAAAGGCCATGAATAAAATATTCATTTAAAATCAATTATTTCCATAACTGATTTAATCTTTTCCATAATCAATCAATTCCATAACCAATCAATTCCATAATTGATTAATCTTTTCCATAAATGATTGATCACTTCCATAAGTGATTAATCATTTTCATAATTGATCAATTACTAATTAATTAATTCTTTAATTAATTAATCACCAATTAAATATCATATATTTAATTTCAGACCTTCTATTAGTTAATTAATTAATTACCCAATTAAATATCATATATTTAATTTCAGGTCTTCAATTAATTAATTCCATAATATGAATCAAATTCATATTAAAATTTGAACTCCTTCAAATTCTCTTATATCCTATAAATTTAATATGAATCAAATTCATATTAATATTTGAACTTCTTCAAATATTTATTTCTCTCATAGACTATAGTTTAATTTAAACTAAATTGAATAATTAATTAATTCATAATTAATTAGTTCATCTTCTAATTAAATACCATATATTTAATTAGACATATATTTGAACTCTTTCAAATATATCAATCTCTCAATATAATAAAGTTTAATCTCAAATTAGACTTTATATTTTAATGCATCACTATACATTATATTAATTTGTATCTCATACAATTAACTTAATTCCCAATATGAATTTGAACTATTCAAATTCTCTCAAGATATATTTGTTCCTAATTACTCTTTACGAGCTAGCAGGGGGACCTAATGGACCTACAGATCAGAAGCTCCAATGATATGAGGTTAACTGATTAAACTCATTAATCAAGTTAACCAATTCATTAACTGTGGGTCATTCCACCAAAGACCCACAGCTGAACTCTTCTCACTGTAGAACATTTCTGTGTCCATGGATGTAGACCTATGCCGGTAAGTCAATCCTTCACGAGTGTTCGTAACCACTGTTGGGTCAAATTACCGTTTTACCCCTGTGTTACATTTGTCTCCTTAAGTACCAGCGCTCCTCTAATGAACAACTACCAGCGCTCCTCTAATGAACAACCTGTTTATGGTCCAACCATTAAACAGAAAGTCCCTCTCGGGCCAATGAGAGGGTGGGATCCCTTTGTTCAAGTCCTGGAGTCACCACTTAAGGGAACACTCATCTACTTCTCCTAGAAGTGGGAAGGAGTGAATTCCATCTTGTGTTGTCATGTCCCCAGCCCCACACTCGGTCTTGTCCCCAAGAAGGTAGGCTTATTGAGTCGGCGAGTAGGCCACTCTCACCCATACTAATCAAAGGACAACCCCTCGTGAGAAGGAGTTCAGGATTAAGACTAAGTTACCTAGTTCATCCTATTGAAACAGTAACCTAACTAGTTAACGGTGTTACATCTCGTGGTTTACTATTTCGTGGTCCGGTCTTATGCAAACTCATTGCATAGGATACCCCCGCTCGCATGTCTCCTACATGGACGCCTTGGATTAATACGTCTGTATCGAATACAAAGCGGGCCGTATCACATAGTGTTACCAGGATAAGGTACCCAACCTTATCCTTGTACTATAGACCTTTTAGGTTGTTACTTGAACACCAATCCTCGTATGTCCCCACATACTAGTTCAAGTCACATGTAAACAACCTTGGATCTTAGTTTATTGGATTTGGGTCAAATTGTGCAATATTTAACAATAACACTTTATTGTAGAAACTCAATTACACTTTATTAAAACAAGTATACAATTTGTTTACATTCACTATCTACGAGTTTTAGGGCATAAAACCCAACATAAAAGAGGTAGTGAAGAAGTATCCTTAAATTACCTCATAAACCTTGTTCAACAACATAAGGATGATGAATTAAGCTTGAAGCTCTTTGCACTATGTATGTTTGGGTCAATCATGTTCCCAAATCTCCAAGGATAGGTGGACATGAAGGTTACAAAGTTATTCCTTCAAACTGAATATGACATTAATCCAATTTTACCCATCCTCGCAGAAACGATGTGATCATTAAAATACGAGGGAAATGTAGATTTATTGGTTGCACTCCTCTATTGTATATCTGGTCGATGAGTTGATAGCGGGAAGAAATGTCGCTATTTTAGTCCTAAATTATTAAGCTTTGAGCGCTTTAATTGTGTTTTTATTGAAGTAATCTAAAATAATTTGTTATTTTGTCTTTAGGAGTATTTTATGGATTTTTGGTGGAAAAAGACCCTAAAATGAGCAATCCAAGCCTAAAATCCTACCACGGGTCTGTTGGGTTTTATGCCCTAAAACTCGTAGATAGTGAATGTAAACAAATTGTATACTTGTTTCAATAAAGTGTTATTGAGTTTCTACAAAAAAGTGTTATTGTTAAATATTGCAAAATTTGACCCAAATTCAATAAACTAGATCCAAGGTTGTTTGTATGTAACTTGAACTAGTATGTGGGGACAAACGGGGATTGGTGTTCAAGTAACAACCTAAAAGGTCTATAGTATAGGGATAAGGTTGGGTACTGATAACTGTCCAAAAGGTAGTTATTTAGGCCTCATTTATATAGGGATTTGTGTGTCCTTTGTGCTTAATAGGGTTGGTTTTAGATAGATATTACATGTTTTAACCCATTTGGTAGAATGGAAGCTTTGGAAATCATTTTGTGCAGATTAATGCTGCTGAGCGACTGGAGGGAGCAAATTCTGTGCTGCAGCAAAACTGGGAACAGAACTGCCACATCACAGCTCGTTAGCCAACTTCATGAACCGACTTCTATTGAGTTATTTTCGGGATAAAGGAGAAGGGAGAGCCCTACACGTGTCCAAGTTGACCTAATTCAAGCTTCCTATCCTTCTATAAAAGGAAGTAGCCGTCCAAATCAAAAGTATTCCATGTTTTCCTTGGAAGCCGAGTAGTATAGAGAGATTGTAGATTACCAAGAACACCATCATCTGCAAGCTGATTAAGGAGATTATTATTTTCTTTGTTATCTTGTGATCATGGACGTGCTTACTCAGATTGTAATTCATGTTTCCATGCTTATTATGAACTAAGTAGCTTTAGGCATTGGTTAAGTAATATGTAGTTGTCGTGCTTCATCTCTAACAATATATTGATTATTGCAACTTGCTTAATTGTTGTGCTTATTCTTATTTTATGCCCGCCTAGCCAACCGGTGTGAATACCTCTCTCTAGTTTCAGGGATGATTTAGAGAGTGTGTGGCAATTAATCACACTACGATCATTGTGTATTGGTGAACGCCAGTGACTGAGCTAGGGATAGCCAGTTGCCTAGTGCTTGATCGGTCGTTCTTCATTGGGGTTGAAACACATTCCAAAAGATCCGGAGTTCCGGGAGGAATCCGCTAATAATACTGCAAGAGTTTGCATGATCAATAATATTGCTAGAGCATCTTTCAAAACAATTACTAAATTTGACCAGCACCTGTCTTTAATCTGTCTGCCTATTCGTTTATTTGTTGTTCTGGCTTTATTTTGCTTCAGCATAATTCTATAAAACCAAATCAATTTTTACCATCTTTGAAACCATTAGAAAGTTGCACAAAATAGGTAAAATGGAAGCTAATTCAGGACTCGGATTGATAATATTACTTGCTACAGACTGTGTATACTTGCACAGGAATTCTAGAGTCTTTTTAGATCATATTTTTACTCACTCTAGGAACCCAACAAGTTTTTGGCGCCGTTGCTGGGGACCTTGAATAAGTTTTTATCTGATTTATTTTGTGTATGTGTTTTAGTGGTTTGGTGCTAGAACTTTTTGATTGTTTCTTTTGTTTTTGCAGGTGTGAGTTTGGTGCATGAGCGATCCGCCTGGGGTAAGGTTTGAACTTGATCCAGAAATCGAAAGGACATTCAGGATAAGAAGGAGAGAGCAGCACAGAAACCAGATGGAGAACGTGACGTGTCTTCCGGAGGGTCCTGAAGGTCCAGTAGACCCCATGATCGTTTGCTGCAGCAAAACCCGCTGTTTGAACAAAATGAGCAGCAAAATAATCAGGCTGAAAATCCTATCTTGATAGCGAACGATAGGACCAGAGCCATTCGAGCATATGTTGTCCCAATGTTTAATGAGTTGAATCCAGGGATTGCACATCCCCAAATCCAAGCGGCAAATTTTGAAATGAAACCGGTAATGTTTCAGATGTTGCAAACCGTGGGGCAATTTCATGGTTTGTCATCTGAAGATCCTCATTTACATCTTAAGTCTTTTCTAGGAGTTAGCAATTCTTTTGTAATTCAAGGAGTGCCTAGGGATGCCCTTAGATTAACTTTGTTCTCGTATTCTCTTAGAGATGGAGCAAAGGCGGGGTTAAATTCTTTTGCTCCAGGATCAATTAGGACATGGGATGAGTTAGCTGAAAAATTTCTGAGTAAATATTTCCCACATAATAGAAATGCTAAATTAAGGAGTGAAATAGTAGGGTTTAGGCAACTTGAAGATGAGACTTTTAGTGAGGCTTGGGAAAGGTTTAAGGAGCTTTTGCGAAAGTGTCCCCACCATGGTTTACCTCAGTGTATTCAAATGGAAACATTTTACAATGGTTTAAATTGAGTAACCCAAGGTATGGTTGATGCTTCGGCTGGAGGGGCCGTTTTGGCAAAAACTTTTGATGAAGCCTATGAAATTTTAGAAAGAATATCTATTAATAGTTGTCAGTGGTCAGATGTTAGAGGCACAAATAAAAATTTTAAGAGTGTGTTAGAGGTTGATGGTGTGTCCACCATTAGGGCTGATCTTGCTATGATTGCTAACGCTCTTAAGAATGTAACAGTGATTAGTCATCAGCAGCCAACAGCTATGGAGCCTACTACAGTGGTGAACCAAGTGGCAGAAGAAGCATGTGCCTATTGTGGTGAAAATCATAACTACGAGTTTTGCCCCAGTAATCCAACTTCTGTGTTTTTTGTAGGTAATCAGAGGAATAACCCTTACTCTAACTTTTATAATCCAGGTTGGCGCAACAACCCCAACTTCGCATGGGGAGGACAAGGAAGTAATGTGCAAGCACAGCAAAAGGTGAACCAGCCGGGATTTGCTAAAGCGCAGGTATTGCCTCAGTAAAATAAGCAGGCTTTGCCCCAGCAGAATTCGGGAAGTTCTCTCGAGGCGATGATGAAAGAATTTATGGCTCGTACAGATGCTAGAATTCAAAGTAATCAAGCTTCAATGAGAGCCCTGAAGTTGCAAGTGGGTCAGCTAGCTAATGAGCTGAAGGCAAGGCCTCAAGGGAAACTTCCCTCGGATACTGAACACCCTCGAAGGGAAGGTAAGGAGCAGGTAAAGGCAGTAACTCTTAGGAGTGGTAAGCCATAAGAAGAAAAAAATGAGCCTAGTAAGACCCAGGATATAAATAAAAATGGTGATAAAAATATTGTTGTTGAGAAAGAGTCGGAGATTGGTCAGGGTCTGGAGGCAGCAATAAAGATGCTGGAGCATCTGGTTCTGTTCCAGATGTGGAACCACCTTATGTGCCGCCCCCACCTTATGTACCACCTCTACCTTTTCCACAAAGGCAAAAGCCTAAGAATCAGTATGGTCAATTTAAAAAGTTTTTAGAGATTCTTAAGCAATTGCATATAAATATCCCTTTAGTAGAAGCTATAGAGCAAATGCCTAATTATGCTAAATTTCTTAAGGATATTTTAACTAAAAAGAAGAGGTTAGGTGAGTTCGAAACTGTATCTCTTACTGAGGAATGTAGTGCTATTCTTAAGAATGGGCTACCACCCGAGGCTAAGGATCTAGGGTCATTTACTATACCTGTGTCTATAGGTGGAAAGGAATTAGGTAGAGCATTTTGTGATATAGGTGCGAGCATTAACCTTATGAATCTTTCGGTCTATCGAAAGTTAGGTATTGGTGAAGCTAGGCCTACCACAGTCACACTTCAACTAGCTGACAGGTCTATCACATATCCAGAGGGTAAAATTGAGGATGTCTTAGTAAAGGTAGATAAATTCATATTTCCTGTTGATTTTATTATTTTAGCTTATGAGGCTGATAAAGATGTTCCAATTATCCTAGGTCGTCCATTTTTGGCTACTGGTAGGGCATTAATAGATGTTCAAAAAGGAGAATTAACAATGGGAGTCTGTAATGAGGAAGTAAAATTTAATGTGTTTAAAGCCATGAAGTATCCAGACGAAATGGAGGATTGCTCATTCTTTAGGATTCTGGAGAGCACAGTTATTGAGACAGCAATACAGGATTCAGCTAGCAAGCATTCGGAAGAGCATGGAGAGGTGAGTGTAGAGGATTTGCAGGTTTGTTTGTTAGAAAGAAAAAATGAAAAAGAATTGTTTAGGTGTGAGGATGTTTTTGAGTCTTTAGATTTAGATCAAAGGAAAGCTTCTCCTATTAAGCCATCCCTGATTGAGGCACCTACTTTAGATTTGAAGCCCTTACCGGATCATCTAAAGTATGTGTATCTTGGGGAAGGAGAGACGTTGCCCATTATTGTTGCGTCAGATTTAATGCCAGAGCATGAGGAGGCCTTAATAAAATTGTTGCAGCAATACCGCAAGGCTATAGGTTGGACGTTGGCTGGCATTTAGGGAATTAGCCCATCTTTTTGTATGCACAAAATCACTCTAGAGGAGGGATCCTTTAGGAGTATTGAGCAACAAAGAAGGCTTAACCATGTAATGAAAGAGGTTGTTAAAAAGGAGGTGATTAAATGGTTGGATGCTGGGATCATTTATCCAATTGTCGATAGCAATTGTGTGAGCCCTGTCCAATGTGTTCCTAAGAAAGGAGCTGTCACTGTGGTGAGCAATAAAGACAATGAGTTAATCCCAACCAGGACAGTAACTGGTTGGAGGGTTTGCATGGACTACATGAGGCTTAATAAAGCTACCCGTAAGGACCATTTCCCTCTACCTTTTATTGACCAGATGTTGGATAGATTGGCTGGTCAGGCCTACTACTGTTTCTTAGATGGTTATTCTGGGTACATGGACTACATGAGGGTTTGCATGGACTACATGAGGCTTAATAAAGCTACCCGTAAGGACCATTTCCCTCTACCTTTTATTGACCAGATGTTGGATAGATTGGCTGGTCAGGCCTACTACTGTTTCTTAGATGGTTATTCTGGGTACAACTAGATTACTATTGCTCCTGAGGATCAAGAGAAAACCACTTTCACCTGCCCTTATGGGACGTTCGCTTTTAGGAGAATGCCTTTTGGCCTCTGCAATGCTCCAGCAACATTTTAGCGGTGTATGTTAGCAATTTTTTCTGATATGATTGAGTCCACTATTGAGGTATTTATGGACGATTTTTCAGTATTTGGAGGGTATTTTCAGAGTTGTTTAGATAATTTAGGTAAGGTATTAAAGAGATGTGAGGATACCCATCTAGTCCTTAATTGGTAGAAATGCCACTTCATGGTGAAGGAGGGCATAGTGTTAGGTCATAGGATTTCTAAGAATGGTCTAGAAGTTGATAGAGCAAAAATAGAGGTTATTGAGAGACTAGAACCACCGAATTCAGTGAAGGGAATTCAGAGTTTTTTAGGTCATGCTGGATTTTATAGGAGGTTCATAAAAGATTTTTCCAAACTCAGTAAACCTCTTTGTAACTTATTGTGATCATGTTTTTTACTTTAATGCAGATTGTAGGAAGGCTTTTGAGACTTTAAAAGCTGCTTTAGTCTCAGCACCCATTCTTTGTGCACCTAATTGGAATTAACCATTTGAGGTAATGTGTGATGCAAGCGATGTTGCGGTAGGTGCTATGCTGGGGCAAAAGCAGGGCGAATTTATCCATCCCATATATTATGCAAGCAGGGTTTTAAATGAGGCACAAGTCAACTATACAACTACTGAAAAAAAGTTGTTAGCTGTGGTGTTTGCTTTTGAGAAATTCCGGCCATATTTGGTTGGATCCAAAGTCACAGTGTTCACGGATCATGCAGCAATAAGGTATTTAATGACTAAGAAGGATGCAAAGCCTAGACTAATTCGTTGGGTTTTATTATTGCAGGAGTACGACTTGGAGATAAAGGATAAGAAGGGATCAGAGAATGTTATTGCAAATCACTTGTCTCGTCTTGATCCATCATCATCTTTGCTGGAGCAATCTGCCATTTCAGATGCTTTTCCAAATGAACAACTTTTTGCTGTTGAGGTAAAAGTAGTCAGGGATGTCCCTTGGTATGCTGATATTGCCAACTTTTTGGTAAAGGGAGTCACTCCTGTCGACATGGATTGGAGGCAGAAGAAAAAGTTTAAGCATGATGTGAAATTTTTCTATTGGGATGAGTCATTTATGTATAAGCAATACTCTGACGGTATTATTCGCAGGTGTGTTTCAGGTGATGAAGCAAAGGAAATCCTGGAGCAATGTCATTCTTTGCTGTATGGAGGTCATTTCAGCGGTCAGAGGACAACTATGAGGATTTTGCACTGTGGATTCTTCTGGCCTACCTTATTTAAGGATGCCCATTGGTTCTACAAGCAATGTGATGCTTGCAAAAGGAGAGGAAACTTAGGGCCTAGAGATGAAATGCCTCTTACTTACATTTTAGAAGTCGAATTATTCGATCTATGGGTATTGATTTTATGGGGCCATTTCCCCCTTCTAATGGCAATGTTTTAATTCTATTGGCAGTTGATTATGTATCCAAGTGGGTGGAGGTTGATAACTGCCCAAAAGGTAGTTATTTAGGCTCCATTTATATAAGGATTTGTGTGTCTTTTATGCTTAATAGGGTTGGTTTTATAGAGATATTACATGATTTAACCCATTTGGAAGAATGGAAGCTTTGGAAATCACTTTGTGCAGATTATGCTGCTGAGCGACTGGAAGGAGCAAATTCTATGCTGCAGCAAAACTGGGAGCAGAAACTGCCACATCACAGCTCGTTAGCCAACTTCATGAACCGACTTCTATTGAGATATTTACGGGATAAAGGATCAAGGAGAGCCTTACACGTGTCCTAGTTGACCTAATTCAAGCCTCCCATCCTTCTATAAAAGGAAGTAGCCGTCAAAGTCAAGAGTATTCCATGTTTTCCCTTGGAAGCCGAATAGTATAGAGATTGAAGATCATCAAGTACACAATCATCCGCAAGCTGATTAGGGAGTTTATTTTCCTTCTTAAATTGTGGTTATGGACATGCATACTCAGATTGTAATTCGTATTCCCATGCCTATTATGAACTAAGTAGCTAAGGTGTTGGTTAGGAATAATGTGATTACTGTGCTTCATCTCTAGTAATAAATTGACTATAGCATTTTTGTTAATTGTTGCCCTTATTCTTATTTTATGCCCGCCTGGCCAGCCGGTATGGATAGCTCTCTCTAGTTTTAGGGATGATTTAGAGAGTGTGTGGCAATTCTCCACATTACGATCATTGTGTATTGGTGAACGCCAGTGACTGAGCTAGGGATAGCCAGTTGCCTAGTGCCTGATCGGTCACACTTCATTGGGGTTGAAACACATCCCAAAAGATTCGGAGTTCCGGGAGGAATCCGCTAATAATACTGCGGGAAATGCATGATCAATAATATTGCTAGAGCATATTTTATAAAAATCACTAAAACCTAACCAGCGCCTGTCTTTAATCTGTCTGTCTATTTGTTTACTCGTTGTTCTGTCATTTATTTTGCTTCAGCATAATTCCGATAAAACCCAACATTTTTATTATCTTTGAAACCATTAGAAAGTTATACAAAATAGATAAAGTGAAAACTCATTCAGACCTTGGATTGATAAATATTACTTGCTGCAGACTGTGTATACTTGCACAGGAATTCTAGAGTTTTTTTATACTATATTTTTACTCACTCTAGGAACCCAACAAGTTTTTGGCGCCGTTGCCGGGGACTTGAATAAGTTTTTATCTGATCTGTTTTGTGTATGTGTTTTAGTGGTTTGGTGCTAGAACTTTTTGATTGTTTCTTTTGTTTTTGCAGGTGTGATTTTGGTGCATGAGCGATCCGCCAGGGGTACGGTTTGAGCTTGATCCAGAAATTGAGAGGACATTTAGGAACAGAAGGAGGGAGCAGCGCAGAAACCAGATGGAGAACGTGCCGCAACTCCCGCAGGTTCCTGAAGGTCCAGTAGCAGTGAACCCCCAGCAGAATTCGTTGCTGCAACAAAACCCACTGTTTGAGCAAAATGAGCAGCGAAATAATCAGGCTGAGAATCCTATCTTGATAGCGAACGATAGGACCAGAGCCATTCGAGCATATGCTGTCCCGATGTTTAATGAGTTGAATCCAGGGATTGCACGTCCCCAAATCCAAGCGGCGAATTTTGAAATGAAACCGGTAATGTTTCAGACGTTGCAAACCGTGGGGCAATTCCATGGTTTGTCATCTGAAGATCCTCATTTACATCTTAAGTCTTTTCTAGGAGTTAGTGATTCTTTTGTAATTCAAGGAGTGCCTAGAGATGCTCTTAGATTAACTTTGTTCCCGTATTCTCTTAGAGATGGAGCAAAATCATGGTTAAACTCTTTTGCTCCAGGATCAATAAGGACATGGGATGAGTTAGCTGAAAAATATTTGAGTAAATATTTCCCACCTAATAGAAATGCTAAATTAAGGAGTGAAATAGTAAGGTTTAGGCAACTTGAGGATGAGACTTTTAGTGAGGCTTGGGAAAGGTTTAAGGAGCTTTTGCGAAAGTGTCCCCACCATGGGTTACCTCATTGTATTCAAATGGAAACATTTTACAATGGTTTGAATGGAGTAACCCAAGGTATGGTCGAAGCTTCGGCTGGAGGGGCCGTTTTGGGAAAAACTTTTGATGAAGCCTATGAAATTTTAGAAAGAATATCTATTAATAGTTGTAAGTGGTCGGATGTTAGAGGCACAAATAAAAAGGTTAAGAGTGTGCTAGAGGTTGATGGTGTGTCCACCATTAGGGTCGATCTTGCTATGATTGCTAACGCTCTTAAGAATGTGACAGTGATTAGTCATCAGCAGCCACCAGCTATGGAGCCTGCAGCAGTGGTGAACCAAGTCACAGACGAAGCATGTGTCTATTGTGGTGAAGACCACAACTACGAGTTTTGCCTCAGCAATCCAGCTTCTGTGTTTTTTGTAGGTAACCAGAGGAACAACCCTTATTCTAACTTCTATAATCCAGGTTGGCGCAACCACCCCAACTTCTCATGGGGAGGTCAAGGAAATAACGTACAAGCGCAACAAAAGATGAACCAGCCAGGATTTGCTAAAACGCAGGTAATGCCCCAGCAAAATAAGCCGGCTTTGCCCTAGAAAAATTCGGAAAATTCTCTCGAGGCAATGATGAAAGAATTTATGGCTCGCACAGACGCCGCAATTCAAAGTAATCAAGCTTCGATGAGGGCCCTGGAATTGCAAGTGGGTCAGCTAGCTAATGAGCTAAAGGCGAGGCCTCAAGGGAAACTTCCTTCGGATACTGAACACTCGCGAAGGGAAGGTAAGGAGCAGGTAAAGGCAGTAACTCTTATGAGTGGTAAGCCATTAGAAGAGTCTAGAAAGACCCAGGATTTAAATAGTAATAGTGATAATATTGTTATTGTTGAAAAAGAGTTGGAGTCTGGTCAGGGTGCTGGAGGCAGCAAAGAAAATGCTGGAGCATCTGGTTCTGCGCCAGATGTAGAACCACCATATGTGCCGCCCCCACCTTATGTACCACCTCTACCTTTTCCACAAAGACAAAAGCCTAAGAATCAGGATGGTCAATTTAAAAAGTTTTTAGAAATTCTTAAGCAGTTGCATATAAATATCCCTTTAGTAGAAGCTATTGAGCAAATGCCTAATTATGCTAAATTTCTTAAGGATATTTTGACTAAAAAGAAAAGGTTAGGTGAGTTTGAAACTGTATCTCTTACTGAGGAGTGTAGTGCTATTCTTAAGAATGGGCTACCCCCCAAGACTAAGGATCCAGGGTCATTTACTCTACATGTGTTTATAGGTGGAAAGGAATTAGGTAGAGCACTCTGTGATTTAGGTGCAAGCATTAACCTTATGCCTCTTTCGGTCTATCGGAAGTTAGGTATTGGTGAAGCTAGACCTACCACAGTTACACTCCAATTAGCTGATAGGTCTATCACATATCCAGAGGGTAAAATTGAGGATGTCTTAGTAAAAGTTGATAAATTCATATTTCCTGTTGATTTTATTATTTTAGACTATGAGGCTGATAAAGATGTCCCAATTATTCTAGGTCGTCCATTTTTGGCTACTGGTAGGGCATTAATAGATGTTCAAAAAGGAGAATTAACAATGAAAGTCTGTAATGAGGAAGTGAAATTTAATGTGTTTAAAGGCATGAAATATCCAGACGAAATGGAGGATTGCTCCTTCATCAGGATTCTGGAGAGCACAGTTATTGAGACAGCAATACAGGATTCGACTGATAAGCATTCGGAAAAGCATGGAGAGGTTAGTGTAGGAGATTTTGAGTTTTGTTCTTTAGACAGAAAAAATGAAAAAGAATTGTTTAGGTGTGAGGATGTTTTTGAGTCTTTAGATTTAGATCAAAGAAAGGCTCCCCCAATTAAGCCATCCCTAATTGAGGCACCCACTTTAGATTTAAAACCTTTACCGGATCATCTAAAGTATGTGTATCTTAGGGAAAGTGAGACGTTGCCCATTATTGTTGCATCAGATTTAATGCCGGAGCATGAGGAGGCCTTAATAAAATTGCTGCAGCAATAACGCAAAGCTATAGGTTGGACATTGGCTGATATTCAGGGAATTAGCCCATCTTTTTGTATGCACAAAATCACTCTAGAGGAGGGATCCTTTAGGAGTATTGAGCAACAAAGAAGGCTTAACCCTGCAATGAAAGAGGTTGTTAAAAAGGAGGTGATTAAATGGTTGGATGCTGGGATCATCTATCCGATTGCCGATAGTAATTGGGTAAGCCCTGTCCAATGTGTTCCTAAGAAAGGAGGTGTCACGGTGGTGAGCAATAAAAATAATGAGTTGATCCCCACAAGGACAGTGACTGGCTGGAGGGTGTGTATGGATTACAGAAGGCTTAATAAAGCCACCCAAAAGGATCATTTCCCTCTACCATTTATCGACCAGATGTTGGATCGGTTGGCTGGTCAGGCCTATTACTGTTTCTTAGATGGTTATTCTGGGTATAACCAGATTACTATTGCTCCTGAGGATCAGGAAAAAACCACTTTCACTTGCCCTTATGGGACATTCGCTTTTAGGAGAATGCCTTTCGGCCTTTGCAATGCTCCAGCAACATTTCAGCGGTGTATGCTAGCAATTGTTTCTGATATGATTGAGTCCACTGTTGAAGTCTTTATGGACGATTTTTCAGTGTTTGGAGGGTCTTTTCAGAGTTGTTTAGATAATTTAGGAAAGGTATTAAAAAGATGTGAGGATACCCATCTAGTTCTTAATTGGGAGAAGTGCCACTTCATGGTGAAGGAGGGCATAGTGTTAGGTCATAGGATTTCTAAAAATGGTCTAGAAGTTGATAGAGCAAAAGTTGAGGTTATTGAAAGGCTAGAGCCACCGAATTCAGTGAAGGGAATTCGGAGTTTCTTAGGACATGTTGGATTTTATAGGGGGTTCATAAAGGATTTTTCCAAAATTAGTAAACTTCTTTGTAACTTATTGTGCACTGATCATGTTTTTGACTTTAATGCAGATTGTAGGAAGGCTTTTGAAACGTTGAAGGCTGCTTTAATCTCAGCACCCATTCTTTGCGCGCCTAATTGGAATTTGCCATTCGAGGTAATGTGTGATGCGAGTGATGTTGCGGTAGGTGCGATGCTGGGGCAAAAGCAGGGCAAATTTATTCATCCTATATCTTATGCAAGCAAGGTTTTAAATGAAGCACAGGTCAACTACACAACTACTGAAAAGGAGTTGTTAGCTGTTGTGTTTGCTTTTGAGAAATTTCGACCATATTTGGTTGGATCTAAAGTCACGGTGTTCACGGATCATGCAGCAATAAGGTATTTAATGTCTAAGAAAGATACAAAGCCTAGATTAATTCGTTGGATTTTATTACTGCAGGAGTTCGACTTGGAGATAAAGGACAAGAAAGGATCGGAGAATGTCGTTGCAGATCATTTATCTCGTCTTGATCCATCATCATTTTTGCTGGAGCAATCTGCCATTTCCGATTCTTTTCCAGATGAGCAGCTTTTTGCTGTTCAGGTAAAGGTAGTCAAGGATGTCCCTTGGTATGCTGATATTGCCAACTTTTTAGTAAAGGGAGTCACCCCTATTGATATGGATTGGAGGCAGAAGAAAAAGTTTAAGCATGATGCGAAATTTTTCTATTGGGATGAGCCATTTATGTATAAGCAATGCTCTGACGGTATTATTCGTAGGTGTGTTTCAGGTGCAGAAGCAAAAGAAATCCTGGAGCAATGTCACTCTTCGCCGTATGGAGGCCATTTCGCTTATGAGGATTTTGCATTGCAGATTCTTCTGGCCTACCTTGTTTAAGGATGCCCATTGGTTCTACAAGCAATGTGACGCTTGCCAGAGGAGAGGAAATTTGGGACCAAGAGATGAAATGCCTCTTACTTACATTTTAGAAGTTGAATTATTTGATGTATGGGGTATTGACTTTATGGGGCCATTTCCCCCTTCTAATGGCAATGTTTTTATCTTATTGGCAGTTGATTATGTGTCCAAGTGGGTGGAGGCCATCGCATGCCATCAGAGTGATGCCAAGACAGTAGCAAGGTTTCTTCAATCGCACATCTTTGCGCGGTTTGGGACACCTAGGGCCTTACTGAGTGATGAGGGTACGCATTTTGTTAATAATATCTTAACTAAGCTTTTAGCTAAGTATGGGATTAAGCATAGGATAGCTACCCCTTATCACCCACAAGCAAATGGTCAAGCTGAAATTAGTAATAGGGAAATTAAAGCTATTTTAGAGAAAGTAGTCCATCCATCTAGAAAGGATTGGTCCTTTAGGTTGGATGAGGCTCTTTGGGCTTATAGGACAGCTTATAAGACTCCTTTAGGTATGTCTCCCTATAGGTTAGTATATGGGAAAGCTTGCCATTTACCATTAGAGCTAGAGCATAAAACATTTTGGGCTTTGAAAAAGTTAAATTTTGATCTGAGTCGTGCAGGAGCAATAAGAATGCTGCAACTTAATGAGTTAGAGGAATTTCGCCAATTTTCTTACGAGAATGCGAAAATGTATAAGGAGAAGACTAAGCTGTGGCATGACAAAAAAATTAAATCTAAGGAGTTTGTCAAGGGTCAGAAAGTTTTGCTTTATAATTCTAGATTAAAATTATTTCCTGGAAAATTAAAATCTAAATGGTCAGGACCGTTTATTGTGGTTGAGGTTTTTCCCAATGGAGCAATTACTTTGCAGGATGAAAAAGATGGGAGAGTATTCAAGGTCAATGGACAGCGTGTGAAAAATTATTGGGGTGGAATTTCAGGCGAAATATCCTTCCCTAAGGTTGATTGATGATTAAAAGAGCAGGGCTTTTGCGGGAGCATTTCACAGAGAAAAAATTTTGAGCTCCCAGAAATTTTATTTTCCGTTAATTTATTTTATTTGTCGGTTAGGTTAGATTTAATTTTGCATGATTTATTAGATTTTATCTTTTATATTTTTATTTTTGGTAGGGTAGGTTTGATCTATTTTTTATTTGATTTTCGAGTTATTTATTTGAATTATCTTGCAAGTATCTTTTAGTTAGATTTTATCTAGATTTTATTTTCGGTTATTTGAATTCTAGTTTTAATTAATAGAGATTTTCTCTAATTTATTCAGCTTCTTTTGAGAATAACAGGTTAGGTTTGCTTTGATTGGTTTAATTTGAAAGGATTTGATTTGTCCATTTTAAAATTCAAATTCCGTATCTAAAATTCTTCAGGATCGGAAGATTATTGTGGCAAAGATATTGCTGGAGCAAAACATACCGGGTTAGAAGGGTTTCCGTTGGAATTTATTATTGTTACCGTTGGATTTAACTTTGAATTCTCGCAGGTAAATGTGCGTGCGCTATCTGATGAGGCCACGTGTAGTAGAGCAATTATCCGAAGGCTTCAATGATGACAGCACGTCAATTTTACCATGGGCATTTGGAATCTGAAATTTTACCGTTGGTAATTTTTGAATTTCAGGTTTGGATTTTTAATTTCTAACGGTAATATTAGATATGGCAGGACAAATCTTTTCGGTTAAGGTTCGTGTTTGCTAGAGCCTTATTTATTCGCAAACGCTGGTAAGTTTCTCCCACTTTGTCTTCTTGATCAAATCTTCGCGTGAGTGTATTCTTTCTTTCTTCGCATTCTCTGTCAAAACCCTTTTACATCTCCAATGGCTAAAACAAGAGCCCGAAAAGAGAGAGAAAGTGAAGAGGAAGAGGTGTCAGTCACACCGGAAGTTCAGAAAGTAAAAACGAAGAAAAAGAGAACGCCGGAAGAGAAGGAGGCTAAGCGAAGAAGAAGACAGCAGAGAGTTGAAGAACAAGAAAGAGCAAGAGAGGAGGAGGAAGTGGCAACTATAGAAGAGGCTCAAGAGGAAATTCAGAGTGGGATTATGCAGACGGAGGCTGAAGGGGAAAAAGGCAGAGAGCCAGTCCAAGAGGCTCGTGTGGAGGTTATCATACCTGAACCTCCGAAACGACGCCGCATTAAGCAGAAGGCTGGGCGAATTCAAGTGATAAGGACTGATACCCCCTCGCCTCTATCATCAAATTCCGAAAGAGAGAGGGCCGAGCAAGAGGAACGAGAAACAAACGAGGCTGAGGAAAAAAGACGAGAAGAAGCAAAGAAACAGGCAGAGGAGGAACAGTTGCTGAAGCGGAGAGAAGAGAAGGGCAAAAAGATTGCTGAAGCATCAGAGGAGCACGATGAAATAGCAGAGCGACAGGTGCCATACGAGCGCTTCGTCAATAATTTTGCTAGAGCAAAATACACTGAGCTCCTGAAAAGGGATTTTCTGTTCGAGAGAGGTTTTAGCGGTGATCTTCCACCATTTCTAAGGACCGGCATAGCTGACCACGGCTGGGAGCTATTTTGTGCTAAGCCAGAGGCTGTAAACGCACAGGTGGTGCGAGAATTCTATGCCAACATTGATAAAGAAGAAGGTTTCCTGGTAATTGTTAGAGGAGTCGAGATAGATTGGAGTCCAAGTGCGATCAACTCACTGTACCATCTTCAAAACTTCCACCACGCGACATTCAATGAAATGGCAGTCGCGCCATCTGAGGAGCAGTTAAGTAATGCTGTCCGGGAGGTAGGAATTGAGGGGGCACAGTGGCAACTATCAAAGACTCAGAAAAGGACATTCCAATCAGCTTACATGAACAAGGAAGCAAACACGTGGATGGGTTTCATCAGGCAGAGGTTGCTTCCGACAACGCACGACTCGACAGTATCCAGGGAACGAATTCTTTTGGCTTTTGCTATCTTAAGGTCTCTCAGTATTGACGTAGGAAAAATTGTTTGTAATGAAATTGCTTGCTGCTGGAAGAAAAAGGTGGGGAAACTGTTCTTCCCAAATACAATTACTATGATGTGCAGACAAGCAGGGGTTCCAGTGGAGGAGAGTGATACAATTCTATTTGATAAAGGGATCATTGATACGCCCAATTTGGCGCGGCTCCAGCGCACACAGGAGATACGTCAAGGTGGGTTTATCCACGGCATCAATACGATTCTAGAACAACTGGCACTTTCGGCCAGTCGGCAAGAGTTTGCTGAAAGGCAAACTTTAACCTTCTGGAACTATGTTAAGAATCGAGATGTCAGCTTAAGAAGGGCACTGCAAGAGAATTTTTCCAAACCGTATCCAGCCCTTCCTACATTCCCTGAAGATCTGTTGAACCCTTGGATTCCACCGCCACCTGCTGAGAAAGAAGATGAAGAGGAAGATTTGGGTCAGGAAGATTGAAGAGAGATTTGAGCGCGCACGCTTTTTGATGAAATATTTTGTTTGCTGGCGCATTCCTGACCCCATCGTTTTGCTTGCCTTGTTTCTTTTTAAAATTTTTCTTTGACAAAAATATATATCTGCTTTGTAATATTGTTTTTTGGATTTTAATGGAATTTCTGATTGTTTCTATTCCATGAGCACTGACTAACTCTAACTTAACTATTTTCTTCTGAATTTTTGAAGCTTGGACTGATTACGCTTAGTTAGA
This sequence comes from Luffa acutangula, assembly GCA_036850905.1. Taxonomy (NCBI): domain Eukaryota; kingdom Viridiplantae; phylum Streptophyta; class Magnoliopsida; order Cucurbitales; family Cucurbitaceae; genus Luffa; species Luffa acutangula. Next base: position 25,205,852 of record CM072095.1, on the reverse strand, counting down.
TCAAGGTATTCTGATATCCAGAAACCTTTTGCTTGAGCATTTCTTCTAGCCTGGACTGTTGCTGCGGCAAAGAAGATTTTTTACGGTAGTATTGACTTATATGATCCACTTTAAGCTTAATCCTAGTCCCATGTTTAGTTTAAAAATTCAGATAGAAACATTTAAGTTTGGGGGTAAAATTGCTTAATTAATGATTCCTCTCCTTCAAATTAAAATTTGCTAGGTTATTGAGTAACCGGGGACATTTGTGATACCCGCAGTTTGTCTTCGCGTCAAAAGATGACCTAGGGAATTTGAAAAATGAGAAATATGAGAAAAAAAATTATCATTTGCTGAAAGATTATTTGTTGAAGATTTTGCTGAAAAAATTGACAGAGCAAAAGTTTTGAGGGATGAATGATGATCCAGCAGTTTTCTGTCTTCCAGAACTTAGGTGAGCTTCATCATAAAATGTCGCCATTCTGAGAGGCAAGAGATGGAATAACTAAGGATTTTTTAGCTTTATAATGAGTATTGAGCCTAGTTGGTGATGAGCTTGAGGCAAGGGTATACTGCACCATAAAGTGGGTCATCCCATGCTTAAGAGCTTATGACTGTAAGGTTGCTTTAAGTCTGATAAATAATATAAACCCCTTTAAAAATATGTTTTGAAATATCTGATACTAGAGCTAGGCTGTGGTGAGTTCTTAGAATTAAGTTGAAAAGTGGTGATTATTTGTCCCTGCTGAAGGAATCATTTTGCTGCAGCAGAGCTTGGTTTTGCATAGTGCTCAGGTAAAGGTTAAAGGTAGTGTTGGACTGTCTGGTTTGATTAAGCTAAATCTTTGTCTAAAGTTTTGAGATTCTTGAAGGAAGGTTGGTTAGTATTGCTCGGGACGCGCAATAATTAAAGTTTGGGGATATGATAACGTCCCAAAAGGTAGTTATTTAGGCTCCTTTTATATAAGGATTTGTGTGTCTTTTATGCTTAATAGGGTTGGTTTTATAGAGATATTACATGATTTAACCCATTTGGAAGAATGGAAGCTTTGGAAATCACTTTGTGCAGATTATGCTGCTGAGCGACTGGAAGGAGCAAATTCTATGCTGCAGCAAAACTTGGAGCAGAAACTGCCACATCACAACTCGTTAGCCAACTTCATGAACCGACTTCTATTGAGATATTTACGGGATAAAGGATCAAGGAGAGCCTTACACGTGTCCTAGTTGACCTAATTCAAGCCTCCCATCCTTCTATAAAAGGAAGTAGCCGTCAAAGTCAAGAGTATTCCATGTTTTCCCTTGGAAGTCGAATAGTATAGAGATTGAAGATCATCAAGTACACCATCATCCGCAAGCTGATTAGGGAGTTTATTTTCCTTCTTAAATTGTGGTTATGGACATGCATACTCAGATTGTAATTTGTATTCCCATGCCTATTATGAACTAAGTAGCTAAGGTGTTGGTTAGGAATAATGTGATTACTGTGCTTCATCTCTAGTAATAAATTGACTATAGAATTTTTGTTAATTGTTGTCCTTATTCTTATTTTATGCCCGCCTGGCCAGCCGGTATGGATAGCTCTCTCTAGTTTCAGGGATGATTTAGAGAGTGTGTGGCAATTCTCCACATTACGATCATTGTGTATTGGTGAACGCCAGTGACTGAGCTAGGGATAGCCAGTTGCCTAGTGCCTGATCGGTCGCACTTCATTGGGGTTGAAACACATCCCAAAAGATTCGGAGTTCCGGGAGGAATCCGCTAATAATATTGCGGGAAATGCATGATCAATAATATTGCTAGAGCATATTTTATAACAATCACTAAAACCTAACCAGCGACTGTCTTTAATCTGTCTGTCTATTTGTTTACTCGTTGTTCTGTCATTTATTTTGCTTCAGCATAATTCCGATAAAACCCAACATTTTTATTATCTTTGAAACCATTAGAAAGTTATACGAAATAGATAAAGTGAAAACTCATTCAGACCTTAGATTGATAAATATTACTTGCTGCAGACTGTGTATACTTGCACAGGAATTCAAGAGTTTTTTTTATACTATATTTTTACTCACTCTAGGAACCCAACAGAGGTCATCGCATGCCATCAGAGTGATGCCAAGACAGTTGCAAGGTTTCTTCAATCACACATCTTTGCTCGGTTTGGGACGCCTAGGGCTCTAGTGAGTGATGAGGGTACACATTTTGTTAATAATATCTTAACTAAGTTGTTAGCTAAGTATGGGGTTAAGCATAGGATAGCTACTCCTTATTACCCGCAAGCAAATGGTCAGGCTGAAATTAGTAATAGGGAAATAAAATCGATTTTAGAGAAAGTAGTCCATCCATCTAGAAAGGATTGGTCTTTTAGGTTGGATGAGGCTCTTTGGGCTTATAGGACAGCCTATAAGACTCCTCTAGGTATGTCTCCCTATAGGTTAGTATATGGGAAAGCTTGTCATTTACCATTGGAGCTAGAGCATAAAACGTTTTGGGCTTTGAAAAAGTTAAATTTTGATATGAGTCGTGCAGGAGCAATAAGAATGCTGCAACTAAATGAATTAGAGGAATTTCGCCAATTCTCTTATGAGAATGCGAAAATGTATAAGGAAAAGACTAAGTTGTGGCATGACAAGAAAATAAAATCTAAAGAGTTTGTCAAGGGTCAAAAAGTTTTGCTTTATAATTCTAGATTGAAATTATTTCCTGGGAAACTAAAATCTAAATGGTGAGGACCATTTATTGTGGTTGAAGTTTTCCCCCATGGAGCAATTACTTTGCAGGATGAAAAAGATGGGAGAGTGTTCAAAGTGAATGGACAACGTGTGAAAAATTATTGGGGAGAGGAGTTTCAGGCGAAATATCATTTCCTAAAGTTGGTTGATGATTGAGAAAGCAGTAGGTTTGCGGGAGCATTTTACAGCGCAAAATTTTAGCTCCTAGTGTTCGTATTAATTTTATGTTTCGCTGATTTGTTTGTTTATTTAGATTAGGTTTGATTTGATTTTGCATGGGTTATTAGATTTTATCTTTAAGTATTTTTTATTGGTAGTTCAGATTTTATCTATTTCATTTTGAATTTGATTTGATTTTATTTTCGGGCAATTTATTTAAATTATCTTTAAGTTATCTTTTCATTAATTAGGTTTTATTAGGTTAGATCTAGATTTTATTTTCCGTTATTTTAATTCTGTTTTGTTTGTATTAATAAAGATTCTCTTTAATTTATTTGGCTTCTCTTGAAAAAGATTAAATTTGATTTGGTCGAAATTAAATTTAAATTTAAAAGATATGATTTTCCCACTTCGAAATTTGAATTCCGTATAAGAGATTCTTCAGGTTGTTGCAGCAAAAGTTATGGGTGGAGCAAATCGTCCGAATAGGAAGGGTTTGTTGGAGTAATTATTATTTTTACCGTTGGGATTTTTCTTTGAATTTTTGCAGGTAAAATTTGCATGAGTCATCTGATGAGGCCATGTGTCAAACAACAATCATCCAAGGGCTTTAATGGTGGACAGCGCATCGTGAATTACCATGGGCGATTGAGATTCATAAATTACCATTGATGGTTTGAAATTCTGAATTGGCATGCAATTAAAACGGTAAGATGATTTAAGAAGAGCAAATCCTTTCGATTAAGATTTCATTTTGCTGGAGTTGTATTTATTTGCAGACCCTGGTAAGTTTTTTTTTCACTTCGACTTCTTGTTTGCATTCCTCTGTTTTCGTTGCTATTATCCTTTCTCCTTGCAACCACCCCCTTGAATCCTTAATGGCAAAAATAAGAGCGAGGAAAGAAAGAGAGAGTGAGGAGAAGGAGGTACTGGTTACTCCGGAAGTAAAAAAAGGGAAAACCAAGAAGAAAAGAACGCTAGAGGAAAAAGAAGCCAAGAAAAGGAGAAGGCAGCAAAGGGCTACAGAACAGGAAGAAGTTCAGGAGGTGGTAGAGGTTGTTGCCACTGCAGCGGAGGAAGGAAATACTCAAGAACCTGAAGCGCAAAACCCGGATACGGTTGAAGAAGAGAATGTTAGGGAAAATCAAGAAACAGAGACTGACGAAGTTCGAGGCGAACAGACCATAGAGGTGCCTGAAGAAGGGAATGAACAGGGATTGGTGCAGGAGGCTCGGGTTGAAGTCATCATGCCTGAACCGCCAAAGAGGGGCCACATTAAGCGGAAGGCAGGCCGCATCAGGGTGATTCGGAATACCCCATCGCCTCCATCATTGGACTCTGAGGAAGAAAGAAGGGAAAGAGAGAAAAAAGAAGTTGAGGACAAAGTGAGAGAAGAAACAGAAAATAGAGCTGAGTAAGAACAGTTACTCAAGCGCAGGGCGGAAAAGGGCAAAAACATTGCTGAAGCATCAGAGGAACACGATGAAATAGAAGAACAATAGTTACCATTTGATCGCTTCGCCAATAATTTTGCCAGAGCAAAATACGCTGAGCTTCTGAAAAGAGATTTCTTGTTTGAGTGCGGTTTCAGCGGTGATCTTCCACAGTTTCTGAGGACCGGTATTACAGACCACGGCTGGGAGCTGTTTTGTGCGAAGCCTGAGTCTGTAAACACACAGGTGGTGCGTGAATTTTATGCTAACATTGACAAGGAGGATTGTTTCCAGGTAATTGTCCGAGGAGTCGAGGTAGATTGGAGTCCGAGTGCTATCAACGCATTGTATAATCTTCAGAACTTCCCCCATGCGGCATATAATGAGATGGCTTTAACTAAGTGATGTTGTGCGGGAGGTAGGAATTGAAGGGGCACAGTGGTAGTTATCCAAAACTCAGAAGAGGACATTTCAGTCGGCTTATTTGAAAAGGGAAGCGAACACGTGGATGGGATTTATTAGACAGAGGATGCTTCCAACAACACATGACTCGACAATCTCCAAGGAACGGGTTCTCCTAGCTTTTGCCATCTCGCGGTCTCTCAGTGTTAACGTAGGGAGGATCATTGCGAGTGAAATTTCTGGTTGCTGGAAAAAGAAGGTGGGGAAGTTGTTCTTCCCAAATACAATTACAATGCTTTGCAGAAAAGCAGGGGTTCTAGTGGATGAGGGAGATGTGATTCTGTTTGACAAAGGGATCATCGACACGCCCAATTTTGCATGGCTCCAGCGCATGCAGGAGGTACGTCAAGGTGGGCTTATGATAGCGAGCATAGCTAGCTATCTTTACTGATTTAATTTAGCTAGTCTTTTATGATGTTTGGGCCATTTTATTGTGCTTTATTGTTTATTTTGTAGGAAATGGTGGATTGGAGCTATAATGCCATATTAGAGTTAATCGGGTGCTCAGGGCGTGAAAAGATGCAAAGGAATGAAAAGAGTAAAAGTGGAAAAAAAGTCAAATCTCGGTCAACAGCAGGCTAGCGTCTCGACGCTAGCTCTTGAGCGTCTCGACGCTCACATTCCATATCAGATTAGGCGCGTAAAGCTCACAGCGTCGAGACGCTATGATAGGAAGCGTCCCGACGCTACCATTTTTCCTTATTCAGAACGCGCGTTTAAGAGGCAGCGTCGCGACGCTGTCTTGACAGCGTCTCGACGCTAAGACGAAAAATCAGAATAAAAGCTTCACTTCGGCTAGGTTTTGGGGGAGATCAATTTGGGACCTTTTGGAGCCGTAAAGAGGACAGAATAGAGGATTTTGAGGCTGCAAACAAAGGAGGAACTTGGAAATCAACCCATTGTTCGTGGGGATCGTGATGGGGACGTCGGGACTCGGCCTACATTGAGTTTTCTTTTCCCTTTTCTTTCTTTAGTTAGATTTATGGCTTTCACATGTTTAGTTGAGCTTGTATTTACATTCATGAGTAGCTAAACTTGTAGCTTAGGGATTGATGTAGTTGATTAAGTTTATGGATTGATTTATGGTTTAAGTTGTGCAATGTTATTGTGTTTGTAATCTTGATTTAATGCTTTCAATTAATTGGCCATTAGTTGGATGATTTAAGTTTCGAATCTAGCTCGGGAGAGGGCATTTGATCTAGACTTACTCAAGATTTCATGAATAAAGTTTACTTTCTAATTCTTGACGGTTTTAGATTAACTTTAGAATTGGTTACAAGATCTCATTGCCTTGCATATTAATAAACTTAGATAGGGATATCAAGTTGGTTAATTTGCATGAGAATCAATTATACTCGGGAGAGGTAGTTGTGATTAAAGGGTCTTTGGCTCATAATTTCATTGTGCATAATAACTTATTCCTTAAAATCAATCCTAAAAGAAATCGGCGAAATCAATTCCCTAAGTAGTTTTTCCAATTGAATTTCCATTCTTTTTACTTGCTTTGATTTGTTTTTATCATCACCTATTCATCACTTTTTGATCCCTAAATAAAATTGGGCAAGATAATTCGCAATACTTGATTTGCTTAAAAATCCAATCCAGAGGACGACATTCGAATTTACTATTCACTATATTATTACTTGACCCCTGCGCTTGCGGTTAGGAAAAGTCCACATCAGCTTATCTACGGCATTAACACGATGCTAGAACAACTGGCACTTTCGGCCAGTAGGCAGGAGTTTGTTGAAAGGCAAACTTTAACCTTCTGGAACTACGTTAAGAATCGGGATGCCGGCTTAAAGAGGGTGCTGCAAGAGAATTTTTCAAAACCATACCCAGCCCTTCCCATATTCCCTGACAATCTGTTGAACTCCTGGATTCCGCCCCCACCTGCTGAAAGAGGAGAAGAGAATGATGATGAAGAGCAAGGTCAGGAAGATTGATGGATGAGATGATCATCAGCGAGCATTACTTTTGTTCCTAAAACTTTGTTTGCTCGCGCATATTTGACCTCGTTTGCTTGTTTCTTTTTAATTTTCTGCTTTAAAAAATATATCTCGGCTATGTACTTTCTTTTCTTATGTTTTTAATGAAATTTCTAGATGTTTTCATTCCATGAGCACTGACTAACTCTAACTTAACTATTTTCTTCTGAATTTTTGAAGCTTGGACTGATTACGCTTAATTAGATCAAGGTATTCTGATCTCCAGAAACCTTTTGCTTGAGCATTTCTTCTAGCTTGGACTGTTGCCGCAACAAAGAAGATTTTAGAGGGTGTTGACTTATATGATCCACTTTAAGCTTAGTTCTAGTCCCACATTTAGTTAAAAAAATCAGATAGAAAAATTTAAGTTTGGGGGTATAATTGCAAAAATTTAATGATTCATTGGGGACAATGAATAATTCAAGTTTGGGGGACTTTTTGCTACTCCAATTATTTTGCTCGAGCATTCCTCTCCTTCATTTAAAATTTGCTAGGTTGTTGAGTAACCGGGGACATTTGTGATACCCACAGTTTGTCTTAGCGTCAAAAGATAACCTAGGAAATGTGAAAAAATGAAAAAAATTATTTGCTGAAAAAAAAATGATTGTTGAAAATTTTGCTGAGAAAATTCATGGAGCAAAAGTGTTGAAGGATGAATGATGATCCAACAGTTTTTCTGTCTCCCAGAACTTAGGTGAGCTTCATCATAAAATGTTGTCATTCTGAGGGGCAAGAGATAGAATAACTAAGGATTTTTTAGCTTTATAATGAGTATTGAGCCTAGTTGGTGATGAGTTTGAGGCAAGGGTATACTGCACCATAAAGTGGGTCATCCCATGCTTAAAAGCTTATGACTGTAGGGCTGCTTAAAGTCTGAAGAATAGAAATATAAACCTCTTAAAAATGTGTCTGATAATAGAGCTAGGCTGTGGTAAGTTCTTAGGAATGAGTTAAAAGTGGTGATTGTTTGTCCATGCCGGAGGAATCATTTTGCTGTAGCAGAGCTTGGTTTTGCAGAGTGCTCAGGTAAAGGTTAAAGGTAGTGTTGGACTGTCTAGTTGGATTAAGCTATTCTTTGTCTAATGTTTTGACTTCTTGAAGGAAGGTTGGTTAGTATTGCTCGGGACGCGTAATAGTTCAAGTTTGGGGGTGTGATAACTGCCCAAAAGGTAGTTATTTAGGCCTCATTTATATAGGGATTTGTGTGTCCTTTGTGCTTAATAGGGTTGGTTTTAGATAGATATTACATGTTTTAACCCATTTGGTAGAATGGAAGCTTTGGAAATCATTTTGTGCAGATTAGTGCTGCTGGGCGACTGGAGGGAGCAAATTCTGTGCTGCAGCAAAACTGGGAACAGAACTGCCACATCACAGCTCGTTAGCCAACTTCATGAACCGACTTCTGTTGAGTTATTTTCGGGATAAAGGAGCAAGGATAGCCCTACACGTGTCCAAGTTGACCTAATTCAAGCCTCCTATCCTTCTATAAAAGGAAGTAGTCGTCTAAGTCAAAAGTATTCCATGTTTTCCTTGGAAGTCGAGTAGTATAGAGAGATTGGAGATTACCAAGAACACCATCATCTGCAAGCTGATTAAGGAGATTATTATTTTCTTTATTATCTTGTGATTATGGACGTGCCTACTCAGATTGTAATTCATATTTCCATGCTTATTATGAACTAAGTAGCTTTAGGCGTTGATTAAGTAATATGTAGTTGTCGTGCTTCATCTCTAATAATATATTGATTATTTCAACTTGCTTAATTGTTGTGCTTATTCTTATTTTATGCCCGCCTGGCCAACCGGTGTGAATACTGTTGGGTTTTATGCCCTAAAACTCGTAGATAGTGAATGTAACCATTGACCGGATATTAATGAAATAATATTGATATATTTTTCCATTAATTGTTATTAGTTATTTTATATATGTCCTTGCCTAATAATAACCCTAATCCAATAAACTAGACATCCAAGGCTGTAATATGAGTCTTGAACTATATGTAGCTACATATGGGATCATTGTTCAAGAAACAGCCTAAAGGGTCTATAGTATAGGGATAAGACTGGGTGCCTTATCCTGGTGACACTATGGATACGGCCCACTTTGTATTTGATACAAACGCTGCGATCCAACGCGTTCGTGTAGGAGACATGCGAGTGGGGGTATCCTATGCAATGAGTTTGCATAAGACCGGACCGCGAAATAGTAGCCACTGGTTATAACACCGTTAACTAGTTGGTTTTCTATTTCACTAGGACGACCTAGACAACTTAGTCTTAATCCCGAGTTGATTATGGACTCCTGCTCATGAGAGATTGTCCTTTGATTTGTATGGGTGAGAGTGGCCAATACGCCGACTCAATAAGCCTACCACTTTGGGGACAAGACCGATGGGGAGCTGGGAACATAATCGTACAAGATGGAATTCACTCTTTCCCGACTTTAGGGAAGCAGATGAGTGTTCCCTTAAGTGGTTACTCCGAGTCTTGAACAAAGGGCCCTACCCTCTCAATGGCACGAAAGGGTTTTCTGTTTGATGGTTGGACCACAAACAGGTTGTTCATTAGAGGAGAATTGGTACTTAAGGAAATAGAGGTAACCCAGGGGTAAAACGGTAATTTGACCCAGCTGGTGTTACGGACACTCGTGAAGGACTAACTAGTCGATGTTGGTCTAGATCCGTGGACACAGAAAATATGTCTGCAGTGAGAAGAGTGCAACTATGAGTCTATAGTGGAATGTACACACAGTTAACGAATATTGATTAATGTGGTTAATGAGTTTGACCAATTAATCTCACATCGTTGGAGCTTCTGATCTGCAGGTCCATTAGGTCCCACTGGTAGCTCGTAAAGTAATTTGAGGCAACTAAGTAATAAAAGTAAATTGAAAATGTTCAATTTATTAAGGGAAACAAATATAATATATATTGATATATTATTATGAGAGAAATTAATATTTGAAAAGTTCAAATATAAATTTATGGAAGTTTGAAAGAGTTCAAAATAATGAATTAATTAATTTAAGGCCTAAAATGTGTTTGGGCAAATTAATTAATTCTAGGCCGGGAATTAAATATGTGATATTTAATTGGTGGTTAATTAATTAAAGAATTCATTAACTGGGAATTAATCAATTATGGAAATAATTAATCACTTAAGGAAGTGATTAATCATTTATGGAAATGATCTAATCACTTATGGAAGTAATTAGTCATTTGTGGAAAAGATTAATCAATTATGGAATTGATTGATCATGATTGATTAATTAAGGAATAAGATTGAATCAATTATGGAAAAGATTGATTTAATTGAATATTTTGTTCATGGCCTCTCTTCTATAAATAGAACACTAGACCTAATTGGTCATGACACTTGACACTCTTGAAAGACAAGACCTAGAATTCTCTCTAGCCTCCCTCTTAGAGAAAGACTCCCACAAGTCTTTTGCCTCCTAGACTTAGAGACATACCGGTGTAACCTCTGTGGTGATTGTGTCAATCAAAGAAGAAATTTCCAGCGAAGAAAAGCAAAGGCGGCTGCTGCGTTTTCGTTCGTGGAGCGTCGTTGGCGAAGAACGGTCAAGTGTTCAACGAAGGTTTGTAATGGTTCTTCCTCTTTTCTTTAGAAAAGTTTTAAAAATAAATTAAGATTTATTTTAGCATGTTTAAACCAATTTTACAGCGGCTTTAAAGGTTGTTTAAAGTTTTGTTTGAGTTATCGTAACGGTATTTTAAAGTTAATTAGTATACGGCGTAAGGTCCAATCGATGTGCTTCCGCTGCGTGGGGACTTTTATTCCCTTCAAATACCTCTCTAGTTTCAGGGATGATTTAGAGAGTGTGTGGCAATTAATCACACTACGATCATTGTGTATTGGTGAACGCCAGTGACTGAGCTAGGGATAGCCAGTTGCCTAGTGCTTGATCGGTCGTTCTTCATTGGGGTTGAAACACATTCCAAAAGATCCGGAGTTCCGGGAGGAATCCGCTAATAATACTGCAAGAGTTTGCATGATCAATAATATTGCTAGAGCATCTTTCAAAACAATTACTAAACTTGACCAGCGCCTGTCTTTAATCTGTCTGCCTATTCGTTTCTTTGTTGTTCTGCATTTATTTTGCTTCAGCATAATTCTATAAAACCAAATCAATTTTTACCATATTTGAAACCATTAGAAAGTTGCACAAAATAGGTAAAGTGGAAGCTAATTCAGGACTCGGATTGATAATATTACTTGCTGCAAACTGTGTATACTTGCACAGGAATTCTAGAGTCTTTTTAGATCATATTTTTACTCACTCTAGGAACCCAACAGGTACCTTATCCTAATAACACTATGTGATACAACCCGCTTTGTATTCGATACAGACTTATTGTTCCAAGGTGTCCATGTAGGAGACATGCGAGCGGGGGTATCCTATGCAATGAGTTTGCATAAGACCGGACCACGAAATAGTAAACCGCTAGATGTAACAACGTTAACTAGTTAGGTTACTGTTTCAATAGGATGACCTAGGTAACTCAGTCTTAATCCTGAGCGTGTCATGAACTCCTTCTCATGAGGGATTGTCCTTTGATTAGCATGGGTGAGAGTGACCGATACGCCGACTCAATATGCCTTCCTTTTTGGGGACAAGACCGAGTGGGAGGCTGGGGACATGACAACACAAGAAGGAATTCACTCCTTCCCGCTTCTAGGAGAAGTAGATGAGTGTCCCCCTGCTAGCTCGTAAAGAGTAATTAGGAACAAATATATCTTGAGAGAATTTGAATAGTTCAATGATGGAAGAGATTGTCGAGGTCTCTTATCAAATAAATTTATAATCCACAACCTCTAAAGCTAACTTGTAGCAGTAGTGGTCGGGGTCAAACACATGGAGCACGATTATAACTTGTTTATCTTAGATTTATTGTGATGACCGGACTAATGGGAGGTTTTTATATTTGGAAAAGAAAGTAAACAAGGAAAGAAAACTAATTATGGAAAATGTTGTAAAAGGAAAGTAAGAGAATTAAAGAAAGAAGAAATAATAATACCTCAAAAGTCATGCAACCGAGATAGTCATGGTAAGTTCAATTCAATTAAATCATCATTTTCACTAATAAGTCAAAACAAGTTTAAGCCCAACGTATTCCGGCAACAAACCGAGAATCATGATCCATGTTGCTCACCGCCGAGCGATTATCGCAAGCGCATAGGTCGTCACAAGTAATATAAAACGGTAGGTAATACCAATTATCGAATCCACAGGGAGGCGAAGTGAAAATTAAGCAAAAATAAACTCTTGAGCACTAAAAATACTTGGGCGAAATAATATTTAGGGAACAGCTCATGCAAATAAAAAGGATTAAAAAATCAAAGCAATTAAAGAAAATAATTTGATCAATTGAGAAAAATAAAATATGGAGAAAGAGTTTCTTCTAAATGGGAAGAGGGATCTTGAAAATCAATTATTAGCTAAACAATTGTTATAATTATCCTATCTCGTTGCCCAACTAATTATAATCCTAGAATCTCTGCTAATCACATAGGTTCTCCTGTCGATTTCCCCTAATTGTAATTAATTCATTGTAACAACCTGAGAGTCCTTAGCACCATTAAAAATCATTAATTATTACTCTCTGATTCATTTTAGAAATCTAAGTTTAGTTAACTAATCCCGTTGTCACGATGGACAATTAAACTAGTTGCATGGATTACGATCTATCCTAATTTCTCTTCGTCGAGTTTCCATTAAGAATCAGATCATTACACAATTGGCCAGATTGAATAAAGCATTAAGCACATCCATACAAATAATTAGGACAAAAGGGCAAGAGACAGGAAATTACAACAACATTTAAACTATAATTTCATTTCAAGACCCCAAATTGGGGTTTAGCTACACATAGCTAAAATATCCACAACATTTACAATGAAAAGCATAATTAAGAGCATAAAAGGAAAGGAATTGACCGTCGAAAAACCCCTTCGCTGACGCTTGGAGTCCCGCCGAACACTCCTTGAGCCTCCTAGGATTCTCCCCAAAATTCCCCAAAATATTTCCCACTAAAGAAATCTCTCAAAAAGGCTAGAAAGCCTTGAGAGAGGCTCCAAAGGAGCCAAAGGAAGCAAGAAAGGAAGGAAAGAATGTATTGATTGATGGTAAAATGAGACACCAAGGGGTGCCTTTTATAGGCTCGGATTGGGGGCAGCGTCGCGACGCTACATGGCACAGAGTCGCGACGCTGTGATGCACGCGGCTTGTTGCCCAAGAAATGGACAGCGTCTCGACCCTGTGCCATTTTCTAGAATTTCCAGCTTCGGTCTAGGCTTCTTTTTGGGCCTTCTCTTTATTTCTTTTTGGGCTTTTTCTTCATGATTGACCTCTTTGACTCCTCTTTTGGTCCAAGCTTGGAATTTGGGCTTGATTGGCTTCATTTTGGGCATTTTTTCCCCAAAATTCACAACTTTTCTCCTAAAGACCAAATAACAAAATACATTAAATATTTTCATTAAAAACACGATTAAAGCACAGAAAAGCCTAATAAATTGGGATAGCGACATTTCTGCTCGCTATCAATCCACTATCACAAACATGCAAACGCAAGTTTGATTCTAATTTAAACTAATTAATTATCCAATTAACTAATCTAAACCGCATTGGGATCTAGCCGAATTAATTCACATGCAACGGGCAACAAACCACAATTACAATTGATTAAATCATTTAGTTCTAGGGACGCATGTGTATGGACATAACGTTAACCAATATGCTACTTAGAATTAGCAAGTAAATTTAGAGAGGGCGCGGTCAAGGTTGTCAATCTTTCCTACCACAAACTAAATTTATAGAAAAAGAACTAAAATCACATAAACATGCTTTGATAATTCAAACAAGAAATTTCATTAATAGAATATGAACTTACTCTTGACTTCCCGGTTACATGAATGAAGAATCTAGCCTCTTATGGAGCAAGAACAAGCTTGATACATAAAGGAAAGCAAGAAAAACTAAGAAGAATGGTGGAAAGGGGGAGAGAGATGGACTACAATGTTGTAGTGAATTGTGTATTGAGGGATGATTCTAAACCTACACCAAATGCCTCTATTTATAGGGATTCTTGGCCTTCAATTCGTGGTAGAATGGTGCTGAATTGGATCTTCAAACATGGAAAATTTCAGCCAAATTTGGAAAATTTGAATTCTGGAAAACTGTCTAGCGTCGCGACGCTGTGCATCAAGCGTCTCGACGCCGTCCCTTCAATTTTGGAAAATATTTCTCGGATTGCTCTAGCGTCGCGATGCTGTTGCGCAAGCGTCTCGACGCTGATGAGGCTCCAGGGGCAGAATTGTCATTTTATGCTCCGGTTTCGCTCGTTTAAGCCCCGAATTGTTTCCAAAGCTCCGGTGAGGACCTATAGACATATTATACTCATTTTAAAGCATTTTTCACAAGGAATTTAACTAAGATAAGAAAATTGAGAGATTCTAAGTGTATAATAAATTGGACTTATCAAATACCCCCAACCTAAACCTTGCTAGTCCTCGAGCAAGCATAGAATAAAATCAAGAATAATTGAGATTTATTTAGTTGCAATTCATATAGCTCCAACCTTAACATTCAAAAGAATCATTCAACTTATTCGAAGCATGTAACACATTTAAGCAATAATTAAACAATTCAAAATTTTCATGAATTTCTCTTGCATGTGTGTGTGGAGCACTTTCCTAAGGTGTTTTTATTAACCCGGGATAACCATATGAGAACCTCAACTCATCTTCCCCCTACATTGGTCAAAGACCTAACCATTAAGTAATCCAAATAGTAAAACGAGTAATACATTACTAGGCGCCTGAAAATAGAAACAATTTATATTTAGCATTTATAAGATGACACTAGCTTTCACACACCTATTGCAGGGACCAATCACTACAGGAAAAATCACATACGATAGCATTCATAAAACGCTATCGTAAGGCTACGATAGCGTTTTATGAAACGTTGTCGTAGCCCATGTTATTGAAAGTCTGAGACTTTTAATAACGTTTTTTCCCGCTATCGATATCGCTATAGAAAGTCTATATTTATTGCGTTATTCTAATGTTATGGAAACCTTTCATAGCGTTAAAATACCGCTATGGTTTCTCTTTCATAACGTTTTTTATAGCAGTAAAACAATGCTATAAAAGACATATCATGACGTTTTTTGCCACGTTGTTGTAGCCGATGTTATTGAAAGCCTCCAACTTTTCATAGCGTTTTTTCAATGCTATTGAAAACGCTATAAAAAGTTCATTTTTTATTGCGTAATTCTAATGTTATGAAAAATTTTCACAGCATTAGAAAAATGCTATGACTGGTCTTTAATAACATGTTTTATAACATTGAAATAATGTTATAGAAAATATAGGATAGCATTTTTAATTTTGCTATGATAGACACACTAATTGACTTTTAATAGGGTTTTTTTTAAAAAATATATATATATATTATGTTGTTTTGTACCATTTGTTTCAAATGTTATCATATTAAAAAAAATCAACTTAAACTAGTTTATAATATATTTAAATACATTTTCAAAAGTAAGAACATATATATCTATCGAAGTCGCTTGTCTTATCATGTATAGTGTAACGTCCACAATATTTACTTACTATAAACGACATTACCAAACTTAATCCTATTATTCACTCAAAGACTACAAAAAAAATCGGCAACATAATGACATAACTGTAGCTAACCTAAAAAGTTCAGCCACATGCTAAGACAACAAATAACTCCAAAGAATTCCAAATAGAATTACAAGTCAAATCTCGTAACAAATTCTATTTCAATAACTCGAATGAACTTATAAGTCTAACACAATGCTAACTACAAGAATAAGATACATCCCTCGAATTAAATAACACTCAATTGATTAAAACGATCCTTCTAACAACCACTATTCCAGTAAAAGATAAGAATGAAATTAAGACTTAGAGAGTTATTCTTCCTCAGACCTCCTCCTCAGCATCACCCGATTCGTAGTAATCTTCATCCCCTGCAAAATTTAGTGGTGGGTCAGTACAAACCACATTACTATTAACTTTACTTCTTTTAAGAAAAACTATCATGTCATAAACTAAACTACCACTAAAAAAACAATAATCGTCCGTACTTTGACAGAAATTGTCCGAACTTACATTACCATACCGACGCATTTAGAAAAATTCATGTATTCAAATCATTCATAAGCACACACAGTTTTCTTAAAAATTCTTTCCTTCTTAAAATGTTTATCAACAACAAGATATCAGATAACATGTTCTTAATTTCATACATTAACACCTACAATTGCATTATCATTCTCATTTCTCGCCTAATTCTACAAAATAACATAAAAATAAGTACAAAAAAGTCATTTTAGTGATTCAAGTGCAATAAAATGCAGAGAATAATAAAAAAATGGGAAAATTTCATTTTTAACCCTAAACTTTAGGGGTTGTATCAATTTTAACCTTGAACTTTCAATTTCATCAAATTGAACCCTAAACTTAACAAGTTGTATCAATTTTAACCCTGAACTTTCAATCTCATCAAATTGAACCTCAAATTTACCAAATCGTATCGATTTTAACCTTAAACTTGCAAAAGTGTTACAATGTATACCTTTGGTTAACTTTGTTTTTTAACCACCGTACGTAATTGATTATTTCTTTTTTTTTTCTTAATTCACATTGCATCTGAATTGGTTTCTTATAAATAAAATATTGAAGAAACTTTATTTTAGATGACTTTTTCTCGTTGTTGAGGATTTTATGGGAGTTTTTTTTTGCTGCTATTTAAGATTACGAAAACAAAGAAATTTTTTAAGGTTTTTATCTTCAAATATTTGCTGGTCTTTTCTTGTTGCTAAGAACTTTGTGGGATTTTTTTCCTTCTTTTAATGTTTTTTTTTCTTGCTAATTAGAAGAATGTACAAATCTAGGAAACAGAAATAAAGAAATTTCGAGTTTTTTATTTCTCATATTGGCTAGATTTTTCTTGTTGCCAATAACTCTGACTTTTTTTTTTAATAATAATGAGAAGAATTGTCTGAGATATTTAATTTCTTAAAGAGTTTTTCCAACGAATTTCTTACAAAACACTAGCTCAGGTGCAATATGAGTTTAAAAAAATAAAAGGAAATTGTCAATTACATATTTTAATAGCAATTCAAATGAAAAGTTGACAAAAGGTCTACATTGCAACATTTATGCAAGTTGGAGGTTCAAATTGATACAATTTGTTACGTTTGAGGTTCAATTTGCTAAAATTAAAAGTTTAGGGTTAAAATTGCTACAACCTACAAAATTCAGGGGTAAAAATTGTTTTTTCCCCTAAAAAAATCCAACAAGTCAAACACAAAAAAGTTGGCTCAAATAAACTAATGCATCTGCTACCATTGTTTTCTTTAGTTTATCCATGGGCTATTTCGAATAATAATTGAATCAAACAAACATATTACTCACGATAAGCTTCAATCCCCATAACAAGAAGTTAACCTAAAACAAAGAAGATTTGACAAAAACAAAACAAAGTATGAAGAATTCATCAACAACTCCAAAGCTCAAAAATTAAAAACATTACAAATACACACATTATGGATACACTACTAGGCCTTCAAACTCAACACAACATATGTAACAGATCTTCCAAAAAGTGATTCTCAGGAGTGGAAAAAACGTGTGAAGCAATAACATATCCCAACTCATAGCATTCATTTAACTCATCTGAAATATTACCTAGTCTTTCTGGGCACGCCTAGTGTCACAATCGCACTCTTTTGGAACGTGCAAGCGATTGTGCGGCACTTACCCTCGCCCACGAGTAAGTCAGCCAATTCGATCTCAGATCGCCGATGGCACAACGGGCCTATCTCGCAACCTCCACCCCCGTTCTTGGAAAACGGTTTTAGAAAACGGGGTTAGAGAAAAAGCTTTGGAAAACGTTTGAAAGCATTTTGAAAGAATATTGGTTGCACAGACTATCAAGTAAGCAAAGGCACAACAACAGCTTGATAGCATACAACTCTCGGGTAGGAAGGTTTGACAACTAGTCGTACCCCCCTATAGTATATTATTAAGCATTTTAGCCTTGGCAGGCTTAAACATGGAAATCACGAGGAGTCATACACTTGAGAAATGCAAGGGAAAATAAACAAGCGATATAAAGGAAATACATATAATGAAAGCATGAGGGGAATGGGTTGTCATGGGCATGCGGCCATGGGCAACACGCCTTGGACAAGCATGACCGTGACACTCTCCCCCACTTAAATGGTTGACGTCCCTGTCAACCGACGCTGCTCGAACTCTGCGATCTTGATAGCAGCTGACTTCAAGTCTTCAACCCGCTCCCAACTAATCTCAGCATCTGGGAGCCCTTTCCACTTTACCAGGAACTCTTGAACGTCTCGACGAGGTTTACCTGTGCGACGAATTCTATCTGCCAAAATCTCTTCTACTTCTTTGTCATTCAGGTTCTGCATTGTGACTGGGGCCCGCGTCACTTCATTGCGCTCGGAGTCTTCGGGGTCGGGATGATAGGGCTTCAAGTTACTAACGTGGATGACAGGGTGAATCTTCATCCACGAGGGTAACTGAACCCTATAAGATGTTTTACCGACCTTCTGGATCACTTCGACAGGGCCTTCGTATTTTCGAACAAGGCGTTGGTCTTTCTTCCCTCTGAACCGAATCTGTTCTGGTCTCAGCTTGATCAGAACTCTGTCTCCCGCTTGGAATTCCATTGGCCGTCGTTTCTGATCGGCCCATTTTTTCATACGCTTTGACGCTTTCTCTAAGTACGCACGGGCTATTTCCGACGTCTGTCTCCACTCTTTGGTGAAGTTGTAAGCTTGGGGACTCTTCCCCGCATACGGATGGTCTATCACATGCGGCATCAACGGCTGTCTTCCGCATACTAACTCGAAAGGAGTCTTTCCTGTTGCCGAACTCTTTTGGCAGTTGAAACTGAACTGAGCAACATCGAGCATCTCAGCCCAATTTTTCTGTCGGGCGTCAATAAAATGACGCAAGTACTCCTCGAGCATACTGTTGAATCGCTCTGTCTGGCCATCTGTCTGCGGGTGGTAGCTGGAGGAAATATTTAGATGAGAACCGAGTAATCTAAACAATTCCGTCCAGAATGTTCCGGTGAATCGAGCATCTCGATCACTAAGGATACTCTCGGGTACACCCCATAACTTGACAACATTCTTGAAAAACAACTGTGCTGTCATTTCAGCTGAGCACATCTTCGGAGTCGGAATAAACGTGGCGTACTTCGAAAATCGGTCAACGACCACGAGAATTGATTCAAATTCTCCAATCTTAGGGAGATGCGTGATGAAATCGAGAGATACACTCTCCCATGGTCTCGAGGGCACGGGCAGAGGTTCCAGCAACCCTGCTATCTTGGCCCGTTCCACCTTGTCTTCCTGGCACACGAGGCAGGTCTTAGTAAACAACATTACATCGTCTCGAAGGCTTGGCCAGAAGTACCCCTGCTTAACCAGTGCATAAGTTCGTTGCCACCCAGAGTGGCCGGGCCACGGAGTATCGTGACATTCTTCGATTAAGAGCTTCCTGAGGTTCCCCGAACGGGGGACATACAGACGGTTGCCCTTGGTTAGGAGCAACCCATCTTCGACCCAGAACTGACGGGTCTTTCCTTCTTCAGCCAACTTCATTATTGCTTGGGCTGCGGTGTCGTTCTTCAAATGCTCCTTGATTGTCTCGCGGACAGTTCCGCTCAATCTGCTCGCTTTTAGGTGAGCTAGCATGCACAGGGCCGCATGCTCGCTCTTCCGACTTAAAGCGTCCGCCGCTTGGTTGGCCTTACCCGGCTTATGTTCGAATTGAAAGTCAAACTCTGTGAGACACTCCTGCCATCTCGCTTGCTTGGAGGACAACTTCGGCTGACTGAAGAAGTGACAAATAGAGCTATTATCAGTCTTGACGATGAACTTGGCCCCTAGAAGGTACTGCCTCCAAGCTCTCAAGAAGTGGACAACTGCCAACATCTCTTTCTCTGAGGCCACATACCTCCTTTCCGCATCATTCAGCTTGCGGCTTTCATATGCGATGGGGTGACCATCCTGAATTAGGACGCCCCCCAGCGCGAAGTCTGATGCATCGGTCTCAACTATGAAAGGTTTAGTAACATCGGCAATACCGAGTACCGGACCTTCCATCATTGCACGCTTCAATCCGTCGAATGCGGATTGACATTCCGGAGTCCAACTCCACGTCTTGTCTTTCTTTAACAATTCTGTCAGGGGGCTTGCGCGATTCGAAAAGCCCTCTACAAATCGTCGATAGTAGTTGGCTAGCCCTAGGAAGGAACGCAAACCTGTTACTGTCGTTGGAACTTCCCAATCTCTGATGGCTGCCACTTTCCCATCTTCCATACCAATACGGTCTGCTTCAATTACGTGCCCGAGGAAATTGATACGCCGTTGAGCAAAAGAACATTTCTCTCTTTTCACATACAGTTGGTTTTTCTTCAATTTCTCAAAAACCAACTGCAGGTGCATTTCATGTTCTTCCATGGTCGAGCTATAGACCACTATATCGTCAAGGTAAACTACCACGAATTTGTCGAGATATTCGTGAAACACTTGGTTCATTAGTGTGCAAAAGGTAGCTGGAGCGTTCGTTAGGCCGAATGGCATGACTAAGAACTCGAAGGCTCCGTACCTCGTGACACACGTAGTCTTGGGTTCGTCTCCTTTGGCGATTCGTACCTGGTAATATCCCGACCTGAGGTCTAACTTCGAAAAGTATCTTGCCCCATGAAGGCGATCGAACAAATCAGTGATAATAGGCAACGGGTACTTGTTCCGAACCGTGAGCTTGTTAAGGGCTCGATAATCAATACATAGTCGCAGGCTTCCGTCTTTCTTCTTCTGGAATAACACTGGGGCTCCATAAGGAGCCTTTGCAGGTCTAATGAATCCCGCGTTCAATAGCTCGTCCAACTGCTTCCGAAGTTCGGCCAACTCAGGTGGGGCCATCCGGTACGCGTTCTTAGCGGGCGGCTTCGCCCCTGGTATCAACTCAATCTCGTGGTCTATTCCCCGCCGTGGAGGAAGGGAATTAGGCAAACTGTCGGGCATTACGTCTCGAAACTTGTCCAATACATGCTGGATCTCTCTAGGAACAGGTTCCTCTGACTTCTCATTGTCTATCATCGGGATTGCCATGAAGGTGGGTTCCTCATGAGCGAGGCCTTTCTTCAGCTGGAGGGCTGAAATCATCTTCACCCCGTTTGGCTGCTTGATGCTGGTTTGAACGACCGTGGGGCTGGACCCCGTGATTACTAAGCACTTGGTCAGGGGCATTGGGATAACTTGGTGTTCAAGGAGAAATTCCATCCCCAACACCACATCAAAGTCATCCATTTTCACGATCACGAAGTCGACCTGTCCGCTCCATGCCCCCAGCTTGATTACTGCTCTCTTCGCAAGCCCCATGATGGGTAAGGCGGCAGAGTTTACCGCTTTCATCTTTCCTGTATCGTTCTGCCATCGCAGGTTCAAACGTCGTGCTTCTGTTTCGGTCATAAAGTTGTGGGTGGCACCAGAGTCAACCATGGTACTCTTGGCCGGCTTCTGGTTAACCCACGCCTCGACATACATGAGACCCCGTTCCAGTGGTTCCTTTCCTCCTTCAGACTTCTTTTGGAGAGCTGACAAGAATTTCAAGGCCCCCATACGAGGGTTATCGTCGTTCGTTTCACTTGTCGTATCCGTTTCAACAGTCTCGGCCTCTGGTTCAGCGTTGGCCGTCAACGAGGCCTGAAAAGCTTTTAAGGCTGCTCGATTCGGGCAGTGGTATACTCGATGTGGCCCCTTGCAAATGAAACATGACATGGGCCTCTCATTAGAAGGCTGTTGATTCGGGTTCCGATAAAAATTTCCACCTCTGGGTTGGAAGGTATTACGATTCCCTGCTCCAGTTCTGTCTCCTCCCCCACTTTTGGGAGAGCCAGATCGCGCGGGTTTGTTCCCGCCACTCGAAGAGGCCTGATTCCGTCTCTGATCCTGGGGTATGTCATTGCTAAGGTCAAACAGACGTTCTGCGGCGGCATATGCGTCTGATAGGGTCTGCACTCTCTGTTCGTAGAGTTTGGACTTTGCCCACGACTTCAATCCCTCCACAAAGCAGAATACCTTGATTTTCTCGGACATGTCTCGTATGTCCAACATCAAACCGGCAAACTGTTTGACGTACTCTCGGATAGTTCCCGTGTGCTTCAATTCACGTAACTTCCGTCTTGCCAAGATTTCAACATTTTCTGGGAAGAACTGAGAACGCAACTCTTGTTTCAGTCTCTCCCACGTGTCGATGACACATCGGCCCTCTTGGACGTCCCGATACCGGGATCTCCACCACAGTTTCGCATCATCAGCTAGATGCATGGTTGCTAACGTGATCTTTGACTCTTCAGTCGTTGTACTCGTGGCCCTGAAGTACTGTTCCAGGTCGAATATGAAATTCTCCAGGGCTTTGGCATCTCGAACCCCACAGAAGGGTTTTGGTTCTGGGACCTTTACTTTGTTAACCTGAACTGTGCCCCCTGTCGGGGCTTGGTTCCCCACTGCTCTCATGGTGAGGTTTATCTTGGCACTCAGATCCGCCACTTCGGCCCTGACTATATCGAGGGCAGCTTTCACATCTTCAGACAGTTCAGTGACCATCTGAACTATCGCTTTTTGGGAGCTGTCTAGACCATCAACACGCTCCTCCATCTGGGCAACAGAGCCCGTCGAGTTGTCTCCACGCTCGAAGCTGCTAGGTTTCGCAGCTCTACTCTCGAGGTTTTCAACCCTCATAATCAACTCTTGGATGGGCATTCCATCCACGCGGCCAGCTACCGCATCGATCTTGTCTGTCCTCGTCGCAATTTCTTCAAGACGAGATTCTAGGAAGCGAACCGAATCAGGGACTTCCCTCAGGTAGAGCATCTGCTCTTCGATCTCTACCAATCGTTCCACATGGGTCTTGCCCAACTGTTTTGCTGCCGACATGATTTCGGACTTCTATTTCAGGAGCCAACTAGGCTCTGATACCAACTGTCACAATCGCACTCTTTTGGAACGTGCAAGCGATTGTGCGGCACTTACCCTCGCCCACGAGTAAGTCAGCCAATTCGATCTCAGATCGCCGATGGCACAACGGGCCTATCTCGCAACCTCCACCCCCGTTCTTGGAAAACGGTTTTAGAAAACGGGGTTAGAGAAAAAGCTTTGGAAAACGTTTGAAAGCATTTTGAAAGAATATTGGTTGCACATACTATCAAGTAAGCAAAGGCACAACAACAGCTTGATAGCATACAACTCTCGGGTAGGAAGGTTTGACAACTAGTCGTACCCCCCTATAGTATATTATTAAGCATTTTAGCCTTGGCAGGCTTAAACATGGAAATCACGAGGAGTCATACACTTGAGAAATGCAAGGGAAAATAAACAAGCGATATAAAGGAAATACATATAATGAAAGCATGAGGGGAATGGGTTGTCATGGGCATGCGGCCATGGGCAACACGCCTTGGACAAGCATGACCGTGACACCTAGCATAAGAGAAATTGTTGAACTGCTCACACTCATCGACTGCTTAGCAAGACCATAACTTTTTCGTACTACTAGCCAAACGAAACAGAAGAACCAAATCCAACCTGAATTTTGAAGATGCAAAATGTTAGAGAAAAGACAGAAATCTAAGTACCGCAACCCCCAATAGCACACAATTGACACAAAGTCTACTCTCATGAAGACAAAGTAATACAGTGGAAAGTCATTAACTAGTGTATGCCTTTGACTAATTGAAGGTGAAACTTCTCTGGATCATCGGGTTTAAACAGTAGCCTCAGAATCCGATACATATTATATACCTAAATAAATAACGCCCCAGCCACAACCTCACCCCAAAAGTTAGGCAGTGATTGGAGCAAAAGACCAAGATGGCAACTTAAGGCCTCACCTAACATACTTTTTGATTACTTTCATGGGACAACTCAAAGCCTATAACTATATCTGAATTATACAATTGTGATCTTGGTAAAAACCTGTCTTAATTCAAGAGAGAATTAATATTCAGGGAGAGTTTTAGGTTCCCCCTCAAAAGGAGGGTAGCTGGAGACAGAAGCTGAAGTGAATTGGTTCAGAAAGGTGATTAGAATTCAATACAGTTCCACTGAATTGCTAAATCATCTAGGAATCTAATTTCATCTCTTGTTATTGATGATTATTGCACAACATTTTACAACGAATTCCAGGGTCAACATAGCGTCTAATTAAACCATCATGGAATGGTTAAATGTGGCAGTTCAGGCACCAAATCTACTGTTCGACCCTAATAACCATCCATATCAAACTTACAGTCAGACCCATTACAACCAGCATACTGAAAAAACTACCAACTACGCAAAAAGGATTCTCAAATGCCCATTAGAAACATAAAAAAAATTGGAACAAGCTAAACAGGCTAGAAACCTTATGAAGGAAAAATCAACTTTTATGGGATTCCATCAAATGCCAAACTTACCAATTAGAAAGAAAAAGACAATATATCCTAGTTGTATCGTTTACATTCCATTTCACATCAATTAATCAGACCCACACGATATAATAACTAGACTGTCAAAGGTTTGCCAAAGAAAATGAATGGAAACTCCCACAAGGTTCATTCAAAACGCTCCAAAAGAATTGAAATGCCTGATAAGAAAAGTTCGAAGCCTTGGCAAGATAAAATTACCACCAAAATGAAATGTAAAATGAATTGAGGAGCTATCTATGGGCAAAATTGTTTTACATACCTCATTAGCATGAAAAAACCAAGGTGAAGGCCTCATGCCAATGCCTTTAAGAACTACAAAATCAAACATCGTTACCGGTAAAAAATGCCACCTGCCTTTAAGAACTAAAGTCAAAACAACAAGTATCACAAAATTTGTGCTCTCTGTAAATGAGAAACTTCATAAGTTGACATCAAAACTGAACAACAGTACCATGCAAATGTCGAATGTTTCCACCGGGAGGTTGTCTTTAGACCTCCATCGCAAGCGAGTTTCAAGTTCAAAGGAACAAATAGTGGCACCATTCCTAAGGTGGTTTATGCAGTGAAGGCTATGAGATTGGTTGGTCGGGGAGCATGGGCTCTTCTAGCTAGCGTGGTTGATACGAAGCGTGTAGAGAATACTGTAGATGCAGTGCCAGTTGTGAAAGAATTTGCAGATGTTTTCCCCGATGACCTTCCAGGGTTACCTCCTACTCGAGAAGAGGATTTCAACATTGAGCTCGAGCTAGGGACCCCTCCTATTTCCAAAGCTCCGTATAGGATGGCTCTAGCAGAGTTGAAGGAACTTAAGGTGCAGATTCAAGAACTACTGGATAAAGGTTTTATCCGTCCTAGCGTGTCCCCGTGGGGTGCACCGGTCCTATTTGTGAAGAAAAAAGATGGATCTATGCGGTTATGTATAGACTACAGAGAGTTGAATAAAGTAACCATAAAGAACAGATACCCTCTTCCGAGAATAGACGACCTCTTTGATCAGTTGCAAGGAGCAGCAGTGTTCTCCAAGATTGACTTGCGCTCAGGCTACCACCAGTTGAGGGTAAGAGAGGAGGACATTCCGAAGACGGCTTTCGGATCTAGATATGGACATTATGAGTTCATTGTGATGTCATTCGGCTTGACAAATGCACCCGCGGTATTTATGGACTTGATGAATCGCGTGTTCAAGGATTTCCTGGATACCTTCGTGATTGTATTCATTGATGACATACTGATCTACTCTAAGTCAGATGAGGAGTGATGTGGACTTTTCCTAACCGCAAGCGCACGGGTCAAGTAATAATAAAGAGTTCGTAAATACGAGTGTCGTCCTCTGGATTGAATTTTTAAGCAAATAAAGTATTGTGAATTATCTTGCCCAATTTTATTTAGGGATCAAAAAGTGATGAATGAATGATAATAAAACTAAATCAAAGCAAGTAAAAAGAATGGAAATTCAATTGGGAAAACTACTTAGGGAATTGATTTCGCCGATTTAGTTTATGATTAATTTTAAGGAATAAGTTATTATGCACAATGGAATTATGAGCCAAAGACCCTTTAATCACAACTACCTCTCCCGAGTATAATTGATTCTCATGCAAATTAACCAACTTGATATCCCTATCTAAGTTTATTAATCATGCAAGGCAATGAGATCTTTCAACCAATTCTAAAGTTAATCTAAAACCGTCACGAAATAGAAACTAAACTTTAGTCATGCAATCTTGAGTAAGTCTAAATCAAATCCCCTCTCCCGAGCTAGATTCGAAACTTAACTCATCCAACTAATGGCCAATTAATTGAAAGCATTAAATCAAGATTACAAACATAATAACATTGCACAACTTAAACCAAAAATCAATCCATAAACTTAATCAACTACATCAATCCCTAAGCTACAAGTTTAGCTACTCATGAATGTAAATACAAGCTCAACTAAACATGTGAAAGCCATAAATCTAACTAAAGAAAGAAAAGGGAAAAGAAAACTCAATGTAGGTCGAGTCCGACGTCCCCGTCACGATCCCCACGAACAATGGGTTGATTTCCAAATCTCTCCCTTTGTTTTCAGCCTCCAAGTGCTCTGTTCTGCCCTGTTTACGGCTCTCAAAGGTCCCAAAATCGAACTCCCCAAAACCTAGCCGAAAATAAGCCTTTATTCTGTTTTTTCGTCTTAGCGTCGAGACGCTGCCTTCAAAACGCGCGTTTCAGGAAAGGAAATTATACATCGTCGAGACGCTAAGGTCGCAGCGTCTCGACGCTGTGACCTTTACGCGCCTATTCTGATATGGAATGCTAGCGTCGAGACGCCTAAGGGCTAGCGTCTCGACGCTAGTCACCTTTTGATCGAATTTTGACTTTTTTCCATTTTGATTCTTTTTCCTTCCTTTGCATCTTTTCACGTCCCGAGCACCCGATTAACTCCAATATTGCGCTATAGCTCCAATCTACCATTTCCTACAAAATAAACATTAAAGCACAATAAAATGGCCCAAAAATCATAAAAGACTAGCTAAATTAAATAAGTAAAGATAGCTAGCTATGCTCGCTATCAAATACCCCCAAACTTAAGCTTTTGCTAGTCCTCGAGCAAACTAGAAATCAAACATACAGTAGAAAAATGGATGCAACAATCATGACTCAATCCTCAAGGCTCAAAAGTCAATAACCAAGCAAGCAAGAGACATGCACAGAAGGACCAATGAGGGCGACAAATTAAAAATTTTCCAAAATTAACTTGCACAAGCGAGATCTAACTCAACAAGATCAGACTCTACTAGCTCGGGATTGGATTATTAAACTCTCAGCTCATCTTCCCTCTACACTGGCACTAAGGCTTCACTAATGAGTTAATGCAACAAATTAGTTTGTTTATCTCCATACTTAGGTGCTTTTAATTAACAAATGAATTAAGCATTTATATGTGGCACTAGCTTTCACACACCCATTGCAGGGACCCTTAACCTGAGTTTTCTCTGGTTGGCCTAACTGATCACAACAGGGGTAGCTCTTTTTGCCTTAATCTTTATTAACCATTGCATATTGCGCGCATAAGTCATGACTTCTTTCTTTTTCAATAAAAACAACAAGAATGATTTTTTTCGTTATGAACATAATAAGCAGATATTCTTTTCTTTTCTCCTAAGCAAGATCAAACATGCTAATTTGCAAAAAATTAACTCTTTAGCTCTACCCTACACCTATCGAGGTGACAACAAGCATATGAACCCAATAATTCGCTCCTAAGCATTCAAATCCAAATCTAGCCAAGACAAATACTCTACTCATGCAAGCCATCTCCTAGAAAAATTTTAAAAAGTCTCCCTTTTTGGGCACTTATGCTTACATCTCATCACAAGCTTGAAAATTGACAAGAAAGCCTATCCTAGGACATCATAATCATGCAAAAGTAGCATCCAGAAAACAACCATATGCATAATTCAAAGAAAGCTCAAAACTATAGCCCGGACTCAGATGCTCAAGGGCTCCACAAACATGCTAATCCACCCCCAAACTTAAAATATGCATTATCTCAATGTATAAAGAAAATAAGGCATAAACAAGCATGAGAACAATAAAAGAATGACAGGAGTAAACAATACTGGCCTAGAATGATGATGACTTCTTGCTTGAGAGCTTGGAATCTTGAAAGCTTGAAAGCAAAGGAGAGAAAGAAAACAGGACCTACAAAACAAAAACAAACAATAAATAAAAAACAAAAAGAAAACACACTAAACTTACTTGGGTTGCCTCCCATAAGCGCTTGTTTAACGTCATTAGCTCGACGTGTTGACCTTGCTTCAAGGAGGCTTTTGTTCTGTGAATCCACCAGAGGTGCTCTTTCTTGCACCTTTCCTGTAGCCCATGAAAAGCACCTCATCTTTAGAGTCTTCAACTGCTTTAAAGATCTCTTTTTCGTTCTTGACTCTAATAGTGAGCTCCCTACGCTCAATATCTATAATCACTCGCCCAGTAGCGAGGAATGGTCTTCCTAATATGACAGGCATTGAAGGATTTTCTATCATGTCCATAACATACAAGTCAATAGGGAGGAAAAATCTACCTACTCTGATTAACACATTTTCTACAATACCAACTGGTCTCACCACAGATTGATCAACCAATTGGAGCTTTACAGGAGTAGACTTAATCTCACCTACATCTAACTTTTTACACAACGATAGGGGAATGATATTAATGCTAGCACCTAAATCACATAATGCTCTAAAAGAATAAGTACCAAAACTACAAGGAACAGAAAAACTCCCTGGATCTGCTACTTTTTCAGGTACTTTCTGTTGTACTCTGGTGCTGCATGTGGAAGCAAGATAAACAGTGTCAACCTTCTTTTCCTTTCGCTTCTTTGCTAACCACTCCTTCATGAACCTGTTGTATTGGGACATCTCTAATGCCTCTGCAAAAGGAATATTAATATTTAGATTCATAAAAGTATTCATAAATTTATCAAACTGAACCTGATTATTCTTTTTCTTATTTTTCTTTTTCTTTTCCTTGGGAACCATCAGTGTGGGAGAAGGAATAGGAGGCTCAAGGTTAGGCTTTTTAGCCTCATCAGATGATGTGTCCTCCTCAGCTTCCCCTGTAGGCGTTTCATAGTCCTCAGATTCAGGTTCCTCTTCAGATTCCTCCTAGTGCACAGTGATTGCCTTACAATACTCCATCTGGGGTTTCTCTTGTTCAGCTGGGGCCTTACCTTTATTCATGGTGCTTACAACATTCACCAACTGTCCCAGCTGAGTCTCAATGTTCTTTATGGCTGCACTGTGGCCATTCACCGTGGTGTTAATAGCAATGACTGCCTCCTCTAGTTTGGTTGTCCTGTTACTAGACTCTGCAATGAAAGCTCCAACAAGATCTTCTAACTCTTTGAATCGCTCCCAGGCTTCAAACAGCTGCTCATCATACTGTTGCTGGAATGTCCCAATCTCGGTCCTCAGTTTGACCGTCTTTGCAGGAGGAAAAAATTTCTTTAAAAAGGCCTGGACCAAAGCATCCAAGGTGGTGATGCTCCCAGGAGTGATAGACTGCAACCAATCTCGTGCTTTATCCTGCAAAGAAGAGGGAAATAAACGTAAGCGAATAGCATCCTCAGAGACTCCATTAATCTTTACCGTCCCACAAATGTCCAAAAATGATTTAAGATGAGAATTTGGATCCTCGGTGGGCGATCCTCTGTATGCACAGTCTCGAGCCATCTGAATGAGGCCGGTCTTCAACTCAAAGTTGTTGGCATTAATCGGTGCATAGACAATCCCCGACTGTTGCCCCTGAAACACAGGCTGAAAATAATCTCTAATAGGCCTAGGCTCGTCAGGTGGATTTTGGTCAACCATTTGAAAATTTTCTCTAGTTTCCCTTCGAAGCCTATGGATGGTTCTTTCTATCTCGGGATCGAGAGGTGCTAAAATTAGATCTTTATTCCTACGCATAAACAAACAAAACTACCCTAAAAAGGAAAGAAAACAATTATGGAAAGACATAAAGACAAGAATACAACTAGTCTAAAAATGGAAAATATAATCTAAAAAAGGAAACAAAAAAACTAATATGCAATGCAAAAATAAATATGGAAAACACAAATAAGGAAACTAATCTAAAAAAGAAAAAAAACAAGAACAAATAAGAAAAAGATTACACAACTAAAAGAAAAACTAACCTAGAAAATCAAATATGGAAAGAAAAACAAATAAGGAAAAAAAAATTGCAATCAACTAGAAAAGGTAAAAATACACCCTAAATTAAGATCAAACAATTTTTTCACAATATCAATCTAGCTAAATGTGCCAATCCCCGACAACGGCGCCAAAAACTTGATGTGAACGTTTCCTAACCACAAGCGCACGGGTCAAGTAATAATAAAGAGTTCGTAAATACGAGTGTCGTCCTCTGGATTGGATTTTTAAGCAAATCAAGTATTGTGAATTATCTTGCCCAATTTTATTTAGGGATCAAAAAGTGATGAATGAATGATAATAAAACTAAATCAAAGCAAGTAAAAAGAATGGAAATTCAATTGGGAAAACTACTTAGGGAATTGATTTCGCCGATTTAGTTTATGATTAATTTTAAGGAATAAGTTATTATGCACAATGGAATTATGAGCCAAAGACCCTTTAATCACAACTACCTCTCCCAAGTATAATTGATTCTCATGCAAATTAACCAACTTGATATCCCTATCTAAGTTTATTAATCATGCAAGGCAATGAGATCTTTCAACCAATTCTAAAGTTAATCTAAAACTGTCACGAAATAGAAACTAAACTTTAGTCATGCAATCTTGAGTAAGTTTAAATCAAATCCCCTCTCCCGAGCTAGATTCGAAACTTAACTCATCCAACTAATGGCCAATTAATTGAAAGCATTAAATCAAGATTACAAACATAATAACATTGCACAACTTAAACCAAAAATCAATCCATAAACTTAATCAACTACATCAATCCCTAAGCTACAAGTTTAGCTACTCATGAATGTAAATACAAGCTCAACTAAACATGTGAAAGCCATAAATCTAACTAAAGAAAGAAAAGGGAAAAGAAAACTCAATGTAGGTCGAGTCCGACGTCCCCGTCACGATCCCCACGAACAATGGGTTGATTTCCAAATCTCTCCCTTTGTTTTCAGCCTCCAAGTGCTCTGTTCTGCCCTGTTTACGGCTCTCAAAGGTCCCAAAATGGAACTCCCCAAAACCTAGCCGAAAATAAGCCTTTATTCTGTTTTTTTGTCTTAGCGTCGAGACGCTGCCTTCAAAACGCGCGTTTCAGGAAAGGAAATTATACATCGTCGAGACGCTAAGGTCGCAGCGTCTCGACGCTAGCGTCTCGACGCTGTGACCTTTACGCGCCTATTCTGATATGGAATGCTAGCGTCTCGACGCTAGTCACCTTTTGATCGAATTTTGACTTTTTTCCATTTTGATTCTTTTTCCTTCCTTTGCATCTTTTCGCGTCCCGAGCACCCGATTAACTCCAATATTGCGCTATAGCTCCAATCAACCATTTCCTACAAAATAAACATTAAAGCACAATAAAACGACCCAAAAATCATAAAAGACTAGCTAAATCAAATAAGTAAAGATAGCTAGCTATGCTCGCTATCAAGGAGCACGAGGAACATCTTAGGAAAGTTTTAACGACATTAAGGGTCAACAAACTGTATGCTAAGTTTTCTAAATGTGAATTTTGGCTCCAACGAGTTTCGTTCTTAGGGTATGTGGTGTCTAAGGATGGGGTTGCGGTGGATCCAGCAAAGGTAGAAGCGGTGATAAAATGGCCTTGTCCGACCATAGTTACGGAGGTGCGCAGTTTCTTGGGTTTGGCGGGCTATTACCGTCGATTCGTCCAGGATTTCTCTAAGATAGCAATGCCACTAACGCAGTTGACGAGGAAAGGCAATTCGTTCACCTGGAGCAGGGCTTGTGAAGAGAGTTTCCAAGAACTTAAGTCGAGGTTGGTTTCATCTCCAGTGCTTACCGTGCCGTCAGGAGTAGGTGGTTTTGTAGTTTACAGTGATGCTTCGAAGAAAGGTTTAGGTTGCGTGTTAATGCAGCATGGTCGAGTCATCGCTTACGCCTCTCGCCAATTGAAGAACTATGAGCACAATTACCCGACTCACGATCTGGAGTTGGCAGTTGTAGTTTTTGCTTTGAAGATTTGGAGTCATTATCTATATGGGGAAAAGATCCAAATTTTCACAGACCACAAGAGTTTAAAGTACTTTTTCACTCAGAAGGAGTTAAACATGAGGCAACATAGGTGGCTCGAACTGGTGAAGGACTACGACTGTGAGATCCTATACCATCCTGGTAAATCAAATGTTGTTGCAGACGCTCTTAGTAGAAAAACATCTCACACTTCCGCCCTTATTACTCACCAAACTCATATATGTTCGGACCTCGAACGTGCTGAAATAGCAGTTATGGCAGGGAAGATCATTTCACAGTTAGCTCAGTTGTCGGTGCAGCCCACCTTAAGGCAGCGTATTATCGATGCTCAGCAAGGAGATCCTAGTCTCAGGGATGGTTTTTGCAGAGTGGAGTCTGGGCACTTAGATGAGTTCTCCTTGTCTTCGGATAAGAGTCTTCTTTATCGTGGACGTTTGTGTGTGCCTGATAATGATGAGCTTAAGACGAAAGTGTTAACTGAGGCTCATAACTCTCCATTTTCGATGCACCCAGGCAATACGAAGATGTATCATGATTTGAAGCAGCACTACTGGTGGCGTAATATGAAGAGGGATATAGCCGAGTTCGTCAGTAAGTGTTTGGTTTGCCAGCAAGTCAAAGCCCCAAGACAGAAGCCAACAGGTTTGTTGCAGCCTCTGGATGTGCCTGAGTGGAAGTGGGAAAATATAGCTATGGATTTCATAGTGGGGCTACCTAGGATGGGCAAAGGTCATTCGGTGATTTGGGTCATTATAGACGGACTTACCAAGTCTGCACATTTCCTTCCAGGAAGGCCTACTTACTCTGTTGATAAGTGGGCACAATTGTATTTGGAAGAGATAGTCAGGTTGCATGGGGTGCCTGTTTCAATTGTATCAGATCGTGATCCGCAGTTTACCTCTAATTTTTGGAGGAGCTTGCAGAAGGCTCTAGGCACCCAGTTGGATTACAGTACAACTTTTCATCCTCGGACCGATGGTCAGACAGAACCACTGAATCAGACCTTGGAAGATATGTTGCGGGCTTGTGCCTTAGATTTTGTAGGTAGCTGGGATGCTCGCTTGCACCTGATGGAGTTTTCCTATAACAATAGTTACCAGGCAACGATTGGCATGGCACCATTTGAGGCTCTCTATGGAAAAAAATGCAGGTCCCCCGTTCACTGGGATGAGGTGGGAGAGCGTCAGTTGTTGGGGCCCGAGTTGGTTCAAGCTACCAATGAGGCTATTCAAAAGATTAGAACCAGAATGCAGACTGCTCAGAGTAGACAGAAAAGCTATGTTGACACAAGGCAAAGAGATCTAGAGTTTATAGTTGGTGATCTTGTGTTCTTGAAGGTGGCGCCTATGAAAGAGGTGTTGAGGTTTGGCCGAAAAGGGAAGTTAAGTCCTCGCTTCATCGGGCCATTTGAGATTTTAGAGAGGATTGGTCCTGTGGCTTATCGTTTGGCTTTACCACCTGCCCTCTTTGTGGTTCATGATGTTTTTCATGTCTCCATGTTACGAAAGTATGTGGCAGATACATCACATGTGATCGACTTCGAGCCGTTGTGCTTGGATGAGGATATGAGTTACGAGGAAAAGCCCAAGCAAATCTTGGCACGAGACATGAAGACACTCCGTAACCGAGAGATAGCGTTGGTTAAAGTTCTTTGGCGGAACCAACAATTTGAGGAAGCAACTTGGGAACGAGAAGATGAGATGAGGGCCAAGTACCCAAAGTTGTTCCAGGACTAGGAAACTTTCGGGGATGAAAGTTTTCAAGGTGGGAAGATTGTAACACCCAAGTTTTAGGTAAAGTCCCTTTTCAAGCCTTAAGTTAATTTATTGTTTAAATTTTTATTCATTTCGAGTAAAGTCCCTCTCTCGAGCGTTCTCCACCAGCGGCCGCAGCTCTCTCTCTCTCCCATCTCTCTGCCATTCGAAGAGCGTCGTAGCCGCCTAAAGTCCGCCCGCGACCTGCAACGGATCTAGACGCCGTCTGCCGCAGCTCTCCTTCCCTTCCATCTCCTTGCTCATTCCAAATCGCCGCCGCCTGTAGCTTCGTCCGCTGTTGTCCTGCATCCATGAAGCCGGGCGCCGCCCTCAAGTCGACCTTGTGTAGCAGACCGTCGCTGTCGTACCTCACGCAGCCGCTCGCCAAGATCGTTTCCTTCGTGTTCCAGCTGCTACTGTCAAGATTCGGTGTCGCCGCTGCCGGGTGTTGCGTTCAGCAACCTCGAGTTCGTTCGGCCAAATAGTTTGGGTAAGTTTAGTTGTTTTGGGTGATGGATTTAAGTGGAAGGGTAGATGTTTCTAGTTTTAAGCCAACTTGCAACCTTGTCACTTTGATTTCAGCCTCACCCACTCTATTCCGACGACGGGGATTGAGTTTTCGACGATTCAGGTTGCTGTCCAGCGAAGAGTTTCATAGTTTCAACAACTACCCACAAAATTCGAGTTCTAAATTCGAAGTTTCGCTATTTTGAAGTGCCGACCAGCAAGTTTTGAAGACGTTTTTGAGTGGGTCTTGGTGGGTAATGTTTATCTTTGATTTGCCTTATTATGTGAATTGAGGTTTGGAGTTTAAATTCCTAAAGCTTTGGAATTTTAGGTGGAGTGTGCTTTATTTTTGGCTAAAGGCAAGGAGAGGACATAAAGGGAGGGCTTAGCAAGTTATTCTCGCCTAAGTTAGGTTCGAAAAGAGTTTTTTTGTTTGGTTCTTTTGGTTGCTAATTCAGATAAGTGACCTTTCTACTGAAAAGCTTATGCTTGGTTGAGAACTGTGTGCTGATAGCATAAGTCCTTTTCTTCTCATGTGGACTCCGTCGCGTATGTGTTCTATGTTCTTGAAATATTCTTAAACTTAAGAATGTGTGAATTAATTGAGAGGTATATCTATATGTCCCTGAGATATTTTATATGAATGAAAATAATGTGCATGAAAGGAAAATGACTCTCGATAAAATTATGATGCATTCATGATATATGTAAACTACTTGGGACTTCACGCATATGTATACTATCTTTGTATGAACTTAAAAGCTTGCATGACAATTACCTTTAGAGGAAAATTGATGTACATCTAGAGGAATCTAAGGTATTCGTAGGCGAGGCTCAACTCCTGCTAACTGGGTGCCAACTAATCGTTAGCCGGGCACGGTCTCTAGAGGTTGCCTACCTTACCTTCTAGTTGGAAGAGGAACAGAGGAAATTGGGTAAATTGTTCATGCATGGCCATAGAGGAAATAATTAAGAGGAAATATCATAAGTCCCACTATAATTGTTTGACTGATATTTACCTAGGGGAACATGAATTATGTTTTACGAGTTTGCATATTCCGACCTCAGTAATGAGGTTACTTACTGAGTATTTTAAGTACTCATTATTTCAAAAAATGTTTTTTTGCAGGTAAAGGCAAAGGCGTGCAGGGCGATTGCCAGAGTTTGTTGGATAGCCATGAGAGACAGTAGAGGATGAATTTCGTTAAATTTACATTTCCGCTTAAAGGACTTATCTTTATTTTATTTTTATGAGGTTTATGTTGTTTTGAAAATCGGTAGAGACCTTGGTTGTTTTATTTTGAGTTTAGTTTGAAAGATTTTGTTTTCCTTTAAACTTGGGATCCCAAACTTAAGATTGTTTTAGTTGAAGTTTGAAACTTTTGCATACTTTGGTTTGGTTTTGTGGAGTTCTGCTGTAGTATGGTTGAATCGTTGAGAAATGTATTTGGAAGTGTTTTATGCTTAGCAGGTTAAAGAAAAATTTTTGTTTAGTCCATCTTACGCTGTTATGCTGCCGAAATTTTCGGTGCAGACAGTTAATTCATTATGAGTGTTAGTAATGTCGTCAGGTTAGTGGTTATAAAAACCTGCGTCGTTACAGGTTATGTTCTGTCTATGGCTGGGGGTATTTAAGATGACGTTTTACGAAACACCTCCTACCTGGGAACTGACCTGGAATACCGGAGTTGAGTTAATCATACCTAAATGTTAGCATGCAATGTCACTAGGTTTGTTAAAAGTGTTTAATGCACCTAGATCTTTAGAGTAAAGACCTTACATTACTGTGGTTATAAGAGATCTCTCTCGGTAAAGTTTTATCTAAGGTTGGGGGTATTTAAGTTGACGGTTTACGGAACACCTCCTACTTGGGAACTAACCCGAACCTTGAGTTGAATTAACCATAGTAATGTTGACTTGCAATGTTGGGTTTATTAAGAGAAGTTTAATTCACCTAAAACATTGTGGTTGGATCCTTTCCATAATTGTTATAATAGGATCAGACTTAGATATATTGACTTAGCCGAATTTTATCTAAGTTAAACAACCCTAAATTAACCTTAGGACATTTTTAGTGGGAGGAAAATTACAAAACGAGATTTAAATCAAGTGTTGCTCCCATGTCCCTACATTCACAACGTGAGGTTCATGCTCGGCTTCGAGTCGCCTTAGGAGCGGCCTCCCTTCGAAAAGTGTTTGCATTAATCAATAACAAGGTGAATGGGAAAAATGTCTAGAGTAAGTGGGAGCGGGACACGTGTTAACGTATCCCTCGGTCTCCACCCCTAGTCCTATGATCCGCCTGCAGGTTGTCCTGGCGCAACCATCCCTTCGGAGGGCCTGATCATAGGATTCAAAACACCGTGAAATCCTGAATAGGATAGGGTCACTTAGGCTAATCACCAACAGTTGTCTTTCCCCTCGGTAGCCTGTTGGTGCGTGCCTCTGAGATCTGAAAGTGGGAGGGTTACACTTACGGGGATGAGTTAAATGTGTTAACTAACCCTTGACCGAACAACGGTAACTAAACGCTGACGAAATATGAGTTATTCTAGTGTTAGAGTTTGGTTGAGATTGCCCCAATTCAGAGGAGGAGTAGCTGACCACACTTCGGTGGTTGTTGTTCTAAACCTTTGAAGTATCATTGCAAAAACTAAATAAATAGTTTTATAGGTTTCTTTGATTGCGTATTTGCTTTTGCAGAATTTGATTGGATTATTTGTAATGGGTTAGTGCTATTAATAATACAAGTAATTTGTTACTTCAGCAATTATATAATAATTTTATGTGTATTGTCTTACGTCATTTTATAAATAACAGTAATACAACAATCTTAAACAACAAATTGTGGTAAATAAGTCTAGGATTATTCTTAACTGAGGAATGTCCTCATGCCCCATATGTTTAATTCATTAAGAATTGTTCTTGGTGAATATGACATAGAACCCTGCTTAGCAAAAAGAGAAGTTGTTCAAGACCGTAATTTTCATTTACCTGTCTTAAAAACATGATTAGTGAAGAATAGTGATTCTCCCTGAATACTTGATTCAGGAGCCACAAATAACGTGTGTTCTTCTTTTAAAGGAATAAGTTCTTGGGAACAGCTTGTTGCTTGTGTAATAACTCTCAAAGTTAGAATTAGAGAGGTTATTTTGGCTATAGCAGTGGGAAACATTAATTTATTTTTCTCAGTGGGAGAAAATACATATTATTAGATAATGTGTATGTAATTTCTAAGATCAAAACAAATTTGATTTCCGTGTCTTATTTACTGGAACAATGTTACTCTTTACCTTTCTCTACTAACGCAGTTTTATTTCAAGAAAGGGAGTTGACATTTGTTTAGCTTTACTAGAAAGTAACCTAAATGTTTTAAGACTAATCAAGAGTAAAGAAGTCATGAACACTGAGTTGTTTAAGACTACTACTACTCAATGTGAAAAGAGGCAAATGATTTCTCCTAAAGGGAAATACCTTTCTTTGGTTTTAAGGTAGACCATATTAATCTCAATTTGTTTGGGAGATTGGTCAAGAGTGAACTTCTAAGCGAGTTAGAAGATGACTCTCTACTACCTTGTAAGTCATACCTTATGGGCAATATGACTAATAGGTCTTTTACTGGAAAAGATCTAAGAGCCAAAGAGCCCTTGGAGCTTGTACATTTAGACCCTTGTGGTTCAATATGTTAAAGCAGTGGGGGAGCATGAATTATTCATCTATATTATAGATAATTATTCAAGGTATGGGCATCTCAACCTAATGCAACTTAAGTCTAAAGCCCTTGAGAAATTCAAAGGGGCTTGGGACTAAAGTTGAAAACTTGTTAGGTGAGATGATAAAAACACTTCGATCTAATCGAGGTGTAGAGTATGTGGGACTTGAGATTCCAAGACTGAACATGGAATTACATCCCAACTCTCAACCCCTGGAAACACCTTAGGAGAACGGTGTATTAGATAGGAGAAATAGAACCCTATTGGATATGGTTCAATTCATTATGAGCTATGCTCATTTGCCTGACTCGTTTTGGGGTCATGCAGTGTTGACTGCAGTGTGTATTTTGAACAACGTTCCATAAAAAATGTTTCTGAAACATCTTTTGATTTGTGTGGATAAGGCGTAAAAGTGGTTTACGTTATTTTTGGGGACATTGTTCAAAAGTATACCTATTCGTAGGCTGCCCCATGGAAACGAGAGATGTGGATACTTCTTCAATCCACAAGAGAATAAATAATTTGTACTGGCAAATGCTACATTCTCAGAACAAGACCACATGAGAAATAATAAGCCACAAAGTAAGGTCGTTTTAAGTAAATTAACTGACGAATCTACAAAAATATCAACAAGAGTTGTTGATAAGTCAACAAGGGTTGTTGATGATGTTGTACCTTTAACAAGAGTTGTTGATAGGGCTGATACAACTAGTTAGTTACATTTATCTCAAGAGTTGAGAGTGGCTTGATGTAGTGGGAGGGTTGTTCTACAACCTGACGACATGAGCTTAATTGAAGCCCAGATCATCATACCTGATGATGGCATTGAGGATCCTTGTCTTAAAGCAAGGCAATGAATGCTGTTAACAAGGACCAATTGAACAAAGGAATGGACCCAATGTGATTTCAATTCCATCTGGGATCTTGTAGATCTATCTAATGGGGTAACGCCTATGGATTGCAAATGAATCTACAAGAAAAAGCAAGACATAATATTATGGTTAGACTTGTGGCAAAGGGTTATACCCAGAAACAGGGGACTGTAAGAAATCCTTATATCATGTCGTCATGCTGAAGTCTGTTAGAACTCTTGTCCATTTTGAATGGATGTCAAGACTACCCTTTTGAATGGTAATCTTGAGAAGAGTATCTACATGTCTCAACCAGAATGGTTCATTTAGAAAGACCAAAAGCAAAAGGGTTTGCAAGCTTAAGTGATCCATTTATGGATTGACCTAAGAAATTCGATCTTGGAATATAAGATTTGATACTATGATCAAATCTTTTGGCTTCGATCAAAACATTGATTAATCTTGTCTTAAGAAGAATATCGTCAATAGTTCAGTAGCTTTATCAGTGTTGTATATGATTGATATCCTAGTCGTTGGAAATGATGTGGGTTATCTTACTGACTAGTAAAATGAGCTAGCAGCTCATTTCCAAAATGAAAATTTGGGAGAAGCTGAGTTTGTTCTTGGGATCCAAATTGTTAGGAACCGTATGAACAAAAAGCTAGCCTTGTCTCAAGTGTCTTATATCTAAAAAATGTTAGTTAGATATAAGCTGCAGAATTCCAAGAAGTGTTCACTACCTTTCAGACAAGGAATTCTTTTGTCTAAGAAATTGTTTCCTAAGGCACCTCAAGAGGTTGAGGACATGAGACGAATGCCCTATGCAGTAGGGATTGTCAGTAAGTACCAATTAAATCCAAGTTTTGATACCTGAAAACAGTTAAGAATATCCTCAAGTATCTTAGGAGAACGAGGAACTATATGCTCGTGTATGGGACTAAGGATTTTATCATTACAGGATACACTGACACGGATTTTAAGACTGATAAGGATTTGAGGAAATCTACATCAGTATCCATGGTCAATCTTTAACAGAAGGAGCTATAGTATTACATAGTTACAGTCTTGACCATATAGGCCGAAAATAAAGCTACTTGTGAAGCAGCGATAGAGACTGTAAGGCATACGAAGTTTTTGACTTATTTGGAATGTGTTCCAAATGTGAACTTGCCCATCACACTTTATAGTAATTCAGTGGTGCTGTGGCAAATTCAAAAGAACCTCGCAATCCAAGACAAACAGACACATTTAATTGAATTTTGCTGATTCATTCACAAAGGCTCTCTCGACTAAAGTGTATGAGGGTCATCTAGAAGGTCTAGGTCTACGAGTTCTGTGCAAAGTTGAAATCTAGGGCAAGTGGGAGAAATGTAATGGGTATAGTGATGCCCTAGTTTACTGTATTTGTACATTGTATATGTTTTATACATGTATTTATACACCTACTACTGAATAGATTATTGTACATCCCACTAAACTAGAGTTTTAGTTCAAGTGGGAGTTTGTTGGGGTTTATGCCCTAAAACTCGTAGATAGTGAATGCAAACAAATTGTATACTTGTTTCATTAAAGTGTTATTGAGTTTCTACAATAAAGTGTTATTGTTAAATATTGCAAAATTTGACCCAAATCCAATAAACTAAGATCCAAGGTTGTTTGTATGTAACTTGAACTAGTATGTGGGGACATACGAGGATCAGTGTTTAAGTAACAACCTAAAAGGTCTATAGTATAGGGATAAGGTTGGGTAACTTATCCTGGTAACACTATGTGATACGACCCGCTTTGTATTCGATACAGACGTTTTGCGAGCGGGGGTATCCTATGCAATGATTTTGCATAAGACCGGATACGAAATAGTAAACCACTAGATGTAACACCGTTAACTAGTTAGGTTACTGTTTCAATAGGATGACCTAGGTAAGTCAGTCTTAATCCTGAGTGTGTCATGAACTCCTTCTCATGAGGGATTGTCCTTTGATTAGCATGGGTGAGAGTGGCCAATACGCCGACTCAATATGCCTTCCTTTTTGGGGACAAGACCGAGTGGGAGGCTGGAGACATGACAACACAAGAAGGAATTCACTCTTTCCCGCTTCTAGGAGAAGTAGATGAGTGTTCCCTTAAGTGATGACTCCAGGACTTGAACAAAGGGATCCCGCCCTCTCACTGGCCCGAGACGGACTTTCTGTTTAATGGTTGGACCATAAACAGGTTGTTCATTAGAGGAGCGTTGGTACTTAAGGAGACAGATGTAACATAGGGGTAAAACGGTAATTTGACCCAACTATGATTATAGACACTCGTGAAGGATCGACTTACCGGCATAGGTCTACATCCATGGACACAGAAATGTTCTACAGTGAGAAGAGTTCAGCTGTGGGTCTTTAGTGGAATGACCCACAGTTAATGAATATTAGTTAACTTGATTAATGAGTTTAAATAGTTAACCTCATATCATTGGAGCTTCTGATCTGTAGGTCTATTAGGTCCCTCTGCTAGCTCGTAAAGAGTAATTAGGAACAAATATATCTTGAGAGAATTTCAATAGTTCAAATTCATATTGCGAATTAAGTTAATTGTATGAGATACAAATTAATATAATGTATAGTGATGCATTAAAATATAAAATCTAATTTGAGATTAAACTTTATTATATTGAGAGATTGATATATTTGAAAGAGTTCAAATACATGTCTAATTAAATATATGGTATTTAATTAGAAGATGAATTAATTAATTATTCAATTTAGTTTAAATAAAATGAGATTTAATTAAACTATAGTCCATGAGGGAATTATTAGAATATGATTCTAATATGTAATTAATTGATTATGGGAGATATTTAATTAATTGTAAAATTAATTAATTGATTAGTTTAATTGAATTAATTAAATGTGATTTAATTAAGTTTAATTAATATATATATATGTGAGGAAATTACATTTAAATAAGATTTAAATGTGCATGAGATTAATTAATTAATATGATTAATTAATTAACATTTAATTAATTAATATGATTAGTTAATTAACATTTAATTAATTGATTTAATCAATTAATTAATTGATCTTGATCTAACGGTCAAGATTGTTTCCTAACCTCACATTAGGGTTTCCTCTCTTATAAAAGGAAAGGTTATGAGAACCCTAGCCCTAAGGTCTCATTCTAGCCTCCCTCTCATTCTCTCAACAAAAGAACTCTAGAGAAAATTTTTCCCATTCAAGATTAGGTAGTCCCACAACTACATTCCTAATCTCAGAGTTATAGCGGGGAAGATCAAATGGTGGTGTTCTTCGTTGTTGTAGAGCAATCAAGAATCATTCTTGAAGTATTCAGAGTCGTCAACGGAGGTATGTTTATCATTGCTTAACCTTTTGCGAATGTATTGGTATTTTGTGAAATAAAATTAATTTACGAACGGTCCAATTACGCTTCCGCTTTAACGGAATTAGGGAATTCCAAATCCTTCAGGGTCAAAAGGGGGAGCCCAAGAAGTCAACCATGAAGAAGAGATCCAAAAAGAATTGAAGTTGGCCCAAGATTGAAGCCCAAATCCGCGCCCACTGGACTGAAAACCGCACAGCGTCGCGACGCTGTCCCATTTCTTGGAGAACAAGTTGGGTGACGTCACAGAGTCGCGACGTTGTCCCTATTCCGGGCCTATAAATAGCCTCCCTTGGTGCCCATTTTTCTCATGAATCAATTCTCCATCCTTTCCTTCATTTCCTTCCTTTCCTTCCTTGGCTCTTTTGGAGCCTTCTCTCAAGGCTTTTTAGCCTTTTGAGAGTTTTAGTAGTGGGGAAATTTTGTCGAGCTTTCGGGAGCGCTCTAGGAGGCTCAAGGCGTGCTCAGAGGGACTCCAAGCTCTAGCAACGGGGTCTTTGACGATCATTTCCTTTTCTCTTATTTTGCCCAATTTTATGTTTTCCATTGTATATCTTGTGGATATTATAGCTATGTATAACTAAACCCCAATTTGGGGTCTTGAAATGAAAATATATAGTTAAATGTTATTATAATTGCCTATCTCTTGCCCTCTTTTACTAATTATTTGTATGGATGCTCGTTATGCTGTATGCAATCTGACCAATTGTATATTGATCTAATTCTTAATGGAAACTCGATGGAGAGAAATTATGATAGATCATAATCCATGCAACTGGTTTAATTGCCCGTTGTGACAATGAGATTAGTTGATCAAACTTAGATTCCTAAAATGAATCAGAGCGTCATAATTAACGAATTTTAATGGCGCTAAGGACACTTAGGGTTTTCAAATAGATTAATTATAATTAGGGGAAACTGACAGGAGAACCTATGTGATTGATCAATTACCTATTAATCCACTTCTCACTCAAAACTCTTTCTCCATATTTTATTATTTCCTTGATTGATCAATTTTTAATCTTTAATTGCTTTAATTTTAAATTCATTTTTATTTCATGGTTTGGTCCCTAAATATTATTTCCCCCAAGTATTTCTAGTGTTCAAGAAATTATTGCTTTGCTTAATTATCGCTTCACCTCCCTGTGGATTTGATACTCGGAATATTTCCGTTTTATATTACTTGCGGCCCGTGCACTTGCGATATTGTTGGTAACAAGTTTTTGGTGCCGTTGCCGGGGAGGTTTGATTTTTAAGCAAAATATTTTTTTCTTGACATCAAAAAGAAAGGGATAAATATTAATTTAGATTGTGAATATTTTATTTTTGTTTTTGTTTTTTTTTATTCTCTTGATTTATTTGGGAGTGTTGCATGCGAAGAGATAAAGTGGTTAAATTGTCTCCTCTAGATCTTGAAATTAACAGGACGATTAGAGCCCTTCGTAGAGAGAAAAGACTAACGGAAGCAATGGCCTACCAACAAGAAGAAGCGCCCGAAGCAATCAGAGACTTTTTACAGCCAGTCCTTCCAACCAAGAATTCAGGCATCGTTTACGTCCCGATCCAAGCAAATAATTTTGAGTTAAAGACGGGACTGATCCAGATGGCGCGAGACAATTCTTTTAAGGGATACCCCTTATGAGGATCCACATTCACATCTGTGATCATTCTTGGAGATATGCGGGATGGTAAAGATGAATGGAGTTCCGGCCGACGCGATAAGATTAAGGTTATTCCCATTTTCTCTTAAAGATAAGGCGAAAGAATGGCTCAAATCAGTCGAGACGGGCAGTATCAACAGATGGGACGAGCTTGCCCAGGCATTCCGGACAATTTTTTTCCCGTCTATCAATACTACGAAGCTTCGGACAGAGATCAAAACATTCAGGCAGTTGGACGAGGAGCAACTATACGAGGCATGGGAGAGGTATAAGGAAATGCTTAGGCGATGCCCTCAGCATGGCTATCCAGATTGGCTCCAGGTGAAATTATTTTACAATGGACTGAATCCTTCTACCAAGACGGTTCTAGACACA
The DNA here is from genome assembly GCA_036850905.1 of Luffa acutangula. Taxonomy (NCBI): domain Eukaryota; kingdom Viridiplantae; phylum Streptophyta; class Magnoliopsida; order Cucurbitales; family Cucurbitaceae; genus Luffa; species Luffa acutangula. The sequence continues at coordinate 25,161,592 of CM072095.1, read as the reverse complement.
TCAGCGAGTGGGAGTTTTCTTTCCAAGACAGTGACGGAAGCCAAGGATCTTTTAGAGGAAATGGCAACGACCAGCTACTAGTGGTCGACTGAAAGATGGATAGTTTCCAAAAAGGCTGGCATTTATGAAATAGATGAGTCAAGCTCTCTGAAAGCGCAGATGGCATCCTTGACAAATGCACTGAATAAGCTTACTTCATCTAAGGTGGTCAAGTCCATCTCCACCTTAGCTGAAGGATATTTAAAGAAGGAGAATCATGATGTCGAAGAAATTCAGTATGTGGGAAACAGAGCATTCAGTCAAGGAGTACCAAACTTTTACCATCCAAGTCTACGCAATCATGAGAACTTTTCGTACTCCAACACTAAGAATGTATTGCAGCCACTGCCAGGATTTGCTTCATCAAGTGTCCCAGAAAAGAAGAGCAACCTGGAGGAGATGGTGGTCATGTTTATCAAGGAGCAGAAGGTTTTAAATGTGAATTTCCAGACAATAGTTAATAACCATGACACAACTCTTACGAATACGGAAGTTCAGATAGGTCAGATCGCTTCAGCAGTAAATGCCCTTCATAAAGGGAAGTTTCCAAGCGACACTGAAACCAATCCTAGAGAGCAGTGCAAGATGGTGACACTGAGAAGTGGTAGACAACTGGAGGTCAGTTTAGAGAAGAAGTTGAAGAAAGAAGAGAATAGCATTGATGAAGATGGAAGGGATGAGACACAGAAAGCCTCCTCTGAAAGGTCCTAACATCCTCCTAACTCTATTGATTTTGATTGTGATTTTTCTAACTCTTTTGCAGGATCAAAGAAAGATGAAAAATAGAAAGAAAAGCTGAACGAGGGAGAAGTAGTCCCATGCAACCACCATGATAAAGGATCGCCATTAGCTCGTCCAAGAGGAGGGGTGTGATGTGGAATTTTCCTACCGCAAGCGCACGGGTCAAGTAATAATATAGTGAATGTAATTCGAATGTCGTCCTCTGGATTGGATTTTTAAGCAAATCAAGTATTGTGAATTATCTTGCTCAATTTTATTTAGGGAACACAATGTCATGATTGAATGATATGAAAACTAAATCAAAACAAGTAAAAAGTGGAAATTCAATTGGGAAAAATACTTAGGGAATTGATTTCGCCGATTTAGTCTAGGATTGATTTTAAGGAGTAAGTTATTATGCACAATGGAATTATGAGCCAAAGACCCTTTAATCACAACTACCTCTCCTGAGTATAATTGATTCTCATGCAAATTTACCAACTTGATATCCCTATCTAAGTTTATTAATATGCAAGGAAATGAGATCTTTTGACCAATTCTAAAATTAATCTAAAACCATCACGAATTAGAAAATAAACTTTAGTCATGCAATCTTGAGTAAGTCTATATTAAATCCCCTATACCGAGCTATATTCAAAACTTAAATCATTCAACTAATGGCCAATTAATTGAAAGCATTACATCAAGATTACAAACATAATAAACATTGCACAACTTAAACCATAAATCAATCCATACATAAAATTGATAGCGAGCATAGCTAGCTATGTTTCCCTAATTAATTAAGCTAGTCTTTTAATTGGCCAAAATTATGCATTTTTATGTTCTTTTTGTAGGAATCATGTTTCAGAGTTAAATCGAGAAATTGGAGCTAAATACGTGTTCGGGACACGAAAATTGGCTAAAGAACGGAAAAGATTCAACCAAGAAGAAGTCAAAAGAGAGCCATCCGCAGGCCAGCGTCGGGACGGTGCCTTTCCTTTTCTGAATTAGGCGGCAACAGAGACAGCGTCGAGACGCTGTCTCCTTAGCGTCTCGACTTGTGACAGCGTCGTGACGCTATGTACACAGCGTCGCGACGCTATCCACAGATTTTCTATAAATTCCTCTTTTCAGCTACGGATTTGGGGGAGCCCAATTGGTCAGATTTTAGCCCTAATTTCGACTAGAGACCTTTGGTGGGAGCTAAAGCAAGGCCAAGGAGCGGGAATCAAGCGAGAAGACGTGGAGATTGTGACGGGGACATGCCGGTTTCGACGAATTCGAGTTTTCCTTTCTCTTTCCCTTAACTCTTGTAGTTTTTATGGCTTCTCTTTCAATCAGTGTTTGTAGTTTAAAGACTATGAGTTGCTAGTTGTTTGTCTTAGGGATTGATGTAGTTGCTTTAGTTTGTTAGATTGATTTGTGGTATGAATATGCATTTATTTTACCTATGCAATTATGGTTAAATGCTTTCAATTACTTGATCACTAGTTGAATCATTTGAGTGTTGAATCTTGCTCGGGAGAGGGGATTTGGCCTAAGACTTACTTTATTTAATTGCATGACTAAAGTAGAAATTCTAAGTTTGTGACGGGATTTGGAATAACTTTAGAAGTTGCTTGAAGAACTAAACTCAAAGCCTTGCATGTTAATGAACTTAGATAGGGATATCAAGTTGGTTGCATGCATGAGAATCAATTATGCTCGGGAGAGATAGTTGTGATAAAAGGTTCCTAGACTTGGTAGAATAATTGCATGCTAAATTCATCCCATTAATTAATCCTCAATCTCAACAATGAATTCAATTCCCTAAGAATCTTTCCATTTGAGTCTCCACTTTTATTTTATGCTTTTTGTTTTTATATTTATCTTTATCATTGAGTTTTGCTCCCTAAATAAAATTGAACAAAAGTATTCGCGATACTTAATTTGCTAGAAAACCAATCCAGAGGACGAGTTTTACACGAAAACACTATATTATTACTTGACCCGTAGACTTGCGGTAAGCAAATTGCACATCAAAAATCAACTAAATCAATCCCTAGGTTTAGCTACTCATGAATGGAATTACAAGCTCGACTAAACATAATAAAGCCATAAAATCTAACTAAAGAAAAGGAAAGGGAAAAGAAAACTCAATGTAGGCCGAGACCGAACGTCCCAGTCACGATCCCCACGAACAATGGGTTGATTTCCACTTTTCTCCCTTTGTTTCAGCCTCCAAAGTCTTAATTCTGTCCTCTTTTACGGCTCCAAAAAGTCCCAAAACGAATTCCCCCAAAACCTAGCCGCAAATAAGCTTTTATTCTGTTTTTTCATCATAGCGTCGAGACGCTACAGACAGCGACGCGACGCTGTCGCGATCCGCAATTTTTGAAAATTTGTCTATAGCGTCGCGACGCTATGATTTGTTTTTTTTTTTTTTTTTTAGGTAGAAAACTCCATTTGACTCCAATTGCTGAATTAAGCTTCAAACATGTACTTCCTACAAATAAAACATAAAATGCATAAATTTGGGCAAATAATTATAAAAGACTAGCTTAATTAATCAGAGAAAAATAGCTAGCTATGCTCGCTATCAAATACCCTCAAACTTAAGCTTTTGCTAGTCCTTTAGCAAACTACAAATCAAACATACAGTAGAAGAATGGATGCAATAATCATAACTCAATCCTCAAGGCTCAAAAGTCAATAGTCAAGCAAGCAAGAGACATGCACATCAGGACCAATGAGGGAGAAAAATTAAAATTTTTCCAAAATTAACTTGCACAAGAGAGATCTAACTCAACGAGACCGGACTCTACTAGCCTGGGATTGGATTATTAAACTCTAAGCTCATCTTCCCTCTACACTGACACTAAGGTTTCACTAATGAGTTAATGGAACAAATTAGTTTGTTTTCCTCCATACTTAGGTGCTTATAAAATACAATTAAATTTAGCATTTATATGTGGCACTAGCTTTCACACACCTATTGCAGGGACCCTTAACCTGAGATTTCTCTGGTTGGCCTAACTGATCACAACAGGGGTAGCTCTTTTTGCCTAAACTTTATTAAACAATGCAAACTGTGCACAGGCCATGGCATAATTTTTTTTCAACAGTAACAACAAGAATGATTTTTTCTATATGAACATGATAAGCATGTATTCTTTTCTTTCCTCCTAAGCAAGATCAAACATGCTAATTTGCAAAAAAATAACTCTTTAGCTCTTCCCTACACCTATCGAGGTGACAACAAGCATATGAACTCAATAATTCGCTCCTAAGCATTCAAATCCAAATCTAGCCAAGACAAATACTCTACTCATGCAAGCCATCTCCTAGAAAAAGTTTAAAAAGTCTCCCTTTTTGGGCCCTCATGCTTACAACTCATCGGAAGCTTGAAAATTGAAAAGAAAGTCTATCTTAGGACATCATAGTCATGCAAATATAGCATCCAGAAAATAACCATATGCTCAATTCAAAGAAAGCTCAAAACTATAGCCCGAACTCAGATGCTCAAGGGCTCCACAAACATGCCATTCCACCCCCAAACTTAAAACATGCATTGTCCTCAATGTATAAAGCAAATCAGGCATAATCAAGCATGAGAACAATGAAAGAATAGAAGGAGTGAACAATACTGCCCTGGAATGATGATGACCTTTCTCATGGAAGCTTGAAAGTAAAGGAGAAACTGGAACCAAGACCTACAATACAAAAACACACAATAAATCAAAAGCAAACAGAAAAGCACAACTAAACTTACTTGGGTTGCCTCCCATAAGCGCTTGTTTAACGTCATTAGCTCGACGTGTTGACCGTGCTTCAAGGAGGCTTCTTTTCTGTGAATCCAATAGAGGTGCTCTTTCTTGCACCTTTCTTGTAGCCCATGAAAGCACTTCAGATTGTTCTTTAGAGTCTTCAACTACTTTAAAAATTTCTTTTTCGTTCTTGACTCTAATAGTGAGCTCCCTACGCTCAATATCAATAATCACTCGCCCCGTAGCGAGGAATGGTCTTCCTAATATGACAGGCATCAAACGATTTTCTATCATGTCCATAACATATAAGTCAATAGGAAGAAAAAATCTACCTACTCTGATTAGAACATTTTCTACGATGCCAACTGGCCTAACCACTGAATGATCAACCAATTGGAGCTTTACAGGCGTAGATTTAATCTCACCTATGTCTAACTTTTTACACAGGGACAAAGGAATAACATTAATGCTAGCACCTAAATCACATAATGCTCTGAAAGAATAAGTACCAAAACTACAAGGAATAGAAAAACTCCCTGGATCTGCTATTTTTTCAGGTACCTTCTGTTGTACTCTGGTGCTGCATGTGGAAGTGAGATATACGGTGTCAAACTTCTTTTCCTTTCGCTTCTTTGCTAACCACTCTTTCATGAACCTGTTATACTGTTGCATCTCTAATGCCTCTGCAAAAGGAATATTAATGTTCAGATTCATAAAAGCATTCATAAACTTATCAAACTGAACATGATTGTTCTTTTTCTTTTTTTTCTTTTTCTTTTCTTTTGGAACCATCAGTGTGGGAGAAGGAATAGGAGGCTCAGGTTCAGGCTTTTCAGCCTCATCTGATGATGTGTCCTCCTCAGCTTCCCCTATAGGCGTGTCATAAACCTTAGACTCAGGTTCCTCTTCAGCTTCCTCCTGGTGCACAGTGATTGCCTTAAAATACTCCATTTGGGTTTTCTCTTGCTCAGCTGGGGCCTTACCTTTATTCATGGTGCTTACAACATTTACCAACGGTCCCAGCTGAGTCTCAATATTCTTGATGGCAGCACTGTGGCCATTCACTGTTGAGTTGATGGCAATGACTGCCTCCTCCAATTTAGTTGTCCTGTTACTAGACTCTGCAATGAAAGCTCCAACAAGATCTTCTAACTTTTTATTTTCTTGAGTTTGAGGGGCAAAACCAGGGGGGTTAAGAACATTCTTGGTATTTGCATAAGAGAAATTTTCATGGTTCCTAATGTTAGGGTGATAATGTATAGGTGTAGAGCTATTATTATATCCCCTATAATTAAAATTTGATACATACTGAACCTGCTCGATGGTCTCCTCCTGAGGTCTAGATGCTAAAGCGGCAGCTGATTCAATTGATTGAGCACTCCATGTACCTGAAAATTTCATAAAAGCATTAGCAAGGGAGGTCATCTGGGCTTGGAGTGCACTTACCTTGTCAACCTCAAACACTCCAGCAGCAATCTTTTTAGGTGCAGACCGCTCAGATGGCCACTGATAGCTGTTGGTGGCCATATCCTCTAGAAGTATGCGAGCATTTTCCACGGTCTTGGACAACAGAGTCCCACCTGCAGCTGCATCAACAATCGTTTTTGTACAATGAGTTAAACCATTATAAAACAATTGAACCTGAAGCCAGTCGGGATATCCATGCTGAGGGCACTTCCTCAGCAACTCTTTAAATCGCTCCCAGGCCTCGAACAGCTGCTCATCATATTGTTGTTGGAATGTCCCAATCTCGGTCCTCAGCTTGACCGTCTTTGCAGGAGGGAAAAATTTCTTTAAAAAGGCCTGGACCAAAGCATCCCAGGTGGTGATGCTCCCAGGGGTAATAGATTGCAACCAATCTCGTGCTTTATCCTGCAAAGAAAAAGGAAATAAGCGTAAGCGAATAGCATCCTCAGAAACTCCATTTATTTTTACCGTCCCACAAATGTCCAAAAATGATTTAAGATGAGAATTTGGATCCTCAGTGGGCGATCCTCTATATGCACAGTCTCGAGCCATCTGAATGAGACTGATCTTCAGCTCAAAGTTGTTGGCATTAATCGGGACATAAACAATCCCCGATTGTTGCCCCTGAAACACGGGCTGAAAGTAATCTCTTGTAGGCCTAGGCTCCTCAGGTGGATTTTGGTCAGCCATTTGAATAATTTCTCTATTTTCCCTTCGAAACCTATGAATTGTTCTTTCAATCTCGGGATCCAACGGTATCACTTCTCTACTACTACGCATACAAAAACAAATCTACCCTAAAAAGGAAAGAAAACAATTATGGAAAGAAACAAAGAAAAGAAAACAACTAATCTAAATATGGAAAATATAATCTAGAAAAAGGAAAGAAAATAACCTAATATGGAATGCAAAAATAAATATGGAAAAACACAAATAAGGAAACTAACAAATAAGGAAAAACTAATCTAAAAAGGAATAACAAGAAACAAATAAGGAAAAGATTACACAATTAAAAGAAAAACTAAGCTAGAAAAACAAATATGGAAAGAAAAACAAATAAGGAAAAAAATGCAATCAACCTAAAAAAGTAAAAATACACCCTAAATTAAGATCAAACAATTTTTTCACAATATCAATCTAGCTAAATGTGCCATTCCCCGGCAACGGCGCCAAAAACTTGATGTGGAATTTTCCTACCGCAAGCGCACGGGTCAAGTAATAATATAGTGAATGTAATTCGAATGTCGTCCTCTGGATTTGATTTTTAAGCAAATCAAGTATTGTGAATTATCTTGCTCAATTTTATTTAGGGAACACAATGTGATGATTGAATGATATGAAAACTAAATCAAAACAAGTAAAAAGTGGAAATTCAATTGGAAAAAATACTTAGGGAATTGATTTCGCCGATTTAGTCTAGGATTGATTTTAAGGAGTAAGTTATTATGCACAATGGAATTATGAGCCAAAAACCCTTTAATCACAACTACCTCTCCCGAGTATAATTGATTCTCATGCAAATTAACCAACTTGATATCCCTATCTAAGTTTATTAATATGCAAGGCAATGAGATCTTTTGACCAATTCTAAAATTAATCTAAAACCATCACGAATTAGAAAATAAACTTTAGTCATGCAATCTTGAGTAAGTCTATATTAAATCCCCTCTCCCGAGCTAGATTCAAAACTTAAATCATTCAACTAATGGCTAATTAATTGAAAACATTACATCAAGATTACAAACATAATAAACATTGCACAACTTAAACCATAAATCAATCCATACATAAAATCAACTACATCAATCCCTAAGCTATGAGTTTAGCTACTCATGAATGGAATTACAAGCTCGACTAAACATAATAAAGCCATAAAATCTAACTAAAGAAAAGGAAAGGGAATAGAAAACTCAATGTAGGCCGAGACCGAACGTCCCTGTCACGATCCCCACGAACAATGGGTTCATTTCCACTTTTCTCCATTTGTTTCACCCTCCAAAGTCTTAATTTTGTCCTCTTTTACGGCTCCAAAAAGTCCCAAAATGAATTCCCCCAAAACCTAGCCGCAAATAAGCTTTTATTCTGTTTTTTCGTCATAGCGTCGAGATGCTACAGACAGCGTTGCGACGCTGTCACGATCTGCAATTTTGGACAATTTGTCTATAGCGTCTAGCGTCGCGACGCTATGATTTTTTTTTTTTTTTTGGTAGAAAACTCCATTTGACTCCAATTGCTGAATTAAGCTTCAAACACGTACTTCCTACAAATAAAACATAAAATGCATAAATTTGGGCAAATAATTATAAAAGACTAGCTTAATTAATCAGAGAAAAATAGCTAGCTATGCTCGCTATCAGGGTGAATGTCCTACCTTTGATTACAGGGAGTTACCTTTTCCTCAGCGTTTTAAAAATGTTAAATTGGATGAACAGTTTCAAAAGTTCCTAGAAATGTTTAGAAAGTTATCTGTGAACATTCCCTTAGTAGATGCTTTGTATAATATGCCTAATTATGGGAAGTTCATGAAAGAGATGTTATCTGGGAAGAAAAGTTTGAAAAAAAGAGGTTTTTAGGTTGTCTAAAAATAGTAGCACCATAGTTTCAGGAAAGATGCCTTCGAAACAAAAAAACCCAGGGAGTTTTACTGTTCCTTGTATTATAGGAGAAGTATCTTTTGATATGGCCTTGTGTGATTTAGGTGCTAGTATAAATTTGATGCCTTATTCATTGTACAGGAAGATTGGTTTGACAGGTCTAAAAGACACCGACATCACCCTCCAGCTTGCTGATAGATCGATCACCCAACCGATGGACATTATGGAGGACGTGTTGGTGAAGGTCAACAAATTCATCTTCAATGTAGATTTTGTGGTGCTTGACATGCAAGAAAACAAAGAAGTACCCATCATTATAGGCAAACCTTTCTTAGCCACAGGTAAGGCTGAGATTAGCGTGCATACCGGTAAGCTTATCTTGAATGTGGATGATGAAAAGGTCGTTTTTAGTATTTTTGGACCGGATAAGTCTGTATGTAGTCTGCATACATGTTTTTCTATTGGTCCAGAATATTTGACTGGCGATGATGAAGAGGTAGAATATAATCTTGGCCTAGGATTAGGAGAGGCGCCTATGGATGATGGAAATTTTAATCCTAATGCATTTTTTGATGACCCTCTGTTTGAAAATGAGTTGATTGATATTGAAAATGCCTACTTTTGAAAACGAATTGGAATTGCCTACTTTTGAGAATGAAATGTCTACAATTGATGATTTGCCTGATTTAAAAAATGAAACAGAAATGCCTGACATGGGTGACTTGCCTGATTTTTAGAATGAGCTTGATCTACCTGTGTTAGACGATGCTTTGAATGGAGAGGATTACTTGATAGATGAAAATTTTGTGTCTGATCATGATAATGTTGAATCTATCGAGTCTGATCCTGTCATTGTTGAGTATATAGTGTCAGACGCGAAGGTTGTTGATAGTTTTAATTCGGGTCCTGATGATGTAGATAGTATAAAATCTGACTCCAAAATGCTTGAATTCTTTGATTCTTCTGATGATGAGTCATATGATATCTTAGTTGAATCATTTTTTAATATTGAGTCCCAGGAATCTCATGAGCATGTAAATATTATATTTGATGAGTGGATATTCATAGTTGATAAGCCATCCTTAGATCCTAGACTAGTAGATATCATGACGCTAGATGACTCTGTGAATAATTTTTTTGAAAATAGAGACTTAGAAAAGAGATTTGATGCTGCTACATATTTTTTGAAATATTATTATGACAATCTCTTCAGTGATGACGGGCCAGGGGAAAGTTTTTTTTCTCTCCTGTTTGAAGTTTGTAAGTCGGTGCGTGATTTCCTTCAAAGCCCGAAGGACGATGAAAATTTTTATTTTGTGCCTCCGTGAGCGTGTCGAGCCTCGTCTAGCTAAAGACGTTAAAGAAAGCGCTGCTTGGGAGGCAACCCAAGGATTAAAGTTTAGGTATATTTTTATGGTAAATAATTTTCCTTGCTGCGTGATCCAATTTTTTTTTTTTTTTTTTTTTTTTGCAGGATCACCTTAGCAAGTCCCAAAGCTCCAAGAATCCCATTTTCTGGACCCAAAGGAGGAGGATGAATTGCTTCTAACTTAGGGATGTCTCAGTATCCCTCTTTATGCTTTATTGTTTATTAACATTAGGGACAATGTTTAGTTTAAGTTTTGGGGGGAGGCTTTCGCTGTGTTGAGCATATTTAAATTATGTTGGATGCATGAGTCGATAGCTATGATAGCCGAGGATGTGATTTGAGAAGTTTTGGGAGAAAATGGTTTATATGTTGTGGAATCTGAGAGCATAGCAAAAATTGTGAAATTTTAAAATTTTTGGATACTTAGTTTTAATGTCTAAAGCATGCAATAGACTTATCTTATGGCATCTTTGAAAATCTAGATTTTTATTATGATTTTTAAAGTTTTTTGTCACCTCGATAGGCTTAGTTTCTAACACTAGGAGTTCATGCTTGATTGTTTTAAGAACTAGGAAGAAAAAAAAAATGTTATGCCTGCTGAGAGAAAAAGCAACAAAAGAAAAGAGAGAAAAAGAAAAATCGGTTTAAAAAGAAAATTTTTGCTTGCACAAAAGAAAAGTCTAGGGGTAAAAAGAGCAACCTACGGTGTGATCAGTTAGGCCAACCAGAGAATAAAATTCGGGTTAAGGGTCCCTTCATCGTAGTGTGAAAGCTAGTACCATTAGATATAAAAATGCAAGTTTGGGGGAGTAGCAAAAGAAAAAGAAAGTGAAAAATATTTGTGAGTTTAGCTCCCACATGAAAAAGAAAAAACGTCAGGCGCCCTAGTTTCTTTTTCTGCATGATAGTAGAACTCCGACCTATTAGGGACTCTTAGCCAGTGTAGGGGGAAAACAAATAGAGAAAGCCATAAGACTAATCTAGGTTAGTAAAAGAATCATTAGAAAAGTTTTGAGCATGCTATTCATTAACCTTAAGTTCAAACTCTTTTAAGATTTCTTCGTGAGTATGCGGTGCTTGCTTATTCCACTTGCATGTTTTCAATTTTAGCTTAAAAGTTCCAAAATCGTTGAGGCTTGAGTGATTCTATGTCATGCATCTTTCGAATTTATTTTGCTTGGGACTAACAAAAGCTTAAGTTTGGGGGTGTGATAGCGGGCATAAATGTCGCTATTTTAGTCCTAAATTATTAAGCTTTTGAGCACTTTAATTGTGTTTTTATTGAAGAAATCTAAAATAATTTTCTATTTTTGTCTTTAGGAGCATTTTATGAATTTTTGGTGGAAAAAGACCCTAAAATGAGCAATCCAAGCCTAAAATCCTACCCTGAGTCAAAAGGGGGAGCCCAAGAAGTCAACCATGAAGAAGAGATCCAAAAAGAATTGAAGTTGGCCCTAGATTGAAGTCCAAATCTGCGCCCACTGGTCTGAAAACCGCACAGGGTCGCGACGCTGTCCCATTTCTTGGCGAACAAGTTGGGTGACGTCACAGCGTCGCGATGCTGTCCCTATTTCGGGCCTATAAGTGGCCTCCCTTGGTGCCCATTTTTCTCATGAATCAATTCTCCATCCTTTCCTTCCTTTTCTTCCTTGGCTCTTTTGGAGCCTTCTCTCAAGGCTTTTTAGCCTTTTGAGAGTTTTAGTAGTGGGAAAATTTTGGGGAGCTTTTGGGAGCACTCTAGGAAGCTCAAGGCGTGCTTGAAGGGACTCCAAGCGATAGCGACGGGGTCTTCGACAGTCATTTCCTTTTCTCTTATTTTGCTCAATTTTATGCTTTCCATTGTATATCTTGTGGATATTATAGCTATGTATAGCTAAACCCCAATTTGGGGTCTTGAAATGAAAATATATAGTTAAATGTTATTATAATTTCCTATCTCTTGCCCTCTCTTACTAATTATTTGTATGGATGCTCGTAATGTTGTATGCAATCTGGCCAATTGTATATTGATCCGATTCTTAATGGAAACTCGACGGAGAGAAATTAGGATAGATCTGTTGGGTTTAATGTCCTATAAACTCGTAGTTTGTAAATCATTAAACATATTCTATTTCCAATAAAGACGCTATTGAGGTTATTCAGTAAAAGGTGTTATTGAATATATAAATTGCGAATGATTAACCTAAATCCAATAAACTAAGATCCTTGGCTATAAAATGAATACTCGAACTATATGTAGGGACATATCGTAGGATCAAGTTCAAGTTTATAGTCAAAATAGTCTATAGTATAAGGATACGGTTGGGTGTGTTATCCTAGAGACAATATGGACGCGGCCCACTTTGTATTAAGTACAAACGATGAGATCCTAAATCGTTCATGTGGTGACATGCGAGTGGGGGGCGTCCTATGCAATGAGTTTGCATAAGATAGGACCACAAAATAAGTCACTTTCTCTTTATAACGCCGTGTACCGTAGAAACTGACTATTTCACATAGATGACCTAGGTAACTCGTTCTTAATCTTGAGCGAGCTATGAACTCCTGTTTATACGAGATTATCCTTTGATCTGCATGGGTGAGAGTGGCCAGCATCGCTGACTCAACAAGTCTACCATTTTGGGGATAAGATCGAATAGATAGCTGGGGACATAGTTTCACAAGACGAAATTCACTCCTACCCTTTTCAGGGATAGCAGAGAGGTTATTCTCTTAAGTACTAACTCCGGGACTTGAACAAGGGGCCCCACCCTCTCGTTGGATCAAGAGGGACTTAGGTTTGATGGTTGGACCACAAACCGATTGTTCATTAGAGGATTAGTGGAACTTAAGGAACAAGAAGTACTATAGGGGTGAAACGGTTATTTGACCTAGCTATAGCTACGAACAACCTGCGAAGGAACGACTTACTAAACATGGTTAAATCAAGTGGACGAAAATATATCTATAGTGAGGGGAGTGCAACTATAGGGCTATAGTGGAGTGTCCCGGTAGTTAACGAATGTTGGATAACTTTGATAATGAGATTAGTCAGTTATCCTCGAATCGTTGGAGCCCATGATCTATAGGTCCATTAGGTCCCCCTAATAGCTCATATCGGAATAAAGCTTAGAATATTTTGATAGGAAACTTTGAATCGTTCAAAACGGGAAATAGGGTTTTATCGTAAAACGTGTTCGACACAATGATTTAATTATGAATTAAATTAGGAATTGAGAGATGAGGTATTTAAAAGTGTTTTAAATATCATATATATGTATTAGGAATCATATATAATTCATGGCATTAGGTGATAAAGATTGATTGGATCAATCATATCAAAATTACTTGGAAATGTCCCAATTAATTGCCTATAAATCAATTTCAATTTTGAATTGAATTTGAAATGAATTGAAAGCTGAAAATTCACAATTAGGATTCAATTCATAGTGGATTTAGTGGTTTTTCCACTCTTGCATAATGATACATAGTGGAAAACAACACAAACATGCATTAGATGCATGTGTTGTAAAGTAGACACCTAGAATCCACTTTGAGTTGCATCTTGACCATGTGGCTAAGTGTCATGAAGCTTGTCTTTGCATGGGAGAGGTCTATAAAAGGGGCTTGAATTAGATTCAAGAGGGCAAGCTTTCATTTAGTGTTATGCTGAAAATTTTCTCCCTCAAATTCTCTCTCATTTTATCTCCTTCCAAAAGCTTGTACCATCAAACATTCCCTTCCTATTTCTTTCTTCTATAGACTCCCACAAGTCTTTCTAGGCTCAAAAGAATAGTAGGGAAGACACTAAAGGTTGTCCAAGAGAAGTTGGAGAAAGATAATATCACAAGGAGTTCCTTACAAGTGAGCATCAAAGAGGTTGGTACTCATTTACTCTCTTTTCTACCATTTCTAGAACATGCATGCTTTAGGTACAAAATTGAATGTCTTAAGTGCTTTCGATCTTCAATTGCTTCCGCATGTGTAATATGTACACCTACAAGATCATAATCCATGCAACTGGTTTAATTGCCCGTCGTGAGAACGGGATTAGTTGATCAAACTTAGATTCCTAGAATGAATCAGAGCGTAATAATTAATGAATTTTAATGGCGCTAAGGACACTTAGGTTGTTAAAATTGATTAATTATAATTAGGGGAAACTGACAGGAGAACCTATGTGATTAACAGAGATTCTAGGATTATAATTATTTGGGCAACGAGAGGATAATTGTAATAATTATTTAGCGATTAATTGATTTTCAAGACCACACTTCTCACTCAAAACTCTTTCTCCATATTTTATTATTTCCTTGATTGATCAATTTTTAATCTTTAATTGCTTTAATTTTAAATTTATTTTTATTTCATGGTTTGGCCCCTAAATATTATTTCCCCCAAGTATTTTTAGTGTTCAAGAAATTATTGTTTTGCTTAATTATTGATGCGCAATTTGCTTACCGCAAGTGTACGAGTCAAGTAATAATATAGTGTTTTTTGTGTAAAACGAGTGTCGTCCTCTGGATTGGTTTTCTAGCAAATTAAGTACCGTGAATACTTTTGTTCGATTTTATTTAGGGAGCAAAACTCAATGATAAAGATAAATCTGAAGACAAAAAGCGTAAAATAAAGGTGGAGACTCAAATGGAAAGACTCTTAGGGAATTGATTTCTTTGATTAAGATTGAGGATTGATTAATAGGAATGAATTGACCGTGCAATTATTCTACAAGCCAAGGAAACTTTTATCACGATTACCTCTCCCGAGTATAATCGATTCTCTTGCATATAAACTAACTTGATATCCCTATCTAAGTTCATTAACATGCAAGGCATTATTCAGTTCGGTCCTTGTTATGCTTCTAAAGTGATTCCAAATCCCGTCACAAACTTAGAATTTCTACTCTAGTCATGCAATTAAACAAGGTAAGTCTTAGGCCAAATCCTCTCTCCCGAGTTAGATTCAACACTTAAATCATTCAATTAGTGATCAAGTAATTGAAAGCATTAAACTAAATTGCATGCATAAAATAAAAACACATTCATACCTAAAATCAATCCAAAAACTAAAACAATTACATCAATCCCCAAGACAAACAACTAGCAATTCATAGTCTTTAAAAAATAAACACTAATTGAAAGAAAAGCCATAAAAACTACAAGAGGTAAGGGAAAGAGAAATGAAAACTCGAATCCGTCAAAACCGACACGTCCCCGTCACGATCTCCACGTCTTCTCGCTTGATTCTCGCTCCTTGGCTGTCACACCCCCTCCCGGACCACCACTAGCTTAGCCCGAAAGACGGCGTGAAACCAACAGACATCATCACCTCTAATGATCCCTGTTGACCCTACTGAAACCTTGAACCTGATAACCATACTAATAATGGACATAAAATATATTCCATATGAACCACGACATAACGGAAACCCCGAAAACATATCAACATACACGAGGTGTCGCCATGACATATCTCGGTTTGGAGATAACCTGGTATAGATATCATAACCAAAGGCATGTACAACTAGGATTTATACAACCACGACCTCTAGGACTATATTATCCAATCCTTACAAAACCTTTACAATATGAACAGACTCAATTTACAACTCCACCCACGTACTGAAGCTTGATCCAGAACTTTCAGCAGACGTTGGCAGTGTATCAGGCACCGGGAGCTCGATCTCTACCTGAAAAGTGGAAAAACATTTTGAAAGAATGAGCTACGAAGCCCAGTGAGTGACTAACTTTTAAACTCTAAATTCGGAAGTCAAAAACACGTGATAAACCTTTAAACGTATAGATATGCTCAATCAAAGCGTTTAACATAAACGTGTAATGGAAAAGGTTTTCTAAAATATCTCGCAAGTTCGTCAATAAAAATCTAGCAAGGCATATCAAATACATCAAACGTTTTAACTAACATGACCGATCTACGTTGTGTAGGGCACGCCCAGTACAACCAACGTTACTAGTCCTACGATGTAGTGGGGCCTGCCCAGTGTTGCACGATTTTAATCCGCAAGCGAACGGGTCGTCACAAGTAATATAGTGATTTTGAGTATAGAGTATCGTCTCCACAGGGATTGGATTTATTCAATTAAGTACCACGAATAATCTTGCTTAGCTTTATTTAGAGAACAAAATATAATGCCGGAAAGAATAACAAAAAGCTAATCTAGAAAGCAAAAGATAAATGGTGACACAATTTGGAGGGATAATTCTAGAGTGGTTGATTTTATCAATTGGACCTTTAATCGCTTAATCAATTAACTAATATGGATTAACAAATCATTTGATTCATAAGACTAGAAGCCTAATTTCAAGGATTCTCCTGTCGGTCTCCTCCTATCTCATACCGTTCAATAAAGAATCTCCTTTCAGTGTCATCTTTATTTACTTAGTATGGCATTACGACCCTTCAGTACAACCTCTAACGTTATTTATTTTATCCCGTGTCACCCGGGTAAATAACCGTTAGTCATGCATTCAGTTCTAGCCTAAGCTTCTCTCCGTCGAGTTTCCACTTAGTAACGATTCATTTAATCAGTGATCAGTTGATTAAAAGCATTACGGACAAAATGCATAAATGAACAATAATGACAATTAAACCACATCAATTCATTAATTCAGCAGAGGTTCAACATCTAAATCAATCTCATAGAATTTAGGAATTTACTACTCATAATCACTAAAATTCAATAATTCCTAATCACAACAATTCTAGAAACTAAAACATAAAGGAAAAGGGAAGAGAAATGCTCATAAAAGTGTCGATCTCCTCGATCCCGCGCCGACCTCCTTCGATCCCGAGCTCCAAAGATCTTCAACAAAGCTCCAAAACTCTCCCAAAAATCCCAAATTTTAGTGTGGATTATAGAATGGGGTGAAAACCCACAAATTGGCACACAAAATATGGATGCAAAAGGCTCCTTTTATAGGCTCCCAGCAGGCACAGCGTCGAGACGCTACAAGGACAGCGTCGAGACGCTACAAGGCAGCGTCGAGACGCTCTGACGTCATCTTTTCTTGGGCTCCAAGACGTCGCAGCGTCGAGACGCTACTTTGGACAGCGTCGCGACGCTACCGCGATTCTGGATTTTTCCACACAGCTGCCTAGCGTCGAGACGCTAGGCCCTGAATTTTCAATAATGGCCCGATTTTGACTCCATTTTTGGGCCTCCAACTTTCTTTTGGCCCAAATACTTCTTGTAATGGATTTTGCGCACTTTTCTTGACCCAAATTGATACTTTAAGACTTGAAATTCATGAATTTGGGCTTTTAATTCATTCTTCTTGGCTTTTTGGATTTGGATCTTCAATGTAATTCTTCAAATTGCTCCAAAAGCCTCCAAAATCATCCAAAATCTCTCAAAATTCCGGTTTTACTTCCTTGGCTCGGTTTTCTGAAATTTAAACAGAAAATAGCATTAAAGTACACAATTCAAGCACAAAACTAGCTAAAATTAATAGGAAAATGATGACATTTTTGCATGTCATCACACCCCCAAACTTAAATCTTTGCTAGTCCCGAGCAAAGCTAAAACCATATATACTAATCAACTATTGCAAATGCATGACTCTAAGCTCAATGATCAAAATAATGAACTCTAACAATTAAAGGAAATATTAAAACATATTCATTCATCACGAAATTTAAATTTAAACTCTTCATCCCTTGCGTGTGTGTGTGCGAGCCTCCTTATTAGGTCTTTACTAGCCTAGAAAAGGTTTATAAAATCCTCAGTTCATCTTCCCCCTACACTGGCCCTAAGCTCTAATTATCCAGCTTCCCAACAATCAAGAAAGCAATATCCCACTAAGGTGCCTGAAACAACGAGGTATGCCTCCCCCAAACTTGCATTTTTTTTTCATTATTTTTATTTCATTGAGAATCCTTTTAGATGTAGCGCCTTCGTTCTGGCTTGCCAACATTGGTGATGAAAGCATCCAACTACGAGCGTTTTATCTTTCAGGATGCCGAGGCATGCTCATTTCTTTCCAGCGCTTTCATGCAAAGGCAAACGATGGGTGTCATGAATGCCCCTGGTTACTAACGCTCTCAAGAAAGTGGAGCATTCTTTTTTTTTTCTTTTACCTTTTTTTTTCATATATATTTTTTTTTCATATATATATTTTTTTCATATATATTTTTTTTTCACACTTTTCTTTTTTTTTTTTTTTTTTTTTGCAGGCTAATAAACATGATTTTTCTCCCAAGTAAAACATTACAGACTCTCATGCAGTTCAATCTTTCAAATTAGATCTTAAGCCTATCGGAGTGACAACAAACATCTAGATAATATAATCCAGTTCTAAGCATTCAAAACCATATAAGTAGGCTAAGTGCTCAACATGTGCAAGGAGATCAAAGAAAAAAAATTTAAATTTACATGAATCTTGAACATGCTTTCATATTTCACAAAAATTGAACAAAATTCATTATCTATATCATATCATAGACCGTCCTCATCAAAACAGATGCAATAGAATCATCATGAAAAAAAAATTTGCTCAATCAGAACAGCAAAGCCTCCCCCCCAAACTTAAATCATACATTGTCCTCAATGTATTAATTATTCAGACTAATTAAGCATGCATAAGGACAATTAAAAAGATAAAGGGAGAATGGTACTGCCCTGAAGTGTGAGAGAAACCATGGATGCCAGCCTTCAACCTCATTGGGGTTGTTTTTGGAAGAAAATGTGGTCTCGAGCTCCTTCAAAAATTGATCAACTGGAACGAAAGATCAACATGCTCTAACTACAAAAAAGTGAAAAACAAAGAAAAGAAAATTAACTGAAAAATAAACTTGGGTTGCCTCCCAAGAAGCGCTTGTTTAACGTCTCTTAGCTAGACGAGTTTGTGCGGGCTTTCAAGGCACATAAAAATTCTCGTATTTCTTCGGGCCCTTCTTCCTTGAATCAATGAAGCAGACTATTGCTAGTAAGCTTACTAGCTTTTCATGGGACCCTGAAGCAGAAATATTTTGGGGATTTTCTTTTAATAAAAGCATAAAAGGAGAAAGATCAAAATAAAAAGACTCTGACTCTGACTCTGACTCTGACTCGTGAGAACAAGAAAAAGAACACTCATTATCAAGAGAGGATGGACAGGATAGAACAGACAAAGGCCTTTCAACCTTAAACTCTATCTCTAGAAACTCCTCAAACACTACATGCTCATTTTCTTTTTCTTCCTCACAAACTTGTTCTTGATGGGTGCTATAACTATCCAATTCTTCCTCTTTTTCTATACAACTCACCCCTATATGCTCAAACTCAGCAAAATTGAAAGGATTAGGCTCTTGAATAGGCGCTAATGAATCAGTGGCCACATGACTCACTAGACACTCTATGGAAGTGGATCCTACTTCCCTATCTTCCTTTTGGGTATTGAGTCTCTCCATAGATTTTTCTAATTCTAAATTCATGGCTCTCGACTCTTGGATAAAATTTTCAAGCAAGCTCTCTAAGGAAGATTTTTCTTCTATGGAAGCGGATTGCACTTCACTCTCATCCTTTTTGGGATGCAATCTCCCTAGGGATTTTTCTAGAGCTAAATTAATGGCTCTAGTATCCTCGATATAATCTTGAAGCAAACTTTCTAGGGGAGATTTTTCTTCTAAAGGGGGATAATTTGAATAAAAAAAATTGGATGATGGTGTTGGTTCTTCGGGCTCAGATTCCCTAAAGGGCCACCCAAAACTATTAAAAGCCATTTAAAATAATTAAATTAACAATACTCAGGCTTTCAGTCAGATGTAAACACCAATTAAATGCACAACAAGAACAATGGACCAGGATAAAAATAAAATAAAAAAGCAAAATAAAATCTCTAATCTAAAGCAAGCAATTTCTTCACAATATTAATTGAATGAAATTAGCCAATCCCCGGCAACGGCGCCAAAAACTTGTTGCACGATTTTAATCCGCAAGCGAACGGGTCGTCACAAGTAATATAGTGATTTTGAGTATAGAGTATCGTCTCCACAGGGATTGGATTTATTCAATTAAGTACCACGAATAATCTTGCTTAGCTTTATTTACAGAACAAAATATAATGCCGGAAAGAATAACAAAAAGCTAATCTAGAAAGCAAAAGATAAATGGTGACACAATTTGGAGGGATAATTCTAGAGTGGTTGATTTTATCAATTGGACCTTTAATCGCTTAATCAATTAACTAATATGGATTAACAAATCATTTGATTCATAAGACTAGAAGCCTAATTTCAAGGATTCTCCTGTCGGTCTCCTCCTATCTCATACCGTTCAATAAAGAATCTCCTTTCAGTGTCATCTTTATTTACTTAGTATGGCATTACGACCCTTCAGTACAACCTCTAACGTTATTTATTTTATCCCGTGTCACCCGGGTAAATAACCGTTAGTCATGCATTCAGTTCTAGTCTAAGCTTCTCTCCGTCGAGTTTCCACTTAGTAACGATTCATTTAATCAGTGATCAGTTGATTAAAAGCATTACGGACAAAATGCATAAATGAACAATAATGACAATTAAACCACATCAATTCATTAATTCAGCAGAGGTTCAACATCTAAATCAATCTCATAGAATTTAGGAATTTACTACTCATAATCACTAAAATTCAATAATTCCTAATCACAACAATTCTAGAAACTAAAACATAAAGGAAAAGGGAAGAGAAATGCTCATAAAAGTGTCGATCTCCTCGATCCCGCGCCGACCTCCTTCGATCCCGAGCTCCAAAGATCTTCAACAAAGCTCCAAAACTCTCCCAAAAATCCCCAATTTTAGTGTGGATTCTAGAATGGGGTGAAAACCCACAAATTGGCACACAAAATATGGATGCAAAAGGCTCCTTTTATAGGCTCCCAGCAGGCACAGCGTCGAGACGCTACAAGGACAGCGTCGAGACGCTACAAGGACAGCGTCGAGACGCTCTGACGTCATCTTTTCTTGAGCTCCAAGACGTCGCAGCGTCGAGACGCTACTTTGGACAGCGTCGCGACGCTATCGCGATTCTGGATTTTTCCACGCAGCTGCCTAGCGTCGAGACGCTCCAGGCTTAGCGTCGAGACGCTAGGCCCTGAATTTTAAATAATGGCCCGATTTTGACTCCATTTTTGGGCCTCCAACTTTCTTTTGGCCCAAATACTTCTTGTAATGGATTTTGGGCACTTTTCTTGACCCAAATTGATACTTTAAGACTTGAAATTCATGAATTTGGGCTTTTAATTCATTCTTCTTGGCTTTTTGGATTTGGATCTTCAATGTAATTCTTCAAATTGCTCCAAAAGCCTCCAAAATCATCCAAAATCTCTCAAAATTCCGGTTTTACTTCCTTGGCTCAGTTTTCTGAAATTTAAACAGAAAATAGCATTAAAGTACACAATTCAAGCACAAAACTAGCTAAAATTAATAGGAAAATGATGACATTTTTGCATGTCATCACCCAGCACTCCCATCGTCTTTGTCGTAGTGGGGCCCGCCCAGCACTCACGACAGCATCGTTGTCACGGAGTACACTCAACGTCAACAACGGAACATAACCTGTGTGCACACGGTACCATATAACCTCAGCTCAATATCTCAGTCATGTAGTCAATAGAAATCTCAGAAATCACATGAAAACATTAAAACATGCCTGCTCATCGTTATCTTTCGTAAAACACGAGCTTACTCAGCTTGCTCGTGAAAAACTTTAAATCATTAAACAACATTTGCTAACACA
Organism: Luffa acutangula; assembly: GCA_036850905.1. NCBI lineage: Eukaryota > Viridiplantae > Streptophyta > Magnoliopsida > Cucurbitales > Cucurbitaceae > Luffa > Luffa acutangula. Next base: position 25,139,959 of record CM072095.1, on the reverse strand, counting down.
TGCTTTACTTTAAAAGATATCGTTTCAACTACTTTTCATAAAGCCATTAGCCACGTGCTCGTATATAAACCTTATTAGAAAATCTGAGCTTAAAACTCATGCTTGAAACCGTTCACAAAAACCATGTATCATTCATAGAAAAGCATGTAAAACATATAATCATGAACAACCGTTTAAGAACATTTTCGAAATTCATTTTGTCACTCACAGTCTTATCTAGTTCCCCGGTCTGTAGACTCGACCTATTTCCTCTTGGCCTGTCAAATAACCAAAACCGAGCATTAGAACCATAGATAGCTTTGTTTTTCCATGCTCATGAATTCTCGACACTTGAATTAAAAACCACATCCACATTCTACTTTTCCAGATTTTCCAGATTCTATACCCTAACTTCCAATACCCATAACCTTCTCAATACTTAACCAAAATTAATGAAATACACATCAAATTCTTCATTTTCGAACACTCTACAACTTACCTGAAGAAATGAAAACGAGATTCTCAACCAATTGCTCCAGAAACGCCCCGAAATCAGACAACACAGATTCGATCTTCTCTGTTACCCTTTATCTTTCTCCTGACATTAAACATACATACAGTCATTTTTGGCTCACAGAATCTTCACAAAAGTTGTAGAAATTTGAATAAGCTTTCCAACCATACCAAATAGAGATTCTGATTCGACTTTTGCACTCCAGAATACTCAAAACATCAGAGAACACCAGAGATCCTCCTGGTTTGCTCAAAAATCCTGTGCTCTGTTTTCCATTCCAAAAACCATCAACTTCCCATTCGATTTAGGTCAAGCTTACTTCATTAAATTTGTTAGAAGATGAACTAACGTTCAAGAAAAGCAAACCTCACCTCTTGATTCTTACTGTGTAGCCCAAACCGACTAAAACATCAGAGGTTGACAGGTTGAATACAGATTCTGCAATGGTTGGCTTTGCATGAGCCTTTTCCTATCTTCCTCAACCTCAAACCACGAAATTATTCTTCTTCTTCCTTCACTCTCTCCTCAAGGTTCTCTGAAAGTTTCAATGGAAAAGGATGAAAAATGAGATGGAAATGGGCTGATAAAAAGTGTTGTCGGTGGTGGAGTCATTGCTGTCCATTTCCATTTTCTTTCTTTTTTTTTTCTTTTTTTTTTCCTTCTTTGCTGATTTCTTTTTCTTTTATTTTATTTTTTTTTCCTTTTCGTTTTCCTTTTCTTTCATTTTTCACTTTTGTTCCATTTCTTCTTGTAAATTGGTAAGTTCCAACTCCTTAAATCAACAATCAAACCACAATAACCACAAAACTTGCTATTGTCCTTCAACAATGAAACAACTTTTAATTCAACTTCCACAATAGATGACAAGACAAAATGATCCAAGAGAAGTCCCGGGTTTACAACTTACCTCCCCCTTTTCAATTTTCGTCCTCGAAATTTATAAGTCCTTAGGTGAAGAGTGTCGGGTAACTCTTCCTCATCTGATCTTCGGACTCCCAAGTTGCCTCCTCAACTCCGTGATGCCTCCAAAGAACCTTCACGAGTGGGATCGTTTTGTTCCTCAAAACTTGCTCTTTCTGTCGAGGATCTGAACTGCTTCTTCCTTATAACTCAAGTCTTCCTTCAGCTCAATTGGTTGCACTTTCAACACATGGGATGGATCTGGTATATATTTCCTCAACATGGACACATGAAAAACATCATGTATTCGAGCGAGTTCCGCTGGCAACTCAAGTCTATAGGCTGCTGGTCCAACTCGTTCTATTATTTGATAAGGACCAATATATCTAGGACTCAGCTTACCTTTCCTCCCAAAGCGAAGAACACCTCTCCACGGAGATAACTTCAAGAAAACCTGATCTCCAACCTGGAACTCTAAGTCTCTTCGTCGCTTATCTGCATAGCTCTTCTGTCGATCCTGTGCTATTTTTAGATTCTCCCTAATTAGCTTAACATTGTCTGACGTAACTTGTACCAACTCAGGACCAACTAGCTTTCGCTCTCCCACTTCGTTCCAGCACACAGGAGTCCTGCATGGTCTGCCATACAAAGCCTCGAATGGTGCCATGCCTATACTAGACTGATAGCTGTTATTATAAGCGAACTCCATAAGTGATAAGTGAGTATCCCAACTTCCCTTAAACTGAAGGACACATGCTCTCAACATGTCCTCTAAGGTCTGGATGGTCCTCTCAGACTGACCATCTGTCTGGGGATGGAACACTGTACTGAACTTCAACTTTGTTCCCATTGCTTTCTGCACACTAGGCCAAAACTTAGAAGTAAACCTCGGATCCCTATCTGAAACTATGGACACTGGCACTCCATGTTGACTTACAATCCTGTCGACGTATAGTTTAGCTAGCTGATCTAGTGTAGACGTCGTTTTAACCGGTATAAACCGTGTTGTCTTGGTGAGTCTATCTACTATTACCCATATACCATCATGTCCGCTAGAAGTACGGGGTAATCCAAATAGAAAATCCATGGTAATATGCTCCCACTTCCACTCCGGCACTGGCAGTGGATTAAGGAGTCCTCCTGGCCTCTGTCTCACTGGTTTAACCTGTTGACAGATCAAACATCTATCGACATATTCAGCTATCTCCCGCTTCATACCAGGCCACCAGTAAGTTTTCTTCAAAGTTCTATACATCTTGGTGCTTCCTGGATGCATAGCGTAAGCTGAACTGTGAGCTTCCTCTAATATAGCACTCTTAAGCTCACTAATACTCGGAACGCATAGTCTTCCCTGTTTAACTATGGCTCCGTCCGCTCTCAACTCATATTCTGCCTCTGGGCCTTGCTTGGACTTTATAAGCATCTTCTGTATGTTACTATCCTCTGACTGTCTTCTCACAATCTCTGCTACTAGAGAAGACCTAACTTGAAATTGAGCTAAAAGACTCCCTGAGCTTCCTGCAGTCATAACTGCCTTGAAACCTCTTAACGCACTTAGCAAGCTCGCTCGAATACCACACAAGGCATTCTTCGGAAGTCTCGACTTCCTACTTAATGCATCTGCTACCACGTTAGCCTTACCCGGATGATATTCTATGGTACAGTCATAGTCTTTAATCAGTTCTAGCCATCACCTCTGCCTCAGATTCAGCTCTTTCTGATCAAAGATGTACTTCAAACTCTTATGATCTGTGAAAATGTGGCACTTCTCACCGAATAAATAATGTCTCCAGATCTTCAGTGCGAAAACAACTGCTGCTAGCTCAAGATCATGGGTAGGGTAATTACACTCATGCTTCTTCAACTGCCTCGAAGCATAAGCTATTACCTTTCCTTCCTGCATCAGCACACAACCTAATCCTTGCCTCGAAGCATCACAATAGATCACATACTCCTTCCCTGTTACAGGAAGTGTTAGAATAGGCGTTGTCACCAATCTCTTTTTCAGCTCCTGGAAACTCTGTTCACATTTGTCTGACCACTCAAACTTAACATTCTTCCTTGTCAAGGCTGTCAAGGGTAATGCTAACCGTGAGAAATCCTCAACAAAACGTCTGTAGTATCCTGCTAGGCCGAGGAAACTACGTACCTCTGTTGCACTAGCTGGTCTTTCCCAGTTGACCACAGCTTCCACTTTCTGCGGATCAACACTAACTCCGTCCGCTGAAACTACATGCCCTAAGAACACCACTTGATTCAACCAGAACTCACATTTTCTGAACTTAGCGTATAACTGTTTATCACGTAGTATCTGCAGAACAATCCTTAGATGTTCCTCATGGGCTTCCCTGTCCATTGAGTATACTAGAATGTCATCGATGAACACTATCACAAACTGATCTAAATACTGGTGGAAGATCCTGTTCATGAGGTCCATGAAAACTGCTGGCGCATTCGTTAAACCGAATGGCATCACTAAAAACTCATAGTGCCCATACCTCGTCCTGAATGCTGTCTTAGGAATATCTGATTCTCTAACCTTCAACTGGTGGTATCCTGACCTCAGATCAATCTTAGAGAACACTGCTGCTCCCCATAACTGGTCAAACAAGTCATCGATGTGTGGTAGAGGATACTTGTTACGTATCGTGACCTTGTTTAACTGCCTGTAGTCAATGCATAATCTCAGGGTACCATCTTTCTTCTTCACGAATAACACTGGAGCTCCCCACGGTGATACACTTGGCCTGATGTATCCCTTGTCAACTAGTTCTTGCAATTGCACCTTCAGCTCCTTAAGCTCGCTTGGAGCCATCCTGTATGGTGCCTGTGAAATAGGTGCTGTTCCTGGTAATAATTCAATAGTGAACTCCACCTCTCTATCAGGCGGCAAACCCGATAGATCAGCTGGAAAAACATCAAGATATTCATTCACCACAGGAACATCTTCTGGTTTCAGCTTTTCTTCTTGCACCTTTACTATGTGTGCAAGAAATGCTGTGCAACCTTTCCTCAACAACTTCTCAGCTTTCAGAGCTGAAATCAAACACGTAGGAATAATCTTCCTCTCACCCCTGAAAACCACTTCAGTCAAACCTGGTTTCTTAAAAGTCACTTCCTTCGTATGGCAATCCATAGAAGCATAATGAGTGAATAAGAAATCCATTCCCAAAATCACATCCAACGCCTGCAACTCTAGGGGAAGAAGATCCACTAACATACAGAGACCTTCTACTACAACCTCACAATCACGCAACACTTCCTTGACTAACAAAACGTCACCAACTGGAGTGCATATGACTAATTCCTCAGATAAAGGCTCTAGCATCCTATTCAGCTTAGTTAAAAACATGCTAGAAACAAAGGAATGCGTAGCGCCTGGATCTAATAAAACACGTGCAGGTACATTACATATCAAAATCGTACCAGTTATCACATATGGTGCATCCTCTGCTTCCTGTTGAGTCATGGCGTTGACTTTTCCCTGCTGCCTAGGTCTCCCCACAACTCCCTTTTGCCTTGCACCACTAGTGCCTTCTCCTGCGCCTGCTAAGACTCTCGGCTGCTCAACTGTGTGGGATTCAACTCCCTGGTCCCTATGAACTGTTGCCTTCAACTGTGGGCAATCCCTCTTGAAATGCCCTGGTTGTCCACATTGATAACACACACCAGCGCCAACAAGACACTGACCTCGATGATTCTTGCCACAACTTGCACATGATGTTCTCCTGGATTCACTAGCAACGGACTCCTGACCCGTCCGCGGTCTTGCTATTGAACTCGCAGACTGACTGGGGGCTCTCTGACTTTGCCTCTGATAGGCACTACCCGAACTCATTTGCCTCGATAATTGGCCACCAGATCGACGCTTGAAGTTTTGACGGCCTGAAACATTCACTCCAGGTGCAAACCTCCGCTGCTCACGACCTCGAAAACCACTAGTTGTTGGAGCTCCACGACTAGGCTCCGCGACCGACCTTTCCTCTATAATACTCTGCTCCACACGTAAGGCAGTCTCTACTAGCTGAGAAAAATCCGTCCACTTTGCAATAGCAGTAATTGGGGTACGTATCTCAAAACGTAGCCCTCTCTCAAACCTGCGACACCTGTCACTCTCAGATGCCACAATCACTTCAGCATACCGTGAAAGCTCGGTATACTTCCTCTCGTACTCAGCCACTGAAAGTGACCCTTGTTTTAGCTCCAGGAACTCATCTCTCTTTGCCTCACAATATGTGGCGGGATAGTACTTTTCCTCAAATATGCCTCTGAATGTCTGCCAATCTAACGTACGTGCATCACTGTGCCTGGCTATAATAGACTTCCACCATCCCTCTGCCTCCTTCTGCAAAAGGAATGTGGCTAATTTGACTTTTCGCTCCTCAGGACAACTCATCACGTCGAAGCATTGCTCCAACATATTCAACCAGACCTCGGCGTCAGCTGGATTTGTGGAACCCTCAAACACTGTGGCTCCTAACTTCTTCAGCCGTTCAATCCCATACGTCTTTTCCGGATCACTAGGCCCTGCTCTCTCTGGTCTACCGATCTCCTGCGCAGATCTAGCAAATTGATCACTCCCTGCCTCATTCTGACCTATCGGGGTACTGGATCCCCTTTTCGATTGACTTTGGGTAGGATCCTGCGTCCAGTCCTGATTCTGCCTGCGTCGTCTGCTGGTACGTGGTGGCATGACTCCTATATCATATAATCACATCAGACATGCTATAGATACTTAACTTAGATGCATGATACTAAACTTATACACACATTCTAGTCTTAACTAGACTCCCTCTCAACAATACTCGGACCATACTCCGCTAGTTCTATATGAACTGACCCAACGTGTAACTGTTTACTTCCTGGATTCTTCTTAGCACTAACTACCATGTCTCTTTCCCCATGGAGCTAACTGCTCTGATACCAAGTTGTCACACCCCCTCCCGGACCACCACTAGCTTAGCCCGAAAGACGGCGTGAAGCCAACAGACATCATCACCTCTAATGATCCCTGTTGACCCTACTGAAACCTTGAACCTGATAACCATACTAATAATGGACATAAAATATATTCCATATGAACCACGACATAACGAAAACCCCGAAAACATATCAACATACACGAGGTGTCGCCATGACATATCTCGGTTTGGAGATAACCTGGTATAGATATCATAACCAAAGACATGTACAACTAGGATTTATACAACCACGACCTCTAGGACTATATTATCCAATCCTTACAAAACCTTTACAATATGAACAGACTCAATTTACAACTCCACCCACGTACTGAAGCTTGATCCGGAACTTTCAGCAGACGTTGGCAGTGTATCAGGCACCGGGAGCTCGATCTCTACCTGAAAAGTGGAAAAACATTTTGAAAGAATGAGCTACGAAGCCCAGTGAGTGACTAACTTTTAAACTCTAAATCCGGAAGTCAAAAACACGTGATAAACCTTTAAACGTATAGATATGCTCAATCAAAGCGTTTAACATAAACGTGTAATGGAAAAGGTTTTCTAAAATATCTCGCAAGTTCGTCAATAAAAATCTAGCAAGGCATATCAAATACATCAAACGTTTTAACTAACATGACCGATCTACGTTGTGTAGGGCACGCCCAGTACAACCAACGTTACTAGTCCTACGATGTAGTGGGGCCCGCCCAGCACTCCCATCGTCTTTGTCGTAGTGGGGCCCGCCCAGCACTCACGACAGCATCGTTGTCACGGAGTACACTCAACGTCAACAACGGAACATAACCTGTGTGCACACGGTACCATATAACCTCGGCTCAATATCTCAGTCATGTAGTCAATAGAAATCTCAGAAATCACATGAAAACATTAAAACATGCCTGCTCATCGTTATCTTTCGTAAAACACAAGCTTACTCAGCTTGCTCGTGAAAAACTTTAAATCATTAAACAACATTTGCTAACACATGCTTTACTTTAAAAGATATCGTTTCAACTACTTTTCATAAAGCCATTAGCCACGTGCTCGTATATAAACCTTATTAGAAAATCTGAGCTTAAAACTCATGCTTGAAACCGTTCACAAAAACCATGTATCATTCATAGAAAAGCATGTAAAACATATAATCATGAACAACCGTTTAAGAACATTTTCGAAATTCATTTTGTCACTCACAGTCTTATCTAGTTCCCCGGTCTGTAGACTCGACCTATTTCCTCTTGGCCTGTCAAATAACCAAAACCGAGCATTAGAACCATAGATAGCTTTGTTTTTCCATGCTCATGAATTCTCGACACTTGAATTAAAAACCACATCCACATTCTACTTTTCCGGATTTTCCAGATTCTATACCCTAACTTCCAACACCCATAACCTTCTCAATACTTAACCAAAATTAATGAAATACACATACATTTCTTCATTTTCGAACACTCTACAACTTACCTGAAGAAATGAAAATGAGATTCTCAACCAATTGCTCCAGAAACGCCCCGAAATCAGACAACACAGATTCGATCTTCTCTGTTACCCTTTATCTTTCTCCTGACATTAAACATACATACAGTCATTTTTGGCTCACAGAATCTTCACAAAAGTTGTAGAAATTTGAATAAGCTTTCCAACCATACCAAATAGAGATTCTGATTCGACTTTTGCACTCCAGAATACTCAAAACATCAGAGAACACCAGAGATCCTCCTGGTTTGCTCGAAAATCCTGTGCTCTGTTTTCCATTCCAAAAACCATCAACTTCCCATTCGATTTAGGTCAAGCTTACTTCATTAAATTTGTTAGAAAATGAACTAACGTTCAAGAAAAGCAAACCTCACCTCTTGATTCTTACTGTGTAGCCCAAACCGACTAAAACATCAGAGGTTGACAGGTTGAATACAGATTCTGCAATGGTTGGCTTTGCATGAGCCTTTCCCTATCTTCCTCAACCTCAAACCACGAAATTATTCTTCTTCTTCTTCCTTCACTCTCTCCTCAAGGTTCTCTGAAAGTTTCAATGGTAAAGGATGAAAAATGAGATGGAAATGGGCTGATAAAAAGTGTTGTCGGTGGTGGAGTCATTGCTGTCCATTTCCATTTTCTTTCTTTTTTTTTCTTTTTTTTTTTCCTTCTTTGCTGATTTCTTTTTCTTTTATTTTATTTTTTTTTCCTTTTCCTTTCCCTTTTCTTTCATTTTTCACTTTTGTTCCATTTCTTCTTGTAAATTGGTAAGTTCCAACTCCTTAAATCAACAATCAAACCACAATAACCACAAAACTTGCTATTGTCCTTCAACAATGAAACAACTTTTAATTCAACTTCCACAATAGATGACAAGACAAAATGATCCTAGAGAAGTCCCGGGTTTACATTGGCCTTGCTTTAGCTCCCACCAAAGGTCTCTAGTCGAAATTAGGGCTAAAATCTAACCAATTGGACTCCACTTGGCCGTAGAATGAAAATATGAATTTATAGAAAATCTGGCGACAGCGTCGCGACGCTGTCGCGATACCGTGTTTTTTGGAAAATTTTCCGATAGCGTCGCTACGCTATGATTTTTTTTTTTTTTTTTTTTTTTTAGGATTGAACTCCATTTGACTCCAATTTCTGAATTAAGCTTCAAACACATACTTCCTACAAATAAAACATAAAAATGCATAAATTTGGGCAAATAATTGTAAAAGACTAGCTTAATTAATAAGAGAAAAATATCTAGTTATGCTCGCTATCAATTATCGCTTCGCCTCCCTGTTGATCGATACTCTGAATATTTTTGTTTTATATTACTTGCGGCCCATGCACTTGCGGTATTGTTGGCAACATGAGTCATTTGAGGTGTCCACCTGAGTTTAGCCATCTACAAGTAAAATTCTCCAATTCGTGGAACACTACTAGTAACTCTATCATTGAATTTGGAATAGTTGAACACAAAGCAGACATGCGAAGTAGAGAGTCATGGATATCCTTCTTAACAAACTTGAAAAATGAAGACATAATATGGAAAGATGTGTGGATGCCTTTGCAGACAGTAATTTATAAGTGTGGTAAATTTCAAGATGTTCTATTGTTGGGCCCGTGAGGATATACTAGTTATGCACCTCTTTTAGTTCTTTGCCAAATGGGGATAGAACAATTCATCTTTGTGACACATGAGATAGGGAATCTTGATTTTAATTACGAGCAGGAGGATTCAGGCCAAAAACTGGCAAGGAGGCAGAAAATCTATTACTCCACCAAAAGAAAGGAAAGTTACTTCAAGAAATGAGTTAGTTGAAGCGACAAGGGGTAGAAGCAGAAAAAGAGCTGATTAAGATAAGAAAGTTGTTAAAGAATCAAATAAAGCTCGAAAAAGAGAATCAAGAGTTAGACTATATGCATCCAGGAAAAATGGTACGAAAATCCAAAGAAAGAAATGATGACTTGCATAAGGTTCTAAAAGAGAAAGATGCACAAACTTCCAGTCTGGAAAGTTGTATCTCTTCTTTTCAACAATTCATTTTGGAGTTGAACACAACAATTGACATGCAAGTTAAACAGGCAAGATGCAATACTACATTACAATGGACTCTTGAGAATTCGGAGCATCAGATCCAGAAATGTTAGGATGTTCCAACAAAGACGCCGACCGAACATAAATAATTGCAAGGAAATATGATTCACTTGTAAGTAACGAAGTTATTTCAGAGGTCTTTGATAGCGAGCATAGCTAACTATCTTTAGTTATTTAATTTAGCTAGTCTTTTATGATTTTGGGCCATTTTATTGTGCTTTAATGTTTATGTTGTAGGATATGGTTGATTGGAGCTAAGACACAATAGTAGAGTCAATCGGGTGCTCGGGACGCGAAAAGATGCAAAGGAATGAAAAAGAGTCAAAGAGGAAAAAAGTCAAAATTCGGTCAAATGCAGACTAGCGTCTCGACGCTGCGACCTTGGCGTCTCAACGCTGTGTAATTTCCTTTCCAGAACACGCGTGTTTAGAGGCAGCGTCTCGACGCTATGACGAAAAAAAACAGAATATAAGCTTCTCTTCGGCTAGGTTTTTGGGGATTCGATTTGGGACTTTTTGGAGCCGTAAACAGAGGAAAAACAGAGCATATTGGAGCTGAAGCAAAGGGAGCAAGTTGGAAATCAACCCATTGTTCGTGGGGATCGTGACGGGGACGTTCGGTCTCGGCCTACAACGAGTTTAATTCTTCTTTCCCTCACTTTAGTTAGATTTTATGGTTTTTTCATGTTTAGTTGAGCTTGTAATACAAATCATGAGTAGCTAAACTTATAGCTTAGGGCTTGATGTAGTCAATTGAATTTATGGATTGATTTATGGTTTAAGTTGTGCAATGGTTATTATGTTTGTAATCTTGATTTAATGCTTTCAATTAATTGGCCATTAGTTGAATGATTTAAGTTTTGAATCTAGTTCGAGAGAGGGGATTTGAATTAGACTTACTCAAGATTGCATGACTAAAGTATACTCTCTAATTTCGTGACGGTTTTTAGATTAACTTTGGAATTGGTCAAAAGATCTCATTGCCTTGCTTGTTAACAAACTTAGATAGGGATATCAAGTTGGTTAATTTGCATGAGAATCAATTATACTCGGGAGAGGTAGTTGTGATTAAAGGGTCTTAGGCTCATAATTCCATTGTGCATAATAACTTATTCCTTAAAATCAATCCTAGACTAAATTGGTGAAATCAATTCCCTAAGTGTTCTTCCAATTGAATTTCCACTCTTTATTTGTTTTGATTTAGTTTTCATATCATTCACTCACTACATTGTGTTCCCTAAATAAAATTGAGCAAGATAATTCATAGTACTTGATTTAGCTTAAACATTCAATCTAGAGGACGACACTCGTTTATACGAACACTTTATTATTACTTGACCCGTGCGCTTGTGGTAAGGAAAATTCCACATCAGTCTTTCAGCAAGAAAACACAAGTTTAGTCCAAGATGGTGAAAACATAGACAATGTTGTGGAAAGAGCAATGGCTAAAAGAGTTGGGACATTCGTAGAGCCATTTCACAGTTGCAGTCGAGGGGAGAAGAATTATGAATTTTGATATGGAATTATCCTACGTTAGTTGTATCCCTTAGAGCAATGATAGTTTCTTTGAGTATTTTGGATTTGGTCTAATATTTCGTTCAATTATTTCATTTAATAAAATTTGAAGTTTATTGTTTCATTTTTCACAACAATTTTAGCCAATACACATTTCATCTATTTTCATTCATTGTTTGTTTTTTTTATCCTTTTAAGATTTTGGTAAAAAAAAAAACTTAAAAAATAAAGTAAAATTTTTCTTTAAAAAAATCATTGTACATTATTTTTTAAAAATATGACTTTCACGTTTTTTATCTAGATTTACTAAGTTTTTTTAGGTTAATTAACTTAACCTTGTTTTCCTTATAGACAAACATGAGAGTTTAAACCATGTTCGAAAAAGTGGAGTCCTTGTCTGAAAAAGAAAAAGAAAAGCAAAAAAAAAAAAAGGAAAAAAAAAAGAAAAGAAAAATAAAGAAAAAAAAGAGAGAAAAGAAAAGAAAAGAAAAGAAAAAAGAAAAATTGTGAATGTCACATGAGCCTTTGATCAATCATACAAGCTTTTTGTCAAGACCTCTTTTGCTTGCAAGATCTCCTACTTGACCAGCTTTTCTCCATAATATCATTAAATTCATATCACATCTCTCAATCCAACACCCAACGTCTTCGACACACCTTTCTTTCTAGACCTAACACTGCATTTTCTTACCATGCAGACTTGAACCTTGAATTAAACAAAGACCTTATTGGCCTACACCATAACATTGCAATGAGGCAACATTCACAAAGCAAAGGTGGCTCATTCTTTAAGGAAGATTGTCACTGCTGGAGGCAATATATGAGTTAGAACATTATAAGTGGCTTGGGGAGTTTGTTACATCGAACTTGAGCCAGTGATCATCAGCTTGCCAGCACATTTGATCCATCTATCGCAACATATGAGATAAATCTTGGGAAGCTGGGCATCAAGTTTTAGATAAGTTGTTTAAGGAATGATTTCACTTTCGTCTCCCTTTCCTTTATATTCTCATTCTCCCACATTTATACTTCTTGGTCCCCATTTGTCAACTTTTTCGTGTCTCATGCTTCTTTCATCCAAATACTACTTTGAAAAATGATAGTTCCTCGTTCTCGTCATCCACATTTGTCTTTGTTTGTCCGTCCTTCTTAGGTCTTGAATTTGAAAGTCACTCATTCAACTTATTATCTTTTGAGATCATGTCATTCCCATCATATGCTTGATATTTCCAAATTGAGATTGTGCTATAAGTTACCTTTATTAGTCAATCAAATAGTGTATGAGACCATTTTAGCCCATCATATCCCATTATGTCTATTGTAAATGGTCAAGCTTATCCATTGGAGCATCTTAGTACCAACAAAAAGAGTTGCAACAGTATCAAAATGAGGGCATTCACACAAAAAAAGAGCAAAAAAAAGAAAAAAAAAAAGAAAAAAAAAATAATAATAAATTTTTAGACAAGGATAAAACTATTTTCTCATGATTTAATGTCATTTGATAGTCTATAAAGAAGTATGAGACTAAGTAAAATTAGCCACTTTTTTTTTCTTAAAAATAGCACAAACACACACACAAAATTTTTCCTCTTCCTGAATAAAGCATTGTAGAAAAAAACAACAAAAAAACAAAAAAACTATTGCATAAATACTGGGGCAAATTGCAGATATGAATGTTTATTAGAAGACATTTATCAAAAGAACCCCTTCATGATTTGATTCTTGTCTTTAAAAGGATGAAAACTTCTTCAAAAAGTTACTTTTCTTGAAATTATGCTTTAAACTTCATGCATAAACACTGGGGCAATTTTTGGATGAGAGTCCGTATCACAAAGTGTTTTGTCATGAAAAACTCATGCATTCATAAGCATTGTAAGTTAAAAAATTGTTCATTGAGGTTTTTCTCACCATATTACTATGTCATAGGGCGTTTGTTTACCCCTGGCCGTCCCAAAATTTATGGTTTAGTGTTTACCCCTGACTGTCCCAAAATTTACGGTTTAGTGTTTACCCCTGGCCGTCCCAAAAATTTACAGTTTAGTGTTTACCCTTGGTCGTCCCAAAAATTTACGGTTTAGTTTACCCCTGGTCGTCCCAAAATTTACGGTTTAGTGTTTACCCCTAGGCGTCCCAAAATTTACGGTTTAGTGTTTACCCCTGGCCATCCCAAGAAATTACGGTTTAGTGTTTACCCCTGGCCGTCCCAAAAGTTTACGGTTTAGTCTTTACCCCTGGTCGTCCCAAAAAAATTCGGTTTAATGTTTACCCCTGGTCGTCCCAAAAAATTACGGTTTAGTGTTTACCCCTGACCATTCCAAAAATTTACGGTTTAGCTTTTACTGTTGCCTTCTAGAGTGGGTTAAAAATATGGTAAAAATGATCTCTAGAATACTTTGCAAGTGCACATAGTCTGCAGCAAGTGATAAGTAATTTATCGTATCCACGAGGTTTTGAATAGCTTACGCTCTACCTATCTTGTGTAACTTTTCTATGGTTTCAAAGTTGTTAAATTGATTGATTTTAAAATGATTCTGAAGCAAAAGAAATAACAGAGCAGAATGTAAACGGATAAAGCAGACAGATTGGAAACATGCGTTCGGTTAAGATTTCTGTAATTGTTTAAAAAGATACTCTAGCAATAATATTGATTAGACATTCTCTTGCAGTCTTATCAATAGGATCCTCCCGGAACTCTGGATTTTTTAGAATGTGTTTCAACTCCAATGATGCTCTACCGATCAAGCAGTAAGTGACTGGTTATCCCTAACTCAGTAGTTATCTATCCCTTGATTCTCAGAATGGGAACATTTTACGATGAAGCTCACCTAAGCCCTGGGAGATAGAAAACTGCTAGATTATCATTCATCCTTCAAAAGTTTTGCTCTTTCAATTTTCACAGCAAAATTTTTCACAAATTTTCTTTTCAACAAATAATTTTTTATCATCTTTTCAATATTCCCCATGTAAACTCGAGACTTCACTTTGATTATTTGCTCTTGTCACATATAATAGGAAGTTGAATTAAAGTGGTTGTTTCCTTGTTGAAAAAAAATGGCAAATCTTTATGGTTTCATTGTGGTTTCATTGTTGGATTAAGTTGTTGGAATTTATTAATTTAAAAGAAGGAAGAAAAGAAAGGAAATAAAAGGAAACAAATAAGAAAAAGAAAAGAAATGAAAATAGGGAAATGAAAAAAAAAGAAAAAGAAAGAAAATGGGAAAGGTTGTCGGTTGCTAGTGGTCTTAAGTAGATAATCCACCACCGTTTCAGTCATTTCAGCCCATTTTTCCCATCATTTTCCACAAAACTTTAGATTATTTCGAGGGAGAGAGTGAAGGAAGAAGAAGGAGCTTGCTAGCGTTTTGAGGTTGAAGAAGGGAGGAAATAGCTCAAACAAAAGCAACCATGGCAGAATCTGGGTTCAACCTGCCTATCTCTAGTTTTTTATTCGATTTGAGCTACACAGGAAGAACTAAGAGGTGAGGTATGGTTTTCTTGAAATTTAATCTATTTTCTAACAAATTGCATGAAGGAAGCTTGAGCTAAATCTGATCTTAAGTTAATAGTTTTTGAAATGGAAAGCAGAGCACAAAATTTTCGTGCAAATCAAGTGGATCTCTGGGTTTCTCTGGTTTTTCGATCATTCGGGGGTGTACAAGTTGACTTAGAATCTCAACTTGGTATGGTTGGAAAGCTTATTCAATTTCCTATAACGTTCATGAAAAATTCGTGAGCCAAAAATGACTAGAAGTAGGTTTAAATTTAGGAGAAAGATAGAGGGTAGCAGAGAAGCACGAATCTGTATTTGTTGAGTTCGGGGGATTTCTGGACAAATCTGTTGGGAATCTCGTTTTCATTCCTTCAGGTAAGTTGTAGAGAGTTCCCAAATGAAGAGGTTGATATATAGTACATTAAGTTTGGTCACATATTGAGGTAGTTATGAGTGTTGGAAGTCAGGGTATTGAATCTGGAAAATCTGGAAAACAATTTGAAGTGCAATTTTAATTCAAGTGTTTAGAATTCATGAGCATGGAAAGACAAGACTACCTTTGGTTTTGATGCTCAGTTTTTATTTTTTTGATATGCCAAGAGGAAATAGGCCGAGTCTATAGGGCAGGGAACTAGCCAAGACTGTGAGTGACAAAACGAATTTCGAAAATGATTTCTAAACTGTTATTTATGCTTATATGGTTTACATGCTTGAATATGAACTTATGAATGATACATGATTTCTATGAATGGTTTCAAGCATAAGTTTCGAGTTTAGATTTTCTAATGAAATTTATACCTGAGCATGTGATTGTTGATTTTCTGAAAAGTAGTTGAAACGATATCATTTTAAGCAAAGTATGTGTTAGCAAGTATTGCTTAAAGATTTTCAGTTTTTCACGAGCAAGCTGAATAGGCTTGAGTTTTACAAAAAATAAAGATAGGCAGGCATGTTTTAAGGTTTTCATGTGATTTTCTAAGATTTCTATTGACTACATGACTGAGATATTGAGCCCGAGGCTATATGGTACCGTGTGCACACAAGTTATATTTCGTTGTTGACGTCTAGTGTACTATGTGACAATGATTCTGTCGTGAGTGCTGGGTGGGCCCCACTACGACAAAGGCGATGGGAGTGCTGGGCAGGCCCCAATACATCGTAGAGCTAGTAAACGTTGGTTTTACTAGGCGTGCCTTACACAACGTTGATCGGTCATGTTAGTTAAAATGTTTGATATACTTGATATGCCTAACTAGATTTTTAATGACGTACTTGTGGACTATTCGTGAAAGCTTTTATCATTACACATTTATGTTTAACGCTTTGATTGGGCAGCCTTATATGTTTAAAGTTTTATCACGTGTTCTGATTTCTGGATTTAAAGTTTTAAGTTTAGTCACTCACTTGGCTTCGTAGCTCACTCTTTCAAAATGTTTTCTCACTTTTTAGGTAGAGATCGAGCTCCCGGTGTCTGATACATTACCAACGTCTGCTGAAAGCTCCAGGTCGACTTCCAGTACGTGGGTGGAGTTGTACATTTAGTCTTTTTGAATTGTAAATGTCTTTGTAAGAAGTGTATATGTTTTTGGTTGTAATAGCTATATCAAGTTTATTTCCAAAATGAGTTAAGTCGGGGCTGCACTTCATGTATGTTAAAAGGTTTTAAGGGATTCCGCTGTGTTGTGTTACATGTAAAGTATTGTATATCTAAGACTAGTATGTTTATCAGGTTCCATGATTCAACAAGTATCGTTAGAGGGGGACGATGTCTGTTGGCTTCACGCAATCTCCCTGACTAAGCTAGCAGGTAGTTTGAGAGGGGGTGTGACACCCTAGGCCATCTTTTGACGCAAAGACAAACGGTGGGTTCACAAATGTCCTTGGTTACTCAACAACCTAGAAAAATTATTATGAAGGAGAGGAATGCTCGAGAAAAACAAGCGGAGTAGCTAAAAGTCCCCCAAACTTAAATTATTCATTGTCCCCAATGAACTAGCAACATATAAGTATTCCCCCATGTTGGGTTTTATGCCTTAAAACTCGTAGATAGTAAATGAAACAAATTAATCGATCTAAATAAAGTGTTATTTGAGTAATTCAGTAATTTGGTTATTGAATAATCGAGTTTGCATTAATAAACCCTAAATCCAATAAACTAAGATCCAAGGTTGTTTAAATGAAACTTTGACTAGTATGTGGGGACATACGGGGATCAGTGTCCAAGTAACAACCTAAAAGGTCTATAGTATAGGGATAAGGTTGGGTACCTTATCCTAGTGACACTATGTGATACGACCCACCTTGTATTCGATACAGATGTAATGATCCAAAGCATCCATGTACGAGACATGCGGGTGAGGGTATCCTATGCAATGAGTTTGCATAAGACCGGACCGCGAAATAGTAACCACTAGATGTAACGCCGTTGACTAGTTTAGGTTTCTATTTCAATAGGATGACCTAGGTAACTCAATCTCAATCTTGAGTTTGTTATGAACCTCTTTCAGGAGGGATTGTCAATAGTTTGTATGGGTGAGAGTGGCCAGTTCGCCGACTCAATAATCTTACCATTTAAGGGGCAAAACCAAATGGGGGCTGGGAACATAACAGTATAAGATAGAATTCCCTTCTTCCTCTATTGGGGTAAGTAGATGTGTGTTCCCTTAAGGGCTGATTCCGGGGCTTGAACAAAGGCGCGTTGTCCTCTCCTGGCTCGAGAGGAACTCCTGTTTAGTGGTTGGACCCTAAATAACTTGTTCATTAGAGGGATTGGTGGTATTAAAGGAACCAAAGGTAACCCAGGGGTAAAACGATAATTTGACCCAACTGGTGTTACGAACACACGTGAAGGATTGACTTATTGCATTGGTCGATATCCGTGGACACAGAAATATTCTACAGTGAGAAAAGTGCAGTTGTGGGTCTTTAGTGGACTGACCCACATTTAACGAATGTTGACTAACTTGGTTAATGAGTTTAGCCAATTAGTCTCGTATTGTTGGAGCTTCTGATCTGTAGGTCCATTAGGTCCCACTGGTAGCTCGTAAAGAGACTTGAGGCAATTAAGTATAAATTGTAAATTGAAAGTGTTCAATTTATTTAGGGGAATCATATAATGTATATTGATACATTATAATATAAAGTTTATGAAA
Source organism: Luffa acutangula (assembly GCA_036850905.1). Classification (NCBI taxonomy): domain Eukaryota; kingdom Viridiplantae; phylum Streptophyta; class Magnoliopsida; order Cucurbitales; family Cucurbitaceae; genus Luffa; species Luffa acutangula. Next base: position 25,121,887 of record CM072095.1, on the reverse strand, counting down.
CTTTATAATATAATATAATTTTGAATTAATTTCAAAATTAATTCTTGAGATAAAATATTTGAAAGAGTTCAAATAAATTTTAATATGAATTGGATATTGAAGGTGTACATATTACACATGCGGAAGCAATTGAAGATCGAAAGCACTTAAGACATTCAATTTTACTCCTAAAGCATGCATGTTCTAGAAAAGACAGAATAGAGAGTTTAGAAAACACCAACCTTTGTAGCTCACTTATGTTGAACTCCTTGTGGTGTTTGCCTCTCCTATGCTCCTAGGACAACCTCTAGAGTCTTCCCTACTATACTCCGGGCCAAGAACGACTTGTGGGAGTCTATATAAGATAGGGAATGGGAAGGGAATGCTTGAAACATCAAGCAATGGAGAAGAATGAGAGATAAGAGAACTTTGAGTCCAAATTCCAGCAGCATAACATTAAGGAAAAGGCTCTCTCATGTTTGAATATGATTCAAACTCCTTTTAAAGACATTCTCCATGCAAAGCCAAGCCTCAAGACACAAGACACATGGTGTATTTGCAAGCTTAAGTGGATTCTAGGTGTACATTACACAAGACATGCAACAATGCATGAGTGAGTTGTCTTTCCACTTTGAATGATCATGCATTAAGTGGATTTCCAACTAAATCCACTAAATTCAAATTGAAATCAAATTTCAAGCTTGCAAAATACCCCCAATTTCAATTCTAAATTGAAATTGATTGCTTGGTAATTAATTTGAAAATTTTCAAATTAATTTTGATTCGATTAATCTAATTAATCTTTGTTATCTTGTGCAATTCCATATATATGATTCCTAATACATATATATATAGTATTCAAAACACTTTTAAATACTTAATCTCTCATTTTCTAATTTAATTCATAATTAAATTATTGTGTCAAACACAATTTTCGATAATACCCTTTTTCCCGATTTTGAACGATTCAAAGCTTCCTATCTTTTGTTCTAGGCTTAATTTCGATATGAGCTAGTAGGGGGACCTAATGGACCTATAGATCATGGTCTCCAACGATTCGAGGCTAACCGACTAATCTCATTGTCCAAGCTAGCCAACATTCGTTAACTATCGGGACACTCCACTATAGCCCGATAGTTGCACTCCCCTCACTATAGATATATTTGCGTCCACTTGATTTAACCATGATTAGTAAGTTGATCCTTCACAGGTTGTTCGTAGCTATAGCTAGGTCAATAAGCCGTTTTACCCCTATAGTACTTCTAGTTCCTTAAGTCTCACTGATCCTCTAATGAACAATTGGTTTATGGTCCAACCAATAAACCGAGTCCCTCTCGGGCCAATGAGAGGGCGAGATCCCTTTGTTCAAGCCCCGGAGTCAGCACTTAAGGGAACAACCTCTCTACTATCCCTTATTCGGGTAGGAGTGAATTCCTTCTTGCACGACTATGTCCCCATCTATCTACCCGTTCCTATCCCTGAAATGGGAGGCTTATTGAGTCGGCGATACTGAGCCACTCTCACCTATGCAGATCTAAGGATAAGCCCGAATAAACAGGAGTTCATAGTTAGCTCAGGATTAAGATCGAGTTACCTAGGTCATCACATGAAATAGTCAATCTCGTCAGTAAACGGTGTTATAAAGCGAGAGCGATTTATTTCTCAGTCCTGGTCTTATGCAAACTCATTGCATAGGACGCCCCCACTCGCATGTCTCTACATGGACGATTTAGGATCACATCGTCTATACCATCTATAAAGTGGGACGCGTCTCATAGTGTCTCCAGAATAAGGTACCCAACCCTATTCCTATACTATAGACCGTTTTGGCTATTACTCAAGCTTGATCCACTTTTATGTCTCTACATAAAGCTCAAGTGTTCATCCTATAGCCATGGATCTTAGTTTATTGGATTTGGGTTATTATATGTGCAATTTAATTTATTCAGTAATGACTTTTACTGAATCAATCTCGATAACACCTTTATCGAATAAGTATATAATTCGTTTAACATTCACTATCTACGAGTTTTAGGTCACCAATCCCAACAATCTCCCACTTGAACTAAAACTCTAGTTTAGTGGGATGTACTATAATCTATAACAGCAGTGGATGAATAAATACTTGTATTAATAACGGAGTAAAAATACAATAAACTAGGGCATCTAAATACCCAGTATACTAAGGTATCGATATACCGGTTACAATTCTCCCACTTGACCTAGATTATTTCCCGTACATATCTCGCAGACCTAGACCTTCTAGATGACTCTCGAACACTTTAGCCGTGAGAGCCTTCGTGAATGGATCAGCAATGTTGTGCTCCGACGCTATCTTCGTGACGATCACGTCTCATCGGTGCACAATCTCCCTAATGAGATGGTATTTCCTTTCAATGTGCTTGCCTCTCTTATGGCTGCGAGGTTCCTTTGAGTTTGCAACTGTGCCGCTATTATCACAATACAAGGTGATAAGCAGATGCATATTTGGAACGACTTCCAAGTCAGTTAGGAACTTCCTGAGCCATACTGCCTCTTTTGCTGCTTCGCAAGCGGCTACATATTCGGCATCCACGGTCGAGTCTGCAATGCATCCTTGCTTGATGTTGCGCCATACTATTGCTCCTCCATTTAGAGTGAATACTGACCCCGATGTAGATTTCCTCGAATCTTTATCAGTTTGAAAGTCAGAATCAGTGTATCCTGTAAGGATCAAATCCTTCGAACCATACACGAGCATATAGTCCCTCGTTCTCCTTAGATATTTGAGGATACTTTTAACGGCTGTCCAGTGATCAAATCCTGGATTGGATTGATATCTACTGACAATCCCTACTGCATAACAAATGTCAGGCCTTGTACACAACATGGCATACATTAGGCTACCTACTGCAAAGGCATAGGGAAAACGTCTCATGTCCTCAACTTCTTGAGGTGTCTGAGGACACTGTTCCTTAGACAAGTTAATTCCGTGCCTGAAAGGTAATAGTCCTTTCTTGGAATTTTGCATTTTATATCTAACCAACAATTTGTCGATATAAGACGCTTGAGACAGGGCTAGCGTTTTGTTCTTTCGGTTTCGAACAATTTGAATTCCTAGATCAAATTGTGCCTCAACCAAATCTTTCATTTGGAATTGAGTTGTGATAACTGCCCAAAAGGTAGTTATTTAGGCCTCAATTATATAGGGATTTGTGTGTCCTTTATGCTTATTAGGGTTGGTTTTAGAGAGATATTACATGATTTAACCCATTTGGAAGAATGGAAGCTTTGGAAATCACTTTGTGCAGATTATTCTGCTGAGCGGCTGGAAGGAGCAAATTCTATGCTGCAGCAAAACAGGGAACAGAAACTGCCACATCACAGCTCGTTAGCCAACCTCATGAACCGACTTCTGTTGAGTTATTTTTGTGATAAAGGATCAAGGAGAGCCTTACACGTGTCCTAGTTGACCTAATTCAAGCCTCCCATCCTTCTATAAAAGGAAGTAGCCGTCAAAGTCAAAGTCATTCCATGTTTTCCCTTGGAAGCCGAATAGTATAGGGAGATTGAAGATCATCAAGAACACCATCATCCGCAAGCTGATTAGGGAGTTTATTTTCTTTATCAACTTGTGGTTGTGGACATGCATACTCAGATTGTAATTCGTATTCCTATGCCTATTATGAACTAAGTAGCTTAGGGTGTTGGTTAGGAATAATGTGATTACTGTGCTTCATCTCTAGTAATAAATTGACTATCGCATTTTGGTTAATTGTTGTGCTTATTCTTATTTTATGCCCGCCTGGCCAGCCGGTATGGATAGCTCTCTCTAGTTTCAGGGATGATTTAGAGAGTGTGTGGCAATTCTCCACATTACGATCATTGTGTATTGGTGAACGCCAGTGACTGAGCTAGGGATAGCCAGTTGCCTAGTGCTCGATCGGTCGCTCTTCATTGGGTTTGAAACATATCCCAAAAGATCCGGAGTTCCGGGAGGAATTCGCTAATAATACTGCGAGAAATGCATGATCAATAATATTGCTAGAGCATATCTTAAAACAATCACTAAAGCCTAACCAGCACCTGTCTTTAATCTGTCTGTCTATTTGTTTACTCGTTGTTCTGTCATTTATTTTGCTTCAGCATAATTCCGATAAAACCCAACATTTTTATTATCTTCGAAACCATTAGAAAGTTATACAAAATAGATAAAGTGGAAACTCATTCAGACCTTGGATTGATAATATTACTTGTTGTAGACTGTGCATACTTGCACAGGAATTCTAGAGTATTTCATATCATATTTCTACTCACTCTAGGAACCCAACAAGTTTTTGGCGCCGTTGCCGGGGACTTGAATAAGTTTTTATCTGATCTGTTTTGTGTATGTGTTTTAATGGTTTGGTGCTAGAACTTTTTGATTGTTTCTTTTGTTTTTGCAGGTGTGATTTTGGTGCATGAGCGATCTGCCTGGGGTACGGTTTGAGCTTGATCCAGAAATTGAAAGGACATTTAGGAACAGAAGGAGGGAGCAGCGCAGAAACCAGATGGAGAACGCCCCGCAACTTCCGCAGGTTCCTGAAGGTCCAGCAGCAGCAAACCCCCAACAGAATCCGTTGCTGCAGCAAAACCCACTGTTTGAGCAAAATGAGCAGCGAAATAATCAGGTTGAGAATCCTATCTTGATAGCGAACGATAGGACCAGAGCCATTCGAGCATATGCTGTCCCGATGTTTAATGAGTTGAATCCAGGGATTGCACGTCCCAAAATCCAAGCAGCGAATTTTGAAATGAAACCGGTAATGTTTCAGATGTTGCAAACCGTGGGGCAATTCCATGGTTTGTCATCTGAAGACCCTCATTTACATCTTAAGTCTTTTCTAGGAGTTAGTGATTCTTTTGTAGTTCAAGGAGTGCCTAGAGATGCTCTTAGATTAACTTTGTTCTCGTATTCTCTTAGAGATGGAGCAAAGTCATGGTTAAACTCTTTTGCTCCAGGATCAATTAGGACGTGGGATGAGTTAGCTGAAAAATTTTTGAGTAAATATTTCCCACCTAATAGAAATGCTAAATTAAGGAGTGAAATAGTGGTTTAGGCAACTTGAGGATGAGACTTTTAGCGAGGCTTGGGAGAGGTTTAAGGAGCTTTTACGAAAGTGTCCCCACCATGGGTTACCTCATTGTATTCAAATGGAAACATTTTACAATGGTTTAAATGGAGTAACCCAAGGTATGGTCGATGCCTCGGCTGGAGGGGCCCTTTTGGCAAAAACTTTTGATGAAGCTTATGAAATTTTAGAAAGAATATCTATTAATAGTTGTCAGTGGTCAGATGTTAGAGGCACAAATAAAAAGGTTAAGAGTGTGTTAGAGGTTGATGGTGTGTCCACCATTAGGGCTGATCTTGCTATGATTGCTAACACTCTTAAGAATGTGACAGTGATTAGTCATCAGCAGCCACCAGCTATGGAGCCTGCAGCAGTAGTGAACCAAGTCACGGACGAAGCATGTGTCTATTGCGGTGAAGACCACAACTACGAGTTTTGCCCCAGCAATCCAGCGTCGGCGTTTTTTGTAGGTAATCAGAGGAACAACCCTTATTCTAACTTCTATAATCCAGGTTGGCGCAACCACCCCAACTTCTCATGGGGAGGTCAAGAAAATAACGTACAAGCGCAACAGAAGATGAACCAGCCGAGATTTGCTAAAGCGCGGGTAATGCCCCAGCAAAATAAGCCGGCTTTGCCCCATCAAAATTCGGGAAATTCTCTCGAGGTGATGATGGAAGAATTTATGGCTCGCACAGATGCCACAATTCAAAGTAATCAAGCTTCGATGAGGGCCCTGGAATTGCAAGTGGGTAAGCTAGCTAATGAGCTCAAGGCGAGGCCTCAAGGGAAACTTCCTTCGGATACTGAACACCCTCGAAGGGAAGGTAAGGAGCAGGTAAAGGCAGTAACTCTTAGGAGTGGTAAGCCATTAGAAGAGTCTAGAAAGACCCAGGATTTAAATAGTAATAGTGATAATATTGTTGTTATTGAAAAAGAGTTGGAGTCTGGTCAGGGTGCTGGAGGCAGCAAGGAAAATGCTGGAGCATCTGGTTCTGTGCCAGATGTAGAACCACCTTATGTGCCGCCCCCACCTTATGTACCACCTCTACCATTTCCACAAAGACAAAAGCCTAAGAATCAGGATGGTCAATTTAAAACGTTTTTAGAGATTCTTAAGCAGTTGCATATAAATATCCCTTTAGTAGAAGCTATAGAGCAAATGCCTAATTATGCTAAATTTCTTAAGGATATTTTGACTAAAAAGAAAAGGTTAGGTGAGTTTGAAACTGTATCTCTTACTGAGGAGTGTAGTGCTATTCTTAAGAATGGGCTACCCCCCAAGACTAAGGATCCAGGGTCATTTACTCTACATGTGTTTATAGGTGGAAAGGAATTAGGTAGAGCACTCTGTGATTTAGGTGCAAGCATTAACCTTATGCCTCTTTCGGTCTATCGGAAGTTAGGTATTGGTGAAGCTAGACCTACCACAGTTACACTCCAATTAGCTGATAGGTCTATCACATATCCAGAGGGTAAAATTGAGGATGTCTTAGTAAAAGTTGATAAATTCATATTTCCTGTTGATTTTATTATTTTAGACTATGAGGCTGATAAAGATGTCCCAATTATTCTAGGTCGTCCATTTTTGGCTACTGGTAGGGCATTAATAGATGTTCAAAAAGGAGAATTAACAATGAGAGTCTGTAATGAGGAAGTGAAATTTAATGTGTTTAAAGCCATGAAATATCCAGACGAAATGGAGGATTGCTCCTTCATCAGGATTCTGGAGAGCACAGTTATTGAGACAGCAATACAGGATTCGACTGATAAGCATTCGGAAAAGCATGGAGAGGTTAGTGTAGGAGATTTTGAGTTTTGTTCTTTAGACAGAAAAAATGAAAAAGAATTGTTTAGGTGTGAGGATGTTTTTGAGTCTTTAGATTTAGATCAAAGAAAGGCTCCCCCAATTAAGCCATCCCTAATTGAGGCACCCACTTTAGATTTGAAACCTTTACCGGATCATCTAAAGTATGTGTATCTTGGGGAAAGTGAGACGTTGCCCATTATTGTTGCATCAGATTTAATGCCGGAGCATGAGGAGGCCTTAATAAAATTGTTGCAGCAATACCGCAAAGCTATAGGTTGGACATTGGTTGATATTCAGGGGATTAACCCATCTTTTTGTATGCACAAAATCACTCTAGAGGAGGGATCCTTTAGGAGTATTGAGCAACAAAGAAGGCTTAACCCTGCAATGAAAGAGGTTGTTAAAAAGGAGGTAATTAAATGGTTGGATGCTGGGATCATTTATCCAATTGCCGATAGCAATTGGGTAAGCCCTGTCCAATGTGTTCCTAAGAAAGGAGGTGTCACTGTGGTGAGCAATAAAGATAATGAGTTGATCCCCACAAGGACAGTAACTGGCTGGAGGGTTTGTATGGATTACAGAAGGCTTAATAAAGCCACCCGAAAGGATCATTTCCCTCTACCATTTATCGACCAGATGTTGGATCGATTGGCTGGTCAGGCGTATTACTGTTTCTTGGATGGTTATTCTGGGTATAACCAGATTACTATTGCTCCTGAAGATCAGGAAAAAACCACTTTCATCTGTCCTTATGGGACGTTTTCTTTCAGGAGGATGCCTTTCGGCCTCTGCAATGCTCCAGCAATATTTCAGCGGTGTATGCTAGCAATTTTTTCTGATATGATTGAATCCACTGTTGAAGTCTTTATGGACGATTTTTCAGTTTTTGGAGGTTCTTTTCAGAGTTGTTTAGATAATTTAGGAAAGGTATTAAAAAGATGTGAGGATACCCATCTAGTTCTTAATTGGGAGAAGTGTCACTTCATGGTGAAGGAGGGCATAGTGTTAGGTCATAGGATTTCTAAAAATGGTCTAGAAGTTGATAGAGCAAAAGTTGAGGTTATCGAAAGACTAGAGCCACCGAATTCAGTGAAGGGAATTCGGAGTTTTTTAGGACATGCTTGATTTTATAGGAGGTTCATAAAGGATTTTTCCAAAATCAGTAAACCTCTTTGTAACTTATTGTGCACTGATCATGTTTTTGACTTTAATGCAGATTGTAGGAAGGCTTTTGAAACATTGAAGGCTGCTTTAATCTCAGCACCCATTCTCTACGCGCCCAATTGGAATTTGCCATTCGAGGTAATGTGTGATGCGAGTGATGCTGCGGTAGGAGCGATGCTGGGGCAAAAGCAGGGCAAATTTATTCATCCTATATATTATGCAAGCAAGGTTTTAAATGAAGCACAGATCAACTACACAACTACTGAAAAGGAGTTGTTAGCTGTTGTGTTTGCTTTTGAGAAATTCCGGCCATATTTGGTTGGATCCAAAGTCACGGTGTTCACGGATCATGCAGCAATAAGGTATTTAATGTCTAAGAAAGATGCAAAGCCTAGATTAATTCGTTGGATTTTATTACTGCAGGAATTTGACTTGGAGATAAAGGACAAGAAGGGATCAGAGAATGTCGTTGCAGATCATTTATCTCGGCTTGATCCATCATCATCTTTGCTGGAGCAATCTGCCATTTCTGATTCTTTTCCAGATGAGCAGCTTTTTGCTGTTCAGGTAAAGGTAGTCAGGGATGTCCCTTGGTATGCTGATATTGCCAACTTTTTAGTAAAGGGAGTCACCCCTATTGATATGGATTGGAGGCAGAAGAAAAAGTTTAAGCATGATGCGAAAATTTTCTATTGGGATGAGCCATTTATGTATAAGCAATGCTCTGACGGTATTATTCGTAGGTGTGTTTCAGGTGCTAAAGCAAAGGAAATCCTGGAGCAATGTCACTCTTCGCCGTATGGAGGTCATTTCAGCGGTCAAAGGACGGCTATGAGGATTTTGCATTGCGGATTTTTCTGGCCTACGTTATTCAAGGATGCCCATTGGTTCTACAAGCAATGTGATGCTTGTCAAAGGAGAGGAAATTTGGGGCCTAGAGATGAAATGCCTCTTACTTACATTTTAGAAGTTGAATTATTTGATGTATGGGGTATTGACTTTATGGGGCCATTTCCCCTTCTAATGGCAATGTTTTTATCTTATTGGCAGTTAATTATGTGTCCAAGTGGGTGGAGGCCATCGCATGCCATCAGAGTGATGCCAAGACAGTAGCAAGGTTTCTTCAATCGCACATCTTTGCGCGGTTTGGGACACCTAGGGCTCTAGTGAGTGATGAGGGTACACATTTTGTTAATAATATCTTAACTAAGCTCTTAGCTAAGTATGGGATTAAGCATAGGATAGCTACCCCTTATCACCCACAAGCAAATGGTCAAGCTGAAATTAGTAATAGGGAAATAAAAGCTATTTTAGAGAAAGTAGTTCATCCATCTAGAAAGGATTGGTCCTTTAGGTTGGATGAGGCTCTTTGGGCTTATAGGACAACTTATAAGACTCCTCTAGGTATGTCTCCCTATAGGTTAGTATATGGGAAAGCTTGTCATTTACCATTAGAGCTTGAGCATAAAACATTTTGGGCTTTGAAAAAGTTAAATTTTGATATGAGTTGTGCAGGAGCAATAAGAATGCTGCAGCTTAATGAGTTAGAAGAATTTCGCCAATTCTCTTATGAGAATGCGAAGATGTATAAGGAAAAGACTAAGCTGTGGCATGACAAAAAAATAAAATCTAAAGATTTTGTCAAGGGTCAGAAAGTTTTGCTTTATAATTCTAGATTAAAATTATTTCCTGGAAAATTAAAATCTAAATGGTCAGGACCGTTTCTTGTGATTGAGGTTTTTCCCAATGGAGCAATTACTTTGCAGGATGAAAAAGATGGGAGAGTGTTCAAGGTGAATGGACAGCGTGTGAAGCATTATTGGGGTGAGGAATTTCAGTCGAAATATCCTTCCCTACGATTGGTTGATGATTGAGAGAGAAGGACTTTTGCGGGAGCATTTCACAGAGCAAAATTTTGAGCTCCCAGGATTTGAATTGATTTTATTTTTCGGTTAGGTTAGATTTAATTTTGCATGATTTATTAGATTTTATCTTTTAAGTATTTTTATTATTTTTGGTAGGTTAGATTTGATCTATTTTTTATTTGATTTGATTTGATTTTCGGGTTGTTTATTTAAATTATCCTGCAATTATCTTTTAGATAGTTAGATTTTATTTTATCTAGATTTTATTTTCAGTTTTAATTAATAGAGATTTTCTCTAATTCATTCGGCTTCTTTTGAGAATAAAAGGTTAAGTTTGCTTTGATCGGTTTAAATTAAAAAGATTTGATTTGTCTATTTTGAAATGCGAATTCTGTATCTGAGATTCTTCAGGTTCAGCAGATTGTTGCGGCAAACATATTGTTGGAGCAAATTATTCCGAAGATAGAAGGGTTTCCGTTGGAATTTATTATTGTTACCGTTAGACTTGGCTTTAAATTCTCGCAGGTAAATGTGAGTGCATCATCTGATGAGGCCACGTGTCGCAGAGTAATTATCCAACGGCTTCAATGATGACAGAGCATTAATTTTTACCATGGCCGTTTGGAATTCGCAATTTTACCGTTGGTAATTTTTGAATTTCAGGTTTGCATTTTTAATTGCAACGGTAATATTAGTTATGGCAGGGCAAATCCTTTCGGTTAGGATTCTTGTTTGCTGCAGCCCTATTTATTCGCAATCTCTGGTAAGTACATTTCACTTCGTTTTCTTGATCAAATTCTTGTGCGTGTGTTATTCTTTCTTTCTTTGCAAAACCCTATTATACCTTCCATTGCTAAAACGAGAGCTCGAAAAGAGAGGGAGAGTGAGGAGGAAGAGATACCGGTCACACCGGAAGTTCAAAAAGGAAAGTCTAAAAAGAAAAGAACGCCAGAAGAGAAGGAGGCAAAGCGAAGACAGAGGCAACAGAGGGCTGCGGAACAAGAAGTCATCCAAGAGACAGCGGCTGTGCAGGATCTTGAGACAGAACCGATAGTTTCTGCTACGGTTCAGGAAGGGAATGCTGAGAAGGAACATGAGACAGAGGTCGGAGGACAAGTCGCGGGTGTACCTGAAAAAGAGAAAACACCAGAGCCGGTGAAGGAGGCCCATGTTGAAATTATTATGCCTGAACCACCAAAGCGCAGCCGCATCAAGAGGAAGGCGGGTCGCGTGAGGGTGGTTCGGAACACTCCATCACCTCCGACGTCGGACTCTAAGGAAGAAAGAAGGGAAGCTGAGAATAAGGAAAACGAAGAAGAGGCAAGAAAGGCAGAGGAAGAGCGTTTGCGTGTCCAGAGAGAAAGCAGGGGCAAAGGAATTGCCGAAGCATCAAGAGAAATTAAGGAGCCGAGGGCGCCATTCATTCGCTTCGTCAACGATCTTGCTCGAGCAAAATACCAGGAGGTACTGAAACGGGACTTCTTGTTCGAACGAGGATTTGGCAGTGATTTGCCTAGGTTCTTGGAGTCTGGAATAGTGAACCTTGGATGGAGGCAATTTTGTGCGAAACCAGAACCTGTCAATTCCAACATTGTTCGAGAATTTTATGCCAATCTTGACATTAAGAATGATTTTGAGGTCATCGTTCGAGGAGTGCCTGTACAGTGGAGTCCTGAGGCCATTAATGAACTGTTTGATCTCCAAGATTTTCCGCATGCCGTTTTTAATGAGATGGTGGCTGCACCATCTAGGGATCAACTGAGTGCGGCTGTCCGGTAGGTAGGCATTGAGGGGGCTCAATGGAGGGTGTCGCAGACGCGAAAGCATACGTTTCAAGCTGCTTATTTAAAGAGTGAAGCCAACACTTGGATGGGTTACATCAGGCTACACTTGCTGCCGACAACACACGACTCCACGGTATCTCGGGACAGGGTATTACTTGCCTTTGCCATTCTTCGCTCGATGAGTATTGATGTAGGAAAAATTATTTCTTCTGAGATTGTTGATTGCTGGAAAAAGAAGGTGGGGAAGCTGTTCTTTCCGAACACGATTACGATGTTATGCAGCAGGGCAGGAGTGCCCACGGTTCCAGAAGATATGATCATGACTGATAAGGGAATCATTGACACACCTAATCTGGCGCGACTTCAGCGTATGCAAGAGGTTCGCCAGGGTGGGCTTGTGTATGGCGTTAATCAGATCCTAGAGCAACTGGCTGTGTTGACCAGTAGGTTAGAGTTTGCTGAAAGGCAAGCTCAGACCTACTGGACTTATGCTAAAAGGAGAGATGATGTGCTCAGGGGGGCCTTGCAAACCAATTTCTCAACACCGTATCCGGCCTTTCCAGTGTTTCCCGATGATTTGTTTAATCTTTGGATACCACCCCCGCCTGTTGAACGAGAAGAGAATGATGATGAAGACCAGGGTCAGGAAGATTGATGGATGGAATGATCTTCAGCGAGCATTATTTTTGTCTTATCATTTTGTTTGCTCGTGCATATCTGACCCCATTTTGCTAAAAATATTTGATTGTCTTTCTTTTTAATTTTTTCTGCGTTAAAAATATATCTCTGCTTTGTAATGTTTTTTCTATGATTTTAATGAAATGTCTGAATGTTTCTATTCTATGAGCACTGACTAACTCTAACTTAACTAATTTTCTTCTGAATTTTTGAAGCTTGGACTGATTACGCTTAATTAGATCAAGGTATTCTGATCTCCAGAAACCATTTGCTTGAGCATTTCTTCTAGCCTGGACTGTTGCTGCAGCAAGAAGATTTTGACGGTAGTATTGACTTATATGATCCACTTTAAGCTTAATCCTAGTCCCATGTTTAGTTTAAAAATTCAGATAGAAAAATTTAAGTTTGGGGGTATAATTATTTAATTAATGATTCATTGGGGACAATGAATAATTCAAGTTTGGGGGACTTTTTGCTACTCCAATTATTTTGCTCGAGCATTCCTCTCCTTCAAAATTAATATTTGCTAGGTTATTGAGTAATCGGGGATATTTGTGATACCCACAGTTTTTCTTCGCGTCAAAAGATGACCTAGGAAATGTAAAAAAAAAAAATAAAGAAAATTATTTGCTGAAAAAAATTATTTGTTGAAGATTTTTGCTGAAAATATTGATGGAGCAAAAGTTTTGAAGGATGAATGATGATCCAGCAGTTTTTTTTGTCTCCCATAACTTAGGTGAGCTTCATCATAAAATGTCGTCATTCTGAGGGGCAAGAGATGGAATAACTAAGGATTTTTTAGCTTTATAATGAGTATTGAGCCTAGTTGGTGATGAGCTTGAGGCAAGGGTATACTGCACCAAAGTGGGTCATCCCATGCTTAAGAGCTTATGACTGTAAGGCTGCTTTAAGTCTGATAAACAATGATATAAACCCCTTTAAAAATATGTTTTGAAATGTCTGATAATAGAGCTAGGCTGTGGTGAGTTCCTAGAATTAAGTTGAAAAGTGGTGATTATTTGTCCCTGCTGAAGGAATCATTTTGCTGCAGTAGAGCTTGGTTTTGCAGAGTGCTCAGGTAAAGGTTAAAGGTGGTGTTGGATTGTCTGGTTTGATTAAGCTAATTCTTTGTCTAATGTTTTGAGATTCTTGAAGGAAGGTTGGTTAGTATTGCTCGGGACGCGCAATAGTTCAAGTTTGGGGGTATGATAACTGCCCAAAAGGTAGTTATTTAGGCCTCAATTATATAGGGATTTGTGTATCCTTTATGCTTATTAGGGTTGGTTTTAGAGAGATATTACATGATTTAACCCATTTTGAAGAATGGAAGCTTTGGAAATCACTTTGTGCAGATTATGCTGCTGAGCGGCTGGAAGGAGCAAATTCTATGCTGCAGCAAAACTGGGAACAGAAACTGCCACATCACAGCTCGTTAGCCAACCTCATGAACCGACTTCTGTTGAGTTATTTTCGTGATAAAGGATCAATGAGAGCCTTACACGTGTCCTAGTTGACCTAATTCAAGCCTCCCATCCTTCTATAAAAGGAAGTAGCCGTCAAAGTCAAAGTCATTCCATGTTTTCCCTTGGAAGCCGAATAGTATAGGGAGATTGAAGATCATCAAGAACACCATCATCCGCAAGTTGATTAGGGAGTTTATTTTCTTTATCAACTTGTGGTTGTGGACATGCATACTCAGATTGTAATTCGTATTCCTATGCCTATTATGAACTAAGTAGCTTAGGGTGTTGGTTAGGAATAATGTGATTACTGTGCTTCATCTCTAGTAATAAATTGACTATCGCATTTTGGTTAATTGTTGTGCTTATTCTTATTTTATGCCCGCCTGGCCAGCCGGTATGGATAGCTCTCTCTAGTTTCAGGGATGATTTAGAGAGTGTGTGGCAATTCTCCACATTACGATCATTGTGTATTGGTGAACGCCAGTGACTGAGCTAGGGATAGCCAGTTGCCTAGTGCTCGATCGGTCGCTCTTCATTGGGTTTGAAACATATCCCAAAAGATCCGGAGTTCCGGGAGGAATCCGCTAATAATACTGCGAGAAATGCATGATCAATAATATTGCTAGAGCATATCTTAAAACGATCACTAAAGCCTAACCAGCACCTGTCTTTAATCTGTCTGTCTATTTGTTTACTCGTTGTTCTGTCATTTATTTTGCTTCAGCATAATTCCGATAAAACCCAACATTTTTATTATCTTCGAAACCATTAGAAAGTTATACAAAATAGATAAAGTGGAAACTCATTCAGACCTTGGATTGATAATATTACTTGCTGCAGACTGTGTATACTTGCACATGAATTCTAGAGTATTTCATATCATATTTCTACTCACTCTAGGAACCCAACAAGTTGCTAGCCATAGTTTAATGTCAGTTAGATAACCTACATCATTCCCGATGAGTAGGATATCATCCACATACAGTACTAAGAAAGCTATAGAGCTGTTGATGATCCTTTTGTAAACACAAGGCTCATCAACGTTTTGTTCAAAGCCATAAGATTTGATCGCAGTATCAAATCTCATATTCCAGGATCTAGACGCTTGTTTTAATCCATAAATGGATCGTTTAAGCTTGCAAACTTTTTGCTCTTGATCCTGAGCTAGAACCCCTCTGGCTGAGACATGTAGATACTTTCTTCAAGATTACCGTTCAAAAAGGCAGTCTTGACATCCATTTGCCATATTTCATAATCGTAAAACGTGGCAATGGATAAAAGTATCCGGATCGACTTTAACATGGCAACAGGGGAGAAGGTTTCTTCATAGTCAATCCCCTCCCGCTGGGTAAAACCCTTTGCCACAAGTCGTGCCTTAAAGGTCTGTACCTTTCTAGCAGAGTCTCGTTTTCTCTTGTAGATCCATTTGCACCCTATGGGTCTAACCCCTTCAGGTTGATGTACAAGATCCCATACTGAATTAAAATGCATGGACTCGATCTCTAAGTCCATGGCTTTAATCCACTCGTTCTTGTCAACGTCATCCATTGCCTGTTTAAAGGTTAATGGATCCTCGATCCCGTCATCAGGTATGACGACTTGAGTTTCAGTTAAACCCAAATAGCGATCAGGCTATCTAACAACCCTCCCACTACGTCGAGGTTCTCTTATTTCTTGAGAAGGACGTGATTGACTCGAGGTGCCAGTATCATCAAAAACTCTTATTGATGTTTCTGTACCTTCGTTAGATAGTTCACTTAAAACGACTTTACTACGTGGCTTGTGATCTCTGAGGTGGTCTTCTTCTAGGAATGTAGCATTTGTCGATACAAGTACTTTATTTTCCTCTGGATCGAAGAAGTATCCACCTCTCGTTTCTTTGGGATAGCCTATAAATAGGCAAAATCTAGAACGAGGCTCCAATTTCTTTGGGTTTGCTTCTAGCACGTATGCAGGACATCCCCAAATTCTGAAATGTCGTAAACTAGCTTTACGACCTTTCCAGAGCTCAAATGGTGTTTCAGAAACACTCTTTGAGGGAACTACGTTCAAGATATAAACTGCAGTCTCTACTGCATAACCCCAAAACGAGTTAGGCAACTGAGCATAACTCATCATCGAACGAACCATGTCCAACAAGGTTCTGTTTCTCCTTTATGATACACCATTTTGCTGAGGTGTACCAGGGGCTGACAGTTGGGACGTAATTCCATGCTCTATCTAATAGTCTTGAAAACTTAAGTCCATATACTCTCCACCTCGATCGGATCGTTTATTGTCTTACCTAATAGGTTCTCAACCTCGGCCTTATACTCCTTGAACTTTTCAAAAGCTTCGGACTTATGATGCATCGGGTAGAGATAACCATGCCTCGAATAATCATCAATGAAACTGATGAAATATTCGTACCCTCCTCGAGCTCTAATGTTCATTGGTCCACAGAGGTCCGAATGAATGAGCTCTAAGGGCTCTTTGGCACGATAACCTTTTCCGGTAAAAGGTCGTTTTGTCATCTTGCCCTCAAGGCATGATTCACAAGGAGGCAACAAGTCGTCTTCTAACTTGTTTAGAAGTCCACACTTGACCAATCTCCCAATCCTATTGAGGTTGATATGGCCTAACCTCAAGTGCCAGAGATAGGTATCTTGAGAAACTCTTCGCTTTTTAGGTTGAGTCTCAGCGGTTTTAAACATCTCGTGATTTAAAATAGCTTTAGACTCAATTGGTCTCAAAACATATAATTTATTCTTCAAGTTTGCAGAGCAAACATCAATACCTCTTTTAGGTATGAACGCTTCATTAACAGAAAAAGAAATTGAGTAACCTTGTTCTAATAAACAAGATAAAGAAATCAAATTTCTTTTAATCTTCGGAACTATGTACACATTATCTAATATCATGTAGCGTTCCTTGGTGAAGAATAATTTTATGTCTCCCACTGCAATAGCCGAGATTACTTCTCCTGTTCTAACTTTAAGAGTCATCTCTCCAGCTATTAGCTATTGCCAGGAACTCATTCCTTGAAATGAAGAACATACGTGATTAGTGGCACCTGAATCAAGTATCCAGGCAGAATCGTCGTTTTCCACTAAACACGTTTCCAAGACTAATAAATCATATTTAGAGTCGTGAATCATGTTTTTCTTGGCTACGCAGTTAGTTTGAGGACATTCCTCAGTTGAGACCAAACCTAAATTCTTTGCCACGTGTTTAGCATTTAAGCAAGTATTCTTAGTCGAATGTACTAAACCGTTTAATTTGGCATTTGACAAAGCACATACGTTTTTCGCCATATTGCTTAAACAAACAAATTAATCTCTATTAGAAACATGCACTAAACCCATTAATCACATTTATCCAATCAGATTTAGCAAAAGCAATCATCGACCCATATATACAATTGATTTATTTTGCAACGATACTTCAGGGGTTTAGAATAACCGCTACCGTAGGGCAGTCAGCTACTCCTCCTCTGAATCGAGACAATCTCGGCCAAATATTATTCCCAGAATAACTCTTACTCCAATAGTTATTAGCTAACGTTAATTTGGTCAAGACCATCTTGTAAGTGTTATCCATCATTTTCAGATTGCAGAGGACGGCCCCAACAATGCCACCGTAGGGAAGAGCTAATGTTGGGAATGGCCCTAGGAAACCCTATCCATTTCTGGAGTTTGCGTTGTTCCGAATCCCATGCGCAAGCCCTCCGTAGGGTGATCGCTCCCAGGGCGACTTGCAGGCAGCGCATAGGAATCTCACGGTGCAACCTAATGATGGAGACCGCATGATACGTTTGACACGTTTCCTTCTCCCACTTACTATGAACACTTTCCCCATTCACCTTGATATTAACCCATGCAAACACCATCCGTAGGGGGACGCTCCCAGGGCGCCTCGAGGCCAAGCATGGATCTCATGGTGTGAACTCAGGGGGACGTGAGAGTAGAAACTTAATATGAATATTTCGTTTCTATACTTTTCCTCCCACTAAAGTGTCGTAAAGTTTTAGGGTCTATTACTTAGGTAAATTCCGGCTAAATGAATCTATCTAAGTCTATGCCTTATTAAACAAGGTCTTTACACTAAATGTTTAGGTGAATTAAACTCTTTTAATAACCTAGTGACATTGCATGCTAGTAAGACTTTGGTTAATTCAACTCAGGTTCCGAACCATTTGCCGGGAGAGTTCCCTTATAACCAAGGTCTTATGTCCTACTTACTCAAATTTTAAAACTATTTAAAAAAAAAAAAACTAAGTAAGACATATTTCTAATCCTATTAGAAAAGGCGATCTTAGATCTATTTCATTTTAAACCATTTAAAGAATGATAAGATCCTAAGATCCTATGTTAGCATGCAACTCTTTGTTATAGGTTTTATGGATTGTATTCATTAACTATTATAACTCTTATAAGTTTTAATGAATTAACCCTATAACATGCTTTCTAATGGTGTTTAAAAGCATATAACAATCAATCATTCAAGTTATAAGAAAAGCACCATTTAGAAACAACCTATGTCTAGGTTTGTATAACGCTTTATACTACGATGTCTAGGTGATAACACTTTAAAACCTCACACCGCTCACGCATGCTCATAAAACTCGAGTTAACTTAACTCAAGAACCAACTCGATGCCCAGGTAGGAGGTGTTCCGTAAACCGTCAACTTAAATACCTCCAGCCTTAGACAGCATCTTGTCGGGTGAGTTCTCTCGTAACCATTGTTTTACAAGATATCGACCTAAACTATGCAAGTTGATCGAATCGTTGAAGGTTCATTAACCTAAGTGAGCATGCACTTAATCTTGTTATAGATTTTAGATTTCTATCTCTTTTTATAACAATTATAAAAACAATCCATAACAAGCCTGATTTGAGAATAACACTTATAATCAAACTAATGAAATTTCATGCTTCATGCTTGGTTAATTTTATCAATTAATAATTATAACTATTATAAGAATAATCAATTTTAATTAACCATTCAAGCATGAATCTCCCTAAATTAATACAACACTTATATTAATTAAACATGAAATTTCCCTCATGCATTTGAATTAATCAATAACACTTATTAAAATTAAACAAATGCATGAACATGCTTTCCTATGGTGGGGTTTTAAAACTATATGGCATGCTCATAATGCACATACATCCATTTAATTAAATCATACATTCACAATGCATAAAGTAATTAAATAAAGCTAAAATGGAATAGTTTGGCAATTTAAAAAAAAAAACACAAGCAATTTCACTAATTATTACAATAATAATTAATAAATAAACTTGCAACACGCCCGAGCTTCACGAACCATCCTGAACCGCTCATCCAAGCAATGAACTGGCCATGCAATGAGTGAAATGAGGCTGCAACAGACCGAGCCGGACCAAAAGGCAGCAGCTGAACCGGAATTAAAAAAAAACTGCTGCTGGAATTTTCATTTTCTGCTGCGTCTTCTCCGGTTTTTCTTCAATTTTACAGCCTATATGGACTCTAATGACTCTATAAAAATTACATACTATAGTGTACACATTAACGCTCTTACATATCCGAGAAATTACAATTTCATGAAGGTTTGAATGCTCAAAAAATTGCCAAACCAGAACACTTCCATTTTAGCACACAGAAAATTCAATTTCAAAATGGTACCCACCAAAGCAAAATTAAAACGAATTAAGTGCTCCAATCATGCTCTGATACCAATTGAAGGTGTACATATTACACATGTGGAAGCAATTGAAGATCGAAAGCACTTAAGACATTCAATTTTACTCCTAAAGCATGCATGTTCTAGAAAAGACAGAATAGAGAGTTTAGAAAACACCAACCTTTGTAGCTCACTTATGTTGAACTCCTTGTGGTGTTTGCCTCTCCTATGCTCCTAGGACAACCTCTAGAGTCTTCCCTACTATACTCCGGGCCAAGAACGACTTGTGGGAGTCTATATAAGATAGGGAATGGGAAGGGAATGCTTGAAGCATCAAGCAATGGAGAAGAATGAGAGATGAGAGAACTTTGAGTCCAAATTCCAGCAGCATAACATTAAGGAAAAGGCTCTCTCATGTTTGAATATGATTCAAACTCCTTTTAAAGACATTCTCCATGCAAAGCCAAGCCTCAAGACACAAGACACAAGACACATGGTGTATTTGCAAGCTCAAGTGGATTCTAGGTGTACATTACACAAGACATGCAACAATGCATGAGCGAGTTGTCTTTCCACTTTGAATGATCATGCATTAAGTGGATTTCCAACTAAATCCACTAAATTCAAATTGAAATTAAATTTCAAGCTTGCAAATTACCCCCAATTCAATTCTAAATTGAAATTGATTGCTTGGTAATTAATTTGAAAATTTTCAAATTAATTTTGATATGATTAATCTAATTAATCTTTGTTATCTTGTGTAATTCCATATATATGGTTCCTAATACATATATATATAGTATTCAAAACACTTTTAAATACTTAATCTCTCATTTTCTAATTTAATTCATAATTAAATCATTGTGTCAAACACAATTTACGATAATACCTTTTTTCCCGATTTTGAACGATTCAAAGCTTCCTATCTTTCGTTCTAGGCTTAATTCTGATATGAGCTAGTAGGGGGACCTAATGGACCTATAGATCATGGGCTCCAATGATTCGAGGCTAACCGACTAATCTCATTGTCCAAGCTAGCCAACATTCGTTAACTATCGGGACACTCCACTATAGCCCGATAGTTGCACTCCCCTCACTATAGATATATTTCCGTCCACTTGATTTAACCATGATTAGTAAGTCGATCCTTCACAGGTTGTTCGTAGCTATAGCTAGGTCAATAAGCCGTTTTACCCCTATAGTACTTCTAGTTCCTTAAGTCCCACTGATCCTATAATAAACAATTGGTTTATGGTCCAACCAATAAACCGAGTCCCTCTCGGGCCAATGAGAGGGCGGGATCCCTTTATTCAAGCCCCGGAGTCAGCACTTAAGGGAACAACCTCTCTACTATCCTTTATTAGGGTAGGAGCGAATTCCTTCTTGCACGACTATGTCCCCAGCTATCTACCCGTTCCTATCCCTGAAATGAGAGGCTTATTGAGTCGGCGATACTGAGCCACTCTCACCTATGCAGATCTAAGGATAAGCCCGAATAAACAGGAGTTCATAGTTAGCTTAGGATTATGATCGAGTTACCTAGGTCATCACATGAAATAGTCAGTCTCGTCAGTAAACAGTGTTATAAAGCGAGAGCGACTTATTTCTCGGTCCTGGTCTTATGCAAACTCATTGCATAGGACGCCCCCACTCGCATGTCTCTACATGGACGATTTAGGATCACATCGTCTATACCATCTATAAAGTGAGTCGAGTCTCATAGTGTCTCCAGAATAAGGTACCCAACCCTATTCCTATACTATAGACCGTTTTGGCTATTACTCAAGCTTGATCCACTTTTATGTCTCTACATAAAGCTCAAGTGTTCATCCTATAGCCATGGATCTTAGTTTATTGGATTTGGGTTATTATATGTGCAATTTAATTTATTCAGTAATGACTTTTACTGAATCAATCTCGATAACACCTTTATCGAATAAGTATATAATTCGTTTAACATTCACTATCTACGAGTTTTAGGGCACCAATCCCAACAGATGTTGTTCAGATAATAGATTTGAACTGATTAATAGACCTTTTTCTATTGGGAAAATGAGACATTTTCCTATTAGGAAAAGGTCTTGGCCTTTACCTATATATAGGACCCCTAGGGTGGGGTGAAAGACATCCCATTCATTCTCCTACTCTCAGAGAATTCCCCTAAAGGCTTCCTCTAGACTCCCAACAGTCTCCTGCCTATATAAGTCTTAGAGTCATACCGGTGTAGCCATAGTGGTGGTGTTCGTAGTAGTTCGTGATTATTTCACAAGTAGTTGGTGAATTTAATCTGAGTCGTCAAGGAGAGTAAGTAATTTGTTACTTTATAAATTAGATTTGAATCTAATATTTTTGTATGCTTAGCCTTAATATAAATTTAGAATAGTTCTAAGATTATTTCCAATGTATTGGTATTTTAAATTAAACAAATATTAATTATGAATCGGTCCCAATCACGCTTCCGCTTTACAGAATTACGGAATTCCAATCCTTCACCCCAAACTTAATTCTTTTTCTATATGAATTTTAACTTAAGCGTGGGACTAAGATTAAGCTTAAGGTGGATCAAATAAGACAATACTGCCTCAGAATCTTCTTGCCACAGCGATGACCAGGCTAGAAGAAATGCTCAAGCAAAAGGTTTATGGAGATCAGAACACATTGATCTAATTAAGCGAACTAGTCCAAGCTTAAAAAATTCAGAAGAAAATGTTAAGTTAGAAATGCTCAATATGCCATAGAACAAAAAAACTTCAGAATTTCATTAAGAAAACAAAAAATTATTACAATAAGCAGATTAATTTGTGGGCCTAGAAAAACAAAAAATAAAAAGAGAAAAAATAGAAAAGCAGAAACATTAAAAGAAACTGGGGTAAAAAATGTGCGAGCAACAAAAAAAATCGAACAAATCTAATGCTTGCCCAACACCTTCTTCAATCTTTCTGACCCTGATCATCCTCTTTATCCTCTTCTCTTTCGACTGGTGGCGGTGGGATCAAGGGGTTTAGCAAGTCATCGGGGAAAACTGGGAAGGCAGCATACAGCTTCGAAAAATTTGATGTGGACTTTTCCTAACCGCAAGCGCACGGGTCAAGTAATAATAAAGAGTTCGTAAATACGAGTGTCGTCCTCTGGATTGGATTTTTAAGCAAATCAAGTATTGTAAATTATCTTGCCCAATTTTATTTAGGGATTAAAAAGTGATGAATAGATGATAATAAAGACCAAATCAAAGCAAGTAAAAAGAATGGAAATTCAATTGGGAAAACTACTTAGGGAATTGATTTCGCCGATTTAGTTTAGGATTGATTTTAAGGAATAAGTTATTATGCACAATGAAATTATGAGCCAAAGACCCTTTAATCACAACTACCTCTCCCGAGTATAATTGATTCTCATGCAAATTAACCAACTTGATATCCCTATCTAAGTTTATTAATCATGCAATGCAATGAGATCTTTCAACCAATTCTAAAGTTAATCTAAAACCGTCATGAATTAGAAAGTAAACTTTATTCATGCAATCTTGAGTAAGTCTAGATCAAATCCCCTCTCTCGAGCTAGATTCGAAACTTAAATCATCCAACTAATGGCCAATTAATTGAAAGCATTAAATCAAGATTACAAACACAATAACATTGCACAACTTAAACCATAAATCAATCCATAAACTTAATCAACTACATCAATCCCTAAGCTACAAGTTTAGCTACTCATGAATGTAAATACAAGCTCAACTAAACATGTGAAAGCCATAAATCAAACTAAAGGAAGAAAAGGGAAAAGAAAACTCAATGTAGGCCGAGTTCGACGTCCCCGTCACGATCCCCACGAACAATGGGTTGATTTCCAAACTTCTCCCTTTGTTTTCAGCCTCCAAGTGCTCTTTTCTGCCCTGTTTACGGCTCTCAAAGGTCCCAAATCGAACTCTCCAAAACCTAGCCGAAAATAAGCTTTTATTCTGTTTTTTCGTCTTAGCGTCGAGACGCTGCCTTCAAAACGCGCGTTTCAGGAAAGGAAATTGTACATCGTCGAGACGCTCAGGTCGCAGCGTCTCGACGCTGTGACCTTTACGCGCCTATTCTGATATGGAATACTAGCGTCGAGACGCCTAAGGGCTAGCGTCTCGACGCTAGTCACCTTTTGACCGAATTTTGAATTTTTTCCATTTTGATTCTTTTTCTTTCCTTCGCATCTTTTCGCGTCCCGAACACCCGATTAACTCCACTATTGCATTTTGGCTTCAATCAACCTTTTCCTACAAAATAAACAATAAAGCACAATAAAATGGCCCAAACATCATAAAAGACTAGCTAAATTAGATAAGTAAAAGTAGCTAGCTATGCTCGCTACCAAATACCCCCAAACTTAAGCTTTTGCTAGTCCTCGAGCAAACTAAAAATCAAACATACAATGGAAGAATGGATGCAACAATCATAACTTCATCCTCAAGGCTCAAAAGTCAATAACCAAGCAAGCAAGAGACATGCACACAAGGACCAATGAGGGAGACAAATTAAAATTTTTCCAAAATTAACTTGCACAAGCGAGATCTAACTCAACAAGATCAGACTCTACTAACCCGGGGTTGATTTATTAAACTCTCAGCTCATCTTCCGTCTACACTGGCACTAAGGCTTCACTAATGAGTTAATGCAACAAATTAGTTTGTTTATCTCCATACTTAGGTGCTTTTAATTAACAAATGAATTAAGCATTTAAATGTGGCACTAGCTTTCACACACCCATTGCAGGGACCCTTAACCTGAGTTTTCTCTGGTTGGCCTAACTGATCACAACAGGGGTAGCTCTTTTTGCCTTAATCTTTATTAACCATTGCATATTGCGCGCATAAGTCATGACTTTTTTCTTATTCAACAATAACAACAAGAATGATTTTTCGTTATGAACATGATAAGCAGATATTCTTTTCTTTTCTCCTAAGCAAGATCAAACATGCTAATTTGCAAAAAATTAACTCTTTAGCTCTACCCTACACCTATCGAGGTGACAACAAGCATATGAACCCAATAATTAGCTCCTAGGCATTCAAATTCCAATCTAGCCAAGACAGATACTCTACTCATGCAAGCCATCTCCTAGAAAAATTTTAAAAAGTCTCCCTTTTTGGGCACTTATGCTTACATCTCATCACAAGCTTGAAAATTGACAAGAAAGCCTATCCTAGGACATCATAATCAAGCAAAAGTAGCATCCAGAAAACAACCATATGCATAATTCAAAGAAAGCTCAAAACTATAGCCCGAACTCAGATGCTCAAGGGCTCCACAAACATGCTAAACCACCCCCCAAACTTAAAATATGCATTGTCCTCAATGTATAAAGAAAATAGGGCATAAACAAGCATGAGAACAATAAAAGAATGACAGGAGTGAATAATACTGGCCTGGAATGATGATGACTTCTTGCTTGAGAGCCTGGAATCTTGAAAGCTTGAAAGCAAAGGAGAGGAAGAAAACAAGACCTACAAAACAAAAACAAACAATAAATCAAAAACAAAAAGAAAACACACTAACTTACTTGGGTTGCCTCCCATAAGTGCTTGTTTAACGTCATTAGCTCGACGTGTTGAACGTGCTTCAAGGAGGCTTTTGTTCTGTGAATCCAACAGAGGTGCTCTTTCTTGCACCTTTCCTGTAGCCCATGAAAAGCACTTCATCTTTAGAGTCTTCAGCTGCTTTAAAGATCTCTTTTTCGTTCTTGACTCTAATAGTGAGCTCCCTGCGCTCAATATCTATAATCACTCGCCCAGTAGCGAGGAATGGTCGTCCTAATAGAACGGGCATTGAAGGATTTTCTATCATGTCCATAACATACAAGTCAATAGGGAGGAAGAATCTACCTACTCTGATTAACACATTTTCTACAATACCAACTGGT
The DNA here is from genome assembly GCA_036850905.1 of Luffa acutangula. NCBI lineage: Eukaryota > Viridiplantae > Streptophyta > Magnoliopsida > Cucurbitales > Cucurbitaceae > Luffa > Luffa acutangula. Next base: position 25,096,507 of record CM072095.1, on the reverse strand, counting down.
CTCACCACAGATTGATCAGCCAATTGGAGCTTTACAGGAGTAGACTTAATCTCACCTATATCTAACTTTTTACACAACGATAGAGGAATGATATTAATGCTAGCACCTAAATCACATAATGCTCTGAACGAATAAGTACCAAAACTACAAGGAACAGAAAAACTCCCTAGATCTGCTACTTTTTCAGGTACTTTCTGTTGTACTCTGGTGCTGCAAGTGGAAGCAAGATAGACAGTGTCAACTTTCTTTTCTTTTCGCTTCTTTGCTAACCACTCCTTCATAAACCTGTTGTATTGTGGCATTTCTAATGCCTCCACAAAAGGAATATTAATATTAAGATTCATAAAAGCATTCATAAATTTATCAAACTGAACCTGATTATTCTTTTTCTTCTTTTTCTTTTTCCTTTCCTTGGGAACCAACACTGTGGGAGAAGGAATAGGAGGCTCAAGGTTAGGCTTTTCAGCCTCATTTGCTGATGTGTCCTCCTCAGCTTCCCCTGTAGGCGTTTCATAGTCCTCAGATTCAGGTTCCTCTTCAGATTCCTCCTGGTGCACAGTGATTGCCTTACAATACTCCATCTGGGGTTTCTCTTGTTCAGCTGGGGCCTTACCTTTATTCATGGTGCTTACAACATTCACCAACTGTCCCAGCTGAGTCTCAATGTTCTTTATGGCTGCACTGTGGCCATTCACCGTGGTGTTGATAGCAATGACTGCCTCATCTAGTTTGGTTGTCCTGTTACTTGACTCTGCAATGAAAGCTCCAACAAGATCTTCTAACTTTTTATTATCTTGAGTTTGAGGGGAAAAACCAGGAGGATTAAGAACATTCTTAGTATTAGCATAAGAGAAATTTTCATGGTTCCTATTGTTAGGGTGGTAATGTGTAGGTGTAGAACTATTATTATATCCCCTAGAATTAAAATTTGATACATACTGAACCTGCTCGATGGTCTCCTCCTGAGGTCTAGATGCTAAAGCAGCAGCTGATTCAATTGACTGTGCACTCCCTGTACCTGAAAATTTCATAAAAGCATTAGCGATGGAGGTCATCTGGGCCTGGAGTGCACTTACTTTATCAACCTCAAACACTCCAGCAGCAATCTTTTTAGGTGTAGACCGCTCAGATGGCCACTGATAGCTGTTGGTGGCCATATCCTCTAGAAGTGTGCGAGCATTTTCCACGGTCTTGGACAACAGAGTCCCACCTGCAGCTGCATCAACAATCGTTTTTGTACTAGGAGTTAAACCATTATAAAACAACTGTACCTGAAGCCAATCGGGGTAACCATGCTGAGGACACTTCCTCAGTAGCTCTTTGAATCGCTCCCAAGCTTCGAACAGCTGCTCATCATATTGTTGTTGGAATGTCCCAATCTCGGTCCTCAGCTTGACCGTCTTTGCAGGAGGGAAATATTTCTTTAAAAAGGCCTGGACCAAAGCATCCCAGGTGGTGATGCTCCCAGGAGTAATAGACTGCAACCAATCTCGTGCTTTATCCTGCAAAGAAAAGGGAAATAAACGTAAGCGAATAGCATCCTCAGAGACACCATTAATCTTTACCGTCCCACAAATATCCAAGAATGATTTAAGATGAGAATTTGGATCCTCGGTGGGCGATCCTCTGTATGCACAGTCTCGAGCCATCTGAATGAGACCGGTCTTCAGCTCAAAGTTGTTGGCATTAATCGGTGCATAGACAATCCCCAACTGTTGCCCCTGAAACACAGGCTGAAAATAATCTCTAATAGGCCTAGGCTCCTCAGGTGGATTTTGGTCAGCTATTTGAACGTTTTCTCTATTCTCCCTTCGAAGCTTATGAACTGTTCTTTCTATCTCGGGATCCAAAGGTGCTAAAATTAAATCTTTATCCCTACGCATAAACAGACAAAACTACCCTAAAAAGGAAAGAAAGTAATTATGGAAAGCAACAAAGAAAAGAAAACAACTAATCTGAATATGGAAAAATAAAATCTAGAAAAGGAAACAAAATAGCCTAATATGGAATGCAACAATAGATATGGCAAAACACGAATAAGGAAACTAATCTAGAAAGGAAAAACAAGAACAAATAAAGAAAAGATTACACAACTAACAGAAAAACTAACCTAGAAAATCAAATATGGAAAGAAGAACAAATAAGGAAAAAAATTGCAATCAACCAAAACAATAAAAATACACCCTAAATTAAGATCAAGCAATTTTTTCACAATATCAATCTAGCTAAATGTGCCAATCCCCGGCAACGGCGCCAAAAACTTGATGTGGACTTTTCCTAACCGCAAGCGCACGGGTCAAGTAATAATAAAGAGTTCGTAAATACGAGTGTCGTCCTCTGGATTGGATTTTTAAGCAAATCAAGTATTGTAAATTATCTTGCCCAATTTTATTTAGGGATTAAAAAGTGATGAATAGATGATAATAAAGACCAAATCAAAGCAAGTAAAAAGAATGGAAATTCAATTGGGAAAACTACTTAGGGAATTGATTTCGCCGATTTAGTTTAGGATTGATTTTAAGGAATAAGTTATTATGCACAATGAAATTATGAGCCAAAGACCCTTTAATCACAACTACCTCTCCCGAGTATAATTGATTCTCATGAAAATTAACCAACTTGATATCCCTATCTAAGTTTATTAATCATGCAAGGCAATGAGATCTTTCAACCAATTCTAAAGTTAATCTAAAACCGTCATGAATTAGAAAGTAAACTTTATTCATGCAATCTTGAGTAAGTCTAGATCAAATCCCCTCTCCCGAGCTAGATTCGAAACTTAAATCATCCAACTAATGGCCAATTAATTGAAAGCATTAAATCAAGATTACAAACACAATAACATTGCACAACTTAAACCATAAATCAATCCATAAACTTAATCAACTACATCAATCCCTAAGCTACAAGTTTAGCTACTCATGAATGTAAATACAAGCTCAACTAAACATGTGAAAGCCATAAATCTAACTAAAGGAAGAAAAGGGAAAAGAAAACTCAATGTAGGCCGAGTCCGACGTCCCCGTCACGATCCCCACGAACAATGGGTTGATTTCCAAATTTCTCCCTTTGTTTTCAGCCTCCAATTGCTCTTTTCTGCCCTGTTTACGGCTCTCAAAGGTCCCAAATCGAACTCTCCAAAACCAAGCCGAAAATAAGCTTTTATTCTGTTTTTTCATCTTAGCGTCGAGACGCTGCCTTCAAAACGCGCGTTTCAGGAAAGGAAATTGTACATCGTCGAGATGCTCAGGTCGCAGCGTCTCGACGTTGTGACCTTTACGCGCCTATTCTGATATGGAATGCTAGCGTCGAGACGCCTAAGGGCTAGCGTCTCAACGCTAGTCACCTTTTGACCGAATTTTGACTTTTTTCCATTTTGATTCTTTTTCTTTCCTTCGCATCTTTTCGCGTCCCGAACACCCGATTAACTCCACTATTGCATTTTGGCTTCAATCAACCTTTTCCTACAAAATAAACAATAAAGCACAATAAAATGGCCCAAACATCATAAAAGACTAGCTAAATTAGATAAGTAAAAGTAGCTAGCTATGCTCGCTATCAAAATTCGACTGTAGTGCCTTCCTTATCGTGGCATCCCTTCTCTTAACATAAGTCCAATAGGTTTGAGATTGCCTCTCAGCATACTCCTGCCTACTGGCTGAAAGTTGAAGTTGTTCTAGGATTTGATGGATGCCACACACTAGCCCCCCTTGCCGAGCTTCTTGAGTCCGTTGAAGCTGATAGAGCGCATAACGAGCTATCTTTCCAGTTACAATTTGAGAACTCTTGTCCATTTTGAATGGATGTCAAGACTACCCTTTTGAATGGTAATCTTGAGAAGAGTATCTACATGTCTCAACCAGAATTGTTCATTTAGCAAGACCAAAAGCAAGAGGGTTTGCAAGCTTAAGTGATCCATTTATGGATTGACCTAAGAAATTCGATCTCTGAATATAAGATTTGATACTATGATCAAATCTTTTGGCTTTAATCAAAACATTGATGAATCTTGTCTTAAGAAGAATATCGTCAATAGTTCAGTAGCTTTATCAGTGTTGTATATGATTGAAATCCTAGTCATTGGAAATGATGTGGGTTATCTTACTGACTAGTAAAATGAGCTAGCAACTCATTTCTAAATGAAAATTTGGGAGAAGCTGAGTTTGTTCTTGGGATCCAAATGGTTAGGAACCGTATGAACAAAAAACTAGCCTTGTCTCAAGTGTCTTATATCTAAAAAATGTTAGTTAGATATAAGCTGCAAAATTCCAAGAAGGGTTCACTACCTTTCGGACAAGGAATTCTTTTGTCTAAGAAATTATTTCCTAAGACACCTCAAGAGGTTGAGGACATGAGACGAATGCCCTATGCAGTAGGGATTGTCAGTAAGTACCAATTTAATCCAAGTTTTGATACCTGAAAACAATTAAGAATATCCTCAAGTATCTTAGGAGAACGAGGAACTATATGCTCGTGTATGGGACTAAGGATTTGATCCTTACAGGATACACTGACACGGATTTTAAGACTGTTAAGGATTTGAGGAAATCTACATCAGTATCCATGGTCAATCTTTAACAGAAGGAGCTATAGTATGACATAGTTACAGTCTTGACCATATAGGCCGAAAATAAAGCTACTTGTGAAGCAACGATAGAGACTGTAAGGCTTAGGAAGTTTTTGACTGATTTGGAATGTGTTCCAAATGTGAACTTGCCCATCACACTTTATAGTCATTCAGTGGTGCTGTGGCAAATTCAAAAGAACCTCACAATCCAAGACAAACAGACACATTTAATTGAATTTTGCTGATTCATTCACGAAGGCTCTCTCGATTAGAGTGTATGAGGGTCATCTAGAAGGTCTAGGTCTACGAGTTCTGTGCAAAGTTGAAATCTAGGGCAAGTGGGAGAAATGTAATGGGTACAGTGATACCATTATGTAATGGGTATAGTGATGCCCAAGTTTACTGTATTTGTACATTGTATATGTTTTATACATGTATTTATACACCTACTATTGTATAGATTATTGTACATCCCACTAAACTAGAGTTTTAGTTCAAGTGGGAGTTTGTTGGGGTTTATGCCCTAAAACTCGTAGATAATGAATGTAAACAAATTGTATACTTGTTTCAATAAAGTGTTATTGAGTTTCTACAATAAAGTGTTATTGTTAAATATTGCAAAATTTGATCCAAATCCAATAAACTAAGATCCAAGGTTGTTTGTATGTAACTTGAACTAGTATGTGGGGACATACGGGGATCAGTGTTCAAGTAACAACCTAAAAGGTCTATAGTATAGGGATAAGGTTGGGTACCTTATCCTAATAACACTATGTGATACGACCCGCTTTGTATTCGATACAGACGTTTTGCGAGCGGGGGTATCCTATGCAATGAGTTTGCATAAGACCGAATACGAAATAGTAAACCACTAGATGTAACACCGTTAACTAGTTAGGTTACTGTTTCAATAGGATGACCTAGGTAACTCAGTCTTAATCCTGAGTGTGTCATGAACTCCTTCTCATGAGGGATTGTCCTTTGATTAACATGGGTGAGAGTGGCCAATACGCCGACTCAATATGCCTTCCTTTTTGGGGACAAGACCGAGTGGGAGGCATGAGACATGACAACACAAGAAGAAATTCACTCTTTCCCGCTTCTAGGAGAAGTAGATGAGTGTTCCCTTAGGTGGTGACTCCAGGACTTGAACAAAGGGATCCCGCCCTCTCACTGGCCCGAGATGGACTTTCTGTTTAATGGTTGGACCATAAACAGGTTGTTCATTAGAGGAGCGTTGATACTTAAGGAGACAGATGTAACATAGGGGTAAAACGGTAATTTGACCCAACTATGATTACAGACACTCGTGAAGGATCGACTTACCGGCATAGGTCTACATCCATGGACACAAAAATGTTCTACAGTGAGAAGAGTTCAGTTGGGGGTCTTTAGTGGAATGACCCACAGTTAATGAATATTAGTTAACTTGATTAATGAGTTTAATAAGTTAACCTCATATCATTGGAGCTTCTGATCTGTAGGTCTATTAGGTCCCTCTGCTAGCTCGTAAAGAGTAATTAGGAACAAATATATCTTGAGAGAATTTGAATAGTTCAAATTCATATTGCGAATTAAGTTAATTGTATGAGATACAAAATTAATATAAAGTATAGTGATGCATTAAAATATAAAATCTAATTTGAGATTAAACTTTATTATATTGAGAGATTGATATATTTGAAAAAGTTCAAATATATGTCTAATTAAATATATGGTATTTAATTAGAAGATGAATTAATTAATTATGAATTAATTAATTATTCAATTTAGTTTAAATCAAATGAGATTTAATTAAACTATAGTCTATGAGAGAAATAAATATTTGAAGGAGTTCAAATATTAATATGAATTTGATTCATATTAAATTTATAGGATATAAGGGAATTTGAAGGAGTTCAAATTTTAATATGAATTTGATTCATATTATGGAATTAATTAATTAAAGGTCTGAAATTAAATATATGATATTTAATTGGGTAATTAATTAATTAACTAATAGAAGGTCTAAAATTAAATATATGATATTTAATTGGTGATTAATTAATCAAAGAATTAATTAATTGGATATTAATCAATTATGGAAATGATTAATCACTTATGGAAGTAATTAATCATTTATGGAAATGATTTAATCACTTATGGAAGTGATCAATCATTTATGGAAAAGATTAATCAATTGTGGAATTGATTAATTATGGAAAAGATTAAATCAGTTATGAAAATAATTGATTTTAAATGAATATTTAATTCATGGCATTTCTCCTATAAATAGAACACTAAACCTAGGGTTTAGGCACAACAACATATGGCCACCATAAGCCGCTCTCATATTCTCTCAACTCAAGAACTCTAGGGAGAATTTTCTATCTAGAGTTTTTCCCATTCAAGATTAGATAGTCCCACAACTACGTTCCTAGTCTTAGAGTTATAGCGGGGAAGATCAAATGGTGGTGTTCTTCGTTGTTGCAGAGCAATCAAGAATCATCTGTTGAAGTATTCAAAGTCATCAACGGAGGTATGTTTCTCATCGCTTAACCTTTTTTCCAATGTATTGGTATTTTAATAGAAAAAAAATTAACTACGAACGGTCCAATTGCTTCCACTGAACGGAATTAAGGAATTCCAAATCCTTCAATTGGTATCAGAGTCAATCGTAGATTTTAATTTTGTTTTCTAAAATTTGCATTGGTTGTTTGTGGGATTAATTTATGCATTTGATGTATGGTAATTTGCTAGTAGATGTTTTGGGTTTTGGCATTAGATTTTGAATTTTTTTTTTATTGATTTGATCAATGTTAGGGCCCAGTGTTTTGAGCGTTTTAATTGCAATCGAGTCTGTAAGTCCGTGTCGCTGTTTTGTATCAATTGAGGAAGAAATTTAGAGCAATTTGGTGCAATTTTGGGCAAAAATTGAAGACAAACCGTACTAGAAATCGAAGATTTTCTGGAAATCCGAGAGCCAGCGTCTCGACGCTATCTCACGAGCGTCTCGACGCTGGCGGAAAAACCCAGAAACGGAAGAAATCGTGCGGCCAGAATAAAATATATTAAACAAAACGGATATTGAAGTTAAATGTGTGTTTATCTGTGTTGGTTGTGGCAGCGCCTTGCTAATGTAGAGGGTCATGAGTTCAAGCGGTTTGGGCGATTTTAAGGCTGGTTCAATCGAATTTTGGCTTGGTTCAGCTTCATATTGACTGGTTCAAGGGGTTTTTGACCCGGTTCAGCCTGATTCAGTTCGGTTCAAGCAATTTTGAGTTGTTTCAAGGAGTTTTGAAGCTGGTTCAGTGCAGTTCAGCCTGTTTTCTCGCCGGTTCAAGGGTTTGGACGCGGTTCGAGGCTATTTTGGGTTGGTTCACGGCTTGATAGGGCATTTTTAGATTAATTATTGTAATTTTTCTAATTTATTTTGTCCTAGGATGCCAAAACCTGTCTACTTAGCTATTTAATTGTTTTATGAATGTCATATAGTATTTAAAATCCCACCATAGGTTAAGCATATTCATGCATTTTTAATTATAATTGTTATAATATAAGTTTTATGCATGAATTTAATTTTCATGAGTATTTAATATAAATTGTTATGATTAAATGGATGAAAATTGAGAAGCATTGAGCATGAAATTACTTTAGTAAAGAATATAAAGAGTTATATTTATGAAAGTAATTTTATATGCTTGTTTATGAGCTATTAATATAAAGTATTATGTTAATGTGAATGCTTAATTTTTATTTTCTTGAGTTATTAATTTAAGAGTTAGATTAATTGAAGAAAATTAATTTGCATTGAGCATGAAATTACTTTAGTTTAAAACAAATATAAGAGTTATATTTATATAAGTAAGTAACATGCTTAATTAGTTTTCATGAGCTATTAATATAAAGTGTTATGTTAATGTATGAAAATGGTAATGCTATTTTAATTTCCTTGTATAATTAATTTAAGAGTTAGGTTAATTAAAAGGAAATTAAATTGCATTGAGCATGACATTACCTTAGATTAATATAATTGTTATATTTTTGGTATGTCATGTATGCTAATGTATGGTTTTATAAATTAATCAGAATTTGATTGTTAATTTATTCACCATAGTAGCATGTTATAGGGTTAATTTATTAAAATTTATAATAGTTATAAAATTAATGAATAGAAACTGTCAACCTATAACAAAGAATTGCATGCAAACATAGGATCTTAGGATAAATGAATTAATTTTAAAAGGTTTAAAATTAATTAGACCTAAGATCAAATTTCTAATAGGATTAGAATTATTCTTACTTAGAATTAAAATTAGTTTTAATTGATTAAGTAGGAAAAACATTGCTATGATTATAAGGGAACTCCACCGGTAAAGTTCTGTCTAAGGCTGGGGGTATTTAAGCTGACGGTTTACGGAACACCTCCTACCTGGGAACTGACCTGGAATACTGGAGTTGAATTAATCATAGCTAAATGTTAGCTTGCAATGTCACTAGGTTTGTTAAAAGTGTTTAATGCACCTAAATCTTTAGAGTAAAGACATTACATTATTGTGGTTATAAGGGAACTCTCTCGGTGAAGTTCTGTCTAAGGTTGGGGGTATTTAAGTTGACGGTTTACGGAACACCTCCTACCTGGGAACTGACCCGAAACTTGAGTTGAATTAACCATAGTAATGTTGACTTGCAATGTTGGGTTTATTAAAAGAAGTTTAATTCACTTAAAACATTGTGGTTGAATCCTTTCCATAATTGTTATAATAGAATCAGACTTAGATAGATTGACTTAGCCGAATTTTATCTAAGTTAAACAACCCTAAATTAACCTTAGGACATTTTAAGTGGGAGGAAAATTACAAAACGAGATTTAAATCAAGTTTTGCTCCTACGTCCCTATATTCACAACGTGAGGTTCATGCTCGGCTTCGAGTCGCCCTAGGAGCGGCCTCCCTTCAGAAAGTGTTTGCATGAATCAATAACAAGGTGAATGGGAAAAATGTCTAGAGTAAGTGGGAGTGGGACACGTGTCAACGTATCCCTCGGTCTCCGCCCCTAGTTCGCACCGTGAGAGCCCTATGATCCGCCTGCAGGTTGTCCTGGCACAACCATCCCTTCGGAGGGCCTGATCATAGGATTCGGAACACCGTGAACTCCTGAATAGGATAGGGTCACTTAGGCTAATCACCAACAATTGTCTTTCCCTTCGGTAGCCTGTTGGTGCGTGTCTCTGAGATCTGAAAGTGGGAGGGTTACACTTACGAGGATGAGTTAAATGTGTTAACTAACCCTTGACCGAACAACGGTAACTAAACGCTAACGGAATATGAGTTATTCTGGTGTTAGAGTTTGGTTGAGATTGTCTCAATTTAGAGGAGGAGTAGCTGACCACCCTTCGGTGGCTGTTGTTCTAAACCTTTGAAGTATCGTTGCAAAAACTAAATCAATAGTTTTATAGGGTTTCTTTGATTGCTTATTTGTTTTTTGCAGAATATTATTCGATTATTTGTAATGGGTTGGTGCAATTAATATTACAAGTAATTTGTTACTTCAGCAATTATATAATAATTTTATGTGTGTTGTCTTACGTCATTTTATAAATAATGGTAACACAACAAGCTTAAACGACAAACTGTGGTATATAAGTCTAGGATTATTCTTAACTGAGGAATGTCCTCATGCCCCATATGTTTAATTCATTAAGAATTGTTCTTGGTGAATATGACAGAACTTTGCTTAGCAAAAAGAGAACTTGTTCAAGACCGTAATTTTCATTTACCTGTCTTGAAAACGTGATTAGTGAAGAATAGTGATTCTCCCAGAATACATGATTCAAGGGCCACAAATCACGTGTGTTCTTCTTTTAAAGGAATAAGTTCCTGGCAAGAGCTTACTGCTTGTGTAATAACTCTCAAAGTTAGAATTAGAGAGGTTATTTTAGCTATATCAGTGGGAAACATTAAGTTATTTTTCTCAGTGGGAGAAAATACATATTATTAGATAATGTGTATGTAATTCCTAAGATCAAAAGAAATTTGATTTCTGTGTCTTATTTGCTGGAACAATGTTACTCTTTACCTTTCTTTGCTAACACAGTTTTATTTCAAGAAAGGGAGTTGACACTTGTTTAGCTTTACTGGAAAGTAACCTAAATGTTTTAAGACTAATCAAGAGTAAAACAATCATGTACACTGAGTTGTTTAAGACTGCTACTACTCAATGTGAAAAAAGGCAAAGAATTTCTCCAAAAGGAAAATACCTTTCTTTGGTTTTAAGGTAGACCATATTAATCTCAATTTGATTGGGAGATTGGTCAAGAGTGAACTTCTAAGCGAGTTAGAAGATGACTCTCTACTACCTTGTAAGTCATGCCTTATGGGCAATATGACTGATAGGTCTTTTACTAGACAAGATCTAAGAGCCAAAGAGCCCTTGGAGCTTGTACATTTGGATCCTCGTGGTTCAATATGTTAAAGCAGTGGGAGGGCATGAATAATTCATCTCTTTTGGATGATTATTCAAAGGTATAAGTATCTTTACCTAATGCACCTTAAGTCTAAAGCTCTTGAGATATTCGAAGGGGCTTAGGACTGAAGTTGAAAACTTGTTAGGTGAGATGATAAAAACACTTTGATCAGATCAAAGTGTTGAGCATAGGGATTTGAGATTCCAGGACTATTTGATAGTACATGGGATCACACCCTAAATCTCATTTAGGAGAAATAGAACCCTATTGGATATGGTTCATTCCATGTTGAGCTATGCTCAATTGTCTGGCTCGTTTTGGGGGTCATGCAGTGTTGACTGCATTGCATACTGCAGTAGGCAACCCCAAAAGGAAACGAGAAGTGGATACTTCTTCAATTCACAAGAGAATAAAGAATTTGTATCGACAAATGCTAAATTCTCAGAAGAAGTCTACATAAAAATCCTAAACCACAGAGTAAAGTCGATTTAAGTAAGTTAACTAATGAAGCTACAGTAACATCCACAAGAGTTGTTGATGAGGTTGGTTATTCAACAAAAGTTGTTGATGGACCAGTGCATCTGGACAGACACATCCATCTCAATAGTTGAGAGTGCCTCGATGTAGTGGGAGGATTGTTTTATAACCTGAACGTTACATGGGCTTGATCGAAGGCTAGGTCATCATACTTGATGATGGCATAGAGGATTCATTATCTTTTAGAAAGAAAATGAATGATGTTGACAACGATCAAAGGATTAAAGCCATGGACCTGGAAATGAAGTCTTTTGTATTTCACTTCCATCTGGGATCTTGTATATCTGCTTGATGGGTAACAACTATTATTTACAAGTGGATTTACAAGAGGAAACGAGACATTCATGTCTTAACCAGAAGGGTTCATACACCAAGAACGAAAGCAAAAGGGTTTGCAAGCTTAAGTGATCCATTCATAGATTGACCTAAGCATTTTGATCTTGAAATATAAGATTTGATATAGTGACCAAATCTTTTGGCTTTAATCATAACATTAATGAGTCTTGTGTTTACAAGTAATCATCAATAGTTCAGTAGCTTACTTAGTGTTGTATATGATTGATATCCTAATCATTGGGAATGATGTAGGTTATCTTACTGACATTAAAGGAGCTAGCAGCTCATTTCCAAATGGAAATTTGGGAGTAGCCGAGTTTGTTCTTCAGATCCAAATCGTTAGGAATCGTTAGAACAAAAAGCTAGCCTTGTCTCAAGTGACTTACATCTACAAGATGTCAGTTAGATATAAGATACAAAATTCCAAGAAGGGTTCACTACCTTTCAGGCGTGGAATTCTTTTTTTTGTCTAAGAAACCGTTTCCTAAGACACCTCAAGAAGTTGAGGAGATGAGACAAATGCTCTATGCAATAGGGATTTTCAGTAAGTATCAATCTAATCCAAGATTTAATCATTGGAAAACCGTTAAGAATATCCTCAAGTATTCGAGGAGAACGAAAAACTATATGCTCGTGTATGGGACTAAGGATTTGTTCCTTACAGGATACACTGACATAGATTTTATGACTGCTAAGGATTTGAGGAAGTCTACATCAGTATCTGTGGTCACTCTTTACGATGGAGCTATAGTATGACATAGTTACAGTCTTGACCATATAGGCTGAAAAAATTGCTGCTGGTGAAGTAGCGATAGAGACTGTATGACTTAGAAAGTTCTTGATTGATTTGGAATGTGTTCCAAATGTGAACTTGTCCATCACACTTTATAGTGATATAGAAGTGTTGTGGCAAAATTCAAAAGAACATCGTAGCCTAAGACAAGCAGACACAATAAATCGAATGAAATATTGTTGATTCATTTACAAAGACTCTCTCGGCTAAAGTGTTTGAGGGTCATCTAGAAGGTCTAGATCTACGAGATATGTACAAAGATGAAATCTAGGGCAAGTGGGAGAAATGTAATTGGTATAGTGATACCATTATGTAATCGGTATAATGATGCCCTAGTTTATTGTATTTGTACATTGTATATGTTTTATACATGTATTTATACACTTGTTGCTGTATAGATTATTGTACATCCCACTAAACTAGAGTTTTAGTTCAAGTGGGAGTTTGTTGGGTTTTATGCCCTAAAACTCGTAGATAGTGAATGTAAACAAATTGTATACTTGTTTCAATAAAGTGTTATTGAGTTCCTACAATAAAGTGTTATTGTTAAATATTGCACAATTTGACCCAAATCCAATAAACTACGATCCAAGGTTGTTTATATGTAAATTGAACTAGTATGTGGGGACATATGGGGATAAGTGTTCAAGTAACAACCTAAAAGGTCTATAGTAAAAGGGATAAGGTTGGGTACCTTATCCTGATAACACTGTGATACGGCCCACTTTGTATTCGATATAGACGTATTGATCCAAGGCGTCCATGTAGGAGACATGCGAGCGGGGGTATCCTATGCAATGAGTTTGCATAAGACTGGACCACGAAATAGTCAACCATTAGTTATAACACTGTTAACTAGTTAGGTTACTGTTTCAATAGGATGACCTAGGTAACTCAGTCTTAATCCTGAGTGTGTCATGAACTCCTTCTCATGAGGGACTGTCCTTTGATTAGCATGGGTGAGAGTGGCCAATACGTCGACTCAATATGTCGTCCTTTTTGGAGACAAGACCGAGTGGGAGGCTGGGGACATGACAACACAAGAAGGAATTCACTCATTCCCACTTCTAGGAGAAGTAGATGAGTGTTCCCTTAAGTGGTGACTCCGGGACTTGAACAAAGGGATCCCGCCCTCTCACTGGCCCGAGAGGGACTTTCTGTATATTGGTTGGACCATAAACAGGTTGTTCATTAGAGGAGCACTGATACTTAAGGAGACAGATGTAACACAGGGGTAAAACGGTTACGGACACTCGTGAAGGATTGACTTAACGGTATAGGTCTATATCCGTGGACACAGAAATGTTTTACAGTGAGAAGACTTCAGCTGTGGGTCTTTAGTGGAATGACCCATAGTTAATGAATATTGGTTAAACTGATTAATGAGTTTAATCTATTAACCTCATATCATTGGAGCTTCTGATCTGTAGGTCCATTAGGTCACCCTGCTAGCTCGTAAAGAGTAATTAGGAACAAATATATCTTGAGAGAACTTGAATAGTTCAAATTCATATTGGGAATTAAGTTAATTGTATGAGATACAAAATTAATATAATGTATAGTGATGCATTAAAATATAAAGTCTAATTTGAGATTAAACTTTATTATATTGAGAGATTGATATATTTGAAAAAGTTCAAATATATGTCTAATTAAATATATGGTATTTAATTAGAAGATGAATTAATTAATTATGAATTAATTAATTATTCAATTTAGTTTAAATTAAATGAGATTTAATTAAACTATAGTCTATGAGAGAAATAAATATTTGAAGGAGTTCAAATATTAATATGAATTTGATTCATATTAAATTTATAGGATATAAGGGAATTTGAAGGAGTTCAAATTTTAATATGAATTTGATTCATATTATGGAATTAATTAATTAAAGGTCTGAAATTAAATATATGATATTTAATTGGGTAATTAATTAATTAACTAATAGAAGGTCTAAAATTAAATATATGATATTTAATTGGTGATTAATTAATTAAAGAATTAATTAATTGGATATTAATCAATTATGGAAATGATTAATCACTTATGGAAGTAATTAATCATTTATGGAAATGATTTAATCACTTATGGAAGTGATCAATCATTTATGGAAAAGATTAATCAATTGTGGAATTGATTGGTCATGGAATTGATTAATTATGGAAAAGATTAAATCAGTTATGGAAATAATTGATTTGAAATGAATATTTAATTTATGGCCTTTCTCCGATAAATAGAACACTAAACCTAGGGTTTAGGCACAACAACATATGGCCACCATAAGGCCCTCTCATATTCTCTCAACTCAAGAACTCCAGGGAGAATTTTCTCTCTAGAGTTTTTCCCATTCAAGATTAGATAGTCCCACAACTACGTTCCTAATCTCAGAGTTATAGCGGGGAAGATCAAATGGTGGTGTTCTTCGTTGTTGCAGAGCAATCAAGAATCATCTGTTGAAGTATTCAGAGTCGTCAACGGAGGTATGTTTCTCATCGCTTAACCTTTTTGCCAATGTATTGGTATTTTAGTAGAAACAAAATTAACTACTGATGACATGCAAAAATGTCATCATTTTCCTATTAATTTTAGCTAGTTTTATGCTTGAATTGTGTACTTTAATGCTATTTTCTGTTTAAATTTCAGAAAACCGAGCCAAAGAAGTAAAACCGGAATTTTGAGAGATTTTGGATGATTTTGGAGGCTTTTGGAGCAATTTGAAGAATTACATTGAAGATCCAAGACCAAAAGCCAAGAAGAATGAATTAGATGCCCAAATTCATGGATTCCAAGCCTTAAAATTATCCATTTGGGTCAAGAAGAGTGCCCAAAATCCATTACAAGAAGTATTTGGGCCAAAAGAAAGTTGGAGGCCCAAAAATTGAGTCAAAATCGGGCCATTATTGAAAATTCAGGGCCTAGCGTCTCGACGCTAAGCCTAGAGCGTCCCGACGCTAGGCAGCTGCGTGGAAAGATCTAGAATCGTGAGAGCGTCGCGATGCTGTCCAAGTAGCGTCTCGACGCTGCGACGTCTTGGAGCCCAAGAAAAGATGACGTCAGAGCGTCTCGACGCTGTCCTTGTAGCGTCTCGACGCTGTGCCTGCTGGGAGCCTATAAAATGAGCCTTTTGCATTCATATTTTGTGTGCCAATTTGTGGGTTTTCACCCCATTCTAGAATCCACTCTAAAATTGGGGATTTTTGGGAGAGTTTTGGAGCTTTGTTGAAGATCTTTGGAGCTCGGGATCGAAGGAGGTCGACGCGGGATCGAGGAGATCGACACTTTTATGAGCATTTCTCTTCCCTTTTCCTTTATGTTTTAGTTTCTAGAATTGTTGTGATTAGGAATTATTGAATTTTAGTGATTATGAGTAGTAAATTCCTAAATTCTATGAGATTGATTTAATATGTTGAACCTCTGCTGAATTAATGAATTGATGTGGTTTAATTGTCATTATTGTTCATTTGTGCATTTTGTCCTTAATGCTTTTAATCAACTGATCACTGATTAAATGAATTGTTACTATGTGGAAACTCGACGGAGAGAAGCTTAGACTAGAACTGAATGCATGACTAACGGTTATTTACCCGGGTGACACGGGAGAAAATAAATAACGTTAGAGGTTGTACTGAAGGGTCGTAATGCCATACTAAGTAAATAAAGATGAGACTGAAAGGAGATTCTTTATTGAAAGGTATGAGATAGGAGGAGACCGACAAGAGAGTCCTTGTCATTAGGCTTCTAGACTTATGAATCAAATGATTTGTTAATCCACATTAGTTAATTGATTAAGCATTAAAGGTCCAATTGATAAAATCAACAACTCTAGAATTATCCCTCCAAATTGTGTCACCATTTATCTTTTGTTTTCTAGATTAGCTTTTTGTTATTCTTTTCAGCATTAGATTTTGTTCTCTAAATAAAGCTAAGCAAGATTATTCGTGGTACTTAATTGAATAAATCCAATCCCTGTGGAGACGATACTCTATACTCAAAATCACTATATTACTTGTGACGACCCGTGCGCTTGCGGAATTTAAAATCGTGCAAACAAGTTTTTGGCGTCGTTGCCGGGGATTGGCTAATTTCATTCAATTAATATTGTGAAGAAATTGCTTGCTTTAGATTAGAGATTTTATTTTGCTTTCTTTGTTTTATTTTTATCCTGGTCCATTGTTCTTGTTGTGCATTTAATTGGTGTTTGCATCTGACTGAAAGCCTTATTATTGTTGATTTATTGTTTTAAATGGCTTTTTATAATTTTGGGTGGCCATTTAGGGAATCTGAGCCCGAAGAACCAACACCATCATCCAATTTTTTCTATTTAAATTATTCCCCTTTAGAAGAAAAATCTCCCTTAGAAAGTTTGCTTCAAGATTTTATTGAGGATACTAGAGCCATTAATTTAGCTCTAGAAAAATCCCTACGGAGATTCCATCCCCAAGAGGATGAGAGTAAAGTGCAATCCGCTTCCATAGAAGAAAAATCTTCCTTAGAGAGCTTGCTTGAAAATTTTATCCAAGAGTCGAGAGCCATGAATTTAGAATTAGAAAAATCTATGGAGACACTCCAGACCCAAAAGGAAGATAGGGAAGTAGGATCCACTTCCATAGAGTGTCTAGTGAGTCATGTGGCCACTGATTCATTAGCGCCCATTCAAGAGCCTAATTTTTTCGATTTTGCTAAGTTTGAGCATATAGGGGTGAGTAGTTTAGATAGAAAGGAAGAATTGGATAGTTCTAGCACCCATCAAGAACAAGTTTGTGAGGAAGAAAAAGAAAATGAGCCTATAGTGTTTGAGGAATTTCTTGAGGTAGAGTTTAAGGTTGAAAGGCCTTTGTCTGTTCTATCCTGTCCATCCTCTCTTGATAATGAGTGTTCTTTTTCTTGTTCTCACGAGTCAGAGTCAGAGTCAGAGTCCATTTATTTTGATCTTTCTCCTTTTATGCTTTTATTAAAAGAAAATCCCAAAAATATTTTTGCTTCAGGGGCCCATGAAAAGCTAGTAAGCTTACTAGCGATAGTCTGCTTCATTGATTCAAGGAAGAAGGGCCCGAAGAAATACGAGAATTTTTATGTGCCTTGAAAGACCGCACAAACTCGTCTAGCTAAGAGACGTTAAACAAGCGCTTCTTGGGAGGCAACCCAAGTTTATTTTTCCGTTAGTTTTCTTTTCTTTGTTTTTCAGTTTTTTGTAGTTAGAGCATGTTGATCTTTCGTTCCCGTTGATCAATTTTTAAAGGAGCTCGAGACCACATTTTCTTCCAAAAACAACCCCAATGAATGTTGAAGGCTGACATCCATGGTTTCTCTCACACTTCAGGACAGTACCGTTCTCCCTTTATCTTTTTAATTGTCCTTAAGCATGCTTAATTAGTCTGAATAATTAATACATTGAGGACAATGTATGATTTAACTTTGGGGGGGAGGCTTTGTTGTTCTGATCTGAGCTTATTGAAAATTTTTTCATGATGATTCTATTGCATCTGTTTTGATGAGGACGGTCTATGATATGATCTAGATAATGAATTTTGTTCAATTTTTGTGAAATATCAAAACATGTTCAAGATTCATGTAAATTTAAATTTTTGCTTTGATTTCCTTGCACATGTTGAGCACTTAGCCTGCTTATATGGTTTTGAATGCTTAGAACTGGATTATATTATCTAGATGTTTGTTGTCACTCCGATAGGCTTAAGATCTGATTTGAAAGATTGAACAACATGAGAGTCTGTAATGTTTTACTTGGGAGAAAAATCATGTTTATTAGCCTGCAAAAAAAAAAAAAAAAAAAAAGAAAAGAAAAGTGTGAAAAAAAAAATATATGAAAAAAAAGGGTAAAAGAAAGAAAATGAAAAAAAAAAAAAGAAAAAAGAATGCTCCACTTTCTTGAGAGCGTTAGTAACCAGGGGCATTCATGACACTCATCGTTTGCCTTTGCATGAAAGCGTTTAAAAGAAATGAGCATGCTTCGGCAACCTGAAAGATGAAGCGCTCGTAGTTGGATGCTTTCATCACCAATGTTGGCAAGCCAAAACGAAGGCGCTACATCTAAAAGGATTCTTTAAAAAAAAAATAAAAAAAATGCAAGTTTCAGGGAGGCATACCCCGTTGTTTCAGGCACCTTAGTGGGATATTGCTTTCTTGATTGTGGGAAAGCTGGATAATTAGAGCTTAGGGCCAGTGTAGGGGGAAGATGAACTGAGGATTCTATAAACCTTTTCTAGGCTAGTAAAGACCTAATAAGGAGGCTCGCACACACACACGCAAGGGATGAAGAGTTTAAATTTAAATTTCGTGATGAATGAATATGTTTTAATATTTCCTTTAATTGTTAGAGTTCATTATTTTGATCATTGAGCTTAGAGTCATGCATTTGCAATAGTTGATTCATATATAAGGTTTTAGCTTTGCTCGGGACTAGCAAAGATTTAAGTTTGGGGGTGTGATGACATGCAAAAATGTCATCATTTTCCTATTAATTTTAGCTAGTTTTATGCTTGAATTGTGTACTTTAATGCTATTTTCTGTTTAAATTTCAGAAAACCGAGCCAAAGAAGTAAAACCGGAATTTTGAGAGATTTTGGATGATTTTGGAGGCTTTTGGAGCAATTTGAAGAATTACATTGAAGATCCAAGACCAAAAGCCAAGAAGAATGAATTAGATGCCCAAATTCATGGATTCCAAGCCTTAAAATTATCCATTTGGGTCAAGAAGAGTGCCCAAAATCCATTACAAGAAGTATTTGGGCCAAAAGAAAGTTGGAGGCCCAAAAATTGAGTCAAAATCGGGCCATTATTGAAAATTCAGGGCCTAGCGTCTCGACGCTAAGCCTAGAGCGTCCCGACGCTAGGCAGCTGCGTGGAAAGATCCAGAATCGTGAGAGCGTCGCGACGCTGTCCAAGTAGCGTCTCGACGCTGCGACGTCTTGGAGCCCAAGAAAAGATGACGTCAGAGCGTCTCGACGCTGTCCTTGTAGCGTCTTGACGCTGTGCCTGCTGGGAGCCTATAAAAGGAGCCTTTTGCATCCATATTTTGTGTGCCAATTTGTGGGTTTTCACCCCATTCTAGAATCCACTCTAAAATTGGGGATTTTTGGGAGAGTTTTGGAGCTTTGTTGAAGATCTTTGGAGCTCGGGATCGAAGGAGGTCGGCGCGGGATCGAGGAGATCGACACTTTTATGAGCATTTCTCTTCCCTTTTCCTTTATGTTTTAGTTTCTAGAATTGTTGTGATTAGGAATTATTGAATTTTAGTGATTATGAGTAGTAAATTCCTAAATTCTATGAGATTGATTTAATATGTTGAACCTCTGCTGAATTAATGAATTGATGTGGTTTAATTGTCATTATTGTTCATTTGTGCATTTTGTCCTTAATGCTTTTAATCAACTGATCACTGATTAAATGAATTGTTACTATGTGGAAACTCGACGGAGAGAAGCTTAGACTAGAACTGAATGCATGACTAACGGTTATTTACCCGGGTGACACGGGAGAAAATAAATAACGTTAGAGGTTGTACTGAAGGGTCGTAATGCCATACTAAGTAAATAAAGATGAGACTGAAAGGAGATTCTTTATTGAAAGGTATGAGATAGGAGGAGACCGACAGGAGAGTCCTTGTCATTAGGCTTCTAGACTTATGAATCAAATGATTTGTTAATCCACATTAGTTAATTGATTAAGCATTAAAGGTCCAATTGATAAAATCAACAACTCTAGAATTATCCCTCCAAATTGTGTCACCATTTATCTTTTGTTTTCTAGATTAGCTTTTTGTTATTCTTTTCAGCATTAGATTTTGTTCTCTAAATAAAGCTAAGCAAGATTATTCGTGGTACTTAATTGAATAAATCCAATCCCTGTGGAGACGATACTCTATACTCAAAATCACTATATTACTTGTGACGACCCGTGCGCTTGCAGAATTTAAAATCGTGCAAACAACTACGAAAGGTCCAATTGCTTCCGCTGTAACGAAATTAAGGAATTCCAAATCCTTCAATGAGAACTCTAGCCCTAAGGTCTCATTCTAGCCTCCCTCTCATTGTCTCAACAAAAGAACTCTAGAGAAAAATTTTCCCATTCAAGATTAGGTAGTCCCACAACTTCATTCCTAATCTCAGAGTTATAGCGGGGAAGATCAAATGGTGGTGTTCTTCGTTGTTGTAGAGCAATCAAGAATCATTCTTGAAGTATTCAGAGTCGTCAACGGAGGTATGTTTCTCATTGCTTAACCTTTTGCGAATGTATTGGTATTTTGTGAAATAAAATTAATTTACGAACGGTCCAATTACGCTTCCGCTTTAACGGAATTAGGGAATTCCAAATCCTTCAGGGTCAAAAGGGGGAGCCCAAGAAGTCAACCATGAAGAAGAGATCCAAAAAGAATTGAAGTGGGAGTTTGTTGGGTTTTATGCCCTAAAACTCGTAGATAGTAAATGTACTTTTGACCGAACATTAATAAAGTGATGTATTATTCAATGTTTGTATTATATCTTGTCTTGTTAACCCTAATCCAATAAACTAAACATCCATGGCTAATAGAATGAGGCTTGAACTAGTATGTAGGGACATACGGGGATCAATGTTCAAGTTTTAGCCTAAAGGGTCTGTAGTATAGGGATAAGGCTGGGTACCTTATCCTGGTGACACTATGGATACAGCCCGCTTTGTATATTGATACAAACGTAGTGATCCAACGCGTTCATGTGGTTGACATGTGAGTGGGGGTATCCTGTGCAATGAGTTTGCACAAAGACCGGACCGCGAAATAGTTAACCACTAATTGTAACACCGTTAGTTAGCTCGGTTTCTATTTCACTAGGATGACCTAGGCAACTTGGCCTTAATCCTGAGTGGATTATGGACTCCTGTCCATGAGGGATTGTCCTTTGATTTGTACGGGTGAGAGTGGCCTGTTCGCCGACTCAATAAGCCTACCATTTTGGGGACAAGACCGAGTGGGGAGCTGGGAACGTAGTCTTACAAGATGGAATTCACTCCTTCCTGATATGAGGGTAAGTAGATGTGTGTTCCCTTAAGTGGTGTCTCCGGGTCTTGAACAATGGGCCCTACCCTCTCTATGGCACGAGAGGGATTTCTGTTTGCTGGTTGGACCACAAACAGGTTGTTCATTAGAGGAGCACTGGTACTTAAGGATCAAGAGGTAGCCCAGGGGTAAAATGGTAATTTGACCTAGCTGGGGTACGAACACACGTGAAGGGCTAACTTGCTGTTGACGGTCAATATCCGTGGACACAGAAATATATCTGCAGTGAGAAGAGTGCAGCTGTGGATCTTTAGTGGAGTGAACCACAGTTAACGAATATTGATTAACTTGGTTAATGAGTTTAGCCAACTAATCTCATATCGTTGGAGCTTCTGATCTGTAGGTCCATTAGGTCCCATCGGTAGCTCATTTAGGGCGTTGAGGTAAAATTCTAAGGATGGATTGAATATTCGAAGGTGTTCGAATATTAAACTAAAATATGAATTTGATTCATATTAAAACTATAGGTTATAATTAATGTACATCGGATGTATATTAATACTATAGTTTTCAGAGAGAGAATAATAATTGAATATGTGATGTTCAATTTTATTAATTTCTTAATTAATTAATTTTGAATTAATTAATTGGTTAAGTTTGATTAAATTTGATTTAGTTAAACTATAGGTTAAAGAGGGATATTAGTTTAAATATGATTTAAATTAATATTGGTTTAATTAATTTTGATTAATTAAATTTAATTAATTACAATTTATTCTTTTATTAATTTGTAATTAATTATCAGGTAACTGACTATTCAGTTACCTGATGATACGTGAGGTGGCTGAATTTTCCTTTAATATCGTGGTCAGTGGGCAGTTGCAGAAGATCTCTCTCAGTCTCACGCCTCTCACTCTCCCTCTCATCCTCTCTCTGGTTCTGCTCTCTCTCAGAGAATACAGAGTGGTTCTTCCAGAAAATTTCCTTAGAATTTTCGGTTCCCACAAGCACCCAACGCAACATCCTATTCGAGAATACCGGTGAATCCACGTGGTGGTGTTCGTGGTGATTTTTTCAGCAAGATCAAGGTGTGATTGCTGCTGGTTTTCAGAGTTATTCGGAGAATTTTGGCGAAACGTTCAAGGATTTCTTCAAGGGTAAGGTTTTTCTTGAACTTGGATCAATAGGATCCAATTTTAGATTAGATCTAGAATTTTTCCTCCTTTTTCAGCATGCTTATATCACTTTTACAGCATTTATTTTGTTTATGTCTTGCTGTAATTTTATATTTTTTTTTTGCCGTCGTATTGGTATCCCAATCGGCGTTTTATTCGAAAAAGGTCTCTGTTGTCTTCCGCTGTGCAAAGGGCTCTTATCCCTTCAGGCTCAAGATTGAAGCCCAAATCCGCGCCTACTGGTCTAAAAACCGCACAGCGTCGCGATGCTGTCCCATTTCTTGGAGTACAAGTTGGGTGACGTCACAGAGTCGCGACGCTGTCCCTATTCTGGGCCTATAAATAGCCTCCCTTGGTGCCCATTTTTCTCATGAATCAATTCTCCATCCTTTCCTTCCTTTCCTTCCTTTCCTTCCTTGGCTCTTTTGGAGCCTTCTCTCAAGGCTTTTTAGCCTTTTGAGAGTTTTAGTAGTGGGAAAATTTTGGGGAGCTTTCGGGAGCGCTCTAGGAGGCTCAAGGCGTGCTCGGAGGGACTCCAAGCTCTAGCGACGGGGTCTTTGACGATCATTTCTTTTTCTCTTTTTTTGTCCAATTTTATGCTTTCCATTGTATATCTTGTGGATATTATAGCTATGTATAACTAAACCCCAATTTGGGGTCTTGAAATGAAAATATATAGTTAAATGTTATTATAATTGCCTATCTCTTGCCCTCTTTTACTAATTATTTGTATGGATGCTCGTTATGCTGTATGCAATCTAACCAATTGTATATTGATCTAATTCCTAATGGAAACTCGATGGAGAGAAATTAGGATAGATCATAATCCATGCAACTGGTTTAATTGCCCGTTGTGACAACGAGATTAGTTGATCAAACTTAGATTCCTAAAATGAATTAGAGCGTAATAATTAACGAATTTTAATGGCGCTAAGGACACTTAGGTTGTTAAAATGGATTAATTATAATTAGGAGAAACCGACAGGAGAACCTATGTGATTGACCAATTACCTATTAATCCACTTCTCACTCAAAACTCTTTCTCCATATTTTATTATTTCCTTGATTGATCAATTTTTAATCTTTAATTGCTTTAATGTTAAATTCATTTTTATTTCATGGTTTGGTCCCTAAATATTATTTCCCCCAAGTATTTCTAGTGTTCAAGAAATTATTGCTTTGCTTAATTATCGCTTCACCTCCCTGTGGATTTGATACTCCGAATATTTTCGTTTTATATTACTTGCGACCCGTGCACTTGCGATATTGTTGGTAACAAGTTTTTGGTGCCGTTGCTGGGGAGGTTTGATTTTTAAGCAAAATAATTTTTTCTTGACATAAAAAAGAAAGGGATAAATATTAATTTAAATTGTGAATATTTTATTTTTGTTTTTGTTTGTTTTATTCTCTTGATTTATTTGGGAGTGTTGCATGCGAAGAGATAGGGTGGTTAAATTGTTTCCTCTAGATCTTGAAATTAACAGGACGATTAGAGCCCTTTGTAGAGAGAAAAGACTAACGGAAGCAATGACCTACCAACAAGAAGAAGCGCCCAAAGCAATCAGAGACTTTTTACAGCCAGTCCTTCCAACCGAGAATTCAGGCATCGTTTACGTCCCGATCCAAGCAAATAATTTTGAGTTAAAGACGGGGCTGATCCAGATGGCACGAGACAATTCTTTTAAGGGACACCCCTTCTGAGGATCCACATTCACATCTGCGATCATTCTTGGAGATATGCGGGACGGTAAAGATGAATGGAGTTCCGGCCGACACGATAAGATTAAGGTTATTCCCATTTTCTCTTCAAGATAAGGCGAAAGAATGGCTCAAATCAGTCGAGACGGGCAGTATCAGCAGATGGGACGAGCTTGCCCAGGCATTCCTGACAAAATTTTTCCTGTTTGTCAATACTACGAAGCTTCGGACAGAGATCAGAACATTCAGGCAGTTGGACGAATGAGCAACTATACGAGGCATGGGAGAGGTATAAGGAAATGCTTAGTATGTTTATCAGGTTCCATGATTCAACATGTATCGTTAGAGGGGGACGATGTCTGTTGGCTTCACGCAATCTCCCTAACTAAGCTAGCAAGTAGTTTGAGAGGGGGTGTGACACCCTAGGCCATCTTTTGACGCAAAGACAAACGGTGGGTTCACAAATGTCCTTTGTTACTCAACAACCTAGAAAAATTATTATGAAGGAGAGGAATGCTCGAGCAAAACAAGCGGAGTAGCTAAAAGTCCCCCAAACTTAAATTATTCATTGTCCCCAATGAATTAGCAACATATAAGTATTCCCCCATGTTGGGTTTTATGCCTTAAAACTCGTAGATAGTAAATGAAACAAATTAATCGATCTAAATAAAGTGTTATTTGAGTAATTCAGTAATTTGGTTATTGAATAATCGAGTTTGCATTAATAAACCCTAAATCCAATAAACTAAGATCCAAGATTGTTTAAATGAAACTTTGACTAGTATGTGGGGACATACGGGGATCGGTGTCCAAGTAACAACCTAAAAGGTCTATAGTATAGGGATAAGGCTGGGTACCTTATCCTGGTGACACTATGTGATACGACCCACCTTGTATTCGATACAGATGCTATGATCCAAAGCATCCATGTAGGAGACATGTGGGTGAGGGTACACTACAAGAAAAATTGACTTACTTGATGCTTTTGGAATGTCAACTGTCAATACTCTTGACGCTTTTAAAAGCGTCGAGAGAACCACTGTCAAGAATAAGGTATCGAAAATATGACAAACAAGAAGCGTCAAGACATCTTTTACTTGATATATATGAAACGTCAAGAATATTAACTTTTTGACACTTTCAAAGCCTCATGTATATAGATTTCTTGATAGTTATTAAATATCATATTTGTTAAAACTTGACAGCTCTAACATGTCAAATGGTACTTTATCTTGACATTTCAGAAATGTCAATTTAAAAAGTTGTTGACACTTTTTACATGTCAAATTTGTTGGTAATTTTTTTTTTTCAATTATAATAGTTGTTCCCTATTATCTTGAATCTCTTGCATTGCATTCCAATAGTTTGATATATTGATCAACCAAATAAACAAATACACATTCAAGATCCATCAACCAAATTTCTTCTAATAACTTCAATAAAATTCATATCTTCAACATTACAAAAGTATCCAACCTCCATATGAGCAATTCCAAAATTACAACTATCAACCCATATGAACAATTCCAAAAATTACAAGACCTATCGACCCACGTGAACAATTACAAAATTACAGGACCTATCAACTTCATTTGGACAATTCCAAAATGAAGAACTTTACACTCATTTCCACCGTATATTCAAAATTACATAATACCTATCTCCACCATATATTCAAAATCACAAACTACCTATTAAATAATTAATGTGCTTTTGTGCCTTAAAATCAACCTGAACTTGGAATCCTTGTCTTTCCTGTTTCTCTCCAAATGCTTTCGAATTGAAATAGCTTCCTTGATGATATGGTAAAGATCCTTCGGGATTTCAGGAGCTAGTCCTGAGCCAAAAAAGAAAACATGTTAAAAAGAATAACACAATAATTCTGATTGATGTATAAAATAGAAGTTCAGTGGAGGAAGGGTAGATGAGGCTCACCAATAATATTAACAAAGTTCATGTGTTCAACATCACCAAACTATCAATCTTATAAACAATTCCAAAATTTCAAGAATTTTCAACCCAATATGAACAATTCTAAAATTCCAACACCTATTAACACCATAAAGTAAGTGTAAAATGGTCACATATAATTTCCATAATATTATGGCATTTGTCGAGTGCAATAATTTCACTTGCAAAAATAAAAGCAAATGAAAAAAAAAAGTCTCACATAACTCTTTGAAGGTTGATCGAATATGGTGCAATTTGTACTTGAAGCCATTGATCAACATGATCAAATCTGATACATAACAAGATAATTAAGATTATAAGTATGAATAACATATACTCAAATGAACATAAACAACCATATTTATCAAGTTAACACAAACAACTAAAGTTATCAAATTTTATTGAACATAAGTAGAAAACAGTCCATGCATGCTTCCACGAAATCTGGAGTGTGGCTGGGCTTCCTACCTTTTCTTGTCTTTCCTTAATAGAAGAGAGCATCTCTACCTCCTTCAACATCTCTAGTAGATCAAAAACCTGAATATATAACATCCAAGGGTAACAACTTGGAGAAGTTAAATAATTCTGCATAACTGACCTTTTAGATAGCCAAAGTGATTGTCGTACGCCGAGCCTACAACAAATGAAGAACAGAATGTAGTGAAAAATGACCGACAAAAAACATAAAAAAAAAAAAAAAAAACTATATCACCTCCATCAAACACTAGCCAAAGTCAAACTGCACCACTCTCCGAGTGAATAAGAATATTTGCACTCAGTAGCTGCAACATTTGGCATGCACAAAATGTATCAAGGTTTATACTGGGTTTGATAAATTTCATTCTTTACATAGTGGAACAAGAGATAACAGCAGAAAAAAATGCAATCTGGTTTTCCAAGAGATATGGCCAGGGTGCAGCTAAGGATGAAAAGATAAATCAACCACATCACCATATGTCCTGTTTCATTTGTCTACTTAATTTTAGGGAAAGCATGAACTATCTTAAACAACAAATGAGGGGCCACATTGTATTGCTCTTTGTTACAACTTCCATTAGTTTACCACATTCAAAATATCTCACCAGCCTAAAACAGGCAATGTGACAGAAAACAGAGAGAAATGAAATATTACTGCTATTTGATAAAAAACAACTAACCTCACGCTCTTCCTCTCCATCATCATCCAGCACATCCTCCTCTTCAGCCTCTATAGGAGCAGACAAAGCAGATGCTTTGCTTGAACGCTGACGACGCTCTTTCCGCTCCTTTTTCTCAAGTAATTTTGACTCAGCAGCCTTTTGACGTTTGAACCTTGCAATCTAGAAACAATCTGCGTCATGACATCAAAACTCAGTCACTCCATTATTAATAATTGCTCCACTATCTACTGCAGGAAATAATTTCAAAATGAGATGCGAGAATACTTACTTTTTGAGCCCTTTGGTTTGTAAGTGAATTTTCTTTAGTAGATGTTTCAAGTTCTTCTTTTGGAACCAGTTCCATAGTTTCACAAAATGATATGAACTCCAAGAGAGGTGCCAATTTTTAAG
This sequence comes from Luffa acutangula, assembly GCA_036850905.1. NCBI lineage: Eukaryota > Viridiplantae > Streptophyta > Magnoliopsida > Cucurbitales > Cucurbitaceae > Luffa > Luffa acutangula. Next base: position 25,068,464 of record CM072095.1, on the reverse strand, counting down.
TTTCAAAAAGTTAACAATGAAGCCTTAAAATAATAGATTAAGCTTTATTATTCATCCACACATATTTCATTTTAACCATGAAATATGAACTTCAAACATTACTCGGGTAAAATTATAGACAACACTCACCTTTAATTTTGCCTCGGAAGCCTTAAGGATCTGTATCTTGTCATCTTGTGCGATCTTCTCAATCAACTCAGCAAGATAAAATGGCACGTGCACGAAACAACTATAAGAAATAGAAAATATGGATTTTCTGGTGACTGAAGAAAAGACCATAAAAACTATCTACATCAAAGAAATCTAGACTACTTGTTTACTGATTGCTCTATCACTTGGAATTTATAGGGTTTGGTACCTACTCTCTGACATATGGCTTCCATAGGTTATCACTAACACATAGATCACCTTGAATGCAAGGTGGTTAAGGGACATAAGCACGAGTAAATGTGGTCAATCTCCATTTTGTGAGTTCTTTGGGGAACTTGAGATAGAAGCAAAAGGATAAAAGAGGGTTGCATGAGAAATATTGGGAAGGTTTGATGATTTGGTATTACATTGTTCTTGAGGTTTCTATTTGGGCTTCTATGAATAGATGGTGTGGTAACTTTCCTCTCTTTATCACTTAAACAAATTGGAAGACCAATCTGTAAGTGCTATGCCAAAAGGCTAAGCAGATGAGTTCCCCTATTCCCTCTAATTTTCAAACTATTTTTTTATTCAACATCAATTTTTTTTTTTTTTTTTTTTTTTGGTAAGAAACTAAGCTTTCATTTCAATGAAAGAAGGAAACTTGCCCTTGAGATAGTAAAATGATTAAAAAAAAAAAAAATTAACAATAATATTAAAATAAGCTCCCCAATACTACGACACGAAATGGAAGAAATCTTAGAAAAACTATACCTAATATGAACCATTTTCTTCGCATCTCTAACTAGTACGAAGTGTAATCTATACCAAATTAACAACCACTAAACCAATTCGATTCCCCCTCCTTATCCTTTATCTTTCCTACTTACTTACTATAGGTATAGAACAAAAGAAACACTTTTTATTTCCTAGATACAATGGATCAGTATCACAACAAAGTCTATGTTGATTAGCTCTTCTAGCTAAACTGTCGGTCACCATTTTACTGCTGTTATTATAATTATTATGATGATGATTATGGGGTGTGGAAGTTGTATTAACCCTTGAATCTCTTTTGGTGAGTGTTGGGTTTCTAGAGTGAGTAAAAATATGGTATAAAAGACTCTAGAATTCTTGTGCAAGTATACACAGTCTGCAGCAAGTAATATTATCAATCCGAGTACTAAATTAGTTTCCACTCTACCTATTTTGTGTAACTTTCTAATGGTTTCAAATATGATAAAATGATTTGGTTTTATAAGAATTATGCTGAGGCAAGATAAATGATAGAACAACGAGTAAACAAATAGATAGACAGATTAAAGACAGACGTTGGTAGGATTTAATGATTGCTCTAAAAGATGCTCTAGCAATATTATTGATCATGCATTTCTCGTAGTATTATTAGCGGATTCCTCCCGGAACTCCGGATCTTTTGGGATATGTTTCAAACCCAATGAAGTGCGACCGATCAAGCACTAGGCAACTGGCTATCCCTAGCTCAGTCATTGGCGTTCACCAATACACAATGATCGTAGTGTGGATAACTGCCACACACTCCCTAAATCATCCCTGAAACTAGAGAGAGCTATTCACACCGGCTGGCCAGGCGGGCATAAAATGGTAATGAGCACAACAATTAACCAAAATGCGATAGTCAATATATTACTAAAGATGAAGCTCAACAATCACATTACTCCTACCAACACCTTAGCTACTTAGTTCATAATAGGCATGAAAATACAAATCACAATTTGAGTAGGAATATCCATAACCACAAGTTAATAAAGAAAATAAACTCCTTAATCAGCTTGCAGATGATGGTGTTCTTGATGATCTTCAACTTCTCTATCCTATTCGACTTCCAAGGGAGAACATTGAATACTTTTGACTTTGACGGCTACTTCCTTTTATAGAAGGATGGAAGACTTGAATTAGGTCAACTAGGACACGTGCAAGGCTCTCCTTGCTCCTTTATCCCGAAAATAACTCAACAGAAGTCGGTTCATGAAGTTGGCTAACGAGCTGTGATGTGGCAGTTTCTGCTCCCAGTTTTGCTGCAGCATAGAATTTGCTCCCTCCAGTCATCCAGCAGCATAATCTACACAAAATAATTTCCAATGTTTCCATTCTTCCAAATGGGTTAAAACATGTAATATCTATCCAAAACCAACCCTAATAAGCATAAAGGACACGCAAATCCCTATATAATTGAGGTCTAAATAACTACCTTTTGGGCAGTTATCATACCCCCAAACTTGAACTATTGCGCGTCCCGAGCAATACTAACTCACCTTCCCTTAAGAATTTAAAACATTAGACAAAGAATAGCTTAATCAAACCAGACAGTCCAACACTACCTTTAACCTTTACCTGAGCACTCTGTAAAACCAAGCTCTGCTGCAGCAAAATGATTCCTCTGGCATGGACAAATAATCACCACTTTTCAACTTAATTCTAAGAACTCACCACAACCTAACTCTATTATCAGACATTTCAAAACATATTTTTAAAGGAGTTTATATCATTGTTTATCAGACTTAAAGCAGTCTTACAGTCATAAGCTCTTAAGCATGGGATGACCCACTTTATGGTGCAGTATACCCTTGCCTCAAGCTCATCACCAACTAGGCTCAATACTCATTATAAAGCTCAAAAATTGTCACACCCCCTCCCGAACCACCTCTAGCTTAGCCCGAAAGACGGCGTGAAGCCAACAGACATCATCACCTCTAACGATCCCTGTTGACCCTACTAAAACTTTGAACCTGATAAACATACTAATCATGGACATAAAATATTCCATATGAACCACAACACAACGGAAACCCCGAAAACATATCAACATACACGAGGTGTCGCCATGACATATCTCGGTTTGGAAATAACCTGGTATAGATATCATAACCAAAGACATGTACAACTAGGATTTATACAACCACGACCTCTAGGACTATATTATCCAATCCTTACAAAACATTTACAATATGAACAGACTCAATTTACAACTCCACCCACGTACTGAAGCTTGATCCGGAACTTTCAGCAGACGTTGGCAGTGTATTAGGCACCGGGAGCTCGATCTCTACCTGAAAAGTGGAAAAACATTTTGAAAGAATGAGCTACGAAGCCCAGTGAGTGACTAACTTTAAAACTCTAAATCCAGAAGTCAAAAACACGTGATAAACCTTTAAACGTATAAATATGCTCAATCAAAGCGTTTAACATAGACGTGTAATGGAAAAGGCTTTCTAAAATATCTCGCAAGTTCGTCAATAAAAATCTAGCAAGGCATATGAAATACATCAAACGTTTTAACTAACATGACCGATCTACGTTGTGTAGGGCACGCCCAGTACAACCAACGTTTATAGTCCTACGATGTAGTGGGGCCCACCCAGCACTCCCATCGTCTTTGTCGTAGTGGGGCCCGCCCAGCACTCACGACAGCATCGTTGTCACGGAGTACACTCAACGTCAACAACGGAACATAACCTGTGTGCACACGGTACCATATAGCCTCGGGCTCAATATCTCAGTCATGTAGTCAATAGAAATCTCAGAAATCACATGAAAACATTAAAACATGCCTGCTTATCGTTATCTTTCGTAAAACTCAAGCTTACTCAGCTTGCTCGTAAAAAACTTTAAATCATTAAACAATATTTGCTAACACATGCTTTACTTTAAAAGATATCGTTTCAACTACTTTTCATAAAGTCATTAACCACGTGCTTGTATATAAACCTCATTAGAAAATCTAAGCTCAAAAGTTATGCTTGAAACAGTTCATAAAAACCATATATCATTCATAGAAAAGCATGTAAAACATATAATCATGAACAACCGTTTAAGAACATTTTCGAAATTTGTTTTGTCACTCACAGTCTTATCTAGTTCCCCGGTTTGTAGACTCGACCTATTTCCTCTTGGCCTGTCAAATAATCAAAACCGAGCATTAGAACCATAGATAGCTTTGTCTTTCCATGCTCATAAATTTGTAAACAATTGGATTAAGAATGACATTCACATTCTACTTCCCAGATTTTCCAGATTCTATACCCTACCTTCCAACACCCATAACTTCTTTAATACTTAACCAAAATTAATGAAATACACATAACACTCTTCATTTTCGAACACTCTACAACTTACCTGAAGAAATGAAAACGAGATGCCCAATCAATTTGTCCAGAAATGCCCCGAAATCAGACAATACAGATTCAAGCTTGTCTGTTACCCTTTATCTTTCTCCTGAAATTAAACCTACATACAGTCCTTTTTGGCTCACGGAATCCTTACAAAAGTTGTAGGAAATTGAATAAGCTTTCCAACCATACCAAATAGAGCTTCTGATTCAACTTGTACACCCTAGAATGCTCAAAACATCAGAGAAAACCAAAGATCCTCCTGCTTTGCTCGAAAATCCCGTGCTCTGTTTTCCATTCCAAAAACCATCAATTTCTCATTCGATTTAGGTCAAGCTTCCTGCATGAAGTTTGTTATAAAATGAACGAAATTTCAAGAAAATCAAACCTCACCTCTTTATTCCTTCTGTATAGCCCAAACCGACTAAAACATCAGAGGTTGACAGGTTGAACACAAATTCTGCAATGGCTGGCTTTGCATGAGCTTTTCCCTATCTTCTTCAACCTCAAACCACGAAATTCTTCTTCTTCCTCCTCCTTCACTCTCTCCTTAAAGTGCTCTGAAAGTTTCAATGGAAAAGGATGAGAAATGAGATGGAAATGGGCTGATGGAATATGTAATCGGTGGTGGGTTTGCTGTCCATTTCCACTTGCTTTCTTTTTCTTTTTTTTTTTTTTTTTTACCTTTTCCTTTTCCTTTTCCTTTTCTTTTTTTTTTCTTTTCATCTCATTTTCTTTATTCCTAAATTAATAACTTCCAACCAATTTAATTCAACCATGAAACCACAATAGATGACAAGAGAAAATGTTCCAAGGAAAGTCCTGGGTTTACAAAAATCCTTAGTTATTCTATCTCTTGCTCCTCATAATGGCGACATTTTGTGATGAAGCTCACCTAAGTTTTGGGAAACAAAAAACTGCTGGATCATCATTCATCCCTCAAAACTTTTACTCTGTCAATTTTATTCAGCAAAATTTTCAACAATCAAGTCTTTTCAGCAAATCATTTATCATTTTTTTCCATATTTCCTAGGTCATCTTTTGACGCGAAGACAAACTGTGGGTATCATAAATGTCCCTGGTTACTCAATAACCTAACAAATTTTAATTTGAAGGAGAGGAATGCTCGAGCAAAAAGTCCCCCAAACTTGAATTATTCATTGTCCCTAATGAATCATTAATAAAGCAACTATACCCCCAAACTTAATTTTTTCTATATGAATTTTAAAACTAAACACGGGACTCAGATTAAGCTTAAAGTGGATCATACAAGTCAATACTACCTTCAAAATCTTCTTTGCCGCAACAACAGTCCAGGCTAGAAGAAATGCTCAAGCAAAAGGTTTCTGGAGATCAGAATACCTTGATCTAATTAAGCGTAATCAGTCCAAGCTACAAAAATTCAGAAGAATATTAGTTAAGTTAGAGTTGCTCAGCGCTCATGGAACAGAAACAACTGGAAATTTCATTAAAAACATAGAAAAAGATATTACATAAGGAGAGATATATTTTTTCAAAGCAGAAAAATTAAAAAGAAACAAGACAAGCAATCATATAAGAAAATGGGGTCAGGAATGCGCCAGGAAACAAAATATTTCATCAAAAAGATTGCGCGCTCAAATCCCTCTTCAATCTTCCTGACCCAAGTCTTCCTCTTCATCTTCTTTCTCAGCAGGCGGCGGTGGAATCCAGGGGTTCAGCAGGTCTTCGGGGAATGCAGGAAGGGCTGGATATGGCTTTGAAAAATTTTGTTGCAGCGCCCTCTTCAAACCAGCATCACGATTCTTAACATAGGTCCAGAAGGTTAACGTCTGCCTCTCAACAAACTCCTGCATGCTGGCCAAAAGTGCCAATTGTTCTAGAATCGTGTTAATGCCGTAGATAAGCCCGCCTTGTCGTATCTCCTGCGTGCGCTGGAGCCGCGCCAAATTGGGCGTATCAATGATCCCCTTATCGAATAGAATCACATCACTCTCATCCATTGGAACCCCTGCTTGTCTGCACAACATAGTAATTGTGTTCGGGAAGAACAACACAGTCAGCAATCTCAGTAGAAATTATTTTTCCAACATCTATACTCATTGATCTAAGGATGGCAAAAGCAAGCAACACTCTGTCCCGAGATATAGTGGAGTCGTGCGTTGTCGGCAGTAAGTGATAGCGAGCAGAAATGTCGCTATTTTAGTCTCAATTTAATAAGCTTTTTGGTGCTTTAATCGTATTTTTAATGAATATATTTAATGAATTTTGTTATTTGGTCCTTAGGAGCTAAGTTGGTGATTTTGGGAGAAAAAGAGCCATAATTGAAGTAATTATAGCCCAAATCAAAGTATGAAGCATTTGGAGGCCCAAAGAAGACATCCATGAAGAATAGACCAAGAGAAATGAAGAAGAAGGCCCAAAAATCAGCCCAAAAGAAAGCTGAAAAATCTGGAAAATCGCAGCAGCGTCGAGACGCTTAGCAAGGCAGCGTCGCGACGCTGCCCTTTCTTGTTGCCCAAGCCGCGTGCGCAGCAGCGTCGCGACGCTTGGCAAGGCAGCGTCGCGACGCTACCCCTATTCCAGGCCTATAAATAGGCGCCCTTGGTGCCTCATTTGGATCAATCAATCATCAATCAATCATCTATCATTCATTCCTTTCTTTCCTTTCTTAAGACTCCTTTTTTGGAGCCCCTCTCAAGGCTTTTGAGCCTTTTTGAGAGGGTTCTTCTAGTGGAAATTTTTGGGAATTTTGGGAAGCAATCATAGAGGCTCGAGGCGTAGTCAGCGGGGGCTCCAAGCGACAGCAAGGGGTTTTTCGACGGTCAATTCCTTTTCCTTTATGCTTTTTAATATGCTTTCCCTTGTAATTATTGTGAATATTATGTGTGGCTAAACCCCAATTTGGGGTCTTGAAATGAAATGTTAGTGGAAATATTGTTATAATTTCTTGTCTCTTGCCCATGTCCTAATTATTTGTATGGATGTGCCTAATGCTTTACTCAATCTGGCCAATTGTGTAATGATTCGATTCTTAATGGAAACTCGACGGAGAGAAATTAGGATAGATCATAATCCATGCAACTAGTTTAATTGCCCGTTGTGACACCGGGATTAGTTGATTAAACATAGATTCCTAAAATGAATCAGGGCGTAATAATTAATGATTTTTAATAGCGCTAAGGACACTTAGGTTGTTAAAATGAATTAATTACAATTAGGGGAAACCGACAGGAGAACCTATGTGATTAACGTAGGTTTATAATTAGTTGGGCAATGAGATAGGATAATTATAGCAATTATTTAGCTAATCATTGATTTTCAAGACCCCTCTTCCCATTTCAAGAAAACTCTTTCTCCACGTTTTAAATTTGATTGATCAAATTTGTTTTCATTAGTCGTTTTAAATTCAAATTCTTTTTATTACATGAACGTGGTCCCTAAATATTATTTCACCTAAGTATTTTCAGTGCTCAAGAGAATTTTAATTAATTGCTTAAGTTTCGCTTCGCCTCCCTGAGGATTCGATACTCGGAATACTTTCCGTTTTATATTACTTGTGGCCCGTGCACTTGCGGATACCAAACAAGTTTTTGGCGCCGTTGCCGGGGAAGCTTGATTTTTAAGCAAAAAATTAATTTTTCTTGACATCGAAAAGAAAAGGGTAAATGGTAATTTAGGTGTAAATATTTTTTTCTTTCATCATTTTGTGAATATTATTTTATTTTCATTTTTGTTTGGTTCTTTTTGTTATCTGGGAGCATTGTATGCGAAGAAACAAGGTGGTTGATCTGTTTCCGTTAGATCTTGAGATTAACAGGACTCTAAAATTCATTAGAAGAGAAAAAAGATTAACAGAAACGATGGCCCACCAAGAAGAAGCTCCCAAGGCAATTAGAGATTTTCTGCAGCCAGTTCTTCCTACCGAGAATTCTGGAATTGTTTACGCCCCCATCCAAGCTACAAATTTTGAGCTCAAAACAGGGTTGATTCAGATGGCACGCGATAACTCGTTCAAAGGACATCCTTCCGAGGACCCCCACTCTCATCTGCGATCATTCCTAGAAATATGCGGGACAGTAAAGATGAACGGAGTTCCGGCCGACGCAATCAGATTGAGGTTGTTTCCATTTTCTCTACAGGATAAAGCAAAAGATTGGCTCGAATCAGTCGAGACGGGCAGCATCAGTACTTGGGACGAGCTTGCCCAGGCTTTTCTGACAAAATTTTTTCCACCAGCTAAGACTACCAAGCTGCGGACTGAAATTGGAACATTCAAACAGCTTGACGAAGAACAATTGTACGAAGCGTGGGAAAGATATAAGGAAATGCTTAGGCGATGCCCCCAACACGGATATCCTGATTGGCTTCAGGTACAGTTATTCTATAATGGATTAAACCCCTCCACAAAGACAGTCCTTGACACATCAGCAGGGGGGAGTTTTCTTTCAAAAACAGTGAAAGAAGCCAAAGACCTGCTTGAGGAAATGGCGGCAACAAGTTATCAATGGCCGACGGAGAGAGGAACAATTACAAAGAAGGCTGGATTGTACGAACTGGATGAGTCAAGTTCACTGAAAGCGCAACTGGCATCTCTGACCAATGCACTAAACAAATTGACGTCATCTGAGGTGGTTAAGTCCATTTCCACCTTAGCTGAAGGACATTCGAAGAAAGAAGGTCAAGATGTGGAAGAAGTTCAATACATAGGAAATAGATCATATACTCAAGGAGTACCGAACTTCTACCACCCCAGTCTGCGCAACCACGAGAACTTCTCATATGCGAATACGAAGAATGTTTTGCAGCCACCCCCAGGTTTTGCATCAACGAGTACTCCTGAGAAGAAAAATAATCTGGAGGAGATGGTGGCTTTATTCATCAAGGAACAGAGAATATTGAATGTGAGTCTCCAGACATCAGTAAACAACCACGACGCAGCTCTAAAGAATATGGAAGTGCAGATAGGTCAGATTGCTTCAGCAGTAAATGCCCTTCAAAAGGGAAAATTTCCAAGCGATACTGAGCCTAACCCGAAGGAGCAGTGTAAGATGGTGGTTCTGAGAAGTGGCAGAAGACTGGAGGACAGTTCAGAGAAGAAAAAGGAAGAAGAAAAGAGAAGGGATGAAGATGAAGGGGCTGAGGCACAAAAAGCCTCCTCTGAAAGGTTCCAACATCCTCCTAACTCTATTGAATTAAAATGTGATTTTTCTAACAGCTGTGCAGGTAAAAAAGAAGAAGAGAAGCAGAATGACAATAAAAAGATGACTGAGGAAGAAGTGGTTCCATGCAACCACCATGACAGAGGTTCGCATATTAGCCCGCCTAAGCGGAGGGGCGAATGTCCAACCTTTGATTACAGGGAGTTACCTTTTCCTCAAAGATTTAAGAATGTCAAATTAGATGAACAATTTCAAAAATTTTTAGAAATGTTTAAAAAGTTGTCTGTGAATATTCCATTGGTAGAAGCTTTGTATAATATGCCAAATTATGGAAAATTCATGAAGGAAATGCTTTCTAAAAAGAAAAGTCTGAAAAAAGAAGTTTTTAATTTATCTGAGAGTAGCAGTACCATCATTTCTGGTAGGATACCCTCTAAGCAAAAAGATCCAGGGAGTTTTACTGTTCCCTGTACCATAGGAGAAGTATCCTTCGATAGGGCCTTGTGTGATTTAGGAGCAAGTATAAATTTGATGCCCTACTCTGTGTACAGGAAGATTGGTTTATCAGGTATGACAGACACTGACGTCACTCTCCAGCTTGCTGATAGATCGATTACCCACCCGATGGGTGTGGTGGAGGACGTGTTGGTGAAAGTCAACAAATTCATCTTCCCTGTAGATTTCGTGGTACTAGACATGAAGGAGGACAAAGAAGTGCCAATTATCTTAGGCAGACCTTTCCTAGCCACTGGTAAGGTCGAGATTAGCGTGCATACAGGTAAGCTTACCTTGAACATTGATGATGAAAAAGTCGTGTTTAGTATTTTTGGCCAAGATGAATCTGTTTGTAGTTTGCACACATGTTTTTCTGTTGGGCCTGAATACTTGACTGATGACGATGAAGAGGTAGACTATAATCTTGGCCTAGGCTTAGGAGAAATGCTTATTGATAATGTAAATTTTGATCATGATGCATATATGGATAATCCTCTGTTTGAAAATGATTTGGATCTGCCTGACTTTGAAAATGAATTAGACTTGCCTGCTTGTGAAAATGAAAAATCTGCAGTTGATGATTTACCTTCCTTTGAAAATGAATTGGAATTGCCTGAACTGAATAATTTTGATGATGATATTGAATTGCCTGACATTGAGCATGAACGTAAAAGGCATAAAAAAGATTGCTCGATAGATAATTTTGAGTCTGACCATGATTACAGTGAATCTATTGAGTCTGATCTTGACATTCCTGAATGCATGAATCCTGACAATGTGAATACCTTTTTTTCATGTCCTGATGATGTGTATAGCATAGAATCTGACCCAGAAGAACTTAAATCTGTGCATAGCATAGAATCTGATCCTGAAATTCTTGAATTCTTTAATTCTTCTGATGATGAGTCATGTGATAGCTTAGTTGAATCATTTTTTAATTCTGAGTCTGAAGGATCTGCTGAGCATGTAGATATTTTTTCTGATGAATGGACTGGCATGATTGATAGGCCACCTATAGATCCTAGACCAGTAGACATTATAACGCTTGATGACTCTGTTAACAATTGTTTTGAAAATAGAGATTTAGAAAAGAGATTTGATGCGGCTGATTATTTTCTGAAATGTTATTATGAGAATCTGTTTAGTGAAGATGGGCCAGGGGAAAGTTTTTTTTCTCCCCTGTTTGTAGTATGCAATTCGGTGCGTGATTTCTTGCAGGGCCCGAAGGATGATGAAAATTTTTATTTTGAGCCTCCGTAAGCGTGCCGAGCCTAGTCTAGCTAAAGACGTTAAAGAAAGCGCTGCTTGGGAGGCAACCCAAGGATTAAAGTAGTTAGTTGTTTTTGCGGTAAATAATTTTCTTCCGTGATCCAATTTTGTTTTGCAGGATCACCTTAGCAAATCCCAAAATTCCACATTTCCCATTTTTCATGGATCCAAAGGAAGAGGATGAAGCGCTCCTAGCCCAGGGAAGTCTCAGTATCTCTCTTTATGCTTTTCTGTTTTAAAACATTGGGGACAATGTTTAGTCTAAGTTTGGGGGGGAGGCTTCCGCTGTGTTGAGCATATTTAAATTCTGTTGGATGCATGAATAGATAGCCATGATAGCCAAGGATGTGATTTTTGAAATTTTGGGAGAAAATGGTTTATATGTTGTGGAATCTGGGAGCACGGCAGAAATTGTGAAATTTTAAAATTTTTTGATACTTAGTTTTGATGTCTAAAGCATGCAATAGTCTTATCTAATGACGTCTTTGAAAATCTAGATTCTTATTATGGTTTTCAAAATTGTTGTCACCCCGATAGGCTTAGTTTCTAATATCAGGAAGTTCATGCTAGATTGCTCTAAAGAACTAGGTAGGAAAAAATTCTATGCCTGCTGAGAGAAAAGCAAAAGCAACAAAAGAAAATGTGAGAAAAAGAAAATCTGCTGAAAAAGAATTTTTGCTTGCTCAAAAGAAAAAAGCCTAGGGGTAAAAAGAGCTACCTGCGGTGTGATCAGTTAGGCCAACCAGAGAATAAAATTCGGGTTAAGGGTCCCTGCACCGTAGTGTGAAAGCTAGTACCATTAGATATCAAAATGCAAGTTTGGGGGAGGAGCAAAAGAAAAAGAAAAGAAAGAGAAAAAGAAAAAGAAAAATCATGTGAGAATTCTGCTCCCCCATAAAAAAAAAAAAAAAAGAAAAAGATGACAGGCACCCTAGTTACTTTTTTTTGCATGATAGAAGGACTCCGAAGTATTAGGGGCTCTTAGCCAGTGTAGGGGGAAAACAAATGGAGAAAAGCCATAAGACTAATCAAGGTTAGTAAAAGAATCAATAGATAAGTCTTGAGCATGCTATTCATTAATCTTAAGTTCAAACTAGTTTAAGATTTCTTCAAGAGTATGCGGTGCTTGCTTATTCCACTTGCATGTTTTCCATTCGATCCTAAGAATTCCAAAATCATTGAGGGTTGAGCGATTCTATTTCATGCATCTTTAGAATTTATTTTGCTCGGGACTAGCAAAAGCTTAAGTTTGGGGGTGTGATAGCGAGCAGAAATGTCGCTATTTTAGTCTCAATTTAATAAGCTTTTTGGTGCTTTAATCGTATTTTTAATGAATATATTTAATGAATTTTGTTATTTGGTCCTTAGGAGCTAAGTTGGTGATTTTGGGAGAAAAAGAGCCATAATTGAAGTAATTATAGCCCAAATCAAAGTATGAAGCATTTGGAGGCCCAAAGAAGACATCCATGAAAAATAGACCAAGAGAAATGAAGAAGAAGGCCCAAAAATCAGCCCAAAAGAAAGCTGAAAAATCTGGAAAATCGCAGCAGCGTCGAGACGCTTAGCAAGGCAGCGTCGCGACGCTGCCCTTTCTTGTTGCCCAAGCCGCGTGCGCAGCAGCGTCGCGACGCTTGGCAAGGCAGCGTCGCGACGCTACCCCTATTCCAGGCCTATAAATAGGCGCCCTTGGTGCATCATTTGGATCAATCAATCATCAATCAATCATCTATCATTCATTCCTTTCTTTCCTTTCTTAAGACTCCTTTTTTGGAGCCCCTCTCAAGGCTTTTGAGCCTTTTTGAGAGGGTTCTTCTAGTGGAAATTTTTGGGAATTTTGGGAAGCAATCATAGAGGCTCGAGGCGTAGTCAGCGGGGGCTCCAAGCGACAGCAAGGGGTTTTTCGACGGTCAATTCCTTTTCCTTTATGCTTTTTAATATGCTTTCCCTTGTAATTATTGTGAATATTATGTGTGGCTAAACCCCAATTTGGGGTCTTGAAATGAAATGTTAGTGGAAATATTGTTATAATTTCTTGTCTCTTGCCCATGTCCTAATTATTTGTATGGATGTGCCTAATGCTTTACTCAATCTAGCCAATTGTGTAATGATTCGATTCTTAATGGAAACTCGACGGAGAGAAATTAGGATAGATCATAATCCATGCAACTAGTTTAATTGCCCGTTGTGACACCAGGATTAGTTGATTAAACATAGATTCCTAAAATGAATCAGGGCGTAATAATTAATGATTTTTAATAGCGCTAAGGACACTTAGGTTGTTAAAATGAATTAATTACAATTAGGGGAAACCGACAGGAGAACCTATGTGATTAACGGAGATTCTAGGTTTATAATTAGTTGGGCAATGAGATAGGAGAATTATAGCAATTATTTAGCTAATCATTGATTTTCAAGACCCCTCTTCCCATTTCAAGAAAACTCTTTCTCCACGTTTTAAATTTGATTGATCAAATTTGTTTTCATTAGTCGTTTTAAATTCAAATTCTTTTTATTACATGAACGTGGTCCCTAAATATTATTTCACCTAAGTATTTTCAGTGCTCAAGAGAATTTTAATTAATTGCTTAAGTTTCGCTTCGCCTCCCTGAGGATTCGATACTCGGAATACTTTCCGTTTTATATTACTTGTGGCCCGTGCACTTGCGGATACCAAACAGTAAGCGGAGCCTAATGAAGCCCATCCAAGTGTTAGCTTCACTCTTTAAATAGGCAGCTTGAAATGTATGCTTCTGCGTCTGCAACATCCTCCATTGAGCCCCCTCAACACCTACCTCTCGGACCGCCGCACTTAATTGGTCGCTCGATGGGGCAACCATCATCTCATTAAAAACTGCATGTGGAAAGTCCTGGAGATCAAATAAATTATTAATGGCCTCTGGGCTCCATTGTACAGGCACTCCTCGCACTATAACTTCAAAATCATCCTTAACATCAAGATTGGCATAGAATTCCCGAACAATGTTAGCATTGACAGGATCAGGCTTTGCACAAAACTGCCTCCACCCAAGGCTCTCTATTCCAGACTCCAAGAACATGGGCAAATCACTGCCAAATCCCCGCTCGAACAAGAAATCACGCTTCAGTACCTCTTGATATTTTGCTTTGGCAAGTTCGTTGACGAAGCGGATGAACGGTACCCTCGACTCCTCAATCTCACCCGATGCTTCGACAATTCCTTTGCCCTTGTTTTCTCTTTGTTCGTGCAAACGCTCTTCTTCTGCCTTCTTTGCCTCTTCTTCCTTTGCCTTATTTTCAGCTTCCTCTTTTTTCTCTCGTTCCTCTCGCTCTGCCTTTTCTTTCTCGGAATTTGATGATGGAGGCGACGGGGTATCAGTCCTGATCACCTGAACGCGCCCAGCTTTCCGCTTAATGCGACGCCGTCTCAGAGGTTCAGGCATGATAACCTCAACACGAGCCTCCTAAACTGGCTCTCTGCCTACTTCCTCTACGGCCACTGTCTGCACATCCTCACTCTGTTGCTTCTGAATTTCCACTCGAGCTACTTCTATAACCGTCATTCTCTACTCATCCTCTTCTGGATTTTGTTTATCAGATTCTTTTGGGTCTCCCTCTTCTACTACAACAACCTCATCCTCTCTTGCCTTTTCTTGTTCCTCAGCTCTCTATTGCCGTCTTCTTCTTTTGGCTTCTTTCTCCTCCGGTGTTCTTTTCTTCTTGGCTTTCACTTTCTGAACTTCGGGGGTTACAGGTATCTCTTCCTCCTCACTCTCCCTCTCTTTTCTAGCTCTTGTCTTTGCCATTGAAGGTGCAAGGGGGGTTTTGACAGAGAATACCAAGAAAGAAAGAAGAATGCACGCAACAAATATTTGATCAAGAAGATGAAGTGAAACGTGCTTACCAGAGGTTGCTAATAAATAGGGCTTCAACAATTTGAAATCTCAACCGAAAAGATTTGCTCCTATTAAATAATATTACCGTTTAATGTAACCTGAAAATTTGAATCTAACAACGGTAAAATCTTGGATTCCAAAACGCCCATGGTAAAAATTGATGTGCTGTCCATCATTGAAGCCTTCGGATGATTGCTCTGCGACACGTGGCTTCATCAGATGATGCATGCAAATTTACCTGCAAAAATTCAAAGCCAAATCCAACGGTAAAAATAATAAATTCCCAACGGAAACCCTTTTAATTCAGATTATTTTGCTCCAGCCATAATCTTGCTGCAACAACCTTCTGACCCTGCAGAATCTTTGATACGGAAATTAAATAAAAATGGAAAAAAAATCATATCTTTCAAATTTAAATTTAAATTTAACCGACCCAATCTTTTCTTTTATTTTCGAGAGAAACCGAATAAATTAGAGAGAATCTTTATTAATTTAATTCAAAAAAAATTCGAATAACTGAAAATAAGATGTAGATAAAATCTAATAAAGTCAAACCAATTAAAAGAAAATTCAAAGATAATTTAAATAAATGACCCAAAAAATAAAATCAAATCAAATAAAAAATAGATAAAATCTAACCTACCAAAAATAATAAAAATACTTAAAAGATAAAATCTAATAAATCATGCAAAATCAAATCTAACCTAACCGGAATTAAAATCAAATCAGCAAAAAATAAAATTGGAGCTAAATACGTGTTCGGGACACGAAAATTGGCTAAAGAACGGAAAATATTCAACCAAGAAGAAGTGAAAAGAGAGCCATCCGCAGGCCAGCGTCAGGACGCTGCTCTTGGAGCGTCTCGACGCTGCCTTTCCTTTTCTGAATTAGGCGGCAACAGAGACAGCGTCGAGACGCTGTCTCCTTAGCGTCTCGACGTTGTGACAGCGTCGCGACGCTATGTACACAGCGTCGCGACGCTATCCGCAGATTTTCTATAAATTCCTCTTTTCAGCTACGGATTTGGGGGAGCCCAATTGGTTAGATTTTAGCCCTAATTTCGACTAGAGACCTTTGGTGTGAGCTAAAGCAAGGCCAAGGAGCGGGAATCAAGCGAGAAGACGTGGAGATCGTGACGGGGACGTGCCGGTTTTGATGAATTCGAGTTTTCCTTTCTCTTTCCCTTAACTCTTGTAGTTTTTATGGCTTTTCTTTCAATTAGTGTTTGTATTTTAAAGACTATGAGTTGCTAGTTGTTTGTCTTAGGGATTGATGTAGTTGCTTTAGTTTGTTGGATTGATTTGTGGTATGAATATGCATTTATTTTACCTATGCAATTATGGTTAAATGCTTTCAATTACTTGATCACTAGTTGAATGATTTGAGTGTTGAATCTTGCTCGGGAGAGGGGATTTGGCCTAAGACTTACTTTATTTAATTGCATGACTAAAGTAGAAATTCTAAGTTTGTGACGGGATTTGGAATAACTTTAGAAGTTGTTTGAAGAACTAAACTCAAAGCCTTGCATGTTAATGAACTTAGATAGGGATATCAAGTTGGTTGCATGCATGAGAATCAATTATGCTCGGGAGAGATAGTTGTGATAAAAGGTTCCTAGACTTGGTAGAATAATTGCATGCTAAATTCATCCCATTAATAAATCCTCAATCTTAATCAATGAAATCAATTCCCTAAGAATCTTTCCATTTTAGTCTCCACTTTTATTTTATGCTTTTTGTCTTTAGATTTATCTTAACATTGAGTTTTGCTCCCTAAATAAAATTGAACAAAAGTATTCGCGATACTTAATTTGCTAGAAAACCAATCCAGAGGACGACACTCGTTTTACACGAAAACACTATATCATTGCTTGACCCGTACACTTGCGGTAAGCAAATTGCACATCACTAATCATTGGGAGACATACCTAGAGGAGTCTTATAAGCTGTCCTGTAAGCCCAGAGAGCCTCATCCAACCTAAAAGACCAATCCTTCCTAGATGGATGGACTACTTTCTCTAAAATAGCTTTAATTTCCCTATTACTAATTTCAGCTTGACCATTTGCTTGTGGGTGATAAGGGGTAGCTATCCTATGGTTAATCCCATACTTAGCTAAAAGCTTAGTTAAGATATTATTAACAAAATGTGTACCCTCATCACTCACTAGAGCCCTAGGTGTCCCAAACCGTGCAAAGATGTGCGATTGAAGAAACCTTGCTACTGTCTTGGCATCACTCTGATGGTATGCGATGGCCTCCACCCACTTGGACACATAATCAACTGCCAATAAGATAAAAACATTGCCATTAGAAGGGGGAAATGGCCCCATAAAGTCAATACCCCATACATCGAATAATTCAACTTCTAAAATGTAAGTAAGAGGCATTTCATCTCTAGGCCCTAAATTTCCTCTCCTTTGGCAAGCATCACATTGCTTGTAGAACCAATGGGCATCCTTAAATAACGTAGGCCAGAAAAACCCGCAGTGCAAAATCCTCATAGCTGTCCTCTAACCGCTGAAATGACCTCCATACGGTGAAGAGTGACATTGCTCCAGGATTTCCTTTGCTTCAACACCTGAAACACACCTACGAATAATACCGCCAGAGCATTGCTTATACATAAATGGCTCATCCCAATAGAAAAATTTTGCATCATGCTTAAACTTTTTCTTCTGCCTCCAATCCATGTCAATAGGAGTGACTCCCTTTACCAAAAAGTTGGCAATATCAGCTTACCAAGCGACATCCCAGACTACCTTTACCTCAACAACAAAGAGTTGTTCATCTGGAAAAGAATCGGAGATGGCAGATTGCTCCGGCAAAGATGGTGACGAATCAAGACGAGATAAATGATTTGCAATGACATTTTCTAATCCCTTCTTGTCCTTTATCTCCAAGTCAAATTCCTGCAATAGTAAAATCCAACGAATTAGTCTAGGCTTTGCATCTCTCTTAGACATTAGATACCTTATTGCTGCATGATTCGTGAAAACCATGACTTTGGATCCAACCAGATATGGCCGGAATTTCTCAAAAGCGAACACCACAACTAACAACTCTTTTTCAGTAGTTGTATAGTTGACTTGTGTTTCATTTAAAACCTTGCTTGCATAATATATAGGATGGATAAATTTGCCCTGCTTTTGCCCCAGCATCGCACCTACCGCAACATCACTCGCATCACACATTACCTCAAATGGTAAATTCCAATTAGGTGCGCAAAGAATGGGCGCTGAGATTAAAGCAGCCTTTAAAGTTTCAAAAGCCTTCCTACAATCTGGATTAAAGTCAAAAACATGATTAGTGCACAATAAGTTACAAAGAGGTTTACTGATTTTGGAAAAATCCTTTATGAACCTCCTATAAAATCCAGCATGTCCTAAAAAACTCTGAATTCCCTTCACTGAATTCGGTGGCTCTAGTCTCTCAATAACCTCTACTTTTGCTCTATCAACTTCTAGACCATTTTTAGAAATTTTATGTCCTAACACTATGCCCTCCTTCACCATGAAGTGGCATTTCTCCCAATTAAGAACTAGATGGGTATCCTCACATCTTTTTAACACCTTTCCTAAATTATCTAAATAATCTTGAAAAGACCCTCCAAAAAATGAAAAATCGTCCATGAATACCTCAACAGTGGACTCAATCATATCAGAAAAAATTGCTAGCATACACCGCTGAAATGTTGCTGGAGCATTGTAGAGGCCAAAAGGCATTCTCCTAAAAGCAAATGTCCCATAAGGACAGGTGAAAGTGGTTTTCTCCTGATCCTCAGGAGCAATAGTAATCTGATTATACCCAGAATACCAATCCAAGAAACAGTAGTAGGCCTGACCAGCCAATCTATCCAACATCTGGTCGATAAATGGTAGAGGGAAATGGTCCTTACGGGTAGCTTTATTAAGCCTCCTGTATTCCATGCACACCCTCCAGCCAGTTACTGTCCTGGTTGGAATCAACTCATTATCTTTATTGCTCACCACAGTGACACCTCCTTTCTTAGGAACACATTGGACAGGGCTCACCCAATTACTATCGGCAATTGGATAAATGATCCCAGCATCCAACCATTTAATCACCTCCTTTTTAACAACCTCTTTCATTGCAGGGTTAAGCCTTCTTTGCTGCTCAATACTCCTAAAGGATCCCTCCTCTAGAGTGATTTTGTGCATACAAAAAGATGGGCCAATTCCGTGAATATCAGCCAATGTCCAACCTATAGCCTTGCGGTATTACTGCAGCAATTTTATTAAGGCCTCTTCATGCTCTGGCATTAAATCTGATGCAACAATAATGGGCAATGTCTCACTTTCCCCAAGATACACATACTTTAGATGATCCGGCAAGGGCTTCAAATCTAAAGTAGGTGTCTCAATTAGGGATGACTTAATTGGGGGAGCCTTCCTTTGGTCTAAATCTAAAGACTAAAAAACATCCTCACACCTAAACAACTCTTTTTCATTTTTTCTTTCTAATGAACAAACTTCTAAATCTTCTACACTAACCTCTCCATGCTTTTCCGAATGCTTATCAGCCGAATCCTGTATTGCTGTCTCAATAACTGTGCTCTCCAGGATCCTGATGAAAGAGCAATCCTCCATTTCGTCTGAATATTTTATGGCTTTAAACACATTAAATTTTACTTCCTCATTACAGACTCTCATTGTCAATTCCCCTTTTTGAACATCTATTAATGCCCTACCAGTAGCAAAAAATGGACGACCTAGAATAATTGAGACATCTTTATCAGCCTCATAGTCTAAAATAATAAAATCAACAGGAAATATGAATTTATCCACTTTTACTAAAACATCCTCAATTTTACCCTCTGGATATGTGATAGACCTATTAGCTAATTGAAGTGTGACTGTGGTAGGCCTAGCTTCACCAATACCTAACTTCTGATAGACCGAAAGAGGCATAAGGTTAATGCTTGCGCCTAAATCACAGAGTGTTCTACCTAATTCTTTTCCACCTATAGACATAGGTATGGTAAATGACCCTGGATCCTTAGCCTTGGGGGGTAGCCTATTCTTAAGAATAGCACTACACTCCTCAGTAAGAGATACAGTTTCAAATTCACCTAACCTTTTCTTTTTAGTCAAAATATCCTTAAGAAATTTAGCATAATTAGGCATTTGCTCAATAGCTTCTACTAGAGGGATATTTATATGCAATTGCTTAAGAATCTCTAAAAACTTTTTAAATGGACCATCCTGATTCTTAGGCTTTTGCCTTTGTGGAAAAGGTAGAGGTGGTACATAAGGTGGGGGCGGTACATAAGGTGGTTCCACATCTGGAACAGAACCAGATGCTCCAGCATCTTTATTGCTGCCTCCAGCACCCTGACCAGACTCCAACTCTTCCTCGACAACAACATTATTATTTCTATCACCATTTTTATCTATAACCTGGGTCTTACTAGGCTTAATTCCTTCTTCTAATGGCTTACCACTCCTAAGAGTTACTGCCTTTACCTGCTCCTTACCTTCCCTTCTAGGGTGTTCAGTATCTGATGGAAGTTTCCCTTGAGGCCTTGCCTTTAGCTCATTAGCTAGCTGACCCACTTGCAATTCCAGGGCTCTCATCGAAGATTGATTACTTTGAATTGCGGCATCTGTACGAGCCAGAATTCTTTCATCATCGCCTCGAGAGAACTCCTCGAATTTTGCTGGGGCAAAGCTTGCTTATTTTGCTGGGGCATGCTTTAGTAAATTCTGGCTGGTTCACTTGCTGTTGTGTCTGCATGTTATTTCCTTGACCTCCCCATGAGAAGTTGGGGTGGTTGCGCCAACTTGGATTATAGAAGTTAGAATAAGGGTTGTTCTTCTGATTACCTACAAAAAACACAGAAGCTGGATTGCTGGGGCAAAACTCGTAGTTGTGGTCTTCACCACAATAGACACATGCTTCGTCTGTGACTTGGTTCACCATTGCAGTAGGCTCCATAGCTGGTGGCTGTTGATGACTAATCACTGTCACATTCTTAAGAACGTTAGCAATCATAGCAAGATCAGCCCTAATGGTGGACACACCATCAACCTCTAACACACTCTTAACCTTTTTATTCGTGCCTCTAACATCCGACCACTGACAACTATTAATAGATATTCTCTCTAAAATTTCATAAGCTTCATCAAAAGTTTTTGCCAAAAGAGCCCCTCCAGCCGAAGCATCAACCATACCTTGGGTTACTCCATTTAAACCATTGTAGAATGTTTCCATTTGAATACAATGGGGTAAACCATGGTGTGGGCACTATCGCAAAAGCTCCTTAAACCTTTCCCAAGCCTCACTAAAAGTCTCACCTTCAAGTTGCCTAAACCCTACTATTTCACTCCTTAATTTAGCATTTCTATTCGGCGGGAAATATTTACTCAAAAATTTTCCAGCTAACTCTTCCCACTTCCTAATTGATCCTGGAGCAAAAGAATTTAACCATGCCTTTGCTCCATTCCTAAGAGAATACGGGAACAAAGTTAATCTAAGGGCATCTCTAGGCACTACTTGAATTACAAAAGAATCACTAACTCCTAGAAAAGACTTAAGATGTAAATGAGGGTCTTCAGATGACAAACCATGGAATTGCCCCACAGTTTGCAACATCTGAAACATTATCGGTTTCATTTCAAAATTTGCCGCTTGGATTTGGGGACGTGCAATCCTTGGATTCAACTCATTAAACATCGGGACAGCATATGCTCGAATGGCTCTGGTCCTATCGTTCGCTATCAGGATAGGATTCTCAGCCTGATTATTTTGCTGCTCATTTTGTTCAAACAGCGGGTTTTGCTGCAGCAACAGATTCTTCTGGGGGTTTGCTGCTGCTGGACCTTCAGGAACCTGCGGAAGTTGCGGCACGTTTTCCATCTGGTTTCTGCGCTGCTCCCTCCTTCTGTTCCTAAATGTCCTTTCAATTTCCGGATCAAGCTCAAACCTTACCCCAGGCGGATCGCTCATGCACCAAACTCACACCTGCAAAAAAAAAAAACAATCAAAAAGTTCTAGCACCAAACCACTAAAACACATACACGAAAATAGATTAGATAAAAACTTATTCAAGTCCCCGGCAACGGCGCCAAAAACTTGTTGGGTTTCTAGAGTGAGTAAAAATATGGTATAAAAGACTCTAGAATTCCTGTGCAAGTATACACAGTCTGCAGCAAGTAATACTATCAATCCGAGTCCTGAATTAATTTCCACTCTACCTATTTTGTGTAACTTTCTAATGGTTTCAAAGATGATAAAATGATTTGGTTTTATAAGAATTATGGAGAGGCAAGAAAAATGATAGAACAACGAGTAAACATATAGATAGGCAGATTAAAGACAGGCGCTGGTAGGATTTAGTGATTGCTCTAAAAGATGCTCTAGCAATATTATTGACCATGCATTTCTCGCAGTATTATTAGCGGATTCCTCCCGAAACTCTGGATCTTTTGGGATATGTTTCAGACCCAATGAAGTTCGACCGATCAAGCACTAGGCAACTGGCTATCCCTTGCTCAGTCACTGACGTTCACCAATACACAATGATTGTAGTGTGGATAACTGCCACACACTCCCTAAATCATCCCTGAAATTAGAGAGAGCTATTCACACCGGTTGGCCAGGCGGGCATAAAATGGTAATGAGCACAACAATTAACCAAAATGCGATAGTCAATATATTACTAAAGATGAAGCTTAACAATCACATTACCCCTACCAACACCTTAGCTACTTAGTTCATAATAGGCATGAAAATACAAATCACAATCTGAGTAGGCATATCCATAACCACAAGTTAATAAAGAAAATAAACTCCTTAATCAGCTTGCAGATGATGGTGTTCTTGATGATCTTCAATTTCTCTATCCTATTCGGCTTCCAAGGGAGAACATGAAATACTTTTGACTTTGACGGCTACTTCCTTTTATAGAAGGATGGAAGACTTGAATTAGGTCAACCAGGACACGTGTAAGGCTCTCCTTGCTCCTTTATCCCGAAAATAACTCAACAGAAGTCGGTTCATGAAGTTCGCTAACGAGCTGTGATGTGGCAGTTTCTGCTCCCAGTTTTGCTGCAGCATAGAATTTGCTCCCTCCAGTCACCAAGCAGCATAATCTACACAAAATAATTTCCAATGCTTCCATTCTTCCAAATGGGTTAAAACATGTAATATCTATCCAAAACCAACCCTAATAAGCATAAAGGACACACAAATCCCTATATAATTGAGGCCTAAATAACTACCTTTTGGGCAGTTATCAGTGAGGTTGAGGGAAAAGGTTCTGCTAATAACCACGATAAACACATTTCAAATTAAAAAATAAAAACAGAGGACAAATTGTGCACCTTTCTTAAGGCAGTGGCGAGCTCGCATTAGGTAAAATTAGCAGCCGTAGCAGTTACCACTGGGATTCCATTTCAGAACTGATACAAAGCACCACATTCTTCTGAATGTATTCGATGAACTGAACCCTACAAGGACAAAAGAAAAAAACTATCAAATCCTCATATTTCAGAGAAAACAAAATCATCTGTAAAAGCTCTGTAAATCAACCCGTCACAAGGCTCACCATTAGTAGCGACGAGCTTGTGAGTGTCGAGGACCATAATCTGGGGTAGAACAAAAAGTCGATGTTGTTTTTTCATGGGTGTTGCAGGTCTATTCGCTTGCAATGCCATCGTCCTCGTAAGGGTTGTCAAATTTGTGCCTCTACTTCGTGGGTGCTGCCGGTCGCCAAGGGACGATGATTGTGTTGTTGCAGACGTCGGAGAAGAAACTCGATTCTATGGGTGGGAAGACTTGTGAGAGAGGGGAGAGAGAAAAGATGGAGGCTAGGGCTTCTATCTTTTCTTTTTCCTTTTTTGTATTTTTTCAAATTAATTATTAATTGATACACATGATACTTTTGAAATATCAAATAAATTAACATAATTCTTGATATTACATAAACGTCAAGTCTTTTGTAGCGGGAAGAAAATCTGAAAAAACACACCAGACTCCATGTTTTTTGCATATTTCTTGACGCTTTTTGTTAAAAATGTAGAGTTCTTGACATTTTTTTTTTCGAAAATGTCAACTAATATAAACATCCCAGTGTCAAGAAATACAGTTTTTCTTGTAGTGGTATCCTATGCAATGAGTTTGCGTAAGACCGGACCGCGAAATAGTAACCACTAGTTGTAACGCCGTTGACTAGTTTAGGTTTCTATTTCAATAGGATGACCTAGGTAACTCAATCTCAATCTTGAGTTTGTTATGAACCCCTTTCAGGAGGGATTGTCCTTAGTTTGTATGGGTGAGAGTGGCCAGTTCGCCGACTTAATAATCTTACAATTTCAGGGGCAAAATCGAATGGAGGCTGGGAACATAACAGTATAAGATGGAATTCCCTTCTTCCTCTATTGGGGTAAGTAGATGTGTGTTCCCTTAAGGGCTGATTCCGAGGCTTTAACAAAGGCACGTCGTCCTCTCCTGGCTCGAGAGGAACTCATGTTTAGTGGTTGGACCCTAAATAACTTGTTAATTAGAGGGATTGGTGGTATTAAAGGAACCAAAGGTAACCCAGGGGTAAAACGATAATTTGACCCAACTGGTGTTACGAACACACGTGAAGGATTGACTTATTCCATTGGTCGATATCCGTGGACACAGAAATAT
The DNA here is from genome assembly GCA_036850905.1 of Luffa acutangula. Taxonomy (NCBI): domain Eukaryota; kingdom Viridiplantae; phylum Streptophyta; class Magnoliopsida; order Cucurbitales; family Cucurbitaceae; genus Luffa; species Luffa acutangula. Next base: position 25,043,756 of record CM072095.1, on the reverse strand, counting down.
TCTACAGTGAGAAGAGTGCAGTTGTGGGTCTTTAGTGGAGTGACCCACAGTTAACGAATGTTGACTAACTTGGTTAATGAGTTTAGCCAATTAGTCTCGTATTGTTGGAGCTTCTGATCTGTAGGTCCATTATGTCCCACTGGTAGCTCGTAAAGAGACTTGAGGCAATTAAGTATAAATTGTAAATTGAAAGTGTTCAATTTATTTAGGGGAATCATATAATGTATATTCATACATTATAATATAAAGTTTATGAAACTTTATAATATAATATAATTTTGAATTAATTTCAAAATTAATTCCTGAGATAAAATATTTGAAAGAGTTCAAATAAATTTTAATATGAATTGGATATTGTTTAGATAATAGATTTGAACTGGTCAATAGACCTTTTTCTATTGGGAAAATGAGACATTTTCCTATTAGGAAAAGGTCTTGGCCTTTACCTATATATAGGACCCCTGGGGTGGGGTGAAAGACATCCCATTCATTCTCATACTCTTAGAGAGTTCCCCTGAAGGCTTCCTCTAGACTCCCAACAGTCTCCTGCCTCTATAAGTCTTAGAGTCATACCGGTGTAGCCATAGTGGTGGTGTTCGTAGTAGTTCATGATTATTTCACAAGTAGTTGGTGAATTTAATCTGAGTCGTCAAGGAGAGTAAGTAATTTGTTACTTTATAAATTAGATTTGAATATAATATTTTTGTATGCTTAGCCTTAATATAAATTTAGAATAGTTCTAAGATTATTTCCAATGTATTGGTATTTTAAATTAAACAAATATTAATTACGAATTGGTCCCAATCACGCTTCCGCTTTACAGAATTACGAAATTCCAATCCTTCACCCCAAACTTAATTCTTTTTCTATCTGAATTTTAACTTAAGCGTGGGACTAAGATTAAGCTTAAGGTGGATCAAATAAGACAATACTACCTCAGAATCTTCTTGCCGTAGCGATGACCAGGCTAGAAGAAATGCTCAAGCAAAAGGTTTCTGGAGATCAGAACACATTGATCTAATTAAGCTAACTAGTCCAAGCTTAAAAAATTCAGAAGAAAATGTTAAGTTAGAAATGCTCAATATGCCATAGAACAAAAAAACTTCGGAATTTCATTAAGAAAACAAAAAAGTATTACAATAAGCAGATTAATTTGTGGGCCTAGAAAAATAGAAAATAAAAACAGCAAAAATAGAAAAGCAGAAACATTAAAAGAAACTGGGGTAAAAAATGTGCGAGCAACAAAAAAAATCGAACAAATCTAATGCTTGCCCAACACCTTCTTCAATCTTTCTGACCCTGATCATCCTCTTCATCCTCTTCTCTTTCGATTGGTGGCGGTGGAATCAAGGGGTTTAGCAAGTCATCGGGGAAAACTCGGAAGGCAGCATACAACTTCGAAAAATTCGACTGTAGTGCCTTCCTTAACGTGGCATCCCTTCTCTTAACATAAGTCCAACAGGTTTGAGATTGCCTCTCAGCATACTCCTGCCTACTTGCTGAAAGTTGAAGTTGTTCTAGGATTTGATGGATGCCACACACTAACCCACCTTGCCGAGCTTCTTGAGTCTGTTGAAGCTGATAGCGCGCATAGCGAGCTATCTTTCCAGTTACAATTTGGTTAGTCTTTGAGTAATTCGTAACCATTTTATTGCTCTTTAATGTTTATTTTGTAGGAAATTGTTATGTTGAGCTTAATTGAGAAATTGGAGTCAAATGGAGTTCAATCCTAAAAAAAAAAAAAAAAGCATAGCGTCGAGACGCTATGTGACTAGCGTCGCAACGCTAGACTAACCTCGACAGCGTCGCGACGCTACGACCAATTTTTGCCTTATTTAAAGATTACGATTAGGGCTTTTTGGGGGACTTCTTTTGAACACTTTGGAGCCGTAAAACAAAGGAAAAACAGAGGATTTGGAGCTGAACAAAGAGGAGCAAAGTGGAAATCAACCCATTGTTCGTGGGGATCGTGACGGGGACGTTCGGTCTCGGCCTACATAGAGTTTAATTCTTCTTTCCCTTACTTTAGTTGTGTTTATGGCTGTTTTAGATCATAGTTATATTGTAACGCGTTGTATGATTAGCTAGGTCTTTACTCTTAGGGATTGATGTAGCCGTTGGGGCAATTATGGATTAATGTTATGGATTTATGTTGTTGATTTATTTATGCATATTTGTGTCTTTAATGCTTTCAATTTACCGGCCATAAATTGATTGATGTTTGTGCTTGAATCTAACTCGGGAGAGAGGATTTAGCTTAGAAATCATTATGCATAACTAGGATTTAGCTAGAAATCGGGAGGTTATGGTTAATTCTAGAAATCGTTAAAAAGGTTATCCTTATTGCCTTTTATGTTTATTGAATTTAGATAGGGATATCGGGTTCAATTGCATGTGGGAGAATCATGTATGCTCGGGAGAGGTATGTGTGATTTTAGTTTACCAAGATTTATGAATCTTAGCATGTGTTAATCCATTAATTAATCCATAATCCCAATTGGTGAAATCAAATCCCTAAGACCATTATTTCCATTGGATTGTCATTATTTGCATTGTTTTGTGTTTGATTTAATTTCATTCTCACTCAATTCGGTTCCCTAAATAAAATTGGTCAAGAGTATTTCCGATAATTAAAATTGACTAGACACCAATCCAGAGGACGACATTCGAATTTCACATTCACTATATTATAACTTGACCCATACACTTGTGGTTAGCAATTTGCACACCAGAAGCCTTGCTAGATTGGGCTTGTCAATAATTCCCTTGTAAATCAGAATCACATCCTCTAGAGTTGTGGGCACCCCAGCCCTATTACACAGCATGGTAATCGTATTTGGAAAGAATAATTTGCCAACCTTTTTGCACCAATAGTTGTGTATTTCAATGGAAATTACCTTACCAACGTCGATACTCAGGGATCTCAGAATTGCAAAAATCAGGAGCACTCTGTCGCAGGAGACTATAGAATCATGGGTTGTCGGCATAAGACGTGGTTTGACGAAACCCAACCAGGTGTTTGCTTTGCTCTTCAAGTATGCAGCTTGAAACGTGCGTTTTTCTGTCTTTGACAACCTCCACTGAGCCCCTTCAATCCCAACTTCTCTCACAGACGCATAAAACTGATCATTAGATGGTGCTACCACCATCTCATTATAATCGACGTGTGAAAAATCTTGGAGATTGAATAGAGAGTTAATCGCACCTGGGCTCCAGTTTACAACAACCCCTCGAACAATCGCCTGGAAGCCTTCTTCTTCATTAATGGTCGTGTAGAACTCACGAACAACATTTGAATTTACCGGCTTCGACTTCGCACAAAATTACTCCGATTCGTGGTTCGTGATCCCTGCTCTAAGAAAATGTGGTAGATCTTCACCAAACCTTCTCTCAAATAGGAAGTCCCTCTTCAGCATCTCCAAATATTTTGCTCTAGCAAGATTGTTGATGAAGCGTTCATACGGCAGTCTTGGTTCCTCAGTCTCATCACCCTCCTCTGCTTCGACTGTTGCTTCAACAATTCCTTTGCCTTTGTCTTCTGGTTGCTTCACCATGGCCTCCTCTTCAGCCTTCTTTTCAGTTTCCTCTTTCTCTTGATCCTCTTTTTCTGTATTCTCCTTCTCAGATTCCATTGTTGACGGAGATGGAGTGTCTGTCCTAACCACCTTGATTCGTCCCGCCTTTTTCATGCGGCGACGACGCGCGGTGGCTCCAGCACAACCTCTGCCTGAACCTGTTGTTCTCTGGTTTCTTGACCATTCCCTTACTCCGGCACATCCTCTGCTTGCTTTTCTTGATTTTCCATCTGAGTTTTGACAGGTTGATCTCCCTGTTCTGAATTTTTCCCTTCTTTAGGTCTGGTTGGCTGCTTTTCCAGAGCATATCTTAGAACAATCACTAAAGCCTAACCAGCGCCTGTCTTTAATCTGTCTATCTATTTGTTTACTCGTTGTTCTGTCATTTATTTTGCTTCAGCATAATTCTTATAAAACCCAACATTTTTATTATCTTCGAAACCATTAGGAAGTTACGCAAAATAGACAAAGTGGAAACTCATTCAGACCTTGGATTGATAATATTACTTGCTGCAGACTGTGTATACTTGCACAGGAATTCTAGAGTATTTTTATACTATATTTTTACTCACTCTAGGAGCCCGACAAGTTTTTGGCGCCGTTGCCGGGGACTTGAATAAGTTTTTATCTGATCTGTTTTGTGTATGTGTTTTAGTGGTTTGGTGCTAGAACTTTTTGATTGTTTCTTTTGTTTTTGCAGGTGTGATTTTGGTGCATGAGCGATCCGCCTGGGGTACGGTTTGAGCTTGATCTAGAAATTGAAAGGACATTTAGGAACAGAAGGAGGGAGCAGCGCAGAAACCAGATGGAGAACGCCCTGCAACTTCCACAGGTTCATGAAGGTCCAGCAGCAGCAAACCCCCAGCACAATCCGTTGCTGCAGCAAAACCCACTGTTTGAGCAAAATGAGCAGCGAAATAATCAGGCTGAGAATCCTATCTTGATAGCGAACGATAAGACCAGAGCCATTCGAGCGTATGTTGTCCCGATGATTAATGAGTTGAATCCAGGGATTGCACGTCCCCAAATCCAAGCGGCAAATTTTGAAATGAAACCGGTAATGTTTTAGATGTTGCAAACCGTGGGGAAATTCCATGGTTTGTCATCTGAAGACCCTCATTTACATCTTATGTCTTTTCTAGGAGTTAGTGATTCTTTTGTAATTCAAGGAGTGCCTAGAGATGCTCTTAGATTAACTTTGTTCCCGTATTCTCTTAGAGATGGAGCAAAGTCATGGTTAAACTCTTTTGCTCCAGGATCAATTAGGACATGGGATGAGTTAGCTGAAAAAATTTTGAGTAAATATTTCCCACCTAATAGAAATGCTAAATTAAGGAGTGAAATAGTAGGGTTTAGGCAACTTGAGGATGAGACTTTTAGTGAGGCTTGGGAAAGGTTTAAGGAGCTTTTACGAAAGTGTCCCCACCATGGGTTACCTCATTGTATTCAAATGGAAACATTTTACAATGGTTTAAATGGAGTAACCCAAGGTATGGTCGATGCTTCGGCTGGAGGGGCCCTTTTGGCAAAAACTTTTGATGAAGCCTATGAAATTTTAGAAAGAATATCTATTAATAGTTGTCAGTGGTAGGATGTTAGAGACACAAATAAAAAGGTTAAGAGTGTATTAGAGGTTGATGGTGTGTCCACCATTAGGGCTGATCTTGCAATGATTGCTAACGCTCTTAAGAATGTGACAGTAATTAGTCATCAGCAGCCACCAGCTATGGAGCCTACTGCAGTGGTGAACCAAGTCACGGATGAAGCATGTGTCTATTGCGGTGAAGACCACAACTACGAGTTTTGCCCCAGCAACCCAGCGTCTGTGTTTTTTGTAGGTAATTAGAGGAACAACCCTTATTCTAACTTCTATAATCCAGGTTGGCGCAACCACCCCAACTTCGCATGGGGAGGTCAAGGAAATAACGTACAAGCACAACAGAAGATGAACCAGCCGGGATTTGCTAAAGCGCAGGTAATGCCCCAACAAAATAAGCAGGCTTTGCCCCAGCAAAATTCGAGGAATTCTCTCGAGGTGATGATGAAAGAATTTATGGCTCGCACAGATGCTGCAATTCAAAGTAATCAAGCTTCAATGAGAGCCCTGGAATTGCAAGTGGGTCAGCTAGCTAATGAGCTCAAGGCAAGGCCTCAAGGGAAACTTCCATCAGATACTGAACACCCTAGAAGGGAAGGTAAGGAGCAGGTAAAGGTAGTTACTCTTAGGAGTGGTAGGCCATTAGAAGAAAGAATTGAGCCTAGTAAAACCCAGGTTATAGATAAAAATGGTGATAGAAATAATAATGTTGTTGTCGAGGAAGAGTTGGAGTCTGGTCAGGGTGCTGGAGGATGCAATAAAAATGCTGGAGCATCTGGTTCTGTGCCAGATGTAGAACCACCATATGTGCCGCCCCCACCTTATGTACCACCTCTACCTTTTCCACAAAGGCAAAAGCCTAAGAATCAGGATGGTCAATTTAAAAAGTTTTTAGAGATTCTTAAGCAGTTGCATATAAATATCCCTTTAGTAGAAGCTATAGAGCAAATGCCTAATTATGCTAAATTTCTTAAGGATATTTTGACTAAAAAGAAAAGGTTAGGTGAGTTTGAAACTGTATCTCTTACTGAGGAGTGTAGTGCTATTCTTAAGAATGGGCTACCCCCCAAGGCTAAGGATCCAGGGTCATTTACCATACCTGTGTCTATAGGTGGAAAGGAATTAGGTAGAGCACTCTGTGATTTAGGCGCAAGCATTAACCTTATGCCTCTTTCGGTCTATCGAAAGCTAGGTATTGGTGAAGCTAGGCCTACCACAGTCACACTCCAATTAGCTGATAGGTCTATCACATATCCAGAGGGTAAAATTGAGGATGTCTTAGTAAAAGTGGATAAGTTCATATTTCCTGTTGATTTTATTATTTTAGACTATGAGGTTGATAAAAATGTCCCAATTATTCTAGGTCGTCCATTTTTGGCTACTGGTAGGGCATTAATAGATGTTCAAAAAGGAGAATTAACAATGAGAGTATGTAATGAGGAAGTAAAATTTAATGTCTTTAAAGCCATGAAATATCCAGACGAAATGGAGGATTACTCCTTCATTAGGATTCTGGAGAGCATAGTTATTGAGACAGCAATACAGGATTCAACTGATGAGCATTCGGAAAAGAATGGAGAGGTTAGTGTAGAAGATTTTGAATTTTGTTCTTTAGACAGAAAAAATGAAAAAGAATTGTTTAGGTGTGAGGATGTTTTTGAGTCTTTAGATTTAGATCAATGAAAGGCTCCCCCAATTAAACCATCTCTGATTGAGGCACCTACTTTAGATTTGAAGCCCTTGCCGGAACATCTAAAGTATGTGTATCTTGGGGAAAGTGAGACATTGCCCATTATTGTTGCATCAGATTTAATGCCAGAGCATGAAGAGGCCTTAATAAAATTGCTGCAGCAATACCGCAAAGCTATAGGTTGGACATTGGCTGACATTCAGGGGATTAGCCCATCTTTTTTTATGCACAAAATCACTCTAAAGGAGGGATCCTTTAGGAGTATTGAGCAACAAAGAAGGCTTAACCCCGCAATGAAAGAAGTGGTTAAAAAGGAGGTGATTAAATGGTTGGATGCTGGCATCATTTATCCGATTGCAGACAGCAATTGGGTGAGCCCTGTCCAATGTGTTCCTAAGAAAGGAGGTGTCACTGTGGTAAGCAATAAAGACAATGAGTTGATCCCAACAAGGACAGTAACTGGCTGGAGGGTTTGTATGGATTACAGAAGGCTTAACAAAGCCACCCGAAAGGATCATTTCCCTCTACCATTTATCAACCAGATGTTGGATCGATTGGCTGGTCAGGCCTACTACTGTTTCTTGGATGGTTATTCTGGGTATAACCAGATTACTATTGCTCCTGAAGATCAGGAAAAAACCACTTTCACCTGCCCTTGTGGGACGTTTGCTTTCAGGCGAATGCCTTTTGGCCTTTGCAATGCTCCAGCAACATTTCAGCGGTGTATGTTAGCAATTTTTTCTGATATGATTGAGTCCACTGTTGAGGTCTTTATGGACGATTTTTCAGTTTTTGGAGGGTCTTTTCAGAGTTGTTTAGATAATTTAGGTAAGGTGTTAAAAAGATGTGAGGATACCCATCTAGTTCTTAATTGGGAGAAGTGCCACTTCATGGTGAAGGAGGGCATAGTGTTAGGTCATAGGATTTCTAAGAATGGTCTAGAAGTTGATAGAGCAAAAGTTGAGGTTATTGAAAGATTAGAGCCACCGAATTCAGTGAAGGGAATTCGGAGCTTCTTAGGGCATGCTGGATTTTATAGGAGGTTCATAAAGGATTTTTCCAAAATCAGTAAACCTCTTTGTAACTTATTGTGCACTGATCATGTTTTTGACTTTAATGCAGATTGTAGGAAGGCTTTTGAAACATTGAAGGCTGCTTTAATCTCAGCACCCATTCTCTGCGCACCTAATTGGAATTTGCCATTCGAGGTAATGTGTGATGCGAGTGATGCTGCAGTAGGTGCAATGCTGGGGCAGAAGCAGGGAAAATTTATTCATCCTATATATTACGCAAGCAAGGTTTTAAATGAGGCACAGGTCAACTACACAACTACTGAAAAGGAGTTGTTAGCTGTTGTGTTTGCTTTTGAGAAATTCCGGCCATATTTGGTTGGATCCAAAGTCACGGTGTTCACGGATCATGCATCAATAAGGTATTTAATGTCAAAGAAAGATGCAAAGCCTAGACTAATTCGTTGGGTTTTATTACTGCAGGAATTCGACTTGGAGATAAAGGACAAGAAGGGTTCAGAGAATGTCATTACAGATCATTTATCTCGTCTTGATCCAACATCATCTTTGCTGGAGCAATCTGCCATTTTCGATTCTTTTCCAGATGAACAGCTTTTTGTTGTTGAGGTAAAGGTAGAAGTCATCCCTATTGACATGGATTGGAGGCAGAAGAAAAAGTTTAAGCATGATGCAAAATTTTTCTATTGGGATGAGCCATTTATGTATAAGCAATGCTCTGATGGTATTATTCGTAGGTGTGTTTCAGGTGCTGAAGCAAAGGAAATCCTGGAGCAATGTCACTCTTCGTCGTATGGAGGCCATTTCAGCGGTCAAAAGACAGCTATGAGGATTTTGCATTGCGGATTCTTCTGGCCTACCTTGTTTAAGGATGCCCACTGGTTCTACAAGCAATGTGACGCTTGTCAAAGGAGAGGAAACTTGGGGCCTAGAGATGAAATGCCTCTTACTTACATTTTAGAAGTTGAACTATTCGATGTATGGGGTATTGATTTTATGGGGCCATTTCCCCCTTCTAATGGCAATGTTTTTATCTTATTGGCAGTTGATTATGTGTCCAAGTGGGTGGAGGCCATCGCATGCCATCAGAGTGATGCCAAGACAGTTTCAAGGTTTCTCCAATCGCACATCTTTGCGCGGTTCGGGACACCTGGAGCTCTAATAAGTGATGAGGGTACACATTTTGTTAATAATATCTTAACTAAGCTTTTGGCTAAGTATGGGGTTAAGCATAGGATAGCTACCCCTTATCACCCACAAGCAAATGGTCAAGCTGAAATTAGTAATAGGGAAATTAAAGCTATTTTAGAGAAAGTAGTCCATCCATCTCGAAAGGATTGGTCCTTTAGGTTGGATGAGGCTCTTTGGGCTTATAGGACAGCTTATAAGACTCCTCTAGGTATGTCTCCCTATAGGTTAGTATATGGGAAAGCTTGCCATTTACCATTAGAGCTTGAGCATAAAACATTTTGGGCTTTGAAAAAGTTAAATTTTGATCTGAGTCGTGCAGGAGCAATAAGAATGTTGCAGCTTAATGAGTTAGAAGAATTTCGTCAATTTTCTTACGAAAATGTGAAAATGTATAAGGAAAAGACTAAGCTGTGGCATGACAAAAAAAATAAATCTAAGGAGTTTGTCAAGGGTCAAAAAGTTTTGCTTTATAATTCTAGATTAAAATTATTTCCTGGAAAATTAAAATCTAAATGGTCAGGACCGTTTGTTGTGATTGAGGTTTTCCCCCATGGAGCAGTTACTTTGAAAGATGAAAAAGATGGGAGAATATTCAAGGTGAATGGTCAGCGTGTCAAGCATTATTGGGGAGAGGAGTTTCAGTCAAAATATCCTTCCCTAAGGTTGGTTGATGATTGAGAGAGCAGGATTTTTGCGGGAGCATTTCACAGAGCAAAATTTTGAGCTCCCAGGATTTGTATTGATTTTATTTTTTCGTTGATTTGATTTTAATTGCGGTTAGGTTAGATTTGATTTTGCGAGATTTATTAGATTTTGTCTTTAAATATTTGATTAGATCTTATCTATTTTTTATTTGATTTGATTTTATTTTCGGGTTATTTATTTAGATTATCTTTCAATTATCTTTTAATTAGTTAGAGTTTATTAGATTTTATCTAGATTTTATTTTCAGTTATTTGAATTCTAGTTTTAATTAATTGAAGATTTTCTCTAATTTATTCGGCTTCTTTTGAGAATAACAGATTAAGTTTGATTTGATCGGTTAAAGTTTAATTTGAATTAAAAGGATTTGATTTGCCTATTTTGAAATTTAAATTCCATATCTAAGATTCGGCAGGTTCAGAAGATTGTTGCAGCAAAGATAATGCTAGAGCAAATTTCTCGTATGCATAGGAAGGATTTTAGTGTGAGTAATTATTTTTACCTTTGGGATTTTTGAATTTCTATGGCAGGTGAATTGCAGGGATGCTGCCACATGTCGTGAAGGGACAATCCAACGGTTTAGCCGTTGACAGCATGTCGTTATTTCCCATAGATGATTGGAGTTCCACAATTTTACCGTTAGAGATTTGAATTCCAACTTAATTGTGAACGGTAAAACCATTTATTACGGAGCAAATCCTTTCGGTTAGGATTTCAAATTGCTGGAGCGTTATTTATTTGCAGACATTGTTAAGTCTTCTTTCTACTTCGCCCTCTTGTTTCAATCTTGCCATCTACATTCTTTCTTTCTCCTTTACATTTTCTGCAAAACCCTTTGAGATATCTATGGCCAAAACAAGAGCTAGGAAAGAGAGGGAGAGTGAAGAGGAGGAGGTACCGGTCACACCGGAAGTGCAAAAAGGGAAAACCAAAAAGAAAAGAACGCCGGAGGAAAAGGAAGCAAAGAAAAGGAGAAGGCAGCAAAGGGCTGCAGAACAGGAGGAAGTTCAGGAGGTGGCAGACGTTGTTGCCACTACTGCGGAAGAAGGAATTATTCAAGAACCTGAAGTACAAAACCCAGATACGGTTAAAGAAAAGATTGCTGAGAAAAATCAAGAAACAGAGGTTGAAGAGCAGGCTGAAGGTGAGCCTAACAAGGAGAAAACACCGGAGCTGGCGCATGAGGCTCATGTTGAAGTCATTATACCTGAACCGCCCAGACGCCGCCGCATCAAGAGGAAGGCTGGTCGCGTGAGGGTGATTCGGAACACTCCATCACCTCCGACGTCGGGCTCTGAGGAAGAAAAAAGGGAAGCTGAGAATAAAGAAAAAGAAGAAGAGGCAAGAAAGGCAGAAGAAGAGCGTTTGCACAAACAGAGAGAAAGCAAGGGCAAAGGAATTGCCGAAGCATCGGGAGAAATTGAGGAGCCGAGGGCACCATTCATTCGCTTCGTCAACGATCTTGCTCGAGCAAAATACCAGGAGGTGCTGAAACGGGACTTCTTGTTCGAACGAGGATTTGGCAGTGATTTGCCCAAGTTCTTGGAGTCTGGAATAGTGAACCTCGGATGGAGGCAATTTTGTGCGAAACCAGAACCTGTCAATTCCAACATTGTTCGAGAATTTTATGCCATTCTTGACGTTAAGAATGATTTTGAGGTCATCGTTCGAGGAGTGCCTGTACAGTGGAGTCTTGAGGCCATTAATAAATTGTTCGATCTCCAGGATTTTTCGCATGCCGTTTTTAATGAGATGGTGGTTGCACCATCTAGTGATCAACTGAGTGCGGCTGTTCGGGAGGTAGGCATTGAGGGGGCTCAATGGAGGGTGTCGCAGACGCGGAAGCATACGTTTCAAGCTGCTTATTTGAAGAGTGAAGCCAACACTTGGATGGGTTTCATCAGGCTACGCTTGCTGCCGACAACACACGACTCCACAGTATCTCGGGACAGGGTATTGCTTGCCTTTGCCATTCTTCGCTCGATGAGTATTAATGTAGGAAAAATTATTTCTTCTGAGATTGTTGATTGCTGGAAAAAGAAGGTGGGGAAGCTGTTCTTTCCAAACACTATCACAATGTTATGCAGCAGGGCAGGAGTCCCCACGGTTCCAGAAGATATGATCATGACTGATAAGGGAATCATTGACACACCTAATCTGGCGCGGCTTCAGCGTACGCAAGAGGCTCACTAGGGAGGGCTGGTGTATGGCGTTAATCAGATCCTAGAGCATCTGACAGTGTTGACCAGTAGGTTAGAATTTGCTGAAAGGCAAGCTCAGACCTATTGGACTTATGCTAAAAGGAGAGATGATGCGCTCAGGGGGGCCTTGCAAACCAATTTCTCAAGACCATATCAGGCCTTTCCAGTGTTTCCCGATGATTTGTTTAATCTTTGGATACCACCCCCGCCTGTTGAACGAGAAGAGGATGTTGATGAGGAGCAAGGTGAGGAAGACTGACTGATGGGATGACTTGGAGCGAGCATTACTTTTGTTTCTCCATTTTTGTTTGCTCGCGCATATTGACCCTGCTCACTGATATAACTGCTTGTCTTGTTTCTTTTTAATTTTTGTTTTTTTTTTTTGCTTCAGAAAAAAAAATATATCTACTTTGTAATGTTTTTCTATGATTTTAATGAAATTTCTGAATGTTTCTATTCTATGAGCACTGACTAACTCTGACTTAACTATTTTCTTCTGAATTTTTGAAGATTGGACTGATTATGCTTAATTAGATCAAGGTATTCTGATCTCCAGAAACCTTTTGCTTGAGCATTTCTTCTAGCCTGGACTGTTGCTGCGACAAAGAAGATTTTGACGGTAGTATTGACTTATATGATCCACTTTAAGCTTAATCCTAGTCCCATGTTTAGTTTAAAAATTCAGATAGAAAAATTTAAGTTTGGGGGTGTAGTTGCTTATTTAATGATTCATTGGGGACAATGAATAATTCAAGTTTGGGGGACTTTTTGCTACTCCAATTATTTTGCTCGAGCATTCCTCTCCTTCAAATTAAAATTTGCTAGGTTATTGAGTAACCGAGGACATTTGTGATACCCACAGTTTGTCTTCGCGTCAAAAGATGACCTAGGAAATGTGAAAAAATGAGAAATATGAGAAAAAAATTATTTGCTGAAAAAAATTATTTGTTGAAAATTTTGCTGAAAAAATTGATGGAGCAAAAGTTTTGAAGGATGAATGATGATCCAGCAGTTTTTCTGTCTTCCAGAACTTAGGTGAGCTTCATCATAAAATGTCGCCATTCTGAGGGGCAAGAGATAGAATAACTAAGGATTTTTTAGCTTTATAATGAGTATTGAGCCTAGTTGGTGATGAGCTTGAGGCAAGGGTATACTGCACCATAAAGTGGGTCATCCCATGCTTAAGAGCTTATGACTGTAAGGCCGCTTTAAGTCTGATAAATAATGATATAAACCTCTTTAAAAATATGTTTTGAAATGTCTGATAATAGAGCTAAGTTGTGGTGAGTTTTTAGAATTAAGTTGAAAAGTGGTGATTATTTGTCCCTGCTGAAGGAATCATTTTGCTGCAGCAGAGCTTGGTTTTGCAGAGTGCTCAGGTAAAGGTTAAAGGTAGTATTGGATTGTTTGGTTTGATTAAGCTATTCTTTGTCTAATGTTCTGAATTCTTGAAGGAAGGTTGGTTAGTATTGCTCGGGACGCGCAATAGTTCAAGTTTGGGGGTATGATAACTGCCCAAAATGTAGTTATTTAGGCCTCAATTATATAGGGATTTGTGTGTCATTTATGCTTATTAGGGTTGGTTTTGGATAGATATCACATGTTTTAACCCATTTGGAAGAATGGAAGCATTGGAAATTATTTTGTGCAGATTATGCTGCTGAGCGACTGGAGGGAGCAAATTCTATGCTGCAGCAAAACTGGGAGCAGAAACTGCCACATCACAGCTCGTTAGCCAACTTCATGAACCGACTTCTGTTGAGTTATTTTCGGGATAAAGGAGCAAGGAGAGCCCTACACGTGTCCAAGTTGACCTAATTCAAGTCTCATGTCCTTCTATAAAAGGAAGTAGCCGTCAAAGTCAAATTCATTCCATGTTTTCCCTTGGAAGCCGAATAGTATAGGGAGATTGAAGATCATCAAGAACACCATCTACCGCAAGCTGATTAGGGAGTTTATTTTCTTTATTAACTTGTGGTTATGGACATGCATACTCAGATTGTAATTCATATTCCTATGCCTATTATGAACTAAGTAGCTTAAGGTGTTGGTTAGAAATAATGTGATTACTGTGCTTCATCTCTAGTAATAAATTGACTATCGCATTTTGGTTAATTGCTGTGCTTATTCTCATTTTATGCCCGCCTGGCCAGCCGGTATGGATAGCTCTCTCTAGTTTCAGGGATGATTTAGAGAGTGTGTGGCAATTATCCACACTACGATCATTGTGTATTGGTGAACGCCAGTGACTGAGCTAGGGATAGCCAGTTGCCTAGTGCTTGATCGGTCGTACTTCATTGGGGTTGAAACACATCCCAAAAGATCCAGAGTTCCGGGAGGAATCCGCTAATAATACTGCGAGAAATGCATGATCAATAATATTGCTAGAGCATATCTTAGAACAATCACTAAAGCCTAACTAGCGCCTGTCTTTAATCTGTCTATCTATTTGTTTACTCGTTGTTCTGTCATTTATTTTGCTTCAGCATAATTCTTATAAAACCCAACATTTTTATTATCTTCGAAACCATTAGGAAGTTACGCAAAATAGATAAAGTGGAAACTCATTCATACCTTGGATTGATAATATTACTTGCTGCAGACTGTGTATACTTGCACAGGAATTCTAGAGTATTTTATACTATATTTTTACTCACTCTAGGAGCCCGACAGTAATCTTTTGGCCTCTCTTTCTTCAGGTGTCTTTCTTCTCTTTGTCTTCTTCTTCGGTGCCTCGGGTGTAATAGACACTTTTTCCTCTTCAGCATCTCTCTCTCTTCTCCCTCTCGTTTTAGCCATCTCAGACAGAGTATTTTTTTTACTCACAGTAACGGAAGAAAAGTAGGAGAAAATAGAAAGTGGAGAACAAATGCAAGATGAAGATGAAGAGAAAAGAAAACGAACCAGGGGTTTGGTTAAATAGGGTTCCAGCACTAATAATCCTAACCGAAAAGATCTGCCCCTTAATAAATAAAATTACCATTTAATCTTGCATCAAAATCATGAGAATTAAATTCTAATGAACGGTACAATTCGTCCCATGGTAAATGCCTGATGTGTTGTCTAATAGCTAGGCCGTTGGATCACCACTGCGGGACACGTGGAAGGTTCAGATGCTCCACGCGTTTTACCTGCCCACAGAAAATTATATTCCAAACGGTAAAACATTTAACTCTTCAACCAATCCCGTTATATTCTGATGATATATAACCAAAAGACTATGAAAACAAACTGATCAGCAAAGATTTACTTCTAGAAGAATCTTTTATCCGGAAAAATTCAAATTAAAATTCAAACAGCCAAATAATCAAATCAAATCTTATTTTACCGAATAAATTAGGAGATATTATTATAATCCTAATCGAATTAAAATAGAAAAGATACAACTAAATCAAAATAATCTGATTAAATTAAAAATTAAATCGGCCAAAATTCAAATAAATAAACCGAAAATAAAATCTAACAAAAATTTAAATTAAAAACGAATTAAAATAAATCAGATAAGATAAAAACGAACAAAATCTAATTCAAAATGATTCAAACTAAAATAAAATCAAATCAATGAAACAAAATAAAATAGCAACAATCAGTGGGAGCTAAAAATATTGCAAATATAAATGCTCCCGCAAAACTCTCGCTTGCTCATTCTTCAGCCAATTTTAGGGAAGGATATTTCGAATGAAACTCCTCACCTCAATAATGCTTCACTCACTGTCCATTAACCTCAAACACTCACCCATCTTTTTCATCTCTCAAGGTAATTGCTCCATTAGGAAAAACTTCAATAACAACAAATGGTCCAGGCCATTTAGATTTTAATTTTCCAAGAAAAAATTTTAATCTAGAGTTGTAAAGCAAAACTCTTTGGCCCTTAACAAATTCCTGAGGTTTTATTTTCTTATCATGCCACCATTTTGTCTTTTCTTTATATATTTTTGCATTTAGCTGCAGCATTCTTATTGCACCTGCATGACTCAAATCAAAATTCAATTTCTTTAAAGCCCAAAACGTTTTATGCTCAAGGTCTAACGATAAATGGCATGCCTTTCCATACACTAACCTATAGGGAGACATACCTAAATGAGTCTTATAGGTTGTCCTATAAGCCCAAGGAGCCTCATCTAACTGAAAAAACTAATCTTTCCTAGATGGATGAACTACTTTCTCTAAAATAGATTTAATTTCCTTATTATCAACTTAGCCTGACCATTTGCTTGCGGGTGATAGGGGATAACTATCCTTTGCTTAATTCCATACTGAGCTAAAAGCTTAGCTAAAACATTATTCTCAAAGTGTGTACCCTCATCGCTCACGAAGAGCTCTAGGTGTCCCAAATCGTGCAAAAATGTGCGATTGAAGAAACCTTGACATTGTCTTAGCATCATTCTGAAGACATGCAATGACCTTTACCCACTTGGATACGTAGTCAACTACCAATAAGATAAAAACATTACCATTAGAAGGGGGAAAGGGCCCCATAAAATGAACACCCCATACATCGAATAATTCTAATTCTAAAATGTAAGTAAGAGACATTTCATCTCTAAGTCCTAAATTTCCTCTACTTTGGCAAGCATCACATTGCTTGTAGAACCAATGGGCATCCTTAAATAAAGAAGGCCAGAAGAATCCACATTGCAAAATCCTCGTGGCTATCCTCTGACAGCTGAAATGACCTCCATATGGGGAAGAGTGACATTGCTCCAGGATTTCCTTTGCTTCATCACCCGAAACACATCTTCGAATAATACCATCAGAATACTGTTTATACATAAATGGCTCATCCCAATAAAAGAATTTTGCATCATGCTTAAACCTTTGCACCTGCCTCCAGTCCATATCAATAGGAGTTACTCCCTTTACAAAAAAGTTCGCTATATCAGCCTACCAAGGAGTATTATTTACTACCTTTACCTCAACAGCAAAAAGTTGCTCATCTGGAAATGAATTTGAGATGACAGATTGCTCTAGCAAAGATGATGATGGATCAAGACGAGACAATGGAGCTGCAATAACATTTTCTAATCCCTTCTTGTCCTTTATCTCCAAGTCGAACTCCTGTAGTAACAAAACCCAACGAATTAATCTAGGCTTCGCATCTTTCTTAGACATTAAGTACCTTATTGCTGCATGATCTGTAAAAACCATGACTTTGGAACCGGCTAAATATGGGTGAAATTTCTCAAAGGCAAACACAATCACAAACAACTCCTTTTTAGTAGTTGTATAGTTGATTTGTGCCTCATTCAAAACCCTGCTTGCATAATAAATAGGATGGATAACTTTGCCCTGATTTTGCCAAAACATTGCACCTACTGCAACATCACTAGCATCGCACATCACCTCGAATGGAAAACTCCAGTTGGGTGCACAAAGAATGAGGGTTGAGATCAAATCAGCTTTTAAAGTCTCAAAAAACCTTCCAACAGTCTGCATCAAAGTCGAAAACACTATCAGCACACAATAATTTATAAAGAGGTTTACTAATTTTGGAAAAATCCTTTATGAACCTTCTATAAAATCCAACATGACCTAAAAAGCTCCGAATCCCCTTAACTGAATTTGGTGGTTCTAATTTCACAATAACCCCTACTTTTGCTCGATCAACTTCTAGACCTGTCTTTGAAATTTTATGACCTAACACTATGCCCTCCTTCACCATGAAGTGGCATTTCTCCCAATTAAGAACTAGATGTGTATCTTCACATCTCTTTAACACCTTACCTAAATTATTCAAACGATACTGAAAAGACCCTCCAAAGACTGAAAAATCATCCATAAATACTTCAACAATGGACTAAATCATATCATAAAAAAATTGCTAACAAACACTGCTGAAATGTTGTTGGAGCATTGCAAAGGCCAAAAGGCATTCGCCTGAAGGCAAACGTCCCACAAGGGCAGGTGAAAGTGTTTTTTTCCTGATCCTCAGGAGCAATGGTAATCTTGTTATACCTAGTATAACCATCCAAGAAATAGTAGTAAGCCTGACCAGCCAACCTATTGAACATCTGGTCAAAAAATGGTAGAGGGAAATGGTCCTTACGGGTCGTTTTTTAGCATCCTATAATCCATACAAACCCTCCATCCAGTTACTGTCCTGGTGGGGATCAACTCATTGTCCTTATTAGTCACTACCGTAACACTTCCTTTCTTAGGAACACATTGGGCAGGGCTTACCCAATTGCTATATACAACTGGATAAATAATCCCAGAATCTAACCATTTAACCACCTCTTTCTTAACAACCTCTTTCATTGCAAGGTTAAGCCTTCTCTGTTGCTCAATACTCCTAAACGATCCCTCCTCTAGAGTGATTTTATGCATACAGAAAGATGGGCTAATTCCCTGAATGTCAGCCAATGTCCAACCTATTGCTTTGCGATATTGTTGCATCAACTTTATTATGGCCTCTCCATCCGTCGGCATTAAATCTGATGCAAAAATAATGGGCAACATCTCACCCTCCCCAAGATACACACACTTTAGATGATCCGGCAAGGGCTTCAAATCTAAAGTAGGTGCCTCAATTAGGTGCCTCAACATCTCACCCTCTCCATGGTCTTCCAAATGCTTATTTGTCAAATCCTCAATTCTTGTCTCAACAATTGTGTTATCCAGAATTCGAATGAAAGAACAATCTTCCACTTCATCTAGATACTTCATGGCCTTAAAAACATTAAACTTCAATTCTTCATTATAAACCCTCATTGTTAATTCCCCTTTCTGAACATCTATCAATGCCCTACCAGTAGCCAAAAATGGACGACCAAGAATAATTGGGACATCTTTATCTGCCTCATAATCTAAGATAATAAAATCAACAGGAAATATGAATTTATCTACTCTCACTAAGACATCCTCAATTTTACCCTCTGGATATGTGATAGACTTATCAGCTAGTTAGAGTGTGACTGTGGTAGGCCTAGCTTCACCAATACCTAGCTTTCGATGGATCGAAAGAGGCATAAGGTTAATGTCTGCGCCTATATCACAGAGTGCTCTACCCAATTATTTTCCACCTATAGAGACAGGAATAGTAAATGACTCTGGATCCTTAGCCTTGGTTGGTAGCTCATTCTTAAGAATAACACTACATTCCTCATTAAGATATACATTTTCAAATTCTCCTAACCTCTTCTTTTTAGTCAAGATATCCTTAAGAAATTTTGCATAATTTGGCATTTGCTCTATAGCTTCTACTAAAGGGATATTAATATGCAATTGTTTACGAATTTCTAAAAACTTTTTAAATTGACCATCCTGATTCTTAGGCTTTTTCCTTTGTGGAAAAGGTAGAGGTGGTACATAAGGTGGGGGCGGTACATAAGGTGGTTCTACATCTGGAACGGAACTAGAGGCTCCAGCATTATTATTGCTGCCTCCATCATTTTTACCAAAATCCAACTCTTTCTCAACAACAACATTTTTATCACTATTCTTCTCTACACCCTAGGGTTTACTAGGTTCTTTTCTCTCTTCTAGTGGCTTACCAGTTCTTAGAGTCACTGTCTGCACCTGCTCCTCACCTTCCCTTCTAGGGTGCTCAGTATCTGCAGGAAGTTTCCCTTGAGGTATTGCCTTCAGCTCATTAGCTAGCTGACCCATTTGCAATTTCAGGGCTCTCATTGAAGCCTGATTACTTTGAATTGCAGCATCTGTATGAGCCATATATTCTTTCATCATTGCCTCAAGAGAACTCTCTGAGTTTTGCTGAGGCAAAGCCTACTTATTTTGTTGGGGCAATGCTTGTGATTTAACAAATCTTGACTGGTTCACCTTTTACCGTGCTTGGGGGACTTGCGAATTGCTTCTTTGTCCTCCCCAGGCAAAGTTGGGGTGGTTGCACTAACCTGGATTATAAAAGTTAGAATAGGGGTTGTTCCCTTGATCACCTACAAAAAAACACAGAAGCTGGATTGTTGAGGCAAAACACATAGCTGTGCTCTTCACCAAAATAGACACATGATTCTTCTGTAACTTGATTTACCACTACAGCAGGCTCCACCACTGGTGCCTATGGAACATGACTAACCACTGTTACATTTTTAAGAGCGTTAGCTAACATTGCAATATCAGCCCTAATGGTAGATACCCCATAAACTTCTAACGCATTCTTAACTTTTTTATTTGAGCCTCTAACATCTGACCACTAACAACTATTGGTTGATATTCTCTCTAAAATCTCATGGGCTTCATTAACGGTTTTTGCCAAAAGGGCCCCTCTCGAAGAAGCATCAACCATACTTTAGGTTGCTACGTTTAGCCCATTGTAAAATGTTTCCATTTGGATACAATGAGGTAAACCATGGTGGGGACACTTTCGCAAAAGTTCCTTAAACATCTCCCAAGCCTCACTCAAAGTTTCATCTTTGAGTTGCCTAAATCCCACTATCTCACTGATATGGGTAAAAAATATACCTATTTTACCCTTATATTTAGCTCATTTCTTGGTTAAATGTTGTATGTTGTGATCAATTTGTTGTTCTCGAGCTCAAAATATGCTTAATTTTATAAGTTAGGGTGTTGAGAATCACTTTTGTCAAATTTAACTCATTTGTGTGTAAAAAGACTTGATTTAAAGAGAATTTGTCTTAGTTTGTTGCTGTGCAGAGAAACAGAGGAAAAGCTGGAATTCCCAAGAAATGCGAGGCAAAAATGAAATGTGACTGCATTTCTGGAAAAATCTGAAGTCGTTCCGAGTCGTCCGCGGGTCGTTGTTGACGAGTCTTCTTCGCACCTAACTGGTTGTTTTGACCCCAAAACTCACTGGACAACCTCCTAGCACCTATTTCGCAACTCCTCAACCATTTTCTACACTATATACGCTCGAGATTCGAAGTCAAATTCAAGCAGAACTCACTTGGAAGAAAAGGGTGGTGATAGAACCCTGGCTCGACGCCAATGAGTAGGGATGCCCGACGTCCTTCTTAGATGACCAAATTCTAACCTAAGTTAGACATCAAACCTTGTGGTTTGTAGAGAGTTTCACCCATTCCCACTTGTAAAAGCGAGGGGATAGAGTGTCTTAGTGAACTCTAGAAGGATTGAGTAAATAGAAAAACCCAAAATATTTAGCTATCTCTTTTATTTCCAGCTCTTGAATCTTTTCATTATTCTGTATTATTTACATTCCTATTTCAATGAAAATGTGTTCATTTGCTCTTTATCTCACCATGAGTAGCTAAATTCTGTTGAGGGGTTCAATGTGGTGAATTCCCTTTGGTTTTAATGGCATGAAAGTGTTTTATTTGTTTAAGTTGTGTGGAATGCATGTCATTCTTTTTTTATTATCACTCTAATCTTGTTGAGTTTAATTTGATCACTTAGACTTTGCATGCTATGTGAGTTTGATCTCGAAAGAGACAAACGATATCGGTTCTCATAAAGGTGATATAGGAGAAAAAGCTCGAAAGAGATTGTTCGACGGTATAGGGCAAGCTGCCTAAGGCACCCTATATCGACTATAGGGTTATAGGTTGCATTTGTGAATTATCTATGTCGGAGTCGAGTCATAGAAATGTGCATAACGGTACTCGCTTAGCCTTCTAACGGTTTTTGGGAGCAAGGGCCAAATAGGAGTTAAATCAGACCCAACGCATTGAATAGACTTAAGTTAGATATTGCATGATTATGGTTATTGCCTTAGGGATGAATCCATGTTGAATGCCTCGTTTTTTATTTATTATTGTTATTCTTCATTAGTTATTTTCATGTTTTATTTATCTTTTCAAAAACCCAATCAATCAACTTATTTTCTTTGGTTACCTTTTCAAAAGCAATCATTTGAGCAGTTTCTTCATCAAATCTGAATTTCCAATTTAGTACTCGTGGGATCGATACCTTGGTGTACTTCTAAGGTTTTTTGTTACTATGTGCGACAGTGTATACTTGCACTTAAGTGTTAGCTGAATTATTCATTATTATTATTATTCATCTTATCTCACATTCCATCCATTCAGCCGACGACGCACCACTCACTCCTTAACTTGACATTCCTAGTTGGAAAATACTTACTAAGAAATTTTTCTGCTAACTCATTCCAAGTTCTAATTGATCCTGGAGCAAAAGAATTTAACCACGCATTTGCTTCATCTCTAAGAGAATAAAGAAACAAAGTTAATCTAAGGGCGTCTCTAGACACTCCTTGAATTACAAACGAATCACTAACTCCTAGAAAAGACTTAAGATGTAAATGGGGGTCTTCAGATGATAAACCATGGAACTGACCCACGATTTGCAACATCTGAAACATTACCGGTTTCATTTCAAAATTTGCTGCCTCAATTTGAGGATGCACAATTCGTGGATTTAACGCATCAAACATCGGAAAAACATACACTGGAATGGCTCTGACCCTATGATTCACCACAAAAATAGAGTTCTTAGCCTGATTATTTTGTTGTCCATTTTGCTCCACCAGTTGATTTTGCTTCAGCACACAATTCTGCTGGGGATTAACTTGATCTTCTGGAATTTCTAGGAGACGTGTCACGTTATCCATGGGATTTTGATTTCTTCGTTGTTCTCTCCTTCTTCTTCTGAATGTCCTTTCAATTTACGGATCAAGCTGGAATCTCATCCCAGGTGGATCGCTCATGCACCAATCTCACACACACAAAAACAAAAAGAAACAATAAAAAAAATCTCGCACCAAACCACTAAAACACATACACAAAACAAATCAGATAAAAACTTATTCAAGTCCCAACAACGACACCAAAAACTTGTTGCCTTCTAGAGTGAGTTAAAAATATGGTAAAAATGATCTCTAGAATTCTATGCAAGTGCACATAGTCTGCAACAAGTGATAAGAAGAAATGACAGAGCAGAATGTAAACGGATAAAGCAGACAGATTGGAAACAGGCGTTGGTTAAGATTTCTGTAATTGTTTAAAAAGATGTTGTAGCAATAATATTGATTAGGCATTCTCTTGCAGTCTTATCAACAGGATTCTCCCGGAACTCTGGATTTTTTAGAATGTGTTTCAACTCCAATGATGTTCTACCGATCAAGTAGTAGGTGACTGGTTATCCCTAACTCAGTAGTTATCTATCCCTTGCTTCTCAAAATAACGACATTTTACGACGAAGTTCACCTAAGCCCTGGGAGATAGAAAACTGCTAGATTATCATTCATCCTTCAAATTTTTTGCTCTTTCAATTTTCACAGCAAAATTTTTCACAAATTTTCTTTTCAGCAAATAATTTTTTTTTTTATCATTTTTCAATATTCCCTACGCCATCTTTTGAATTTTAGCATAAGCGTGGGACTAAGATTAAGCTTAAGGTGGATCAAATAAGACAATACTACCTTAGAATCTTCTTGTCGCAGCGATGACCAGGCTAGAAGAAATTGTCAAGCAAAAGGTTTTTGGAGATCAGAACACTTTGATCTAATTAAGCTAACTAGTCCAAGCTTCAAAAGTTCAGAAGAAAATGTTAAGTTAGGAATGCTCAGTATGCCATAGAATAGAAAAACTTCAGAATTTCATTAAGAAAACGGAAAATGATTACAATAAGCAGATTAATTTTGTCAGACTAGAAAAACATAAAATAAAAACAGCAAAAATAGAAAAGCAAAAACATTAAAAGAAAATGGGGTTAGAAATGCGCGAGCAACAAAAAAAAATTAAACAAATCTAGTGCTCGCCCAACACCTTCTTCAATCTTCCTGACCCTGATCATCCTCTTCATCCTCTTCTCTTTCGACTGCTGGCGGTGGGATCAAGGAGTTTAGCAAGTAATCGGGGAAAACTGGGAAGGCATCATACAACTTCAAAAAAATTGACTATAGTGTCTTCCTTAATGTGGCATCCCTTCTTTTAACATAAGTCCAATAGGTTTGAGCTTGCCTCTCAGCATACTCCTGCCTACTGGCTGAAAGTTGAAGTTGTTCTAGGATTTGATGGATGCCACACACTAGCCCCCCTTGTCGAGCTTCTTGAGTCTGTTGAAGCCTTGCTAGATTGGGCGTGTCAATAAACCCCTTGTCAATCAGAATCACATCCTTTGGGGTTTTGGGCACCCATGCCCTATTACACAACATGGTAATCGTATTTGGAAAGAATAATTTGCCCACCTTTTTGCGCCAACAATTGTGAATTTCACTGGAAATTACCTTACCAACGTCAATACTCAGGGATCCCAGAATTGCAAAAACCAGGAGCACTCTATCGTGGGAGACTGTAGAATCATGCGTTGTCGGCGGAAGACGCTGTTTGACGAAACCCAACCAGATGTTTGCTTCGCTCTTCAAATATGCAGCCTGAAACGTGTGTTTTTCTGTCTTTGACAACCTCCACTGAGCCCCTTCAATCCCAACTTCTCTCACAGGCGCATTCAACCGATCATTAGATGGTGCTACCACCATCTCGTTGTAACCGGCGTGTGGAAAATCCTGGAGATTGAATAGAGAGTTAATCACACCTGG
The DNA here is from genome assembly GCA_036850905.1 of Luffa acutangula. Lineage (NCBI taxonomy): Eukaryota > Viridiplantae > Streptophyta > Magnoliopsida > Cucurbitales > Cucurbitaceae > Luffa > Luffa acutangula. The sequence continues at coordinate 25,019,339 of CM072095.1, read as the reverse complement.
GCTCCAATCTAATGCAACCCCTCGAACAATCACATGGAAGCCTTCTTCTTCATCAATGTTCGCGTAGAACTCATGAACAACATTTGAATTTATCGGCTCTGGTTTCATACAGAATTGTTCCTATCCGTGGTTCGTGATCCCTACTCTAAGAAAATGCGGTAGATCTTCTCCAAACTTGATAAGGGTAAAAAATATACCTATTTTACCCTTATATTTAGCTCATTATCTTGTCAAAATTATATGTTTTAGATCAATTTTACTGTTCCCAAGCTCAAAATATGTTGAAGTTGATAAGATAGGGTGTTGAGAGTCACTTTTGTCAAATTATGCTCAATTTTAAGGGAATTTGACTAAGTTTGTTGTTGTGCAGAAAAAGCAGAGGATGCTGGAATTTGCCCAGAAATGTGACCACATTTCTTTAAAAACAAAGGTAGTTCCGAGTCTCTTGCAGGTCGTTTTGAACAAGACTTCTTCGCACCAAACTGACTGTTTTGTCCCCGAAACCGACTAGGCTACCTACCAGCACCTATTTCACAGCTCCTCAACCACTTCCAACACTATATAAGCTCGTGATTCAAAGTCAAATCCAAGCATAACTCATTTGGAAGAAGAGGGTGGTGAAAAAACCCTAGTTGGCGCCTATGAGTAGGGATGCTCGAGGTCCTTCTTAGATGGCTAAATTCTAACCTTAGTTAGACATTAAATCTTAGGGTTTGTAGGGATTTTCACCCATTCCCACTTTGTAAAAGCGAGAGAGTGGAGTGTCGAGCGAACTGTAGAAGGATTGGATAAAATAGAAAAACCCTAGTATTTAGCTATTGTCATTATTTCCAACTTGTGTTACTTTTCATTTATCTGTATTCTTTACATCTTATTTTCAATGAAAAGGTATTCATTTGCACTTTATCCCACCATGAGTAGCTAAATTTCGTTGAGGGGTTCAATATGGTGAATTCCCTTATGGTTCAATAGCTTGAAAGTGTTTTATTGCTTAACTATTGTTCAATGTATGTCATTCTTTATTGAATATCATTATGATCTTGTTGAGTTTAAATTGATCACTTAGACTTTGCATGCTATGTGAGTTTGATCTCAAAAGGGACATACGATGTCGGTTCTCATAAAGGTGATATAGGAGAAAAAGCTCGAAAGAGATTGTTCGTTGGTATAGGGCAAGCTGCCTATGGCACCCTATATCAACTATAGGGTTATAGATTTCATTCATGAATTATCTATGTCGGAGTCGAGTCACAGAAATGTGCATAACGGTACGTGTTTAGCCTTCTAACGGTTCTTGGGAGCAAGGCCAAATAGAAGTTAAATCTAACCCAATACATTGAATAGGATTAAGTTGAATAATCCATGATTAAAGTTATTGCCTTTGGGATACATCCATATTGAATACCTCGTTTTATTTATTATTGTTATTCTTTATTCATTTACTTGTGTTATTTATTTTTCTAAAAATCAACCATCAATCATTTCTCTGGTTACCTGTTTTTAAGCAATCAGTTGAGTAGTTTCTTCTTCAAATATGAATTTCAAATTTAGTCCTCGTGGGATCGATATCGTTGGAATACTTCTAAGGTTTTTCTTACTACGTGTGATAGTGTATACTTGCACTAAGATTGGCTGAATTTATCTTTATTATTATTTATCATCTTATCTCACATCCATCATTCAGCCTCTACCGCACCAAAACCCTCTCTCAAATAGGAAGTCCCTCTTCAGCATCTCCAAATATTTTGCTCTGGCAAGATTGTTGACGAAGTGCTCATACGGCAGTCTTGGTTCCTCCGTCTCAGCCTCCTCTGCTTCGACTGTTGTTTCAGCAACTCCTTTGCCCTTGTCTTCTGGTTGCTTCACCATGACCTCCTCTTAGCCTTCTTTTCAGTTTCCTATTTCTCTTGATCCTCTTTTTTTGTATTCTCCTTTTCAGATTCCGTTGTTGACGGAGATAGAGTGTTTGCACAACATCTGCCTAAACCTGATGTTCTTGGGTTTCTTGACCATTCCCTTGCTCCGACACATCCTCTGCTCGCTTTTCTTGATTTTCCATTTGAGTTTTGACAGTTTGATCTCCCTGTTCTGAATTTTTCCCTTTTATAGGTCTGGTTGGCTGCTTTTCCCCAGCCACTTCTTCCGAAATATCCTCAATCACTTTTCTCACCACTTCTGTTACCTCAGCTTGTTGTTGCCTTTGTAATGTTTTGACCTATCTTTCTCCGGGTGTCTTTCTTCCCTTTGTCTTCTTCTTTGGTGCCTTGGGTGTAATAGGCACTTCCTCCTCTTCAGCGTCTCTCTCTCTCTTCTCCCTCTCATTTTAGCCATCTCAAACTTAAAGTATTTTTTTACTCCCAGTAACGGAAGAAAAGTAGGAGAAAATAGAAAGTGGAGAACAAATGCAAGATGAAGATGAAGAGAAAAGAAAACGTACCAGGGGTTTGGTTAAATAGGGTTCCAGCACTAGTAATCCTAACTGGAAAGATCTGCCCCTTAATAAATAAAATCACCGTTTAATCTTGCATCAAAATCATGAGAATTAAATTCTAATGAACGGTACAATTCATCCCATGGTAAATGCCTGATGTGTTGTCTAATGGCTAGGCCATTGGATCTCCACTGCGCGACACGTGGAAGGTTCAGATGCTCCACGTGTTTTACCTGCCCACAGAAAATTAAATTCCAAACGGTAAAATATTTAACTCTTCAACCAATCCTTTTATATTCTGATGTTATATAACCAAAAGACTGCCAAAACAAACTGATCAGCAAATATTTCCTTCTAGAAGAATCTTTTGTCTGGAAAAATTCAAATTTAAATTCAAACTGCCAAATAATCAAATCAAATCTTATTTTACCGAATAAATTAGGAGATATTATTATAACCATAATCGAATTAAAATAACAAAGATACAACTAAATCAAAATAATCTGATTAAATTAAAAATTAAATCGGCCAAAATTAAAATAAATAAACCGAAAATAAAATCTAAAAAAAATTAAAAATTAAAAAAGAATTAAAATAAATTAGATAAGATAAAAAAGAACAAAATCTAATTCAAAATAATTCAAACTAAAATAAAATAAAATCAATGAAACAAAATAAAATAGCAACAATCACTGGGAGCTAAAATATCGCAATATGAAATGCTCCTGTGAAACTCTCGTTTGCTCATTCTTCAGCCAATTTTAGGGAAGGATATTTCGAACGAAACTCCTCACCTCAATAATGCTTCACTCGCTGTCCATTAACCTTAAACACTCACCCATCTTTTTCATCTCTCAAGGTAATTGCTCCATTAGGAAAAACTTCAATAACAACAAATGGTCCAGGCCATTTAGATTTTAATTTTCCAAGAAACAATTTTAATCTAGAGTTGTAAAGCAAGACTCTCTGGCCCTTAACAAATTCCTTAGGTTTTATTTTCTTATCATGCCACCGCTTTGTCTTTTCTTTATATATTTTTGCATTTTCATAAGAAAACTGGTGAAATTCCTCTAACTCATTTAGCTGCAGCATTCTTATTGCACTTGCATGACTCAAATCAAAATTCAATTTCTTTAAAGCCCAAAACGTTTTATGCTCACGCTCTAACGGTAAATGGAAAGTCTTTCCATACACTAACCTATAGGGAGAAATACCTAAAGGAGTCTTATAGGCTGTCCTATAAGCCCAAAGAGCCTCATCTAACTGAAAAGACCAATCTTTCCTAGATGGATGGACTACTTTCACTAAAATAGATTTACCTTATTATTAACTTCAGCTTGACCATTTGCTTGCAGGTGATAGGGGATAACTATCCTTTGCTTAATTCCATACTTAGCTAAAAGCTTAGCTAAAACATTATTCACAAAGTGTGTACCCTCATTGCTCACAAAGAGCTCTAGGTGTCCCAAATCGCGCAAAACTGTGTGATCGAAGAAACCTTGACACCGTCTTAGCATCATTCTGATGACATGCAATGGCCTCTACCCACTTGGATACGTAGTCAACTGCCAATAAGATAAAAATAGTATCGTTAGAAGGGGAAAGGGCCCCATAAAATCAACACCTCATACATCGAATAATTCCAATTAAAAAATGTAAGTAAGAGGCATTTCATCTCTAGGTCCTAAATTTCCTCTCCTTTGGCAAGCATCACATTGCTTGTACAACCAATGGGCATCCTTAAATAAAGAATGCCAGGAGAATCCACATTGCAAAATCCTCATGGCTGTCCTTTGATCGCTGAAATGACCTCCATACGGGGAAGAGTGACATTGCTACAGGATTTCCTTTGCTTCACCACCTGAAACACATCTTCGAATAATACCATCAGAACACTGTTTATACATAAATGGTTCATCTCAATAAAATAATTTTGCATCATGCTTAAAACTTTGCACCTGCCTCCAGTCCATATCAATAGGAGTTACTCCCTTTACTAAAAAGTTGGCTATATCAGCATACCAAGGAGTATTATTTACTACCTTTACCTCAACAACAAAAAGTTGCTCATCTGGAAATGAATCTGAGATGATAGATTGCGCTAGCAAAGATGATGATGGATCAAGACGAGACAAATGATCTGCAATAACATTTTCTGATCCCTTTCTGTCCTTTATCTCCAAGTCGAACTCCTGCAATAACGAAACCCAACGAATTAGTCTAGGCTTCAATCATCCTTAGACATTAAGTACCTTATTGCTGTTGTTGGGTTTTATGCCCTAAAACTTGTAGATAGTGAATGTAAACAAATTGTATACTTGCTTCAATAAAGTGTTATTGATTTTCTACAATAAAGTGTTATTGTTAAATATTGCACGATTTGACCCAAATCCAATAAACTAAGATCCAAGGTTGTTTGTATGTAACTTGAACTAGTATGTGGGGACATTCGGGGATTGATGTTCAAGTAACAACCTAAAAGGTCTATAGTACAAGGATAAGGTTGGGTACCTTATCCTGGTAACACTATGTGATACGACCCGCTTTGTATTTGATACAGACGTATTGGTCCAAAGCATCCATGTAGTAGACATGCGAGCGAGGGTATCCTATGCAATGAGTTTGCATAAGACCGGACCATGAAATGGTAAACCACTAGATATAACACCGTTAACTAGTTAGGTTACTGTTTCAATAAGATGACCTAGGTAACTTAGTCTTAAATCCTGAGTGTGTCATGAACTCCTTCTCATGAGAGATTGTCCTTTGATTAGCATGGGACATGACAATACAAGAAGGAATTCACTCCTTCCCACTTCTAGGAGAAGTAGATGAGTGTTCCCTTAAGTGGTGACTCCAGGACTTGAACAAAGGGATCTCACCCTCTCACTGACTCGAGAGGGACTTTCTGTTTAATGGTTGGACCATAAACAGGTTGTTCATTAGAGGAGCGCTGATACTTAAGGAGACAGATGTAACATAGGGGTAAAACGATAATTTGACCCAGTTGTGATTACGGACAGTCGTGAAGGATTGACTTACCGGTATAGGTCTATATCCGTGGACACAAAAATGTTCTACAGTGAGAAGAGTTCAACTGTTGGTCTTTAGTAGATTAACCCACAGTTAATAAATATTGGTTAATGTGATTAATAAATTTAATCAGTTAACCTCATATCATTAGAGCTTCTAATCTGTAGGTCCATTAGGTCCCCCTGCTAGCTCGTAAATAGTAATTAGGAACAATTATATCTTGAGAGAATTTGAATAGTTCAAATTCAATTTGGGAATTAAGTTAATTGTATGAGATACAAATTAATATAATGTATAGGGATACACTAAAATATAAAGTCTAATTTGAAATTAAGCTTTATTATTATGAGAGAAATAAATATTTGAAGAAGATCAAATATTAATGTGAATTTGATTCATATTAAATTTATAGGATATAAGAGAATTTGAAGGAGTTCAAATTTTCAAATGAATTTGATTCATATTATAGAATTAATTAATTGAAGACCTGAAATTAAATATATGGTATTTAATTGGGTAATTAATTAATTAACTAATAGAAGATATGAAATTAAATATATGATATTTAATTGGTGATTAATTAATTAAAGAATTAATTAATGGGAAATTAATCAATTATGGAAATGATTAATCACTTATGGAAGTAATTAATCATTTATGGAAATGATTTAATCACTTATGGAAGTGATCAATCATTTATGGAAAAGATTAATCAATTATGGAATTGATTGGTTATGGAAATAATTGATTTTAAATGAATATTTTATTCATGACCTTTCTTTTATAAATAGAATACTAAACCTAGGGTTTAGTTACAACAAAATAAGGCCACAAGAATGCACTCTTCCATTCTCTCTAGCCTCCATATCTACTCTCTCATATTCTCTCAACCAAGAACACAAAGAGGAACTTTTTCCTCTTGTGTTTTTCCGATTCAAGATTGGGTAGTCCCACAACTATGTTTTTAATCTCAGAGTCATAGCGAGGAAGAGCAATTGGTGGTGTCCCAATTATTGACGCTTGGTCCCTATGAAATCAAGAAAGACGTTCTTGATATTTCAGAGACGACAACGACGGTATGTATGTATGCTTCTCCCATTTAGATTAGATCTAAGATTGTATGTTTAGCCTTAATAAATAGATTTAGAATAGTTCTAAGTTTTTTACCAATGTATTGGTATTTTGGTAGAAACAAAATTAACTACGAAACAGTCTAATTGTACTTCCGCTAACGGAATTAGGGAATTTCAATCCTACAGCTACATGATCAGTAAAAACTGTGACTTTGGAACCAACTAAATACTGGCAGAATTTCTCAAAGGCAAACACAATCGCTAACAACTCCTTTTCAGTAGTTGTATAGTTGATTTGAGCCTCATTCAAAACCCTGCTTGCATAATAAATTGTTGGGTTTTATGCCCTAAAACTCGTAGGTAGTGAATGGTGACAAATTGTTCACTTGTATCAATACGTTGCTATCGAGGTTTGTACAATAAAGAGTTATTGTTACTAAAATTGCACAATTTGACCCAAATCCAATAAACTAAGATCCTAGGTTGTTTAGATGAAACTTGAACTAGTATGTGGGGACATACGGGGATCAGTGTTCAAGTAACAACTTAAATGGTCTATAGTATAGGGATAAGGCTGGGTACCTTATCCTGGTAACACTATGTGATACGGCCCACTTTGTATTCGATACAGATGCAATGATCCAAAGCATCCATGTAGGAGACATGCGAGTGGGGGTATCCTGTGCAATGAGTTTGCATAAGACCGGACCGCGAAATAGTAACCACTAGATGTAACACCGTTAACTAGTTTAGGTTTCTATTTCAATAGGATGACCTAGGTAACTCAATCTCAATCCTGAGTCTGTTATGAACTCCTTTTCAGGAGGGATTGTCCTTAGATCTGTATGGGTGAGAGTGGCCAGTTCGCCGACTCAATAATCCTACCATTTCAGGGGCAAGACCGAATGGGGGCTGGGAACATAACAGTACAAGATGGAATTCACTCCTTCCCCTATTGGGGCAAGTAGATGTGTGTTCCCTTAAGGGCTGATTCCGGGTCTTGAACAAGGGCGCCCATCCTCTCCTGGCCCGAGAGGAACTGCTGTTTATTGATTGGATCATAAACAGATTGTTCATTAGAGGAATCAGTGGTACTTAAGGATCCAGAGGTAACCCAGGGGTAAAACGGTAATTTGACCCAACTGGCGTTACGAACACTCGTGAAGGATTGACTTACTGTTATTGGTCGATATCCGTGGACACAAAAATATTCTACAGTGAGAAGAGTGCAGCTGTGGGTCTTTAGTGGAGTGACTCACAGTTAACGAATGTTGACTAACTTGGTTAATGAGTTTAGCCAATTAGTCTCGTATCGTTGGAGCTTCTGATCTGTAGGTCCATTAGGTCCACCTGCTAGCTCGTAAAGGGTTCTGAGGTTAAATAGTCTTGAATAGAATTTGAAGTGTGTTCAAATTCATTGAGGGAATTTTATTGTATATGATACAATTAAAATAATGTATAAAGATACATTATAATATAAGTTTAATTGGTGAATTAAACTTTATATTATAAATTAATTTTGGATATGATTCAAAATTAATTAACGAGAGAATTAAATATTTGAAGGAGTTCAAATATTAAATATGAATTAGATTCATATTGAAACTATAGGTTAAATTTAATGTGAATGAGATTCATATTAAAACTATAGTATATGAGAGAATTATTTGAATAATGATTCAAATAGTAAATTAATTAAATATATGATGTTTAATTAATGAATTAATTAATTGGAGAATTAATTAATTTAATTTAATTAAATGTGATTTGATTAAATTAATTCTATAGTTAATATTAATGTACATTATGATGCACATTAAAACTATAGGTTAAATGAGAGAGATTAAAATTGAATATGATTCAATTGTAATTAAATATTGGATATTTAATTAATGTGGATTCAATTAATGAGATTAATTGAATGACCAATTTAATTCAATTTAATATGATTCAAATTGAATTAAATACCTTATGTTATAATTGATTTAATTACTATTGTTTTAATTAAATTAATTAAATGATTAATATTATTCAATTAATAGACGGCCAAGATCGTTTGGATTAGATCCAACGATCTAGATCTAGTAGGGTAATAACTCCCTCCCCACTTATCGTACAGGGGAGAGGGAGTTGCCCAACTAATCGTTCGTTCTCTCATTTTCTCACGCAGAAGGACAGAGAGAAAACTCCCTCTCAACCCTCTCACTCTCTCAACCAAAAATCACAGCAAGGTGATTCCCTTTCCAAGAAGATTGAGATCCCACAATCTCTGCCTCATGAATCCAAGAGATATAGCGGGTGTTCGCTATTGGTGGTGTTCGTTGGAGAGATCGTTGACGAACTGTTCGTTGAGGAGCATAGTGCTGTGAAGAACGGTCTTCAACAAGTAAGTTCCAAAAATTCTAAATCGTTTAGAATTAGTATTGCATGCTTAATCTAGTTTTAATTTGAGAATCGTTCTAAAATTAATTTTGCCCAACGTATCGGTTTTCTTTAATTGAAATTAAAATTACGACCGGTGAAAACCGCTTCCGCTAGAGGATTCAATTCCTTCAAATGGTATCAGAGCCATTTCGTAATTTTAATTTCGATTTTAGAATTTGCGTTGTGGTTTTTGGTGGGATCGATTTGCATTTTGAATGTGGTTTGCTTTAAAGACTGTTTTGGTATTTTTTGGCATTAGATTTACATTTTTTTTTATGATTTGATCATGTAAGGGCCCATGTTTTTGGGGCAAATTAATGTAAATCGAGTCTTGTAAGTCCGTGTCTAGAAATTTAGGATCAATTTGATGATCGGTGCTCGAATCGGGGTTGAAATCGGAGAAGAATGGCTGCTGGAAACGAAGAACAGAGGCTGTCCAGAGGCGTAGCGTCGCGACCCTGCTCAACGGCGTCGCGACGCTGAAGAACAAGGTGCTGGAAAAATCGGGACAGCGTCGAGACGCTGTGCCTTCAGCGTCTCGACGCTGGTGGTAGTTTCCGAATTCACGGAACGTTGAGCGAATCGTGGGCTGGCAGTTTGATGAGCAGTTACGAAATTAATATTATTTGCGTTCAATAAGTTTCGAACCTTGGCGGCTGGAGTAGTGGTGTGCGCGCGTGTCTGGCATTCTCAAGGTCGTGCGTTTGAGCTGGATAGTAGGCGTTTTTTTTAATTTCGTGTGCAGCTACTGGTTTGATCCGGTTCAGGTGGTGTCTGGTCCGGTTCAAGGTCTTGTTGGGCCGGTTCAAGCAGTTTGGGTCCGGTTTGGGCCATTCTAACACGGTTTGGGCTGGTTCTGAGCGGTTCGAGGCGGTTCAGACCAATTACAAGGCGGTTTAGGGCTAGATTTTGAATTATTAATGTAATTTTTCATTATTTTTGCCCTATGCCAAAATACCGGTCTTTATAGCTATTTATTGCTTTATGAATGTCATTTAGCTAGATCCCACCATAGGTTAAACATGTTACATGCATATTTATGTTATAAATGTTATAATATATGATAATTATGCATGAACTTAAATTTCATGAGTTATTTAGTATAATTGTTATATTAAATATATGAAATTGGAAAAGCATGATGCATGACATTAATTAGATAAATATAAAATGTTATATTTATATTAATGTAGCATGCATGCTTAGATTTATTTTCATGAGTATTAATATAATAGTTATATTATGAATGGAAATAAATTTCAATGCTTGATTTTCATGTATAATTTTAATATAAATTGTTATATTAATTTAATGAAAATGGAATAGCATTGAGCATGACATTAATTAGATTAATATAAGAGTTATATTATATTAATGTCGACATTCATGTAATTTTAATTTCGTGGATGATTAATTAATATAATCGATATTAATTAAATGAAATTGAAATTGCATGAAGCATGACACCACTTTAGATTAATATAATTGTTATATTATCGGCGTCATGAGCGTTATGGTGTGTAATAATTTGAATTAGATTGTTATTATGAAACACCATAGAAGCATGTTATAGGGCTAATTATTAAAATTTTATAATAGTTATAAAATTGATTAGAAACCGTCAACCTATAACAAAGAGTTGCATGCAAACATAGGACCTTAGGTTAAAATGAAATTAATTTTAAATTGTTTAAAATTAATTAGACCTAAGCTCATTTTAATTCTAATAGGATTAGAATTATTTTCTTACTTAGTATTAAAATAGTTTTAATGCACTAAGTAGGAAGAACATTACTATGGTTATAAGGGAACTCTCCTGGTGAAGTTCTGTCTAGGCAGGGGGTATTTAAGTTGACGGTTACGGAACACCTCCTACCTGGGAACAGATCCGGAACCTGAGTTGAATTAATCATAGTCTAATGTTAGCATGCAATGTCACTAGGTAATTAAAAGAGTTTAATTCACCTAGACATTAGAGTAAAGACCTCTATATAAGAGTTATATTCAGGCATAGACTTAGATAGATTCATTTAGCCGGAATTTACCTAAGTAATAGACCCTTAAATTATAAAAATACTTAGTGGGAGGAAATATGACAAAACAAGATTTTCATAAATCAAGTTTTGCTCTCACGTCCTCAAGAGTTCACATCGTGAGGTCCATGCTTGGCCTCGAGTCACCCTGGGAGTGACCCCCTACGGATGGTGTTTGCATGGATCAATATCAAGGTGAATGAGGGAGTATTTTATAGTAAGTGGGAGCAGGACACGTGTCAACGTATCCTACGGTCTCCTCCATTAGGTTGCACCGTGAGATTCCTATAATCTGCCTGCGAGTCGCCCTGGGAGCGATCACCCTACGGAGGGTTTGATCATGGGATTCGGAACAACGCAAACTCCAGAAATGGATAGGGTTTCTTAGGTCCATTCCCAACTTTGACTTTCCCTACAGTAGCATTGTTGGGGCCGACCTCTGGAATCTGAAAATGGAGGGTCACACTTACGGGAAATCGTTAAGGTGTTAATGGTTTCCTGACCGAAAAAAACGGTAGCTAAAATCTATTGGAATATGAGTTATTCTGGTAATAGGGATTGGTTGAGATTGTCTCAATTCAGAGGAGGAGTGGCTGACTGCCCTACGGTAGTTGTTGCTCTAAACCTCTGAAGTATCGTTGCAAAAAAATGTATCATATATTTGGGTCGATGATTACTTTTGCTAAATTGATTGGATTAAAACAATATTATTTTGTGTAATGGGTTTAGTGCAAAACAAGTAATTTGTTGTTTCAGTGATAATTCCTATGTGCATTGTCTTACGCCAATTGATAACGGTTTTAGATACAACTAGCTTAAACGACAAACTTGTGGTAAATGATTTTAGATTAGTTTTGAGTGAGGAATGTCCTCAGGCCCAAATGTCTAGTTCATCTTGAATCGTTTATGATGATTATGACATTAACTGGCTAGCCAATGTCGATGACAATGAATGTGATTTATTGGTCATTGAAACGTGCATAATGGAAAATGAGGATACAGCCTGAATTTTTAATTTAGGTGCCACTTATCACGTTTGTTTTTTCCTTTCAAGGAATAAGCTCATGGCAATTGTTGCAAACAGGTGACTCTCAGATTTTGATCTGGAGAGTATATCTCGGCTTTGGCAGAGGGAACATTAAGTTATTTTATCTAGTGGGAGAAAATACACATTATTAGATAATGTGTATGTATTTCCTAAAGATTAACAGAAATTTGATTTCTATAACGTATATGCTGGGACAATGCTACTCTATACCTTTCTCTGCTAACGCAGTTTTATTTTAAGAAAGGGAGTTGACATTTGTTCAGCTTTACTGGAAAATAACTTATGTGTTTTAAGACTAATCGAGAGTAAAGCAAGTCATGAGCACTAAGTTGCTTAAGATTGCTTATACTCAAAGAAATAAAGGCAAAGGATATCTCCTAAAGGAAATACCTTTCTTTGGTTCTTAAGGTTAGGCTATTTTGATCTCAATATGATTGAGGGCTTAGTCTAGAGTATACTTCTAAGTTAGTTAGAAGAAGACTCTCTAATACCAATTAAGTCATGCCTTATGGGCAATATGACTAATAGATCTTTTACTGGAAAAGAACTAAAGAGCCAAAGAATCCTTGAAGCTTATACATTTGGATCCTTGTGGTCCAGTATGTTAAAGCAGTGGGAGGGTATGAATAATTAATCTCGTTTATAGATGATTATTCAAAGGTATGAATATCTCTACCTAATGCAATTTAAGTCTAAAGCTCTTGAGATATTCGAAGGGGTTTAAGACTGAAGTTGGAAACTTGTTAGGTGAGATAATAAAAAACACTTTGATCTGATCAATGTGTTGAGTATAGGGACTTGAGATTCTAAGACTATTTGATAGTTCATGGAATCACATCCTAAATCTCCGTTAGGAGTATTAGAACCCTATTGGATATGGTTCAATCCATATTGAGCTGCTCAATTGCCTGTCTCGTTTTGGGGTCATGAAGTGTTGACTTCATTACATACTTTGTAGGTTACCTCAAAGGAAACGAGGAGTGGATATTTCTTCAATCCACAAGAGAATTACGAATTTGTATTTGACAAATGCTACATTCTCGAAAGAAGACCAAATGAGCAATCATAAACCACAAAGTAAAGTAAGTTTGAGTGTATTAACTAATGAAGCTACAGAAAAATCAACAAGAGTTGTTGATAAGACTGGTTATTCAATAAGAGTTGTTGATAAGGCCAGTGTTTTTTTGTCAAGTCACATCCATCTCAAGAGTTGAGAATGCCTTGATGTAGTGGGAGAGTTGTTTTATAACCTGACCGTTACATGGGCTTATTTGAAGTTCAAGTCGTCATTCTTGATGATGAAATAGTGGATTCATTATCTTTTAGAAAGAAAATGAATGATGTTGACAAGGACCAATGGTTTAAAGCCATGGACCTGGAAATGAAGTCTTTGTATTTCAATTCCATCTGGGATCTTGTACATCTGCTTGATGGGTAACACCTATTGGTTACAAGTGGATTTACAAGAGGAAACAGGGCATTTAAGGTCTCAACCAGAAAGGTCAATTGAGCAAGATTAATAGCAAAAGAGTTTGCAAGCTTAAGTGATCCATTAATGGATTGACCTAAGCATTTCGATCTTGGAATATATGATTTGATACGGTGATCAGATCTTTTGGCTTTAATCAAGACATTGATGAGTCTTGTATCTACGAGAAGATCGTCAGTAGTACAGTAGCTTTCTTCATGTTGTATGTGATTGATATCCTACTCATTTTGAATAAGTAGGTTAACTTATTGACATAAAAAGTGACTAGCAACTCATTTCCAAATAAAAGTTGGGAGAAGCTTAGTTTGTTCTTATGTTCTAAATTGTTTAAAACAGAAAGAACACAATGCTAGCCATGGTTCAAGCGTTTTATATCTATAAATGTTGATTAGATATGAGATGCAGAATTCTATGAAGGGTTCATGACCTTTCAGGGTAGAACTCTTTTGTCTAAGGAACTGTGTTCTTAGACACCTCAAGGAGTTGAGGAATGCCCTATGCAATAGGCAATGTCAGTGAGTATCAATCTAATCTAGGATATGATCACTGGAGAACCGTTAATTATATTCTCAAGTATCTTTGGAGAATGAGGAACTATATGCTCGTGTATGGCGCTAAGGATTTGATCCTTACAGGATACACTGACACAGACGGTAAGGATTTGATGAAATCTACATCAGTGTCTGTCTTCACTCTTAAATAGAGGAGATATAGTATGGCCTCGCATCAAGCTAGGATGCAATGCAGAATCGACCTATAGGCCGAAAACTACGCTGTTTGTGAAGCAGCGATCGAGGCTGTAAGACTTGGAAAGTTCATGGTTGATTTGGAAAGTGTTCCAGATATGAACTTACCTAAGACTAGACAAGCTTGCACATTGAATTGAATGAAAGAATTGCTGATCATTCACGAGGGCTCTCTCGGCTAATGTGTATGAGGGTCATCTAGATGGTCTAGATCTACGAGATAAGTACAAAGATGTAATCTAGGGCAAGTGGGAGAAATGTAATGGGTATAGTGGATGCCCTAGTTTATTGTATTTGTACATAGTATATATACGTTTTATGTATTATACATGTATCTATACACCCATTGTCATGATAGATTATTGTACATCCCACTAAGCTAGAGTTTTAGTTCAAGTGAGAGTTGTTGGGTTTTATGCCCTAAAACTCGTAGGTAGTGAATGGTGACAAATTGTTCACTTGTATCAATACGTTGCTATTGAGGTTTGTACAATAAAGAGTTATTGTTACTAAAATTGCACAATTTGACCCAAATCCAATAAACTAAGATCCTAGGTTGTTTAGATGAAACTTGAACTAGTATGTGGGGACATACGGGGATTAGTGTTCAAGTAACAACTTAAATGGTCTATAGTATAGGGATAAGGCTGGGTACCTTATCCTGGTAACACTATGTGATACGGCCCACTTTGTATTCGATACAGATGCAATGATCCAAAGCATCCATGTAGGAGACATGCGAGTGGGGGTATCCTGTGCAATGAGTTTGCATAAGACCGGACCGCGAAATAGTAACCACTAGATGTAACACCGTTAACTAGTTTAGGTTTCTATTTCAATAGGATGACCTAGGTAACTCAATCTCAATCCTGAGTCTGTTATGAACTCCTTTTCAGGAGGGATTGTCCTTAGATCTGTATGGGTGAGAGTGGCCAGTTCGCCGACTCAATAATCCTACCATTTCAGGGGCAAGACCGAACGGGGGCTGGGAACATAACAGTACAAGATGGAATTCACTCCTTCCCCTATTGGGGAAAGTAGATGTGTGTTCCCTTAAGGGCTGATTCCGGGTCTTGAACAAGGGCGCCCATCCTCTCCTGGCCCGAGAGGAACTGCTGTTTATTGATTGGATCATAAACAGATTGTTCATTAGAGGAATCAGTGGTACTTAAGGATCCAGAGGTAACCCAGGGGTAAAACGGTAATTTGACCCAGCTGGCGTTACGAACACTCGTGAAGGATTGACTTACTGTTATTGGTCGATATCCGTGGACACAGAAATATTCTACAGTGAGAAGAGTGCAGTTGTGGGTCTTTAGTGGAGTGACTCACAGTTAACGAATGTTGACTAACTTGGTTAATGAGTTTAGCCAATTAGTCTCGTATCGTTGGAGCTTCTGATCTGTAGGTCCATTAGGTCCACCTGCTAGCTCGTAAAGGGTTCTGAGGTTAAATAGTCTTGAATAGAATTTGAAGTGTGTTCAAATTCATTGAGGGAATTTTATTGTA
Source organism: Luffa acutangula (assembly GCA_036850905.1). Classification (NCBI taxonomy): domain Eukaryota; kingdom Viridiplantae; phylum Streptophyta; class Magnoliopsida; order Cucurbitales; family Cucurbitaceae; genus Luffa; species Luffa acutangula. The sequence continues at coordinate 25,003,553 of CM072095.1, read as the reverse complement.
TATGATACAATTAAAATAATGTATAAAGATACATTATAATATAAGTTTAATTGGTGAATTAAACTTTATATTATAAATTAATTTTGGATATGATTCAAAATTAATTAACGAGAGAATTAAATATTTGAAGGAGTTCAAATATTAAATATGAATTAGATTCATATTGAAACTATAGGTTAAATTTAATGTGAATGAGATTCATATTAAAACTATAGTATATGAGAGAATTATTTGAATAATGATTCAAATAGTAAATTAATTAAATATATGATGTTTAATTAATGAATTAATTAATTGGAGAATTAATTAATTTAATTTAATTAAATGTGATTTGATTAAATTAATTCTATAGTTAATATTAATGTACATTATGATGCACATTAAAACTATAGGTTAAATGAGAGAGATTAAAATTGAATATGATTCAATTGTAATTAAATATTGGATATTTAATTAATGTGGATTCAATTAATGAGATTAATTGAATGGCCAATTTAATTCAATTTAATATGATTCAAATTGAATTAAATACCTTATGTTATAATTGATTTAATTAATATTGTTTTAATTAAATTAATTATAATTAATTAATTAATTAAATGATTAATATTATTCAATTAATAGACGGCCAAGATCGTTTGGATTAGATCCAACGATCTAGATCTAGTAGGGTAATAACTCCCTCCCCACTTATCGTACAGGGGAGAGGGAGTTGCCCAACTAATCGTTCATTCTCTCATTTTCTCACGCAGAAGGACAGAGAGAAAACTCCCTCTCAACCCTCTCACTCTCTCAACCAAAAATCACAGCAAGGTGATTCCCTTCCAAAGAAGATTGAGATCCCACAATCTCTGCCTCATGAATCCAAGAGATATAGCGGGTGTTCGCTATTGGTGGTGTTCGTTGGAGAGATCGTTGACGAATTGTTCGTTGAGGAGCATAGTGCTGTGAAGAACGGTCTTCAACAAGTAAGTTCCAAAAATTCTAAATCGTTTAGAATTAGTATTGCATGCTTAATCTAGTTTTAATTTGAGAATCGTTCTAAAATTAATTTTGCCCAACGTATCGGTTTTCTTTAATTGAAATTAAAATTACGATCGGTGAAAACCGCTTCCGCTAGAGGATTCAATTCCTTCATAAATAGCATGGATAACTTTGCCCTGCTTTTGCCCCGACATTGCATCTACTACAAAATCATTGGCATCGCACATCACCTCGAATGGCAAACTCCAGTTGGGTGCACAAAGAATGGGGGTTGAGATCAAAGCAGTTTTTAAAGTCTCAAAAGGCTTCCTACAGTCTGCATCAAAGTGAAAAACACTATCAGCACAGAATAATTTACAAAGAGGTTTACTAATTTTGGAAAAATCCTTTATGAACCTTCTATAAAATCATACATGACCTATAAAGCTATGAATCCCTTTAACTGAATTCGTTGGTTCTAATTTCTCAATAATCTCTATTTTTGCTCGATCAACTTCTAGACTTCTCTTTGAAATTTTATGACCTAACACTCTTCCCTCATTTACCATGAAGTGGCATTTCTTCGAATTAAGAACTAGATGAGTATCCTCACATCTCTTTAACACCTTACCTAAATTATTCAAACAATGCTAAAAATACCCTCCAAAGACTGAAAAGTCGTCCATAAATACTTAAACAGTGGACTCAATCATACCAGAAAAAATTGCTAACATACACCGCTGGAGCATTGCGAAGGCCAAAAGCCATTCGTCTGAAGGCAAACGTCCCACAAGGACAGGTGAAAATGGTTTTTTCTTAATCCTCAGGAGCAATGGTAATCTGGTTATACCCAGTATAACAATCCAAGAAACAGTAGTAAGCTTGACCAGCCAACCTATCCAACATCTGGTTAATAAATGGTAGAGGGAAATTGTCCTTACGGGTGGCTTTGTTAAGCCTCCTATAATCCATACAAACCCTCCAACCAATTACTGTCCTGGTGGTGATCAACTCATTGTCCTTATCAGTCACTACCATAACACCTCCTTTCTTAGGAACACATTGGACAGGGCTTACCCAATTGCTATATGCAATTGGATAAATAGTCCCAACATCCAACCATTTAATCACCTCCTTCTTAACAACCTCTTTCATTGCAGGGTTAAGCCTTCTATGTTGCTCAATACTCCTAAAGGATACCTCCTATAGAGTGATTTTATGCATACAGAAAGATGGGCTAATTCCTTGAATGTCAGCCAATGTCCAACCTATTGCTTTGCGATATTGCTGCAGCAACTTTATTAAGGCCTCTTCATCCTTCAACATTAAATCTGATGCAACAACAATGTGCAACGTCTCACCCTCCCCAAGATACACATAGGTGCCTCAATCAAGGATGGCTTAATAGGGGGACCCTTCCTTTCACCCAAATCCAAAGACTCAAAAGCATCCTCACACCTAGAAAACTTCTTTTTCATTTTTTCTTTCTAAAGTACAAACTTCTAAATATTCTACACTAATCTCTCCATGATCTTCCAAATGTTTATTTGTCAAATCCTCAATTGTTGTGTCAACAGTTGTGTTCTCCAGAATCAGAATGAAAGAACAATCTACCACTTCATCTGGATACTTCATGGCCTTAAAAACATTAAACTTCACTTCTTCATTATAAGCCCTCATTGTTAATTCCCCTTTCTGAACATCTATCAATGCCCTACCAGTAGCAAAAAATGGACGACCAAGAATAATTGGGACATCTTTATCTGCATCATAATCTAAGATAATAAAATCAACAGGAAATATGAATTTATCTACTCTCACTAAGTCATCCTCAATTTTACCCTCTGGATATGTAATAGACCTATCAGCTAGTTGGAGTATGATTGTGGTTGGCCTAGCTTCACCAATACCTAGCTTTCGATGGACTGAAAGAGGCATAAGGTTAATGTCTGCGCCTAAATCACAGAGTGCTCTACCCAATTATTTTCCACCTATAGAGACAAGAATAGTAAATGACCCTAGATCCTTAGCCTTGGTTGGTAGCCCATTCTTAAGAATAGCACTACATTCCTCAGTAAGAGATACAATTTCAAATTCTCCTAACCTTTTCTTTTTAGTCAAGATATCCTTAAGAAATTTTGCATAATTTGACATTTTCTCTATAAATTCTACTAAAGGGATATTTATATGCAATTGTTTAAAAATTTCTAAAAACTTTTTAAATTGACCATCCTGATTCTTAGGCTTTTTTCTTTGTGGGAAAGGTAGAGGTGGTACATAAGGTGGGGGTGGTACATAAGGTGGTTCTACATCTGGAACAGAACTAGATGCTCAACCATTATTATTGTTGCCTCCATCATTTTTACAAGAATCAAACTCTTTCTCAACAACAACACTTTTATCACTATTCTTCTCTACATCCTGGGGTTTACTAGGTTCTTTTCTCTCTTCAAGTGGCTTACCACTTCTTAGAGTCACTGCCTGCACCTGCTCCTTACCTTCCCTTCTAAGGTGCTTAGTATCTGCAGGAAGTTTCCTTTGAGGTGTTGCCTTCAGCTCATTCGCTAGCTGACCCATTTGCAATTCCAGGGCTCTCATTGAAGCATGGTTACTTTGAATTGTGGCATCTGTACGAGCCATATATTCTTTCATCATTGCCTCAAGAGAACTCTCTGAGTTTTGCTAAGACAAAGCCTGCTTATTTTGCTGGGGCAATGCTTGTGATTTAACAAATCCTGACTAGTTCACCTTTTACCGTGCTTGGGGGACTTGCGAATTGCTTCCTTGTCCTCCCCAGGCAAAGTTGGGGTGGTTGCGCTAACCTGGATTATAAAAGTTAGAATAGGGGTTATTCCCTTGATCACCTATAAAAAAACATAGAAGTTGGATTGTTGAGGCAAAACTCATAGCTGTGTTCTTCACCACAATAGACACATGATTCTTTTGTAACTTGATTTACCACTACAGCAGGCTTCACCACTGGTGCCTGTGGAACATGACTAACCACTGTTACATTTTTAAGAGCGTTAGCTAACATTGCAATATTAGCCCTAATGGTAGACACACCATCAACTTCTAACACACTCTTAACTTTTTTATTTGAGCCTCTAACATTTGACAACTGACAACTATTGGTTGATATTCTCTCTAAAATCTTATGGGCTTCATTAAAGGTTTTTGCCAAAAGGGCCCCTCCCGCAGAAGCATCAACCATACTTTAGGTTGCTACGTTTAGCTCATTGTAAAATGTTTCCATTTGGATACAATAAGGTAAACCATGGTGGGGACACTTTCGCAAAAGCTCCTTAAACCTCTCTCAAGCCTCACTCAAAGTTTTATCTTCGAGTTGCCTAAATCCCACTATTGTAGGTGTTAATATCACACATGCGGAAGCAATTTTGGATCTTAGGCACACAATTTGATCAATTTAATTCTTGAAGTCATGTTGTTCATAAGAACCAAAAACAGAGTAATAAGGTACCTACCTCTTGAAGCTCCCAATTCGTATAATCCGATGCTTTATAATTCACACGAACAGCTTTTGGACAACCACTTGGATCCTCTCTACTATCCTCAAGCCTTGGAACGGATTGTGGGATCCTCAATTGATAGAAATTGGAAAGGAAAGCTTATGGGTATAAGCAAACTTGAAAGTATGAATATGGAAGTTCTTGGGAGAACTTTGGCAGCATTATAGAGGAAAATCATGCACAAGAATTGCACCAAAAATTGACAGCAATTTGGGAGTGATTTGAGTCATGGATTAGGTGGTGCAAGAAGGCTAATCTAAGGTGATTAGTCACTAAGCACCATCTCCAAAAATTACCAACTTTTTTTTAATTTCTTTTAAATTCAAAATTTGTAATTTAAACCATAAATCTGAATAATCCCACTTAATTGTAATTTTATTTTAATTTAAATAAAACTTATTTAATTTAAAATAAAATCAATTAATTTACTAGCTTATATTAAATTAATACCACTTGTGCAATCTTGGTTTTTCTCCCAACGAAATTTCTCGAACATGAATCTTTATTCACGTGTTTAATATTTAAATCATATTTAAATATGTCCAACTCTCATTTTAAGTTTAATTCGTAATTAAACTAATATGTCGTTGAATATCGTATATAAGCGACTTTTGTATCCTTTTCTGAAATTGATCGTTTCAAATATTAACCTATCATATTGTTCCAAGTTTTATTCCTATTGAGCTAGTAGAGGGACCTAATGGACCTACAGATCATGGGCTCCAACGAAATGATGATAACCGATTAATCTCATTAACCTAGTCATTCATCATTCGTTAGCTTCCGGGACACTCCACTATAGCCCGTAGCTGCACTCCCCTCACTGTAGATATATTTCTTGTCTACTTTAGATAACCATGATTAGTAAGTCGACCCTTCACCGATTGTTCGTAACTAGAGCTAGGTCAAATGTCCGTTTTACCCCTATAGTTACATCTTGTTCCTTAAGTTCCAATGATCCTCTAATGAACAACTAGTTCGCGATACAATCACTGAACCAAGTCCCTCTCAAGGTTATGAGAGGGCGGGGCCACTTTGTTCAAGACTCGGAGTTAGCACTTAAGAGAACATCCTTTACTAACCCTAAAACGGGTAGCAGTGAATTCCATCTTGCAAAGCTATGTCCCCAGCTATCAATGTAGTCTTATCCCCAAAATGGTAGCACTACTACAAAAACAACCTTTAATGACGGACAAAAAAAAGGGGGTGGGACCTTTAATGACGGACGAAAAACGCGCGCCACTTTTAATGTCGGACGCACGTTTTTCCGAAAAAACAGACCTTTAATGACGGGCATTGCCCGTCATTAAAAAATACCTTTAATGGCGGGCATCGCCCGCCATTAAAAGCCCAGTTATATATACATATATTTAAAAAAAATGATAAAACGCCCAGATTACACTTTTCTCTCTCCCCGAAAAGTTTCGAAAAGCCCTAGCCTCTCTTCTTTAACATTTGGCTGCCGCAACTTCCGTTCCTCCCTTCTTCAACCTTCAGCCGTCGTAGGTTCCGTTCATCCCTTCTTCAACCTTCGACCATTCCTCTCTTCTTCAACATTCGGTCGCTGCAGCCGTCCTTCGTCCCTTCGGCCGCCGGAGCTCTCTTCCTCTTGTCTTCAACCCACGACGGCGAACCTCAGCAACGACAGTTGAATCTTCACCGGCGACGACTGGACGACGACCAAAGACTTGTTTGCGTGGACGGCGACTGAATCTTCACCAGCATCGTGCGTTAAAACTGAAGGTGACTGGTTTGATTTTATCATTTTTTTTTGCTTTCAATTCGTGGCCCAACTCTCCCAATTTCTCTCTACCCTACCTCTGCTGGTAATTTCAATATTGATTTGCTCTGCCTTTGCGTTAAAACCGAAGATGACTGGTTTGATTTGGTTTTGATTGGTTTAAATTTTAATATTGATTTGGTCTCTAAAATTTTGAACTTCTTTTTATGTATATTTTCTATATCAGTTAATGTTGACCTTTTATGTTGGGTATAATTTTATTTTGGAATTGAAAGGTCTTTGGGTTTCCAGAGGGGAAGGGGAAGAAGGAGGCGGAGGGGAGAGTTGGGTTTTTGGCTCTCAATTTGACCTTGTATGGTTGTTTAGTTATTGTTGTTGAATAATTGTGGTATTATTGTTAAAATTATAATAAATAAAGTGGACCCATTTAGTTAGATATACTTACTAAATTTGTATATATAAATATGTATACAAAAAAGAATACTTCTTTTCTTGGAAAAGTTTTTTCTTTTGATAGAGTTTTTTTTTTTTTTTTTTTTAACTATCACTACAAAGATAGAAACATGGTGAGTTAAAGATTTGAAATAGTTTAAATTAATCAGATTTTCCATTGTAATAATATAATGATGATAATAAAATAGAGTTACTTAGAATGAAGAAAATAAATGTTATATATATAATACTACTATATGACCTATTTATAATTAGCTATGCAGCTTTTATGAATGAAGTGAGGTCTCAATCTTATCTGTTCATTATTGTGGAATTTTACTTAAAGAACAAAATTAGTTTTTTGGTTCCATGTGTTTTAATCAAAACAACGTCTTTATTTTCGATCAAAGTGCATATTTTTTAACTTACCGAACTCTCACATGAGTAAAATGAAACGTTATATTTTTGTGAAGCTCATCAGGTGCATTCATAAATGATTTGTCTAGTTAGATTATTATTGTTATTCTACATCATCGGTAGAGATGTTTGCTAAACTTTCATTATCGGATGAAACTAAAGCTAAAACATAGGGACAAAATTTAAGGATATAGAAAATTTGAACACAACCATAGTTTAGTTTATTGAAAATTTCACACAAATAATAGTGACCACAAAGTCACACATTAATTAGAATGAGGTTTAATTATGAAATAATCTTGTTTTAAATCAAACTTAATGCTTCCCATGTTGTTTTTAAGTCTTTGTGTTTTCTTCCTTTGTGAAAGCCAACAAATGAATGTGTGAAATTCGTGGTATTTTGCCCAAACTTGTTAGATATGCGATTATTCGTTTATGGTTGTTCTTCAATGCTATATGTAGTAAAACGATTGATTCATCTAAGCTAAAAGGCTTGCAAGAGGATGTAGTAGTCACTTTATGTTTGTTAGAAAAGTATTTTACACCGGCATTCTTCACAATAATGGTACACCTTGTCGTGCATCTTGTAAAAGAGATTGAATTTTGTGGACCGATTTATTTGAGGTGGATGTATCCTTTTAAACGATATATGAAAGTACTCAAAGGTTATGTACGAAATAGACATCGACCAGAAGGATGCATTGAAGAAAATTATATTGTGGAGGAAGCTGTAGAGTTTTGTTCTGAATTTCTCTCTAGAGTTGATTCTATTGGATTACGCTCATCGACAAGGAAAGACAACTCAGAAAGTGATAGACCGCTGTCTGTTGCTTCTTATATCAAACCAAGTAAGGATCAGTTAAATCAAGCTCATCTTTTTGTCCTTCAAAATGTAAATGATGTGCTTCCATATGTAGGGTACGTAAATCTCAATCATTTCACATAACTTTTATGATTGTGTGATAATGCAATAACTATGTCATTTTAATATAAATCCAACAGGCAACACATGAAAACTTTGTCAAAATTCAATCCCACTAGATCTAAAAGCAAAAAGTGGCTTCAAAATGAACATAATCGCACATTTAGTGGTTGGTTGTGCGATCGGGTAATCTAATAAGTCATTCTCTTAAAGATATGATTTCATGTTTAACAACTAATTAATTTAGGAATGAATCTCAGGTTGCACTTGCTCTTGAGGTGCCGAACAACACCGTATCATCTTCTTTGAGATGGATAGCTCACGGGCCTCGTCTAGATGTAGCCACATATTGTGGTTATGTGGTTAATGGTATTCGCTATCATACAAAGAAGCGTGATGATATCAGGAATGTACAAAACAGTGGTGTTATGTTAATTGCGAGTACTATGCAAGTTTCTAGTGCCAAAGACAAAAATCTCATTATGTCAGACATGACCTTTTACGGTGTCATACAAGAAATATGGGAACTTGATTATCATGATTTAACCGTTGTTTTATTCAAATGTGATTGGGTTGAGAACAATAATGGTCTTAAAATAGATGACCTTGGGTTTACAACTGTGGGACCTAAATCGTATTGGACATAAATCAGACTCGTTTATTTTAGCCTCTCAAGCTAGACAAGTGTTTTACGTACGAGATCCTCTTAATCCTCGTTGGTCTGTTGTATTAACACATTCACAAAGAATAATAGAAGAAGATTTCTATGAAGACGAAATAGTAGATATTATCCAAGATTGTGGGTATGGTGTGGTCGATAGAATGCCTAATATTGATGTATTTCATGAAAACGACGAAATTTCATCTACATATGTGAGAAATGATTGTGAGGGCACATGGATTGATAACTAATGTATTGAATGCGGTATGTCATTTGGTTGTTTATTTACGCAATTTTATTATGATAAATATCATATAAATTAAATATATCTTATGTTGTATATTTTTTGTTTTTTTTGTAGATTGTTAATATGAGTGGTTCAAGCAGTAACAGTGATGGTGAAGGTCACGTTACTATTCATATGGAGGACAGACCGCCTGCTGGACGAGGTGTCACTATTATGCGTGAGTTGGCAGGCGTACGAAATTCTTGACAACACTTGGTTGTTGAATACAACAGTCAAGATCAGGCTGTTGGTAAAAATGCAAACAAAATGCAAAGTTTCATCGGAGTTTGTGTCAGACAACAAATTCCATTGACTTATGACAATTGGAACAAAATTCCAAAAGAGTTAAAAGAAAAAATATTTGATTGTGTAGAGGTAAGAGTTGTTTGTTTATTATGTCATTAGGTTTATGTATTTTATTCAATTTCTAACTATGTTATGTATTTTATTTCATGCAGATGTCATTCGTCGTGGACCCCAGGTCCAAACATGCTATCATTCAATCAACATCGTCGAAGTTTCGAAGTTTCCGGTACTATTTGACTCAGAAGTATATACTTCCATTCATGAATACACCAGAATTGTTGCAGAGACCTCCTGAGAGATATTCACATATTGATCAAGATCAGTGGATTCAATTTGTTAATTCGAGATTATCTGAGGAGTGGAAGGTAAATATATTATACTTATTACTTTTAAATTTAGTACAATTATTTTAGTTATTTCATTTAAGTATCTTTTGTCGTGTAGACACTTAGTGGTATTCAAAAAGAAAGAAGGGAGAAACTTAAATACAATCATCATATATATCGTAAGGGATATGCTAACCTGGCCAAAGAACTAATAAGTAATGTTGTTTAGGTTACATTGTGTATGAAGACAATATGTTTATGCTAATTAATAATGCATATGTTAAAATAGGAATTGTCAGATGATCCTAGCAATCGAGCCACTTTATGGAAGGAAGAAAGAAAAGGAAAAAATAAGGAATATTTTGATGACGACACTATAGAATGTGTTAATCGCATTGTAAGTATATTAAGAAGGATATGATGTGAACTTTAAATTACATGTTTTCTAATCATGTGATACTTGGAAATGCTTTCGACAGGATGAGCTAGCCGCAACAAATCAAGGTCAAGATATACTTACTGAAGCATTAGGTACGCCAGAACATAGAGGGCGTGTTAGAGGAGTGGGTGAGTTTGTTTCACCATCTGTCTACTTCAATATTCTTAAAAGGACATCAAACTTGGGTACACAATCCCAAAGCAAGGGTAAATTGGAAGGCAGTGGTTCGAGAAAGTCAACAGAGGTAGAAAGTAAAACTTCCAAGACAAAGAAAAGGAAAGGAGATTGTTGAAGAGCCAGAAGAGGTGTTCAAGTCAGAAGAAGTGTTAGAGGTAATGAACTAGTAATCAGGGTCACCTACTTGCTTTGGTTATGAAATGATATAGTCTTTTACATTATGATTAAGATTTAGAGTTTTTGTTAATTGATGCTATGAGACCTGACTCGTATAGTGCATAGGTTGTGAAATCTGAATTGAAGTTTGAAGGAATTGGTTTGAGGATATAGAAGTGTTATTTTGTATTTGGCAGGTGAGAAATTTTTGGGATAGTCAGTTTTATGTCGTTATGCTGCCGAAATTTTCGGTGCACTCGGTTGTAACTCTACATTCTTGTGTAGTTAACCATAAAATGTGACACTTAACATTTTTTTCATTTAATAATGTTTGAAGGGTACACCATGTCGCTTGGCTGTAAATTCAATGGATAACATTGTTGCCATAGGCACAATGTATAAATCTAGTGTCGGATGCCCAACGATTCATGGAGTACCACTAGGAGCCAATAATGTTTGAGTGGTGGTGGATATGATCACAGGCGAAGATGTTCTCATACCAATTCTTGTGGTTGGAGAAATAGAGACGCTTAGTCAAGCAAAGGGTAGCTTCGTGGCATGGCCCCGCGAGCTTGTGATTTTCAATAACAAGAAAAAGGTATGTATGTCTTCTTCAACTTAAATGTACATGTTTTGTTTTCCTTATTTACATATTGTAATTATGTTTGTGTTAGGTATGTTCTCCGGCAAAACCTAAAAGGAATGTGTCCGTTGCACAATCTTCCGAACATACAAATATCCACGTTACCATCAAGTTGTTGAATCTATATGTCGTTATTTCCATGGGAGGGGATGACACAATTCCTATCAAATTGAGTGACACCATTTTTGCAGAGGATAAAACAATTTACGTACATCGTGATGTGTTGGGTTCCTAGAGTGAGTAAAAATATGGTATAAAAGACTCTAGAATTCCTATGCAAGTATACACAGTCTGCAGCAAGTAATATTATCAATCTGAGTCCTGAATTAGTTTCCACTTTACCTATTTTGTGTAACTTTCTAATGGTTTCAAAGATGGTAAAATGATTTGGTTTTATAAGAATTATGCTGAAGCAAAATAAATGACAGAACAACAAGTAAACAAATAGATAGACAGATTAAAGACAGGCGCTGGTTAGGATTTAGTGATTGTTCTAAAAGATGCTCTAGCAATATTATTGATCATGCATTTCTCGTAGTATTATTAGCGGATTCCTCCCGGAACTCCGGATCTTTTGGGATGTGTTTCAACCCCAATGAAGTACGACCGATCAAGCACTAGGCAACTGGCTATCCCTAGCTCAGTCACTGGCGTTCACCAATACACAATGATCGTAGTGTGGATAATTGCCACACACTCTCTAAATCATCCCTGAAACTAGAGAGAGCTATTCACACCGGCTGGCCAGGCGGGCATAAAATGGAAATAAGTACAACAATTAACCAAAATGCGATAGTCAATATATTACTAAAGATGAAGCACGACAATCACATTACTCCTAACCAACACCTAAGCTACTTAGTTCATGATAGGCATGGAAATACAAATCACAATCTGAGTAGGCATGTCCATAATCACAAGTTAATAAAGAAAATAAACTCCTTAATCAGCTTGCGGATGATGGTGTTCTTGATGATTTGCAATCTCTCTATACTATTCGGCTTCCAAGGGAAAACATGGAATATTTTTGACTTTGACGGCTACTTCCTTTTATAGAAGGATGGGAGGCTTGAATTAGGTCAACTAGGACACGTGTAAGGATCTCCTTGCTCCTTTATCCCGAAAATAACTCAACAGAAGTCGGTTCATGAAGTTGGCTAACGAGCTGTGATGTGGCAGTTCTGTTCCCAGTTTTGCTGCAGCACAGAATTTGCTCCCTTCAGTCGCTCAATAGCATAATCTGCACAAAATAATTTCCAAAGCTTCCATTCTTCCAAATGGGTTAAAACATGTAATATCTCTCTAAAACCAACCCTATTAAGCATTAAAGACACACAAATCCTTATGTAAATGAGGCCTAAATAACTACCTTTTGGGCAGTTATCATGATGACATCATGCAGTATTGCGGGATGGTTGAAATAGGGTACTTATGTATACTGGTGTACATTGTGTAAGTATAAAACCTATGACATATGTTATTTATTTACTATGATTTTCAATGTTTTATAATATTGTTTATTTTCTTTAGGTATCTTTGGACTGCATGTGTGTTGCAATTTTGGAGCGGTAGTATTGCGCGTCCCGAGCAATACTAACTCACCTTCCCTTAAGAATTTAAAACATTAGACAAAGAATTAGCTTAATTAAATCAGACAATCCAATACTGCCTTTAACCTTTACCTGAGCACTCTGCAAAACCAAGCTCTACTGCAGCAAAATGATTCCTCCGGCATGGACAAATAATCACCACTTTTCAACTCAATTCTAAGAGCTCACCACAGCTTAGCTCTATTATCAGACATTCAAAACACATTTTTTTTCTTAAAGGGGTTTATATTCTTGCTTTTCAGACTTAAAGCAGCCCTACAGTCATAAGCTCTTAAGCATGGGATGACCCACTTTGTGGTGCAGTATACCCTTGCCTCAAACTCATCACCAACTAGGCTCAATACTCTTTTTAAAGCTCAAGAATCCTTAGTTATTCCATCTCTTGACCCTCAGAATGGCGACATTTTATGATGAAGCTCATCTAAGTTTTGAGAGACAGAAGAACTGCTGGATCATCATTCATCCTTCAAAACTTTTGCTCCATCAATTTTTTCAACAAAATCTTCAACAAATAATTTTTTAGGCAAATAATTTTTCTCATTTTTTCACATTTTCTAGGTCATCTTTTGACGCGAAGACAAACTGTGGGTATCACAAATGTCCCCGGTTACTCAATAACCTAGCAAATTTTTACTTGAAGGAGAGGAATGCTCGAGCAAAACAATTGGAGTGGCAAAAAGTCCCCCAAACTTGAATTATTCATTGTCCCCAATGAATCATTATATAAGCAATTATACCCCCAAACTTAAATTTTTCTATTTGAATTTTTAAACTAAACATGGGACTCAGATTAAGCTTAAAGTGGATCATACAAGTCAACACTACCTTCAAAATCTTCTTTGCCGCAACAACAGTCCAGGCTAGAAGAAATGCTCAAGCAAAAGGTTTCTGGAGATCATAATACCTTGATCTAATTAAGCTTATTAAGTCCAAGCTTCAAAAATTCAGAAGAAAATAGTTAAGTTAGAGTTATTCAGTGCATATAGAATAAAAAACATCTGGAAATTTCATTAAAACATAAGAAAAACAATACAAAGCAGATATATTTTTTTCCAAGAAGCAGAACAATGAAAAAGAAACAAGAAAACATATTTAACAAGCGGGTTCAGATATACGCGAGCAAACAAAATGATAAGAACAAAAATAATGCTCGTTGAAGATCATCTCATCCATCAATCTTCCCGACCCTGGTCTTCATCATCATTCTCTTCTTCTCTTTCAACAGGTGGGGGCGAAATCCAGGGGTTCAACAGATCCTCAGGGATTGCAGGAAGGGCTGGATACGGTTTGGAAAAATTCTCTTGCAGCGCCCTTCTTAAGCTGACATCCCGATTCTTAACATAGTTCCAGAAGGTTAAAGTTTGCCTTTCAGCAAACTCCTGCCTACTGGCCGAAAGTGCCAGTTGTTCTAGAATCGTGTTGATACCGTAAATAAGCCCACCTTGACGTACCTCCTGCATGCGCTAGAGTCGTGCCAAATTGGGCGTGTCGATGATCCCTTTGTCAAACAGAATAACATCTCCCCCATCCACTGGAACCCCTGCTCTTCTGCACAGCAATGTAATCGTGTTCGGAAAAAACAATTTCCCCACCTTCTTCTTCCAACAGCTAGATATTTCACCAGAAATAATTCTCCCCACATTGATGTTGAGAGACCGCAGAATTGCAAAAGCTAGAAGAATTCGTTCCCTGGAGATTGTCGAGTCGTGTGTTGTTGGAAGCATTCTCTGTCTTATAAATCCCATCCACGTGTTTGCTTCCCTTTTCAAGTAAGCCGCCTTGAATGTCCTCTTCTGAGTCTTGGACAGTTGCCACTGTGCTCCTTCAATACCTACCTCCCTTACAGCATCACTTAACTGCGCATTAGATGGCGTTACAGCCATCTCATTATATGCCGCATGGGGGAAGTTCTGAAGATTGTACAGCGCATTGATAGCACTAGGACTCCAATCCACCTCGACTCCTCGAACAATCACCTGGAATCCATCCTCCTTAACAATGTTAGCATAAAATTCACGCACCACCTGTGCGTTTACAGATTCAGGCTTCGCACAAAATAGCTCCCAGTCGTGGTCTGCAATACCTGTCCTCTGAAATTGTGGGAGATCACCGTTGAATCCTCGCTCAAATAAGCATTCTCTGATATGGCAAAATTTGTTGACGAAGCGATCAAATGGTAACTGTTGTTCTTCTATCGCATCGTGTTCCTCCGCTGCTTCAGCAACATTTTTGCCCTTCTCTGCCCTGCGCTTGAGCAACTGATCTTCCTCAGTCTTCTTTTCTGCTTCTTCCCGCACTTTGTCCTCAACTTCTTTTTTCTCTCTTTCCTCTCGCTCTGCCTTTTCTCTCTCAGAATCTGATGATGGTGGTGATGGGGTATCAGTCCGAATCACTTGAATACGGCCGACCTTTCGCTTAATGCAGCTACGTTTTGGCGGTTCGGGCATGATTACCTCAACACGAGCTTCTTGCTCCTACTCGGTTCCTCTTTCAGGCACTACGTCTGTCTGCTCGTCTCTCACCATATCAACCTGTTGTTCTTGATTTTCCTCAGCATTTTCCTCTTGAACCGTATCTGTGACTATAGGTTCTACTGCAGGATTTTGAACTTCCTCTATATCTGGGTCATTCACCGCTTCTTCTTGGATAACATCTTGCTCTGTAGTCCTCTGCTGTCGTCGTCTTCGCTTAGCTTCCTTCTCCTCCAGTGTCCTTTTCTTCTTGGCTTTTACTTTCTGAACTTCGGGGGTAACGGGTATCTCTTCCTCCTCACTCTCCCTCTCTTTTCTAGCTCTCGTTTTTGCCATGAAGGATTCAAGGGTTTTACAAAGAATGAAAACGAAAAAGAAAACAGAAGATCGAAGCAAGAAGATGAAGTTAGGGAAACGTACCGAGGGTTGTCAATAAATAAGGCTTCAGCAAACTAAATTCCTAACAGAAAGATCCTGCTCGCATTAAATGAACATTACCGTTTAATTTGAAGTGAATGTAACTTGAAAATTTTAAACCAGCAACGGTAAAATCGTGGATTCCAAACGCCCATGGTAAAAATTGATGTGATGTCCATCATTGAAGCCTTCGGATGATTGCTCTGCGACACGTGGCTTCATCAGATGATGCATGCAAATTTACCTGTGAAAATTCAAAGTCAAATCCCAACGGTAAAAAATAATAAATTTCCAACGGAAACCCTTTTAATTTGGATTATTTTGCTCCAGCCATAATCTTGCTGCAACAACTTTCTGACCCTGCAGAATCTTTGATACGGAATTAGATTTTCAAAGCAAGAAAAATCAAATCTTTAAAATTCAAATTTAAATTCAACCGATCAAATCAAATCTTTATCTTTTATTGTTAAGAGAAACCAAATAAATTAGAGAGAATCTTTATTAATTCAAATTAAACAGAATTAAATAGAATCTAATCCTAAAAATTTGATTAATTAAAAGATAATATAAAGATAATCTAAATAAATAACCTGAGAATAAAATCAAATCAAATTAAAAATGAAATAAAATCTAAAATAATAAAAATACTGAGATCTAATAAACTATGCAAAAAATCAAACTTAACCTAATCGGAATTAAAAACAAATCAGCGAAACATAAAATAAACACTGGGAGCTCAAAATTTTGCTCTGTGAAATGCTCCCGCAAGAATCCTGCTCTCTCAATCATCAACTAACCTTAGGGAAGGATATTTCGACTGAAACTCCTCACCCCAATAATGCTTCACACGTTGTCCATTCACCTTGAACACTCTCCCATCTTTTTCATCATGCAAAGTAATTGCTCCATGGGGAAAAACCTCAATCACAGTGAACAGTCCTAACCATTTAGATTTGAGTTTTCCAGGAAATAATTTTAATCTAGAGTTATAAAGCAAAACTTTTTGACCCTTGACAAACTCCTTAGATTTAATTTTCTTGTCATGCCATAGCTTAGTCTTTTCTTTATACATTTTCGCATTCTCATAAGAAAATTGACGAAATTCCTCCAATTCATTATGCTGCAACATTCTTATTGCTCCTGCACGACTCAGATCAAAATTCAGCTTTTTCAGAGCCCAAAATGTTTTATGCTCTAGCTCCAATGGTAAAGGCAAGTTTTCCCATATACTAACCTATAGGGAGACATACTTAGTGGAGTCTTATAGGTTGTCCTATAAGCCCAAAGAGCCTCATCCAACCTAAAGGACCAATCCTTTCTAGATGGATGGACTACTTTCTCTAAAATCGATTTTATTTCCCTATTACTAATTTCAGCTTGACCATTTGCTTGTGGGTGATAAGGGGTAGCTATCCTATGCTTAATCCCACACTTAGCTAAAAGCTTAGTTAAGATATTATTAACAAAATGTGTACCCTCGTCACTCACTAGAGCCCTAGGTGTCCCAAACCGCACAAAGATGTGCGATTGAAGAAACCTTGCAACTGTCTTGGCAACACTCTGACGACATGCAATGGCCTCCACCCACTTGGACACATAATCAACTGCCAATAAGATAAAAACATTATCATTAGAAGGGGGAAATGGCCCCATAAAATCAATACCCCATACATCAAATAATTCAACTTCTAAAATGTAAGTAAGAGGCATTTCATCTCTAGGCCCTAGATTTCCTCTCCTTTGGCAAGCATCACATTGCTTGTAGAACCAATGGGCATCTTTAAATAACGTAGGCGAGAAGAATCCGCAATGCAAAATCCTTATAGCTGTCCTCTGACCGCTGAAATGACCTCCATATGGCGAAGAATGACATTGCTCCAGGATTTCCTTTGCTTCAGCACCTGAAACACACTTACGAATAATACCGTCAGAGCATTGCTTATACATAAATGGCTCATCCCAATAGAAAATTTTCGCATCATGCTTAAACTTTTTCTTCTGCCTTCAATCCATGTCAATAGGAGTGACTCCCTTTACCAAAAAGTTGGCAATATCAGCATACCAAGGGACATCCCTAACTACCTTTACCTTCACAGCAAAGAGCTTTTCATCTGGAAAAGAATCGGAAATGGCAGATTGCTCCAGCAAAGATGATGACGGAACAAGACGAGATAAATGATCTGCAACAACATTTTCTGATCCCTTCTTATCCTTTATCTCCAAGTCGAACTCCTGCAACAGTAAAATCCAACAAATTAGTCTAGGCTTTGCATCTTTTTTAGACATTAGATACCTTATTGCTGCATGATCCGTAAAAACCGTTACTTTGGATCCAACCAAATATGGCCGGAACTTCTCAAAAGCAAACACCACAGCTAACAACTCCTTTTCAGTAGTTGTATAGTTGATTTGTGCCTCATTTAAAACCTTGCTTGCATAATGTATAGGATGGATAAATTTGCCCTGCTTTTGCCCCAGCATAGCACCTACCACAGCATCACTCGCATCACACATTACCTCAAACGGTAAATCCCAATTAGGTGCACAAAGAATGGGTGCTGAGATTAAAGCAACCTTTAAAGTCTCAAAAGCCTTCCTACAATCTACATTAAAGTAAAAAACATGATCAGTGCACAACAAGTTACAAAGAGTTTACTGATTTTGGAAAAATCCTTTATGAACCTCCTATAAAAGCCAGCATGTCCTAAAAAACTCCGAATTCCCTTCACTGAATTCGGTGGCTCTAGTCTTTCAATAACCTCTACTTTCGCTCTATCAACTTCTAGACCATTTTTAGAAATCCTATGACCTAGCACTATGCCCTCCTTCACCATTAAGTGGCATTTCTCCCAATTAAGAACTAGATGGGTATCCTCACATCTTTTTAACACCTTACCTAAATTATCTAAACAACTCTGAAAAGACCCTCCAAACACTGAAAAATCGTCCATAAATACCTCAACAGTGGACTCAATCATATCAGAAAAAATTGCTAACATACACCGCTGAAATGTTGCTGGAGCATTGCAAAGGCCGAAAGGCATTCTCCTAAAAGCGAATGTCCCATAAGGGCAGGTGAAAGTGGTTTTCTCCTGATCCTCAGGAGCAATAGTAATCTGGTTATACCTAGAATAACCATCCAAGAAACAGTAATAGGCCTGACTAGCCAATCTATCCAACATTTGGTCAATAAATGGTATAGGGAAATGGTCCTTAAGGGTGGCATTATTAAGCCTCCTGTAGTCCATGCAAACCCTCCAGCCAGTTACTGTCCTGGTTGGAATCAACTCATTGTCTTTATTACTCACCACAGTAACACCTCCTTTCTTAGGAACACATTGGACAGGGCTTACCCAATTGCTATCGGCAATTGGATAAATGATCCCAACATCCAACCATTTAATCACCTCCTTTTTAACAACCTCTTTCATTACAGGGTTAAGCCTTCTTTGTTGCTCAATACTCTTAAAGGATCCCTCCTCTAGAGTGATTTTGTGCATACAAAAAGATAGGCTAATTCCCTGAATGTCAGCCAACGTCCAACCTATAGCCTTGCGGTATTGCTGCAGCAATTTTATTAAGGGCTTACCCAATTGCTATCGGCAATTGGATAAATGATCCCAGCATCCAACCATTTAATCACCTCCTTTTTAACAACCTCTTTCATTACAGGGTTAAGCCTTCTTTGTTGCTCAATACTCTTAAAGGATCCCTCCTCTAGAGTGATTTTGTGCATACAAAAAGATAGGCTAATTCCCTGAATGTCAGCCAACGTCCAACCTATAGCCTTGCGGTATTGCTGCAGCAATTTTATTAAGGGCTTACCCAATTGCTATCGGCAATTGGATAAATGATCCCAGCATCCAACCATTTAATCACCTCCTTTTTAACAACCTCTTTCATTACAGGGTTAAGCCTTCTTTGTTGCTCAATACTCTTAAAGGATCCCTCCTCTAGAGTGATTTTGTGCATACAAAAAGATAGGCTAATTCCCTGAATGTCAGCCAACGTCCAACCTATAGCCTTGCGGTATTGCTGCAGCAATTTTATTAAGGCCTCTTCAAGCTTTGGCATTAAATCCGATGCAACAATAATGGCTTAATGGGAGGAGCTTTCCTCTGATCTAAATCTAAAGACTAAAAAACATCATCACGCCTAAACAACTCTTTTTCATTTTTTCTTTCTAACAAACAAACGTCTAAATCCGCTACACTAACCTCTCCATGCTTTTCCGAATGCTTATCAGTCGAATCATGTATTGCTGTCTCAATAACTGTGCTCTCCAGAATCCTAATGAAAGAGCAATCCTCACTTTCGTCTGGATACTTCATGGCTTTAAACACATTAAATTTCACTTCCTGATTACAGACTCTCATTGTTAATTCCCCTTTTTGAACATCTATTAATGCCCTACCAGTAGCCAAAAATGGACGACCTAGGATAATTGGAACATCTTTATCAGCCTCATAATCTAAAATAATAAAACCAGCAGGAAATATGAATTTATCTACCTTTACTAAGACATCCTCAATTTTACCCTCTGGATATGTGATAGACCTGTCAGCTAGTTGGAGTGTGACTGTGGTAGGCCTAGCTTCACCAATACCAAGCTTCCGATAGACCGAAAGAGGCATTAGGTTAATGCTTGCGCCTAAATCACAATGTGCTCTACCTAACTCTTTTCCACCTATAGATACAGGTATAGTAAATGACCCTCGATCCTTAGCCTTGGGTGGTAGCCCTTTCTTAAGAATAGCACTACATTCCTCAGTAAGAGATACAGTTTCAAACTCACCTAGCCTCTTCTTTTTAGTTAAAATATCCTTAAGAAATTTAGCATAATTAGGCATTTGCTCAATAGCTTCTACTAAAGGGATATTTATATGCAATTGCTTAAGAATCTCTAAAAACTTCCTAAATTGACCATCCTGATTCTTAGGCTTTTGCCTTTGTGGAAAAGGTAGAGGTGGTACATAAGGTGGGGGCGGCACATAAGGTGGTTCCACATCTGGAACAGAACTAGATGCTCCAGCATTTTTATTGCTGCACCCTGACCAGACTCCAACTCTTTCTCAACAATTATCACCATTTTTATCTATAACCTGGGTTTTACTAGGCTCAATTCTTTCTTCTAATGGATTACCACTCCTAAGAGTTACTGCTTTTACCTGCTCCTTACCTTCCCTTCTAGGGTATTCAGTATCTGATGGAAGTTTCCCTTGAGGCCTTGCCTCAACTCATTAGCTAGCTGACCCACTTGCAGTTTCAGGGCTCTCATCGAAGCTTGATTACTTTGAATTGTGGCATCTGTACGAGCCATAAATTCTTTCATCATCGCCTTAAGAGAATTCCCCGAATTTTGTTGGGACAAAGCCTGCTTGTTTTGTAGGGGCAATACCTGCGCTTTAGCAAATCCTGGCTGGTTCATTTTTTGTTGTGCTTGCACGTTATTTCTTTGACCTCCCCATGAGAAGTTGGGGTGGTTGCGCCAACCTGGATTATAAAAATTAGAATAAGGGTTATTCCTCTGATTACCTACAAAAAACACAGAAGCTAGATTGTTGGGGCAAAACTCGTAGTTGTGATTTTCACAACAATAGAAACATGCTTCTTCTGGCACTTGGTTCACCACTGCAGTAGGCTCCATAGCTGGTGGCTGCTGATGACTAATCACTGTCACATTCTTAAGAGCGTTAGCAATCATAGCAAGATCAGCCCTAATGGTGGACACACCATCAACCTCTAATACACTCTTAACCTTTTTATTTGTGCCTCTAACATCCGACCACTAACAACTATTAATCGATATTCTTTCTAAAATTTCATAGGCTTCATCAAAAGTTTTTGCCAAAACGGCCCCTCCAGCCGAAGCATCGACCATACCTTGGGTTACTCCATTTAAACCATTGTAAAATGTTTCCATTGGAATACAATGAGGTAAACCATAGTGGGGACACTTTCGCAAAAGCTCCTTATATCTCTCCCAAGCCTCACTAAAAATCTCATCCTCAAGTTGCCTAAACCCTACTATTTCACTCCTTAATTTAGCATTTCTATTAGGTGGGAAATATTTACTCAAAAAATTTTCAGCTAACTCATCCCATGTCCTAATTGATCCTGGAGCAAAAGAGTTTAACCATGCCTTTGCTCCATCTCTAAGAGAATACAGGAACAAAGTTAATCTAAGGGAATCTCTAGGCACTCCTTGAATTACAAAAGAATCGCTAACTCCTAGAAAAGACCTAAGATGTAAATGAGGGTCTTCATATGACAAACCATGGAATTCCCCCATGGTTTGCAACATCTGGAACATTACCGGTTTCATTTCAAAATTCGCCGCTTGGATTTGGGGACGTGCAATCCCTGGATTCAACTCATTAAACATTGGGACAGCATACGCTCGAATGGCTTTGGTCCTATCGTTTGCAATCAAGATAGGATTTTCAGCCTGATTATTTTTCTGCTCATTTTGTTCAAACAGCGGGTGGGTTTTGCTGCAACAACGGATTCTGCTGGGGGTTTGCTGGACCTTCAGGACCCTCCGGAAGACGCGGAACGTTCTCCATCTGGTTTCTGCCCTGCTCTCTCCTTCTGTTCCTAAATGTCCTTTTAATTTCTAGATCAAGCTCAAACCGTACCCCAGGTGGATCGCTCATGCACCAAACTCACACCTGCGAAAACAAAAGAAACAATCAAAAAGTTCTAGCACCAAACCACTAAAACACATACACAAAACAGATCAGATAAAAACTTATTCAAGGTCCCCGGCAACGGCGCCAAAAACTTGTTTGGTTCCTAGAGTGAGTAAAAATATGGTATAAAAGACTAGAATTCATGTGCAAGTATACACAGTCTGCAACAAGTAATATTATCAATCTGGGTCCTGAATTAGTTTCCACTCTACCTATTTTGTGTAACTTTCTAATGGTTTCAAAGATGGTAAAATGATTTGGTTTTATAAGAATTATGCTGAAGCAAAATAATTGACAAAACAACAAGTAAACAAATAGATAGAAATTTTAAAGACAGACACTGGTTAGGATTTAGTGATTGTTCTAAAAGATGCTCTAGCAATATTATTGATCATGCATTTCTCACAGTATTATTAGCGGATTCCTCCCGGAACTCCGGATCTTTTGGGATGTGTTTCAACCCCAATGAAGTATGACCGATCAAGCACTAGGCAATGATCGTAGTGTGGATAATTGCCACACACTCTTTAAATCATCCCTGAAACTAGAAAGAGCTATTCACACCGGCTGGCCAGGCGGGCATAAAATGGAAATAAGTACAACAATTAACCAAAATGCGATAGTCAATATATTACTAAAGATGAAGCACGACAATCACATTACTCCTAACCAACACCTAAGCTACTTAGTTCATAATAGGCATGGAAATACAAATCACAATCTGAGTAGGCATGTCCATAATCACAAGTTAATAAAGAAAATAAACTCCTTAATCAGCTTGCGGATGATGGTGTTCTTGATGATTTGCAATCTCTCTATACTATTCGGCTTCTAAGGGAAAACATGGAATATTTTTTACTTTGACGGCTACTTCCTTTTATAGAAGGATGGGAGGCTTGAATTAGGTCAACTAGGACACGTGTAAGGCTCTCCTTGCTCCTTTATCCCGAAAATAACTCAACAGAAGTCGGTTCATGAAGTTGGCTAACGAGCTGTGATGTGGCAGTTCTGTTCCCAGTTTTGCTGCAGCACAGAATTTGCTCCCTCCAGTTGCTCAGCAGCATAATCTGCACAAAATAATTTCCAAAGCTTCCATTCTTCCAGATGGGTTAAAACATGTAATATCTCTCTAAAACCAACCCTATTAAGCATTAAAGACACACAAATCCTTATGTAAATGAGGCTTAAATAACTACCTTTTGGGCAGTTATCATGATGACATCATGCAGTATTGCGGGATGGTTGAAATAGGGTAGTCATGTATACTGGTGTACATAGGATGGAAACAGACACAGGTTAAGACTTTTGTAATTGTTTATAAAGATGCTCCAACAATTCTTTTGATCCGTCAATCTCATGCAGTATTATCAGCGAGATCCGCCCGGAACACCAGATTTTTTGGAATATGTTTCAAAACCAATGAAGCTCTAATGATCAAGCACTAGGCAACTGGCTATCCCTAACTCAGTCACTGGCGTTCACCAATACACAATGATCTAGCGTGAATTATTGCCACACAACTCCTAAATCATCCCTGAAACTAGGAGAAGCTATACATACCGGCTAGCTAGGCCACATAATGAAATTAAAGATCAACAATAATTCAAGATGATCATGATCAAATAAAATTTCCAGATTTATAAATATAACAATCACATAATTCTTAACCTATGCCTACACAGCAATTAGTTCATGATTGAAAACATAAAATATGTTACAATCTCGATAAGCATATCCATAATACGAAATACACAAGAAATACTAATCCTTTTCAGCAAATGGGGATGAAACGGATGCTCCAAACCACCAAGAACATGGAAGAACTTCGTCTCCTTGAGTGGAATCGCAAATGGTCTTCTTAGATCTCCATTCCGCCGTCAATTCAGCCTATAGCCGATTGATTCGGTCTCCCAATCGTCAATGCCTTTATCTTTGACGGCTCCCTCCTTTTATAAGTTGAGATTCAACCTAATTAGGTTAATCTAGACACGTGGAAGGCTCTCCAAGCTTCTTAGATCCGTAATTCAATCACCTAACGCCACTTTATTAAAATGGCTAACGAGCTGTGACGTGGCAGTTTTGCTCCCAGCTTTGCTGAAGCACAGAATTTGCTCCCTCAAGTCGCTGAGCAATATATTCTACACAAAACAACTTTCGAAGCATTCATTCTTCCAAATGGGTTAAAACATATAATATATATCTAAAACCAACCCTATTAAGCACAAAAGACACACAAATCCCTAGAGAAATAAGGCCTAAATAACCACCTTTTGGAGAGTTATCACACCCCCAAACTTGAACTATTACGTGTCCCGAGCAATACTAACCAACCTTTCCTTAAGAATTCAAAACATTAGTCATAGCACAACTCAATCAAAACAGATATTCCAACAGTACCTTCAACCTGTACCTGAGCATCCTGCAAAACCAAGCACTGCTGCAGCAAAATAATTCTTTCAGCATTGAACAAATAATCACCACCTTTAACTCAATTATAAGAACTTACCACAGCCTAGCTCTATTATCAGCCTAGCTCTATATTCAAAACACATTTTCAAGGGGTTTATATTCTTGTTTTTCAAGCTTTAAGCAGCCTTACAGTCATAAGGTCTTAAGCATGGGATGACCCACTTTATGGTGCAGTATACCCTTGCTTCAAGCTCATCACCAACTAGGCTCAATACTCTTTGAAAAGCTAAAAAATCCTTAGTTATTCCATCTCTTGCCCCTCAGAATGGCAACATTTTATGATGAAGCTCACCTAAGTTCTTGGAGACAGAAAAAATTGCTAGATTATCATTCATCCTTCAAAATCTTTACTCCATGAATTTTCTCAGCAAAATTTTCAACAATCAACTTTTTTCAGCAAATAATATTTTTCTCATTTTTTCTATTTCCTAGGTCATCTTTTGACATGAAGACAAACTGTGGGTATCACAAATGTCCCCGGTTACTCAACAACCTAGCAAATTTTTAAATGAAGGAGAGGAATGCTCGAGCAAAACAATTGGAGTAGCAAAAAGTCCCCCAAACTTGAATTATTCATTGTCCCCAATGAATCATTAATTTGCAATTATACCCCCAAACTTAAATTTTTCTATCTGAATTTTAAACTGAGTGTGGGACTAGAACTAAACTTAAAGTGCATCAAATAAGACAATGCTACCTCAGAACTTTTGCTGCAATCATGACCAGGCTAGAAGGAATGCTCAAGCAAAAGGTTTCTGGAGATCAGAACATCTTGGTCTAATTAAGCTAACTAGTCAAAGCTTCAAAAATTTAGAAGAAAAATAAGTTAGATACTCAAATGTGCCAAACAAAACAGTATTTGATTTCATTAAAGATCAAGATCATAGATTTACGTAATCATGTCAAAGATGGATTTTAAAGCAGCAGATAAAAACAAAGAAACAGAACATAACATAAGCAAAAAGAACACAACACATGCAAGGCGAGCACACAAAATTATTCATCAAAATATTTGCTCTAAGAAACTGAAACTTCCCTTTAATTTTTCTTTATGTTCAGGCTCTGGGTTTCCTCCATCCTCTCGAACGATGGGCGGGGATGGAATGCATAGGTTCACAAGATCGTCAATGAAAATTAAGAAGGCTTGATATGACTTAGAAAAATTCACTTGCATAACCCTCCTTAGTGTGGTGTCCATTCAACGATCATAGCTCTAGTAGGTTTGAAGTTGTCTTTCAGTGAATACTGGCCTACTGAACATCCTCTCAAGTTTCTCCAGCACTCTATGGACACCTCACAACAAACCACCCTAGCGCACCTCACCTTTTTGAAGCCTAGCCAGATTGGCAGTGTCAATAATCCCCTTATCAAACAAGTTTATATCATTGGAATACTTTGAGACTCTGAACCTTCAAGTGCACTCGATCATGGGGGACAGTGAAGTCGTACGTTGTAAGCAATAATCTTTGCTTGATAAAGTCGAGCTAAGTATTAGCCTCACTTTTTAGGTGTGCTGACTGGAATGTTCTTGCCCTCATCCTAGACAACCTCCACTGGGCATTCAGTTGCTCGTTTGAGGAAGCAACTAATATTTCATTGAAAACAATGTGGGGGAAGTCTTGCAAATTAAATAAAGAATTAATCACTCCAGGGCTCCAATCGACAGCAACTCCATGAACAATAACCAAGAATCCTTCATTTTCATCGATGTTGCATAGAACTCCCGTTCTAGTTGATCAACAGTGGGCTTCGGCTTTGCGCACAACTGTTCCCAACCGTTCCCAACCGTTATTAGTGATGCTTTCTCAAAGAAAATCTTGGAGCTCTTTGCCACCATCGAAGCCGCGCTCAATTAGAACATCTCGCTTCAGAACTTCTTGATATTTTTGTCTTGCCTCTTCATGGATAAATCTCTCGGACCGAAATCTTTCATCAAGCTCAACTTCTTCACTCAGTTTCATCTTAGTATCAACAGTCTCAATTTTTTTTCCTTGCTCGTGTTTTTTTCCTCACAATAATAATACACACAGAGAAAAAATCACATCAGTAGTAATAAAAGATAAGAGTGAAAAACGTACCTGATGGGAGATCGTATAAATAGGGCACTAACTCAAAGATCTTCAACAAATAATTAGCCCCTAATTATCTCCTAATTAATTTAAGTTACCGTTTTAACTTCATGGTTTCATGGAAAGCTTTTATTATCTTTCAAACGGTAAGATCTTCCATTTACTATGCTCCCTCCGTGTGTAACAACCATAACACCAGCTCCCCTCTGCTCAACACATGACATCTTTGTTAATTAACTGCATGCCCATTTAATTATCTTGCTAACAACAATAAAATCTCAACGGTAAAATTATAATCTTATCTCACAAAAAATCTTAATGGAATAAAATCTCTGATCTTCTCAACAAAACTTTAAAATCAAATATTTTTTTTAAATAACATCCAAAATGTAAACCCGAGACTTCCTTGGAACATTTACTCTTGTCATCTATTGTTGGTTTAAGTTGTTGGGATTACTAAGTTAAAATAAAAAAGGAAAGGAAGGAAAAGGAAAAGGAAAAAGGAAAAAAAAAAGAAATCAGCAAATAAAAAAAAAAAAGAAAAGAAGGAAGTGGGAATGGACAGCAAGGAAACCCACCACCGACAACCACTCTTTTCAGCCCATTTTCATTCCATTCCTCATCCTTTTCCATTAAAACTTTCAGAGCACTTTAAGGGGAGAGTGAAGGAGGAGGAAGAAGAACAATTTCGTGGTTTGAGGTTGAAGAAGATAGGGAAAAGCTCGTGCAAAGCCAGCCATTGCAGAAACTATGTTCAACCTAACAACCTCTGGTGTTTTAGTCTGTTTGGGCTACACAGAAGGAATCAAGAGGTGAGGTTTGATTTTCTTGAAAGTTATTTCATTTTCTAACAAACTTCATGAAGGAAGCTTGACCTAAATGGAATGAGAAGTTGATGGTTTTTGGAATGGAAGACATAGCACAGGATTTTCGAGCAAACCAGGAGGATCTCTAATGTTATCTGATGTTTTGAGTATTGTGGAGTGCACAAGTCGAATCAGAAGCTCTATTTGGTATGGTTGGAAAAAATATTCAATATTCTACAACTTTCATGAAGAATGCGTGAGCCAAGAATTACTTGAAGTAGGTCTAATTTCAGGAGGAAGATAAAGGGTAGCAGAGAACCTCGAATTTTGTATTGTCTGTGTTTGGGGCAATTCTGGGCTAATTGGTTGAGAATCTCGTTTTCCTTTCTTCAGATACGTTGTAGAGTGGAATGAAGAGTTTGACATTAATTTCGGTTAAGGGATGTATGGATTCTCGAGAAGAGAGGAGCCAGTATTGAGGAAGTTATGGGTGTTGGAAGTTAGGGTATAGAATGTGGAAAATCTGGAAAGTAGAATGTGAATGTGATTCTTAATCCAATTGTTTAGAAAATTCATGAACATGGAAAGACAAAGCTATCTATGGTTCTAATGCTCGGTTTTGGTTGTTTGACAGGCCAAGAGGAAATAGGCCGAGTCTACAAACCGGGGAACTAGATAAGACAGTGAGTGACAAAGCAAATTTCGAAAATGTTCTTAAACGGTTGTTTATGATTATATGTTTTACATGCTTTTCTATGAATGATACATGGTTTTTGTGAACGGTTTCAAGCATGGGTTTTGAGCTTAGATTCTCTAATAAGGTTTATATACGAGCACGTGGCTAATGGCTTTAAGAAAAGTAGTTGAAACGATATCTTTTTAAGTAAAGCATGTGTTAGCAAATATTGTTTAATGATTTAAAGTTTTTTACGAGCAAGCTGAGTAGGCTTGAGTTTTACAAAAGATAACGATAAGCAGGCATGTTTAAATGTTTTCATATGATTACGCAAAGATTTCTATTGACTACATGACTGAGATATTGAGCCCGAGGCTATATGGTTCCGTGTGCACAAAGGTTATATTCCGTTGTCGACGTTGAGTGTACTCCGTGACAACGATGCTGTCGTGAGTGCTGGGCGGGCCCCACTACGACAAAGACGATGGGAGTGCTGGGCGAGCCCCACTACATCGTAGGATTAGTAAACGTTGGTTGTACTGGGCGTGCCCTACACAACGTAGATCGGTCATGTTAGTTAAAATGTTTGATGTATTTCATATGCCTTGCTAGATTTTTTATGACGAACATGCAAGATATTTTAGAAAGCCTTATTCATTAAACGTTTATGTTAAACGCTTTGTTTGAGCATATTTATACGTTTAAAGGTTTATCTCGTGTTTTGACTTCCGAATTTAGAGTTTTAAAGTTAGTCACTCACTGGGCTTCATAGCTCATTCTTTCAAAATGTTTTCAACTTTTCAGGTAGAGATCGAGTTCCCGGTGCCTGATACACTGCCAACGTCTGCTGATAGTTCCAGATCAAGCTCCAGTACGTGGGTGGATTTGTATATTGAGTCTGTTCATATTGTAGATGTTTTG
This sequence comes from Luffa acutangula, assembly GCA_036850905.1. Taxonomy (NCBI): domain Eukaryota; kingdom Viridiplantae; phylum Streptophyta; class Magnoliopsida; order Cucurbitales; family Cucurbitaceae; genus Luffa; species Luffa acutangula. Next base: position 24,974,423 of record CM072095.1, on the reverse strand, counting down.
CAAGGATTGGATAATATCGTCCTAGAGGTCGTTGTTGTATAAACCCAAGTTGTAGATATATTTGGTTGTGATATCTATATCAGGTTATCTTCCAAACCAAGTTTTGTCAGGGCTGCACCTTGTGTATGTTAAAAGGTTTCCGTGGATTCCGCTGTGTTGTGTTTCATGTAGAATGTTTTATATCTATGATTAGTATGTTTATCAGGTTCAACGTTTCAGTAGGGTCAACAGGGATCGTTAGAGGTGACGATGTCTGTTGGCTTCACGTCGTCTTTCGGGCTAAGCTAGCAGGTGGTCCGGGAGGGGGGTGACAACTTGTTATCAGAGAAGTTAGCTCCATGGGAAAAGAGACATGGTAGTTAGTGCTAAGAAGAATCCAGGAAGTAAACAGTTACACGTTGGTTTAGTTCAGATAGAACTAGCGGAGTATGGTCCGAGTATTGTTGAGAGTGAGTCCAGTCAGGACTAGAATGTGTGTATAAGTTTAGTATCATGCATCTGAGTTAAGTATTTATAGCATGTTTGATGTGTTGATATGTTATAGGAGTCATGCCACCACGTACCAGCAGACGACGCAGGCATAATCAGGACGGGATGTAGGATCCTACCCAAAGTCAATCTGAAAGGGGATCCAGTACCCCGAGAGGTCAGGATGAGGCCAGAAGTGAGCGATTTGCTAGATCTGCACAGGAGATTGGTAGGCCAGAGAGAGCAGGTCCTAGTGATCCGGAAAAGACGTATGTGATTGAACGATTGAAGAAGTTAGGAGCCACAGTGTTTAAGGGTTCCATAGATCCAACTGACGCCGAGGTCTGGTTAAATATGTTGGAGAAATGCTTCGACGTGATGAGTTGTCCTGAGGAGCGAAAAGTCAAATTAGCCACATTCCTTTTGTAGAAGGAGGCAGAGGGATGGTGGAAATCCATTATAGCTAGGTGTAGCGATGCACGTACATTAGATTGGCAGACATTCAGAGGCATATTTGAGGAAAAGTACTACCCCGCCGCATATTGTGAGGGGAAGAGGGATGAGTTTCTTGAGCTGAAACAAGGGTCACTTTAAGTGGCCAAGTACGAGAGGAAGTATACCGAGCTTTCACGGTATGCTGAAGTGATTGTGGCATCTGAGAGTGACAGGTGTCGCAGGTTTGAGAGAGGGCTACGTTTTGAGATACGTACCCCAGTTACCGCTATTGCCAAGTGGACGGATTTTTCCCAGCTGGTAGAGACTGCTTTATGTGTGGAGTAGAGTATTACAGAGGAAAAGTCGGTTGCGGAGCCTCGTCGTGGAGCTCCAACAGCTAGTGGTTTTCGAGGTCGTGAGCAGCGGAGGTTCACACCTGGAGTGAATGTTTCTGGTCGTCAAGACTTCAAGCGTCGATCTGGTGGCCAATCATTGAGGCAGATGAGTTCAGGTAGTGCTTATCAGAGGCAGAGTCAGAGAGCCCCCAATCAGTCTGCGAGCTCAATAGCAAGACTGCGAACGGGTCAGGAGTCTGTTGCTAGTGAATCCAGGAGAACATCATGTGTTAGTTGTGGCAAGAATCATCAGGGTCAGTGTTTTGTTGGCGCCGGTGTGTGCTACCAGTGTGGACAACCAGGGCATTTCAAGAAGGATTGTCCACAGTTGAGGGCAGTAGTTCAGAGGGACCGGGGAGTTGAGTCCCACACAGTTGAGCAGTCGAGAGCCTTAGCAGGCGCAGGAGAAGGCACTAGTGGTGCAAGGCAAAAGGGAGTTGTGGGGAGACCTAGGCAGCAGGGAAAAGTCTACGCCATGACTCAACAGGAAGCAGAGGATGCACCAGATGTGATCACTAGTACGATTTTGATTTGTAATGTACCCGCACGTGTTTTATTAGATCCAGGCGCTACACATTCCTTTATTTCTAGCATGTTTTTAACTAAGCTGAATGGGAAGCTAGAGCCTTTATCTGAGGAATTAGTCATATGCACTCCAGTTGGTGACGTTATGTTAGTCAAGGAAGTGTTGTGTGATTTTGAGGTTGTAGTAGAAGGTCTCTGTATGCTAGTGGATCTTCTTCCCCTAGAGTTGCAGGCGTTGGATGTGATTTTGGGAATGGATTTCTTATTCACTCACTATGCTTCTATGGATTGCCATAGGAAGGAAGTGATTTTTAGGAAACCAGGTTTTACTGAAGTGGTTTTCAGGGGTGAGAGGAAGATTATTCCTACGTGTTTGATTTCAGCTCTGAAAGCTGAGAAGTTGTTGAGGAAAGGTTGCACAACGTTTCTTGCACACGTAGTAAAGGTGCAAGAAGAAAAGCTGAAACCAAAAGATGTTCCTGTGGTGAATGAAATTCTTGATGTTTTCCCAACTGATCTATCGGGTTTGCCACCTGATAGAGAGGTGGAGTTCACTATTGAATTGTTACCAGGAACATCACCTATTTCACAGGCACCATACAGGATGGCTCCAAGCGAGCTTAAGGAGCTAAAGGTGCAGATGCAAGAACTAGTTGACAAAGGATACATCAGGCCTAGTGTATCACCTTGGGGAGCTCCAGTGTTATTCGTGAAGAAGAAAGATGGTACCCTGAGTTTATGTATTGATTACAGGCAGTTAAACAAGGTCACGATACGTAACAAGTATCCTCTACCACGCATCGATGACTTGTTTGACCAGTTAAGGGGAGCAGCAGTGTTCTCTAAGATTGATCTGAGGTGATGATAACTGCCCAAAAGGTAATTATTTAGGCCTCAATTATATAGGGATTTGTGTGTCCTTTATGCTTATTAGGGTTGGTTTTGGATAGATATTACATGATTTAACCCATTTGGGAGAATGGAAGCATTGGAAATTATTTTGTGCAGATTATGCTGCTGAGCGACTGGAGGGAGCAAATTCTATGCTGCAGCAAAACTGGGAGCAAAAACTGCCACATCACAGCTCGTTAGCCAACTTCATGAACCGACTTCTGTTGAGTTATTTTCGGGATAAAGGAGCAAGGAGAGCCCTACACGTGTCCAAGTTGACCTAATTCAAGCCTCCCATCCTTCTATAAAAGGAAGTAGCCGTCAAAGTCAAAGTCATTCCATGTTTTCTCCTGGAAGCCGAATAGTATAGGGAGATTGAAGATCGTCAAGAACACCATCAACCGCAAGCTGATTAGGGAGTTTACCTTCTTTATTAATTTGTGGTTATGGACATGCATACTCAGATTGTAATTCGTATTCCTATGCCTATTATGAACTAAGTAGCTTAGGGTGTTGGTTAGGAATAATGTGATTACTGTGCTTCATCTCTAGTTATATATTGACTATAGCATTTTGGTTAATTGTTGTGCTTAATCTTATTTTATGCCCGCCTGGCCAGCCGGTATGGATAGCTCTCTCTAGTTTCAGGGATGATTTAGAGAGTGTGTGGCAATTCTCCACACTACGATCATTGTGTATTGGTGAACGCCAGTGACTGAGCTAGGGACAGCCAGTTGCCTAGTGCTTGATCGGTCGCTCTTCATTGGGTTTGAAACATATCCCAAAAGATCCGGAGTTCCGGGAGGAATCCGCTAATAATACTGCGAGAAATGCATGATCAATAATATTGCTAGAGCATATCTTAAAACAATCACTAAAGCCTAACCAGCGCCTGTCTTTAATCTATCTATCTATTTGTTTATTCGTTGTTCTGTCATTTATTTTGCTTCAGCATAATTCTTATAAAACCCAACATTTTTATTATCTTTGAAACCATTAGAAAGTTATACAAAATAGATAAAGTGGAAACTCATTCAGACCTTGGATTGATAATATTACTTGCTGCAGACTGTGTATACTTGCACAGGAATTCTAGAGTATTTTATACTATATTTTTATTCACTCTAGGAACCCAACAAGTTTTTGGCGCTGTTGCCGGGGACTTGAATAAGTTTTTATCTGATCTGTTTTGTGTATGTGTTTTAGTGGTTTGGTGCTAGAACTTTTTGATTATTTCTTTTGTTTTTGCAGGTGTGATTTTGGTGCATGAGCGATCCGCCTGGGGTATGGTTTGAGCTTGATTCAAAAATTGAAAGGACATTTAGGAACAGAAGGAGGGAGCAGCGCAGAAACAAGATGGAGAACACCCCGCAACTTCCGCAGGTTCTTGAAGGTCCAGCAGCAGCAAACCCCCAGCAGAATCTGTTGCTGCAGCAAAACCCACTGTTTGAGCAAAATGAGCAGCGAAATAATCAGGCTGAGAATCCTATTTTGATAGCGAACGATAGGACTAGAGCCATTCGAGCATATGCTGTCCCGATGTTTAATGAGTTGAATCCAGGGATTGCACGTCCCGAAATCCAAGCGGCAAATTTTGAAATGAAACCGGTAATGTTTCAGATGTTGCAAACCGTGGGGCAATTCCATGGCTTGTCATCTGAAGACCCTCATTTACATCTTAAGTATTTTCTAGGAGTTAGTGATTCTTTTGTAATTCAAGGAGTGCCTAGAGATGCTCTTAGATTAACTTTGTTCCCGTATTCTCTTAGAGATGGAGCAAAGTCATGGTTAAATTTTTTAGTAAATATTTCCCACCTAATAGAAATGCTAAATTAAGGAGTGAAATAGTAGGGTTTAGGCAACTTGAGGATGAGACTTTTAGCGAGGCTTGGGAGAGGTTTAAGGAGCTTTTACGAAAGTGTCCCCACCATGGGTTACCTCATTGTATTCAAATGGAAACATTTTACAATGGTTTAAATGGAGTAACCCAAGGTATGGTCGATGCTTCGGCTGGAGGGGCCCTTTTGGCAAAAACTTTTGATGAAGCCTATGAAGTTAGTGGTCGGATGTTAGAGGCACAAATAAAAAGGTTAAGAGTGTGTTAGAGGTTGATGGTGTGTCCACCATTAAGGCTGATCTTGCTATGATTGCTAATGCTCTTAAGAATATGACAGTGATTAGTCATCAGCAGCCACCAGCTATGGAGCCTGCAGCAGTGGTGAACCAAGTCACGGACAAAGCATGTGTCTATTGCAGTGAAGACCACAACTACGAGTTTTGCCCCAGCAATCCAGCGTCGGTGTTTTTTGTAGGTAATCAGAGGAACAACCCTTATTCTAACTTCTATAATCCAGGTTGGCGCAACCACCCCAACTTCTCATGGGGAGGTCAAGGAAATAACGTACAAGCGCAACAAAAGATGAACCAGCCGGGATTTGCTGAAGCGCAGGTAACGCCCCAACAAAATAAGTCGGCTTTGCCCCAGCAAAATTCGGGAAATCCTCTTGAGGCGATGATGAAAGAATTTATGGCTCGCACAGACGCTGCAATTCAAAGTAATCAAGCTTCAATGAGGGCCTTGGAATTGCAAGTGGGTCAGCTAGCTAATGAGCTCAAGGCAAGGCCTCAAGGGAAACTTCCTTCGGATACTGAATACCCTCGAAGGGAAGGTAAGGAGCAGGTAAAGGCAGTAACTCTTAGGAGTGGTAAGCCACTAGAAGAGTCTAGAAAGACCCAGGATTTAAATAGTAATAGAAATAATAATGTTGTTATTGAGAAAGAGTTGGAGTCTGGACAGGGTGCTGGAGGCAGCAAAGAGAATGCTGGAGCATCTGGTTCTGTGCCAGATGTAGAACCACCATATGTGCCGCCCCCACCTTATGTACCACCTCTACCTTTTCAACAAAGACAAAAGCCTAAGAATCAGGATGGTCAATTTAAAAAGTTTTTAGAGATTCTTAAGCAATTGCAAATAAATATCCCTTTAGTAGAAGCTATTGAGCAAATGCCTAATTATGCTAAATTTCTTAAGGATATTTTGACTAAAAAGAAAAGGTTAGGAGAGTTTGAAACTGTATCTCTTACTGAGGAGTGTAGTGTTATTCTCAAGAATGGTCTACCCCCCAAGGCTAAGGATCCAGGGTCATTTACCATACCTGTGTCTATAGGTGGAAAGAAATTAGGTAGAGCACTCTGTGATTTAGGTGCAAGCATTAACCTTATGCCTCTTTCGGTCTATCGGAAATTAGGTATTGGTGAAGCTAGACCTACCACAGTTACACTCCAACTAGCTGATAGGTCTATCACATATCCAGAGGGTAAAATTGAGGATGTCTTAGTAAAAGTGGATAAGTTCATATTTCCTGTTGATTTTATTATTTTAGACTATGAGGCTGATAAAGATGTCCCAATTATTCTAGGTCGTCCATTTTTGGCTACTGGTAGGGCATTAATAGATGTTAAAAAAGGAGAATTAACAATGAGAGTTTGTAATGAGGAAGTGAAATTTAATGTGTTTAAAGCCATGAAATATCCAGACGAAATGGAGGATTGCTCCTTCATTAGGATTCTGGAGAGCACTGCTATTGAGACAGCAATACAGGATTCGGCTGATAAGCATTCAGAAAAGCATGGAGAGGTTAGTGTAGAAGATTTTGAATTTTGTTCTTTAGATAGAAAAAATGAAAAAGAATTGTTCAGGTGTGAGGATGTTTTTGAGTCTTTAGATTTAGATCAAAGAAAGGCTCCCCCAATTAAACCATCCCTGATTGAGGCACCTACTTTAGATTTGAAGCCTTTACCAGATCATCTAATGTATTTGTATCTTGGGGAAAGTGAGACGTTGCCCATTATTGTTGCATCAGATTTAATGTCGGAGCATGAGGAGGCCTTAATAAAATTGCTGCAGCAATACCGCAAAGCTATAGGTTGGACATTAGCTGATATTCAGGGAATTAGCCCATCTTTTTGTATGCACAAAATCACTCTAGAGGAGGGATCCTTTAGGAGTATTGAGCAACAAAGAAGGCTTAACCCTGCAAAGAAAGAGGTTGTTAAAAAAGAAGTGATTAAATGGTTGGATGCTGGGATCATTTATCCAATTGCCGATAGCAATTGGGTAAGCCCTGTCCAATGTGTTCCTAAGAAAGGAGGTGTCACTGTGGTGAGCAATAAAGATAATGAGTTGATCCCCACAAGGACAGTAACTGGCTGGAGGGTTTGTATGGATTACAGAAGGCTTAATAAAGCCACCCGAAAGGATCATTTCCCTCTACCATTTATCGACCAGATGTTGGATCGATTGGCTGGTCAGGCCTATTACTGTTTCTTTGATGGTTATTCTGGGTATAACCAGATTACTATTTCTCCTGAAGATCAGGAAAAAACCACTTTCACCTGCCCTTATGGGACATTCGCTTTTAGGAGAATGCCTTTTGGCCTTTACAATGCTCCAGCAACATTTCAGCAGTGTATGTTAGCAATTTTTTCTGATATGATTGAGTCCGCTGTTGAAGTCTTTATGGACGATTTCTCAGTTTTTGGAGGGTCTTTTCATAGTTGTTTAGATAATTTAGGAAAGGTATTAAAAAGATGTGAGGATACCCATCTAGTTCTTAATTGGGAGAAGTGCCACTTCATGGTGAAGGAGGGCATAATGTTAGGTCATAGGATTTCTAAGAATGGTCTAGAAGTTGATAGAGCAAAAGTTGAGGTTATCGAAAGACTAGAGCCACCGAATTCAGTGAAGGGAATTAGGAGCTTCTTAGGACATGCAGGATTTTATAGGAGGTTCATAAAGGATTTTTCCAAAATCAGTAAACCTCTTTGTAACTTATTGTGCACTGATCATGTTTTTGACTTTAATGCAGATTGTAGGAAGGCTTTTGAAACGTTGAAGGCTGCTTTAATCTCAGCACCCATTCTCTGCGCGCCTAATTGGAAGTTGCCATTCGAGGTACTGTGTGATGCGAGCGATGCTGCGGTAGGAGCGATGCTGGGGCAAAAGCAGGGCAAATTTATTCATCCTATATATTATGCAAGCAAGGTTTTAAATGAAGCACAGGTCAACTACACAACTACTGAAAAGGAGTTGTTAGCTGTTGTGTTTGCTATTGAGAAATTTCGGCCATATTTGGTTGGATCCAAAGTCACGGTTTTCACGGATCATGCAGCAATAAGGTATTTAATGACTAAGAAGGATGCAAAGCCTAGACTAATTCGTTGGATTTTATTACTGCAGGAATATGACTTGGAGATAAAGGACAAGAAGGGATCAGAGAATGTCGTTGCAGATCATTTGTCTCGTCTCGATCCATCATCATCTTTGCTGGAGCAATCTGCCATTTTCGATTCTTTTCCGGATGAACAGCTTTTTGCTGTTCAGGTAAAGGTAGTCAGGGATGTCCCTTGGTATGCTGATATTGCCAACTTTTTAGTAAAGGGAGTCACCCCTATTGATATGGATTGGAGGCAGAAAAAAAAGTTTAAGCATGATGCAAAATTTTTCTATTGGGATGAGCCATTTATGTATAAGCAATGCTCTGACGGTATTATTCGTAGGTGCGTTTCAGGTGATGAAGCAAAGGAAATCCTGGAGCAATGCCACTCTTCGCCGTATGGAGGTTATTTCAGCGGTCAGAGGACAGCTATGAGGATTTTGCATTGCGGATTTTTCTGGCCTACGTTATTTAAGGATGCCCATTGGTTTTACAAGCGATGTGATGCTTGCCAAAGGAGAGGAAATTTGGGACCTAGAGATGAAATGCCTCTTACTTACATTTTAGAAGTTGAATTATTTGATGTATGGGGTATTGATTTTATGGGGCCATTTCCCCCTTCTAATGGCAATGTTTTTATCTTATTGGCAGTTGATTATGTGTCCAAGTGGGTGGAGGCCATTGCATGCCATCAGAGTGATGCCAAGACAGTTGCAAGGTTTCTTCAATCGCACATCTTTGCGCGGTTTGGGACACCTAGGGCTCTAGTGAGTGATGAGGGTACACATTTTGTTAATAATATCTTAACTAAGCTTTTAGCTAAGTATGGGATTAAGCATAGGATAGCTACCCCTTATCACCCACAAGCAAATGGTCAAGCTGAAATTAGTAATAGGGAAATTAAATCGATTTTAGAAAAAGTAGTCCATCCATCTAGAAAGGATTGGTCCTTTAGGTTAGATGAGGCTCTTTGGGCCTATAGGACAACTTATAAGACTCCTCTAGGTATGTCTCCCTATAGGTTAGTATATGGGAAAGCTTGCCATTTACCATTAGAGCTAGAGCATAAGACGTTTTGGGCTTTGAAAAAGTTAAATTTTGATCTGAGTCGTGCAGGAGCAATCAAAATGCTGTAGCTTAATGAGTTAGAAGAATTTCGCCAATTCTCTTATGAGAATGCGAAGATGTATAAGGAAAAGACTAAGTTGTGGCATGACAAAAAAATTAAATCTAAGGAGCTTGTCAAGGGTCAAAAGGTTTTGCTTTATAATTCTAGATTAAAATTATTTCCTGGAAAATTAAAATCTAAATGGTCAGGACCGTTTATTGTGGTTGAGGTTTTTCCCAATGGAGCAATCACTTTGCAGGATGAAAAAGATGGGAGAGTATTCAAGGTGAATGGACAGCGTGTGAAAAATTATTGGGGTGAGGAATTTCAGGCGAAATATCCTTCCGTAAGGTTGGTTGATGTTTGAGAGAGCAGGACTTTTGCGGGAGCATTTCATAGAGCAAAATTTTGAGCTCCCAGGATTTGTATTGATTTTAAGTTTTTCTGATTTGTTTTTAATTCTGATTAGGTTAGGTTTGATTTTTGCATAGTTTGTTAGATCTCAGTATTTTTATTATTTTAGATTTTATTTCATTTTGATTTGTCTTTATTTTTCGGGTTATTTATTTAGATTATCTTTTATTTATCTTTTTATTGGTTTGATTTTTATTAGATTTTATTTTCAGTTATTCGAATTTTAGTTTTAATTCATAGAGATTCTCTCTAATTTATTCAGCTTCTTTTGAAAATAAGAGATTGGGATGATTTGTTAAATTTTAAGAAAAAAATCTTTGAATTTTCTGAAATTCGACTTCCGTATCCAAGATTCTTCAGGACCAGCAGATTGTTGCGGCAAAGATATTGCTGGAGCAAAATATTGCGAATTAAAAGGGTTTCCGTTGGAATTTATTATTGTTACCGTTAGATTTAGCTTTGAATTTTCGCAGGTAAATGTGCGTGCATCATCTGATGAGGCCACGTGTCGCAGAGCAATTATCCAACGGCGTCAATAATGACAGTACATCAATTTTACCATGGGCGTTTGGAATCTGCAATTTTACCGTTGGTAATTTTTGAATTTCAGGTTTGCATTTTTAAATTACAACGGTAATATTAGTTATGGCAGGGCAAATCTTTTCGGTTAGAATTCTTGTTTGCTGCAGCCCTATTTATTCGAAATCTCTGGTAAGCACGTTTCACTTCGTCTTCTTGAATCTTTGTGCGTGTATTGTTCTTTCTTTCTTTACATTCTCTGTCAAAACCCTAGTACACCTTCAATGGCTAAAACAAGAGCTCGAAACGAGAGGGAGAATGAGGAATAAGAGATACCCGTAACACCCGAAGTTCAGAAAGTAAAAACTAAGAAAAAGAGATCGCCAGAAGAGAAGGAGGCTAAGCGAAGAAGACGGCAACAGAGGGTTGAAGAACAAGAAAGAGCAAGAGAGGAGGAGGTTGTTGCAGAAGAAGAAGAAGACCCAAAAGAATCTGGCAAAACGAATCAAAAAGAGGATGGACAGGAAGTGGCAACTATAGAAGAGGCACGAGAGGAAATTCAGGCGGAACAGAGTGAGGCTGTAGAGGAAGAAGACAGAGAGCCAGTTCAGGAGGCTCGTGTGGAGGTTATCATACCTGAACCTCCGAAACGACGCCGCATTAAGCGGAAGGCTGGGCGCATTCAAGTGATCAGGACTGATACCCCATCGCCTCCATCATCAGATTCCGAGAGAGAGAAGGCCGAGCAAGAGGAACGAGAGAGAAAAGAGGCTGAGGAAAGAAGGCGAGAAGAAGCAGAGAAACAGGCAGAGGAGGAACAGTTGCTGAAGCGGAAAGAAGAGAAGGGCAAAAAGATTGCTGAAGCATCAGAGGAGCACGATGAAATAGCAGAGCGACAGGTGCCATACGATCGCTTCGTCAATAATTTTGCTAGAGCAAAATACACTGAGCTCCTGAAAAGGGATTTTCTGTTCGAAAGAGGTTTTAGCGGTGATCTCCCGCCATTTTTGAGGACCGGTATAGCTGACCACGGCTGGGAGCTGTTTTGTGCTAAGCCAGAGGCTGTGAACGCACAGGTGGTGCGTGAATTCTATGCCAACATTGATAAAGAAGCGGGTTTCCTGGTAATTGTCAGAGGAGTCGAGATAGATTGGAGTCCAAGTGCGATCAACGCACTGTACCATCTTCAAAACTTCCCCCATGCGGCATTCAATGAAATGGCAGTCGCGCCATCTGAGGAACAGTTAAGTAATGCTGTGAGGGAGGTAGGAATCGAGGGGGCACAGTGGCAATTATCTAAGACTCAGAAAAGGACATTCCAATCGACTTACTTGAAAAAGGAAGCGAACACGTGGATGAGTTTCATCAGGCAGAGGTTGCTTCCAACAACGCACGACTCGACAGTATCCAGGGAACGAATTCTTTTGGCTTTTGCTATCTTAAGGTCTCTCAGTATTGACGTAGGAAAAATTGTTTGTAATGAAATTACTTGCTGCTGGAAGAAAAAGGTGGGGAAGCTGTTCTTCCCAAACACAATTACTATGCTATGCAGACAAGCAGGGGTTCCAGTGGAGGAGAGTGATGCAATTCTATTTGATAAAGGGATCATTGATACGCCCAATTTTGCGTGGCTCCAGCGCACGCAGGAGATACGTCAAGGTGGGCTTATCTACGGCATCAATACGATTCTAGAACAACTGGCACTTTCGGCCAGTAGGCAAGAGTTTGCTGAAAGGCAAACTTTAACCTTCTGGAACTATGTTAAGAATCGGGATGCCAGCTTAAGAAGGGCACTGCAGGAGAATTTTTCCAAACCATATCCAGCCCTTCCTACATTCCCGGAAGATCTGTTGAACCCCTCGATTTCGCCACCACCTGTTGAAAGAGAAGAAGAGAATGATGATGAGGAGCAGGGTCAGGAAGACTGATGGATGAGATGATCTTCAGCGAGCTTTATTTTTGTTCTTATCATTTTGTTTGCTCGCGCATATTGACCCTACTCACTGTTACAATTGCTTGTCTTGTTTCTTTTTACTTTTTCTGCGTTAAAAATATATCTCTGCTTTGTAATATTTTTCTATGATTTTAAATGAATTTTCTGAATGTTTCTATTCTATGAGCACTGACTAACTCTAACTTCACTATTTTCTTCCGAATTTTTGAAGCTTGGACTGATTACGCTTAATTAGATCAAGGTATTCTGATCTCCAGAAACCTTTTGCTTGAGCATTTCTTCTAGCCTGGACTGTTGCTGCGGCAAAGAAGATTTTGACGGTAGTATTGACTTATATGATCCACTTTAAGCTTAATCCTAGTCCCATGTTTAGTTTAAGAATTCAGATAGAAAAATTTAAGTTTGGGGGTATAATTTGCAAAAGTTAATGATTCATTGGGGACAATGAATAATTCAAGTTTGGGGGACTTTTTGCTACTCCAATTATTTTGCTTGAACATTCCTCTCCTTCAAAATTAAAATTTGCTAGGTTATTGAGTAACCGGGGATATTTGTGATACCCACAGTTTGTCTTCGCGTCAAAAGATGACCTAGGAAATGTGAAAAAATGAGAAAAAATAAGAAAAATTATTTGCTGAAAAAAATTATTTGTTGAAGATTTTGTTGAAAAAAATTGACAGAGCAAAAGTTTTGAAGGATGAATGATGATCGAGCAGTTTTTCTGTCTACCATAACTTAGGTGAGCTTCATCATAAAATGTCGCCATTCTGAGGGGCAAGAGATAGAATAACAAAGGATTTTTTAGCTTTATAATGAGTATTGAGCCTAGTTGGTGATGAGCTTGAGGCAAGGGTATAATGCACCATAAAGTGGGTCATCCCATGCTTAAGAGCTTATGACTGTAAGGCTGCTTTCAGTCTGATAAACAAGGATATAAACCCCTTTAAAAATATGTTTTGAAATGTCTAATAATAGAGCTAGGTTGTGGTGAGTTCTTAGAATTAAGTTGAAAAGTGGTGATTATTTGTCCCTGTTGAAGGAATCATTTTGCTGCAGCGGAGCTTGGTTTTGCAGAGTGCTCAGGTAAAGGTTAAAGGTAGTGTTGGACTGTCTGGTTTGATTAAGCTAATTCTTTGTCTAATGTTTTAAAATTCTTGAAGGAAGGTTGGTTAGTATTGCTCGGGACGCGCAATAGTTCAAGTTTGGGGGTATGATAACTGCCAAAAGGTAGTTATTTAGGCCTCAATTATATAGATATTTGTGTGTCCTTTATGCTTATTAGGGTTGGTTTTGGATAGATATTACATGATTTAACCCATTTGGAAGAATGGAAGCATTGGAAATTATTTTGTGCAGATTATGCTGCTGAGCGACTGGAGGGAGCAAATTCTATGCTGCAGCAAAACTGGGAGCAGAAACTGCCACATCACAGCTCGTTAGCCAACTTCATGAACCGACTTCTGTTGAGTTATTTTCGGGATAAAGGAGCAAGGAGAGCCCTACACGTGTCCAAGTTGACCTAATTCAAGCCTCCCATCCTTCTATAAAAGGAAGTAGCCGTCAAAGTCAAAGTCATCCCATGTTTTCTCTTGGAAGCCGAATAGTATAGGGAGATTGAAGATCGTCAAGAACACCATCAACCGCAAGCTGATTAGGGAGTTTACCTTCTTTATTAATTTGTGGTTATGGACATGCATACTCAGATTGTAATTCGTATTCCTATGCCTATTATGAACTAAGTAGCTTAGGGTGTTGGTTAGGAATAATGTGATTACTGTGCTTCATCTCTAGTAATATATTGACTATCGCATTTTGGTTAATTGTTGTGTTTAATCTTATTTTATGCCCGCCTGGCCAGCCGGTATGGATAGCTCTCTCTAGTTTCAGGGATGATTTAGAGAGTGTGTGGCAATTCTCCACACTACGATCATTGTGTATTGGTGAACGCCAGTGACTGAGCTAGGGATAGCCAGTTGCCTAGTGCTTGATCGGTCGCTCTTCATTGGGTTTGAAACATATCCCAAAAGATCCGGAGTTCCGGGAGGAATCCGCTAATAATACTGCGAGAAATGCATGATCAATAATATTGCTAGAGCATATCTTAAAACAATCACTAAAGCCTAACCAGCGTTTGTCTTTAATCTATCCATCTATTTGTTTATTCGTTGTTCAGTCATTTATTTTGCTTCAGCATAATTCTTATAAAACCCAACATTTTTATTATCTTCGAAACCATTAGAAAGTTATACAAAATAGATAAAGTGGAAACTCATTCAGACCTTGGATTGATAATATTATTTGCTGCAGACTGTGTATACTTGCACAGGAATTCTAGAGTATTTTATACTATATTTTTATTCACTCTAGGAACCCAACAGGTCAGGATACCACCAGTTGAAGGTTAGGGAATCAGATATTCCTAAGACAACATTCAGGACGAGGTATGGGCACTATGAGTTTTTAGTGATGCCATTCGGTTTAACGAATGCGCCAGCAGTTTTCATAGACCTCATGAACAGGATCTTCCACCAGTATTTAGATCAGTTTGTGATAGTGTTCATCGATGACATTCTAGTTTACTCAATTGACAGGAAAGCCCATGAGGAACATCTGAGGGTTGTTATACAGACACTACGTGATAAACAGCTATACGTTAAGTTCAGCAAATGTTAGTTCTGGTTGAATCAAGTGGTGTTCTTAGGGCATGTAGTTTCAGCGGACGGAGTTAGTGTTGATCCGCAGAAAGTGGAAGTTGTTGTCAACTGGGAAAGACCAGCTAGTGGAACAGAGGTACGTAGTTTTCTAGGCCTGGCTGGATACTACAGACGTTTTGTTGAGGATTTCTCACGGTTAGCATTACCCTTGATAGCTTTGACAAGGAAGAATGCTAAGTTCGAGTGGTCAGACAAATGCGAACAGAGTTTCCAGGCACTGAAAAAGAGATTGGTGACAGCACCTATTCTAGCACTTCCTGTAACAGGGAAGGAGTATGTGATCTATTGTGATGCTTCGAGGCAAGGATTAGGTTGCGTGCTGATGCAGGAAGGAAAGGTAATAGCTTATGCTTCAAGGCAGTTGAAATAGCATGAGTGTAATTACCCTACCCATGATCTTGAGCTAGCAGCAGTAGTTCTAGCACTAAAGATCTGGAGACATTATTTATTCGGTGAGAAGTGCCACATTTTCACAGATCATAAGATTTTGAAGTACAGCTTTGATCAGAAAGAATTGAATCTAAGGCAGAGGCGATGGCTAGAACTGATTAAAGACTATGATTGTACCATAGAATATTATCCGGGTAAGCCTAACGTGGTAGCAGATGCGTTAAGTAGGAAGTCGAGACTTCCGCAGAGTGCCTTGTGTGGTATTCGAGAATGCTTGCTAAGCGAGTTAAGAGGTTTCAAGGCAGTTATGACTGCAGAAAGCTCAGGGAGTCTTTTAGCTCAATTTCAGGTTAGGTCTTCTTTAGTAGCAGAGATTGTGGGAAGACAGCCAGAGGATAGTAATTTGCAGAAGATGCTTGCAAAGTCCAAGCAAGGCCCAGAGGCAGAATTTGAGTTGAGAGCGGACGAAGCCATAGTTAAGCAGGGAAGATTATGCGTTCTGAATATTAGTGAGCTTAAGGGTGCTATACTAGAGGAAGCTCACAGTCCAGTTTACGCTATGCATCCAGGAAGCACCAAGATGTATAGAACTCTTAAGAAAACTTATTGGTGGCCTGGTATGAAGCGGGAGGTAGCTGAATATGTTGATAGATGTTTGATCTGTCAACAGGTTAAACCAGTGAGACAGAGGCCAGGAGGACTCCTTAATCCACTGCCAGTGCCAGAGTGGAAGTGGGAGCATATTACCATGGATTTTCTGTTTGGATTACCCCATACTTCTAGTGGACATGATGGTATATGGGTAATAGTGGATAGACTCGCCAAGACAGCGCGGTTTATACCGATTAAAGCGACGTCTACACTAGATCAGCTAGCTAAACTATACGTCGACAGGATTGTGAGTCAACATGGAGTGCCAGTGTCCATAGTTTCAGATAGGGATCCGAGGTTTACTTCTAAGTTTTGGCCTAGTGTGCAGAAAGCAATGGGAACAAAGTTGAAGTTTAGTACAGCGTTCCATCCCAGACAGATGGTCAGTCTGAGAGGACCATACAGACCTTAGAGGACATGTTGAGAGCATGTGTCCTTCAGTTTAAGGGAAGTTAGGATACCCACTTATCACTTATGGAGTTCTCTTATAATAACAGCTACCAGTCTAGTATCGGCATGGCACCATTCGAGGCTTTATATGGCAGACCATGCAGGACTCCTGTGTGCTGGAACGAAGTGGGAGAGCAAAAGTTAGTTGGACCTAAGTTGGTACAAGTTACGTCAGACAATATTAAGCTGATTAGGGAGAATCTGAAAATAGCTCAGGATCGACAGAAGAGCTATGCAGATAAGCGACGAAGAGACTTAGAGTTCATGGTTGGAGATCAGGTTTTCTTAAAGTTATCCCCGTGGAGAGGTGTTCTTCGCTTCGGGAGGAAAGGTAAGCTGAGTCCTAGATATATTGGACCTTACCAGATATTAGAACGAGTTGGACAAGCAGCCTATAGACTTGAGTTGCCAACAGAACTCGCTCGAATACATGATGTTTTTCATGTGTCCATGTTGAGGAAATATATACCAGATCCATCCCATGTGTTGCAAATGCAACCGATTGAGCTGAAAGAAGACTTGGGTTATAAAGAGGAAGCGGTTCATATCCTCGATAGAAAGGAGCAAGTCTTGAGGAACAAAACGATCCCACTCGTGAAAGTTCTTTGGAGACATCACGGAGTAGAGGAGGCAACTTGGGAGTCAGAGGATCAGATGAGCTGGAGTTACCCAACACTCTTCACCTAAGGACTTCTAAATTTCGAGGACGAAATTTCATAAGGGGGAGGTAAGTTGTAAACCTGAGACTTCCTTGGAACATTTACTCTTGTCATCTATTGTTGGTTTAAGTTGTTGGGATTACTAAGTTAAAATAAAAAACGAAAGGAAGGAAAAGGAAAAGGAAAAAGGAAAAAAAAAGAAATCAGCAAAGAAAAAAAAAAAGAAAAGAAGGAAGTGGGAATGGACAGCAAGGAAACCCACCACCGACAACCACTCTTTTCAGCCCATTTTCATTCCATTCCTCATCCTTTTCAATTACAAATTTCAGAGCACTTTAAGGAGAGAGTGAACGAGGAGGAAGAAGAAGAATTTCGTGGTTTGAGGTTGAAGAAGATAGGGAAAAGCTCATGCAAAGCCAGCCATTGCGGAAACTGTGTTCAACCTGTCAACCTCTGGTGTTTTAGTCGGTTTGGGCTACACAGAAGGAATCAAGAGGTGAGGTTTGATTTTCTTGAAAGTTATTTCATGTTCTAAAAAACTTCATTAAGGAAGCTTGACCTAAATGGAATGAGAAGTTGATGGTTTTTGGAATGGAAAACAGAGCACAGGATTTTCGAGCAAACCAGGAGGATCTCTTGTGTTCTCTGATGTTTTGAGTATTGTGGAGTGCACAAGTCGAATCAGAAGCTCTATTTGGTATGGTTGGAAAGCTTATTCAATATTCTACAACTTTAATGAAGAATGAATGAGCCAAATATTACTTGAGGTAGGTTTAATTTCAGGAGGAAGATAAAGGGTAGCAGAGAACCTCGAATTCTGTATTGTCTGTGTTCGGGGCAATTCTGGGCTAATTGGTTGAGAATCTCGTTTTCCTTTCTTCAGGTAAGTTGTAGAGTGCTCGAAAATGAAGAGTTTGACATTAATTTCGGTTTAAGTATTGAGGAAGTTATGGGTGTTGGAAGTTAGGGTATAGAATGTGGAAAATCTGGAAAGTAGAATGTGAATGTGATTCTTAATCCAATTGTTTAGAAAATTCATGAGCATGGAAAGACAAAGCTATCTATGGTTCTAATGCTCGGTTTTTGTTGTTTCACGGGCCAAGAGGAAATAGGCTGAGTCTACAAACCGAGGAACTAGATAAGACAGTGAGTGACAAAGCAAATTTCGACAATGTTCTTAAACGGTTGTTTATGATTATATGTTTTACATGCTTTTCTATGAATGATACATGGTTTTTGTGAACGGTTTCAAGCATGGGTTTTGAGCTTACATTTTCTAATAAGGTTTATATACGAGCACGTGGCTAATGGCTTTATAAAAAGTAGTTGAAACGACATCTTTTTAAGTAAAGCATGTGTTAGCAAATATTGTTTAATGATTTAAAGTTTTTCACGAGCAAGCTGAGTAAGCTTGAGTTTTACAAAAGATAACGATAAGCAGGTGTCGGGTTCCTAGAGTGAGTAAAAATATAGTATAAAATACTCTAGAATTCCTGTGCAAGTATACACAGTCTGCAACAAGTAATATTATCAATCCGAGCCCTGAATGAGTTTCCACTCTACCTATTTTTGTGTAACTTTTTAATGGTATCAAGAATAATAAAATGATTGGGTTTTATAAGAATTATGCTGAAGCAAAATAAATGACAGAACAACGAGTAAACAAATAGATAGACAGATTAAAGACAGGCGTTGGTTAGGCTTTAGTGATTGTTCTAAGATAAGCTCTAGCAATATTATTGATCATGCATTTCTGGCAGTATTATTAGCGGATTCCTCCCGGAACTCCGGATCTTTTGGGATATGTTTCAAACCCAATGAAGAGCGACCGATCAAGCACTAGGCAACTGGCTATCCCTAGCTCAGTCACTGACGTTCACCAATACACAATGATCATAGTGTGGATAATTGCCACACACCCTCTAAATCATCCCTGAAACTAGAGAGAGCTATCCATACCGGCTGGCCAGGCGGGCATAAAATGAGAATAAGCACAACAATTAACCAAAATGCAATAGTCAATTTATTACTAGAGATGAAGCACAGTAATCACATTATTCCTAACCAACACCCTAAGCTACTTAGTTCATAATAGGCATAGGAATACGAATTACAATCTGAGTATGCATGTCCATAACCACAAGTTAATAAAGAAAGTAAACTCCCTAATCAGCTTGCGGAAGATGGTGTTCTTGATGATCTTCAATCTCCCTATACTATTCGGCTTCCAAGGGAAAACATGGAATGAATTTGACTTTGACGGCTACTTCCTTTTATAGAAGGACAGGAGACTTGAATTAGGTCAACTTGGACACGTGTAGGGCTCTCCTTGCTCCTTTATCCCGAAAATAACTCAACAGAAGTCGGTTCATGAAGTTGGCTAACGAGCTGTGATGTGGCAGTTTCTGCTCCCAGTTTTGCTGCAGCATAAAATTTGCTCCCTCCAGTCGCTCAGCAGCATAATCTGCACAAAATAATTTCCAATGCTTCCATTCTTCCAAATGGGTTAAAACATGTGATATCTATCCAAAACCAACCCTAATAAGCATAAAGGACACACAAATCCCTATATAATTGAGGCCTAAATAACTACCTTTTGGGCAGTTATCATACCCCCAAACTTGAACTATTGCGCGTCCCGAGCAATACTAACCAACCTTCGTTCAAGAATTTAAAAACATTAGACAAAGAATTAGCTTAATCAAATCAGACAGTCCAACACTACCTTTAACCTTTACCTCAGCACTCTGCAAAACCAAGCTCTGCTGCAGCAAAATGATTCCTTCAGCAGGGACAAATAATCACCACTTTTCAACTTAATTCTAAGAACTCACCACAGCTTAGCTCTATTATCAGACATTTCAAAACATATTTTTAAAGCGGTTTATATCATTATTTATCAGACTTAAAGCGGCCTTATAGTCATAAGCTCTTAAGCATGGGATGACCCACTTTATGGTGCAGTATACCCTTGCCTAAAGCTCATCACCAACTAGGCTCAATACGCATTATAAAGCTAAAAAATCCTTAGTTATTCTATCTCTTGCCCCTCAGAATGGTGACATTTTATGATGAAGCTCACCTAAGTTCTGGGAGACAGAAAAACTGTTGGATCATCATTCATCCTTCAAAACTTTTGCTCTGTCAATTTTTTTCAGCAAAATCTTCAACAAATAATTTTTCAGCAAATATGTTTTTCTCATATTTCTCATTTTTTTCACATTTCCTAGGTCATCTTTTGACGCGAAGAAAAACTGTGGGTATCACAAATGTCCCCGGTTACTCAATAACCTAGCAAATTTTAATTTGAAGGAGATGAATGCTCGAGCAAAATAATTGGAGTAGCAAAAAGTCCCCCAAACTTGAATTATTCATTGTCCCCAATGAATCATTAAATAAGCAACTACACCCCCAAACTTGAATTTTTCTATCTGAATTTTTAAACTAAACATGGGACTAGGATTAAGCTTAAAGTGGATCATATAAGTCAATACTACCGTCAAAATCTTCTTTGTCGCAGCAACAGTCCAGACTAGAAGAAATGCTCAAGCAAAAGGTTTCTGAGGATCAGAATACCTTGATCTAATTAAGCATAATCAGTCCAATCTTCAAAAATTCAGAAGAAAATAGTTAAGTCAGAGTTAGTCAGTGCTCATAGAATAGAAACATTAAGAAATTTCATTAAAATCATAGAAAAACATTACGAAGTAGATATATATTTTTTTTCCGAAGCAAAAAAAAAAACAAAAATTAAAAAGAAACAAGACAAGCAATTATATCAGTGAGCAGGGTCAATATGCGTGAGCAAACAAAAATGGAGAAACAAAAGTAATGCTCGCTCCAAGTCATCCCATCAGTCAGTCTTCCTCACCTTGCTCCTCATCAACATCCTCTTCTCGTTCAACAGGCGGGGGTGGTATCCAAAGATTAAACAAATCATCGGGAAACACTGGAAAGGCCTGATATGGTCTTGAGAAATTGGTTTGCAAGGCCCCCCTGAGCGCATAAGTCCAACAGGTCTGAGCTTGCCTTTCAGCAAATTCTAACCTACTGGTCAACACTGTCAGATGCTCTAGGATCTGATTAACGCCATACACCAGCCCTCCCTGGCGAGCCTCTTGCGTACGCTGAAGCCGCGCCAGATTAGGTGTGTCAATGATTCCCTTATCAGTCATGATCATATCTTTTGGAACCGTGGGCACTCATGCCCTGCTGCAGAACATTGTGATAGTGTTTGGAAAGAACAGCTTCCCCACATTCTTTTTCCAGCAATCAACAATCTCAGAAGAAATAATTTTTCCTACATCAATACTCATCGAGCAAAGAATGGCAAAGGCAAGCAATACCCTGTCCCGAGATACTGTGGAGTCGTGTGTTGTCGGCAGCAAGCGTAGCCTGATGAAACCCATCCAAGTGTTGGCTTCACTCTTCAAATAAGCAGCTTGAAACGTATCCTTCCGCGTCTGCGACACCCTCCATTGAGCCCCCTCAATGCCTACCTCCCGGACAGCCGCACTCAGTTGATCACTAGATGGTGCAACCACTATCTCATTAAAAACGCCATGCGGAAAATCCTGTAGATCGAACAATTCATTAATGGCCTCAGGACTCCACTGTACAGGCACTCCTCGAACGATAACCTCAAAATCATTCTTAACGTCAAGATTGGCATAAAATTCTTGAACAATGTTGGAATTGACAGGTTCTGGTTTCGCACAAAATTGCCTCCATCCGAGGTTCACTATTCCAGACTCCAAGAACCTGGGCAAATCACTGCCAAATCCTCGTTCGAACAAGAAGTCCCGTTTCAGCACCTCCTGGTATTTTGCTCGAGCAAGATCGTTGACGAAGCGAATGAATGGTGCCCTCGGCTCCTCAATTTCTCCCGATGCTTCGAAAATTCCTTTGCCCTTGCTTTCTCTCTGTTTGTGCAAACTCTCTTCTTCTGCCTTTCTTGCCTCTTCTTCTTTTTCCTTATTCTCAGCTCCCCTTTTTTCTTCCTCAGAGCCCAACAACGTCTGCCACCTCCTGAACTTCCTCCTGTTCTGCAGCCCTTTGCTGCCTTCTCCTTTTCTTTGCTTCCTTTTCCAACGGCGTTCTTTTCTTTTTGGTTTTCCCTTTTTGCACTTCCGGTGTGACCGGTACCTCCTCCTCTTCACTCTCCCTCTCTTTCCTAGCTCTTGTTTTGGCCATAGATATCTCAAAGGGTTTTGCAGAAAATGTAAAGGAGAAAGAAAGAATGTAGATGGCAAGATTGAAACAAGAGGGCGAAGTAGAAAGAAGACTTACCAATGTCTGCAAATAAATAAGTCTCCAGCAATTTGAAATCTTAACCGAAAGGATTTGCTCCGTAATAAATGGTTTTACCATTCACAATTAAGTTGCAATTCAAATCCCTAACGGTAAAATTGTGGAACTCCAATCATGTATGGGAAATAACGGCATGTTGTCAACGGCTAAACCGTTGGATTGTCCCTTCACGACATGTGGCAGCATCCTGCAATTCACCTGCCATAGAAATTCAAAAATCCCAACGGTAAAAATAATTACTCACACTAAAATCCTTCCTATGCATACGAGAAATTTGCTCCAGCATTGTCTTTGCTGCAACAATCTTCTGAACCTGCCGAATCTTAGATATGGAATTTAAATTTCAAAATAGGCAAATCAAATCCTTTTAATTCAAATTAAACTTTAACCGATCAAATCAAACTTAATCTGTTATTCTCAAAAGAAGCCGAATAAATTAGAGAAAATCTTCAATTAATTAAAACTAGAATTCAAATAACTGAAAATAAAATCTAGATAAAATCTAATAAAATCTAACTAATTAAAAGATAATTGAAAGATAATTTAAATAAATAACCCGAAAATCAAATCAAATTCAAAACAAAATAGATAAGATCTAATCAAATATTTAAAGACAAAATCTAATAAATCTCGCAAAATCAAATCTAACCTAGCCGCAATTAAAATCAAATCAACGAAAAATAAAATCACTACAAATCCTGGGAGCTCAAAATTTTGCTCTGTGAAATGCTCCCGCAAAAATCCTGCTCTCTCCATCATCAACCAACCTTAGGGAAGGATATTTTGACTGAAACTCCTCTCCCCAATAATGCTTGACACGCTGACCATTCACCTTGAATACTCTCCCATCTTTTTCATCTTGCAAAGTAACTGCTCCATGGGGGAAAACCTCAATCAAAACAAACGGTCCTGACCATTTAGATTTTAATTTTCCAGGAAATAATTTTAATCTAGAATTATAAAGCAAAACTTTTTGACCCTTGACAAACTCCTTAGATTTAATTTTTTTGTCATGCCACAGCTTAGTCTTTTCCTTATACATTTTCGCATTTTTGTAAGAAAATTGACGAAATTCTTCTAACTCATTAAGCTGCAGCATTCTTATTGCTCCTGCACGACCCAGATCAAAATTTAACTTTTTCAAAGCCCAAAATGTTTTATGCTCAAGCTCTAATGGTAAATGGCAAGCTTTCCCATATACGAACCTATAGGGAGACATACCTAGAGGAGTCTTATAAGCTGTCCTATAAGCCCAAAGAGCCTCATCCAACCTAAAGGACCAATCCTTTCGAGATGGATGGACTACTTTCTCTAAAATAGCTTTAATTTTGCTATTACTAATTTCAGCTTGACCATTTGCTTGTGGGTGATAAGGGGTAGCTATCCTATGCTTAATCCCATACTTAGCTAAAAGCTTAGTTAAGATATTATTAACAAAATGTGTACCCTCATCACTTATTAGAGCTCTAGGTGTCTCGAACCGCGCAAAAATGTGCGATTGGAGAAACCTTGAAACCGTCTTGGCATCACTCTGATGGCATGCGATGGCCTCCACCCATCGAATAGTTAAACAGGTGTCGGGTTCCTAGAGTGAGTAAAAATATAGTATAAAATACTCTAGAATTCTTGTGCAAGTATACACAGTCTGCAGCAAGTAATATTATCAATCCGAGCCCTGAATGAGTTTCCACTCTACCTATTTTTGTGTAACTTTTTAATAGTTTCAAGAATAATAAAATGATTGGGTTTTATAAGACTTATGCTGAAGCAAAATAAATGACAGAACAACGAGTAAACAAATAGATAGACAGATTAAAGACAGGCGCTGGTTGGGCTTTAGTGATTGTTCTAAGATATGCTCTAGCAATATTATTGATCATGCATTTCTCGCAGTATTATTAGCGGATTCCTCCCGGAACTCCGGATCTTTTGGGATATGTTTCAAACCCAATGAAGAGCGACCGATCAAGCACTAGGCAACTGGCTATCCATAGCTCAGTCACTGGCGTTCACAAATACACAATGATCGTAGTGTGAATAATTGCCACACACCCTCTAAATCATCCCTGAAACTAGAGAGAGCTATCCATACCGGCTGGTCAGGCGGGCATAAAATGAGAATAAGCACAACAATTAACCAAAATGCAATAGTCAATTTATTACTAGAGATGAAGCACAGTAATCACATTATTCCTAACCAACACCCTAAGCTACTTAGTTCATAATAGGCATAGGAATACGAATTACAATCTGAGTATGCATGTCCATAACCACAAGTTAATAAAGAAAGTAAACTCCCTAATCAGCTTGCGGAAGATGGTGTTCTTGATGATCTTCAATCTCCCTATAATATTCGGCTTCCAAGGGAAAACATGGAATGAATTTGACTTTGACGGCTACTTCCTTTTATAGAAGGACAGGAGACTTGAATTAGGTCAACTTGGACACGTGTAGGGCTCTCCTTGCTCCTTTATCCCGAAAATAACTCAACAGAAGTCGGTTCATGAAGTTGGCTAACGAGCTGTGATGTGGCAGTTTCTGCTCCCAGTTTTGCTGCAGCATAGAATTTGCTCCCTCCAGTCGCTCAGCAGCATAATCTGCACAAAATAATTTCCAATGCTTCCATTCTTCCAAATGGGTTAAAACATGTGATATCTATCCAAAACCAACCCTAATAAGCATAAAGGACACACAAATCCCTATATAATTGAGGCCTAAATAACTACCTTTTGGGCAGTTATCAGCAGGCATGTTTAAATGTTTTCATATGATTTCGCAAAGATTTCTATTGACTACATGACTGAGATATTGAGCCCGAGGCTATATGGTACCGTGTGCACATAGGTTATATTCCGTTGTCGACGTTTAGTGTACTCCGTGACAACGATGCTGTCGTGAGTGCTGGGCGGGCCCCACTACGACAAAGACGATGGGAGTGCTGGGCGAGCCCCACTACATCGTAGGATTAGTAAACGTTGGTTGTACTGGGCGTGCCCCACTACATCGTAGGATCGGTCATGTTAGTTAAAATGTTTGATGTATTTCATATGCCTTGCTAGATTTTTTATGACGAACATGCAAGATATTTTAGAAAGCCTTATTCATTAAACGTTTATGTTAAACGCTTTGTTTGAGCATATTTATACGTTTAAAGGTTTATCTCGTGTTTTGACTTCCGGATTTAGAGTTTTAAAGTTAGTCACTCACTGGGCTTCGTAGCTCATTCTTTCAAAATGTTTTCAACTTTTCAGGTAGAGATCGAGTTCCCAGTGCCTGATACACTGCCAACGTCTGCTGATAGTTCCGGATCAAGCTCCAGTACATGGGTGGATTTGTATATTGAGTCTGTTCATATTGTAGATGTTTTGCAAGGATTGGATAATATCGTCCTAGAGGTCGTCGTTGTATAAACCCTAGTTGTAGATGTTTTTGGTTGTGATATCTATATCAGGTTATCTTCCAAACCAAGTTTTGTCAGGGCTGCACCTTGTGTATGTTAAAAGGTTTACGTGGATTCCGTTGTGTTGTGTTTCATGTTGAATGTTTTATATCTATGATTAGTATGTTTATCAGGTTCAATGTTTCAGTAGGGTCAACAGGGATCGTTAGAGGTGACGATGTCTGTTGGCTTCATGCCGTCTTTCGGGCTAAGCTAGCAGGTGGTCCGGGAGGGGGGGTGACACAAAAGATATATTATTTAAAATCTGGAAAAATCTTTCGAAAATAAAATTCTTCAAAATCAAATCTAAACTAACCTACCAGAAATAAAAATAAAATAAAGGGTTAACTACATAGATAGACCATATATTAGATTCAAAATTTCATAAATGTCTAATCTTGAAAAAAAATTCAGCCTTTTCCTAAGCCAAGCCAAAATAGATGTTAATTTACATCAATGCCCATTATATTATATATAAGAAAATAAATATGGTTATTATCCATATATTTACCCAAAATATCTTTTCGTAATAATTAGTTATGGCTGCAAAAATCTTTTCAAATCCTCTCCCCAAATAACTCTTCGATTCTCTCACTATTTTATTTTCAAACCCCAAAATATACATCCCCAAATAGTCGTTTCTTTTTCAAGCGGTCTCCTCCCTCGCGATTTCTTCTTCACGCCGGTCTCCCTGCGATTTTCTTCTTCACGCTGGTCTCCCTCGCGATTTGTCGGTCATCGTCGCTCACTCCATCTGTGTTTCGCCGTCCATCCTCCAACTACGCGCCACTCTGTGTTTCACCGTCACTTCCTCTGTGTTTCGTCGTCACTCCCGTCTATCCTTCGACCGTCGTCACTTCCTCTGTGTTTCGACGTCACTTCCTCTGTTCCCATCGTCACATCTTTCAAACGTCGTGTGTTTTGTTGTCGTCTCATCCTTCAAACGTTGTAAGTGTTTCCGCCGTCTGTATTGTCGCCGACGTTAGCCGGCAGCAACGCTTCTGCCGATGGATGCTTATTTTTTCGATTTTATTTTTCTTTTTTTTTTGTGTGGTTCATATGTTTTTCTTGTTTAGACAAAACATCCTCAATGTGTCGGCAACATTGTCTATTGGAGTTTGTTTGGGTTTATATAAAATATACTGTTTGGTCGGTTGTTGGAGTTTGTTTGGGTTTGTTATGTGGTTTATATAAAATATACTGTTAGCTTGTTTATTTAGTTGTGGGTTTATACAAATTATTCCACGTAGTATATAAAATATACTGCTAGTTTGATATATAAAAATCATTCAGCCAAATTTACTTAGTTGTGGGTTTATAAAAATCATTCAGGTCACAATTATTGAGTTTTTATGGTGTATAAAAAATATTATGTTAGTATGGTATATTCGGGTTTGATATATGGGTATAAAAAATTATATAATCTGGATAATATATTATTTAGTTGTAGGTTTATATAATATATATGGTGGTTTATATAAAACAAATTGATGGTTGATCGAACGGTTTATATACTATAGTTATTAATCTATTGATAACAAATTAGTGAACTTTTGGGTTACAACTTCAATCAAATTAGTGAACGACATTCCTTCATGAATACAAATTTGAGAAACTTGGTAATCAATATAGTTATTAATCTCATTCCAACAACCACCAAACACCATCCGTATGGGAATGGAGAATATTTAATAAGGATTATGTTGCATGACATTTATTTATAATTCTAAAAATTCACTTATGAACTTTACAAATCATGACGTATATATACTATATAGAAAGGTTTATATAATATAATTCCAAGTATATATTTATGATACAATATACAACCTAGTATATATTTATTATTCTGACGTTTGATTTATGAACTGAATACACAATGATGAATATCTAATATACAATGGGTTCAGAATATTGATTATATATTATAATGCATAGTATATATTTATTATTTGAATAAACATTACACTGTAAAATCAAATGAGTGATTAGATGTAAATAAGGGATAGTGTAAATTAGAAACATCTTATAGCATAAGATATTAATAACAAAAAATATCTATTGATAACAAAATTGAAAAAAAAAATGCAAAGTATGTAATTGGATTCCTCTAGTTCATACTGTTTGACAAAATTAAAAAAAAAAAAAGAGAGAGAGAATAAACAAATATTATATCATGATATTCATATTGTTTAACAAAACAAAAAAAATAAAAAAATAAAAAGAAGAAGAATATGAATAAAGGAATACTCATGATGTTTCAATTGACGGCAAATGGAGGAGTTGCAGATAAATTGAAGAAAATTTCTGGAGACGGAAATTGGAGAAAAAAAACTTTTGGTAACCGCTAATGGAGCCGCAAAAAAATCTTCAAATTGACGGCAATTAGATGAAGAATTTGGTGACGGCAATTGGAGAAAATTTTTGGTGAAACATATTTAAGGTTAGGGTTGGATATTGGTAAATCTTCATAGTAGATTTTATTATGGAAAGAATTAATACAAATCAATTTTTTGATGTGCAGAATTTTGGAGGGCAAAATAGAGAAGATTTAATTGGAAAATCTTGAGCCAAGACAAAGCTGAAAATTTTTTTCATAATTGGACATTTGTGAAATATTGGTTCCAAAACGGTCTATCTCCTATAATTTCTGTAAAATAAATAATAAAATACAAATCTAACCTAATAAAAATCATAACAAATCAAAATAAATCAAAACAGACAATAAATCAAAATTAACATAAAAAAAAAACGAGATCAAATACTGGGAGCTTCTGATTAGAATGCTGAAATTTTGCTCCCTCAAAACCTGCGCTCTCTAAATCTACCAGCAACTTCAAAGAAGAATATTTCATAATTAAATCTGGAAGATATACTATTAAAAATCTAATCGAAATAGAAATTAAAAATTCAAACTGAAATTAAATCTAAACAGAAATCAAATTTATTTTAGACTCACAGCCATCATCAACACATTGTCTAACCATAGATGCATCATTTGATAAATAAAACTTCACCTCGTGGAAAAATTCTTTCATCTGTCTTTTTGATAAACCAGGAGGCAAACTTCCACAATCAAGGTGATTGAAAAAGTCATCATACCAAGGTGTTTTCACTTCCTTAATATAAGCTACAGTAAATAACCGCTCATCAATGAAGGATTTCCTAATCTCGGGTTGCTGGAGCAATGTCAATGAATTATAAGGTTCAATAGGCTTGGATTTCTTATTTATTGGCTCTAAGGATTCAAAATTCCTCTCAAAACTAGAAATCTCACCTACAAATTTATGCTCATGCTCAAATCCACCTATTTCCAAATCCTCAATTTGGATTTTTCCAAATTTTTGGGTATGGTACTCCATCAATTCCTTCTCAAAGTGGTCCTCAACAATCTCATCCGACACCTAAATGAACGAGCAATCCTCAAGATCATTAGGATATTTCATTGCATCAAACATATGAAACTTCACCTTTATGTCATGCACCCTCGTTGTAAACTCCCCTTGTTGGACATCCATCAATGATCTACCAGTTGCTAAAAATGGACTACCATCTTGGTTCTTAGACTTCTGCCTTTGTGGAAAAGGTAAGGGTGGGTTATAGGGTGGGGGCGGTAAATAAGGTGGTTCCACATCTGGAACAGAACCAGATGCTCCGGCATCATTATTGCTGCCTCCAGCACCCTGACCCGACTCCAACTCATTTTCAACAACAACATTTTTATCACAATTCTTCTCTATATCCTGGGGTTTACTAGGCTCTTTTCTCTCTTCTAGTGGCTTACCACTCCTTAAAGTCACTGCCTGCACCTGCTTCGTACCTTCCCTTATAGGGCGTTCAGTATCCAAAGGAAGCTTACCTTGAGGTCGTGCCTTCAGCTCATTAGCTAGCTGACCCACTTGCAACTCTAGGGCTCTCAATGAAGCCTGCTGACTTAGAATTATGACATCATTACGAGCCATATAATCCCTCATCATTGACTCCAGAGAACTCTCTAAATTTTGCTGGGGCAATCCCTGTGATTTAGCAAATCCGGACTTGCTCACCACCCTTTGCTGTGCTTGGGGGACTTGCGAATTGCTTCCTTGCCCTCCCCATGCAATATTGGGGTGGTTACGCCAACCTGGATTATAAAAGTTAGAATAAGGGTTATTCCTTTGATTACCTACAAAAAACACAGAAGCTGGATTGTTAGGACAAAACTCATAATTATGCTCTTCACCACAATAAACACATGATTCTTCTGTAACTTGGTTTACCATTGGCGGCTGCTGGACATGACTAACCACTGTTACATTTTTAAGAGCGGTAGCTAACATTGCAATATCAGCCCGAATGGTAGACACACCATCAACCTCTAACACACTCTTAACTTTTTTATTTGAGCCCCTAACATCTGACCACTGACAATTATTATTTGATATTCTCTCTAAAATCTCATAAGCTTCATTAAAAGATTTTGCCAAAAGAGCCCCTCCCGCAGAAGCATCAACCATACACTGGGTTGCTATGTTTAACCCATTGTAAAATATTTCTATTTGAATACAATATGGCAAACAGTGGTGGGGACACTTTCGCAAAAGCTCCTTAAACCTTTCGCAAGCCTCACTAAAAGTTTCTTCCTCATTTTTCCTAAATCCCACTATCTCACTCCTCAACTTGGCACTCCTAGTTGGTGGAAACTACTTACTAAGAAATTTCTCTACTAGCTCATTCCACGTACTTATCGATGCTGGAGCAAAAGAATTCAACCACGCCTTTGCTCCATCTCTAAGGGAATAAGGAAATAGGGTTAATCTAAGGGCATCTCTCGACACTACCTCGAAAGCAAATGAATCATTAACTCCTAGAAAAGACTTAAGATGAAGATGAGGGTCCTCGGATGGTAAACCATGGAATTGGCCAACCATCTCTAACATGTGAAACATGATCGGTTTCATTTCAAAGTTTGATGCCTCAATAACTGGACATGTTATCACTGGATTTAACTCGTCAAAAATTGAAAAAACATACTCTCGAAGGACTCTGTCCCTATCATTTGCTACAAGGATAGGATTCTTAGCCTGATTATTTTGCTGTCAATTTTGCTCCAGCGGCGGATTTTGCTGCATCGCAGATTCCTCTTCGAGATTCACTTGAACTTTTTTTTTTGAAAATCTAATCCGAAGGGGATCGCTCACACACCAAAGTCACACCTACAAAACAAAAAGAAACAATCAAAAAGTTCACGCACCAAATCACAAAAAATACACACAAAAAAAATCAATCAAATAAAACAATTTCAAGTCCCCGGCAACGGCGCCAAAAACTTGTTGCAATTTTGGAGCGGTTAAAAGTATGAGATAAATTAACTCTAGAATACTGTGCAAGTATACACAATCTAGCAGCAAGTGATAAGTATTTATTGTATCCACAGGGTCTTGAAATGCCTACCTCTATTGATTTAATTTGCCTTTTTAGTGATTTCAAAAGGTTGGATAAATTGATTGGGTTTTTAAAATGCTGAAACAAAAGATATGCGAAAGCAATAAATGATTATGATAGAGAAAACAAGATGGAAACAGACACAGGTTAAGACTTCTGTAATTGTTTATAAAGATGCTCCAACAATTCTTTTGATTCGTCAATCTCATGCAGTATTATCAGCGGGATCCTCCCGGAACTCTGAATTTTTTGGAATATGTTTCAAAACCAATGAAGCTCTAATGATCAAGCACTAGGCAACTGAATATCCCTAACTCAGTCACTGGCGTTCACCAATACACAATGGTCTAGCGTGAATTATTGCCACACAACTCCTAAATCATCCTTGAAACTAGGAGAAACTATACATACCGGCTAGCTAGGCGGGCACATAATGAAATTAAAGATCAACAATAATTCAAGATGATCATGATCAAATAGAATTTCCAGATTTATAAATATAACAATCACATAATTCTTAACCTATGCCTACAAAGCAATTAGTTCATGATTGAAAACATAAAATATGTTACAATCTGGATAAGCATATCCATAATACGAAATACACAAGAAATACTAATCCTTTTCAGCAAATGGGGATGAAACGGCTGCTCCAAACCACCAAGAACATGGAAGAACTTCGTCTCCTTGAATGGAATCGCAAATGGTCTTCTTAGATCTCCATTCTGCCGTCAATTCGGCCTATAACCGATTGATTCGGTCTCCCAATCGTCAATGCCTTTATCTTTGACGGCTCCCTCCTTTTATAAGATGAGATTCAACCTAATTAGGTTAATCTAGACACGTGGAGGGCTCTCCAAGCTTCTTAGATCTGTAATTCAATCAGCTAACGCCACTTTATTAAAATGGCTAACGAGCTGTGACGTGGCAGTTTTGCTCCCAGCTTTGCTGCAGCACAGAATTTGCTCCCTCAAGTCGCTCAGCAATATATTCTGCAAAATAACTTTCGAAGCATCCATTATTCCAAATGGGTTAAAACATATAATATATATCTAAAACTCACCCTATTAAGCACAAAAGACACACAAATCCCTATAGAAATAAGGCCTAAATAACCACCTTTTGGAGAGTTATCAATGTGACAATGAAATTGTTGGGTTTTATGCCCTAAAACTCGTAGATAGTGAATGTAACTGTTGACCGGATATTAATGAAATTAATATTGATATATTTCCATTAATTGTTATAAGTTATTTTATATTTGTCTTTGCCTAAAAATAACCCTAATTCAATAAACTAGACATCCAAGGCTGTAATATGGTCTTGAACTATATGTAGCGACATATGGGATCATTGTTCAAGAAATAGCCTAAAGGGTCTATAGTATAGGGATAAGACTGGGTGCCTTATCCTGGTGACACTATGGATATGGCCCACTTTGTATTTGATACAAACGCTGCGATCCAACGCGTTCGTGTAGGAGACATGCGAGTGGGGGTATCCTATGCAATGAGTTTGCATGAGACCGAACCGCGAAATAGTAACCACTGGTTATAACACCGTTAACTAGTTGGTTTTCTATTTCACTAGGACGACCTAGACAACTTAGTTTTAATCTTGAGTTGATTATGGACTCCTGCTCATGAGAGATTGTCCTTTGATTTGCATGGGTGAGGGTGGCCAATACGCCGACTCAATAAGCCTACCATTTTGGGGACAAGACCGAATGGGGAGTTGGGAACATAATCGTGCAAGATGGAATTCACTCCTTCCCGACTTTAGGGAAGCAGATGAGTGTTCCCTTAAGTGGTTACTCCGAGTCTTGAACAACGGGCCCTACCCTCTCAATGGCACGCGAGGGTTGTCTGTTTCATGGTTGGACCACAAACAGGTTGTTCATTAGAAGAGAACTAGTACTTAAGGAAATAGAGGTAACCTAGGGGTAAAACGGTAATTTGACCCAGCTGGTGTTACAGACACTCGTGAAGGACTAACTAGTCGATATTGGCCTATATCCGTGGGCACAAAAAATATGTCTGCAGTGAGAAGAGTGCAACTGTGAGTCTATAGTGGAATGAACACACAGTTAACGAATATTGATTAATGTGGTTAATGAGTTTGACCAATTAATCTCACATCGTTGGAGCTTCTAATCTGCAGGTCCATTAGGTCCCACTGGTAGCTCATAAAGTAATTTGAGGCAACTAAGTAATAAATGTAAATTGAAAATGTTCAATTTACTAAGGGAAACAAACATAATATATATTGATATATTAATGTGAGAGAAATTAATATTTGAAGAAATTCAAATATAAATTTATGGATGTTTGAAAGAGTTCAAATAATGAATGAATTAATTTAAGGCCTAAAATCTATTTGAGCGAATTAATTAATTCAAGGCCGAAAATTAAATATGTGATATTTAATTGGTGGTTAATTAATTTAAGAATTCATTAACCAGGAATTAATCAATTATGGAAATAATTAATCAATTAAGGAAGTGATTAATCATTTATGGAAATGATCTAATCACTTATGGAAGTAATTAGTCATTTGTGGAAAAGATTAATCAATTATGGAATTGATTGATCATGATAGATTAAATAAGGAATAAGATTGAATCAATTTTGGAAAAGATTGATTTAATTTAATATTTTATTCATGGCATCTCTTCAATAAATAGAACACTAGACCTAATTGGTCAATGACACTTTGCTCTTGCTCTTAAACTCTCAAGATAAGACCTAAAATTCTCTCTAGCGTCCCTCTTAGAGAAAGACTCCTACAAGTCTTTTGCCTCCTAGACCTAGAGTCATACCGGTGTAACCTCTGTGGTTATTGTGTCATTCAAGAAGAATTTTCCACCGATCACAAGACAAAGGAGGCTGCTGCATTTTGTTTGTTGGAGCGTCGTTGGCGAAGAACGGTCAAGTCAACAACGGAGGTTTGTAATCCTTCTTCCCTTTTTCTTTAGAAAAGTGTTGGGTTCCTAGAGTGAGTAAAAATATGATATGAAATACTCTAGAATTCCTGTGCAAGTATACACAGTCTGCAGCAAGTAATATTATCAATCCAAGGTCTGAATGAGTTTCCACTTTACCTATTTTGTATAACTTTCTAATGGTTTCAAAGATAATAAAAATGTTGGGTTTTATAAGAATTATGCGGAAGCAAAATAAATGACAGAACAGCGAGTAAACAAATAGACAGACAGATTAAAGACAGGGGCTGGTTAGGCTTTAGTGATTATTCTAAGATATGCTCTAGCAATATTATTGATCTTGCATTTCTCGCAGTATTATTAGCAGATTCCTCCCGGAACTCCGGATCTTTTGGGATGTGTTTCAACCCCAATGAAGTGTGACCGATCAAGCACTAGGCAACTGGCTATCCCTAGCTCAGTCACTGACGTTCACCAATACACAATGATCGTAGTGTGGATAATTGCCACACACTTTCTAAATCATCCCTGAAACTAGAGAGAGCTATCCATACCGGCTGGCCAGGCGGGCAAAAAATGAGTTTAAGCACAACAATTAACCAAAATGCAATAGTCAATTTATTACTAGAGATGAAGCACAGTAATCACATTATTCCTAACCAACACCTTAAGCTACTTAGTTCATAATCAGCATAGGAATACGAATTACAATCTGAGTATGCATGTCCATCACTACAAGTTAATAAAGAAGGTAAACTCCCTAATCAGCTTGCGGTTGATGGTGTTCTTGATGATCTTCAATCTCCCTAACTATTCGGCTTCCAAGGGAAAACATGGAATGAATTTGACTTTGACGGCTACTTCCTTTTATAGAAGGATGGGAGACTTGAATTAGGTCAACTAGGACACGTGTAAGGCTCTCCTTGATCCTTTATCACGAAAATAACTCAACAGAAGTCGGTTCATGAAGTTGGCTAACGAGCTGTGATGTGGCAGTTTCTGCTCCCAATTTTGCTGCACCATAGAATTTGCTCCTTCCAGTCGCTCAGCAGCATAATCTGGACAAAGTGATTTCCAAAGCTTCCATTCTTCCAAATGGGTTAAATCATGTAATATCTCTCTAAAACCAACCCTAATAAGCATAAAGGACACACAAATCCCTATATAATTGAGGCCTAAATAACTACCTTTTGGGCAGTTATCATACCCCCAAACTTGAACTATTGCGCGTCCCGAGCAATACTAACCAACCTTCCTTCAAGAATTTCAGAACATTAGACAAAGAATTAGCTTAATCAAACCAGACAGTCCAACACTACCTTTAACCTTTACCTGAGCACTCTGCAAAACCAAGCTCTGCTGCAGCAAAATGATTCCTTCAGCAGGGACAAATAATCACCACTTTTCAACTTAATTCTAAGAACTCACCACAGCCTAGCTCTATTATCAGACATTTCAAAACATATTTTTAATGGGTTTTATAACATTATTTATCAGACTTAAAGCAGCCTTACAGTCATAAGCTCTTAATCATGGGATGACCCACTTTATGGTGCAGTATACCCTTGCCTCAAGCTCATCACCAACTAGGCCCAATACTCATTATAAAGTTCAAAAATCCTTAGTTATTCCATCTCTTGCCCCTCAGAATGGCGACATTTTATGATGAAGCTCAGCTAAGTTCTGGGAGACAGAAAACTGTTGGATCATCATTCATCCTTCAAAACTTTTGCTCCATCAATTTTTTCAGCAAAATCTTCAACAAATAATTTTTCAGCAAATAATTTTTCTCTTAATTTTTTTCTCATTTTTCACATTTCCTAGGTCATCTTTTGACGCGAAGACAAACTGTGGGTATCACACATGTCCCCGGTTACTCAATAACCTAGCAAATTTTAATTTGAAGGGGAGGAATGCTCGAGCAAAATAATTGGAGTAGCAAAAAGTCCCCCAAACTTGAATTATTCGTTGTCCCTAATGAATAATTAAGTATACCCCCAAACTTAAATTTTTCTATCTGAAATTTTAAACTAAACATGGGACTAGGATTAAGCTTAAAGTGGATCATATAAGTCAATACTACCGTCAAAATCTTCTTGCCGCAGCAACAGTCCAGGCTAGAAGAAATGCTCAAGCAAAAGGTTTCTGGAGATCAGAATACCTTGATCTAATTAAGCGTAATCAGTCCAAGCTTCAAAAATTCAGAAGAAAATTAGTTAAGTTAGAGTTAGTCAGTGCTCATGGAATAGAAACATTTAGAAATTCATTAAAAAGATAAGAACAGAAATTACATAACAGAGATATATTTTTAAAGCAGAAAAATTAAAAGGAAACAAGCAAACATATTTATCAAATGGGGTCAGATATGCGCGAGCAAACAAAATGATAAGAACAAAAATAAAGCTCGCTGAAGATCATTTCATCCATCAATCTTCCTGACCCTGCTCTTCATCATCATTCTCTTCTTCTCTTTCAACAGGTGGTGGCGGAATCCAAGGGTTCAACAAATCATCGGGAAACACTGGAAAGGCCGGATACGGTGTTGAGAAATTGGTTTGCAAGGCCCCCCTGAGCGCATCATCTCTCCTTTTAGCATAAGTCCAGTAGGTCTGAGCTTGCCTTTCAGCAAACTCTAACCTACTGGTCAACACTGACAGTTGCTCTAGGATTTGATTGACGCCATACACAAGCCCACCCTGGCGAACCTCTTGCATACGCTGAAGCCGCACCAGATTAGGTGTGTCAATGATTCCCTTATCAGTCATGATCATATCTTCTGGAACTGTGGGCACTCCTGCCCTACTGCATAACATCGTAATCGTGTTCGGAAAGAACAGCTTCCCCACCTTCTTTTTCCAGCAATCAACAATCTCAGAAGAAATAATTTTTCCTACATCAATACTCATCGAGCGCAGAATGGCAAAAGCAAGCAATACCCTGTCACGAGATACTGTGGAGTCGTGTGTTGTCGGCAGCAAGCGTAGCCTGATGAAACCCATCCAGGTGTTGGCTTCACTCTTCAAATAAGCAGCTTGAAATGTATGCTTCCTTGTCTGCGACACCCTCCACTGGGCCCCCTCAATGCCTTCCTCCCGGACAGCCGCACTCAGTTGATCACTAGATGGTGCAGCCACAATCTCATTAAAAACGACATGCGAAAAATCTTGGAGATCGAACAGTTCATTAATGGCCTCAGGACTCCACTGTACAGGCACTCCTCGAACGATGACCTCAAAATCATTCTTAACGTCAAGATTGGCGTAAAATTCGCGAATAATGTTGGCATTCATAGGTTCTGGCTTCGCACAAAATTGCCTCCAACCGAGGTTAACTATTCCAGACTCCAAAAACCTAGGTAAATCATTGCCAAATCCACGTTCGAACAAGAAGTCCCGTTTCAGCACCTCCTGGTATTTTGCTCGAGCAAGATCGTTGACGAAGCGAATGAATGGTGCCCTCGGCTCCTCAATTTCTCCTGATGCTTCGGCAATTCCTTTGCCTCTGCTTTCTCTCTGGATACGCAAATGCTCTTCCTCTGCCTTTCTCGCCTCTTCTTCTTTTTCCTTATTCTCAGCTTCCCTTCTTTCTTCCTCAGAGTCCGACGTCGGAGGTGATGGTGTGGTCCGAACCACCCTCACGCGACCCGCCTTCCTCTTGATGCGGCGGCGCTTCGGAGGTTCAGGTATGATAACCTCCACACGAGCCTCCTGAACTGGCTCTCTGTCTTCTTCCTCTACAGCCTCCGTTTGGATAACCTCACTCTGTTTCGTCTGAATGTCCTCTCGAGCCTCTTCTATAGTCGTCACTTCCTGTCCACCCTCTTCTTGATTCGGTTTGTCAGATTCTTTTGGGTCTTCGTCTTCTTCTGCAACAACCTCCTCCTCTCTCGCCCTTTCTTGTTCTTCAACTCTCTGTTGTCTTCTTCTTCGCTTAGCCTCCTTTTCTTCTGGCGTTCTTTTCTTTCTGGTTTTTCCTTTTTGAACTTCGGGGGTCAAAGGTATCTCTTCCTCCTCACTCTCCCTTTCTTTTCGAGCTCTTGTTTTAGCCATTGAAGGTGTAAAAGGGTTTTGATAGAGAATACAGAGAAAGAAAGAATAACACTCGCACGCAGCTTTGATCAAGAAGATGAAGTGGAGAAGCGTACCAGCGTTTATGCATAAATAGGGCTGCAGCAAACAAGAATCCTAACCGAAAAGATTTGCCCTGCCATAACTATTATTACCGTTGTAATTTTAAAAATGCAAACCTGAAATTCAAAAATTACCAATGGTAAATTCGTGGATTCCAAATGCCCATGGTAAAAATCAATGTGCTGTCATCATTGAAGCCTTCGGATAATTACTCTGCGACACGTGGCCTCATCAGATGATGCACGCACATTTACCTGCGAGAATTCAAAGCTAAATCTAACGGTAACAATAATAAATTCCAACGGAGATCCTTCTAATTCGATACTTTGCTCCAGCAATATCTTTGCCGCAACAATCTGCTGATCCTGAAAAATCTTAGATACGGAAGTCGAACAGAAAAATCAAAGATTTTTTCTTTAAATTAAATTTAACCAATCATCCCAATCTCTTATTTTCAAAAGAAGCCAAATAAATTAGAGAAAATCTCTGTGAATTAAAACTGAAAATAAAATCTAGATAAAATAAAATCTAACTAACTAAAAGATAATCCAAAGATAATCCAAATAAATAATCCTAAAATCAAATCAAAAACGAAATAGATAAAATCTAACTACCAACAATAATAAAAATACTTAAAGATAAAATCTAATAAACCGCTCAAAATTAAATCTATCCTAACCGATATTAAAATCAAATTAACGAAAAATAAAATCAATTCAAACTTCGGGAGCTCAAAATTTTACTCTGTGGAATGCTCCCGCAAAAGTCCTGCTCTCTCAAACATCGACCAACCTTAGGGAAGGATATTTCGACTGAAACTCCTCACCCCAATAATGCTTCACACGCTGTCCATTCACCTTGAATACTCTCCCATCTTTTTCATCCTGCAAAGTAATTGCTCCATTGGAGAAAACCTCAACCACAGTAAACGGTCCTGACCATTTGGATTTTAATTTTCCAGGAAACAATTTTAATCTAGAATTATAAAGCAAAACTTTCTGACCGTTGACAAACTCCTTAGATTTAATTTTTTTGTCATGCCACAGCTTAGTCTTTTCCTTATATTTTCGCATTTTCGTAAGAAAATTGACGAAATTCTTCTAACTCATTAAGCTGCAGCATTCTTATTGCTCCTGCGCGACTCAGATTAAAATTTAACTTTTTCAAAGCCCAAAATGTTTTATGCTCAAGCTCTAATGGTAAATGGCAAGCTTTCCCATATACTAACCTATAGGGAGACATACCTAGAGGAGTCTTATAAGCTGTCCTATAAGCCCAAAGAGCCTCATCCAACCTAAAGGACCAATCCTTTCTAGATGGATGGACTACTTTCTCTAAAATAGCTTTAATTTCCCTATTACTAATTTCAGCTTGACCATTTGCTTGTGGGTGATAAGGGGTAGCTATCCTATGCTTAATCCCATACTTAGCTAAAAGCTTAGTTAAGATATTATTAACAAAATGTGTACCCTCATCACTCACTAGAGCTCTAGGTGTCCCAAACCGCGCAAAGATGTGCGTTTGAAGAAACCTTGCTACTGTCTTGGCATCACTCTGAT
The DNA here is from genome assembly GCA_036850905.1 of Luffa acutangula. Taxonomy (NCBI): domain Eukaryota; kingdom Viridiplantae; phylum Streptophyta; class Magnoliopsida; order Cucurbitales; family Cucurbitaceae; genus Luffa; species Luffa acutangula. The sequence goes on along the minus strand of CM072095.1, from coordinate 24,934,831 downwards.
GGCATGCAATGGCCTCCACCCACTTGGACACATAATCAACTGTCAATAAAATAAAAACATTGCCATTAGAAAGGGGAAATGGCCCCATAAAGTCAATACCCCATACATCGAATAATTCAACTTCTAAAATGTAAGTAAGAGGCATTTCATCTCTAGGCCCCAAATTTCCTCTCCTTTGGCAAGCGTCACATTGCTTGTAGAACCAATGGGCATCCTTAAATAACGTAGGCCAGAAAAATCCACAATGCAAAATCCTCATAGCCGTCCTCTGACCGCTGAAATGACCTCCATACGGCGAAGAGTGACATTGCTCCAGGATTTCTTTTGCTTCATCACCTGAAACACACCTACGAATAATACCGTCAGAGCATTACTTATACATAAACGGCTAATCCCAAAAGAAAAATTTTGCATCATGCTTAAACTTTTTCTTCTGCCTCCAATCCATATCAATAGGGGTGACTCCCTTTACTACCTTTACCTGAACAGCAAAAAGCTGCTCATCTGGAAAAGAATCGGAAATGGCAGATTGCTCTAGAAAAGATGATGATGGATCAAGACGAGACAAATGATCTGCAATGACATTCTCTGATCCCTTCTTGTCCTTTATCTCCAAGTCAAATTCCTGCAGTAATAAAATCCAAAGAATTAGTCTCGGCTTTGCATCCTTCTTAGACATTAAATACCTTATTGCTGCATGATTCGTGAACACCGTGACTTTGGATCCAACCAAATATGGCCGAATTTTCTCAAAAGCAAACACAACAGCTAACAACTCATTTTCAGTAGTTGTGTAGTTGACCTGTGCTTCATTTAAAACCTTGCTTGCATAATATATAGGATGAATAAATTTGCCCTGCTTTTGCCCCAGCATTGCACCTACTGCAGCATCACTCGCATCACACATTACCTCGAATGGCAAATTCCAATTAGGCGCGCAGAGAATGAGTGCCGAGATTAAAGCAGCCTTCAATGTTTCAAAAGCCTTCCTACAATCTGCATTAAAGTCAAAAACATGATCAGTGCACAATAAGTTACAAAGAGGTTTACTGATTTTGGAAAAATCCTTTATGAACCTCCTATAAAATCATGCATGTCCTAAAAAACTCCGAATTCTCTTCACTTAATTCGGTGGCTCTAGTCTTTCGATAACATCAACTTTTGCTCTATCAACTTTTAGACCATTCTTAGAAATCCTATGACCTAATACTATGCCCTCCTTCACCATGAAGTGGCACTTCTCCCAATTAAGAACTAGATGGGTATCCTCACATCTTTTTAATACTTTTCCTAAATTATCTAAACAACTCTGAAAAGACCCTCCAAACATTGAAAAATCGTCCATAAAGACTTCAACAGTGGATTCAATCATATCAGAAAAAATTGCTAGCATACACCGCTGAAATGTTGCTGGAGCATTGCAAAGGCCAAAAGGCATTCTCCTGAAAGCAAACGTCCCATAAGGGCAGGTGAAAGTGGTTTTTTCATGATCTTCAGGAGCAATAGTAATCTGGTTATACCCAGAATAACCATCTAAGAAACAGTAATAGGCCTGACCAGCCAATCGATCCAACATCTGGTCGATAAATGGTAGAGGGAAATGATCCTTTCGGGTGGCTTTATTAAGCCTTCTGTAATCCATACAAACCCTCCAGCCAGTTACTGTCCTTGTGGGGATCAACTCATTATCTTTATTGCTCACCACAGTGACACCTTCTTTCTTAGGAACACATTGGACAGGGCTTACCCAATTGCTATCAACAATTGGATAAATGATCCCAGCATCCAACCATTTAATTACCTCTTTTTTAACAACCTCTTTCATTGCAGGGTTAAGCCTTCTTTGTTGCTCAATACTCCTAAAGGATCCCTCCTCTAGAGTGATTTTGTGCATACAAAAAGATGGGCTAATTCCCTGAATATCAGCCAATGTCCAACCTATAGCTTTGCGGTATTGCTGCAGCAATTTTATTAAGGCCTCATGCTCCGGCATTAAATCTGATGCAACAATAATGGGCAACGTCTCACTTTCCCCAAGATACACATACTTTAGATGATCCGGTAAAGGTTTCAAATCTAAAGTGGGTGCCTCAATTAGGGATGGCTTAATTGGGGGAGCCTTTCTTTGATCTAAATCTAAAGACTTAAAAACATCCTCACACCTAAACAATTCTTTTTCATTTTTTTCTATCGAAAGAACAAAATTCAAAATCTTCTACACTAACCTCTCCATGCTTTTCTGAATGCTTATCAGCCGAATCTTGTATTGCTGTCTCAATAACTGTGCTCTCCAGAATCCTGATGAAGGAGCAATCCTCCATCTCGTCTGGATATTTCATGGCTTTAAACACATTAAATTTCACTTCCTCATTACAGACTCTCATTGTTAATTCTCCTTTTTGAACATCTATTAATGCCCTACCAGTAGCCAAAAATGGACGACCTAGAATAATTGGGACATCTTTATCAGCCTCATAGTCTAAAATAATAAAATCAACTGGAAATATGAATTTATCAACTTTTACTAAGACATCCTCAATTTTACCCTCTGGATATGTGATAGACCTATCAGCTAATTGGAGTGTAACTGTGGTAGGTCTAGCTTCACCAATACCTAACTTCTGATAGACCGAAAGAGGCATAAGGTTAATGCTTGCACCTAAATCACAGAGTGCTCTGCCTAATTCCTTTCCACCTATAGACACAGGTATAGTAAATGACCCTGGATCCTTAGCCTTGGGGGGTAGACCATTCTTAAGAATAGCACTACACTCCTCAGTAAGAGATACAGTTTCAAACTCACCTAACCTTTTCTTTTTAGTCAAAATATCCTTAAGAAATTTAGCATAATTAGGCATTTGCTCTATAGCTTCTACTAAAGGGATATTTATATGCAATTGCTTAAGAATCTCTAAAAACTTTTTAAATTTACCGTCCTGATTCTTAGGCTTTTGCCTTTGTGGAAAAGGTAGAGATGGTACATAAGGTGGGGGCGGCACATATGGTGGTTCTACATCTGGCACAAAACCAGATGCTCCAGCATTCTCTTTGCTGCCTCCAGCACCCTGACCAGACTCCAACTCTTTCTCAACAACAACATTATTATCACTATTACTATTTAAATCCTGGGTCTTTCTAGACTCTTCTAATGGTTTACCACTCCTAAGAGTTACTGCCTTTACCTGCTCCTTACCTTCCCTTCGAGGGTGTTCAGTATCCGAAGGAAGTTTCCCTTGAGACCTCGCCTTTAGCTCATTAGCTAGCTGACCCACTTGCAATTCCAGGGCTCTCATCGAAGCTTGATTACTTTGAATTGCGGCGTCTGTGCGAGCCATAAATTCTTTCATCATTGCCTCGAGAGAATTTCCCGAATTTTGCTGGGGCAAAGCTGGCTTATTTTGCTGGGGCATTACCTGCGTTTTAGCAAATCCTGGCTGGTTCATCTTCTATTGCGTCTGCATGTTATTTCCTTGACCTCCCCATGAGAAGTTGGGGTGGTTGCGCCAACCTGGATTATAGAAGTTAGAATAAGGGTTGTTCCTCTGATTACCTACAAAAAACACAGAAGCAGGATTGCTAGGGCAAAACTCGTAGTTGTGGTCTTCACCGCAATAGACACATGCTTCGTCCGTGACTTGGTTCACCACTGCTGCAGGCTCCATAGCTGGTGGCTGCTGATGACTAATCACTGTCACATTCTTAAGAGCGTTAGCAATCATAGCAAGATCGGCCCTAATGGTGGACACACCATCAACCTCTAACACACTCTTAACCTTTTTATTTGTGCCTCTAACATCCGACCACTGACAACTATTAATAGATATTCTTTCTAAAATTTCATAGGCTTCATCAAAAGTTTTTGCTAAAAGGGCCCCTCCAGCCGAGACATCGATCATACCTTGGGTTACTCCATTTAAACCATTGTAAAATGTTTCCATTTGAATACAATGAGGTAACCCATGGTGGGGACACTTTCGTAAAAGCTCCTTAAACCTCTCCCAAGCCTCACTAAAAGTCTCATCCTCAAGTAGCCTAAACCCTACTATTTCACTCCTTAATTTCGCATTTCTATTAGGTGGGAAATATTTACTCAAAATTTTTTCAGCTAACTCATCCCACGTCCTGATTGATCCCGGAGCAAAAGAATTTAACCATGACTTTGCTCCATCTCTAAGAGAATACGGGAACAAAGTTAATCTAAGAGCATCTCTAGGCACTCCTTGAATTACAAAAGAATCACTAACTCCTAGAAAAGACTTAAGATGTAAATGAGGGTCTTCAAATGACAAACCATGGAATTGCCCCACGGTTTGCAACATCTGAAACATTACCGGTTTCATTTCAAAATTCGTCACTTGGATTTGGGGACGTGCAATCCCTGGATTCAACTCATTAAACATCGGGACAGCATACGCTCGAATGGCTCTGGTCCTATCGTTTGCTATCAAGATAGGATTCTCAGCCTGATTATTTCGCTGCTCATTTTGCTGAAACAGTGGGTTTTGCTGCAGCAACAGATTCTGCTGGGGGTTTGCTGCTGCTGGACCTTCAGGAACCTGCGGAAGTTGCGGGGCGTTCTTCATCTGGTTTCTGCGCTGCTCCCTCCTTCTGTTCCTAAATGTCCTTTCAATTTCTGGATCAAGCTCAAACCGTACCCCAGGCAGATCGCTCATGCACCAAAATCACACCTGCAAAAACAAAAGAAACAATCAAAAAGTTCTAGCACCAAACCACTAAAACACATACACAAAACAGATCAGATAAAAACTTATCCAAGTCCCCGACAACGGCGCCAAAAACTTGTTGGGTTCCTAGAGTGAGTAAAAATATGATATGAAATAGTCTAGAATTCGTGTGCAAGTATACACAGTCTGCAACAAGTAATATTATCAATCCAAGGTCTGAATGAGTTTCCACTTTACCTATTTTGTATAACTTTCTAATGGTTTCAAAGATAATAAAAATGTTGGGTTTTATTAGAATTATGCGGAAGCAAAATAAATGACAGAACAGCGAGTAAACAAATAGACAGACAGATTAAAGACAGGCGCTGGTTAGGCTTTTGTGATTATTCTAAGATATGCTCTAGCAATATTATTGATCATGCATTTCTCGCAGTATTATTAGCAGATTCCTCCCGGAACTCCGGATCTTTTGGGATGTGTTTCAACCCCAATGAAGTGCGACCGATCAAGCACTAGGCAACTGGCTATCCCTAGCTCAGTCACTGGCATTCACCAATACACAATGATCCTAGTGTGGATAATTGCCACACACTCTCTAAATCATCCCTGAAACTAGAGAGAGCTATCCATACCGGCTGGCCAGGCGGGCATAAAATGAGTTTAAGCACAACAATTAACCAAAATGCAATAGTCAATTTATTACTAGAGATGAAGCACAGTAATCACATTATTCCTAACCAACACCTTAAGCTACTTAGTTCATAATCAGCATAGGAATACGAATTACAATCTGAGTATGCATGTCCATCACTACAAGTTAATAAAGAAGGTAAACTCCCTAATCAGCTTGCGGTTGATGGTGTTCTTGATGATCTTCAATCTCCCTAACTATTCGGCTTCCAAGGGAAAACATGGAATGAATTTGACTTTGACAGCTACTTCCTTTTATAGAAGGATGGGAGGCTTGAATTAGGTCAACTAGGACACGTGTAAGGCTCTCCTTGATCCTTTATCACGAAAATAACTCAACAGAAGTCGGTTCATGAAGTTGGCTAACGAGCTGTGATGTGGCAGTTTCTGCTCCCAGTTTTGCTGCAGCATAGAATTTGCTCCTTCCAGTCGCTCAACAGCATAATCTGCACAAAGTGATTTCCAAAGCTTCCATTCTTCCAAATGGGTTAAATCATGTAATATCTCTCTAAAACCAACCCTAATAAGCATAAAGGACACACAAATCCCTATATAATTGAGGCCTAAATAACTACCTTTTGGGTAGTTATCAAAAAGCATGAAAATAAATTTGGATTTATTTTTCAGCATGTTTAAACTGATTTTCCAGCAACTTTAAAGTATGTTTAAAGTTTGATTGAGTTTTCGTAACGGTATTTTAATGTTAATTAATATACGGCGTAAGGTCCAATCGATGCGCTTCCGCTGCGTGGGGACTTTTATTCCCTTTAGAAATAACCAGCAAATTTCTGATAGTTGATCAAGGAACCATTTCTTCATTTGTAAAGTGTCAAGAAACTCGTTGCAGAAATCTAGCCAACCGACTAGACATGGTTAATTTGAATCAACTAGTCATCATCCCGTATAATACTAGGTAAGTAATGTCAATTCAAACTAGTTTTACTTAATTATAGGTGTAATTTGTGATAGACTACTAAAAAGAATGTTCATTTTTAATAGGTGTCATTGGATGTTGATTGTGATCAATCCTGAAGAGAATACCGTTTATGTGTTGAACTCATTACGTAGTAAGATTGAAGAAAGTTTTCAAGGAATTATCAATATGTAAGTATCTATAAACTTTTATTATGGTTGATTCTCATATCTATATCACTCTAATGTTCAAATTATTTAGATCATTGAGAATGTGGCAAGCAAAGAACTCACTCCCACAATATCGATCGAACATAATTTGAAAACTTATAAAGGTAAATTTACATTGACTATATTTTCAACGTTATCAAATTTGTCAACTCAAGTATAATTTTTTTCACAACTTGTTTTACATGCAGTGCCCCCGTTAATTGGGTTCTGTAGAGTGTGAATATTATGTGCAAAAGTATATTTTAGAAATAGTACACAACTCATCTACGTCTATAAGTAATCTTGTACGTAATCGTATTCAACTCCACTACTTATATAAGTATCTTTGAATTATTTATAATTCAATTTTCTAAAGGATTCTTATATTTTGTTTATGGTTTTTCTTATGTTTAGTTTAACACGAAAATAACATATACGCAAGAAGAAATTGACGAGGTTCGGATAGAATGGGCAGGGTTCGTGGGAACATTTTTGTAGGGTTATTTCTGGATGATGTTAATGATGTAAATGTGATGTGTAAGTACTTGATTTTCTATTTGTTGTGGATTTGTGTAGGATTATTTTTTGATGACCTGTGGTGGGACGGATGGTCCCATTGTATGTTTTGTAAACTTCTGCTGGATGTTGTTTATGGAGGGACGGGTGGTCCCATATGCATGATGTATATGAGATAGAAGTGATTATATGTTGTATTATTTCAGGTTAGTTTTGGATTGTTTAGTAGAGGTCATGCCGAAATTTTCAAAGTTTGATTCCAATTCTATTACATGTGTGTATTCAAAGTGTGATTCAAAGCATATTAATATCATTTGAAGGTTTTTTACGTAGTTAAAAATTACACTTCAAGCTTGTTATGTGAAAATTTGTTTTTAAGCCTATTACATGTTCTTATATAGTGATTCCAAGTCAATGTGTGTTCAACGTGCGATTTAAAGCATACTTGGATCATTTGAAAGCTTTTCATATAACACAATTAAGATTACATTCTTTACAGGTTGACAAATGAAGAAAATATTGTTGGTTTGCCATCAGGCAACCAACAATTTTTTTTTATTAAATTATGAACAAAATAATGACGGGCAATGCCTGTCATAAAAAATGACATTTAATGACAGACATTTAATAACAAACATTTAAAAAGGACATTTAATGACGGACCTTTAATGACGAACATTTGGTTCGCAAAAACACCTTTAATGACGGACTTTTCATGACGGGCGGCGTTTAATGACAGGCATCGCCCGTCATTAAAGATCTAATCGGTTGTAAAATACTTTTCAATGACGGACTTTTCATGACGGACAGCTTTTAATGACGGGCAATGCCCGTCATTAAAGATATGGTTCGTTGGAAAATACCTTTTAATGACGGACGGCTTTTAATGACGAGCATTGCCCGTCATGAAAAACTTTTGTCATTGTACCTTGTTATGACGTACGGCTTTTGATGACGGGCATTGCCCGTCATTAAAAGTCGTCCGTCATAACAAGTTACGACGACACTCGTATAGATCACGGACGCCGCCCGTCATTAAAAGTGATTTTTGTAGTAGTGTAGGCTTATTGAGTCGGCGATGTTTGGCCACTCTCACCCATTCAAATCAAAAGATAATTCTAAATAAACAGGAGTTCATAGTTAGCTCAGGATTAAGATCGAGTTACCTTGGCTAAATGTATGAGATGTCCAGTTTCAACAGCAAACGGTGTTGTAAAGTGAAAGTAACTAATCTCCTGGTCCGGTCTCTATGCAAACTCTTTGCATAGGACGCCCTCACTCACATTTCTTATACATGAATGATTAAGATCACATCGTCTGTCTTTAAAGAACAAAGCGAGCCGATACCCAACTTTATCCATATATATATAGATCGTTTAGACTATTTACTTGAACTTGATCCATACTTATGTCACACATAAACTTCAAGTACTCATAAAATAGTCATGGGTTCTTAGTTTATTGGATTTGTGGTTATATTTAGGCAAAACAAATATATAGAAATAATACTTCATTGAAGCAAGTCAAATGTTACATTTACTATCTACGAGTTTTAGGGATTCTCAAAAAAAAAAAAATCTACGAGTTTTAGGGCATAAAACCCAACAACTATCTCACTCCTTAACATGGCATTCCTAGTTGGTGGAAAATACTTACTAAGAAATTTTTCCGCTAACTCATTCCCAGTTCTAATTGATCCTGGAGCAAAAGAATTTAACCACGCATTTGCTCCATCTCTAAGAGAATACGGGAACAAAGTTAATCTTGTTGGGTTTTATGCCCTAAAACTCGTAGATAGTGAATGTAACCGTTGATCAGATATTAATGAAATAATATTGATATATTTTTCCAATAATTGTTATTAGTTATTTTATATTTGTCTTTGCCTAATAATAACCCTAATCCAATAAACTAGACATCCAAGGCTGTAATATGAGTCTTGAACTATATGTAGCGACATATGGGATCATTGTTCAAGAAACAGCCTAAAGGGTCTATAGTATAGGGACAAGACTGGGTGCCTTATCCTGGTGACACTATGGCAGCCCACTTTGTATTTGATACAAACGCTGCGATCCAACGCATTCATGTAGGAGACATGCGAGTGGGGGTATCCTATGCAATGAGTTTGCATAAGATCGAACTGCGAAATAGTAACCACTGGTTATAACACCGTTAACTAGTTGATTTTCTATTTCACTAGGACGACCTAGATGACTTAGTCTTAATCCTGAGTTGATTATGGACTCCTGCTCATGAGAGATTGTCCTTTGATTTGCATGGGTGAGAGTGGCCAGTACGCCGACTCAATAAGCCTACCATTTTGGGGACAAGACCGAATGGGGAGTTGGGAACGTAATCGTGCAAGATGGAATTCACTCCTTCTCGACTTTAGGGAAGTAGATGAGTGTTCCCTTAAGTGGTTACTCCGAGTCTTGAACAAAGGGCCCTACCCTCTCAATGGCACGAGAGGGTTTTCTATTTGATGGTTGGACCACAAACAGGTTGTTCATTAGAGGAGAACTGGTACTTAAGGAAATAGAGGTAACCCAGGGGTAAAACGGTAATTTGACCCAGCTAGTGTTACGGACACTCGTGAAGGACTAACTAGTCGATATTGGTCTATATCCGTGGACACAGAAAATATGTCTGCAGTGAGAAGAGTGCAACTGTGAGTCTATAGTGGAATGAACGCATAGTTCACGAATATTGATTAATGTGGTTAATGAGTTTGACCAATTAATCTCACATCATTGGAGCTTCTGATCTGCAGGTCCATTAGGTCCCACTGGTCGCTCATAAAGTAATTTGAGGCAACTAAGTAATAAATGTAAATTGAAAATGTTCAATTTACTAAGGGAAACAAATATAATATATATTGATATATTATTATGAGAGAAATTAATATTTGAAGAAATTCAAATATAAATTTATGGAAGTTTGAAAAAGTTCAAATAATGAATTAATTCATTTAAGGCCTTAAATCTATTTGGGCGAGTTAATTAATTCAAGGTCGGAAATTAAATATGTGATATTTAATTGGTGGTTAATTAATTTAAGAATTCATTAACCAGGAATTAATCAATTATGGAAATAATTAATCACTTAAGGAAGTGATTAATCATTTATGGAAATGATCTAATCACTTATGGAAGTAATTAGACATTTGTGGAAAATATTAATCAATTATGGAATTGATTGATCATGATTGATTAAATAAGGAATGAGATTGAATCAATTTTGGAAAAGATTGATTTAATTGAATATTTTATTCATGGCCTCTCTTCTATAAATAGAACACTAGACTTAATTGGTCCATGACACTTTGCTTTTGCTCTTAGACTCTCAAGACAAGACCTAGAATTCTCTCTAGCCTCCCTCTTAGAGAAAGACTCCCACAAGTCTTTTGCCTCCTAGACTTAGAGACATACCGGTGTAACCTCTGTGGTTATTGTGTCATTCAAAGGGGAAATTTCCAGCGATCACAAGAAAAGGAGGCTGCTGCGTTTTCGTTCGTGGAGCGTCGTTGGCGAAGAACGGTCAAGTCTACAACGAAGGTTTGTAACGGTTCTTCCTTCTTTCTTTAGAAAAGCATGAAAATAAATTTAGATTTATTTTTCAGCATGTTTAAACCAATTTTCCAGCAGCTTTAAAGAGTGTTTAAAGTTTGTTTGAGTTTTTGTAACGGTATTTTAATGTTAATTAATATACGACATAAGGTCCAATCGATGCGATTCCGCTGCGTGGGGACTTTTATTCCCTTCAAATCTAAGAGCATCTCTAGACACTCCTTGAATTACAAACGAATCACTAACTCCTAGAAAAGACTTAAGATGTAAATGGGGGTCTTCAAATGATAAACCATGGAACTGACCCACGGTATGCAACATCTGAAAAATTACCAGTTTCATTTCAAAATTTGTTGCCTCAATTAAAAGACGCACAATTCCTGGATTTAACTCATCAAACATCGGAAGAGCAGACGCTCGAATGGCTCTGGCCCTATCATTCGCCACCAAAATAGGGTTCTCAGCCTGATTATTTTGCTGTCCATTTTTCTCTAGTGGTTGATTTTGTTGCAGCACACGATTCTGTTGGGATCAACTTGATCTTCTGGAATTTCTGGGAGACGCGACACGTTATCCATCGGATTTTGATTTCTTCGTTGTTGTCTCCTTCTTCTTTAGAATGTCATTTCAATTTCCGGATCAAGCTTGAATCGTACCCCAGACGGATCGTTCATGCACCAATCTCACACCTACAAAAACAAAAAGAAACAATAAAAAGTTTCTCGCACCAAACCACTAAAACACATACACAAAACAAATCAGATAAAAACTTATTCAAGTCCCTAGCAACAGCGCCAAAAAATTGTTGCCTTCTAGAGTGGGTTAAAAATATGGTAAAAATGATCTCTAGAATACTATGCAAGTGCACATAGTCTGCAGCAAGTGATAAGTAATTTATCGTATCCAAGAGATTTTGAAATAGCTTTCACTCTACATATCTTGTGTAACTTTTCAATGGTTTCAAAGTTGTTAAATTGATTGATTTTACAATGATGCTGAAGTAAAAGAAATAACAGAGCATAATGTAAACGGATAAAGCAGACAGATTGGAAACAGGCATTGGTTAAGATTTCTGTAATTGTTCAAAAAAATGCTCTAGCAATAATATTGATTAGGCATTCTCTTGTAGTCTTATTAGTAGGATCCTCCCGGAACTCTGAATTTTTTAGAATGTGTTTAAACTCCAATGATGCTTTACCAATCAAGCATTAGGTGACTGGTTATCCCTAACTCAGTTACTGGCGTCCACTAACACATAATGGTCTAGTGTGATTAAATGTCACACACCTCTCAAATCATCCCTAAAACCAAGAGGTGGTAGTCATACTGGCTGGCCAAGCGGGCACAAAATAGAAATAAACACAACAAATAATCAAGATGCTCAAATCAATATCAATTGCATAAATTATGAAGCACGAAAATTACTGGTGCGGTAGAGGCTGAATGTTGGATGTGAGATAAGACGATGAATAATAATAAAGATAAATTCAGCCAACCTTAGTGCAAGTATACATTATCGCACGTAGTAATAAAAAACCTTAGAAGTATTCCAAGGGTATCGATCCCACGAGGACTAAATTGGAAACTCAGATTTGAAGACGAAACTGCCCAAATGATTGCTTAAAATAGGTAACCAAAGAAATAATTGATGATTGGTTTTTGGAATATAAATAAAACTAATAAATAAATAAATGACAATGATAAATAAAAAAAGGTCTTCAATATAGTTTCATCCCAAAGGCAAATAACTTTAATCATAGAATATTCAACTTAAACCTAATCAATGCATTGGGTCAGATTTAACTTCTATTTGATCTTGCTCCCAAGAACTGTTAGAAGGCTAAGCGAGTACCGTTATGCACATTTCTGTGACTCGACTCTGTCATAGATAATTCACGAATGCAATCTATAACCATATAGTTGATATAGGGTGCCTTAGGCAGCTTGCCCTATACCACCAAACAATCTCTTTCGAGATTTTTCTCCTATATCACCTTTATGAGAACCAATATCGTCTGTCCCTTTCAAGATCAAACTCACATAGCATACAAAGTCTAAGTGATCAATTTCAACTCAGCAAGATCAGAATGATAATCAATAAAGAATGACATGCATTGAATAGAAACTTAAGCGAATAAACACTTTCAAGCTATTGAACCATAAGGGAATTCACCATATTGAACCCCTCAACGAAATTTAGCTACTCATGGTGGGATAAAGTGCAAATGAATATCTTTTCATTAGAATAAAGAATAAAGAATATATATAAATGAAAAGTAACACAAGCTTGAAATAATGAGAGTAGCTAAATACTACGGTTTTTTCTCTTTTATCCAATCCTTCTAGAGTTCACTCGACACTCCACTCTCTCGCTTTTACAAGTGGGAATGGGTGAAAATCCCTAAAAATACTAAGGTTTGATGTCTAACTAAGGTTAGAATTTAGTCATCTAAGAAGATGTCATGGTTTAAATGGAGTAACCCAAGGTATGGTTGATGCTTCGGCTGGAGGGGCCCTTTTGGCAAAAACTTTTAATGAAGCCTATGAGATCCTAGAGAGGATATATATTAATAGTTGTCAATGGTCGGATGTTAGAGGCACAAATAAGAAAGTTAAGAGTGTATTAGAAGTTGACGGTGTGTCCACCATTCAGGCTGATCTTGCTATGATTGCTAATGCTCTTAAGAATGTGACAGTGATTAGTCATCAGCAGCCACCAGCTATGGAGCCTACTGCGGCAGTGGTGAACCAAGTCACGGACGAAGCATGTGTCTATTGTGGTGAAGATCACAACTACGAGTTTTGCCCCAGCAATCCAGCTTCTGTGTTTTTTGTAGGTAATCATAGGAATAACCCTTATTCTAACTTCTATAATCCAGGTTGGCGCAACCACCCCAACTTCTCATGGGGAGGTCAAGGAAATAATGTACAAGCGCAACAGAAGATGAACCAGCCGGGATTTGCTAAAGCGCAGGTAATGCCCCAGCAAAATAAGCAGGCTTTGCCCCAGCAGAATTCGAGAAATTCTCTCGAGGCGATGATGAAAGAATTTATGGCTCGCACAGATGCCACAATTCAAAGTAATCAAGCTTCGATGAGTGCCCTGGAATTGCAAGTGGGTCAGCTAGCTAATGAGCTGAAGGCAAGGCCTCAAGGGAAACTTCCATCTGATACTGAACACCCTAGAAGGGAAGGTAAGGAGCAGGTAAAGGCAGTAACTCTTAGGAGTGGTAAGCCATTAGAAGAAAGAATTGAGCCTAGTAAAACCCAGGTTATAGATGGTGATAACAATACTAATGTTGTTGTCGAGAAAGAGTTGGAGTCTGGTCAGGGTGCTGGAGGCAGCAATAAAAATGCTGGAGCATCTGGTTCTGTTCCAGATGTGGAACTACCTTATTTGCCGCCCCCACCTTATGTACCACCTCTACCCTTTCCACAGAGGCAAAAGCCTAAAAATCAGGATGGTCAATTTAAGAAGTTTTTAGAGATTCTTAAGCAATTGCATATAAATATCCCTTTAGTAGAAGTTATTGAGCAAATGCCTAATTATGCTAAATTTCTTAAGGATATTTTGACTAAAAAGAAAAGATTAGGTGAGTTTGAAACTATATCCCTTACTGATGAGTGTAGTGTTATTCTTAAGAATGGGCTACCCCCCAAGGCTAAGGATCCAGGGTCATTTACTATACCTGTGATTTAGGCGCAAGCATTAACCTTATGCCTCTTTCGGTCTATCGGAAGCTTGGTATTGGTGAAGCTAGGCCTACCACAGTCACACTCCAACTAGCTGATAGGACTATCACATATCCAGAGGGTAAAATTGAGGATGTCTTAGTAAAAGTGGATAAATTCATATTTCCTGTTGATTTTATTATTTTAGACTATGAGGCTGATAAAGATGTCCCAATTATTCTAGGTCGTCCATTTTTGGCCACTAGTAGGGCATTAATAGATGTTCAAAAAGGGAAATTAACAATGAGAGTCTGTAATGAGGAAGTGAAATTTAATGTGTTTAAAGCCATGAAATATCCAGACGAAATGGAGGATTGTTCTTTCATTAGGATTCTGGAGAGCACAGTCATTGAGACAGCAAGACAGGATTCGGCTAGTAAGCATTCGGAGACGCATGGTGAGGTTAGTTTAGAGGATTTAGAAGTTTGTTCTTTAGATAGGAAAAATGAAAAGGAAAAATTGTTTAGATGTGAGGATGTTTTTGAGTCTTTAGAGTTAGATCAAAGGAAAGCTCCTCCTATTGAGGCACCTACTTTAGATTTGAAGCCCTTACCGGATCATCTAAAGTATGTGTATCTTGGGGAAAGTGAGATTTTGCCCATTATTGTTGCATCAGATTTAATGCCGGAGCATGTGGAGGCCTTAATAAAATTGTTGCAGAAATACCGCAAAGCTATAGGTTGGACATTGGCTGATATTCAGGGAATTAGCCCATCTTTTTGTATGCACAAAATCACTCTAGATGAGGGATCCTTTAGGAGTATTGAGCAACAAAGAAGGCTTAACCCTGCAATTAAAGAGGTTGTTAAAAAGGAGGTAATTAAATGGTTGATGCTGGGATCATTTATCCAATTACTGATAGCAATTGGGTAAGCCCTGTCCAATGTGTTCCTAAGAAGGGAGGTGTCATTGTGGTGAGCAATAAAGATAATGAGTTGATTCCAACCAGGACAGTAACTGGCTGGAGGGTTTGCATGGATTACAGAAGGCTTAATAAAGCTACCCGTAAGGACAATTTCCCTCTACCATTTATCGACCAGATGTTGGATCGATTGGCTGGTCAGGCCTACTACTGTTTCTTGGACGGTTATTCTGGATATAACCAGATTACTATTGTTCCTGAAGATCAGGAGAAAACCACTTTCACCTGTCCTTATGGGACATTTTCTTTTAGGAGAATGCCTTTCGGCCTCTGCAATGCTCCAGCAACATTTCAGCGGTGTATGTTAGCAATTTTTTCTGAGATGATTGAGTCCACTGTTGAGGTATTTATGGACGATTTTTCACTGTTTGGAGGGTCTTTTCAGAATTGTTTAGAAAATTTAGGTAAGGTATTAAAGAGATGTGAAGATACCCATTTAGTTCTTAATTGGGAGAAATGCCACTTCATGGTGAAGGAGGGCATAGTGTTAGGTCATAAAATTTCTAAAAATGGTCTACAAGTTGATAGAGCAAAAGTTGAGGTTATTGAAAGACTAGAGCAACCGAATTCAGTGAAGGGAATTCGGAGTTTTTTAGGACATGCTGGTTTTTATAGGAGGTTCATAAAGGATTTCTCCAAAATCAGTAAACCTCTTTGTAACTTATTGTGCACTGATCACGTTTTTTACTTTGATGCAGATTGTAGGAAGGCTTTTGAGACTTTAAAAGCTGCTTTAATCTCAGCACCCATTCTTTGCGCACCTAATTGGAATTTACCATTTGAGGTAATGTGTGATGCGAGTGATGCTGCGGTAGGTGCTATGCTGGGGCAAAAGCAGGGCAAATTTATCCATCCTATATATTATGCAAGCAAGGTTTTAAATGAAGCACAAGTCAACTATACAACTACTGAAAAGGAGTTGTTAGCTGTGGTGTTTGCTTTTGAGAAGTTCCGGTCATATTTGGTTGGATCCAAAGTCACGGTTTTCACGGATCATGCAGCAATAAGGTATTTAATAACTAAGAAGGATGCAAAGCCTAGACTAATTCGTTGGGTTTTATTATTGCAGGAATTCGACTTGGAAATAAAGGATAAGAAAGGATCAGAAAATGTCATTGCAGATCATTTATCTCGTCTTGATCCGTCATCATCTTTGCTGGAGCAATCTGTCATTTCCGATTCATTTCCAGATGAACAACTTTTTGCTGTTGAAGTAAAGGTAGTTAGGGATGTCCCTTGGTATGTTGATATTGCCAACTTTTTGGTAAAGGGAGTCACTTCTATTGACATGGATTGGAGGCAGAAGAAAAAGTTTAAGCATGATGCAAAATTTTTCTATTGGGATGAGCCATTTATGTATAAGCAATGCTCTGACAGTATTATTCGTAGGTGTGTTTCAGGTGCTGAAGCAAAGGAAATCCTAGAGCAATGTCACTCTTTGTCGTATGGAGGTCATTTCAGCGGTCAGGGGACAGCTATGAGGATTTTGCATTGCGGATTTTTCTGGCCTACGTTATTCAAGGATGCCCATTGGTTCTACAAGTAATGTGATGCTTGCCAAAGGAGAGGAAATTTGGGGCCTAGAGATGAAATGCCTCTTACTTATATTTTAGAAGTTGAATTATTTGATGTATGGGGTATTGACTTTATGGGGCCATTTCCCCCTTCTAATGGCAATGTTTTTATCTTATTGGCAGTTGATTATGTGTCCAAATGGGTGGAGGCCATCGCATGCCATCAGAGTGATGCCAAGACAGTAGCAAGGTTTCTTCAATCGCACATTTTTGCGCGGTTTGGGACACCTAGGGCTCTAGTGAGTGATGAGGGTACACATTTTGTTAATAATATCTTAACTAAGCTTCTAGCTAAGTACGTGATTAAGCATAGGATAGCTACCCCTTATCACCCACAAGCAAATGGTCAAGCTGAAATTAGTAATAGGAAAATTAAAGCTATTTTAGAGAAAGTAGTCCATCCATCTCGAAAGGATTGGTCCTTTAGGTTGGATGAGGCTCTTTGGGCTTATAGGACAACTTATAAGACTCCTCTAGGTATGTCTCCCTATAGGTTAGTATATGGGAAAGCTTGCCATTTACCATTAGAGCTTGAGCATAAAACATTTTGGGCTTTGAAAAAGTTAAATTTTGATATGAGTCGTGCAGGAGCGATAAGAATGCTGCAGCTTAATGAGTTAGAAGAATTTCGTCAATTTTCTTATGAAAATGCTAAGATATATAAAGAAAAGACTAAGTTGTGGAATGACAAGAAAATAAAGTCCAAAGAATTTGTCAAGGGTAAAAAAGTTTTGCTTTATAATTCTAGATTAAAATTATTTCCTGGAAAATTGTAATCTAAATGGTCAGGACCGTTTATTGTGATTGAGGTTTTTCCCAATGGAGCAATTACTTTGCAGGATGAAAAAGATGGGAGAGTGTTCAAGGTGAATGGGCAGCGTGTGAAGCATTATTGGGATGAGGAGTTTCGGTTGAAATATCCTTCCCTAAGGTTGGTTGATGATTGAGAGAGCAGGACTTTTGCGGGAGCATTTTCGCAGAGCAAAATTTTAAGCTCCCAGAGTTGTATTGATTTTATTTTTCGCTGATTTGATTTTAATTTCAGTTAGGTTAGATTTGATTCTGCATGGTTTATTAGATTTTATCTTTAGAATATTTTTATTATTTTTGGTAGTTTAGATTTTATCTATTTCATTTTTTAATTTGATTCGATTTTCGGGTTATTTATTTGGATTATCTTTGAATTATCTTTTAATTGGTTTGATTTTTATTAGATTGAATCTAGATCTTATTTTCGGTTATTTGAATTCGGTTTAAATTGAATTAATTAAGATTTTGTCTAATGTATTCGGCTTTTCGTGAAAATAAAAGATAATATTGGTTGGTTAAAATTTGAATTTGAATTTCCGTATCTGAGATTCTGCAGGGTTAGGAGGTTTTTGCGACAAAGTTATGGCTGGAACAAAATCATCCGAATAGAAGGGATTTCGTTGGGGTAATTATTATTTTACCGTAGGGATTTTTCTATGAATTCTTGCAGGTAAAATTATGCATGAGTCATCTGTTGAGGCCATGTGTCACACAGCAAGCATCCAACGATCTCATTCGATGACAACACATAATTAATTACTGCGGGCAATTTGAAATCCGAAAATTACCGTTGATGGTTTGGAACTCCCGAATTGGCATGCAATTAAATTAAAAGGTAAAATGATTTAATAGGAGCAAATCTTTTCGGTTGGGATTTCAAATTGCTGAAGCCCTATTTATTCGCAATCTCTGGTAAGCACGTTTCACTTCGTCTTCTTGATCAAATCTTTGTGCGTGTATTATTCTTTCTTTCTTTGCATTCTCTGTCAAAACCCCATTACACCTTCAATGGCTAAGACAAGAGCTATAAAAGAGAGGGAGAGTGAGGAGGAAGAGATACCCGTGACCCCCGAAGTTCAGAAAGTAAAAACCAAGAAGAGAAGGACACCAGAGGAGAAAGAAGCAAAGAAAAGAAGACGACAACAGAGAGTTGAAGAACAAGAAAAAGCGAGAGAGGATGAGGTTGTTGCAGAAGAAGAAGGAGACCCAAAAAAATCTGACAAAGTGAATCAAGAAGAGGATGGACAGGAAGTGGCGACTATAGAAGAAGCTCGAGAGGAAATTCAGAAGAAGCAGAGTGAGGATGTGCAGACGGAGGCTGTAGAGGAAGAAGGCTGAGAGCCAGTTCAGGAGGCTCGTGTGGAGGTTATCATACCTGAACCTCCAAAACGTCGTCGCATTAAGCGGAAGGCTGGGCGCATTCCAGTGATCAGGACTGATACCCCATCGCCTCCATCATCAGATTCCGAGAGAGAGAAGGCAGAGCGAGAGGAACGAGAGAAAAAAGAGGCTGAGGAAAAAGGCGAGAAGAAGCAGAGAAACAGGCAGAGGAGGAACAGTTGCTGAAGCGGAGAGAAAAGAAGGGCAAAAATATTGCTGAAGCATCGGAGGAACACGATGAAATAGCAGAGCGACAGGTGCCATACGATCGCTTCGTCAATAATTTTGCTAGAGCAAAATACACTGAGCTCCTGCAAAGAGATTTTCTGTTCGAAAGAGGTTTCAGCGGTGATCTTCCGCCATTTCGGAGGACCGGAATAGCTGACCATGGCTGGAAGCTGTTTTGTGCTAAGCCGGAGGCTGTGAACGTACAGTGGGTGCGTGAATTCTATGCCAACATTGATAAAGAAAAGGGTTTCCTGGTAATTGTCAGAGGAGTCGAGATAGATTGGAGTTCAAGTGCAATCAACGCACTGTACCATCATCAAAACTTCCCCCATGTGGCATTTAATGAGATGGCAGTCGCGCCATCTGAGGAGCAGTTAAGTAATGTTGTGTGGGAGGTAGGAATCGAGGGGGCGTAGTGGCAACTATCTAAGACTCAGAAAAGGACATTCCAGTCGGCTTATTTGAAAAAGGAAGCGAACACGTGGATGGGTTTCATCAGGCAGAGGTTGCTTCCGACAACGCACGACTCGACAGTATCCAGGGAACAAATTCTTTTAGCTTTTGCTATCTTAAGGTCTCTCAGTATTGACGTCGGAAAAATTGTTTGTAATGAAATTGCTGGCTGCTGGAAGAAAAAGGTGGGGAAGTTGTTCTTCCCGAACACAATTACTATGCTATGCAGACAAGCAGGGGTTCCAGTGGATGAGAGTGATATAATTCTATTCGATAAGGGGATCATAGATACGCCCAATTTGGCGCGGCTCCAGCGCACGCAGGAGATACGACAAGGAGGGTTAATTTACGGCATGAATACGATTCTAGAACAACTGGCACTGCTGGCCAGTAGGCAGGAGTTTGCTGAGAGGCAAACTTTAACCTTCTGGACTTACGTTAAGAATCGTGATGCTGGTCTGAAGAGGGCGCTGCAAGAAAATTTTTCAAAACCTTATCCAGCCCTCCCTGCATTCCCCGAAGATCTGTTGAACCCCTTGGATTCCACCGCCACCTGCTGAGAAAGAAGATGAAGAGGAAGATCTGGGTCAGGAAGATTGAAAAGGGATTTGAACGCACAATCTTTTTGATGAAATATTTTGTTTGCTGGCGAATTCCTGACCCCATCTTCTATATGATTGCTTGTCTTGTTTCTTTTTAATTTTTCTGTTTTAAAAAATATATCTCTACTTTTGTAATATTTTTGAATATTTTTAATGAATTTCCGAATATTTCTTTTCCATGAGCACTGAGTAATGCCTAACTTAACTATTTTCTTCTGAATTTTTGAAGCTTGGACTGATTACACTTAATTAGATCAAGGTATTCTGATCTCCAGAAACCTTTTGCTTTAGCATTTCTTCTAGCCTGGACTGTTGCTGCGGCAAAGAAGATTTTCAAGGTAGTATTGACTTATACGATCCACTTTAAGCTTAATCCTAGTCCCATGTTTAGTTTAAAAATTCAGATAGAAAAATTTAAGTTTGGGGGTATAATTGCTTAATTAATGATTCATTGGGGACAATGAATAATTCAAGCTTGGGGGACTTTTTGCTACTCCAATTATTTTGCTCGAGCATTCCTCTCCTTCAAATTAAAATTTGTTAGGTTATTGAGTAACCAGGGACATTTGTGATACCCACAGTTTGTCTTCGCATCAAAAGATGACCTAGGAAATGTGAAAAAACGATGAGAAAAATTATTTGCTGAAAAAAAATTATTTGTTGAAGATTTTGCTGAAAAAATTGACAGAGCAAAAGTTTTGAGGGATGAATGATGATCCAACAGTTTTTCTGTCTCCCAGAACTTAGGTGAGCTTCATCATAAAATGTCGCCATTCTGAGGGGCAAGAGATGGAATAACAAAGGAATTTTGAGCTTTATAATGAGTATTGAGCGTAGTTGGTGATAAGCTTGAGGCATGGGTATACTGCACCATAAAGTGGGTCATCCCATGCTTAAGAGCTTATGACTGTAAGGCTGCTTTAAGTCTGATAAATAATGATATAAACCCCTTAAAAAATATGTTTTGAAATGTCTGATAATAGAGCTAGGCTGTGGTGAGTTCTTAGAATTAAGTTGAAAAGTGGTGATTATTTGTCCATGCCGGAGGAATCATTTTGCTACAGAAGAGCTTGGTTTTGCAGAGTGCTCAGGTAAAGGTTAAAGGTAGTGTTGGACTGTCTGGTTTTATTAAGCTATTCTTTGTCTAATGTTCTGAATTCTTGAAGGAAGGTTGGTTAGTATTGCTCGGGATGCGCAATAATTCAAGTTTGGGGGTATGATAACTGCCCAAAAGGTAGTTATTTAGGCCTCAATTATATAGGGATTTGTGTGTCCTTTATGCTTATTAGGGTTGGTTTTGGATACATATTACATGTTTTAACCCATTTGGAAGAATGGAAGCATTGGAAATTATTTTGTGCAGATTATGCTGCTTAGCGACTGGAGGGAGCAAATTCTGTGCTGCAGCAAAACTAGGAACAAAACTGCCCCATCACAGCTCGTTAGCCAACTTCATGAACCGACTTCTGTTGAGTTATTTTCGGGATAAAGGAGCAAGGAGAGCCCTACACGTGTCCAAGTTGACCTAATTCAAGTCTCCTATCCTTCTATAAAAGGAAGTAGCCATCGAAGTCAAATTCATTCCATGTTTTCCCTTGGAAGCCGAATATTTTAGAGAGATTGAAGATCATCAAGAACACCATCTTCCGCAAGCTGATTAGGGAGTTTATTTTCTTTATTAACTTGTGGTTATGGACATGCATACTCAGATTGTAATTCGTATTCATATGCCTATTATGAACTAAGTAGCTTAAGGTGTTGGGTAGGAATAATGTGATTACTGTGCTTCATCTCTAGTAATAAATTGACTATCGCATTTTGGTTAATTGTTGTGCTTATTTCCATTTTATGCCCACCTGGACAGCCGGTGTGAATAGCTCTCTCCATTTTATTTCCATTTTATGCCCACCTCGAGCCTCTTCTATAGTTGCCACTTCCTGTCCATCCTCTTCTTGATTCGTTTTGCCAGATTCTTTTGGGTCCTCTTCTTCTTCTGCAACAACCTCCTCCTCTCTCGCTCTTTCTTGTTCTTCAACCCTCTGTTGTCGTCTTCTTCGCTTAGCCTCCTTCTCTTTTGGCGTTCTCTTTTTCTTAGTTTTTCCTTTCTGTACTTCCGGTGTCACCGGTATCTCTTCCTCCTCACTCTCCCTCTCTCTTTCCTTCCTTGCTCTTGTTTTGGCCATGGATAACTCAAAGGGTTTACAGAGAATGGGAAGGAAAAAGAAAGAACGCAGACGGCAAAAAAAAAATGTGATCAAGAAGACGAAGTGGAGAGAACTTACCAGCAGTTGCAAATAAATAAGGCTCCAGCAAAAGAGAATCCTAACCAAAAAGATTTGCCCTGCAATAACTAATATTACCGTTTTAATTTAAAAATGCAAACCTGAATTTCAAAAATTATCAACGGTAAATTCGTGGACTCCAAACGCCCATGGTAAAAATCAATGTGTTGTCATCATTGCAGCCTTCTGATAATTGCTCTGCGACACGTGGCCTCATCAGATGATGCACGCACATTTACCTGCTAGAATTCAAAGCTAAATCTAACGGTAACAATAATAAATTCCAACGGAAACCCTTCTAACTCGGAATATTTTGCTCCAGCAATATCTTTGCCGCAACAATCTGTTGGTCCTGAAGAATCTTGGATACGGAAGTCGAATTTCAAAAAAACAGAAAAATCAAAGATTTTTTCTTTAAATTAAATTTTAACCAATCATCCCAATCTCTTATTTTCAAAAGAAGCCGAATAAATTAGAGAAAATCTCTATGAATTAAAACTAAAATTCAAATAACTGAAAATAAAATCTTAATAAAAACCAATTAAAAGATAATACAAAGATAATCTTAGAAAATAAAATCAAATCAAATTCAAAACAAAATAGATAAGATCTAATCAAATATTCAAAAACAAAATTGAATAAATCACGCAAAATCAAATCTATCCTAACCGCAAAATCAAATCAACGAAAAATAAAATCAATACAAACTCTGGGAGCTCAAAGTTTTGCTCTGTGAAATGCTCCCGCAAAAATCCTGCTCTCTCAAACATCGACCAACCTTAGGGAAGGATATTTCGCCTGAAATTCCTCACCCTAATAATTTTTCACACGCTGTCCATTCACCTTGAACACTCTCCCATCTTCTTCATCCTGCAAAGTAATTGCTCCATTGGAAAAAACCTCAATCACAATAAACGGTCCTGACCATTTAGATTTTAATTTTCCAGGAAATAATTTTAATCTAGAATTATAAAGCAAAACTTTTTTACCCTTGACAAACTCCTTAGATTTAATTTTTTTGTCATGCCACAGCTTAGTCTTTTCTTTATACATTTTCGCATTTTCGTAAGAAAATTGACGAAATTCTTCTAACTCATTAAGCTGCAGCATTCTGATTGCTCCTGCACGACTCAGATCAAAATTTAACTTTTTCAAAGCCCAAAATGTTTTATGCTCAAGCTCTAATGGTAAATGGCAAGCTTTCCCATATACTAACCTATAGGGAGACATACCTAGAGGAGTCTTATAAGCTGTCCTATAAGCCCAAAGAGCCTCATCCAACCTAAAGGACCAATCCTTTCTAGATGGATGGACTACTTTCTCTAAAATAGCTTTAATTTCCCTATTACTAATTTCAGCTTGACCATTTGCTTGTGGGTGATAAGGGGTAGCTATCCTATGCTTAATCCCATACTTAGCTAAGAGCTTAGTTAAGATATTATTAACAAAATGTGTACCCTCATCACTCACTAGAGCCCTAGGTGTCCCAAACCGCGCAAAGATGTGCGATTGAAGAAACCTTGCAACTGTCTTGGCATCACTCTGATGGCATGCAATGGCCTCCACCCACTTGGACACATAATCAACTGCCAATAAGATAAAAACATTGCCATTAGAAGGGGGAAATGGCCCCATAAAATCAATACCCCATACATCGAATAATTCAACTTCTAAAATGTAAGTAAGAGGCATTTCATCTCTAGGCCCCAAGTTTCCTCTCCTTTGACAAGCGTCACATTGCTTGTAGAACCAGTGGGCATCCTTGAATAACGTAGGCCAGAAAAATCCGCAATGCAAAATCCTCATAGCCGTCCTCTGACCGCTGAAAAGACCTCCATACGGCGAAGAGTGACATTGCTCCAGGATTTCCTTTGCTTCAGCACCTGAAACACACCTACAAATAATACCACCAGAGCATTGCTTATACATAAATGGCTCATCCCAAAAGAAAATTTTCGCATCATGCTTAAACTTTTTCTTCTGCCTCCAATCCATGTCAATAGGAGTGACTCCCTTTACTAAAAAGTTGGCAATATCAGCATACCAAGGGACATCCCTGACTACCTTTACCTGAATAGCAAAAAGCTGTTCATCTGGAAAAGAATCGGAAATGGCAGATTGCTCCAGCAAAGATGATGATGGATCAAGACGAGACAAATGATCTGCAATGACATTCTCTGATCCCTTCTTGTCCTTTATCTCCAAGTCAAATTCCTGCAATAGTAAAATCCAACGAATTAATCTAGGCTTTGCATCTTTCTTTGACATTAAATACCTTATTGTTGCATGATCTGTGAACACCGTGACTTTGGATCCAACCAGATATGGCCGAAATTTTTCAAAAGCAAACACAACAGCTAACAACTCCTTTTCAGTAGTTGTGTAGTTGACCTGTGCTTCATTTAAAACCTTGCTTGCATAATATATAGGATGAATAAATTTTTCCTGCTTTTGCCCCAGCATCGCACCTACCGCAGCATCACTCGCATCACACATTACCCCGAATGGCAAATTCCAATTAGGCGCGCAGAGAATGGGTGCTGAGATTAAAGCAGCCTTCAATGTTTCAAAAGCCTTCCTACAATCTGCATTAAAGTCAAAAACATGATTAGTGCACAATAAGTTACAAAGAGGTTTACTGATTTTGGAAAAATCCTTTATGAACCTCCTATAAAATCCAGCATGTCCTAAAAAACTCCGAATTCCCTTCACTGAATTCGGTGGCTCTAGTCTTTCGATAACCTCAACTTTTGCTCTATCAACTTCTAGACCATTCTTAGAAATCCTATGGCCTAACAATATGCCCTCCTTCACCATGAAGTGGCACTTCTCCCAATTAAGAACTAGATGGGTATCCTCACATCTTTTTAACACCTTACCTAAATTATCTAAACAACTCTGAAAAGACCCTCCAAAAACTGAAAAATCGTCCATAAAGACTTCAACAGTGGATTCAATCATATCAGAAAAAAATGCTAGCATACACCGCTGAAATGTTGCTGGAGCATTGCAGAGGCCGAAAGGCATCCTCCTGAAAGCAAACGTCCCATAAGGACAGGTGAAAGTGGTTTTTTCCTGATCTTCAGGAGCAATAGTAATCTGGTTATACCCAGAATATCCATCCAAGAAACAGTAATAGGCCTAACCAGCCAATCGATCCAACATCTGGTCGATAAATGGTAGAGGGAAATGATCCTTTCGGGTGGCTTTATTAAGCCTTCTGTAATCCATACAAACCCTTCAGCCAGTTACTGTCCTTGTGGGGATCAACTCATTATCTTTATTGTTCACCACAGTGATACCTCCTTTCTTATGAAAACATTGGACAGGGCTTACCCAATTGCTATCGGCAATTGGATAAATGATCCCAGCATCCAACCATTTAATCACCTCCTTCTTAACAACTTCTTTCATTGCAGGGTTAAGCCTTCTTTGTTTGCTCAATACTCCTAAAGGATCCCTCCTCTAGAGTGATTTTGTGCATACAAAAAGATGGGCTAATTCCCTGTATATCAGCCAATGTCCAACCTATAGCTTTGCGGTATTGCTGCAACAATTTTATTAAGGCCTCCTCATGCTCCGGCATTAAATCTGATGCAACAATAATGGGCAACGTCTCACTTTCCCCAAGATACACATACTTTAGATGATCTGGTAAAGGCTTCAAATCTAAAGTAGGTGCCTCAATCAGGGATGGTTTAATTGGGGGAGCCTTTCTTTGATCTAAATCTAAAGACTCAAAAACATCCTCACACCTAAACAATTCTTTTTCATTTTTTTTAGCTAAATAACAAATTTCAAAATCTTCTACACTAACCTCTCCATGATTTTCCGAATGCTTACTAGCCGAATCCTGTATTGCTGTCTCAATAACTGTGCTCTCCAGAATCCTGATGAAGGAGCAATCCTCCATCTCGTCTAGATATTTCATGGTTTAAAGACATTAAATTTCACTTCCTCATTATAGACTCTCATTGTTAATTCTCCTTTTTGAACATCTATTAACGCCCTACCTATAGCCAAAAATGGACGACCTAGAATAATTGGGACATCTTTATCAGCCTCATAATCTAAAATAATAAAATCAACAGGAAATATGAACTTAGCAACTTTTACTAAGACATCCTCAATCTTACCCTCTGGATATGTGATAGACCTATCAGCTAGTTGGAGTGTAACTGTGGTAGGTCTAGCTTCACCAATACCTAACTTCCGATAGACCGAAAGAGGCATAAGGTTAATGCTTGCACCTAAATCACAGAGTGCTCTACCCAATTCCTTTCAACCTATAGACACAGGTATGGTAAATGACCCTGGATCCTTAGCCTTGGGGCGTAAACCATTCTTGAGAATAGCACTACACTCCTCAGTAAGAGATACAGTTTCAAACTCACCTAACCTTTTCTTTTTAGTCAAAATATCCTTAAGAAATTTAGCATAATTAGGCATTTGCTCAATAGCTTCTACTAAAGGGATATTTATATGCAACTGCTTAAGAATGTCTAAAAACTTTTTAAATTGACCGTCCTGATTCTTAGGCTTTTGTCTTTGTGGAATCGGTAGAGGTGGTACATAAGGTGGGGGCAGCACATATGTGAAGGATTGGAATTCCCAATTCCGTTACAGCGGAAGCAATTGGACCGTTCGTAAATTAATTTTGTTCTACAAAAATACCAATACATTGGCAAAAGGTTAAGCGATGAGAAACATACCTCCGTTGACGACTCTGAATACTTCAACGAATGATTCTTGATTGCTCTGCAACAACGAAGAACACCACCATTTGATCTTCCCCGCTATAACTCTGAGATTAGGAACGTAGTTGTGGGACTACCTAATCTTGAATGGGAAAAACTAGAGAGAAAATTCTCCCTAGAGTTCTTGAGTTGAGAGAATATGAGAAGGCCTTATGGTGGCCATATGTTGTGGTACCTAAACCCTAGGGTTAGTGTTCTATTTATAGGAGAAAGGCCATGAATAAAATATTCATTTAAAATCAATTATTTCCATAACTGATTTAATCTTTTCCATTAATCAATTCCATGACCAATCAATTCCATAATTGATTAATCTTTTCCATAAATGATTGATCACTTCCATAAGTGATTAATCATTTCCATAATTGATTAATTTCCAATTAATTAATTCTTTAATTAATTAATCACCAATTAAATATCATATATTTAATTTCAGACCTTCTATTAGTTAATTAATTAATTACCCAATTAAATATCATATATTTAATTTCAGGCCTTCAATTAATTAATTCTATAATATGAATCAAATTCATATTAAAATTTGAACTCCTTCAAATTCTCTTATATCCTATAAATTTAATATGAATCAAATTCATATTAATATTTGAACTTCTTCAAATATTTATTTCTCTCATAGACTATAGTTTAATTAAATCTCATTTAATTTAAACTAAATTGAATAATTAATTAATTCATAATTAATTAATTCATCTTCTAATTAAATACCCTATATTTAATTAGACATATATTTGAACTCTTTCAAATATATCAATCTCTCAATTTAATAAAGTTTAATCTCAAATTAGACTTTATATTTTAATGCATCATTATACATTATATTAATATGTATCTCATACAATTAACTTAATTCCCAATATGAATTTGAACTATTCAAATTCTCTCAAGATATATTTGTTCCTAATTACTCTTTACGAGCTAGCAGGGGGACCTAATGGACCTACAGATCAGAAGCTCCAATGATATGAGGTTAACTGATTAAACTCATTAATCAAGTTAACCAATATTCATTAACTGTGGGTCATTCCACTAAAGACCCACAGTTGAACTCTTCTCACTGTAGAACATTTCTGTGTCCATGGATGTAGACCTATGCTGGTAAGTCAATCCTTCACGAGTGTTCGTAATCACGGATGGGTCAAATTACCGTTTTACCCCTGTGTTACATCTGTCTCCTTAAGTACCAGCGCTCCTCTAATGAACAACCTGTTTATGGTCCAACCATTAAACAGAAAGTTCCTCTCGGGCCAGTGAGAGGACGGGATCCCTTTGTTCAAGTCCCGGAGTCACCTCTTAAGGGAACACTCATCTACTTCTCCTAGAAGTGGGAAGGAGTGAATTCCTTCTTGTGTTGTCATGTCCCCAGCCTCCCACTCGGTCTTGTCCCCAAAAAGGAAGGCATATTGAGTCGGCGTATTGGCCACTCTCACCCATGCTAATCAAAGGACAATCCCTCATGAGAAGGAGTTCATGACACACTCAGGATTAAGACTGAGTTAACTAGGTCATCGTATTGAAACAGTAACCTAACTAGTTAACGGTGTTACATCTAGTGGTTTACTATTTCGTGGTCCGGTCTTATGCAAACTCATTGCATAGGATACCCCCGCTCGCATGTCTCCTACATGGACGCCTTGGATTAATACGTCTGTATCGAATACAAAGCGGGTCGTATCACATAGTGTTACCAGGATAAGGTACCCATCCTTATCCTTGTACTATAGACCTTTTAGGTTGTTACTTGAACACCAATCCCCGTATGTCCCCACATACTAGTTCAAGTCACATGTAAACAACCTTGGATCTTAGTTTATTGGATTTGGGTCAAATTGTGCAATATTTAACAATAACACTTTATTGTAGAAACTCAATTACACTTTATTGAAACAAGTATACAATTTGTTTACATTCACTATCTACGAGTTTTAGGGCATAAAACCCAACAAACTCCCACTTGAACTAAAACTCTAGTTTAGTGGGATGTACAATAATCTATACAGCATTGGGTGTATAAATACATGTATAAAACATATACAATGTACAAATACAATAAACTAGGGCATCACTATACCCATTACATAATGGTATCACTATACCCATTACATTTCTCCCACTTGTCCTAGATTACACCTTTGTACATATCTCGTAGATCTAGACCTTCTAGATGACCCTCAAACACTTTAGCCGAGAGAGTCGTTGTAAATGAATTAGCAATATTTCATTCAATGTAATGTGTCTACTTGTCTTAGGTTGCAATGTTCTTTTGAATTTGCCACAACACCACTATATCACTATAAAGTGTGATGGGCAAGTTCACATTTGGAACACATTCCAAATCAATCAAGAACTTTCTAAGACATACAGTCTCTATCGTTGCTTCACAAACAGCTAATTTTTCGGCCTACACGGTCAAGACTGTAACTATGTCATACTATAGCTCCATCGTAAAGAGTGACCACAAATACTGATGTAGATTTCCTCAAATCCTTATCAGTCTTAAAATCTGTGTCAGTGTATCCTGTAAGGATCAAATCCTTAGTCCCATACACGAGCATATAGTTCCTCGTTCTCCTCGAATACTTGAGGATATTCTTAACGGTTTTCCAATGATTAAATCTTGGATTAGATTGATACTTACTGACAATCCCTACTGCATAGGGCATTCGTCTCATGCCCTCAACCTCTTGAGGTGTCTTAGGAAACATTTTCTTAGACAAAAGAATTCCATGTCTGAAAGGTAGTGAACCCTTATTGGAATTCTGCATCTTATATCTAACTAACATCTTGTAGATATAAGACACCTGAGACAAGGCTAGCCTTTTGTTCTTACGGTTCCTAAACAATTTGGATCCCAAGAACAAACTCAGCTTCTCCCAAATTTCCACTTGGAAATGAGCTGCTAGGTCCTTTAATGTCAGTAAGATAACCTACATCATTCCCAATGATTAGGATATCAATCATATACAATACTAAGTAAGCTACTGAACTATTGATGATTACTTGTAAACACAAGACTCATTAATGTTCTGATTAAAGTCAAAAGATTTGGTCTCTTTATCAAATCTTATATTTCAAGATCGAAATGCTTAGGTTAATCCATGAATGGATCACTTAAGCTTGCAAACCCTTTTGCCTTCGATCTTGCTGTATGAACCCTTCTGGTTAAGACCTTTAATGTCTCGTTTTCTCTTGTAAATCCACTTGTAACTAATAGGTGTTACCCATCAAACAGATCTACAAGATCCCAGATGGAAGTGAAATACAAAAGACTTCATTTCCAGGTCCATGACTTTAATCCATTGGTCCTTGTCAACATCATTCATTTTCTTTCTAAAAGATAATGAACCCACTATGCCATCATCAGGTATGATGACCTAGGCTTCAAACAAGCCCATGTAACGTTCAGGTTACCAAACAACCCTCCCACTACATTGAGGCAATCTCAACTATTGAGATGGATGTGACTGACTAGATGCACTGATCCATCAACAATTTTTGTTGAACAGCCAACCTCATCAACAACTCTTGTGGATGTTACTGTAGCTTCATTAGTTAACTTACTTAAATCGACTTTACTATGTGGTTTATGATTTTTGATGCGGACTTCTTCTGAGAATATAGCATTTATCGATACAAATTCTTTATTCTCTTGTGAATTGAAGAAGTATCCACTTCTCGTTTCCTTTTGGGGTTGCCTACTGCAGTATGCAATGCAGTCAACACTGTATGACCCCAAAACGAGCCAGACAATTGAGCATAGCTCAACATGGAATGAACCATATCCAATAGGGTTCTATTTCTCCTAAATGAGATTTAGGGTGTGATCCCATGTACTATCAAATAGTCCTGGAATCTCAAATCCCTATACTCAACACTTTGATCGGATCGAAGTGTTTTTATCATCTCACCTAACAAGTTTTCAACTTCAGTCCTAAGCCCATTCGAATATCTCAAGAGTTTCAGACTTAAGTTGCATTAGGTAAAGATACTCATACCTTTGAATAATCATCCAAAAAAGATGAATTATTCATGCCCTCCCACTGCTTTAACATATTTAACCACAAGGATCCAAATGTACAAGCTCCAAGGGCTCTTTGGCTCTTAGATCTTTTCCAGTAAAAGATCTATCAGTCATTTTGCCCACAAGGCATGACTTACAAGGTAGTAGAGAGTCATTTTCTAACTCGCTTAGAAGTTCACTCTTGACCAATCTCCTAATCAAATTGAGATCCATATGGTCTACCTTAGAACCAAAGAAAGGTATTTTCCTTTAGGAGAAATCCTTTGCCTCTTTTCACATTGAGTAGTAGCAGTCTTAAACAACCCAATGTTCATGACTGCTTTACTTTTGATTAGTCTTAAAACATTTAGGTTACTTCCCAGTAAAGCTAAACAAATGTCAACTCCCTTTCTTGAAACAAATCTGCGTTAGCAGAGAAAGGTAAATAGTAACATTGTTCCAGCAAATAAGACACAGAAATCAAATTTCTTTTGATCTTAGGAATTACATACACATTATCTAATAATATGTATTTTCTCCCACTGAGAAAAATAACTTAATATCCCCCACTGATATAGCCAAAATAACCTCTCTAATTCTAACTTTGAGAGTTATTACACAAGCAGCAAGCTCTTGCCAGGAACTTATTCCTTTAAAAGAAGAACACACGTGATTTGTGGCCCTTGAATCAAGTATTCAGGGAGAATCACTATTCTTCACTAATCACGTTTTCAAGACATGTAAATGAAAGTTACGGTCTTGAACAAGTTCTCTTTTTGCTAAGCAGAGTTCTATGTCATATTCACCAAGAACAATTCTTAATAAATTAAACGTATGGGGCATGAGGACATTCCTCAGTTAAGAATAATCCTGGACTTATTTACCACAATTTGTCGTTTAAGCTTGTTGTATTACCGTTATTTATAAAATGACGTAAGATAACACACATAAAATTATTATATAATTGCTGAAGTAACAAATTACTTGTATTATTAATTGCACCAACCCATCACAAATAATCCAATCAAATTCTGCAAAAACAAATAAGCAATCAAAGAAACCCTATAAAACTATTGATTTAGTTTTTGCAACGATACTTCAAAGGTTTAGAACAACAGCCACCGAAGGGTGGTCAGCTATTCCTCCTCTGAATTGAGACAATCTCAACCAAACTCTAACACCAGAATAACTCATATTCTGTTAGCGTTTAGTTATCGTTGTTCGGTCAAGGATTAGTTAACACATTTAACTTATTCCCGTAAGTGTAACCCTCCCACTTTCAGATCTCAGAGGCACGCACCAACAGGCTACCGAAGGGAAAGACAACTGTTGGTGATTAGCCTAAGTGACCCTATCCTATTCAGGAGTTCACGGTGTTCCGAATCCTATGATCAGGCCCTCCGAAGGGATGGTTGCGCCAGGACAACCTGCAGGCGGATCATAGGACTCTCACAGTGTGAACTAGGGGTGGAGACCGAGGGATACGTTGACACGTGTCCCGCTCCCACTTACTCTAGACATTTTTCCCATTCACCTTGTTATTGATCCATGCAAACACTTTCCGAAGGGAGGCCGCTCCTAGGGCGACTCGAAGCCGAGCATGAACCTCACGTTGTGAATATAGGGACGTAGGAGCAAAACTTGATTTAAATCTCGTTTTGTAATTTTCCTCCCACTGAAAATGTCCTAAGGTTAATTTAGGGTTGTTTAACTTAGATAAAATTCGGCTAAGTCAATCTATCTAAGTCTGATCCTATTATAACAATTATGGAAAGGATTCAACCACAATGTTTTAGGTGAATTAAACTTCTTTTAATAAACCCAACATTGCAAGTCAACATTACTGTGGTTAATTCAACTCAAGTTTCGGGTCAGTTCCCAGGTAGGAGGTGTTCCGTAAACCGTCAACTTAAATACCCCCAACCTTAGACAGAACTTCACCAAGAGAGTTCCCTTATAACCAAAGTAATGTAAGGTCTTTACTCTAAAGATCTAGGTGCATTAAACACTTTTAACAAACCTAGTGACATTGCATGCTAACATTTAACTATGATTAATTCAACTCCGGTATTCCGGGTCAGTTCCCAGGTAGGAGGTGTTCCGTAAACCGTCAGCTTAAATACCCCCAACCTTAGACAGAACTTAACCGGTGGAGTTCCCTTATAATCATAGTAATGTTTTTCCTACTTAGTCAATTAAAACTAATTTTAATTCTAAGTAAGAATAATTCTAATCCTATTAGAAATGTGATCTTAGATCTAATTAATTTTAAACATTTTAAAATTAATTCATTTATCCTAAGATCCTATGTTTGCATGCAATTCTTTGTTATAGGTTAACGGTTTCTATTCATTAATATTATAACTATTATAAATTTTAATGAATTAAACCTATAACATGCTACTATGGTGAATAAATTAACAATCAAATTCTAATTAATTTATAAAACCATACATTAGCATACATGACATACCAAAAATATAACAATTATATTAATCTAAGGTAATGTCATGCTCAATGCAATTTAATTTCCTTTTAATTAGCCTAACTCTTAAATTAATTATACAAGAAAATTAAAATTAAGCATTACCACTTTCATACATTAACATAACATTTATATTAATAGCTTATGAAAAAATAAGCATGTTAATTACTAATATAACTCTTATATTTTGAACTAAAGTAATTTCATGCTTAATGCAAATTAATTTTCTTCAATTAATCTAACTCTTAAATTAATTTTCTAAGAAAATTAAAATAAGCATTCATATTTTCATGCATTAACATAACACTTTATATTAATAGCTCATGAAAATAAATAAGCATATAAAATACTTTCATAAAAATAACTCTTTATATTTTTACTAAAGTAATTTCATGCTCAATGCTTCTCAATTTCCATCCATTTAATCGTAACAATTTATATCAAATACTCATGAAAATAAGCATTGATATTTTATTTCCATCCATAATATAACTAATTATATTAATACTCATGAAAATAAACCTAAGCATGCATGCTTCATTAATATAATATAACACTTTATATTTATCTAATTAATGACATGCATGATGCTTTTCAAATTTCATATATTTAATATAACAATTGTACTAAATTACTCATGAAATTTAAATTCATGCATAATTATCAAATATTATAACATTTATAACATAAAAATGCATGAAACACGCTTAACCTATGGTGGGATTTTAAATACTATATGACATTCATAAAGCAATTAGCTAAGTAGACGGGTTTTGGCATCCTAGGACTCAAAACAATAGAAAAATTACAATAATTATTCTAACTAAGTCCTATCCTGCCGTGAATCGCATTGAATCAACCTCAAAGCAGCTTGAACCAGCCTGAAACGTGCTGAACCAGCTTCAAGAACAACTTGAACCGGCCTAAAACCAGCAGAACCGGTCAAAACCGGAAGGAAAACGGTCAAAATCTGCTTAATCGGTGAAGAACCGGACCTGAAACTCGCGAACCGGTCAAGAAAACGTGTGAACCGGTCAAAATCTCACGCGCACGAAACCTAAAAATTAATAAACCGCGGAATAAATTCAGAAAACTGGTCACGCTGCAGTTGGTTAAGAAGTTGACATTGTACACGTGTTCAGCCCCTTAAGCTCGGGTTCGAGCTCAACATAATGCAGTTTTTCCCTTTTTTTTTTTTTTTTTTTTTCTTCCGTTTGCAGCCTCTGTTTTTCAGTCTTCTTCTTCTTCCAGCCTCTGTTTTCTTTGTTTTTGGCTCCAAGTTCTTTAGTTCTTCATGAAATTTCACCAAAAACCATTGACACGGACTTACAGACTCAATTGCAATTAAAGTACCCAAAACAAAGGGCCCTTACATTGATCAAATCAATTAAAAATTGCAAATCTATATGCCAAAACCTTAAACATCTACTAGCAAAATTTCATACATCAAATGCATAAATTAATCCCACCAATCAACCAATGCAAATTTTGTTAAACAAAATTGAAACTACGATCGGCTCTGATACCAATTGAAGGATTGGAATTCCCAATTCCGTTACAGCGGAAGCAATTGGACCGTTCGTAAATTAATTTTGTTCTACAAAAATACCAATACATTGGCAAAAGGTTAAGCGATGAGAAACATACCTCCGTTGACGACTCTGAATACTTCAACGAATGATTCTTGATTGCTCTGCAACAACGAAGAACACCACCATTTGATCTTCCCCGCTATAACTCTGAGATTAGGAACGTAGTTGTTGGACTACCTAATCTTGAATGGGAAAAACTAGAGAGAAAATTCTCCCTAGAGTTCTTGAGTTGAGAGAATATGAGAAGGCCTTATGGTGGCCATATGTTGTGGTACCTAAACCCTAGGGTTAGTGTTTTATAGGAGAAAGGCCATGAATAAAATATTCATTTAAAATCAATTATTTCCATAACTGATTTAATCTTTTCCATTAATCAATTCCATGACCAATCAATTCCATAATTGATTAATCTTTTCCATAAATGATTGATCACTTCCATAAGTGATTAATCATTTCCATAATTGATTAATTTCCAATTAATTAATTCTTTAATTAATTAATCACCAATTAAATATCATATATTTAATTTCAGACCTTCTATTAGTTAATTAATTAATTACCCAATTAAATATCATATATTTAATTTCAGGCCTTCAATTAATTAATTCTATAATATGAATCAAATTCATATTAAAATTTGAACTCCTTCAAATTCTCTTATATCCTATAAATTTAATATGAATCAAATTCATATTAATATTTGAACTTCTTCAAATATTTATTTCTCTCATAGACTATAGTTTAATTAAATCTCATTTAATTTAAACTAAATTGAATAATTAATTAATTCATAATTAATTAATTCATCTTCTAATTAAATACCCTATATTTAATTAGACATATATTTGAACTCTTTCAAATATATCAATCTCTCAATTTAATAAAGTTTAATCTCAAATTAGACTTTATATTTTAATGCATCATTATACATTATATTAATATGTATCTCATACAATTAACTTAATTCCCAATATGAATTTGAACTATTCAAATTCTCTCAAGATATATTTGTTCCTAATTACTCTTTACGAGCTAGCAGGGGGACCTAATGGACCTACAGATCAGAAGCTCCAATGATATGAGGTTAACTGATTAAACTCATTAATCAAGTTAACCAATATTCATTAACTGTGGGTCATTCCACTAAAGACCCACAGTTGAACTCTTCTCACTGTAGAACATTTCTGTGTCCATGGATGTAGACCTATGCTGGTAAGTCAATCCTTCACGAGTGTTCGTAATCACGGATGGGTCAAATTACCGTTTTACCCCTGTGTTACATCTGTCTCCTTAAGTACCAGCGCTCCTCTAATGAACAACCTGTTTATGGTCCAACCATTAAACAGAAAGTTCCTCTCGGGCCAGTGAGAGGACGGGATCCCTTTGTTCAAGTCCCGGAGTCACCTCTTAAGGGAACACTCATCTACTTCTCCTAGAAGTGGGAAGGAGTGAATTCCTTCTTGTGTTGTCATGTCCCCAGCCTCCCACTCGGTCTTGTCCCCAAAAAGGAAGGCATATTGAGTCGGCGTATTGGCCACTCTCACCCATGCTAATCAAAGGACAATCCCTCATGAGAAGGAGTTCATGACACACTCAGGATTAAGACTGAGTTAACTAGGTCATCGTATTGAAACAGTAACCTAACTAGTTAACGGTGTTACATCTAGTGGTTTACTATTTCGTGGTCCGGTCTTATGCAAACTCATTGCATAGGATACCCCCGCTCGCATGTCTCCTACATGGACGCCTTGGATTAATACGTCTGTATCGAATACAAAGCGGGCCGTATCACATAGTGTTACCAGGATAAGGTACCCATCCTTATCCTTGTACTATAGACCTTTTAGGTTGTTACTTGAACACCAATCCCCGTATGTCCCCACATACTAGTTCAAGTCACATGTAAACAACCTTGGATCTTAGTTTATTGGATTTGGGTCAAATTGTGCAATATTTAACAATAACACTTTATTGTAGAAACTCAATTACACTTTATTGAAACAAGTATACAATTTGTTTACATTCACTATCTACGAGTTTTAGGGCATAAAACCCAACAATATGGTGGTTCTACATCTGGCACAGAACCAGATGCTCCAGCATTCTCTTTGCTGCCTCCAGCATCCTGACCAGACTCCAATTCTTTCTCAACAACAACATTATTATTTCTATCACCATTATTATTTATAATATGGGTTTTACTAGGCTCAATTCTTTCTTCTAATGGCTTACCACTCCTAAGAGTAACTGCCTTTACCTGCTCCTTACCTTCCCTTCGAGGGTGTTCAGTATCCGAGGGAAGTTTCCCTTGAGGCCTTGCCTTGAGCTCATTAGCTAGCTGACCCACTTGCAACTCCAGGGCCCTCATCGAAGCTTGATTACTTTAAATTGCGGCATCTGTACGAGCCATAAATTCTTTCATCATTGCCTCGAGAGAATTCCCCGAATTTTGCTGGGGCAAAGCCTGCTTATTTTGCTGAGGCATTACCTGCGCTTTAGCAAATCCCGGCTGGTTCACCTTTTGTTGCGCTTGTACGTTATTTCCTTGACCTCCCCATGAGAAGTTGGGGTGGTTGCGCCAACCTGGATTATAAAAGTTAGAATAAGGGTTGTTCCTCTGATTACCTACAAAAACCACAGAAGCTGGATTGCTGGGGCAAAACTCGTAGTTGTGGTCTTCACCGCAATAGACACATGCTTCGTCCGTGACTTGGTTCACCACTAGTGCAGGCTCCATAGCTGGTGGCTGATGATGACTAATCACTATCACATTCTTAAGAGCATTAGCAATCATAACAAGATCAGCCCTAATGGTGGACACACCATCAACCTCTAATACACTCTTAACCTTTTTTTTTGTGCCTCTAACTTCCGACCACTGACAACTATTAATAGATATTCTTTCTAAAATGTCATAGGCTTCATCAAAAGTTTTTGCCAAAAGGGCCCCTCCAGCCGAGGCATCTACCATACCTTGGGTTACTCCATTTAAACCATTGTAAAATGTTTCCATTTGAATACAATGAGGTAACCCATGGTGGGGACACTTTCGTAAAAGCTCCTTAAACCTCTCCCAAGCTTCACTAAAAGTCTCATCTTCAAGTTGCCTAAACCCTACTATTTCACTCCTTAATTTAGCATTTCTATTAGGTGGGAAATATTTACTCAAAAAATTTTCAGCTAACTCATCCCACGTCCTAATTGATCCTAGAGCAAAAGAGTTTAACCATGACTTTGCTCCATCTCTAAGAGAATACGGGAACAAAGTTAATCTAAAAGCATCTCTAGGCACTCCTTGAATTACAAAAGAATCACTAACTCGTAGAAAAGACTTAAGATGTAAATGAGGGTCTTCAGATGACAAACCATGGAATTGCCCCACAGTTTGCAACATCTGAAACATTACCGGTTTCATTTCAAAATTTGTCGCTTGGATTTGGGGACATACAATCCCTGGATTCAACTCATTAAACATCGGGACAGCATATGCTCGAATGGCTCTGGTCCTATCGTTCGCTATCAAGATAGGATTCTCAGCCTGATTATTTCGCTGCTCATTTTGCTCAAACAGTGGGTTTTGCTGCAGCAATGGATTCTGCTGGGGGTTTACTGCTACTGGACCTTTAGGAACCTGCGGTAGTTGCGGCACGTTCTCCATCTGGGTTC
The DNA here is from genome assembly GCA_036850905.1 of Luffa acutangula. Classification (NCBI taxonomy): domain Eukaryota; kingdom Viridiplantae; phylum Streptophyta; class Magnoliopsida; order Cucurbitales; family Cucurbitaceae; genus Luffa; species Luffa acutangula. Next base: position 24,895,748 of record CM072095.1, on the reverse strand, counting down.
TGCGCTGCTCCCTCCTTCTGTTCCTAAATGTCCTTTCAATTTCTGGATCAAGCTCAAACCGTACCCCAGGCGGATCGCTCATGCACCAAAATCAACCTGCAAAAACAAAGGAAACAATCAAAAAGTTCTAGCACCAAACCACTAAAACACATACACAAAACAGATCAGATAAAAACTTATTCAATTCCCCGGCAACGGCGCCAAAAACTTGTTGGGTTCCTAGAGTGAGTAAAAATATAGTATAAAATACTCTAGAATTCCTGTGCAAGTATACACAGTCTGCAGCAAGTAATATTATCAATCCAAGGTCTGAATGAGCTTCCACATTATCTATTTTGCATAACTTCCTAATGTTTTCGTAGATAATAAAAAATGTTGGGTTTTATAAGAATTGTGCTGGAGCAAAATAAATGACAGAACAACGAATAAACAAATAGATAGATAGATTAAAGACAAGCGTTGGTTAGGCTTTAGTGATTGTTCTAAGATATGCTCTAGCAATATGATTGATCATGCATTTCTCGCAGTATTATTAGCGGATTCCTCCCGAAACTCCGGATCTTTTGGGATATGTTTCAAACCCAATGAAGAGCGACCGATCAAGCACTAGGCAACTGGCTATCCCTAGCTCAGTCACTGTCGTTCACCAATACACAATGATCGTAGTGTGAATAATTGACACACACTCTCTAAATCATCCCTGAAACTAGAGAGAGCTATCCATACCGGCTGGCCAGGCGAGCATAAAATGAGTTTAAGCACAACAATTAACCAAAATGCGATAGTCAATTTATTACTAGAGATGAAGCACAGTAATCACATTATTCCTAACCAACACCCTAAGCTACTTAGTTCATAATGGGCATAGGAATACGAATTACAATCTGAGTATGCATGTCCATAACCACAAGTCAATAACGAAAGTAAACTCCCTAATCAGCTTGAGGTAAATGGTGTTCTTGACGATCTTCAATCTCCCTATACTATTCGGCTTCCAAGGGAAAACATGGAATGAATTTGGCTTTGTCGGCTACTTCCTTTTATAGAAGGACAGGAGACTTGAATTAGGTCAACTTGGACACGTGTAGGGCTCTCCTTGCTCCTTTATCCCGAAAATAACTCAACAGAAGTCGGTTCATGAAGTTGGCTAACGAGCTGTGATGTGGCAGTTTCTACTCCCAGTTTTGCTGCAGCATAGAATTTGCTCCCTCCAGTCGCTCAGCAGCATAATCTGCACAAAATAATTTCCAATGCTTCCATTCTTCCAAATGGGTTAAATCATGTAATATCTATCCAAAACCAACCCTAATAAGCATAAAGGACACACAAATCCCTATATAATTGAGGCCTAAATAACTACCTTTTGGGCAGTTATCAGTTGGACAATTTAGTCCTAGAGGTCGTGGTTGTATAAACCCCGGAAGTGTATGCTTTTGGATGTGAAATCTATATCAGGTTATTATCCAAACCAAGTTATGTCACGACGACACCCTGTGTATGATGGATGGTTTCAGGGTTTCTACTGTGTTGTGTTTCATATAGAATGTTTTATATGTATGATTAGTATGTTTATCAGGTTGAGCGTTTAAGGAGGGTCAACGGGTATCGTTAGAGGAGGACGATGTCCGTTGGCTTCACGCTGTCTTCCAGACTAAGCTAGCACATAGTCTGGGAGGGGGTGTGACAACTTGGTATCAGAGCAGTTAGCTCCATGGGAAATGAGACATGGTAGATAGTGCTAAGAATAATCAAGGAAGTAAACAGTTAGACGTTGGGTCAGTTCAGATAGAACTAGCGGAGTATGGTCCGAGTATTGTTGAGAGTGAGTCCAGTCAGGACTAGAATGTGTGTATAAGTTTAGTATCATGCATCTGAGTTAAGTATCTATAGCATGTCTGATGTGTTGTTATGTTATAGGAGTCAGGCCACCACGTACCAGCAGACGACGCAGGCAGAATCAGGACGGGACGTAGGATCCTACCCAAAGTCAATCTGAAAGGGAATCCAGTACCCCGAGAGGTCAGAATGAGGCAGAGAGTGAGCGATTTGCTAGATCTGCACAGGAGATCGGTAGGCCAGAGAAAGCAGGGCCTAGTGATCCGGAAAAGATGTATGGGATTGAACGGTTGAAGAAGTTAGAAGCCACAGTATTTGAGGGTTCCACAGATCCAGCTGATGCCGAGGTCTGGTTAAATATGTTGGAGAAATGCTTCGACGTGATGAGTTGTCCTGAAGAGCGAAAAGTCAAATTAGCCACATTCCTTTTGCAGAAGGAGGCGGAAGGATGGTGGAAGTCTATTATAGCCAAGCGCAGTGATGCACGTACGTTAGATTGGCAGACATCCAGAGGCATATTCGAGGAAAAGTACTATCCCACCACATATTGTGAGTCGAAGAGGGATGAGTTTCTTGAGCTGAAACAAGGGTCACTTTCAGTGGCCGAATACGAGAGGAAGTATACCGAGCTTTCACGGTATGCTGAAGTGATTGTGGCATCTGAGAGTGACAGGTATCGCAGGTTTGAGAGAGGGCTACATTTTGAGATACGTACCCCAGTTACCGCTATTGTCAAGTGGACGAATTTTTCCCAGCTAGTAGAGACTGCCTTACGTGTGGAGCAGAGTATTATAGAGGAAAAGTCGGCTGCGGAGCCTAGTCGTGGAGCTCCAACAGCTAGTGGTTTCCGAGGTCGTGAGAAACGGAGGTTCACACCTGGAGTGAATGTTTCAGGTCGTGAAGACTTCAAGCGCCGATCTAGTGGCTAGTTGTCGAGGCAGATGAGTTCGGGTAGTGCCTATTAGAGGCAGAGTCAGAGAGCCCCCAGTCAGTCTGCAAGTTCAGTAGCAAGACCGCGGACGGGTCAGAAGTCCATTACTAGTGAATCCAGGAGAACCCCATGTGTAAGTTGTGGCAAGAATCATCGGGGTCAGTGTCTTGTTGGCGCTGGTGTATGTTACCAGTGTGGACAACCAAGGCATTTTAAGAGGGATGTCCCACAGCTGAGGGGAGCAGTTCAGAGGGACCAGGGAGTTGAGTCCCACACAGTTGAGCAGCCGAGAGTCTTAGCAGGCGCAGGAGAAGGCACCAGTGGTGCAAGGCAAAAGGGAGTTGTGGGGAGACCTAGGCAGTAGGGAAAAGTCTACGCCATGACTCAACAAGAAGCAGAGGATGCACCAAACGTGATTACTGGTATGATTTTGATTTGTAATGTACCTGCACGTGTTTGATTAGATCCAGGCGCTACGCATTCCTTTGTTTCTAGCATGTTTTTAACTAAGCTGAATACGATGCTAGAGCCTTTATCTAAGGAATTAGTCATATGCACTCCAGTTGGTGACATTTTATTAGTCAAGGAAGTGTTGCGTGATTGTGAGGTTGTAGTAGAAGGTCTCCGTATGCTAGTGGATCTTCTTCCCCTAGAGTTGTAGGCGTTGGATGTGATTTTGGGAATGGATTTCTTATTCACTCACTATGCTTCTATGGATTGCCATAGGAAGGAAGTGACTTTTAGGAAACCAGGTTTGATTGAAGTGGTTTTCAGGGGTGAGAGGAAGATTATTCCTACGTGTTTGATTTCAGCTCTAAAAGTAGAGAAGTTGTTGAGGAAGGGTTGCACAACGTTTCTTGCCCACGTAGTAAAGGTGCAAGAAGAAAAGCTGAAACCAAAAGATGATCCTGATAACTTGAAAATATCAAGTTATTAAGCATCTAATATAAGCTTATTGTGAGCCTCAAGAGAGTGAAAATACCCAAGTTTTAACTAATTTATATGCTAGATTCAGTAATATTGATTTATTTGTATTAATGTGCTCATATTGATTATTATCTTTGAAATTCGTATAAAACTGCACTAATTCTAATTTATTGCTGCATCAGGAAAAGCTTGGCCAATTATGCGGTAGAGCATCATGCGCTTGGGGCATGACATGCTGTAACAGCTGTAGCATGGAAGCTTGTTGCTATAGCATGGAAAGCTTGTAACATGGGAAGCTTGTTGCTGTAGCATGGAAAGCTTGTTGCTGTAGCATGGAAAGCCTGTAGCATGGAAGCTTGTTGTTGTAGCATGGAAAGCTTGTAGCATGGAAAGCCTGTAGCATGGAAGCTTGTTGTTGTAGCATGGGATGCTTGTTGATGCTACAGCAAGTTTCGAAGCAACATGCTTTGACTCAAAGCAAGACATGCTTTGGCTCAAAGCAAGACATGTTTTGGCTCCAAGCAACATGCTTTGGCTCCAAGCAAAGAAAAGTCTATAAATAGAGGGGAGATGAAGAATCAAAGCATCCTGGAATCCAAGGATCCATAAGTCTTTCTTAGGGTGTTTTTTGTTTTATTGCATGCTGTAGCATGAACTAATTTAGAGTTTTATGTTTTATTGTATGTTGTAGCATGAACTAATTTCTTTTTATCAAGGCTTAGCCTAGGTGCCCATGAGGCATTAAAATTATTTTTGTATGCAATGCAATGAATCAGTGATATTGATGTTTTCTACTTAGATGTGATAATTCTTTCATTACTAATATCTGTCTGATCAACCGATAGAGGTAGTAGCATGATAAATCCCTGACAGGTAATGCATGTGGAAATATCTAAGTAGATCAAGATAATACATTACATGTAGTCTGGTTGTGTTAGGAATAACTCAACCGCTTAGGATATTTCATGAATGTGTTTAGGTTGCTTTAGGAATAATTCAACCACTTGCAAGCATATAGAGAACTGATTAAATGCATGAATTAAGCAACAGGAATAGTCTTAGTTCATCGCATGTGTAATACCGGAAGGGAATCACATGTTTATTTCTCGCTTAGGCATCAATATCCTGTCGATTCATTGTTATGTGCTACATTAATATCTTATCTGTTGCATGTGGTTGCAGCAGTGAAAGTCTTGATAGCTCATCACCCATTGTATCCTTTTATCTCATTATTATTGCTTTTCTTTATCGCATATTCAACCTGTCGCATCCATATTTTATTACTACAGCACAACATCATTAGAATAGGATTTAATTTGAGATATTTTATCTACTCGCCCCTTCCCTGTGGATTCGACCCTGGAATACTCCAGGTATTACTTGGTGGTGCATAATTTATACTTGGATTTATGCACAACGACATATTATTTAGTTAATTCAAGAAAATTAAAAGCGATTGAAGGACCCAGGAAGCTTCACTATTCCATGTTCCATTGGAGGAATTGATGTGGGGACAACCCTATGCGACCTTAGCGCAAGCATTAACTTAATGCCTTTGTCAGTATTCAAGCACCTTGGTATTGGAGAAGTGCGTCCAACAACAGTCACTCTCCAACTTGCAGATAGGTCGGTGGTGCATCCAGAAGGAAAAATTGAAGATGTACTGGTAAAAGTAGATAAATTTATTTTTCCAGCTGACTTTATCATTCTTGATTATGAAGCAGATAGAGAAGTCCCAATCATTTTGGGAAGACCTTTCTTGGCTACCGGACAAACTTCGATTGATGTGTAGAAAGGCGAGCTAACCATGCGGTTCAATGATGAACAAGTAACTTTTAATGTTTTCAGCTCATTAAATTCCCTAATAAAGTAGAAGAGTGCAATGCATTAGAAGAAAAAGTTGGGCATCCTAAAGAAGAAGTTGCGCTCAAACAGAAGGCGAAAAAAGGAAAAGGAGTTGAGTTAGGGAGTAGCGCATCAAATAAAAAAATCTCATCGCATCAAAACACTACTACGAATGGGGCTACTGCAGTAAAGGAAAAGCACAAAAGCTGTTAACCTTTGTCTTGGATAGAATGCAAACTTCGAGGGAAAACCCAACATTGCAAGGTGTGGCAGAAAGTCCGACAGCGCAAATCAAGAATAAATCGCATGAAGGGAACGAGATGCAGTGGGACAATGTGCCCATCATCTTTTTGGACAACGCATGAAGGAAGAGCATGTTGACGCCTCGGACCATTGAAGTCGCATCATTTTGAGGCAATTAAACAGGGACGTTTTCTATCTCTTTACTTTATGTTTGTTAGGAAGTTTTCTTGCAATTATTTATTTTCCAGAAGTAGAAGAAAGTCTTAGGTTTGGGTCTATGCGCTAGCTTTGAGTAATAAGTAGAAAGCATGCGTTACTGTTACATTTTTCATGTTTGATATGGTTTCTCAATGCGCTTGCTTTTAGTTCAGTATGTCTCTTTAAGTGCTTAAGTCTCCCATGAGTTGATTTGCATGCGTTTAATATTTTAATGCGATAAAATTTTTGGGTTTTTTCTGCTGCAATAACGTTATCGCATTAAATTGTTATTGCCCTGCCTCGCCTGCGTTTCCCCTGTGTTGCTTTACATAAACCTATGATGATAATATGCGTTAGAACTAACAACCAATTTTTCTTTGCTTAAGTTCTTCATTGCCTTAGCTATTGATAAATGTCTTTTTCTCCTTATTTAGATTTGTCTTAGAGTATCTTATGTTGCATTACTTCTTCTTTACTAGCCAATGCGCCAAATCTACTGGTGTAATAACGCATTCTTAGAAACTCTTCCCCTACCGCATAGTGCAAAACAAGTTTGGGGGTCCAATGAGGACATTGTCCATTTTAAGTTTGGGGGGGGGGTGCATAGCGCATGTTTCTATATTTCATAGTTGTGCAGCAAAGAAAGTAAAAAAAAAAAATTCTCCACTTTCTTGAAGGCGTTAGTAACCAGGGGCATTCATGACACCCATCGTTTGCCTTTGCATGAAAGCACTGAAAAGAAATGAGCATGCCTCGGCAACCTGAAAGATGAGGTGCTCGTAGTTGGATGCTTTCATAACCAATGTTGGCAAGCCAGAACGAAGGCGCTACATCTAAAAGGATTCTCATATGAAAAAAAGAAAAAAATAACAATTTGCTGGCAACGTGTGCGCTATGAGTAAACATCCTTAAAAAGTGTTAGTGCATCCAAGTTTTGATTTAATAGTAAGCTAGTAAAGAGGAAGAAGTGTAGGAAGGAGAAATGAGAGAAATCCATTTAAGTGAGAAAAAGGCATTTTGAGGTAGTAAAAGCAAAGTTGACCTTAGGTTTAGAAAGTTGGATGTTGGTATTTCGTGTTGCTGAGGTAAATTTTTGTAGAGTGCTGTTGGGTTCCTAGAGTGAGTAAAAATATAGTATAAAATACTCTAGAATTCCTGTGCAAGTATATACAGTCTGCAGCAAGTAATATTATCAATCCAAGGTCTGAATGCGTTTCCACTTTATCTATTTTGTGCAACTTCCTAATGGTTTCGAAGGTAATAAAAATGTGGGTTTTATAAGAATTATGCTGAAGCAAAATAAATGACAGAACAACGAGTAAACAAATAGATAGATAGATTAAAGACAGACGCTGGTTAGGCTTTAGTGATTGTTCTAAGATATGCTCTAGCAATATTATTGATCATGCATTTCTCGCAGTATTATTACCGGATTCCTCCCGGAACTCCGGATCTTTTGGGATATGTTTCAAACCCAATGAAGAGCGACCATCAAGCACTAGGCAACTGGCTATCCCTAGCTCAGTCACTGGCGTTCACCAATACACAATGATCGTAGTGTGGATAATTGCCACACACTCTCTAAATCATCCCTGAAACTAGAGAGAGCTATCCATACCGGCTGGCCAGGCGGGCATAAAATGAGTTTAAGCACAACAATTAACCAAAATGCGATAGTCAATTTATTACTAGAGATGAAGCACAGTAATCACATTATTCCTAACCAACACCCTAAGCTACTTAGTTCATAATGGGCATAGGAATACGAATTACAATCTGAGTATGCATGTCCATAACCACAAGTTAATAAAGAAAGTAAACTCCCTAATCAGCTTGCGGTAAATGGTGTTCTTGACGATCTTCAATCTCCCTATACTATTCGGCTTCCAAGGGAAAACATGGAATCAATTTGACTTTGTCGGCTACTTCCTTTTATAGAAGGACAGGAGACTTGAATTAGGTCAACTTGGACACGAGTAGGGCTCTCCTTGCTCCTTTATCCCGAAAATAACTCAACAGAAGTCGGTTCATGAAGTTGGCTAACGAGCTGTTATGTGGCAGTTCTGTTCCCAGTTTTGCTGCAACACAGAATTTGCTCCCTCCAGTAGCTCAGCAGCATAATCTGCACAAAGTGATTTCCAAAGCTTCCATTCTTCCAAATGGGTTAAATCATGTAATATCTCTCTAAAACCAACCCTATTAAGCATTAAAGACACGCAAATCCTTATATAAATGAGGCCTAAATAACTACCTTTTGGGCAGTTATCAAGTGCGCTAAGGAATTGTAGTGAGGCATGAGGCATCGTGACAATATGAGAAACAAAAAGTGTTGTATTGCTTGAGGACAAGCAATAATTTAGGTTTGGGGGTTTGATAACTTGAAAATATCAAGTTATTAAGAATCTAATATAAGCTTATTGTGAGCCTCAAGAGAGTGAAAATACCCATGTTTTAACTAATTTATATGCTAGATGCAGTAATATTGATTTATTTGTATTAATGTGCTCATATTGATTATTATCTTTGAAATTCGTATAAAACTGCACTAATTCTAATTTATTGCTGCATCAGGAAAAGCTTGGCCAATTATGCGATAGAGCATGATGCGCTTGGGGCATGACATGCTGTAACAGCTGTAGCATGGAAGCTTGTTGCTATAGCATGGAAAGCTTGTAGCATGGAAGCTTGTTGCTGTAGCATGGAAAGCCTGTAGCATGGAAGCTTGTTGTTGTAGCATGGGATGCTTGTTGATGCTACAACAAGTTTCTAAGCAACATGCTTTGGCTCAAAGCAAGACATGCTTTGACTCAAAGCAAGACATGCTTTGGCTCAAAGCAAGACATGTTTTGGCTCCAAGCAAAGAAAAGTCTATAAATAGAGGGGAGATGAAGAATCAAAGCATCCTGGAATCCAAGGATCCATAAGGAGCTAAAGGTGCAGTTGCAAGAACTAGCTGACAAGGGATACATCAGGCCTAGTGTATCACCTTGGGGAGCTCCAGTGTTATTCGTGAAGAAGAAAGACGGTACCCTGAGATTATGCATTGATTACAGGCAGTTAAACAAGGTCACGATACGTAACAAGTATCCTTTACCACACCTCGATGACTTGTTTGACCAGTTAAGGGGAGCAGCAGTGTTCTCTAAGATTGATCTGAGGTCAGGATACCACCAATTGAAGGTTAGGGAATCAGATATTCCTAAGACAGCATTCAGGACGAGGTATGGGCACTGTGAGTTTTTTGTGATGCCATTCGGTTTAACGAATGCGCCAGCTGTTTTCATGGACCTCATGAACAGGATCTTCCATCAGTATTTAGATCAGTTTGTGATAGTGTTCATTGATGACATACTAGATTACTCAATTGACAGGAAAGCTCATGAGGAACATCTGAGGATTGTTCTACAGACACTACGTGATAAACAACTATACACTAAGTTTAGCAAATGTGAGTTTTGGTTGAATCAAGTGGTGTTCTCAGGGCATGTGGTTTCAGCGGATGGAGTTAGTGTTGATCTGCAGAAAGTGGAAGTTGTTGTCAACTGGAAAAGACCAGCTAGTGCAACAGAGGTGCGTAGTTTCCTCGGCCTGGACGGATACTACAAACGTTTTGTTGAGGATTTCTCACGGTTAGCATTACCCTTGACAGCTTTGACAAGGAAGAATGCTAAGTTTGAGTGGTCGGATAAATGCTAACAGAGTTTCTAGGAGGTGAAGAAGAGATTGGTGACAGCGACGATTCTGACACTTCTTGTAACAGGGAAGGAGTATGTGATCTATTGTGATGCTTCGAGGCAAGGATTAGGTTGTGTGCTTATGTTTATGCTTATGCTTATGCTTATGCTTATGCATCAAGGCAGTTGAAGAAGCATGAGTGTAATTACCCTACCCATGATCTTGAGCTAGCAGCAGTTGTTCTAGCACTGAAGATCTGGAGACAATATTTATTCGGTGAGAAGTGCCACATTTTCACAGATCATAAGAGTTTGAAGTACATCTTTGATTAGAAAGAGCTGAATCTAAGGCAAAGGCGATGGATATAACTGATTAAGGACTATGATTGTACCATAGAATATCATCCAGGTAAGGCTAACGTGGTAGCAGATGCGTTAAGTAGGAAGTCGAGACTTCCGAAGAGTGCCTTGTGTGGAATTCAGACAAGCTTGCTAAGTGAGTTAAGAGGTTTCAAGGCAGTTATGACTGCAGAAAGCTCAGGGAGTCTTTTAGCTCAATTTCAAGTTAGGTCTTTTTTAGTAGTAGAGATTGTGGGAAGACAGCCAGAGGATAGTAATTTGCAGAAGATGCTTGCAAAGTCCAAGCAAGGCCCAGAGGCAGAATTTGAGTTAAGAGCGGACGGAGCCATAGTTAAGCAGGGAAGACTATGCGTTCCGAGTATTAGCGAGCTTAAGGGAGCTATACTAGAGGAAGCTCACAGTTTAGCTTACGCTATGCATCCAGGAAGCACCAAGATGTATAGAACTCTGAAGAAACTTATTGGTGGCTGTTGGGTTCCTAGAGTGAGTAAAAATATAGTATAAAATACTCTAGAATTCCTGTGCAAGTATACACAGTCTGCAGCAAGTAATATTATCAATCCGAGCCCTGAATGAGTTTCCACTCTACCTAATTTTGTGTAACTTTTTAATGGTTTCAAGAATAATAAAATGATTGGGTTTATCGGAATTTTGCTGAAGCAAAATAAATGACAGAACAATAAGTAAACAAATAGATAGACAGATTAAAGACAGGCGCTGGTTAGGCTTTAGTGATTGTTCTAAGATATGCTCTAGCAATATTATTGATCATGCAATTCTCGCAGTATTATTAGCGGATTCCTCTCGAAACTCTGGATCTTTTGGGATATTTTTCAAACCCAATGAAGAGCGACCGATCAAGCACTAGGCAACTGGCTATCCCTAGCTCAGTCACTGCGTTCACCAATACACAATGATCGTAGTGTGGACAATTGCCACACACTCTCTAAATCATCCCTGAAACTAGAGAGAGCTATCCATACCGGCTGGCCAGGCGGGCATAAAATGAGATTAAGCACAACAATTAACCAAAATGCGATAGTCAATTTATTACTAGAGATGAAGCACAGTAATCACATTATTCCTAACCAACACCTTAAGCTACTTAGTTCATAATAGGCATAGGAATACGAATTACAATCTGAGTATGCATGTCCATAACCACAAGTTAATAAAGAAAGTAAACTCCCTAATCAGCTTGCGGAAGATGGTGTTCTTGATGATCTTCAATCTCCCTATACTATTCGGCTTCCAAGGGAAAACATGGAATGAGTTTGACTTGGACGGCTACTTCCTTTTATAGAAGGAGAGGAGACTTGAATTAGGTCATCTTGGACACGTGTAGGGCTCTCCTTGCTCCTTTATCCCGAAAATAACTCAACAGAAGTCGGTTCATGAAGTTGGCTAACAAGCTGTGATGTGGCAGTTCTGTTCCCAGTTTTGCTGCAGCACAGAATTTGCTCCCTCCAGTCGCTCAGCAGCATAATCTGCACAAAATAATTTCCAATGCTTCCATTCTTCCAAATGGGTTAAATCATGTAATATCTATCCAAAACCAACCCTAATAAGCATAAAGGACACACAAATCCCTATATAATTGAGGCCTAAATAACTACCTTTTGGGCAGTTATTAGTGGCCTGGTATGAAGTGGGAGATAGCTGAATATGTTGATAGATGTTTGATCTGCCAACAGGTTAAACTAGTGAGACAGTGGCCAGGAGGACTCCTTCATCCACTACCAGTGCCAGAGTGGAAGTAGGAGCATATTACCATGGATTTTCTGTTTCGATTACCTCGTACTTCCAGTGGACATGATGGTATATGGGTAATAGTGGACAGACTCACCAAGACAACATGGTTTATACTGATTAAAGCGATGTCTACACTAGATTAGCTAGCTAAGTTATATGTCGACAGGATTGTGAGTCAACATGGAGTGCTAGTGTCCATAGTTTCAGATAGGGATCCAAGGTTTACTTTTAAATTTTGGCCTAGTGTGCAAAAAGCAATGGAACAAAGTTGAAGTTCAGTATCGCGTTCCATCCCCAGACAGATGGTCAGTCAGAGAGGACCATACAGACTTTAGAGGACATGTTGAGAGCATGTGTCCTTTAGTTTAAGGAAAAGTTGGGATACCCACTTATCACTTATGGAGTTCGCTTATAATAACAGCTACCAGTCTAGTATCGGCATGGCACCATTCGAGGCTTTGTATGGCAGACCATGCAGGACTCCTGTGTGTTGGAACGAAGTGGGAGAGCGAAAGCTAGTTGGTCCTGAGTTGGTACAAGTTACGTCAGACAATATTAAGCTTATAAGGGAGAATATGAAAATAGCTCAAGATCGACAAAATAGCTATGCAGATAAGCGATGAAGAGACTTAGAGTTCCAAGTTGGAGATCAGGTTTTCTTAAAGTTATCCCCGAGGAGAGGTGTTCTTCGCTTCGGGAGGAAAGGTAAGCTGAGTCCTAGATATATTGGTCCTTACTAGATAATAGAACGAGTTGGACCAGCAGCTCGAATACATGATGTTTTTCATGTGTCCATGTTGAGGAAATATATTCCAGATCCATCCCATGTGTTGCAAATGCAACCGATTGAGCTGAAAGAAGACTTGAGTTATAAAGAGAAAGGGGTTCAGATCCTCGACAGAAAGGAGCAAGTTTTGAGGAACAAAACGATCCCACTCGTGAAAGTTCTTTGGAGACATCACGGAGTTGAGGAGGCAACTTGGAAATCTGAAGATCAAATGATGAGGAGTTACCCGACACTCTTCACCTAGACTTCTAAATTTTGAGGACGAAATTTCATAAGGGGGAGGTAAGTTGAAAACCCGAGAGTTTCCTTGGAACATTTTCTCTTGTCATCTATTGTGGTTTCATGGATGGATTAAATTGGTTGGAAGTTATTAATTTAGGAATAAAGAAGAAAGGAAAAGAAAAGAAAAGGAAGATGGAAAAAAAGAAGAGAAAACAAATCAGCAATTAGGAAAATGAAAAAGAAAATGAAAAAAAAAAAGAAAGAAAATGGAAATGGACAGCAAAACACCCACCACCGCTTCACCCATTATCAGCCCCATTTCTCATCTTTTTCCATCAAAAATTTAAGAGCACTTTAAGGAGAGAATGAGGGAGGAAGAAGAAGAAGATTGGTTTTGAGGTTGAAGAAGATAGGAAAAGCTCATGCAAAGCCAGCCATAGCAGAATCTAAGTTTAACCTGTCAACCTCTGGTTTTTTATTCGGTTTGAGCTACACAGAAGGAAATAAGAGGTGAGGTTTGATTTTATTGAAAGCTAGTTAATTTTCTAACAAATTCCATGAATAAAGCTTGAGCTAAATCGTATGAGAAGTTAATGGTTTTTGGAAGGGAAAACAGAGCACAGGATTTTCGAGCAAACCAGGAGGATCTCTGGTGTTCTCTGATGTTTTGAGCATTTTGGGGTGTACAAGTCGAATCAGAAGCTCTATTTGGTATGGATGGAAATATTATTCAATTTCCTACAACGTTCATGAAGAATGTGTGAGCCAACAATGACTTGAAGTAGGTTTAATTTCAGGAAGAAGATAAAGGGTAGTAGAGAAGCTCGAATCTGTGTTGTCTGCTTTCGCGGCATTGCCAGACAAATTGCTTGAGAATCCCGTTTTCATTTCTTCAGGTAAGTTGTAGAGTGTTCGAAAATGAAGAGTTTGATGTGTATTACATTAATTTTGGTTAAGTATTGATGACGTTATGAGTGTTGGAAGTTGTGGTGTTGAATCTGGAAATCTGGAAAAGTAGAATGTGAATGTGGTTCTTAATTCAAGTGTCTAGAATTCATGAGCATGGATGAATAAGACCATCTATGGTTCTAATGCTCGGTTTTGGTTGTTTGACAGGCCAAGAGGAAATAGGTCGAGTCTACAGATCAGGGAAATAGCGAAGACTGTGAGTGACAAAATGAATTTCGAAAATTGTTTCCAACGGTTACTCATTTCTAGATGTTTTACATGCTTTTATATGAATGACACATGATTTCTATGAACGGTTTGAAGCATAAGTTTTGAGCTTGGATTTTCTAATGAGGTTTATATACGAGCACGTGGCTAATGACTTTATGACAAGTAGCTGAAACGATATCTTTTAAAGTAAAGTATGGATTAGCAAGTACTTTAAAATGATTTTCAGTTTTTCACGAGCAAGCTGAGTAAGCTTAAGTTCTACGAAAGATAACCATAAGCAGGCATATTTTCATGTTTTCATGTGATTTTTTAAGATTTCTATTGACTACATGACTGAGATAATGAGCCCTAGGCTATATGGTACCGTGTGCACACAGGTTATATTCCGTTGTCGACGTTGAGTGTACTCCGTGACAACGATGCTGTCGTGAGTGTTGGGCAGGCCCCACTACGACAAAGACGATGGGAGTGCTGGGCAGGCCCCACTACATCGTAGGACTAGTAAACGTTGGTTGTACTGGGTGTGCCCTACACAACGTAGATTGGTCATGTTAGTTAAAACGCTTGTTATACTTGATATGCCTTACTATATTTTTAACGACGAACTTGCGAGATATTTTGGAAAGCCTTATTCATTACACGTTTATGTTAAACGCTTTCATTGAGCATATTTATACGTTTAAAGGTTTATCACGTGTTTAACTTCTGAATTTAGAGTTTTAAATTTAGTCACTCACTGGGCTTTGTAGCTCATTCTTTCAAAATGTTTTCAACTTTTCAGGTAGAGATCGAGCTCCCGATGCCTGATACACTGCCAACGTCTGCTGAAAGTTCCAGAACAAGCTCCAGTACGTGGGTGGAATTGTATATTGAGTCTGTTCATATTTTAAATGTTTTGTAAGGATTGGAAAATTTAGTCCTAGAGGTCGTGGTTGTATAAACCTCGGATGTGTATGCTTTTGGATGTGAAATTTATATTAGGTTATTATCCGAACCAAGTTATGTAAGGGCGGCACCCCGTGTATGATGGATGGTTTCAGGGTTTCCGCTGTGTTGTGTTTCATATAGAATGTTTTATATGTATGATTAGTATGTTTATCAGGTTGAGCGTTTAAGGAGGGTCAACGGGTATCGTTAGAGGAGGGCGATGTCCGTTGGCTTCACGCCGTCTTCCGGACTAAGCTGGCAGGTAGTCTGGGAGGGGGTGTGACAGATTGTCTATGCCCCAAACAGCCAACAACTTTGAGCTAAAGACCGATCTCATTCAGATGGCTCGAGATTGTGCTTATAGAGGATCGCCCACCGAGGACCCAAATTTCCATCTAAAATCACTGTTAGACATTTGTGGGGCGTTAAAAATAAATGGAGTTTCCGAGGATGCCATTCGCTTACGCTTGTTTCCTTTTTCTTTGAAGGATAAAACACGATATTGGTTGTAGTCTATTCCTCCTGGGAGCATCACCACTTTGGATTCTTTAGTCCAGGCCTTTTTGAAGAAATTTTTCCCTCTGATAACTGCCCAAAAGGTAGTTATTTAGGCCTCAATTATATAGGGATTTGTGTGTCCTTTATGCTTATTAGGGTTGGTTTTGGATAGATATTACATAATTTAACCCATTTGGAAGAATGGAAGCATTGGAAATTATTTTGTGCAAATTATGCTGCTGAGCGACTTGAGGGAGCAAATTCTATGCTGCAGCAAAACTGGGAGCAGAAACTGCCACATCACAGCTCGTTAGCCAACTTCATGAACCGACTTCTGTTGAGTTATTTTCGGGATAAAGGAGCAAGGAGAGTCCTACACGTGTCCAAGTTGACCTAATTCAAGTCTCCTGTCCTTCTATAAAAGGAAGTAGCCGACAAAGTCAAATTCATTCCATGTTTTCCCTTGGAAGCCGAATAGTATAGGGAGATTGAAGATCATCAAGAACACCATCATCCGCAAGCTGATTAGGGAGTTTATTTTCTTTATTAACTTGTGGTTATGGACATGCATACTCAGATTGTAATTCGTATTCCTATGCCTATTATGTATTAAGTAGCTTAGGGTGTTGGTTAGGAATAATGTGATTGCTGTGCTTCATCTCTAGTAATAAATTGACTATCGCATTTTGGTTAATTGTTGTGCTTATTCTTATTTTATGCCCGCCTGGCCAGCCGGTATGGATAGCTCTCTCTAGTTTCAGGGATGATTTAGAGAGTGTGTGGCAATTATCCACACTACGATCATTGTGTATTGGTGAACGCCAGTAACTGAGCTAGGGATAGCCAGTTGCCTAGTGCTTGATCGGTCGCTCTTCATTGGGTTTGAAACATATCCCAAAAGATCCGGAGTTCCGAGAGGAATCCGCAAATAATACTACGAGAAATGCATGATCAATAATATTGCTAGAGCATATCTTAGAAAAATCACTAAAGCCTAACTAGCGTCTATCTTTAATCTATCTATCTATTTGTTTACTCGTTGTTCTGTCATTTATTTTGCTTCAGCATAATTCCGATAAAACCCAATCATTTTATTATTCTTGAAACCATTAAAAAGTTACACAAAAATAGGTAGAGTGGAAACTCATTCAGACCTTGGATTGATAATATTACTTGCTGCAGATTGTATATACTTGCACAGGAATTCTAGAGTAATTTATACTATATTTTTACTCACTCTAGGAAGCCAACGCCCTCCTGCAAAGACGGTCAAGCTGAGGATCGAGATTGGGACGTTCCAGTAGCAGTTTGATGAGCAGCTGTTCGAGGCTTGGGAGCAATTTAAAGAGTTGCTGAGGAAGTGCCCTCAGCATGGATACCCTGACTGGCTTAAGGTTCAACTATTTTATAATGGTTTAACTCCTAGTACAAAAACTATCGTTGATGCAGCTGCAGGTGGGACTCTATTGTCCAAGACCGTGGAAAATGCTCGCACACTTCTAGAGGATATGGCCACCAACAACTATTAGTGGCCATCTGAGCGGTCTGCACCTAAAAAGATTGTTGTTGGAGTATTCGAGATTGACAATGTAAGTGCGCTTCAGGCCCAAATGTCTTCCCTGTCTAATGCTTTTCTGAAATTTTCAGGCCCAATTGAATCAACTGCTGCTTTAGCATCTAAATCTCAAAAGGAGGCCACAGAACAGGTTCATTATGTGTTTAATTATAATTTTATGGGATATACTAATAATTCTACACCTACACATTATCACCCTAACAATAGGAACCATGAAAATTTCTCTTATGGTAATAATAAGAATGTTCTTAATCCTCCTGGTTTTGCCCCTCAAACTCAAGAAAATAAGAAATCTTTAGAGGATCTTGTTGGAGCTTTCATTGCAGAGTCTAGTAACATGACAAACAAATTGGAGGAGGCAGTCCTAACCATTAACACCCTAGTGAATGGCCACAGTGCAGCCATCAAGAACATTGAGACTCAGCTGGGACAGTTAGTAAGTGTTGCAAACACCATGAGCAAAGGTACGACCCCAGCTGAGCAGGAGAAAACCCAGATGGAGTACTGTAAGGCCATTACTGTGCACCATGAGGAAGTTGAAGAAGAGCCTGAGTCTAAGGAGTATGACACACCTACTGGGGAAGCTGAGGAGGACACATCATTAGATGAAGCTGAAAAGCCTAAACCTAAGCCTCCTATTCCTTCACCCACATTGATGGTCCTCAAAGACAAGAAAAAGAAAAAGAAAAAGAAGAACAATCAGGTTCAGTTTGATAAATTTATGAATGCATTCATGAGTCTAACACATTAACATTCCTTTTGCAGAAGCATTAGAGATGCCCCAGTACAACAGGTTCATGAAGGAATGGTTAGCAAAGAAGAGAAAGGAAAAGAAGGTTGACTCCGTATATCTTGCTTCCACATGCAGCACTAGAGTACAACAGAAGGTACCTGAAAAAGTAGCAGATCCAGGGAGTTTTTCTGTTCCTTGTAGCTTTGGTACTTATTCTTTTAGAGCATTGTGTGATTTAGGTGCTAGCATTAATATTATTCCTTTATCCTTGTGCAAAAAGTTAGATATAGGTGAGATTAAATCTACTCCTGTTAAGCTCCAATTGGCTGATCAGTCTATGGTTAGACCAGTTGGCATTGTAGAAAATGTTTTAATTAGAGTAGGTAGATTTTTCCTCCCTATTGATCTATATGTCATGGATATGATGGAAAAATCTTGCAATGCCTGTTATATTAGGAAGACCATTCCTCGCCACTGGGCGAGTGATTATTGATATTGAGAGCAGGGAGCTCACTGTTAGAGTCCAGAATGAAAAAGAGATATTCAAAGCAGAAGAGAACTCTAAGGATCGTTCTGAAGTGCTTTTGATGGGTTACAAGAAAGGTGCAAGCAAGAGCACCTCTGTTAGATTCACAGAACAGAAGCCTGCTTGATGCACGATCAGCACGTCGAGCTAATGACGTTAAACAAGCGCTTATGGGAGGCAACCCAAGTAAGTCCAGTTGTGTTTTTCTTTTTTCTTTTGATTTATTGTTGGTTTTTGTTTTGTAGGTCTTGGTTCTAGTTTCTCCTTTGCTTGCAAGCTTCCATGAGAAGGTCATCATCTTTCCAGGGCAGTATTGTTCACTTCTTCCATTCTTTTATTACTCTCATGCTTGATTATGTTTTATTTTCTTCATACATTGAGGACAATGCATGCTTTAAGTTTTGGGGTGGAGAATAACATGCTTGTGGAGCCCTTGAGCATCTGAGTTCGGGCTATAGTTTTGAGCTTTCTTTGAATTGAGCATATGGTTGTTTTCTGGATGCTATTTTTGCATGACTATGACTTCCTAGGATAGGCTTTCTTGTCAATTTTCAAGCTTTCGATGAGTTGTAAGCATGAGTGCCCAAAAAGGGAGACTTTTTAAATTTTTTCTAGGAGATGTCTTGCATGAGTAGAGTATTTGTCATGACTAGATTTGGATTTGAATGCTTAGGAGCGAATTATTAGGTTCATATGATTGTTGTCACCTCGATAGGTGTAGGGAAGAACTAAAGAGTTAATTTTTTGCAAACTAGCATGTTTGATCTTGCTTAGGA
The DNA here is from genome assembly GCA_036850905.1 of Luffa acutangula. Classification (NCBI taxonomy): domain Eukaryota; kingdom Viridiplantae; phylum Streptophyta; class Magnoliopsida; order Cucurbitales; family Cucurbitaceae; genus Luffa; species Luffa acutangula. Next base: position 24,876,758 of record CM072095.1, on the reverse strand, counting down.
GGAAAGAAAAGAATGTATGCTTATCATGATCATGAAAGAAAAATCATTCTTGTTGTTACTTTTGAAAGAAAAGAAATTATTATACCATGGCTTGTGCATAGTATGCAATGAGTAATAAAGATTTAGGCAAAAAGAGCTACCACTGTTGTGATCAGTTAGGCCAACCAGAGAAAACTCAAGTTAAGGGTCCCTGCAATAGGCGTGTGAAAGCTAGTGCCACATGTAAATGATTGATTTAATTTTCAATTATAAGCACCTAAGTATGGAGGAAAACAAACTAATTTGTTCCATTGACTCGTTAGTGAAACCTTAGTGCCAGTGTAGAGGGAAGATGAGTTGAGAGTTTAGTAATCCAATCCCGGGCTAGTAGAGTCTAATCTCGTTAAGTTAGATCTTGCTTGTGCAAGTTAATTTTGGAAAACTTTTGATTTGTCTCCCTCATTGGTCCTTATGTGCATGTCTCTTGTTTGCTTGACTATTGATTGTTGAGCCTTGAGGATTGAGTCATGTTTGTTGCATCCATACTTCCACTGTATGCTTGATTTTTAGTTTGCTCGAGGACTAGCAAAAGCTTAAGTTTGGGGGTGTTTGATAGCGAGCATAGCTAGCTAGTTTTCCCTAATTAATTTAGCTAGTCTTTTATGATTTATTGGTCATTTTATTGCACTTAAATGTTTATTTTGTAGGAAATTGTTGATTAGAGCCAAAGCATAAAATTGGAGTTAATCGGGTGTTCGGGACGTAAAAAGATGCCAAAGAAACGAAAAGATTCAAGTTAGAAGAAGCCAAAAGAGAGCCATCTACAAACCAGCGTCGGGACGCTGCTCTTGGAGCGTCTCGACGCTGCCTTTCCTTTTATAAATTGGGTGGCAGAAGTCACTGCGTCTCGACGCTGTGACAATAGCGTCTCGACGCTCTTGGATTTCCCTTATACAGAATGCGGGGCAGGCGACAGCGTCGAGACGCTGTCTCCTTAGCGTCTCGACGTTATCGATAGAATTGGTATTTAATATTCTTTTCATGCTACGGATGGGGGGGAGGCTAAATTGAGAGATTTTAGCCCTAATTTCGACTAGAGACCTTCTGTGGGAGCTGAAGCAAGGACGAGGAGCGAGAATTTCACTTGGAGGCGTGGAGATCGTGACGGGGACGTGTCGGTTTCGACGACATTGAGTGTTTCCTTTCCTCTTCCCTTTTCTTTAGTTCGATTTTATGACTTTTTCATGTTTAGTTGATCTTGTAATGTCGTGTATGAGTAGCTAAACTTGTTACTTAGGGATTGATGTAGTCTTTTTAGTTGATGGATTGATTTATGGTATTAATTGTGCAATGGTTATTATGTTTGCAATCTTAGTTTTATGCTTTCAATTAATTGGCCATTAGTTGAATGATCTAAGTGTTGAGTCTTCCTCGGGAGAGGGGATTTAACATAGACTCTATGAAGATTGCATGACTAAAGTTTATATTCTAAGCTCGTGACAGATTTTAGATTAACTTTAGAATTGGTCAAAAAGAACTAATTGCCTTGCATGTTAATGAACTTAGATAGGGATACCAAGTTGGTTAATTTGCATGAGGATCAAATATACTCAGGAGAGGTAGTTGTGATTAAAGGTTCTTAGGCTCAAAATTCCATTGTGCATGATAATTCATTCCCTAAAATCAATCCTAGACTAAATTGGCGAAATCAATTCCCTAAGTGTTCTTTCAATTGAATCTCTGTTGTTTATTTGCTTTGATCTAGTTTTCCACTACTACAAAAATCACTTTTAATGACGGGCATTGCCCGTCATTAAAGACTTTTCATGACGGCCAACGTCCGTCGTCTATACGAGTGTCGTCGTAACTTGTTACGACGGGCGACTTTTAATGACGGCAATGCCCGTCATGAAAAGCCGTCCGTCATCGGAAGTCCGTCATTAAAGGGTATTTTCCAACCAACCAGATCTTTAATGACGGGCAATGCCCGTCATTAAAAACCGTCTGTCATTAAAGGGTATTTTCCAACCAACCAGATCTTTACTACGGGCAGTGCTCGTCATTAAAAGACGTCCGTCATGAAAAAATCTGTCATTAAAAGGGTTTTTGCGAACCAAATGTCCATCGTTAAAGGTCTGTCATTAAATGTGATTTTTTATGACAGGCATTGCCCGTCATTATTTTGTTCATAATTTAATAAAAAAATTTGTTGGTTGCCCGGTGGCAAACCAACAATATTTTCTTCATTTGTCAACCTGTAAAGAAAGTAATCTTAATTTTAAATGTGTAAAATTGTATAGAAATCAAATATTTGTCAAATTTCATTCCAATAAGCCAATGAACCAAATTTGTTCATACAATTTTTATTCATATAAGTTTGATATAAAAATAAAATTACAAACACTTACACTTAAAAGCCTCAAAATTACTAAACACCTATGATTAAAAGTCTACACCTACACCAAAAAACAAAAATTCTCGTACATGCCACTTTTATTCTTGTCACCATAATCTTGCTCGTACATCAAACTTGAAGAACCTAAGAAAAACAAATTGTAATTAGGTTCGATACAACGCCAAAACAAGAACTCACATAACAAACATATGTCCAACAACTCGAACCACCTAAGAAAAAAAATTTAGTTAACAATAAAATACAGAAAAAAAACCAATCTCGATGAGTATTAAAAAAAATTGTTAGAAAACCCAATAAACTCCAAAAGCTTACAAACTTCAAGATATCAAGTTTAACCCCTTCAGAGAACCTATAATGCTCTAGGTTTCTATACTTAACCTAGAGACATTACTAAAGCATCTATCCTAATTCTAACCGATTGCTCTAGAAATTTCGACACCATAACGACATACATATGACCAAGGATGAAAAAATCGTGATATTTCGGTGATATATCGCCGATATAACCAATTTCTCGAGGGTGCGATATAGATATGGGGGTAAGATCGTTTTTACCAAAATATCGTGGATATATCGGGAATATCGCCGATATATCGTGGATATATCGATATATCGGATGGAACCAATGAAAAATGCAGAGATTGGCAGATATATCGCAGATATATCGGTATAAAATCGCATATATTTCGACCGAGAATCGAAGATAATTATTTAATAGGATCTCTTAAATAACATGGGGAATTTTGCTCCATTGGCTTGCTAGCACATCTAGGATCCTTCAATGCATGAGTTCAAATATGATATTTTACAATTTTTTTTTTTGTTTTTTTTTTCTTTCACTCTTCTCTCTTTCATCATTTTAAATATTGCAAAACCACATTCGTTATAATTTTAAATATGATTTTAATGTAAAACCACATTCTCAGATTATGGTAAAACCACAATTTTAATGTAAAGTATAATATAAAGTATACTTATTATATTATACTTTATTTTACAATAATTTTTTTTTTAAAAATATATTACAATAATTTAAAACCACATTTGTTATAATTTTAAATTATTGAATTGGTTATTGTAATATAAAGTTTACATTAAAGTATACTTTATATTATACTTTATAATACAATAGTTTAAAACCACATTTGTACTTTATATTATAATTTTTTAATACTATAATATAATTTTAAATTTAATTTATATAGAATATTTATTACTTTTATTTTTTAATAAATAAATAGCATATTTGTAATAATTTTTTTTATCTTTGATAATTTTAAATTTTGTTTATAGATAAAATTTTTATCATCATTTTCCTTAAACTTTGATTTAATTCATCTTCAATTTCTTTTATCTTTCATTGTTCGATCTTTAATGTTATCTATTATTGTATTACTATTCATATTTAGCTTATAATTATTGATATATATGCTTAAACTAATAGTTTATTACTTAAATAAGCTTAGTTCAAAGTTTCATAAAAAAAAATTCAGAATATTTTTATGAGTTTCCATGATATCCGTCATTTTTACCGGAATATCCGTCGATATATCCGTAAATCTGAGTTACCGATATTAGTACCGATATCGATATTTTCATCCTTGCATATGACTAACCAAAAAAATTTAAACATGTTAAAAAAGAGAAACACACTTCTATATGAAAAAAAATCACCCAACTACAGTCTCACAACACTTCAAGTTCACAACAAGACCCCAAATATCTTACAACTAAGCAAGTTAGGTCTTGCATCAAGCACAATCTAAATCTAAACAATCTTTAAAGGACATTGCAATCAAACAAACTTTATTAGCCACAACTTTATTAGACCTTAATTGTATCATAACTTTATTAGCCACAACTTTATTAGACCTTAATTGTATCATAGCCTAAACCTAAACGCTAGAATCTTAAGAGGGTGCAATGCGTGAAATGCATTAGCGAAGTTGTCAATATCTTTAACATGGTAATTAGCCTCACAATTTAGATTATTCATGAAGGAAAAAGACAAGCAAATATTAGGAACAAAAATTTCCTAGATTGAAAAGTATGCAGTGAGTTGGCAAAACAAAAATGTGATTAAATGCCAAACAAACTTTTCTTGTAGCTACTTTCTTTTTTGTAGATATAAATGAGGGAAAGAGGGAGAGAGAGGAGGAAGAATTTTGTAGCTACTTTCTTTTTTTTGTTTATGCCATAGCATCGCAGAATGTCTCTTTGCAACTGAATCACCGGTGCAGCTCATAACATAAAAAGAGATGATGAATGTCTCACAAACCTTTCTTGTCTTCACCATGTCCTTTAGCCATAGCAAGGAGCTCCTTTCTATTTTTTCCAACGACATGAGACATGTCCTGAGAAAAATCCAAAGTTAATCTCTTGATAGAAAAATCAAAGTTCTCGGAGAACTAAACTTGTTAAGAATCTCATACCGGTAGAGGAAAATATAGGGAGTTCATATATACACTTGAATAATATTCTACACATTGTTCTTTACTCTTCGCCCCCACATGCTAGTAACTTCTGCCCAATTCCAAAAGCCATACATCTTGATCCCCTGCATGCTAGCAGCTTCAAAGTAATGTGCATGAACTGTCAGAACCAACCTACCTGCACACATGAGAGAATAAAGAGGTGAAAATAGAAATTTAGTAGTAAGATCTACAAAAGACTATTTGATGTATACTTCCTGTGACTATAATAAGTAAGGGATGGTAAACTTGCACCAATAATAGGAAATAAGAAGTTAATGAAATCGTTCCATGACTCTCCCAACCATGTAGAAATTCCTACACGCTCAAGAACTGGTTGTGTGGTGACTATTCCATCCACTTCTAAATCTTTTCTTCTCTTAACGATCTTTCAGACTGAAGGAGGTTTGACTCTGATAGGTTTTTCATTTTTCTTATCACTCTAAAAAAATGAACATGTAATATTAGACTAAAAGTACTAACAAAGAGTAGTTTTGATGCACACTATTTAAATCTTTTATACATAACATAGAAAAAATTTAAAGGTGCCTACTTTTCTAGTGCGCTCAGATACTTGTCATAGACAGAAAACTGAAGCTAGTACCAGTCGATGAAGTAAGCACCTCAAAAAGATTTTCACTAATGATCACATTTGAAATTATGGGAACTGCTAGAACAATTCGAGAAAAAGCCTCCACCCCAACTGATGCATCCATAGCAATCTGTAATAAAGGTTAGCTATAGATGAATATTGAAAACATTAAAATTTATAATTTCAAAACAACAAGGACATGGAGTCTTCATATACACCAACTGAAATCATTTTTACTAGGGGAGTGAAATCAGTACGTTGTGGTAAATGAAATAAAAATTTAGAAATGAGACAACATGCATATCTCATATCTGTTAAAGAAATTATCCAATTGGAGCACCATATACTCCAAATGATTCAACAAGAATCTGCAACAAATATGAAGTAGCATGGTAGAGTAACTTGCCTGCTGATGGGTCATCTCACATAAAAGGGAAGTCATTGGAAGCAGAGTTAAACCTTTGAGAGGTTTGAGGCCATTGATTTTAGCACTTGATAATTATGCAAAAAACACACAAGCAATTTATAATTTTGGTAGGTCTGAAAAAATCGTAGTGAATTACTACAAAAGAAGCATCTTAATGATCTAGTTATATTCATTTTCCAATTTCAACTATCTATATTTGAAAAATCTAGAGTCCAGACATGAAAACCCCATAAAACAAAAAACTTACATTAAGTATAGGTTGGCTAGAACTTGCTGGGGCTTCCCAAGCTATCAACATGTCAAATGTCAAGCGTCGAAATTTTTTATCAGCTAAATACTGTATTTTGTGTAGATAGAGCAAGTGCCCTGAAACTGCAATACTCCAGAAATTCTCGCATTATTTGAGGGAACCTTTTTTCTATCAATTGCCACCACATTAAAACTTTCTTGAGGTTCGCTAGCAGAAACACCAAGGATTCTGCAAATTTGACATGGTAATGGATTGAATATCAATTCATTTAAATACTTGAACACTAATTTACTAGCCTAATATAAATGACATCTAAGTAACAGTTGTAAAGAAACATCAATAACCACTAACCATACAGCAAAAAAGGAATAAAAGAACATCTGACTTTTTACTGAAAACAACCAAGGACTACTGGAAGAACAGAACATACTATGAAAAACTTATACAATTCCTCTCAGCAGAAGGAGACCTTTCAATTTCTTCAAGTTCTTCATAAAAAAAGCTTTGCTTCCCTAATAACCATTTGAGCGAAAAGAGCAACTTAGGAAGAAGTTAGAGAGCGAGGTATGAAATTTGAATTATTTGGCCAATTTACAAACTAAACAAGCAGATCAGTGGCATAAAATTAAATAGAAAACAAAGCTTGAAGAGGAAAAAAATCATACAGTGTCAAAAACCGCTACAAAACTCATAAAGAACGATAAATTGAAGTGAGTGAGAGAGAGAAAGAGAGAAAACAAAATAGTATTCTCAATGTCAAAAGGGAAAGACTATCGCAACAAAGTAGCATTTGAGTCCAATATAATTCACAACTCACAATTCACAAACAGGTACCAGCAAACAAATCGAAGCACAAATTGTTGAGAAGAACAAGAATCCAATAGTCAAGATTCGAAACAAACAGAAACAGACATAGATCTCACCTTTTGTTCAAGCTCTCGACCTGGCTTCCAAAGACGACCATACTGATCCCATCGGAGGGCTACAAAGAAACAAAACCAAGTAGAATAAGCCGAAAAAGAAAAAATAGAAGAAGAAAAAGGAAAAGATATAAATCTAGAAAGTACCTAATGAGACTTGGGAGCAGAAGCAGAAGAGGGAAGAGTAGGGGAATCCGCAGGTGGAACTTAAGGCCAAGTGAGCAGATCTTCAATGGAGGTGTGAGGCTTCCGAACATGAGTGGTTCAATGGTGGTGAAGAAATGGAGTTAGAGTTAGAATGATATGGTGCGACGACGGTGAAGAAATCGCTTGCACAAAGAAAACATTGTCAGTGAAGGAGGGAGACGCGAGCGAGATACCAGAGAGCGAACGAGAAGAGACTCGACGAGAGAGAACGAAGGGATTCGGGGCTGAAAAATTGATACAAGGTAAAGTTACATATGGTGGCCGAAGGTTGAAGAAGAGAAGAACGATAGCTGCAACGGCCGAAGGTTGAAGGATGGAGGAACGAGCGACCGAAGGTTGAAGAAAGTAGGGTTTTCGGGGAGAGAGAAAAATAATATTTTGCCTTTTTATCATTTTCAAAAATAAAAAATAAAAATAGACTTTTAATGGCGGGTCATGCCCGCCATTAAAGGTGGTTTTTAATGACGGGCAATGCCCGTCATTAAAAGTCCGTTTTTTCGGAAAAGCGCACTTTCGACATTGAAAGTGACGCGCATTTTCCGTTCGTCATCAAATCTCCCGTCCCTTTTTTTTCTGTCCATCATTAAAGGCTGTTTTTGTAGTTTATGGATTGATTTATGGTATGAATTGTGCAATGGTTATTATGTTTGCAATCTTAATTTAATGCTTTCAATTAATTGGCCATTAGTTGAATGATCTAAGTGTTGAGTCTTGCTCGGGAGAGGGGATTTAACATAGACTCTATCAAGATTGCACGACTAAAGTTTATATTCTAAGCTCATGACAGATTTTAGATTAACTTTAGAATTGGTCAAAAAGAACTAATTTCCTTGCATGTTAACGAACTTAGATAGGGATACCAAGTTGGTTAATTTGCATGAGAATCAATTATACTCGGGAGAGATAGTTGTGATTAAAGGTTCTTAGGCTCATTCCATTGTACATGATAATTCATTCCCTAAAATCAATCCTAGAATAAATTGGCGAAATCAATTCCCTAAGTGTTCTTTCAATTGTTTATTTGCTTTGATCTAGTTTTCTATCACTCACTACTTTCCGTTCCCTAAATAAAATTGAGCAAGATTATTTGTGATACTGGATTTAACTTAAAAATCCAATCAAGAGAACGAAACTCGATTTTTCGATCACTTTATTATTACTTGACCCGTGTGCTTGCGGTAGGAAAATTCCACATCAAGCATGCCCTGGAGCTGCTACACCATTCGGAGGGTTGTAACATAGGGATTGTAGCACAGTGAACTCCCTATAAGGATAAAGAATTTCTCAGAGACGTTCCCAGCATTAGCTTTTCCATTCGGTAGCGTTATTGGGACCGTTCTCAGAAATTTAAAAAATGGAGGGTCACACTTACAAGTTAAACTAATTGTTAGCTTAAACTTGACTAAAGTAGCGATAACTAAAATGATAACAGACATGAAGAGTTATTCTGGTTATAGGATTTTTTGGTTAAGAATGTCTTGATTTAGTGAAGGAGTAATTGACTACCCCTCGGTAGCAGTTATTCTGACTCACTGAAGTATCGCTGCAAAATAATTAATGAGATGGGTACATTATTACTTTTGCTAAAACCATAATTGGATTTGTTTAATATTCATTTCTCTGATAAAGGATTTTATATTATTTCAGCATGTCTATCACATTAGTACAACTATTAGCTTTAGAAAAACTTAACGGCGACAACTATGGAACCTGGAAATCGAATTTAAATACAGTATTAGTGATTGATGACTTTCAATTCGTCTTAACGAAAGAATGTCCTCCTAACCCTAGCCCGACAGGAACTCGAGTAAATCAAGATGCTTATGACAGTGGACTAGAGCCAATAAGCGATGTTCTGTCTAAAAAACATGAGGGCATGGAAACCGCAAGGGAAATAATGGACTCACTGCAGGCCATGTTTGGACAGTCGTCCTCATCCCTTCACCATGAGGCCCTCAAGTACGTTTATAATTTTCGGATGAAAGAAGGGACTTCTGTTCGAGAAAATGTGTTAAACATGATGGTGCATTTTAATGCAGCCGAAGTAAACGGCGATGTCATAGATGAAAGTAGTCAAGTCAGTTTCATTATGGAATCTCTACTGAAGAGTTTCATACAATTCCGTACCAATTTAGTTATGAACAAAATTGAGTACAATCTGACGACTCTCCTGAACGAGCTTCAGACCTACCAGTCCCTTACTAAAAGTAAAGGGCAAGAAAACGAAACAAATGTTGTTTCTGGTAGGAAGTTCCTAAGAGGATCAAACTCTAAGAATAAGTCTGAATCTTCTAAGAATAAAAGCATTCAATTGAAGAAAAAGAACAAGGGAAAGGGGAAAGCTCCCATTACCAAGAAAGGCAAGAAAAAGATTACAGATAAAGGAACCTGCTTCCACTGTAACCAGGACGGTCACTGGAGAAGAAACTGTCCTAAGTATCTTGCTGAGAATAAAGCAGAAAAGGTTGAAGCTGCCAAAATAGGTAAATACGATTGGCTTGTAATTAAATCATGCTTAGTAGAAAGTGATAACTCCATATGGATATTAGATTCAAGAGCGACTAATCATGTATGTTCTTCTATACAGGAAACTAGTTCCTGGAAAACTCTTGATGAAGGCGAGGTGACACTCAAAGTAGGGACAAGAGATGTTGTCTCAGCTGAAGCAGTGGGAGAAGTGTAGCTTTGTTTTGGAGATAGATATATTTTGTTGAAAAATGTTTTGTATGTTCCTCGTATGAAAAGGAACTTAATATCTATCTCCTGTTTAATGGAACAAAACTATAATGTATCTTTTGAAATCAATAAAGTGTTTGTATTCAAAAGAAATTTCCATATATGTTCTGCTAAACTTGAAAACAATCTGTTGTAGGGATAAAAGCCCTAGGCAGCGGAAGATTTCAGAGGACCTAATCGAATTAAACGTCGATTGGGATACCAATACGACGACAAAATATACACAACAGTAAAATCTAAATTAGACTGTTGTACAACAGCTATAAAACATGCAAAACATCATATGTAAATCTCTAGATCTAATCTAAAGAGGATCCTAATGATCCAAGATCAAGAAACCTTACTTTGTTAGAAATTCTGGATCGTCTCGCCAACTCCTTAGCCGAAGAGCAGAAAATTACAGCAAGCTTCTTAGATCTTCTTCGCTGGAAAATCCTCCACGAACACTACCACAAAGTTACACCAATGGACTCTTAAGGTTGAGTTGAGTAGGTTTGTGGGAACTCTATTTTCTCTAAGGAAAAGAATTGAGAGAACAAAGGATTCTTGGGATTTTCTGGAGAGAGTTTCTGTAAGTTCAAAAGCCACACAATACGTAAAATGAACTGTTACAGAAAACCCCGTAACCTCCCCCTTAGTAGGCGTGAAGAAGAGAAAAACTAGGTCAACCAACCACGATCTGATAACTGATCTAATATCAATTATAATTAAAATATAATTTAATTAACAAATTAATTAAATAAAATTATAAGGTTAATTTAATTCACAAATAAATAACCAACTCATTTAAACTATATTTAAATGATTATCCTTCACATAACCTATAGTTTTAATACAATTTAATTAAATCAAAATTTAATTAAATTAAATTAAAACATTAATTAATTAATTCTCCAATTAATTAATATTATAATTAAATATCACATATTTAATTATATTTCTCTCAAATAAACTATAGTATTAATGTACATCCAATGCACATTAATTATAACCTATAGTTTTAATATGAATCAAATTCATATTTTAACTTTACATTCGAACCCTTTCGAATATTCAATTCTTCCTTAGAAATCAACCTCAACGCCTTATTTGAGTCATCGGTGGGACCTGATGGACCTACAGATTAGAAGCTCCAACGATATGAGATTAATTAGTCAAATTCATTAACGAAGTTAATCAATGTTCGTTAACTACGATTCACTCCACTAAAGAACCACAACTGCACTCTTCTCACTGCAAATATATTTTTGTGTCCACGGATGTCGACCATCAACAGGAGGTCAGCCCTTCACGTGTGTTCGTATCCCAGTTAGGTCAAATTACCGTTTTACCCCTAGGATACCTCTTTATCAAAAAGTACCAGTGCTCCTCTAATGAACAACCTGTTTGAGGTCCAACCAGCAAACAGAAGTCCCTCTCGTGCCATAGAGAGGGTAGGGCCCATTGTTCAAGACCCAGAGACACCACTTAAGGGAACACACCTCTACTTACCCTAGAGTCGGGAATGAGTGAATTCCATCTTGTGTGACTATGTTCCCAGCTCCCCACTCGGTCTTGTCCCCAAAATGGTAGGTATATTGAGTCGGCGTGCAGGCCACTCTCACTCGTACAAATCAAAGGACAATCCCTCACGGACAGGAGTCCATAATCCACTCAGGATTGAGACTAAGTTGCTTAGATCATCCTAGTGAAATAGAAACCAAGCTAACTAACAGTGTTAAAGTTAGTGCTTAACTATTTCGCGGTCCGGTCTTGTGCAAACTCATTGCACAAGATACCCCCACTCGCATGTCATCTACACAAACGCGTTGGATCAATACGTTTGTATCAAAATACAAAAAGGGTCGTATCCATAGTGTCACCAGGATAAGGTACCCAGTCTCATCCCTATACTATAGACCTTTTAGGCTAAATCTTGAACATTGATCCCCGTATGTCCCTACATACTAGTTCAAGCTTCATTCTATTAGCCTAGGATGTTTAGTTTATTGGATTAGGGTTAATAAGACAATATTGCATAATACAAACATAGATAAATGAATAATACATCATTTTATTAATGTTTGGTCATAAGGTACATTTACTATCTACGAGTTTTAGGGCATAAAACCCAACATCTGTATGTGTTAAGACCAAATGAAACAAAAGTTGTTTATAACACGAAAATGTTTAAAACAGCACATACCCAAAATAAAAGACAAAAGGTTTCTCAAGATACTCTTCTTTGGCATCTGAGACTACGACACATAAATCAAAAACGTATTGAAAGGCTGGTCTTGGACTTTTAGATGAGTTAGAAGATGACTCATTACCACCATGTGAGTCCTGTCTAGATGGTAAAATGACCAAACGACCTTTCTCTGAAAAAGGTCATAGACCAAAGAAACCCTCGAACTTATACATTCTGACCTTTGTGGTCCTATGGATGTTAAAGCACGAGGACGATATGAATACTTCATCAGTTTCATTGATGATTAATCAAGATATGGGTATATTTACCTAATGGTGCAAAAATCAGAAGCTCTTAAAAATTCAAAGAGTATAAAGCTGAAGTAGAAAATAAGATAGGTGAAACTATCAAAACTCTACGATTTGATCGAGGAGGAGAGTACATGGATTTGGAATTCCATTTTTTGAAATTTTTCTATAGCGTCGCGACGCTGGTCCTAGCGTTGTGACGCATTTTTTTTTTTTTTTTTTTTTTTTTTTTTAGGATTGAACTCCATTTGACTCCAATTGCTGAATTAAGCTTCAAACATATACTTCCTACAAATAAAACATAAAAATGCATAAATTTGGGCAAATAATTGTAAAAGACTAGCTTAATTAATTAGAGAAAAATAGCTAGCTATGCTCGCTATCATATGGTGCTACTGTTTTCAGACAACCTAAAAACCTCTTTTTTTTTAACTTTTCTTCCTAGATAACATCTCTTTCATGAACTTCCCATAATTAGGCATATTGTACAAAGCATCTACTAAGGGAATGTTCACATATAATTTTCTAAACATCTCTAGGAATTTTTGAAACTGTTCATTCAATTAAACATTTTTAAAACGCTGAGGAAAAGGTAACTTCTTGTAGTCAAAGGTAGGACATTCGTCCCTCCTCTTGGGCGGGCTAATGTGCGACCCTCTATCATAGTGGTTGCACGAGACTACTTCTTCCTCGCTCAGCTTCTCTCCATGCTTTTCATTTTTCTTTGATCCTGTAAAAGAGTTAGAAAAATCACAATCAATAGAGTTATGAGGATGTTGGGACCTTTCAGAGGAGGCTTTTTGTGCCTCAGCCTTTCCATCTTCATCCTTGCTCTTTTCTTCTTTCTTCAATTTTTAACTGACCTCCAGTTGTCTACCACTTCTCAGTGTCGCCATCTTGCACTACTCTCTAGGATTGGTTTTAGTGTCGCTTGGAAACTTCCCTTTCTGAAGGACATTCAGTACTGCTGAAGCGATCTGACCTATCTGAACTTCCATATTCTTAGGAGTTGTGTCGTAGTTATTAACTGTTGTCTGGAGATTCACATTTAAAACCTTCTGCTCCTTGATAAACATGGCCACCATCTCCTCCAGGTTGCTCTTCTTTTTAGGAACACTTGGCGAAGAAAATCCTGGTGGTGGCTGCAATACGTTCTTGGTGTTCGAATACGAAAAGTTCTCATGATTGCGCATACTGGGATGGTAGAAGTTCGATACTCCTTGAGTGAATGTTCTGTTTCTCACATACTGAACTTCTTCGACATCTTGATTCTCCTTCTTTGAGCATCCTTCGGCCAAGGTGGAGATAAACTTGACCACCTCAAATGAAGTAAGCTTATTCAGTGCATTTGTCAATGATGCCATCTGTGCTTTTAGAGAGCTTGACTCATCTATTTCATAAATCCCCCTTTCAGCCGGCCACTGGTACTGGTCGCAGCCATTTCCTCTAAAAGATCCTTGGCTTCCGTCACTGTCTTGGAAAGAAAATTCCCACCTGCTGATGTGTCTAGAACTATTTTGGTAGAAGTATTCTGTCCATTGTAAAATAATTGTATCTGGAGCCAATATGGATAGCCATGTTGCGGGCATCGCCTCAGCATTTGCTTATTGATAACTGTCCGAAAGGTAGTTATTTAGGCCTTAATTCTATAGGGATTTGTGTGTCTTTTGTGCTTAATAGGGTTGGTTTTAGATATATATTATATGTTTTAACCCATTTGGAAGAATGGAGGCTTTGAAAGTTATTTTGTGCAGAAAATACTGTTGAGCGACGTGAGGGAGCAAATTCTATGTTGGCAAAACTGGGAGCAAAACTACCACATCACAGCTCGTTAGCCAAGTTGACAAATCGACTTCTATTGAGTTATTTTCGGGATAAAGGAGTGAGGAGAGCCTGCAATGTGTCCAATTTAACCTAATTATCATCTTATAAAAGGAGGAGCCGTCAAAGATAAAGGCATTCACGATTTGGAGACCGAATCAATCGGTCTGAGGCCGAATTGACGGCAGAATGGAGATCTAAGAAGACCATTTGCGATTCCACTCAAGGAGACGAAGTTCTTCCATGTTCTTGGTGGTTTGGAGCAGTCGTTTCATCCCCCCTTGCTGAAAAGGATTAGTATTTCTTGTGTATTTCGCAATATGGATGTGCTTATCGAGATTGTAACGTATTTTATGTTTTCAATCATGAACTAATTGCTTTGTAGGCATAGGTTAAGAATTATGTGATTGTTATATTTATAAATCTGGAAATTCTATTTGATCATGATCATCTTGAATTATTGTTGTTCTTTAATTTCGTTATGTGCTCGCCTAGCTAGCCGGTATGTATAGCTTCTCCTAGTTTCAGGGATGATTTAGGAGTTGTGTGGCAATAATTCACGCTAGATCATTGTGTATTGGTGAACGCTAGTGACTGAGTTAGGGATAGCTAGTTGCCTAGTGCTTGATCTGTAGAGCTTCATTGGTTTTGAAACATATTCCAAAAAATCCGGAGTTCCGGGAGGATCCCGCTGATAATACTGCATGAGATTGACGGATCAAAAGAATTGTTGGAGCATCTTTATAAACAATTACAGAAGTCTTAACCCGTGTCTGTTTCCATTCTGTTTTCTCTAGTCGTAATCATTTACTGCTTTCGCATATCTTTTGTTTCAACATTTTAAAAACTCAAATCAATTTAACTAACCTTTTGAAATCACTAAAAAGGCAAATTAAATCAATAGAGGTAGGCGTTTCAAGACCCTGTGGATACGATAAATACTTATCACTTGCTGCTAGATTGTGTATACTTGCACAGTAATCTGGAGATAATTTATCTCATATTTTTAACCACTTCAGAATTGCAACACTTATACCTCTCCCATGCCTCGTAAAGTTGCTCCTTGTCCAACTGTCTAAATGTTCTAATCTCTGTCCGGAGCTTCGTAGTCTTGGCAGGCGGGAAAAATTTTGTCAAGAATGCCTGGGCAAGTGGTCGGTCGTCAGTATGCTTAATAGATTAATAAAGATTTGTCGTAGATATTTATCAATCCAAGTATAAATTGACAAGATCAAGTAATACTTGGTGAGTCCAGGGTCGAATCCACAGGGAAAGGTTGCTTGCAAAAATAATATTTACTGATCTCAACTCGAAAACGTGTGATATTATTTAAAAGAATAAATAAGAGAGTTGGTATACTTAGAAAAATAGGATTTACAGGAAGTGAACATGCAACAAGAATGAAAGGAAATAATAAGGATAATAGTATCAAGGCTGTTGCAGTTGCAACCTCATGCGTTCATAAGAACCTTGTAGCGCATACTTTGGTTAATTGATCCATTAATGCCTAAGTGAGAAAAAATCATAAGTTTCCCTTCCGGTACTCCTTTTGCGTTTGGCATAAAACTATCAATTGGTTATTTGGCTAGTTCATGCGTTAGGCGTAGTTCTCTAAAACTTACAAGGGACTGCGTTAGTCACAACGTAGTCTAAGCTCATGCATGCACTATCTTTTAGCGGTAGTGTTTTAATGCCACCAAGACTACATGTTATGCGCTAACTTGCTCTACTTAGAGATGTCCGCATGCTTTACCTGTCAGGGATTTAGTATACTGCTACTGCATCCGGCTGGCCAAGCGGGAGTTAGTAATGAAAATAGTATCGCAACTAAGTAGAAGGCAATTAATGTTTCACTTAAATCAAAATATGCGCTTACAAGCTATACTTATCACAGCATGAGGTGCCTGCGCTAAGCCTTGAAGAAGAAATTAGCTCATGCTAGCAAAACAAGACATCATGAAATAGAACATTACAAACGCAAGTTTGCTCCTAATCACAACTCTATGATTTCTCTTTCTCCTTGGTCTTCCCTCTCCTCTCTTGATCGAACAAAAATATGACCCATGCTTCCTTTGAGTATGTGGCTTCTATTTATAGGCGATGGAAGCTAAGTTCCCCAAGTAATTTGCTAATGGCCACTTGCAACTTTTTAGCTTCTTTTCAGTCCACTTGCGTTAGTTACATCACATGTGTCAGCGCTGTCTTTTCATCCATCTTATCTGTCTCGTGATCATCTTGGGATGTGTGCCTGCGTTGAGAAGGAACTAAGAAAACAACTGACTTAGTTGCGTTAGTGCCTTATATTTTATAATTTCTCACCGCACACATGAATATAGCCTACCGCATAAAATCATTTCATATTCCATTCTTTTTGCGTTGAAACAATAACGCATCATTGCTTCTTTTGGCCTTGTTTTAGCTTAAGTTTAAAGGATTAATAACTTGCTTTTTGCAAGTTATCAAACCCCCAAACTTAAACTATTGCTTGTCCTCAAGCAATGTCTATTATCAACTCTGCGATAGTTACTTAGCTCTTCAACGCCTGTGGTCCTAACATCCTTTTTTCTCTTTTTCTTGCGCGCATTACAAAACAGGGTTAACTTTTGCCAAATTTCCATCATTGCTTAAGGAAAGTTCCTTGCGCTTAGGTTCTTCCTTGCGTTAACTCAGCCAATCTTCTCCTGCGTGTTCTGGGCGCATAGAAATTTTATTCTATATATTTTATTTTATTTATTTTATTTTATTTATTTACTTTTTTAAGGCAATTAAATAAAGGCAATGGACATCAAAACGCATGCTTTCGTTTTGGCTTACCCACATTTGTGATGATAGGTATCCAATGTAACACCCGGCATTTTTAGGTTCGAATAATTCCATTGAATTTAATTTGGGATTTGGAGCTTTAGTTCTTGTTTGGCTGTTTCCATTCTATTTATTTTTTTTAGCGGTTGCAAGGAGTGGGTTAAGTTTGTCTAAGTCAAGAATTTCGTTTTTCTTCGAGATTTAGAATTTAAAATTTGGCCTAATCCTTATAGACGTTCTAAGAGTTGATTTTGGGCTCGAAGGGCCTTAATTGAGTCTTGAATGTGAGGTTAGGTTATATTTTTTTTTTAATTCAAGTTTTAAATCAAGGAAAAGAAAAGAAAACCCTAGTGTCTTTCCCTCCTCCTTCTTTCGTGAACCAACCCCCCAAAAGGAACCCATCTTCCGTTCGTTCTTCTTCCCTGCTGTCACTGTTGAAATCCACAGGTTGCCGACCTTCACCCTCATCGGCATCATCTCCTGCATCCCTCGCGTGTTGCATGGGTCGAGCATCCTTCTCGCTTGAGCACCCGCGGTTCGTCCTCTCTCTCTCTCTCTCTCTTCTTTTCTCTTCCCGCCGGCGTGAAGAACCCACGAGCCAGTCGTCTCTCTCCCTCTTTCCCCGTTCGCGTTCGTCACCAGCAGCCTCCAAGTGGTTCTCGTTCGCCAACCTCACTGCCTGAGCATCGTGTCGTCGCGCGTTTTGGCCTTCGTCTCCCTCTTGTTCTCTCCACGCACACGCAGCAAGTGTCTGTGGCTATAGCAACCACCTCGGCGTGTCGTCTCCGTCTTGTGTTGCAGTCTCTCTCTCGTGTGCTCGTCAACCAGCCAACGGAAACTTCACGACACAAGATTTCCTCAACCTATGAGGTAGTTGTTCTCTGCCTCTCTTTCGTGGTTTCCAGCTCTCCAGCTCAATCCTTCGGCGTTTTTGGTAAAATTTATTTTGTACTCATGTTGTTCGAACTCGAATTAAGTTTACCATTCTTGTTCGATGTTTAAACTAGGACTCGTGGTGGATTACTTGCCTTTTCAGCGTCGTGCGATATCGTTTTGGGCTCGATAACACTCTATTATTGTGACCCACTCTTTGGTTGGCCTTAAACTCGAACACCCACTGTCTAGGAACTCTAAGAAAGTGGTTTTAAACCTCTTTGTTCGTTGGACAACACATGGTCGGGGATTATTCGTGGTTAAGCGGTAAATTCCAGCACTCATTAAGTTCTTTACTAAGTCGTTTAGGTGCTCTAAATTATTTTCTAACCCTTAGAAGTTGTTGGTTGTAGTTCAGGCTCCTTAGGCTCTTCCGGATCGTCCTGTTGGTTTTTAGGTTGCTTAGGAGCGCTTATTAGCAAGTAGTTCCTATCTAATGTAGTCTGTTTGACTGTGTGATGCATGCTGATTGATTTCCCGCTTTATAACTGTTCTCTTGTTCCTTGTTTCTCTGAATAAATATGTATGTATATATGAAATCTTTGAAAAGCATGAACTGTTGTTTCGTGTTGATTGGTTGAAAAGCATGTTGGTTCTGTTTGGTATTCGTGAGATAAGCATGAGTTGAGAGCATGTGATTACATGTATATGCTTGGTGGGCATAGTGCGTGAGTCTAGAAGCGTTGCAGGGCATATGCATTCTAGATAGTGGTGAGATAGAGGTCAGGGACCTAAAATGTGAAAAAGGGCAAGATGGGTGAATGTCAGTGCACCTCAGGTACAAATGGTCGAGGGTTGACATGTCACCATGGGTTTAAAGAGCACTAGCATTGTTATTGAGATATCAGGGCCTCGTGTATAAATGGTCGAGGACTGATATTGTTTCGAGGAAAGTAAAGTGATTATCAGGGCCACGGGTATAAATGGTCGGGGACTGATATATCACTATTGGATGTCGATGCCTCGGGTATAAATGGTCGAGGGTCGATATGCCAATGTTAGATAAAGAGGAGCATCGAGGGGTATAAATGGTCAAGGGTCGGTGTGATGAGTCTTGAGGGAAGTATTGAGGTCTTGGGTATAAATGGTCAAGGGTCAATACGTTGCTTAGTCATTGAGGCCTTGGGTATAAATGGTCAAGGGTTGAACGTCGAGCTCTATAGAGAACTGTCGAGGCCCTGGGTATAAATGGTCAGGGGTCGGTGCAACTCGAAGGGCCAGTCTTGGAGAGTTTTGCGGAGCGTGACGTAGAAATCACGTGTGAAGAGCCATGTGAGGGTTAGATATGAGCGTTGAGTGAGCTCGTGGAGCTTGAGTGGTTAGCGAGTTCTATAGAGAGATGCATGAGTCATGGCTTAGGAGAGTCATTCACTTACTAGCTTTTGAGCATGTCGTCGTGTTTACCGCTTTAAGAAACGTGTTGTTTGCGCATGAAAAGCATGTTGTTGTTTGGTTGCTATTTGATGGCTTCTCAGGTAGGGGCTGCTTACTAGTACCTTAGAGTACTGACCCCCTCCCCTCTCTCTCCCCCCAACTACTAGATTTTGCAGGTTATGAGGACTGCGTGGACCATGGTGATGCAGATGAGGCATACGAGGAAGGACCATAGCTAGTCTACGTTTTTTTTTTCCTTTTTACTTTCATGTTGGATAGGTTGTTGCCTAACTTGGATGGGGTAGTAATGTTTTCATTGGTTGGGCAGTTGTTTGTCCTATTTGTTTTAGTTCGAATTTATTCTTGCGAGACTCTAGGTTAGTTGAGCTGGTTTTAATAACTCTATCTTTCATTTCAGTTTATAATGACTAAGTTTGTTTTGATAAGTTAAAGTGTAGTAGAGGAGCTTAGTTGAGTTCCAGCTGTGGATGTTTCTACTTATTTGATTTATATTGTCGCGAGACCGACTCGCTTGTTCTCTGGAATTCTGTTGTGTTGTAGCATGGTGGGTTATTAAGAGTGTTATATTGAAGTGTTTTTCTTGTTCAGCAGGTTTAGAAAAATTTTGGGTTAGTCCGTTATATGTCGTTATGCTGCCGAAATTTTCGGAGCACTGAGTTAGTTTCGTATGAGTCAGTAATGTCACTAGGTTAGCCGTTAAAAACCTGGGGCGTTATATCCAACTACGGGCAATGCACTTTTTTACTGTCCTCTACGCTCATGGGATGCGTTTGTCTTCGCGCAGTGGCAAACTATGGGTGTCATAAATGCCCCTTGCTACAAACACGTCGCATTCCAGAGGAATGCTTGCTTATTTTATTTATTCGCTGACTTACGCACTCCCCCAAACTTAAAATGGACAATGCCCCCATTGTCCCCCAAACTTACACTGGAGCGCATGGGCGTAAGGAGATCAAGGCTGAGTTGCCGGAAGTCAAAAATGCGGAGGGAATTTCCTTAAGTTCTGAGGAAATGAAAACAAAGGTTAACTCAATTTTAATTATTGCGGGCAAGAAATTCAAGATTGTTAGATGCATGGATTAAAGCAAAGGAGCTAACGCAAACAATTTAGTGGATAAAGACATTATATTAATGCAAGAAGGAAATTGCGATGAGATAAACAGTGAGTTATACTGATGTGGTGCGGTACAAAAGTATAAAACAAAAGCGCATACATCCAAAGGAAACAAAAAGAAAACAAGAGAACGAGGCAAGTGTTGCTACTCCTGCGGCGGGGGTGGTGGAGGTCTTGGATCCCTTGGCGTAGGTAGCATGGAACCACGCACTTGCGATGGGCCTGCGCCATTTGGTCTTGGAGCAACTGGCCTTGCGAACAAGTTGGGTGTTACTGGCAAGCGGCCAAAGCCTTCAGTCCATTTCATTAGGAAGAGGACTAAAACGTTTACCCTTTGCGATAATTCTGCTTGTTGCTTGCGCAGCAACTCCTGCTGTTGGCACATTCGCTCTTGTTGCAATCACAAGGGCTCTGTGACTTCTTGAATCATTTGTCGCAGCTCTGAAAAGATCAGGGCTGTATGTAAGTGGTTGATTTGCCGCAGCCTTACTTGCGCTCGCAGAAGGTGTGGCTTGTGGCGTTGGGGTTGGCGTAGGGACCTCATCATTGCGAGGAGGGCTAGGCAAGGGGCCTTCAAAAATTTCCTCTGATCGCAAGTCTTCGGTGGGCTGCAAAGGAGGCATTTGTTGAGCAGTTGGTGGCGGTGGTGGCGGAGGAGGAGGTGGTGGCGGCAAGGAGGATTGAGGGTCGGCGCAGACAGTGCTTTCTTGCGCTGGAGGAGTTGATTTATGGATCCTTGTGGTTGGTGGTGGGTTTCTGCCCACAGTTTGCTTGTGCCTTTTTTTCTTTGGTGCCTCAAGCACAGGTTTGGAAGGTTGCGATGCAGTTGTTGGTTGTTGCGTGCTTCCTTGCAGATGCCTATTGCGGGTGCTGGTCACGCTCGCCCACTGATAACTGCCCAAAAGGTAGTTATTTAGGCTCCATTTATATAAGGATTTGTGTGTCTTTCATGCTTAATAGGGTTGGTTTTATAGAGATATTACATGATTTAACCCATTTGGAAGAATGGAAGCTTTGGAAATCACTTTGTGCAGATTATGTTGCTGAGCGACTGGAAGGAGCAAATTCTATGCTGCAGCAAAACTGGGAGCAGAAACTGCCACATCACAGCTCGTTAGCCAACTTCATGAACCGACTTCTATTGAGATATTTACGGGATAAAGGATCAAGGAGAGCCTTACACGTGTCCTAGTTGACCTAATTCAAGCCTCCCATCCTTCTATAAAAGGAAGTAGCCGTCAAAGTCAAGAGTATTCCATGTTTTCCCTTGGAAGCCGAATAGTATAGAGATTGAAGATCATCAAGTACACCATCATCCGCAAGCTTATTAGGGAGTTTATTTTCCTTCTTAAATTGTGGTTATGGACATGCATACTCAGATTGTAATTCGTATTCCCATGCCTATTATGAACTAAGTAGCTAAGGTGTTGGTTAGGAATAATGTGATTACTGTGCTTCATCTCTAGTAATAAATTGACTATAGCATTTTGGTTAATTGTTGTCCTTATTCTTATTTTATGCCCGCCTGGCCAGCCGGTATGGATAGCTCTCTCTAGTTTCAGGGATGATTTAGAGAGTGTGTGGCAATTCTCCACATTACGATCATTGTGTATTGGTGAACGCCAGTGACTGAGCTAGGGATAGCCAGTTGCCTAGTGCCTGATCGGTCGCACTTCATTGGGGTTGAAACACATCCCAAAAGATTCGGAGTTCCGAGAGGAATCTGCTAATAATACTGCGGGAAATGCATGATCAATAATATTGCTAGAGCATATTTTATAACAATCACTAAAACCTAACCAGTGCCTGTCTTTAATCTGTCTGTCTATTTGTTTACTCGTTGTTCTGTCATTTATTTTGCTTCAGCATAATTCCGATAAAACCCAACATTTTTATTATCTTTGAAACCATTAGAAAGTTATACAAAATAGATAAAGTGAAAACTCATTCAGACCTTGGATTGATAAATATTACTTGCTGCAGACTGTGTATACTTGCACAGGAATTCTAGAGTTTTTTATACTATATTTTTACTCACTCAAGGAATCCAACAAGTTTTTGGCCCCGTTGCCGGGGACTTGAATAAGTTTTTATCTGGTCTGTTTTGTGTATATGTTTTAGTGGTTTGGTGCTAGAACTTTTTTATTGTTTCTTTTGTTTTTGCAGGTGTGATGTTGGTGCATGAGCGATTCGCCTGGGGTACGGTTTGAGCTTGATCCAGAAGTTGAGAGGACATTTAGGAACAGAAGGAGGGAGCATCGCAGAAGCCAGATGGAGAACGTGTCGCAACTCCCGCAGGTTCCTGAAGGTCCAGTAGCAGTGAACCCCCAACAGAATCCATTGCTGCAGCAAAACCCACTGTTTGAGCAAAATGAGCAGCGAAATAATCAGGCTGAGAATCCTATCTTGATAGCGAACGATAGGACCAGAGCCATTCGAGCATATGTTGTCCCGATGTTTAATGAGTTGAATCCAGGGATTGCACGTCCCCAAATCCAAGCGGCAAATTTTGAAATGAAACCGGTAATGTTTCAGATGTTGCAAACCATGGGGCAATTCCATGGTTTGTCATCTGAAGACCCTCATTTACATCTCAAGTCTTTTCTAGGAGTTAGTGATTCTTTTGTAATTCAAGGAGTGCCTAGAGATGCTCTTAGATTAACTTTGTTCCCGTATTCTCTTAGAGATGGAGCAAAATCATGGTTAAACTCTTTTGCTCCAGGATCAATAAGGACATGGGATGAGTTAGCTGAAAATTTTTTGAGTAAATATTTCCCACCTAACAGAAATGCTAAATTAAGGAGTGGAATAGTAGGGTTTAGGCAACTTGAGGATGAGAATTTTAGTGAGGCTTGGGAAAGGTTTAAGGAGCTTTTGCGAAAGTGTCCCCACCATGGGTTACCTCATTGTATTCAAATGGAAACATTTTACAATGGGTTGAATGGAGTAACCCAAGGTATGGTCGATGCTTCGGCTGGAGGGGCCCTTTTGGCAAAAACATTTGATGAAGCCTATGAAATTTTAGAAAGAATATCTATTAATAGTTGTCAGTGGTCGGATGTTAGAGGCACAAATAAAAAGGTTAAGACTGTGCTAGAGGTTGATGGTGTGTCCACCATTAGGGTCGATCTTGCTATGATTGCTAACGCTCTTAAGAATGTGACAGTGATTAGTCATCAGCAGCCACCAGCTATGGAGCCTGCAGCAGTGGTGAACCAAGTCACGGACGAAGCATGTGTCTATTGTGGTGAAGACCACAACTACGAGTTTTGCCCCAGCAATCCAGCTTTTGTGTTTTTTGTAGGTAACCAGAGGAACAACCCTTATTCTAACTTCTATAATCCAGGTTGGCGCAACCACCCCAACTTCTCATGGGGAGGTCAAGGAAATAACGTACAAGCGCAACAAAAGATGAACCAGCCAGGATTTGCTAAAACGCAGGTAATGCCCCAGCAAAATAAGCCGGCTTTGCCCCAGCAAAATTCGGGAAATTCTCTCGAGGCGATGATGAAAGAATTTATGGCTCGCACAGACGCCGCAATTCAAAGTAATCAAGCTTCGATGAGGGCCCTGGAACTGCAAGTGGGTCAGCTAGCTAATGAGCTAAAGGCGAGGCCTCAAGGGAAACTTCCTTCAGATACTGAACACCCGCGAAGGGAAGGTAAGGAGCAGGTAAAGGCAGTAACTCTTAGGAGTGGTAAGCCATTAGAAGAGTCTAGAAAGACCCAGGATTTAAATAGTAATAGTGATAATATTGTTATTGTTGAAAAAGAGTTGGAGTCTGGTCAGGGTGCTGGAGGCAGCAAAGAAAATGCTGGAGCATCTGGTTCTGCGCCAGATGTAGAACCACCATATGTGCCGCCCCCACCTTATGTACCACCTCTACCTTTTCCACAAAGACAAAAGCCTAAGAATTAGGATGGTCAATTTAAAATGTTTTTAGAAATTCTTAAGCAGTTGCATATAAATATCCCTTTAGTAGAAGCTATTGAGCAAATGCCTAATTATTCTAAATTTCTTAAGGATATTTTGACTCAAAAGAAAAGGTTAGGTGAGTTTGAAACTGTATCTCTTACTGAGGAGTGTAGTGCTATTCTTAAGAATGGGCTACCCCCCAAGGCTAAGGATCCAGGGTCATTTACTATACATGTGTCTATAGGTGGAAAGGAATTAGGTAGAGCACTCTGTGATTTAGGTGCAAGCATTAACCTTATGCCTCTTTCGGTCTATCAGAAGTTAGGTATTAGTGAAGCTAGACCTACCACAGTTACACTCCAATTAGCTGATAGGTCTATCACATATTCAGAGGGTAAAATTGAGGATGTCTTAGTAAAAGTTGATAAATTCATATTTCCTGTTGATTTTATTATTTTAGACTATGAGGCTGATAAAGATGTCCCAATTATTCTTGGTCGTCCATTTTTGGCTACTGGTAGGGCATTAATAGATGTTCAAAAAGGAGAATTAACAATGAGAGTCTGTAATGAGGAAGTGAAATTTAATGTGTTTAAAGCCATGAAATATCCAGACGAAATGGAGGATTGCTCCTTCATCAGGATTCTGGAAAGCACAGTTATTGAGACAGCAATACAGGATTCGGCTGATAAGCATTCGGAAAAGCATGGAGAGGTTAGTGTAGGAGATTTTGAGTTTTGTTCTTTAGACAGAAAAAATGAAAAATAATTGTTTAGGTGTGAGGATGTTTTTGAGTCTTTAGATTTAGATCAAAGAAAGGCTCCCCCAATTAAGCCATCCCTAATTGAGGCACCCACTTTAGATTTAAAACCTTTACCGGATCATCTAAAGTATGTGTATCTTGGGGAAAGTGAGACGTTGCCCATTATTGTTGCATCAGATTTAATGCCGGAGATGAGGAGGCCTTAATAAAATTGCTGCAGCAATACCGCAAAGCTATAGGTTGGACATTGGCTGATATTCAGGGAATTAGCCCATCTTTTTGTATGCACAAAATCACTCTAGAGGAGGGATCCTTTAGGAGTATTGAGCAACAAAGAAGGCTTAACCCTGCAATGAAAGAGGTTGTTAAAAAGGAGGTAATTAAATGGTTGGATGTTGGGATCATCTATCCGATTGCCGATAGCAATTGGGTAAGCCCTGTCCAATGTGTTCCTAAGAAAGGAGGTGTCATGGTGGTGAGCAATAAAAATAATGAGTTGATCCCCACAAGGACAGTGACTGGCTGGAGGGTGTGTATGGATTACAAAAGGCTTAATAAAGCCACCCGAAAGGATCATTTCCCTCTACCATTTATCGACCAGATGTTGGATCGGTTGGCTGGTCAGGCCTATTACTGTTTCTTGGATGGTTATTTTGGGTATAACCAGATTACTATTGCTCCTGAGGATCAGGAAAAAACCACTTTCACTTGCCCTTATGGGACATTCGCTTTTAGGAGAATGCCTTTCGGCCTTTGCAATGCTCCAGCAACATTTCAGCGGTGTATGCTAGCAATTTTTTCTGATATGATTGAGTCCACTGTTGAAGTCTTTATGGACGATTTTTCAGTGTTTGGAGGGTCTTTTCAGAGTTGTTTAGATAATTTAGGAAATGTATTAAAAAGATGTGAGGATACCCATCTAGTTTTTAATTGGGAGAAGTGCCACTTCATGGTGAAGGAGGGCATAGTGTTAGGTCATAGGATTTCTAAAAATGGTCTAGAAGTTGATAGAGCAAAAGTTGAGGTTATTGAAAGGCTAGAGCCACCGAATTCAGTGAAGGGAATTCGGAGTTTCTTAGGACATGCTGGATTTTATAGGAGGTTCATAAAGGATTTTTCCAAAATTAGTAAACCTCTTTGTAACTTATTGTGCACTGATCATGTTTTTGACTTTAATGCAGATTGTAGGAAGGCTTTTGAAACGTTGAAGGCTGCTTTAATCTCAGCACCCATTCTCTGCGCGCCTAATTGGAATTTGCCATTCGAGGTAATGTGTGATGCGAGTGATGTTGCGGTAGGTGCGATGCTGGGGCAAAAGCAGGCAAATTTATTCAACCTATATCTTATGCAAGCAAGGTTTTAAATGAAGCACAGGTCAACTACACAACTACTGAAAAGGAGTTGTTAGCTGTTGTGTTTGCTTTTGAGAAATTTCGACCATATTTGGTTGGATCTAAAGTCACGGTGTTCACGGATCATGCAGCAATAAGGTATTTAATGTCTAAGAAAGATGCAAAGCCTAGATTAATTCGTTGGATTTTATTACTGCAGGAATTATACTTGGAGATAAAGGACAAGAAGGGATCAGAGAATGTCGTTGCAGATCATTTATCTCGTCTTGATCCATCATCATCTTTGCTGGAGCAATCTGCCATTTCCGATTCTTTTCCAGATGAGCAGCTTTTTGTTTTTCAGGTAAAGGTAGTCAGGGATGTCCCTTGGTATGCTGATATTGCCAACTTTTTAGTAAAGGGAGTCACCCCTATTGATATGGATTGGAGGCAGAAGAAAAAGTTTAAGCATGATGCGAAATTTTTCTATTGGGATGAGCCATTTATGTATAAGCAATGCTCTGACGGTATTATTCGTAGGTGTGTTTCAGGTGCGGAAGCAAAAGAAATCCTGGAGCAATGTCACTCTTCACCGTATGGAGTCCATTTCAGCGGTCAAAGGACAGCTATGAGGATTTTGCATTGCGGATTCTTCTGGCCTACCTTGTTTAAGGATGCCCATTTGTTCTACAAGCAATGTGACGCTTGCCAGAGGAGAGGAAATTTGGGACCAAGAGATGAAATGCCTCTTACTTACATTTTAGAAGTTGAATTATTTGATGTATGGGGTATTAACTTTATGGGGCCATTTCCCCCTTCTAATGGCAATGTTTTTATCTTATTGGCAGTTGATTATGTGTCCAAGTGGGTGGAGGCCATCACATGCCATCAGAGTGATGCCAAGACAGTAGCAAGGTTTCTTCAATCGCACATCTTTGCGCGGTTTGGGACACCTAGGGCCTTAGTGAGTGATGAGGGTACGCATTTTGTCAATAATATCATAACTAAGCTTTTAGCTAAGTATGGGATTAAGCATAGGATAGCTACCCCTTATCACCCACAAGCAAATGGTCAAGCTGAAATTAGTAATAGGGAAATTAAAGCTATTTTAGAGAAAGTAGTCCATCCATCTAGAAAGGATTGGTCCTTTAGGTTGGATGAGGCTCTTTGGGCTTATAGGACAGCTTATAAGACTCCTTTAGGTATGTCTCCCTATGGGTTAGTATATGGGAAAGCTTGCCATTTACCATTAGAGCTAGAGCATAAAACATTTTGGGCTTTGAAAAAGTTAAATTTTGATCTGAGTCGTGCAGGAGCAATAAGAATGCTGCAGCTTAATGAGTTAGAGGAATTTCGCCAATTTTCTTACGAGAATGCGAAAATGTATAAGGAGAAGACTAAGTTGTGGCATGACAAAAAAAATTAAATCTAAGGAGTTTGTCAAGGGTCAGAAAGTTTTGCTTTATAATTCTAGATTAAAATTATTTCCTGGAAAATTAAAATCTAAATGGAGCAATTACTTTGCAGGATGAAAAAGATGGGAGAGTATTCAAGGTGAATGGACAGCGTGTGAAAAATTATTGGGGTGAGGAATTTCAGGCGAAATATCCTTCCCTAAGGTTGATTGATGATTGAGAGAGCAGGGCTTTTGCGGGAGCATTTCACAGAGAAAACATTTTGAGCTCCCAGAAATTTTATTTTCCGTTAGTTGATTTTATTTGTCGGTTAGGTTAGATTTAATTTTGCATGATTTATTAGATTTTATCTTTTATATTTTTATTTTTGGTAGGGTAGGTTTGATCTATTTTTTATTTGATTTTCGAGTTATTTATTTGAATTATCTTGCAAGTATCTTTTAGTTAGATTTTATCTAGATTTTATTTTCGGTTATTTGAATTCTAGTTTTAATTAATAGAGATTTTCTCTAATTTATTCAGCTTCTTTTGAGAATAACAGGTTAGGTTTGCTTTGATTGGTTTAATTTGAAAGGATTTGATTTGTCCATTTTAAAATTCAAATTCCGTATCTAAAATTCTTCAGGATCGGAAGATTATTGCGGCAAAGATATTGCTGGAGCAAAACATGCCGAGTTAGAAGGGTTTCCGTTGGAATTTATTATTGTTACCGTTGGATTTAACTTTGAATTCTCGCAGGTAAATGTGCGTGTGCTATCTGATGAGGCCACGTGTAGCAGAGCAATTATCCGAAGGCTTCAATGATGACAGCACGTCAATTTTACCATGGGCGTTGGGAATCTGAAATTTTACCGTTGGTAATTTTTGAATTTCAGGTTTGGATTTTTAATTTCTAACGGTAATATTAGTTATGGCGGGGCAAATCTTTTCGGTTAAGGTTCGTGTTTGCTAGAGCCTTATTTATTCGCAAACGCTGGTAAGTTTCTCCCACTTTGTCTTCTTGATCAAATCTTCGCATGAGTGTATTCTTTCTTTCTTCGCATTCTCTGTCAAAACCCTTTTACATCTCCAATGGCTAAAACAAGAGCCCAAAAAGAGAGAGAAAGTGAAGAGGAAGAGGTGCCAGTCACACCGGAAGTTCAGAAAGTAAAAACGAAGAAAAAGAGAATGCCGGAAGAGAAGGAGGCTAAGCGAAGAAGAAGACAACAGAGAGTTGAAGAACAAGAAAGAGCAAGAGAGGAGGAGGAAGTGGCAACTATAGAAGAGGCTCAAGAGGAAATTCAGAGTGGGATTATGCAGACGGAGGCTGAAGGGGAAAAAGGCAGAGAGCCAGTCCAGGAGGCTCGTGTGGAGGTTATCATACCTGAACCTCCGAAACGATGCCGCATTAAGCGGAAGGCTGGGCGAATTCAAGTGATAAGGACTGATACCCCCTCGCCTCTATCATCAGATTCCGAAAGAGAGAGGGCCGAGCAAGAGGAACGAGAAACAAATGAGGCTGAGGAAAAAAGGCGAGAAGAAGCAGAGAAACAGGCAGAGGAGGAACAGTTGCTGAAGCGGAGAGAAGAGAAGGGCAAAAAGATTGCTGAAGCATCAGAGGAGCACGATGAAATAGCAGAGCGACAGGTGCCATACGAGCGCTTCGTCAATAATTTTGCTAGAGCAAAATACACTGAGCTCCTGAAAAGGGATTTTCTGTTCGAAAGAGGTTTCAGCGGTGATCTTCCACCATTTCTAAGGACCGGCATAGCTGACCACGGCTGGGAGCTATTTTGTGCTAAGCCAGAGGCTGTAAACGCACAGGTGGTGCGAGAATTCTATGCCAACATTGATAAAGAAGAAGGTTTCCTGGTAATTGTTAGAGGAGTCGAGATAGATTGGAGTCCAAGTGCGATCAATGCACTGTACCATCTTCAAAACTTCCCCCACGCGGCATTCAATGAAATGGCAGTCCCGCCATCTAAGGAGCAGTTAAGTAATGCTGTCCGGGAGGTAGGAATTGAGGGGGCGCAGTGGCAACTATCAAAGACTCAGAAAAGGACATTCCAATCAGCTTACTTGAACAAGGAAGCAAACACGTGGATGGGTTTCATCAGGCAGAGGTTGCTTCCGACAACGCACGACTCGACAGTATCCAGGGAACGAATTCTTTTGGCTTTTGCTACCTTAAGGTCTCTCAGTATTGACGTAGGAAAAATTGTTTGTAATGAAATTGCTTGCTGCTGGAAGAAAAAGGTGGGGAAACTGTTCTTCCCAAATACAATTACTATGCTGTGCAGACAAGCAGGGGTTCCAGTGGAGGAGAGTGATACAATTCTATTTGATAAAGGGATCATTGATACGCCCAATTTGGCGCGGCTCCAGCGCACACATGAGATACGTCAAGGTGGGCTTATCCACGACATCAATACGATTCTAGAACAACTGGCACTTTCGGCCAGTCAGCAAGAGTTTGCTGAAAGGCAAACTTTAACCTTCTAGAACTATGTTAAGAATCGAGATGCCAGCTTAAGAAGGGCACTGCAAGAGAATTTTTCCAAACCGTATCCAGCCCTTCCTACATTCCCTGAAGATCTGTTGAACCCTTGGATTCCACCGCCACCTGCTGAGAAAGAAGATGAAGAGGAAGATTTGGGTCAGGAAGATTGAAGAGAGATTTGAGCGCGCACGCTTTTTGATGAAATATTTTGTTTGCTGGCGCATTCCTGACCCCATCGTTTTGATTGTCTTGTTTCTTTTTAAAATTTTTCTTTGACAAAAATATATATCTGCTTTGTAATATTTTTTTTTTGGATTTTAATGGAATTTCTGATTGTTTCTATTCCATGAGCACTGACTAACTCTAACTTAACTATTTTCTTCTGAATTTTTTGAAGCTTGGACTGATTACGCTTAGTTAGATCGAGGTATTCTGATCTCCAGAAACCTTTTGCTTGAGCATTTCTTCTAGCCTGGACGGTTGTTGCGGCAAGAAGATTTTGATGGTAGTATTGACTTATATGATCCACTTTAAGCTTAATCCTAGTCCCATGTTTAGTTTAAAAATTCAGATAGAAAAATTTAAGTTTGGGGGTAAAATTGCTTAATTAATGATTCATTGGGGACAATGAATAATTCAAGTTTGGGGGACTTTTTGCTACTCCAATTATTTTGCTCGAGCATTCCTCTCCTTCAAATTAAAATTTGCTAGGTTATTGAGTAACCGGGGACATTTGTGATACCCGCAGTTTGTCTTCGCGTCAAAAGATTACCTAGGGAATTTGAAAAATGAGAAATATGAGAAAAAAAATTATCATTTGCTGAAAGATTATTTGTTGAAGATTTTGCTGAAAAAATTGACAGAGCAAAAGTTTTGAGGGATGAGTGATGATCCAGCAGTTTTCTGTCTTCCAGAACTTAGGTGAGCTTCATCATAAAATGTCGCCATTCTGAGAGGCAAGAGATGGAATAACTAAGGAGTTTTGAGCTTTATAATGAGTATTGAGCCTAGTTGGTGATGAGCTTGAGGCAAGGGTATACTACACCATAAAGTGGGTCATCCCATGCTTAAGAGCTTATGACTGTAAGGCTGCTTTAAGTCTGATAAATAATATAAACCCCTTTAAAAATATGTTTTGAAATATCTGATACTAGAGCTAGGGTGTGGTGAGTTCTTAGAATTAAGTTGAAAAGTGGTGATTATTTGTCCCTGCTGAAGGAATCATTTTGCTGCAGCAGAGCTTGGTTTTGCAGAGTGCTCAGGTAAAGGTTAAAGGTAGTGTTGGACTGTCTGGTTTGATTAAGCTAAATCTTTGTCTAAAGTTTTGAGATTCTTGAATGAAGGTTGGTTAGTATTGCTCGGGACGCGCAATAATTCAAGTTTGGGGGTATGATAACTGCCCAAAAGGTAGTTATTTAGGCTCCATTTATATAAGGATTTGTGTGTCTTTAATGCTTAATAGGGTTGGTTTTATAGAGATATTACATGATTTAACCCATTTGGAAGAATGGAAGCTTTGGAAATCACTTTGTGCAGATTATGCTGCTGAGTGACTGGAAGGAGCAAATTCTATGTTGCAGCAAAACTGGGAGCAGAAACTGCCACATCACAGCTCGTTAGCCAACTTCATGAACCGACTTCTATTGAGATATTTACGGGATAAAGGATCAAGGAGAGCCTTACACGTGTCCTAGTTGACCTAATTCAAGCCTCCCATCCTTCTATAAAAGGAAGTAGCCGTCAAAGTCAAGAGTATTCCATGTTTTCCCTTGGAAGCCGAATAGTATAGAGATTGAAGATCATCAAGTACACCATCATCCGCAAGCTGATTAGGGAGTTTATTTTCCTTCTTAAATTGTGGTTATGGACATGCATACTCAGATTGTAATTCGTATTCCCATGCCTATTATGAACTAAGTAACTAAGGTGTTGGTTAGGAATAATGTGATTATTGTGCTTCATCTCTAGTAATAAATTGACTATAGCATTTTTGTTAATTGTTGTCCTTATTCTTATTTTATGCCCGCCTGGCCAGCCGGTATGGATAGCTCTCTTTAGTTTCAGGGATGATTTAAAGAGTGTGTGGCAATTCTCCACATTACGATCATTGTGTATTGGTGAACGCCAGTGACTGAGCTAGGGATAGCCAGTTGCCTAGTGCCTGATCGCTCGCACTTCATTGGGGTTGAAACACATCCCAAAAGATTCGGAGTTTCGGGAGGAATCCGCTAATAATACTGCGGGAAATGCATGATCAATAATATTGCTAGAGCATATTTTATAACAATCACTAAAACCTAACCAGCGCCTGTCTTTAATCTGTCTGTCTATTTGTTTACTCGTTGTTCTGTCATTTATTTTGCTTCAGCATAATTCCGATAAAACCCAACATTTTTATTATCTTTGAAACCATTAGAAAGTTATACAAAATAGATAAAGTGAAAACTCATTCAGACCTTGGATTGATAAATATTACTTGTTGTAGACATTGTATACTTGCACAGGAATTCTAGAGTTTTTTATACTATATTTTTACTCACTCTAGGAACCCAACACCCACCATTGGTTCTCGAAATCCTTCCGCATGGGTCGGATTTCTTTGTATGCTGCGGGCATGAGATCTGATGCGCGACATAGAGATGTGACAAGGCCATGACAAAACCTTGCGCCCTTAGGTTTTGCGGCAGGCTGGCACAATGTGTCGACGAGGATTCTGCCTAAGTCAATTGGGGTTCCCTTCATGATGCAATAAACAAGTATTTCCCGTTGAAGGCTCAATGTGGCATCATGAGTTGTGGGCATGATGCGATTCTTCATCCAATGCATCCAACAGGTGGCCTCAAACTCCAACAGTTGCGCCTTCAGTGTCCTCGCAACTCCGTGGCCATCCCATTTGGCCCCAGGTCTGGCCAGCGCAAGAAGGACTACGCTCAGGAAATCATCGTCGAGGTAGTTGGGGAGCGCATTTCCTTCTGCGTCAGGGATATCTCGCAGTTCGTACACATTGTCGATGCATGCGGAGGAGAATGCGACTGTGTGACCTCGAACCAAGACTTCATCGATTTCGTCTTGCCATTGCGCTCGGTAGAAGTCATGGACTAGTGCAGGGGCGTAGGAGCGAGGATTTTCGCAGACTGTTTCCCACATGCGTTGGGAAATTTGGTATGTCATCGTCTGCGGTAGGGGGCAGCTGAATCCACGTTCTTCTTGAAATTTTCCCCAGTTGTCACCCACCTTCTCTTTACTTGCGCCCACTTTTTCTTTGCCTTTGGATGCGGTGTGTGCTTTCCGTTTCTTGCTTGGGGTCGCTACAGGTCTTTCAGAGGGCTCTTGGATGACTACCCCCGTTGGCTGGATGTTGCGGCGATGCGTCAAGGGGAGCTCATCCTCCGAATCAGTGGATTCTACGTCCAGAGCTGCCGCAATGATGGCTAAATTGGTTGTGATGATTTCTGGGGTGATTGGATCCTGCGCCTGCTTGTTGGTGCCTTCTCTTTCTTCGGCTGCTTTTCCATCTACGGCGGCATTGCGCGCAGTTTCTTCTACGGCAGTCTTCTCTTCTTCTCGTAACCTTCTCTTCTAGTTCTCCCATCAGGGAGTTCCAGGCGGCCACTTCCCGCTCAGAAAACTGCAGCGAAGTGGTTTGCACTGAAGTGGATGGTGGGTGGGAAATCTCTGCGGGGAAACAGAGGAAGATGAAGGGTTGGTAGATGATGCGAGGGAAGTTGAAGAATCTGGAGGTGGAAGGAGGAGGGGCACAGAAGGGAATGGTGATGGAAATGGAGTTAAGTTTCGAGGGGCTGAAACATTTAGGGCTGGTTGAAGGGTGACGGGTTGGATGGTGAAAGTGAAAGTGTCTAGAGGTGCAATATCGAGCACCTCCGCAGAGTTGGTTGTGGAGGTAGAAGGTTCGACCATAGGAGGTTGCTCGACGTTGATGATCTCGTGCTCCTCTGTTTCCATGGGGTCTCCCTCGGTTTGGTTCGTACTTTCCTCGTTAGACGAGGAACTCTCGTCTCTGAGAGGTCCTTCAACCTCCGACGATGAGGGTGAGGCATCATCTGCGTAGCCAACAACTGAAAGGTTTTGGGAATATGACATTGTGATGGTAAGAGTTCGGCGAAGCTTAGAGAGAAAAGCAAGGGTTTAGGGTTTTTGGTAAAGACGAAGAAGATGAAGTTTTAAGGAGAGCAAGCGCATTCTTCTTATAGCTAACGCAAGGCGTTGCTAACCTAGGTAATGATGCCCTTTCGCATCCCACGTAGGTAGGAAGTCATGATAATTATGGGAGAATGTGAGCGGTTGCAACGGGTAATGTGTAAAGATAAGGATTAGTGTTGCTCATTAAATGCAAAAATGATTATGGTTGCACCTCCAATGCGAGTTGTGTGCAGATGAATTTGGACATGTGATGGGGTCTTTCTCCTAAGGCTTGTCGCAACAAAATTCTAACGCAATAAATCTACCAAAATTCTAATGCAATTACTGTGAGTAAAACATGTGATGGGATCTAAACTATGCAATAAAATAAATATGCGAAAAAAAAAATAATTACAACTTTAACTTGTTGTGCTCTTACCTTGCGCTTGGTACTGACGCAATTAGAGAGCATTTTTCTTTTTGGACCTAGTTTTGTTTTGTTACTTTAAGGTGGATATTTTAGGAGAATAATTTCAATTACCTCGTCCAAGGTCCCATCAATGTACGACTTTATTCTTTGTCTGTTGACCTTGAAAATTCTCTTTCCGTCAGTAGAATGTAGGTCCACTGCCCCATGTGGATATACCTTCTGGATAGTATATGGGCCTGACCACCTCGATTTTAGCTTACCTGGAAAGAGAAGTAAGCGAGAATTGAATAATAATACCTCCATACCTTCTCTAAGATCCTTCTTGCATATCCTTCGGTCATGCCATTGTTTTTTCTTTTCTTTGCTGATCTTGGCATTCTCATATGCGCATCTTCTAAATTCTTCTAATTCCAATATTTGGCGCAGTCGTTCATGTCTTTTTGCATCTAGATCAAAGTTGAGACGTGTCGGGTTCCTAGAGTGAGTAAAAATATAGTATAAAATACTCTAGAATTCCTGTGCAAGTATACACAGTCTGCAGCAAGTAATATTATCAATCCGAGCCCTGAATGAGTTTCCACTCTACCTATTTTTGTGTAACTTTTTAATGGTTTCAAGAATAATAAAATGATTGGGTTTATTGGAATTATGCTGAAGCAAAATAAATGACAGAACAATAAGTAAACAAATAGATAGAAAGATTAAAGGCAGGCGCTGGTTAGGGTTAGTGATTATTCTAAAATATGCTCCAGCAATATTATTGATCACGCATTTCTCGCAGTATTATTAGCGGATTCCTCCCGGAACTCCGGATCTTTTGGGATATGTTTCAAACCCAATGAAGTACGACCGATCAAGAACTAGGCAACTGGCTATCCCTAGCTCAGTCACTGGCGTTCACCAATACACAATGATCGTAGTGTGGATAATTGTCACACACTCTCTAAATCATTCCTGAAACTAGAGAGAGCTATTCACACCGGCTGGCCAGGCGGGCATAAAATAAGAATAAGCACAACAATTAACCAAAATGCGATAGTCAATTTATTACTAGAGATGAAGCACAGTCATCACATTATTCCTAACCAACACCCTAAGCTACTTAGTTCATAATAGGCATAGGAATACGAATTACAATCTGAGTGTGCATGTCCATAACCACAAGTTAATAAAGAAAATAAACTCCCTAATCAGCTTGCGGTAGATGGTGTTCTTGATGATCTTCAATCTCCCTATACTATTCGGCTTCCAAGGGAAAACATGGAATGAATTTGACTTTGACGGCTACTTCCTTTTATAGAAGGACAGGAGACTTAAATTAGGTCAACTTGGACACGTGTAGGGCTCTCCTTTCTCCTTTATCCCGAAAATAACTCAACAGAAGTCGGTTCATGAAGTTGGCTAACAAGCTATGATGTGGTAGTTTATGCTCCCAGTTTTGCTGCAGCATAGAATTTGCTCCCTCCAGTCGCTCAGCAGCATAATCTGCACAAAATAATTTCCAACGCTTCCATTCTTCCAAATGGGTTAAATCATGTAATATCTCTCTAAAACCAACCCTATTAAGCATTAAAGACACACAAATCCTTATATAAATGAGGCCTAAATAACTACCTTTTGGGCAGTTATCAAGACGCTTTAGTGCCCAATGTGCTTTGTGCTCCAACTCCAAAAGGTAAATGACAAGTCTTGCCAAACACCAACGCATAGGGAGACATCCCTATGGGTGTTTTGAAGGCTATGCGGTATTGTTGGGATTGGTGCCCTAAAACTCGTAGATAATGAATGTTAAACGAATTATATACTTATTCGATAAAGGTGTTATCGAGATTGATTCAGTAAAAGTCATTACTGAATAAATTAAATTGCACATATATAACCCAAATCCAATAAACTAAGATCCATGGCTATAGGATGAACACTTGAGCTTTATGTAGAGACATAAAAGTGGATCAAGCTTGAGTAATAGCCAAAACGGTCTATAGTATAGGAATAGGGTTGGGTACTTTATTCTGGAGACACTATGAGACGAGGCCCACTTTATAGATGGTATAGACGATGTGATCCTAAATCGTCCATTTAGAGACATGCGAGTGGGGGTGTCCTATGCAATGAGTTTGCATAAGACCAGGACCGAGAAATAAGTCGCTCTCGCTTTATAACACCGTTTACTGACGAGACTGACTATTTCATGTGATGACCTAGGTAACTCGATCTTAATCCTGAGCTAACTATGAACTCCTGTTTATTCGGGCTTATCCTTAGATCTGCATAGGTGAGAGTGGCTCAGTATCGCCGACTGAATAAGCCTCCAATTTCAGGGATAGGAACGGGTAGATAGCTGGGGACATAGTCGTGCAAGAAGGAATTCACTCCTACCTGAATAAGGGATAGTAGAGAGGTTGTTCCCTTAAGTGCTGACTCCGGGGCTTGAACAAAGGGATCCCGCCCTCTCATTGGCCCGAGAGGGACTCGGTTTATTGGTTGGACCATAAACCAATTGTTCATTAGAGGATCAGTGGGACTTAAGGAACTAGAAGTACTATAGGGGTAAAACGGCTTATTGACCTAGCTATAGCTACGAACAACCTGTGAAGGATCGACTTACTAATCATGGTTAAATCAAGTGGACGGAAATATATCTATAGTGAGGGGAGTGCAACTATCGGGCTATAGTGGAGTGTCCCGATAGTTAACGAATGTTGGCTAGCTTGGACAATGAGATTAGTCGGTTAGCCTCGAATCGTTGGAGCCCATGATCTATAGGTCCATTAGGTCCCCCTACTAGCTCATATCAGAATTAAGCCTAGAACAAAAGATAGGAAGCTTTGAATCGTTCAAAATCGGGAAAAAGGGTATTATCGTAAATTGTGTTTGACACAATAATTTAATTATGAATTAAATTAGAAAATGAGAGATGAAGTATTTAAAAGTGTTTTGAATACTATATATATGTATTAGGAATCATATATATGGAATTGCACAAGATAACAAAGATTAATTAGATTAATCATATCAAAATTAATTTGAAAAATTTCAAATTAATTACCAAGCAATCAATTTCAATTTAGAATTGAAATTGGGGGTAATTTGCAAGCTTGAAATTTGATTTCAATTTGAATTTAGTGGATTTATTTGGAAATCCACTTAATGCATGATCATTCAAAGTGGAAAGACAACTCACTCATGCATTGTTGCATGTCTTGTGTAATGTACACCTAGAATCCACTTGAGCTTGCAAATACACCATGTGTCTTGTGTCTTGAGGCTTGGCTTTGCATGGAGAATGTCTTTAAAAGGAGTTTGAATCATATTCAAACACAAGAGAGCCATTTCCTTAATGTTATGCTGTTGGAATTTGGACTCAAAGTTCTCTCATCTCTCATTCTTCTCCATTGTTTGATGCTTCAAGCATTCCCTTCCCATTCCCTATCTTATATAGACTCCCACAAGTCGTTCTTGGCCCAGAGTATAGTGGGGAAGACTCTAGAGGTTGTCCAAGGAGCATAGGAGAGGCAAACACCACAAGGAGTTCAACATAAGTGAGCTGCAAAGTTGGTGTTTTCTAAACTCTCTATTCTGTCTTTTCTAGAACATGCATGCTTTAGGAGTAAAATTGAATGTCTTAAGTGCTTTCGATCTTCAATTTCTTCCGCATGTGTAATATGTACACCTTCAGGTATGCCCATAATGTGTCATCCAGATGTTGTGCCCAATCCTTTCTGTTTGCGCTGACCATTTTCTCAAGAATTTTCTTTATTTCTCGATTTGATACCTCAGCCTGTCCATTGCTTTGAGGGTGATAAGCTGTTGCGATATTAAGCTTGACATTATATTTTTGCAATAGCTTGGCCATGATTTTATGGACAAATTGGGTCCCTTCATCACTGATAAGTCTTCGTGGCACACCGAATCTTGTAAAAATATTCTTTTTAAGGAATTTTGCCACGGTAACAACATCATTCTTAAAGCAAGCAATTGTCTCTACCCACTTTGTGACATAGTCAACTACGAGGAGGATATATTGTTGTCCTTGCGATGATGGAAACGGTCCCATAAAGTCGATACCCCATACGTCAAATGGCTCAATTTCTACTATACAATTTTGTGGCATTTCATTTATTGCGCTGATATTGTTGGGTTTTATGCCCTAAACTCGTAGATAGTAAATGTAAACAAATTGTATACTTGTTTCAATAAAGTGTTATTGAGTTTCTACAATAAAGT
Source organism: Luffa acutangula (assembly GCA_036850905.1). Lineage (NCBI taxonomy): Eukaryota > Viridiplantae > Streptophyta > Magnoliopsida > Cucurbitales > Cucurbitaceae > Luffa > Luffa acutangula. The sequence continues at coordinate 24,837,517 of CM072095.1, read as the reverse complement.
GTTATTGTTAAATATTGCACATTTTGACCCAAATCCAATAAACTAAGATCCAAGGTTGTTTGTATGTAACTTGAACTAGTATGTGGGGACATACGAGGATCGATGTTCAAGTAACAACCTAAAAGGTCTATAGTACAAGGACAAGGTTGGGTACCTTATCCTGGTAACACTATGAGATACGACCCGCTTTGTATTTGATATAGACGTATTGATCCAAAACGTCCATGTAGTAGACATGCAAGTGGGGGTATCCTATGCAATGAGTTTGCATAAGACCGGACCACGAAATAGTCAACCATTAGTTATAACACCGTTAACTAATTAGGTTACTGTTTCAATAGGATGACCTAGGTAACTCAGTCTTAATCCTGAGTGTGTCATGAGCTCCTTCTCATGAGGGATTGTCCTTTGATTATCATGGGCGAGAGTGGCCAATACGCCAACTAATTATGCCTTCCTTTTTGGGGACAAGACCGAGTGGGAGGCTGGGGACATGACAACACAAGAAGGAATTCACTCCTTACCGCTTCTACGTGAAGTAGATGAGTGTTCCCTTAAGTGGTGACTCCGGGACTTGAACAAAGGGATCCCGCCCTCTGACTGGCCCGAGAGGGACTTTCTGTTTAATGGTTGGACCATAAACATGTTGTTCATTAGAGGAGCGCTGGTACTTAAGGAGACAAATGTAACACAGGGGTAAAACGGTAATTTGACCAAGCTGTGATTACGGACACTCGTGAAGGATTGACTTACCGGCATAGGTCTACATCCACGAACATAGAAATTTCTACAGTGAGAAGAGTTCAGTTGTGGGTCTTTAGTGGAATGACCCACAGTTAATGAATATTGGTTAACCTGATTAATGAGTTTAATCTATTAACCTCATATCATTGGAGCTTCTTATCTGTAGGTCCATTAGGTCCCCCTGCTAGCTCGTAAAGAGTAATTAGGAACAAATATATCTTGACAGAATTTGAATAGTTCAAATTCATTGGGAATTATGTTAATTGTATGAGATACAAATTAATATAATGTATAGTGATGCATTAAAATATAAAGTCTAATTTGAGATTAAACTTTATTATATTGAGAGATTGATATATTTGAAAGAGTTCAAATATATGTCTAATTAAATATATGGTATTTAAATATATGGTATTTAATTAGAAGATGAATTAATTAATTATGAATTAATTAATTATTCAATTTAGTTTAAATTAAATGAGAATTAATTAAACTATAGTCTATGAGAGAAATAAATATTTGAAAAAGTTCAAATATTTATATGAATTTGATTCATATTAAATTTATAGGATATAAGAGAATTTGAAGAAGTTCAAATTCTAATATGAATTTGATTCATATTATAGAATTAATTGATTGAAGGTCTAATATTAAATATATGATGTTTAATTGGGTAATTAATTAATTAACTAATAGAAGGTCTGAAATTAAATATATGATATTTAATTGGTGATTAATTAATTAAAAAAAATTAAGGGAAAACTACACTTTTGGTCCCTGAGGTTTGGGTTAAGTGACAGTTTGGTCCCTAAGGTTTCAAACTCGACATTTTAGTCCCCGAGGTTTGATTTTCGTTTCATTTTGGTCCCTCCATCCATTTTTCCGTTAAATGTTAACAGAAAGCTGACATGGCACCTATTTTTTTTTATTAAAAAAATATTTTTTCTAATTTTATAAATAAAATAATATATTAAATATTTTTTTATGATTTTTCTTTTCTTTTTCTTTTTTCTTTTTCTTTTCTCTTCATCTTCTTCCTCCATCTTCTTCCTCTCTATCTTCTTCTTCAACTTAGTTCAAGCTCCACCGCCGACCACCACCATCTCCATCGCCGGTCACCGGACCGTCGCCAGCCACCACTACGGTCTCGCCGGAATTTTTTTTTTCTTTTTTTCCCTTTTCCTTACTTCTCCTTTCCCTCTCCTTTCCGTTTTTCTCCTTTCCCTAGCAGCAGCGCAACCCATGAACTAGCGAAGTCCACAATCTGGGTTCCGTTTTTCTCCCTCTCCTTTCCTTTTTTTCTTCGACCGCAACCCACGAACAATCGCCGCAACCAGCGGACCATCGCCGCTGACACCTCATCCGCGAACCAACAACCAACGACGTCCAATCCCGCAACCCACGAACCAGTGGCATCCAATCTCTCTCTCTTTGTCTCGAAATCGGTCTGAAACGAAGGGGAACCCCTTCGTTTCCTTTGCACGCGAGGAGTGAGAACGAGAAGAAGACGTGGGCTTCGCGTGGAGGGAGAGAATCGAAGTTGAGAGGAAGGAGCGACAGTTCGTGGGTCTTCACCGTGGGTTTTTTTTGCGTCTTTTTCGTGGTCTACTCGCCAACACAAAGGAGAATAAAAAAGGGGTTGCTCCGTGGGTCTGCTCGTCGGCGCAAAGGAGAACAAAGAAGGGACGACTGCTCGTGGGTTTTCTAGTCGATGGAAAGAGTGACGATAGAAAGAAAGGAAAAAAAAAAGTTGTCGGCGAGCGGTAGTCGTTGGCCGCCAGCCGTCGGCGACCTGCTGAAAAAGAAAGGAAGAAGAAAAGATTGAAGATGAGAAGAAAAGAAGGAGAAGGTTGAAGAAGAAGAAGAATAAGAGAGAGAAATAGAAAAAAAATAATAATAAAATAATAATATTTTATTACTTTAATATTTTAAATAAATAAAAATAATTTTTTTTAATTAAAATAATAGTGCCACGTCAGCAACTGTTAAGATTTAACAGAAAAATTGACGGTAGGGACCAAAATGCTCCTTATCTCAAACCTCAGGGGTATTTTTGTTGAGTTTGAAAACTCAAGGACCAAACTATCACTTAACCCAAACCTCAGGGACCAAAAGTGTATTTTTCCCAAAAATTAATTAATTGGAAATTAATCAATTATGGAAATGATTAATCACTTATGGAAGTAATTAATCATTTATGGAAATGATTTAATCACTTATGGAAGTGATCAATCATTTATGGAAAAAATTAATCAATTATGGAATTGATTGGTCATGGAATTGGTTGGTCATGAAATTGATTAATTATGGAAAAGATTAAACCAGTTATGAAAATAATTGATTTTAAATGAATATTTTATTCATGACCTTTCTCCTATAAATAGAACACTAAACCTAGGGTTTATGTACTACAACATAAGGCCACAAGAATGCACTCTTGCATTCTCTCTTGCCTCCCTCTCATATTCTCTCAACTCATGAACTTTAGGGAGAATTTTCTCTCATAGAGTTTTTCCCATTCAAGATTAGGTAGTCTCAAAACTACGTTCCTAATCTCAGAGTTATAGTGGGGAAGATCAAATGGTGGTGTTCTTCGTTGTTGCAGAGCAATCAAGAATCATTCTTGATTTTCAGAGACGTCAACGGAGGTTTGCTTCTCTTTTTCTTTATTATAGATTTAGATCTGAATTTTGTATGCTTAGCCTTAAGTTTCTATAGAATTTGTTTTATGATTTTTGCCAATGTTATGGTATTTTTGGATAAACAAAATTAACTACGAATCGGTCCCAATTACACTTCCGCTTTAACGGAATTGGGGAATTCCAAATCCTTTCAGATATTACCAGTGTGTTGGCACCTATTGCAACTATCCACATATTTCTTTGCGTCCTGGAATAAAGTAGGCCACTAGTAGGCACTCTGCAATACCTTTGCCGCAGTGCGTTGGCTTCCAAAGTGTCCTGCATATGGAGCTTCATGACATGCCCCAATATTTTCAACGCATCTCTATGTCCAATGCATCTCCTAATGATCTAGTCAGGTCCTCTGCGATAGAGATAAGGGTCATCCCATAAATAAAATTTTAATTCATGAAAAAATTTCTTACGATGTTGCGTTGAATATTCCTCAGGTAAGACCCCTGCGACGAGGTAGTTTGCGATGTCTGCAAACCACGGTTCTTCATCTTCAATCATCAAAAGCTTCTCATCAAAAAATTCTTCTACGAGGGATTTATGTCGCATCTATCTTCTCAAGATTTTCCAAACGTGATAAATGATCTGCGACCACATTCTCACTCCCCTTCTTTTCCTTGATATCTAAGTCAAATTCTTGCAGCAATAAGATCCACCTAATCAATCTTGGTTTCGCATCTTTTTTAGTGATTAGATATTTTATCGCCGCATGATATGTGTAGACAATGACTTTGGAGCCAATTAAATAAGCACTGAATTTATCAAAAGCATAAACAACCGCTAATAATTCCTTCTCGGTTGTTGAGTAATTTGTTTGTGCTTCATTCAATGATTTGCTGGCATAATAAATATGGTGCAGAATCTTCTCTTTTTTCTGTGCCAGGACTGCTCCAACTGCCACGTCACTAGCATTGCACATTAGGACAAAAGGTTCCTTCCAATCAGGGGTTGCGAGAATGGGTGCACTAACTAGCGCATGTTTCAGATCTTTGAACACCTTGGCGCATTCCTTTGAAAATTCAAATTTTCTATTTGCTTCTAACAATGCACATAGTGGTTTTGCGATATGCGAGAAGTTCCTGATGAACCTGCGGTAGAATCCTACGTGTCCCAAGAAACTTCGAATTCCCTTTACAGAGGTTGGTGGTGGCAACTTTTCAATGACATCAATTTTCGCTTTGTCGACTTCAATTTCAGCGTTGGATATGCGATGGCCTAGGACGATGCCTTCTTCAACCATAAAATGGCATTTCTCCCAATTCAATACTAGGTTGGTCTCTTCGCATTTCTCTAACACTTGTTCCATATACTGAGAAATCGTCCATAAAAACTTCCACGGATTTTTCTAGCAACTCTGAAAAGATAACTATCATACATCTCCGGAATGTTCCTGGTGCATTGCACAGCTGATGTGGACTTTTCCTTACCGCAAGCGCACGGGTCAAGTAATAATATAGTGAATAGTAAATTCGAATGTCGTCCTCTGGATTGAATTTTTAAGCAAATCAAGTATTGTGAATTATCTTGCCCAATTTTATTTAGGGATCAAAAAGTGATGAATAAGTGATGATAAAAACAAATCAAAGCAAGTAAAAAGAATGGAAATTCAATTGGGGAAACTACTTAGGGAATTGATTTCGCCGATGTCGTTTAGGATTGATTTTAAAGAATAAGTTATTATGCACAATGAAATTATGAGCCAAAGACCCTTTAATCACAACTACCTCTCCCGAGTATAATTGATTCTCATGCAAATTAACCAACTTGATATCCCTATCTAAGTTTATTAATATGCAAGGCAATGAGATCTTTTAACCAATTCTAAAGTTAATCTAAAACCGTCAAGAATTAGAAAGTAAACTTTATTCATGCAATCTTGAGTAAGTCTAGATCAAATCCCCTCTCCCGAGCTAGATTCGAAACTTAAATCATCCAACTAATGGCCAATTAATTGAAAGCATTAAATCAAGATTACAAACACAATAACATTGCACAACTTAAACCATAAATCAATCCATAAACTTAATCAACTACATCAACCCCTAAGCTACAAGTTTAGCTACTCATGAATGTAAATACAAGCTCAACTAAACATGTGAAAGCCATAAATCTAACTAAAGAAAGGAAAGGGAAAAGAAAACTCAATGTAGGCCGAGTCCCGACGTCCCCGTCACGATCCCCACGAACAATGGGTTGATTTCCAAGTTCCTCCTTTGTTTGCAGCCTCAAAATCCTCTATTTTGTCCTCTTTACGGCTCCAAAAGGTCCCAAATTGATCTCCCCTAAAACCTAGCCGAAGTGAAGCTTTTATTCTGATTTTTCGTCTTAGCGTCGAGACGCTGTCAAGACAGCGTCGCGACGCTGCCTCTTATACGCGCGTTCTGAATAAGAAAAAACGATAGCGTCGGGACGCTTCCTATCATAGCGTCTCGACGCTGTAAGCTTTACGCGCCTAATCTGATATGGAATGTGAGCGTCGAGACGCTCAAGAGCTAGCGTCTCGACGCTAGCCTGCTGTTGACCGAGATTTGACTTTTCTCCACTTTTACTCTTTTCATTCCTTTGCATCTTTTTACGCCCCGAGCACCCGATTAACTCTGATATTGCATTATAGCTCCAATTAACCATTTCCTACAAAATAAACAATAAAGCACAATAAAATGGCTCAAACATCATAAAAGACTAGCTAAATTAAATCAGTAAAAGTAGCTAGCTATGCTCTCTATCAAATACCCCCAAACTTAAGCTTTTGCTAGTCCTCGAGCAAACTCTAAATCAGACATACAATGGAAGAATGGATGCAACAGTCATAACTCAATCCTCAAGGCTCAAAAGTCAATAACCAAGCAAGCAAGAGACATGCACACAAGGACCAATGAGGGAGACAAATTAAAATTTTTCCAAAATTAACTTGCACAAGCGAGATCTAACTCAACAAGATCAGACTTTACTAGCCCGGGGTTGGATTATTAAACTCTCAGCTCATCTTCCCTCTACACTGGCACTAAGGCTTAACTAATGAGTTAATGCAACAAATTAGTTTGTTTATCTCCATACTTAGGTGCTTTTAATTAACAATCAAATTAAGCATGTATATGTGGCACTAGCTTTCACACACCCATTGCAGGGACCCTTAACCTGAGATTTCTCTGGTTGGCCTAACTGATCACAACAGGGGTAGCTCTTTTTGCCTTAATCTCTATTAAACATTGCAAACTGTGCACAGGCCATGGCATAATAATTTTCTTTTCAACAGTAACAACAAGAATGATTTTTCGTTATGAACATAATAGCAGATATTCTTTTCTTTTCTCCTAAGCAAGATCAAACATGCTAATTTGCAAAAAATTAACTCTTTAGCTCTACCCTACACCTATCGAGGTGACAACAAGCATATGAACCCAATAATTCGCTCCTAAGCATTCAAATCCAAATCTAGCCAAGACAGATACTCTACTCATGCAAGTCATCTCCTAGAAAAATTTTAAAAAGTCTCCCTTTTTGGGCACTTATGCTTACATCTCATCACAAGCTTGAAAATTGACAAGAAAGCCTATCCTAGGACATCATAATCATGCAAAAGTAGCATCCAGAAAACAACCATATGCATCATTCAACGAGAGCTCAAAACTATAGCCCGAACTCAGATGCTCAAGGGCTCCACAAACATGCTAATCCACCCCCAAACTTAAAATATGCATTGTCCTCAATGTATAAAGAAAATAAAGCATAAACAAGCATGAGAACAATAAAAGAATGACAGGAGTGAATAATACTGGCCTGGAATGATGATGACTTCTTGCTTGAAAGCTTGAAAACAAAGGAGAGGAAGAAAACAAGACCTACAAAACAAAAACAAACAATAAATCAAAAACAAAAGGGAAAAACACACTAAACTTACTTGGGTTGCCTCCCATAAGCGCTTGTTTAACGTCATTAGCTCGACGTGTTGCACGTGCTTCAAGGAGGCTTTTGTTATGTGAATCCAACAGAGGTGCTCTTTCTTGCACCTTTCCTGTAGCCCATGTAAAGCACTTCATCTTTAGAGTCTTCAACTGCTTTAAAGATTTTTTTTTCGTTCTTGACTCTAATAGTGAGCTCCCTGCGCTCAATATCTATGATCGCTCGCCCAGTAGCGAGGAATGGTCGTCCTAATATGACAGGCATTGAAGGATTTTCTATCATGTCCATAACATACAAGTCAATAGGGAGGAAAAATCTACCTACTCTGATTAACACATTTTCTACAATACCAACTGGTCTCACCACAGATTGATCAGCCAATTGGAGCTTTACAGGAGTAGACTTAATCTCACCTATATCTAACTTTTTACACAAGGACAATGGGATAATATTAATGCTAGCACCTAAATCACATAATGCTCTGAAAGAATAAGTACCAAAACTACAAGGAACAGAAAAACTCCCTGGATCTGCTACTTTTTCAGGTACTTTTTGTTGTACTCTGGTGCTGCATGTGGAAGCAAGATAAACAGTGTCAACCTTCTTTTCTTTTCGCTTCTTTGCTAACCACTCCTTCATGAACCTGTTGTATTGGGGCATCTCTAATGCCTCTGCAAAAGGAATATTAATATTCAGATTCATAAAAGCATTCATAAATTTATCAAACTGAACCTGATTGTTCTTTTTCTTCTTTTTCTTTTTCTTTTCCTTGGGAACCATCAGTGTGGGAGAAGGAATAGGAGGCTCAAGGTTAGGCTGTTCAGCCTCATCTGCTGATGTGTCCTCCTCAGCTTCCCCTGTAGGCGTTTCATAGTCCTCAGATTCAGGTTCCTCTTCAGATTCCTCCTGGTGTACAGTGATTGCCTTACAATACTCCATCTGGGGTTTCTCTTGTTCAGCTGGGGCCTTACCTTTATTCAATGTGCTTACAACATTCACCAACTGTCCCAACTGAGTCTCAATGTTCTTTATAGCTGCACTGTGGCCATTCACTGTTGAGTTGATGGCAATGACTGCCTCCTCTAACTTGGTTGTCCTGTTACTAGACTCTGCAATGAAAGCTCCAACAAGATCTTCTAACTTTTTATTATCTTGAGTTTGAGGGGCAAAACCAGGAGGATTAAGAACATTCTTAGTATTAGCATAAGAGAAATTTTCATGGTTCCTATTGTTAGGGTGATAATGTGTAGGTGTAGAACTATTGTTATATCCCCTAGAATTAAAATTTGATACATACTGAACCTGCTCGATGGTCTCCTCCTGAGGTCTAGATGCTAAAGCAGCAGCTGATTCAATTGACTGTGCACTCCCTGTACCTGAAAATTTCATAAATGCATTGGCAAGGAAAGTCATCTGGGCCTGGAGTGCACTTACTTTATCAACCTCAAACACTCCAACAGCAATCTTTTTAGGTGTAGACCGCTCAGATGGCCACTGATAGCTGTTGGTGGCCATGTCCTCTAAAAGTGTGCGAGCGTTTTCTACGGTCTTGGACAACAGAGTCCCACCTGCAGCTGCATCAACAATCGTTTTTGTACTAGGAGTTAAACCATTATAAAACAACTGTACCTGAAGCCAATCGGGGTAACCATGCTGAGGACACTTCCTCAGTAGCTCTTTGAATCGCTCCCAAGCTTCGAACAGCTGCTCATCATATTGTTGTTGGAATGTCCCAATCTCGGTCCTCAGCTTGATCGTCTTTGCAGGAGGGAAAATTTCTTTAAAAAGGCCTGGACCAAAGCATCCCAAGTGGTGATGCTACCAGGAGTAATAGACTGCAACCAATCTCGTGCTTTATCCTGCAAAGAAAAGGGAAATAAACGTAAGCGAATAGCATCCTCAGAGACACCATTAATCTTTACCGTCCCACAAATATCCAAGAATGATTTAAGATGAGAATTTGGATCCTCAGTGGGCGATCCTCTGTATGCACAATCTCGAGCCATCTGAATGAGGCCGGCCTTCAGCTCAAAGTTGTTGGCATTAATCGGTGCATAGACAATCCCCGACTGTTGCCCCTGAAACACAGGCTGAAAGTAATCTCTAATAGGCCTAGGCTCCTCAGGTGGATTTTGATCTGCCATTTGAATAATTTCTCTACTTTCCCTTCGAAGCCTAAGAATTGTTCTTTCTATCTCGGGATCAAATGGTGCTAAAATTAAATCTTTATCCCTACGCATAAACAAACAAAACTACCCTAAAAAAAAGAAAGAAAACAATTATGGAATGAAATAAAGAAAAGGAAACAACTAGTCTAAATATGGAAAACAAAAATAAATATGACAGAATGCAAATAAGGAAACTAACCTAGAAAAGGAAAACAAGAACAAATAAGGAAAAAAAACAATAAACTAAAAAGGTAAAAATACACCCTAAATTAAGATCAAGCAATTTTTTCACAATATCAATTTAACTAAATGTGCCAATCCCCGGCAACGGCGCCAAAAACTTGATGTGGACTTTTCCTTACCGCAAGCGCACGGGTCAAGTAATAATATAGTGAATAGTAAATTCGAATGTCGTCCTCTGGATTGGATTTTTAAGCAAATCAAGTATTGTGAATTATCTTGCCCAATTTTATTTAGGGATCAAAAAGTGATGAATAAGTGATGATAAAAACAAATCAAAGCAAGTAAAAAGAATGGAAATTCAATTGGGAAAACCACTTAGGGAATTGATTTCGCCGATGTCGTTTAGGATTGATTTTAAAGAATAAGTTATTATGCACAATGAAATTATGAGCCAAAGACCCTTTAATCACAACTACCTCTCCCGAGTATAATTGATTCTCATGCAAATTAACCAACTTGATATCCCTATCTAAGTTTATTAATATGCAAGGCAATGAGATCTTTTAACCAATTCTAAAGTTAATCTAAAACCGTCAAGAATTAGAAAATAAACTTTATTCATGCAATCTTGAGTAAGTCTAGATCAAATCCCCTCTCCCGAGCTAGATTCGAAACTTAAATCATCCAACTAATGGCCAATTAATTGAAAGCATTAAATCAAGATTACAAACACAATAACATTGCACAACTTAAACCATAAATCAATCCATAAACTTAATCAACTACATCAACCCCTAAGCTACAAGTTTAGCTACTCATGAATGTAAATACAAGCTCAACTAAACATGTGAAAGCCATAAATCTAACTAAAGAAAGGAAAGGGAAAAGAAAACTCAATGTAGGCCGAGTCCCGACGTCCCCGTCATGATCCCCACGAACAATGGGTTGATTTCCAAGTTCCTCCTTTGTTTGCAGCCTCAAAATCCTTTATTCTGTCCTCTTTACGGCTCCAAAAGGTCCCAAATTGATCTCCCCTAAAACCTAGCCGAAGTGAAGCTTTTATTCTGATTTTTCGTCTTAGCGTCGAGACGCTGTCAAGACAACGTCGCGACGCTGCCTCTTATACGCGCGTTCTGAATAAGGAAAAACGGTAGCGTCGGGACGCTTCCTATCATAGCGTCTCGACGCTGTAAGCTTTACGCGCCTAATCTGATATGGAATGTGAGCGTCGAGACGCTCAAGAGCTAGCGTCTCGACGCTAGCCTGCTGTTGACCGAGATTTGACTTTTCTCCACTTTTACTCTTTTCATTCCTTTGCATCTTTTTACGCCCCGAGCACCCGATTAACTCTGATATTGCATTATAGCTCCAATTAACCATTTCCTACAAAATAAACAATAAAGCACAATAAAATGGCCCAAACATCATAAAAGACTAGCTAAATTAAATCAGTAAAAGTAGCTAGCTATGCTCGCTATCAACAGCCCAAAAGGCATCCTTCTGAACGCAAAGGTTCCATATCGGTAGGTGAATGTAGTGTTTTCTTGGTCTTCCGGCGCAATGGTAATTTGATTGTACCTTGAGTATCCGTCAAGAAAACAATCATATGTTTGTCCCGCAAGTTGATCCAGCATTTGATTAATGAATGGAAGAGGGAAATAATCCTTCTTTGTGATTGCGTTCAACTTGCGGTAATCCATGCATATGCGCCACCCTATAGTGGTGCGGGATGGAATCAACTCATTGTTTGCGTTAGCTACCATTGTCATTCCTCCTTTCTTGGGTACGCATTGTACTGGGCTCACCCATCTGCTGTCTGCGATGGGATATATCACACCTGAAGGATTGGAATTCCCAATTCCGTTATAGAGGAAGCAATTGGACCGTTCGTAAATTAATTTTGTTCTACAAAATACCAATACATTGGCAAAAGGTTCAGCAGTGAGAAACATACCTCTGTTGACGACTCTGAATATTTCAACGGATGTTTCTTGATTGCTCTGCAACAACGAAGAACACCACCATTTGATCTTCCCCGCTATAGCTCTGAGATTAGGAACGTAGTTGTGGGACTACCTAATCTTGAATGGGAAAAACTCTAGAGAGAAAATTCTCCCTAGTGTTCTTGAGTTGAGAGAATATGAGAAGGCCTTATGGTGGCCATAGGTTGGAGACCCTAAACCCTAGGTTTAATATTCTATTTATAGGAGAAAGGTCATGAATAAAATATTCATTTAAAATCAATTATTTTCATAATTGATTTAATCTTTTCCATAATTAATCAATTCCATGACCAATCAATTTCATAATTGATTAATATTTTCCATAAATGATTGATCACTTCCATAAGTGATTAAATCACTTCCATAAATGATTAATTACTTCCATAAGTGATTAATCATTTCCATAATTGATTAATTTCCAATTAATTAATTCTTTAATTAATTAATCACCAATTAAATGTCATATATTTAATTTCAGACCTTCTATTAGTTAATTAATTAATTACCCAATTAAATATCGTATATTTAATTTCAGGCCTTCAATTAATTAATTCTAGGGAAAAATACACTTTTGGTCCCTGAGGTTTGGGTTAGGTTTCATTTTAGTCCCTAAGTTTTCAAATTCGACAATTTAGTCCCTAAGGTTTGGATTTCGTTTCATTTTAGTCCCTCCATCCAATTTTCCGTTAGTATTTAACGGATTGCTGACGTGGCATTGATTTTTTTATTAAAAATATATTTTTTAATTTTTTAAAATATAAATGTATTAAAATAATAATAAAAAAATATTATTTTATATTAATTTTATTTCTTTATTCTCTCCCTTCCTCCTCCTCCTTCTTCTTCTTCCTCAACTCAACCACCATCTCCATCAACCCTCTTCTCAACCACCATCACCACCAACCTCTCTTGCCGCCGGCCGACCGCCGGCGACCAATTTTTTTTTTCTCTCTTCTTCCTCCTTTCTTCCTTTCTTCTTCTTTCTCCTTTTTTTTTCTTCTTTTTCTTCCCTCTTCTTCCATTCCCTTTCTTCTTTCACTGGTTTTTTCTTAAAAAAAAAGAAGAAGAAAGAAGGGGGAAACCCCCCGAATCCGGCTGGAACGAGGGGGCTTCCCCTTCGTTCCAGATCTGATTCAGATTTGGAACGAAGGGGAAGCCCCCTCGTTCCAGCCGGATTCAAGGGGGTTTTCCCCTTCTTTCTATTTTTGTTAACTCTGTAAAAACGTGAATCGAAGGTGGACGACGCTGGCGAAGAAATACGCAGTTACTCAAGGTGGGTTTTGGTGGGTTTCAGTTTGTGATTCGTGGGTTTCGAAGAAAAACGTGAAGGAGGTGGGTATCGGTTTTGAGGTTCTCGAGACGGGAGGGGACAGTGGCGTGGTCGGCGACGGCGAAAGGATCGGAGCAGGGGGAGGCTTTGCTGGTCGCGTGCGAGCGAGAGGGATGGAGAAGGAGAGAAAGAAACAAGGAGGAGGGAAGATGAGAGAAACAGAGAGGGAGGAGAAGAAAGAAAGAAAAGAAGAAAAAGAAGGGGAAGGAAAAGATGGGGAAAGAAAAGAAGGAAAAAAAAAAAAACTTCACCGGCACCAGCCGGCGGCGGCTCGCGACGGTCGCCAACGACCTGGTTTGATGGTGGCTGGTATGAAGAAGATGGTGGTTGAAGAAGGAGGTGAGATGGAGAGAGAGTAAATAAAATTTAAAATAATAATATTTATATTATTTTAATATATTTTTATTTTAAAAAATTTTAAAATAATTTTTTTAAATAAAAAAATATATCCAAGTCAGCAGTCTGTTACTTTTTAACGGAAAATTGGATGGAGGGACCAAAATGAAACTAAAACCAAACCTCAAGGACTAAATTGTTGAGTTTGAAAACTCAGGGACTAAAATGAAACCTAACCCAAACCTCAGAGACTAAAAGTGTATTTTTCCCTTAATTCTATAATATGAATCAAATTCATATTAAAATTTGAACTTCTTCAAATTCTCTTATATCCTATAAATTTAATATGAATCAAATTCATATAAATATTTGAACTTCTTCAAATATTTATTTCTCTCATAGACTATAGTTTAATTAAATCTCATTTAATTTATACTAAATTGAATAATTAATTAATTCATAATTAAGTAATTCATCTTATAATTAAATGCCATATATTTAATTAGACATATATTTGAACTCTTTCAAATATATCAATCTCTCAATATAATAAAGTTTAATCTCAAATTAGACTTTATATTTTAATGCATCACTATACATTATATTAATTTGTATCTCATACAATTAACTTAATTCCCAATATGAATTTGAACTATTCAAATTCTCTCAAGATATATTTGTTCCTAATTACTCTTTACGAGCTAGCAGGAGGACCTAATGGACCTACAGATCAGAAGCTCCAATGATATGAGGTTAACTGATTAAACTCATTAATCAAGTTAACCAATATTCATTAACTGTGGATCATTCCACTAAAGACCCACAGCTGAACTCTTCTCACTGTAGAACATTTCTGTGTCCATGGATGTAGACTTATGCTAGTAAATAAATCCTTCACGAGTGTTTGTAACCACGGCTGAGTCAAATTATCGTTTTACCCCTATGCTACATCTGTCTCCTTAAGTATCAGTGCTCCTCTAATGAACAACCTGTTCATGGTCCAACCATTAAACAGAAAGTCCCTCTCGGGCCAGTGAGAGGACGGGATCCTTTTGTTCAAGTCCTGGAGTCACCACTTAAGGGAACACTCATCTACTTCTCCTAGAAGTGGGAAGGAGTGAATTCCATCTTGTGTTGTCATGTCCCCAGCCCCACACTCGGTCTTGTCCCCAAGAAGGTAGGCTTATTGAGTCGACGTGCAGGCCACTCTCACCCATACTAATCAAAGGACAATCCCTCGTGAGAAGGAGTTCATGACACACTCAGGATTAAGACTGAGTTACCTAGGTCATCATATTGAAACAGTAACCTAACTAGTTAATGGTGTTACATCTAGTGGTTTACTATTTCATGGTCCGGTCTTATGCAAGTTCATTGCATAGGATACCCCCGCTCCGCATGTCTCCTACATGGACGCCTTGGATTAATACGTTTGTATCGAATACAAAGCTGGTCGTATCACATAGTATTACCAGGATAAGGAACCTAGGCTTATCCTTGTACTATAGACCTTTTAGGTTGTTACTTGAACACCAATCCCCGTATGTCCCCACATACTAGTTCAAGTCACATGTAAACAACCTTCGATCTTAGTTTATTGGATTTGGGTCAAATTTTGCAATATTTAACAATAACACTTTATTGTAGAAACTCAATTACACTTTATTGAAACAAGTATACAATTTGTTTACATTCACTATCTACGAGTTTTAGGGCATAAAACCCAACAACACCTGCGTCGAGCCACTTGATAATCTCTTTTCGCACATCTTCCATCGTTGCAGGATTTAGCCTTCTTTTTCGCTCAATAAATTCATTGGACTCGTCTACCAAGCGTATTTTATGCATGCGGTATGAGTGACTAATTCCCTTAATATCTGATAGACTCCATCCAATGGTCTTCTTATGCTTTGTGAGGACCTGCATCAAGACGTGCTCTTGCGCTTGATTAAGCTTTGATGAAATGATAACTGGGAGGGATTCTTCTTCTCCTAAAAACCTGTACTTCAAATGCGTTGGGAGTGGTTTAAGCTTGAGCGCAGGGGGTTGCACTATGGAAGGTAAGATGGGGATTCTTTCTTCCAGATCTAGCGCATGGATAATTTCTGCAGGTTGCGCTAGGATGTAGTTTTCTTCCACCTGTTCTTCCTTGTCCTCCTCTCTCGTGGTGTTGAACGCATTTGATTGTAGTATTTCCCGTGGGGAACATACATCTATATGAGCTACCATGTCGCATTCTTTGTTGTCATCGGGGTATTTTAATGATGTGAGTACATAAAAAACCACTTTTGATCATGCATACGCATGGTAAGTTCTCTTTTCTGTACGTCAATCAATGTTTGGCCAGTTGCAAGGAACGGTCTTCCCAAAATAATGGGAACTTCTCGGTCAGCTTCATAATCAAGTATGATAAAATCTGCAGGGAAAATAAACTTGTCAACTTTTACCAAAACGTCTTCAAGTTTTCCGTCTGGGTGGACTACAAATCTGTCTGCCAACTGAACCGTGTCAGTGGTTGGTCTTGCTTCTCCAATTCCTAGGCACTTGTAAACTGATAGTGGCATGAGATTTATGCTTGCGCCTAGGTCACATAAGGCCTTGCCAACATCGATTCCTCCTATCGAACAAGGAATTGTGAAGCTTCCAGGATCTTTCAATTTAGGTGGAAGTTTGTTGGCAAGTATTGCGCTACATTCATTTGTTAACGCAACAGTTTCAAATTCTTTCCATGGTCTTTTATTCGTCAAAATGTCTTTCAAGAACTTTGCATAGCTAGGCATTTTCTCCAATACCTCGACAAGTAGAATGTTGATGTGCAGCTCTCGCAAGACACTTAAAAATTTCTTGAATTGGGCTTCATCGTTTTTCTTTCGCAATCTTTGGGGAAAAGGGATTACGGGCAAATGCATCAGGCTCCTTTTCTGCTTGAGCCTCCTTCTTTTTGGGTTCTTCTTCTTCAGCTACTTTTTCTTCTTGCGCCTGGTTGTTGTCTCCTGTGGTTGCATTTTTAGTCAAATTTTCTTGTGTTGGCGCATGGTCATTTGCCTGCAACTGTTTTCTACTGCGAAGAGTCACCACATGACAGTGCTCCTTCCCTTTTGGATCTTCCGTATTGCTGGGTAATGCCCCCACAAGTCTATTCTTTAGCTCTGACGAAAGCTGTCCTACTTGCATCTCCCAGAATGCGTAGAGATGCGGCCTGGCTCTGAACCACCGCATCATTCTTTGCCATATACTCCTTCTGACTTGCCATAAACTCTTTCATCGTTGTTTCCAGCGCATTCGAAGAGGATGCTCTTTGGTTCCCATCGTTTGTGTTGATGTTGCGCTGAAAATGTCCCTGCGATGATTGATCATTGTTAGAATTAAATAATCTAGGCGCAAGGTTTACATTACCTTGTTGTGGCTGTTTATTTGCGCCACCATGCCATGAAAACTTCGGGTGATTTCTCCATCTTGGATTGTATGTGTTTGAAAATGGGTTGTTGCGCACAGCTCCTTGCGGTCCAACGTAGAAAACTGATTCTGGGTTTAAAGGACATTGGTCATGCGTGTGTCCCTCTCCGCAAATCCCACACCCAATTGCGTTGAGTTGCGCGATCAAAGGTGGTGTGCTAGCCGTCAACGCATCCATTTTCATTGTCAACGCATCAATCTTTACGTTGACTGAAGTTATTGGATCAACTTCAAAACTTTCCGAGCTAGTTTTAATGGGTCTCCTTCTTTTGTCGTCTGCAGTGCCCCACTCGTAATTGTTGCGCGTAATCCGATCGAGTATTGCGTCAGCTTCATCATATGTTTTTCTGAGTAGCGCACTGTTGACTGCAGAGTGCACGGGCTGCAAGTAATATAAAACGAAAAGTATTTCGAGTATAGAATCCTCAGGAAAATTGATTTAATTTCATTAAGTACCAAGAACCATCATGTTTTAATTTTATTTAGAATTCCAACTCGAATGATGAAGTGAATGTTGGGATTGGTGTCCTAAAACTCGTAGATAGAGAATGTTAAACGAATTATATACTTATTCGATAAAGGCGTTATCGAGATTAATTCAGTAAAGTTTTTACTAAATAAAGTAAATTGCACTTATAATAACCCAAATCCAATAAACTAAGATCCATGGCTATAGGATGAACACTTGAGCTTTATGTAGAGACATAAAAGTGGATCAAGCTTGAGTAATAGCCAAAACGGTCTATAGTATAGGGATAGGACTGGGTACCTTATTTTGGAGACACTATGAGACGCGACCCACTTTATAGATGGTATAGATGATGTGATCCTAAATCGTCCATGTAGAGACATGTGAGTTGGGGCGTCCTATGCAATGAGTTTGCATAAGACCAGGGCCGAGAAATAAGTGGCTCTCGCTTTATAACGTCGTTTACTGACGAGACTGACTATTTCATGTGATGACCTAGGTAACTCGATCTTAATCCTGAGCTAACTATGAACTCCTGTTTATTTGGGCTTATCCTTAGATCTACATAGGTGAGAGTGGCTCAGTATCGCTGACTCAATAAGCCTCCCATTTCGGGGATAGGAACGGGTAGATAGCTGGGGACATAGCCGTGCAAGAAGGAATTCACTCCTACCCGAATTAGGGATAGTAGAGAGGTTGTTCCCTTAAGTGCTGACTCTGGGGCTTGAACAAAGGGATCCCGCCCTCTCATTGGCCCGAGAGGGACTCGGTTTTATGGTTGGACCATAAACCAATTGTTCATTAGAGGATCAGTGGGACATAAGGAACTAGAAGTACTATAGGGGTGAAACAGCTTTTTTGACCTAGCTATAGCTACGAACAACCTGTGAAGGATCGACTTACAAATCATGGTTAAATCAAGTGGACAGAAATATATCTATAGTAAGGGGAGTGCAACTATCGGGCTATAGTGGAGTGTCCCGGTAGTTAACGAATGTTGGCTAGCTTGGATAATGAGATTAGTCGATTAGCCTTGAACCGTTGGAGCCCATGATCTATAGGTCCATTAGGTCCCCCTACTAGCTCATATCGGAACAAGGCCTAGAACAAAAGATAGGAAGCTTTGAATCGTTCAAAATCGGGAAAACGGGTATTATCGTAAATTGTGTTTGACACAATAATTTAATTATGAATTAAATTAGAAAATGAGAGATGGAGTATTTAAAAGTGTTTTGAA
Source organism: Luffa acutangula (assembly GCA_036850905.1). Taxonomy (NCBI): domain Eukaryota; kingdom Viridiplantae; phylum Streptophyta; class Magnoliopsida; order Cucurbitales; family Cucurbitaceae; genus Luffa; species Luffa acutangula. The sequence goes on along the minus strand of CM072095.1, from coordinate 24,818,995 downwards.
TACCGTATATATGTATTAGGAATCATATATAATTCATGGCACTAGGTGATAAAGATTAATTGGATTAATCATGTAAAAATTACTTGGAATTGTACCAATTAATTGCCTAGAAATTAATTTCAATTTTGAATTGAAATAGGAATGAATTGCAAGCTGAAAATTGAGAATTTAGATTCAATTTTAAGTGGATTTAGTGGCATTCCCACTTTTGCATGTTGATGCATAGTGGAAAACAACACAACCATGCACTAGTTGCATGTGTTGTGAATTAAACACCTAGAATCCACTTTGAGTTGCAATTTCACCATGTGTCTAGTGTCATGAGGCTTCTCTGTGCATGGAAGATGTCTATATAAGGAGTATGAATCAGATTCAAAGGAAGGAGAGCCATTTTTCCATATTGTTATGCTGCTGGATTTTGGTCTCAAGCTCTCTCATCTCCATATATCTCTCTAGTGCTTGAACTTTCAAGCATTCCCTTCCCTTTCCCTATCTCTATAGACTCCCACAAGTCATTCTTGGAACGGAGAATAGTAGGGAAGACACTAGAGGTGGTCCACACACCGTTCGTGATCAAAGGAATCAAAGGGAGTGTTCAATCGGTCTCCAAAAGGTTGGTAAAAATTCTGCTCTCTCCTTACGGTATTTGGACAACATGTTTTCATTTTCTAAAATTGATGTAGTTAAGTGCCTCCGATCCTAAAATTGCTTTTGCATGTGTTATATGAACACCTTCAGTGAAAATTAAATAAACTAATAAAAATAAACATGCAAATCAAAGAAAAAATCCTATTGAGGGAACTTGACCTAGGGTGTTATCCTAGCTTTTTGGATATGTAGCTCAAATACATGGATGCATGTAACTAATAATCATCAATTTCATAAATCTAGAAGCAAATTTTAGCGGATTTCTCTTTCAAGTTCCTCCACATCTCATACTAACATAACTAATTCATGTGTCCATCTCCTTAGTTAATCATAGTATGGCATTAAGCAACTTCATAATCAATTTATAACAATTCTTTTTCACTCTCGTGTTCCAAGCAATCGTTAGCCATGCAATTAGAATCTAATCTAATTTCTCTCTGTCGAGTATCAATTTAGACCAACATAACAATTAATCCGTGATCAAGAGATTAAAGGCATTAAGCAAAAATTGCATAGATGAAATATGAAGAAATTCATTACATAATCCAAGTAATTGCGCTACAATATCCAATTAACTAGGATAACGACCCTAGGTCTCAAGATCTACTCATAAATGGGAATAATTTTGCGCAAGTGATCTTGATCCATAAGCCTAACTCAAATTAAAACAAGAAATTACAAAGAAGTAAGAAAGAAATAACCGATAAGTTGATCCCAAGCTCCTGTCACGATCATCTCGAATCTCGAGCCTTGGAATCTCGCTCAATTCCACCTTTTTCCTCACAATTCTTCTCACTTTATTTTATCTATTGAGCTAGGGGAGAGCTCCCCAAAAATGGGATGATCTTCACCTTAGAAGAGGGGGCTTTTTATAGGGAAAGGGGTTGGAAATTTCTTGCTGAACAAGTCGACAGCGTCGAGACGCTACGTCACGGCGTCGTCATATTTTCTTGGCGTAGAAGTTGTCGCAGCGTTGGGACGCTACGAAGACAGCGTCGCGACGCTATCGCGATTCTGGAATTTTCCTCGTTGATCACCTAGCGTCTCGACGCTATGGTCCTAGCGACTCGACGCTAGGCCTTCTAGAAGCCTTATTTGCGGATTTTTGCCTCCTTTCTTCTTTCTTTTGGGCTTTTTGGGCGTTCACTTTGAATGATCTTTTTCTTTTCTTCTTTTATGGCCCAAAGTCTTCTTTTTACCCCTAAGTTCGGTTAAATTCTTGGTTTTGCTTCTCGAACTCGGATTTCTACAAAATCAACATAAAAATACATTAAAGCTCTCAATTCATGCACAAAACTAGCTAGAATTAATAGGAAATTGATGACATTTTTGCATGTCATCACGCACCATATGCAGAGGAATCCACTAACACTTGTGAGTTCTTGTTAAGACCTACGTAGAAGGTCTCTAACTGAATGCATGGTGGTAGTCCATGGTGCGGGCACCTTTGTAGTAAGCTCTTGAAACGTTCCCACGCCTCACTCAGTGTCTCATCTTCCATTTGTGCAAAAGTGATTATTTCCTTCCTCAATCTAGAGTTTGCGGTGGGTGGAAGTTATTTTTCTAAGAATTTCTCAGCCAAATCATTCCATGTTGCGATGGAATTTGCTGGTGCTGATTTAGCCATACTTTTGCCGCATCTCTTAACGAATAAGGAAATAGGATAACTTGTAATTGCTCATGCGTTACTCCTTGAATAATAAATTTATTACAAATATCCAAGAATGACTTTAGATGAGAGTGAGGGTCTTCTGTTGGGCTTCCTCTGAACAATCCTGCAACTGTCAGCATTTGAAACATAACAGGTTTTAATTCAAACCTTTCTGTTTCTAGAGTGGGTTGAACTATCCCTGGATTAAAATTACAATTTGCAGGGGCTGCATAGTCTATAATCCCTCTGGCCCTGTCATCGACCAATTGGATGGGATTTACTAGTCTGTTTGGTTGGTTAGGTGCTGCCATTTCTCCTGATTGTCTTCGAGCTCTTCCATTTCGTCTTCTTCTATGATATGTTCTATCAATTTCAGGGTCAACTTCGAAATCGATTTGTCGAGCAGCACGCATACAACCTCTTGTCACCTGGAGAAAAAGTACTCAACAGGGAACACAGAAAATAATATCAAACGGAGGGTCAGATCAAAAAATTATTACAAATTTGTTGCCTTTCGTCGACAATGGCGCCAAAAACTTGGTCGGTCGTCAATATGCTTAATAGATTAATAAATATTTGTCATAGATATTTATCAATCCAAGTATAAATTGACAAGATCAAGTAATACCTGGTGAGTCCAGGGTCGAATCCATAGGGAAAGGTTGCTTGCAAAAATAATATTTATTGATCTAAACTCGAAAACGTGTGATATTATTTAAAAGAATAAATAAGAGAGTTGGTATACTTTGAAAAACAAGATTTATAGGAAGTGAACATGCAACAAGAGTGAAAGGAAAAATAATAAGGAGAACAGTATCAAGGTTGTTGCGGTTGCAACCTCATGCGTTCATAAGAACCTTGTAGCGCATACTTTGGTTAATTGATCCATTAATTCCTAAGTGAGAAAAAATCATAAGTTTCCCTTCCGGTACTCCTTTTGCGTTTGGCATAAAACTATCAATTGGTTATTTGGCTAGTTCATGTGTTAGGCGTAGTTCTCTAAAACTTACAAGGGACTGCGTTAATCACAACGCAGTCTAAGCTCATGCATGCACTATCTTTTAGCGGTAGTGTTTTAATGCTACCAAGACTACATGTTATGCGCTAACTTGCTCTACTTAGAGATGTCCGCATGCGTTACCTTTCAGGGATTTAGCATACTGTTATCGCATCCGGCTGGCCAAGTGGGAGTTAGTAATAAAAGTAGTATCGCAACTAAGTAGAAGGCAATTAATGTTTCATTTAAATCAAAATAGGCGCTTACAAGATATACTTATCACCGCATGAGGTGCTTGCGCTAAGCCTTGAAGAAGAAATTAGCTCATGCTAGCAAAACAAGACATCATGAAATAGAACATTACAAATGCAAGTTTGCTCCTAATCACAGCTCTCTGTGATTTCTCTTTCGCCTTGGTCATCCCTCTCCTCTCTTGATCGAACAAAAATATGACCCATGCTTCCTTTGAGTATGTGGCTTCTATTTATAGGCGAGGGAAGCTAACTTCTCCAAGTAATTTGCTAATGGCCACTTGCAACTTTTTAGCTTCTTTTCAGTCCACTTGTGTTAGTTACATCAGATGTGTCAGTGTTGTCTTTTCATCCATCTTATCTGTCTCGTGATCATCTTGGGATGTGTGCCTGCGCTGAGAAGGAACTAAGAAAATAACTGAATTAGTTGCGTTAGTGCCTTATATTTTATAATTTCTCACCGCACACATGAATATAGCCTACCGCATAAAATCATTTCATTTTCCATTCTTTTTGCACTGAATCAACGCAACATTGTTTCTGTTGGCCTTGTTTTAGCTTAAGTTTAAAGGATTAATAACTTGCTTTTTGGAAGTTATCAGCAAGCTCGTCCCATGTGCTGATACTGCCCGTCTCGACTAATTCGAGCTAATCTTTAGCCTTCTCTTGAAGAGAAAATGGGAATAACCTCAATCTTATCGCCTCGGCCGAAACTTCATCTTTACCGTCTCGCATATCTCCAAGAATGATCGCAGATGCAAATGTTGATCCTCCAAAGGGTGTCCTTTAAAAGAATTGTCTCGCGCCATCTGGATCAGTCCTGTCTTTAACTCCAAATTATTTGCTTGAATCGAGGCGTAAACGATTCCTTAATTCTCGATTGGGAGGATTGGTTGTTGATAACTGCCCAAAAGGTAGTTATTTAGGCCTCATTTATATAAGGATTTGTGTGTCTTTAATGCTTAATAGGGTTGATTTTAGAGAGATATTACATGTTTTAACCCATTTGGAAGAATGGAAGCTTTGGAAATCATTTTCTGCAGAATCTGTTGCTGAGCGGCTGGAGGGAGCAAAGTCTGTGCTGCAGCAAAACTGGGAGCAGAACTGCCACGTCACAGCTCGTTAGCCAACTTCATGAACCGACTTCTGTTGAGCTATTTTCGGGATAAAAGAGCAAGGAGAGGCCTACACGTGTCCAAGTTGACCTAATTCAAGCCTCCTATCCTTCTATCAAAGGAAGTAGCCGTCCAAGTCAAAAGCATTCCAACTTTCCTTGGAAGTCGAGTAGTATAGAGAGACTAGAGATTACCAAGAACACCATCATTCGCACGCTGACTAAGGAGATTATTATTTTCTTATTTGTCTTGTGATTATGGACGTGCCTGCTCAGATTGTAATTCATGTTTTCATGTTTATTATGAACTAAGTAGCTTAAGGTGTTGGTTAGGAACATGTAGTTGTCGCACTTAAACTTTAGTAATATATTGATTATTGCATCTTGGTTAATTGTTGTGCCTATTTACATTTCATGCCCGCCTGGCCAGCCGGTGTGAATATCTCTCTCTAGTTTCAGGGATGATTTAGAGAGTGTGTGGCAATTATCCACACTACGATCAAAGTGTATTGGTGAACGCAAGTGACTGAGCTAGGGATAGCCAGTTGCCTAATGCTTGATCGGTCGCACTTCATTGGGGTTGAAACACATTCCAAAAGATCCAGAGTTCCGGGAGGAATCCGCTAATAATACTGCGAGAGTTGCATGATCAATAATATTGCTAGAGCATCTTTTTAAACAACTACTAAGCCTAACCAACGCCTGTCTTTAATCTGTCTGTCTATTTGTTTATTCTTTGTTCTGTCTTTTACTTTGCTCCAGCATAATTCTTATAAAATCAAATCATTTTTACCATCTTTGAAACCATTAGAAAGTTACACAAAATAGATAAAGTGGAGACTAATTCAGACCCTGGATTGATAATATTACTTGCTGCAGACTGTGTATGCTTGCACAGGAATTCTAGAGTCTTTTTAGGTCATATTTTACTCACTCTAGGAGCCCAACAAGTTTTTGGCGCCGTTGTCGGGGACTTGAATAAGTTTTTATCTGATTTGTTTTGTGTATGTGTTTTAGTGGTTTGGTGCTAGAACTTTTTTATTGTTTCTTTTGTTTTTGCAGGTGTCAGCTAGGTGCATGAGCGATCCGCCTGGGGTAAGGTTCGAGCTTGATCCAGAAATCGAGAGGACATTCAGGATCAGAAGAAGAGAGCAGCATAGGAACCAGAACCAGATGGAGAACGTGTCGCGCCTTCCGGAAGGTCCTGAAGGTCCAGCAGACCCCCAGAATCGTTTGCTGCAGCAAAACCCGCTATTTGAACAAAATGAGCAGCAAAATAATGAGGCTGAGAATCCTATCTTGATAGCGAACGATAGGACCAGAGCCATTCGAGCGTATGTTGTCCACATGTTTAATGAGTTGAATCCAGGGATTGCACGTCCCCAAATTCAAGCGGCGAATTTTGAAATGAAACTGGTAATGTTTCAGATGTTGCAAACCGTGGGACAATTCCATGGTTTGTCATCTGAAGACTCTCATTTACATCTTAAGTCTTTTCTAGGAGTTAGTGATTCTTTTGTAATTCAAGGAGTGCCTAGAGTTGCTCTTAAATTAACTTTGTTCCCGTATTCTCTTAGAGATGGAGCAAAGTCATGGTTGAATTCTTTTGCTCCAGGATCAATTAGGACATGGGATGAGTTAGCTGAAAAAATTTTGAGTAAATATTTCCCACCTAATAGAAATGCTAAATTAAGGAGTGAAATAGTAGGGTTTAGGCAACATAAGGATGAGACTTTCAGTGAGGCTTGGGAAAGGTTTAAGGAGCTTTTGCGAAAGTGTTCCCACCATGGTTTACCTCATTGTATTCAAATGGAAACATTTTATAATGGTTTAAATGGAGTAACCCAAGGTATGGTCGATGCTTCGGTTGGAGGGGCCCTTTTGGCAAAGACTTTTGATGAAGCTTATGAAATTTTAGAAAGAATATCGATTAATAGTTGTCAGTGGTCGGATGTTAGAGGCACAAATAAAAAGGTTAAGAGTGTATTAGAGGTTGATGGTGTGTCCACCATTAGGGCTGATCTTGCTATGATTGCTAATGCTCTTAAGAACGTGAGAGTGATTAGTCATCAGCAGCCACCAGCTATGGAGCCTGCTGCAGTGGTGAACCAAGTTGCAGAAGAAGCATTTGTCTATTGTGGTGAAAATCACAACTACGAGTTTTTCCCCAGCAATCCAGCTTCTGTGTTTTTTGTAGGTAATCAGGGGAATAACCCTTACTCTAACTTTTATAATCCAGGTTGGCGCAACCACCCCAACTTCTCATGGGGAGGACAAGGAAGTAATGTGCAAGCACAACAAAATGTGAACCAGCCGGGATTTGCTAAAGCGCAGGTATTGCCCCAGCAAAATAAGCAGGCTTTGCCCCAGCAAAATTCGAGAAGTTCTCTCGAGGTGATGATGAAAGAATTTATGGCTACAGATGCCGCAATTCAAAGTAATCAAGCTTCGATGAGAGCCCGGGAGTTGCAAGTGGGTCAGCTAGCTAATGAGCTGAAAGCAAGGCCTCAAGGGAAACTTCCCTCGGATACTGAACACCCTCGAAGGGAAGGTAAGGAGCAGGTAAAAGCGGTAACTCTTAGGAGTGGTAGTGCTATTCTTACTAAGGAGTGTAGTACTATTCTTAAGAATGGGCTACCACCCAAGGCTAAGGATCCGGGATCATTTACTATACCTGTATCTATAGGTGGAAAAGAGTTAGGTAGAGAACTCTGTGATTTAGGTGCAAGCATTAACCTTATGCCTCTTTCGGTCTATCAAAAGTTAGCTATTGGTGAAGCTAGGCCTACCACAGTCACACTCCAACTAGCTAATAGGTCTATCACATATCCAGAGGGTAAAATTGAGGATGTCTTAGTAAAAATGGATAAATTCATATTTCCTGTTGATTTTATTATTTTAGACTACGAGGCTGATAAAGATGTCCCAATTATTCTAGGACGTCCATTTTTGGCTACTGGTAGTGCGTTAATTGATGTTCAAAAAGGGGAATTAACAACGAGAGTCTGTAATGAGGAAGTGAAATTTAATGTGTTTAAAGCCATGAAGTATCCAGACGAAATAGAGGATTGCTCTTTCATTAGGATTCTGGAGAGCACAGTTATTGAGACAGCAATACAGGATTCGGCTAGTAAGCATTCGGAAGAGCATGGAGAGGTTAGTGTAGAGGATTTGCAAGTTTGTTTGTTAGAAAGAAAAAATGAAAAAGAGTTGTTTAGGTGTGAAGATGTTTTTGAGTCTTTAGATTTAGATCAAAGGAAAGCTCCTCCTATTAAGCCATCCCTGATTGAGGCACCTACTTTGGATTTGAAGCCCTTGCCGGATCATCTAAAGTATATGTATCTTGGGGAAGGCGAGACGTTGCCCATTATTGTTGCGACAGATTTAATGCCAGAGCATGAGGAGGCCTTAATAAGATTGCTGCAGCAATACCGCAAGGCTATAGGTTGGACGTTGGCTAACATTCAGGGAGTTAGCCCATCTTTTTGTATGCAAAAAATTACTCTAGAGGAGTGATCCTTTAGGAGTGTTGAGCAACAAAGAAGGCTTAACCCTGCAATGAAAGAGGTTGTTAAAAAGGAGGTGATTAAATGGTTGGATGCTGGGATCATTTATCCAATTGCCGATAGCAATTGGGTGAGCCCTATCCAATGTGTTCCTAAAAAAGGAGGTGTCACTGTGGCAAGTAATAAAGACAATGAGTTGATTCCAACCAGGACCGTAACTAGCTGGAGGGTTTGTATGGACTACAGGAGGCTTAATAAGGCCACCCGTAAGGACCATTTCCCTCTACCATTTATTGACCAGATGTTGGATAGATTGGCTGGTCAGGCCTACTACTGTTTCTTAGATGGTTACTCTGGGTACAACCAGATTACTATTGCTCCTGAGGATCAGGAGAAAACCACTTTCACCTGCCCTTATGGGACGTTTGCTTTTAGGCGAATGCCTTTTGGCCTTTGCAATGCTCCAGCAATATTTTCAGCGGTGTATGTTAGCAATTTTTTCTGATATGATTGAGTCCACTGTTGAGGTATTTATGGACGATTTTTAAGTTTTTGGAGGGTCTTTTCAGAATTGTTTAGATAATTTAGGCAAGGTGTTAAAGAGATGTGAGGATACCCATCTAGTTCTTAGTTGGGAAAAATGTCACTTCATGGTGAGGGAAGGCATAGTGTTAGGTCATAGGATTTCTAAGAATGGTCTAGAAGTTGATAGAGCAAAAATAGAGGTGATTGAAAGACTAGAACCACCGAATTCAGTGAAGGGAATTCGGAGTTTTTTAGGACATGCTGGATTTTATAGGAGGTTCATAAAGGATTTTTCCAAAATCAGTAAACCTCTGTGTAACTTATTGTGTACTGATCATGTTTTTGACTTTAATGCAGATTGTAGGAAGGCTTTTGAGACATTAAAAGCTGCTTTAGTCTCTGCACCTATTCTTTGTGCACCTAATTGGAATTTACCATTTGAGGTAATGTGTGATGCGAGTGATGCTGCAGTAGGTGCTATGCTGGGGCAAAAGCAGGGCAAATTTATCCATCCTATATATTATGCAAGCAGGGTTTTAAATGAGGTACAAGTCAACTACACAACTACTGAAAAGGAGTTGTTAGTTGTGGTGTTTGCTTTTGAGAAATTCTGGCCATATTTGGTTGGATCCAAAGTCACGGTGTTCACGGATCATGCAGCAATAAGGTATTTAATGACTAAGAAAGATGCAAAGCCTAGACTAATTTGTTGGGTTTTATTATTGCAGGAGTTCGACTTGGAGATAAAGGACAAGAAGGGATCAGAGAAGGTTATTGTAGATCACTTATCTCGTCTTGATCCATCATCATCTTTGTTGGAGCAATATGCCATTTCAGATTCTTTTCCAGACGAACAACTTTTTGCTTTTGAGGTAAAGGTAGTCAGGGATGTCCCTTGGTATGCTGATATTGCCAACTTTTTGGTAAAGGGAGTCACTCCTATTGACATGGACTGGAGGTAGAAGAAAAAATTTAAGCAAGATGCAAAATTTTTCTATTGGGATGAGCCATTTATGTATAAGCAATGCTCTGACGGTATTATTCGTTGGTATGTTTCAGGTGCTGTAGCAAAGGAAATCCTGGAGCAATGTCACTCTTCGCCGTTTGGAGGTCATTTTAGCGGTCAGAGGTCAGCTATGAGGATTTTGCATTGTGGATTTTTCTAGCCTACCTTATTCAAGGATGCCCATTGGTTTTACAAGCAATATGATGCTTGCCAAAGGAGAGGAAACTTGGGGCCTAGAGATGAAATGCCTCTTACTTATATTTTAGAAGTTGAATTATTCGATGTATGGGGTATTGATTTTATGGGGCCATTTCCCCTTCTAATGGCAATGTTTTTATCTTATTGGCAGTTGATTGCATGTCCAAGTGGGTGGAAGCCATTGCATGCCATCAGAGTGATGCCAAGACAGTTGCAAGGTTTCTTCAATCGCACATCTTTGTGCGGTTTGGGACACCTAGAGCTCTAGTGAGTGATGAGGGTACACGTTTTGTTAATAATATCTTAACTAAGCTGTTAGCTAAGTATGGGATTAAGCATAGGATAGATACTCCTTATCACCCACAAGCAAATGGTCAAGTTGAAATTAGTAATAGGGAAATTAAATTGATTCTAGAGAAAGTAGTTCATCCATCGAGGAAGGATTGGTCTTTTAGGTTGGATGAGGCTCTTTGGGCTTATAGGACAACCTATAAGACTCCTCTAGGTATGTCTCCCTATAGGTTAGTATATGGGAAAGCTTGTCATCTACCATTAGAGCTAGAGCATAAAACGTTTTGGGCTTTGAAAAAGTTAAATTTTGATCTGAGTCTTGCAGGAGCAATCAGAATGCTGCAGCTTAATGAATTGGAGGAATTTCGCCAATTTTCTTATGAGAATGCGAAAATGTATAAAGAAAAGACTAAGCTGTGGCATGACAAGAAAATAAAATCTAAAGAGTTTGTCAAAGGACAGAAAGTCTTGCTTTATAATTCTAGATTAAAATTATTTCCTGGGAAGCTAAAATCTAAATGGTCTGGACCGTTCACTGTGATTGAAGTTTTTCCCCATGGAGCAATTACTTTGCAGGATGAAAAAGATGGGAGAGTGTTCAAGGTGAATGGACAACGTGTGAAACATTATTGGGGTGAGGAGTTTCAGTCGAGATATCCTTCCCTAAGGTTGGTTGATGATTGAGAGAGCAAGATTTTTGCGGGAGCATTTCACAGAGCAAAAATTTTGAGCTCCCAGTGTTTGTATTGGTTATATTTCGCTAATTTGTTTTTAATTTCGAATAGGTTAGATTTGATTTTGCGAGGTTTATTAGATTTTATCTTTAAATATTTGTTTAGATTTTATATATTTCGTTTCGAATTTGATTTGATTTTAGGATTATTTATTTGGATTATATTTGAATTATCTTTGAATTAATTAGATTTCATTAGATTAGATCTAGATTTTATTTTCAGTTATTTTAATTCTGTTTAGTTTAAATTAATAAAAGATTTTCTCTAAATTAATTTGGTGTCAAGAAGGATTAAATTTGATTTGATTTGATTGGTTATTTTTAAATTATGAAGATTTGATTTTCCTGGTTTTAAATTTGAATTCCGTATCCAAGATTCTTCAGGTTCAGCAAGTTGTTGCGGCAAAGTTATGGCTGGAGCAAAATCATCTGAATCAGAAGGGATTTCGTTGAAAATTTATTATTTTAACCGTTGGGATTTTCTTTAAATTTTCGCATGTAAATTTGCATGCGTCATTTGATGAGGCCACGTGTCCCACAGAGATCATCCGACGGTCTGGTTAGTTGACAGCGCATAATGATTTACCATGGGCGATTAAAATTCACCACTTTACCGTTGATGGTTTAAATTAAACGGTAATATAATTTAATGGGAGCAAATCTTTTCGGTTAAGATTTCAAATTGCTGGAGCCCTATTTATTAACAGCCTCTGGTAGGTAAGTTTCACTTCGTCTTTTTGTTTCAATCTTGCCATCTGCATTCTTTCTTTTCCTATTTCATTCTCTGTAAAACCCTTTAAACCTTCAATGGCCAAAACGAGAGCGAGAAAAGAGAGGGATAATGAGGAATAAGAGATACCAGTTACTCCCGAGGTTCAGAAAGCGAAAACGAAAAAGAAGAGGACGCCGGAGGAAAAATAAGCGAAGAGAAGGAGAAGGCAGCAAAGGGTTGCGGATCAAGAAGAGGTCCAGGAGGCAGCAGATGAGGTTGCTGCCACAGTAGTGGAAGAAGACCCAAGAGAGCCAGAAGAACAAAACCTAGAACAAGCTGAGCAGGGAGTTGCGAATATAGAGGAAGTTCGGGTGGAGGATCAAGAAAGTGCGCAGACAGAGGTTGCGACTGAGAATGAGCCAGTTTAAGAGGCTCGAGTGGAGTTGATCATGCCGGAGGTACCTAAGCGCCGCCGCATTAAGCGAAAAGCCGGTCGTATTCAGGTAGTTCGAACTGATACCCCCTCGCCCCCAACTACTAACTTTGAAAAAGATAATACAGAGAGAGGGGAACAAGAGAAGAAGGAAGCTGAAGAGAAGACGAGAGAAGAAGAAGCAAAAAGGGTTGAGGAAGAGATTCTGCCCAAGCAAAGAGAAGACAAGGGCAAAGGGATTGTTGAGGCATCGGGTGAGGCTTATGAGATTGAGGAACAAAGAATACCTTTTATTCGCTTCGTCAACAGCCTTGCTCGAGCAAAATATCAGGAGATGCTGAAACGGGACTTCTTGCTCGAACGAGGGTTTGGCAGTGATTTGCCCAGATTCTTAGAGTCTCGAATAGCGAACCTTGGGTGGAGGCAGTTTTGTGCGAAACCAGAACCTGTCAATTTCAACATTGTTCGGGAATTTTACGCTAATCTTGACGTTAAGGATGACTTTGAGGTTATAGTTCGAGGAGTGCCTGTACAGTGGAGCCTAGAAGCCATTAATGATTTGTTTAATCTCCAGGATTTTCCGCATGCAGTTTTTAATGAGATGATGGTTGCACCATCTAGCAACCAATTAAGTGCGGCTGTCCGAGAGGTTGGCATTGAGGGTGCTCAATGGAGGGTGTCGCAGACGCGGAAGCACACGTTTCAAGCTGCTTATTTGAAGAGTGAAGCCAACACTTGGATGGGTTTCATTAGGCTACGCTTACTGCCGACAACTCACGACTCCACAGTATCTCGGGACAGGGTATTGCTTGCCTTTGCCATTCTTCACTCGATGAGTATTGATGTAGGAAAAATAATTTCTTCTGAGATTGTTGATTGCTGGAAAAAGAAGGTGGGGAAGTTGTTCTTCCCAAATACAATTACTATGCTGTGTAGAAACGTAGGGGTTCCAGTGGATGAGAATGATGTAATTTTATTTGATAAGGGGATCATTGATACGCCCAATTTGGCGTGGCTCCAGCGTACGCAGGAGATACGACAAGGAGGGCTAATCTACGGCATGAATATGATTCTAGAACAACTGGCACTGTTGGCCTATAGGCAGGAGTTTGCTAAAAGGCAAACTTTAACCTTCTGGACCTATGTTAAGAATCGTGATGTTGGTTTGAAGAGGGCGCTACAGGAGAATTTTTCAAAGCCATATCCAACCCTCCCTTCATTCCCCGAAGACTTACTGAACCCTTGGATTCCACCGTCGCCTGCTGAGAAGGAAGATAAAGAGGAAGATTTAGGTCAGGAAGATTGAAGGAGGATTTGAGTGCGCAATATTTTTTTATGACATATTTTGTTTGCTGGCGCATTCCTGACCACATCTTCTTATATAATTGCTTGTCTGTTTCTTTTTAATTTTTCTGATGCTAAAAAATATCTGCTTTGTAATGTTTTTCTTAATGTTTTTAATGAAATTTCTAGATGTTTCCATTCCATGAGCACTGACTAACTCTAACTTAACTATTTTCTTCTGAATTTTTGAAGCTTGGACTGATTTCGCTTAATTAGATCGAGGTATTCTGATCTCCAGAAACCTTTTTGCTTGAGCATTTCTTCTAGCCTTGACTGTTGCTGCGACAAAGAAGATTTTGGAGGTAGTATTGACTTTTATGATCCACTTTAAGCTTAGTTCTAGTCCCACGGTTAGTTTAAAATTCAGATAGAAAAATTTACGTTTGGGGGTATAATTGCAATAGTTCTAGTCCCACGGTTAGTTTAAAATTCAGATAGAAAAATTTACGTTTGGGGGTATAATTGCAATAATTAATGATTCATTGGGGACAATGAATAATTTAAGTTTGGGGGACTTTTTGCTACTCTAATTATTTTGCTCGAGCATTCCTCTCCTTCAAGTAAAAATTTGTTAGGTTATTGAGTAACCGGGGACATTTGTGATACCCACAGTTTGTCTTCGCGTCAAAAGATGACCTAGGAAATAAGGAAAATGAAAAATTATTTGCTGAAAAAAAAAACGATTGTTGAAAATTTTGCTGAGAAAAAATTGATGGAGCAAAAGTTTTGAAGGATGAATGATGATCCAGCAGTTTTCCTGTCTCCCAGAACTTAGGTGAGCTTCATCATAAAATGTTGCCATTCTGAGGGGCAAGAGATGGAATAACTAAGGATTTTTTAGCTTATAAAGAGTATTGAGCCTAATTGGTGATAAGTTTGAGGCAAAGGTATACTGCACCATAAAGTGGGTCATCCCATGCTTAAGAGCTTATGACTGTAGGGCTGCTTAAAGTCTGAAAAACAAGAATATAAACCCATTGAAAATGTGTGATCTAATGTGTCTGATAATAGAGCTAAGCTGTGGTAAGTTCTTAGAATTGAGTTAAAAGTGGTGATTATTTGTCCATGCCGAAGGAATCATTTTGCTGCAGCAAAGCTCGGTTTTGTAGATTGCTCAGGTAAAGGTTAAAGGCAGTATTGGATTGTCTGATTTGATTAAGCTAATTCTTTGTCTGGTGTTTTAAACTCTTAAGGAAAGGTAAAGTTAGTATTGCTCTGGGCGCGCAATAGTTCAAGTTTGGGGGTGTGATAACTGCCCAAAAGGTAGTTATTTAGACCTCATTTATATAAGGATTTGTGTGTCTTTAATGCTTAATAGGGTTGGTTTTAGAGAGATATTACATGTTTTAACCCATTTGGAAGAATGGAAGCTTTGGAAATCATTTTGTGCAGAATCTGTTGCTGAGCGACTGGAGGGAGCAAAGTCTGTGCTGCAGCAAAACGGGGAGCAGAACTTCCACGTCACAACTCGTTAGCCAACTTCATGAACCGACTTCTGTTGAGCTATTTTCGGGATAAAAGAGCAAGGAGGCCCTACACGTGTCCAAGTTGACGTAATTCAAGCCTCTTATCCTTCTATAAAAGGAAGTAGCCGTCCAAGTCAAAAGCATTCCAACTTTCCTTGGAAGTCGAGTAGTATAGAGAGATTAGAGATTACCAAGAACACCATCATTCGCACGCTGACTAAGGAGATTATTATTTTCTTATTTGTCTTGTGATTATGGACGTGCCTACTCAGATTGTAATTCATGTTTTCATGTTTATTATGAACTAAGTAGCTTAAGGTGTTGGTTAGGAACATGTAGTTTTTGCGCTTAAACTTTAGTAATATATTGATTATTGCATCTTGGTTAATTGTTGTGCCTATTTACATTTTATGCCCGCCTGGCCAGCTGATGTGAATATCTCTCTCTAGTTTCAGGGATGATTTAGATAGTGTGTGGCAATTATCCATACTACCATCATTGTGTATTGGTGAACGCCAGTGACTGAGCTAGGGATAGCAAGTTGCCTAGTGCTTGATCGGTCGCACTTAATTGGGGTTGAAACAGATTCCAAAAGATCCAGAGTTTCGGGAGGAATCCGCTAATAATACTGCGAGAGTTGCATGATCAATAATATTGCTAGAGCATCTTTTTAAACAACTACTAAGCCTAACCAGCGCCTGTCTTTAATCTGTCTGTCTATTTGTTTATTCTTTGTTCTGTCTTTTACTTTGCTCCAACATAATTCTTATAAAATCAAATCATTTTTACCATCTTTGAAACCATTAGAAAGTTACACAAAATAGATAAAGTGGAGACTAATTCAGACCCTGGATTGATAATATTACTTGCTACATACTGTGTATACTTGCACAGGAATTCTAGAGTCTTTTTAGATCATATTTTACTCACTCTAGGAGCCCAACAGCTGTAAAAAGTCTCTGATTGCCTTGGGAGCTTCTTCTTGTTGGTGGGTCATTGCTTCCACCAATCTTTTATCTCTACGAAGGGCTCTAATTGTCCTGTTAATTTCAAGATCTAGAGGAAAAATTTAACCACCTTATCTCTTCGCATGCAACACTCCCAAACAATTCAAGAGAAAACAAAAAATAAAAATAAAATAACAAAAATAAAATATTCACAAACAAAAATATTCACAACCTAAATTACTATTTATCCCTTTCTTTTTTATGTCAAGAAAAAAATTATCTTGCTTAAAAATCAAACTTCCCTGACAACGGCGCCAAAAACTTGTTGCCAACACCGCAAATGCACGGGCCACAAGTAATATAAAACGGAAATATTCTGAGTATCGAATCCACAGGGAGGCGAAACGATAATTAAGCAAAACAGAAATTTCTTGAACACTAAAAATACTTGGGGGAAATAGTATTTAGGAACCAAACCATGAAATAAAAATGAATTTAAAATTAAAGCAATTAAAGATTAAAAATTGATCAATCAAGGAAATAATAAAATATGGAGAAAGAGTTTTGAGTGAGAAGCAGGATCTTGAAAATCAATTAATAGCTAAATAATTATTACAATTATCCTATCTCGTTGCCCAACTAATTATAATCCTAGAATCTCCGTTAGTCACATAGGTTCTCCTGTCGGTTTCCCCTAATTATAATTAATCCATTTTAACAACCTAAGTGTCCTTAGCGCCATTAAAATTCGTTAATTATTACGCTCTGATTCATTTTAGGAACCTAAGTTTAATCAACTAATCTCGTTGTCACGACGGGCAATTAAACTAGTTGCATGGATTATGATCTATCCTAATTTCTCTCCGTTGAGTTTCCATTAAGAATCAGATAAATATACAATTGACCAGATTGCATACAGCATTACGAGCATCCATACAAATAATTAGTAAAAGAGGGCAAGAGATAGACAATTATAATAACATTTAACTATATATTTTCATTTCAAGCCCCCAAATTGGGGTTTAGCTATACATGGCTAAAATATCCACAAGATATACAATGAAAAGCATAATATTGAGCAAAATAAGAGAAAAGGAAATGATCGTCGAAGATCCCGTCGCTAGAGCTTGGAGTCCCTCCGAGCACGCCTTGAGCCTCCTAGAGTGCTCCTAAAAGCTCCCCAAAATTTTCCCACTACTAAAACTCTCAAAAGGCTAAAAAGCCTTGAGAGATTGTTCAAAAAGAGCCAAGGAAGGAAAGGAAGGAAAGGATTGATGGAATGATTGATGAGAAAAATGGGCACCAAGGAAGGCTATTTATAGGCCTGGATTTGGGGTAGCGTCGCGACGCTATCGCCATAGCGTCGCGACTGATAAGGGTAAAAAATATACCTATTTTACACTTATATTTAGCTCATTTCTTGGTTAAATATTGTATGTTGTGATCAATTTACTGTTCCCGAGCTCAAAATATGCTTAATTTGATAAGTTAGGGTGTTGAGAATCACTTTTGTTAAATTTAACTCATTCGTGCTTAAAAAGACTTGATTTTAAGTGAATTTGACTTAGTTTGCTGCTATGTAGAAAAACATAGGAAAAGCTGAAATTCCCCAGAAATGCGATCGTAGGTCGTTGTTGACGAGTCTTCTTCGCACCTAACTGGCTGTTTTGACCTCGAAACTGACTGGGCAACCTTCCAGCACCTATTTCGCAGCTCCTCAACCATCTTCTTCAGTATGTAAGCTCGAGATTCGAAGTCGAATCCAAGCATAACTCACTTGGAAGAAAAGGGTCGTGATAGAGCCCTGGCTCGACGCCAATGAGTAGGGATGCCCGAGGTCCTTCTTAGATGACCAAATTCTAACCTGAGTTAGACATCAAACCTTGTGGTTTGTAGAGAGTTTCACCCATTCCCACTTGTAAAAGCGAGAAAGTGGAGTGTCTTAGCGAACTCTAGAAGGATTGAGTAAATAGAAAACCCATAATATTTAGCTATCTCTTTTATTTCCAGCTCTTGAATCTTTTCATTATTTTGTATTCTTTACATTATTATCTCAATGAAAATGTGTTCATTTTCTTTTTATCCCATCATGAGTAGCTAAATCCCGTTGAGGGGTTCAATGTGGTGAATTCCCTTAGGGTTTAGTGGCTTGAAAGTGTTTTATTTGCTTAAGTTGTGTTTGATGCATGTCATTCTTTATTGATTATCACTCTAACCTTGTTGAGTTTAATTTGATCACTTAGACTTTGCATGCTATGTGAGTTTGATCTTGAAAGGGACAAGTGATATCGATTCTCATAAAGGTGATATGGGAGAAAAAGCTCGAAAGAGATTGTTCGGCGGTATAGGGCAAGCTTCCTAAGGCACCCTGTATCGACTATAGGGTTATAGGTTGCATTCGTGAATTATCTATGTTAGAGTCGAGTTACACAAACGTGCATAACGGTACTCGCTTAGCCTTCTAACGGTTCTTGGGAACAAGGGCCAAATAGGAGTTAAATATGACCCAATGCATTGAGTGCGCTAAAGTTAAATATTGCATGAGTATGGTTGTTACCTTAGGGATGAATCCATGTTGAATACCTCGTTTGTTTATTATTGTTATTCTTTATTATTTACTTGCTTATTTTATTTTTCTTTTCAAAATCCAATCAATCAACTTATTTTATTTGGTTACCTTTACAAAAGCAATCATTTGAGCAGTTTCTTATTCAAATTTGAATTTCCAATTTAGTCCTCGTGGGATCGATACCCTTGGAGTACTTCTAGGGTTTTTTATTACTACGTGTGACAGTGTATACTTGCACTTAAGTGTTAGCTGAATTATTCTTTACTATTATTATTCATCTTATCTCACATTCCATTCATTCAGTTGACGACGCACCAGCGACGCTGTGACGTCACGCGACTCGTCCTCCAAGAAATGGGACCGCGTTGCGATGCTATCCCCACAGTGTCTCGACGTTATGCGGATTCCAGAACTTCCCACGCGGATTTGGGCTTGAATCTTGGGCCAACTTCTTTCTTTTTGGATTTTTCTCTTGGATGGTTGACTTTTGGGCTCCCCTTTAACCCATGGATGGATATTTGGGTTGGATTGCTCATTTCTGGGCATTTTTCCTCCAAAAATCCATAAAATGCACCTAAAGACAAAATAGGAAATTAATTTAGATTTCTTCAATAAAAACACAATTAAAGCGCCCAAAAGCTTAATAATTGAGGACTAAAATAACGACATTTCTGCCCGCTATCAATCCTCAAGACAACAAGGTAATTGTTTCGACCAATGCCACATTCCTTGAAGAAGATCATATGAAAAATTATCAAACACGCAGCAAACTAATACTTAAAGAAATTTTCGGGGAAGTTACAAACAAACAAACAAAGGTTGTTAGCGAAGCTGGTCCTTCGAAACCATCTCAGGATATAAGTATGCCTCGTCGTAGTGGGAGGGTTATAATTCAACCTGACCGGTACATGGGTTTAACTGAAACTCAATTCATCATACCTGATGATGAAGTAGAGGATCCATTGTCTTATAGACAAGCAATGGGAGATAAGGATAAGGAGCAGTGGGTCAAAGTCATGAACCTTGGGATAGAATCTATTTATTTTAACTCAGTCTGGGAATTTGTAGATCAACCTGGTGATGTACAACCTATCAGTTGCAAGTGGATCTATAAGAGAAAACGAGACCAAACTGACAAGGTACAAACCTTCAAAGCCCGATTAGTGGCTAAAGGTTATAACCAAAGAGAAGGAATTGATTTTGATGAAACCTTCTCGCCAGTAGCGATGTTAAAATCAATAAGAATACTCCTTTCCTTTGTCGTTTTCTATAATTATGAAATTTGGAAAATGGATGTCAAGACTGCGTTTCTGAACGGGAATCTTGACGAGAGTATTTACATGGTCCAACCAGAAGGGTTCATAATCCAGGGAGAAGAACAAAAGGTTTGCAAGCTTAACAAATCCATCTATGGATTGAAACAAGCCTCAAGATCCTAGAATAAAAGATTTGACACTGTAATTAAATCTTATGGTTTTGAACAGAACGTAGATGAACCTTGTGTATATAAAAGGTGAAGGTGTACATATTACACATGCGGAAGCAATTGAAGATCGAAAGCACTTAAGACATTCAATTTTACTCTTAAAGCATGCATGTTCTAGAAAAGACAGAATAGAGAGTTTAGAAAACACCAACCTTTGTAGCTCACTTATGTTGAACTCCTTGTGGTGTTTGCCTCTCCTATGCTCCTTGGACAACCTCTAGAGTCTTCCCTACTATACTCCGGGCCAAGAACGACTTGTGGGAGTCTATATAAGATAGGGAATGGGAAGGGAATGCTTGAAGCATCAAGCAATGGAGAAGAATGAGAGATGAGAGAACTTTGAGTCCAAATTCCAGCAGCATAACATTAAGGAAATGGCTCTCATAACTTTGAATATGATTCAAGCTCCTTTTAAAGACATTCTCCATGCAAAGCCAAGCCTCAAGACACAAGACACATGGTATATTTGCAAGTTCAAGTGGATTCTAGGTGTACATCTCATAAGACATGCAACAATGCATGAGTGAGTTGTCTTTCCACTTTGAATGTTCATGCATAAGTGGATTTCCAACTAAATCCACCAAATAAAAATTGAAATCTAATTTCAAGCTTGCAATTTAATGTTCATTTCAATTCCAAATTGAATTTAACATTAGGTAATTGATTTTGAGGCATTACAAAATGATTTCTTATGATTAATCCAATTAATCATTCTAATCTTGTGCAATAAATCATATATGATTCCTAATACATATATATGTTATTCAAAACACTTTTAAATACTCCATCTCTCATTTTCTAATCTAATTCATAATTAAATTATTGTGTCAAACACAATTTACGATAATATCCTTTTTCCCGATTTTTGAACGATTCAAAGCTTCCTATCTTTTGTTCTAGGCTTAATTCCGATATGAGCTGGTAGGGGGACCTAATGGACCTATAGATCATGGGCTCCAACGATTTGAGGCTAACCGACTAATCTCATTATCCAAGCTAGCCAACATTCGTTAACTACCGAGACACTCCACTATAGCCCGATAGTTGCACTCCCCTCACTATAGATATATTTCCGTCCACTTGATTTAACCATGATTAGTAAGTCAATTCTTCACAGGTTGTTTGTAGCTATAGCTAGGTCAAAAAACCGTTTTACCCCTATAGTACTTCTAGTTCCTTAAGTCCCACTGATCCTCTAATGAACAATTGGTTTATGGTCCAACCAATAAACCGAGTCCCTCTCAGGCCAATGAGAGGGTGGGATCCCTTTGTTCAAGCCCCGGAGTCAGCACTTAAGGGAACAACCTCTCTACTATCCCTATTTTGGGTAGGAGTGAATTCCTTCTCGCACGACTATGTCCCCAGCTATCTACCCGTTCCTATCCCTGAAATGGGAGGCTTATTGAGTCAGCGATACTGAGCCACTCTCACCCATGTAGATCTAAGGATAAGCCCGAATAAACAGGAGTTCATAGTTAGCTCCGGATTAAGATCGAGTTACCTAGGTCATCACATGAAATAGTCAGTCTTGTCAGTAAACGGTGTTATAAAGCGAGAGTGACTTATTTCTTGGTCCTGGTCTTATGCAAACTCATTGCATAGGACGCCCCCACTCGCATGTCTCTATATGGACGATTTAGGATCACATCGTCTATACCATCTATAAAGTGGGTCGCGTCTCATAGTGTCCCCAGAATAAGGTACCCAACCCTATTCCTATACTATAAACCGTTTTGGCTATTACTCAAGCTTGATCCACTTTTATGTTTCTACATAAAGCTCAAGAGTTCATCCTATAGCCATGGATCTTAGTTTATTGGATTTGGGTAATTATATGTGCAATTTACTTTATTCAGTAATAACTTTACTGAATTAGTCTCGATAACGCCTTTATCGAATAAGTATAAAATTCGTTTATCATTCACTATCTACAAGTTTTAGGACACCTATCCCAACAAAAGGATCATTGACTCTACTGTAGTTTTCTTAATTCTATATGTTTATGACATCCTACTTATAGGAAATGAAGTGGGAGTATTGTTTGAAATTAAACAGTGGCTTGGAGCTCAACTCCAAATGAAGAATTTGGGAGAAGCTCAATATGTTTTGGAGATCCAAATAATTAGAGATCGAAAGAACAGATTACTAGCACTGTCTCAAGCATCTTATATCGATAAAATCCTGAATCGATATTTAATGTAGAATTCCAAAAGGGGATTGTTACCCTTTAGACATGGAATGCACCTATCAAAAGAACAAAGTTCAAAAATACCTCAAGAAGTTGAGGATGTGAAACGAATTCCTTACACATCAAAAGTCGGAAGTATTATGTATGCAATGTTATGCACACGTCCCGACATATGCTATGCAATAGGTGTAGTCAGTAGATATCAGTCAAATCCTGGTCAAGCACATTCGACTACCGTTAAGAATATTCTCAAATATATGAGGAGGACAAGAAACTATTCGTTAGTGTATGGATGTAAGGATTTGATCCTTACTGGATACAGTGACTCAGATTTTCAAACCGACATAAACTTTAAGAGATCTACATCGGGATCTATGTTCACTCTCAATGGAGGAGTAGTAGTGTGGAGAAGTATAAGACAATGATGTATTGTTGACTCCACAATGGAAGTGGAATATGTTGCAACCTGTGAAGCATCAAAAGAAGCAGTGTGGCTTGGAAAATTTCTAAATGAGTTAGAAGTTGTTCCTAACATGTGAGCCTGTCACACTCTATTGTGACAATAGTGGAGCAGTTGCGAATTCAAAGGAACCTCGAAGCCATAAACGAGGAAAGCACATTGAACACAAATACTATCTCATTCGGGAGATAGTACAGAGAGGAGACGTGATCGTCACCCAGATAGCCTCGGAGCAGAACATGGCTAATCCATTTACAAAACCCCTCTCGGCTAAAGTGTTTGAGAGACATCTCAAGAGTTTAGGACTACGAGTTTTTAGCATTTTATATATTGCTAAGTCACCTAACAATATTGTAATCTCACTTGAGTTATAGTCCAAGTGGGAGTTTGTTGGGGTTCATGTCCTAGAACTCAAGTTTTATTATCCTTTATATAAATAAAGATGTTATTCAGTGAGAAATGTTTATTAATATCTTTATAATCCAATAGAAACATCCATGGTTATAACATGAGATACTCGAACTATATCATAAATATGGGCAGGGATCAAGTTCGAGTATATAACCTAAATGGTCTATAGTAAATGAATAAGGTTGGGTACCTTGTTCTTCTAACATTATGGATGCGGCCTGCTTTGCTAAATAAAGCAAATGACATGATCCTGGTTCGTTCGTGTAATGACATGCGAGTAGGGGCATCCTGTGTAAAAGATGTTTACACAAGACTGGACCGAGAAATAAGTCACTCTTACTTTATAACGTCGTTTATTGTTAAGACTGATTATTTCATGCGATGACCTAGGTAACTCGATCTTAATCCTGAGCTTACTATGAACTCTAGTTCGTTTAAGGTTATCCTATGATCTGCATGGGTGAGAGTGGTAATAAAAGTATCATTCAATATTCCTACCATTTTGGGGATATCATTAGATGGATGGTTGGGGACGTAGTAAAGCGAAACAGAATTCACTCCTACCTCGAACTCAGTATTTTTGGTTAAATCTTTAATTCCCTAATGTGGGAATTTAATTACACCTTATTGAAAGGATTGGAATTCCCTAATTCCGTTAAAGCGAAAGTGTAATTGGGACCATTCGTAGTTAATTTTGTTTCCACCAAAATACCAATACATTGAAAAAATTTAGAAAACTATTCTAAATCAATTATTAAGGCTAAGCATACAACCCTATAACTAATTCTAAAAGGGAGAAGCAAACATATCGTCGTTGTCGTCTCTGAAATATCAAGAACGCCTTTCTTGATTTCATAGAGACCAAACGTCAACAATTGGGACACCACCAATTGATCTTCCCCGTAATGACTCTAAGATTAGGAACGTAGTTGTGGGGACTACCTAATCTTGAATGGGAAAAACTCTAGAGAGAAAATTCTCCCTAGAGTTCTTGTGTTGAGATAATATGAGAGGGAGGCTAGAGAGAATGCAAGAGTGCATTCTTGTGGCCTTATGTTGTAGCCCCTAAACCCTAGGTTTAGTGTTCAGTTTATAGGAGAAAGGTCGTGAATAAAATATTCATTTAAAATCAATTATTTCCATAACTGATTTAATCTTTTCCGTAATTAATCAATTCCATAACCAATCAATTCCATAATTGATTAATCTTTTCCATAAATGATTGATCACTTTCATAAGTGATTAAATCATTTCCATAAATGATTAATTACTTCCATAAGTGTTTAATCATTTCCATAATTGATTAATTTCTAATTAATTAATTCTTTAATTAATTAATCACCAATTAAATATCATATATTTAATTTCAGGCCTTCTATTAGTTAATTAATTAATTACCCAATTAACTATCATATGTTTAATTTCAGGCCTTCAATTAATTAATTCTATAATATGAATCAAATTCATATCAAAATTTGAACTCCTTCTAATAATCTTATATCCTATAAATTTAATATGAATCAAATTCATATCAATATTTGAACTTCTTCAAATATTTATTTCTCTCATAATAATAAAGTTTAATTTCAAATTAGACTTTATATTTTAACGTATCACTATACATTATATTAATTTGTATCTCATACAATTAACTAAATTCCCAATATGAATTTGAACTATTCAAATTCTCTCAAGATATAATTGTTCCTAATTACTCTTTACGAGCTAGCAGGGGAACCTAATGTACCTACAAATCAGAAGCTCCAATGATATGAGGTTAACTGATTAAACTTATTAATCAGGTTAACCCTAAACCTAACTAGTTAACGGTGTTATATCTAGTGGTTTACTATTTCATGGTCTGGTCTTATGCAAACTCATTGCATAGGATACCCCCGCTTGCATGTCTACTACATGGACGCTTTGGATCAATACGTCTGTATCAAATACGAAGCGGGTCGTATCTCATAGTGTTACCAGGATAAGGTACCCGACCTTATCCTTGTACTATAGACCTTTTAGGTTGTTACTTGAACATCGATCCCCGTATGTCCCCACATACTAGTTCAAGTTACATACAAACGACCGTGGATCTTAGTTTATTGGATTTGGGTCAAATTGTGCAATATTTAACAATAACACTTTATTGTGGAAACTCAATAACACTTTATTGAAACAAGTATACAATTTGTTTACAATCACTATCTACGAGTTTTAGGGCATAAAAGCCAAAAAACTCCCACTTGAACTAAAACTCTAGTTTAGTGGGATCTACAAGAATAATTTATACAACAGTGGGTGTATAAATACATGTATAAAACATATACAATGTACAAATACAATAAACTAGGGCATCACTATACCCATTACATAATGGTATCACTATACCCATTACATTTCTCCCATTTGCCCTAGATTTCATCTTTGTACATAACTCGTAGACCTAGACTTTCTAGATGACCTTCATACACTTTAGCTGAGAGAGCTTTTGTGAATAAATCAGCAATATTCCATTCAATTCAATGTGCCTGCTTGTCTTAGGTTGCGAGGTTCTTTTGAATTTGTCACAGCACCACTGTATCACTATAAAGTGTGATGGGCAAGTTCACATTTGGAACACATTCCAAATATGTCAAGAACTTCCTAAGCCATACAATCTCTATTACTGCTTCATAAGCAGCTATATTTTCGACCTATATGGTCAAGACTGTAACTATGCAATACTATAGCTCCTTCGTAAAGATTGACCATGGATACTGATGTAGATTTTCTCAAATCCTTATCAGTCTTAAAATTCGTGATAGTGTATTATATAAGGATCAAATCCTTAGTCCCATACACGAGCATATAGTTCCTCGTTCTCCTAAGATACTTGAGGATATTCTTAACGGTTTTCTGTTGGTACGATTTTCCGCAAGCGCACGGGTCGTCACAAGTAATATAAAACGGAAAGTATTCCGAGTATCGAATCCTCAAGGAGGCGAAGCGAAACTTAAGCAAATAATTAAAATTCTCTTGAGCACTGAAAATACTTAAGAGAAATAATATTTAGGGACCACGTTCATGCAAATAAAAAGATTTAAATTCAAAATGACTAATGAAAACAAATTGATCAATCAGAAATAAAATGTGGAGAAAGAGTTTTCTTTAAGTGGGAAGAGGGGTCTTGAAAATCGATGATTAGCTAAATAATTGCTATAATTATCCTATCTCATTGCCCAACTAATTATAATCCTAGAATCTCCGTTAATCACATAGGATCTCCTGTCGGTTTCCCCTAATTGTAATTAATTCATTTTAACAACCTAAGTGTCCTTAGCGCCATTAAAAATCATTAATTATTACGCTCTGATTCATTTTAGGAATCTCAGTTTAATCAACTAATCCCGGTGTCACAACGGGCAATTAAACTAGTTGCATGGATTATGATCTATCCTAATTTCTCTCCGTCGAGTTTCCATTAAGAATCGAATCATTACACAATTGGCCAGATTGAGTAAAGCATTAAGCACATCCATACAAATAATTAGGACATGGGCAAGAGACAAGAAATTATAACAATATTTTCACTATCATTTCATTTCAAGACCCCAAATTGGGGTTTAGCTACACATAATATCCACAATAATTACAAGGGAAAGCATATTAAAGAGCATAAAAGGAAAGGAATTGACCGTCGAAAAACTCCTCGCTGACGCTTGGAGCCCCGCTGACTACTCCTTGAGCCTCTAAGATTGCTCCCCAAAATTCCCCAAAATTTTCCCACTAGAAGAATCCTCTCAAAAGGCTCAAAAGCCTTGAGAGAGGCTCCAAAAAAGGAGCCTAAGAAAGGAAATAAAGGATGAATTGATTGATGGTTTGATTGATGAGAAATGAGGCACCCAAGGGCGCCTATTTATAGGCCTGGAATAGGGGTAGCGTCGTGACGCTGCCTTGCTAAGCGTCGTGACGCTGCTGCGCACGCGGCTTGGGCAACAAGAAAGGGCAGCGTCTCGACGCTGCCTTGCTAAGCGTCTCGACGCTGTCCAGATTTTCCAGATTTTTCAGCTTCCTTTTGGGCTGATTTTTGGGCCTTCTTCTTCATTTCTCTTGGTCTTTTCTTCATAGATGTCTTCTTTGGGCCTCCAATTGCATCAAGCTAGGATTTGGGCTTCAATTGCTTCAATTTTGGCTCTTTTTCTCCCAAAATCACCAACTTAGCTCCTAAGGACCAAATAACAAAATTCATTAAATATATTCATTAAAAATACGATTAAAGCACCGAAAAGCTTAATAAATTGAGACTAAAATAGCAACATTTCTGCTCGCTATCACACCCCCAAACTTAAGCTTTTGCTAGTCCCGAGCAAAATAAATTCTAAAGATGAATGAAATAGAATCGCTCAACCCTCAATGATTTTGGAATTCTTAGGATCAAATGGAAAACATGCAAGTGGAATAAGCAAGCACTGCATACTCTTTGAAGAAATCTTAAACTAGTTTGAACTTAAGATTAATGAATAGCATGCTCAAGACTTATCTATTGATTCTTTTACTAACCTAGATTAGTCTTATGGCTTTCTCCATTTGTTTTCCCCCTACACTGGCTAAGAGCCCCTAATACTTCGGAGTCCTTCTATCATGCAAAAAAAAGTAACTAGGGTGCCTGTTTTTTTCTTCTTTTTTTTTCATGGGGGAGCAGAATTCTCACATGATTTTTCTTTTTCTCTTCTTTTTCTTTTTCTTTTGCTCCTCCCCCAAACTTGCATTTTGATATCTAATGGTACTAGCTTTCACACTACGGTGCAGGGACCCTTAACCCGAATTTTATTCTCTGGTTGGCCTAACTGATCACACCGCAGGTAGCTCTTTTTACCCCTAGGCTTTTTTTCTTTTGAGCAAGCAAAAATTCTTTTTCAACAGATTTTCTTTTTCTCACATTTTCTTTTGTTGCTTTTGCTTTTCTCTCAACAGGCATAGCATTTTTTTCTACCTAGTTCTTTAGAGCAATCAAGCATGAACTTCCTAATATTAGAAACTAAGCCTATCGAGGTGACAACAACTTTGAAAACCATAATAAGAATCTAGATTTTCAAAGATGTCATTAAATAAGACTATTGCGTGCCTTAGACATCAAAACTAAGTATCAAAAAATTTTAAAATTTCACAATTTCTGCCGTGCTCCCAGATTCCACAACATATAAACCATTTTCTCCCAAAATTTCAAAAATCACATCCTTGGCTATCATGGCTAGCTATTCATGCATCCAACAGAATTTAAATATGCTCAACACAGCGGAAGCCTCCCCCCCAAACTTAAACTAAACATTGTCCCCAATGTTTTAAAACAGAAAAGCATAAAGAGAGATACTGAGACTTCCCTAAGCTAGGAGCGCTTCATCCTCTTCCTTTGGATCCATGAAAAATGGGAAATGTGGAATTTTGGGATTTGCTAAGGTGATCCTACAAAACAAAATTGGATCACGGAGCAAAGAAAATTATTTACCGCAAAAACAACTAACTACTTTAATCCTTGGGTTGCCTCCCAAGCAGCGCTTTCTTTAACGTCTTTAGCTAGACTAGGCTCGGCACGCTTACAGAGGCTCAAAATAAAAATTTTCATCATCCTCCGGGCCCTGCAAGAAATCACGCACCGAATTGCATACTACAAACAGGGGAGAAAAAAAACTTTCCCCTGGCCCATCTTCACTAAAGAGATTCTCATAATAACATTTTAGAAAATAATCAGCCGCATCAAATCTCTTTTCTAAATCTCTATTCTCAAAACAATTGTTAACAGAGTCATCAAGCGTTATAATATCTACTGGTCTAGGATCTAGAGATGGCCTATCAATCATGCCAGTCCATTCATCAGAAAAAATATCTACATGCTCAGCAGATCCTTCAAACTTAGAATTAAAAAATGATTCAACTAAGCTATCACATGACTCATCATCAGAAGAATTAAAGAATTCAAGAATTTCAGGATCAGATTCTATACTATGCACAGATTTAAGTTCTTCTGGGTCAGATTCTATGCTATACACATCATCAGGACATGAAAAGAAAGTATTCACATTGTCAGGATTCATGCATTCAGGAATGTCAAGATCAGACTCAATAGATTCACTGTAATCACGGTCAGACTCAAAATCATCTATCGAGCAATCTTTTTTATGCCTTTTATGTTTGTGCTCAATGTCAGGCAATTCAATATCATCATCAAAATTATCCATTTCAGGCAAATTTAATTCATTTTCAAAGGAAGGTAAATCATCAACTGCAGATCTTTCATTATCACAAGCAGGCAAGTCTAATTCATTTTCAAAGTCAGGCAGATCCAAATCATTTTCAAACATAGGATTATCCATATATGCATCATGATCAAAATTCACATTATCAATAAGCATTTCTCCTAAGCCTAGGCCAAGATTATAGTCTACCTCTTCATCGTCATCAGTCAAGTATTCAGGCCCAACAGAGAAACATGTATGCAAACTACAAACAGATTCATCTTGGCCAAAAATACTAAACACGATTTTTTCATCATCAATGTTCAAGGTAAGCTTACCTGTATGCACGCTAATCTCAGCCTTACCAGTGGCTAGGAAAGGTCTGCCTAAGATAATTGGCACTTCTTTGTCCTCCTTCATGTCTAGTACCACGAAATCTACAGGGAAGATGAATTTGTTGACTTTCACCAACACGTCCTCCACAACACCCATCGGGTGGGTAATCGATCTGTCAGCAAGCTGGAGAGTGACGTCGGTGTCTGTCATACCTGATAAACCAATCTTCCTGTATACCGAGTAGGGCATCAAATTTATACTTGCTCCTAAATCACATAGAGCCCTATCGAAGGATACTTCTCCTATGGTGCAGGGAACAGTAAAACTCCCTGGATCTTTCTGCTTAGAGGGTATCCTACCAGAAATAATGGTACTGCTACTCTCCGATAAATTAAAAACTTCTTTTTTCAGACTTTTCTTTTTAGAAAGCATTTCCTTCATGAATTTTCCATAATTTGGCATATTATACAAAGCTTCTACCAATGGAATATTCACAGACAACTTTTTAAACATTTCTAAAAATTTTTGAAATTGTTCATCTAATTTGACATTTTTAAATCTTTGAGGAAAAGGTAACTCCCTGAAATCAAAGGTTGGAGATTCGCCCCTCCGCTTGGGCGGGCTAATATGCGAACCTCTGTCATGGTGGTTGCATGGAACCACTTCTTCCTCAGTCAGCTTCTTATTGTCATTTTGTCTCTCGTCTTCTTTTCTACCTGCAAAGCTGTTAGAAAAATCACATTTTAATTCACTAGAGTTGGGAGGATGTTGGAACCTTTCAGAGGAGGCTTTTTGTGCCTCAGCCCCTTCATCTTCATCCCTTCTCTTTTCTTCTTCCTTTTTCTTCTCTATACTGTCCTCCAGTCTTCTGCCACTTCTCAAAACCACCATCTTACACTGCTCTTTCGGGTTAGGCTCAGTATCACTTGGAAATTTTCCCTTCTGCAGGGCATTTACTGCTGAAGCAATCTGACCTATCTGCACTTTCATATTCTTTAGAGCTGCGTCGTGGTTGTTTACTGATGTCTGGAGATTCACATTCAGTATTCTTTGTTCCTTGATGAATAAAGCCACCATCTCCTCCAGATTATTTTTCTTTTCAGGAGTACTCGTTGATGCAAAACCTGGGGGTGGCTGCAAAACATTCTTCGTATTCGCATATGAGAAGTTCTCGTGATTGCGCAGACTGGGGTGGTAGAAGTTTGGTACTCCTTGAGTATATGATCTATTTCCTATGTATTGAACTTCTTCCACATCTTGACCTTTTGAATGACCTTCAGCTAAGGTGGAAATGGACTTAACCACCTCAGATGACGTTAATTTGTTTAGTGCATTGGTCAGAGATGCCAGTTGCGCTTTCAGTGAACTTGACTCATCCAATTCATATAATCCAGCATTTTTTTTTAATTGTTCCTCTCTCCGTCGGCCATTGATAACTTGTTGCCGCCATTTCCTCAAGCAGGTCTTTGGCTTCTGTTACTGTTTTTGAAAGAAAACTCCCTCCTGCTGATGTGTCTAGGACTGTCTTTGTGGAGGGGTTCAATCCATTATAAAATAACTGTACCTGAAGCCAATCAGGATATCCGTGTTGGGGGCATCGCCTAAGCATTTCCTTATATTTTTCCCACGCTTCGTACAACTGTTCTTCGTCAAGCTGCTTGAATGTTCCAATTTCAGTCCGGAGCTTGGTAGTCTTAGCTGGTGGAAAAATTTGTCAGAAAAGCCTGGGCAAGCTCGTCCCAAGTACTGATGCTACCCGTCTCGACTGATTCGAGCCAATCTTTTGCTTTATCCTGTAGAGAAAATGGAAACAGCCTCAATCTGATCGTGTCGGCCGGAACTCCGTTCATCTTTACCGTCCCACATATTTCTAGGAATGATCGTAGATGAGAGTGGGGGTCCTCGGAAGGATGTCCCTTGAACGAGTTATCGCGTGCCATCTGAATCAACCCTGTTTTTAGCTCAAAATTTGTAGCTTGGATAGGGGCATAGATAATCCCAGAATTCTCGGTAGGAAGAACTGGCTGCAGAAAATCTCTAATTGCCTTGGGAGCTTCTTCTTGGTGGGCCATCGCTTCTGCTAATCTTTTTTCTCTTCTAATGGATTTTAGAGTCCTGTTAATCTCAAGATCTAGCGGAAACAAATCAACAACCTTGTTTCTTCGCATACAATGCTCCCAGATAACAAAAAGAACCAAACAAAAATGAAAATAAAATACTATTCACAAAATGATGAAAGAAAAAAAAATATTTACACCTAAATTACTATTTATCCCTTTCTTTTTGATGTCAAGAAAAATTAATTTTTTTGCTTAAAAATCAAGTCTCCCCGACAACGGCGCCAAAAACTTGTTGGTACGATTTTCCGTAAGCGCACGGGTCGTCACAAGTAATATAAAACGGAAAGTATTCCGAGTATCGAATCCTCAGGGAGGCGAAGCGAAACTTAAGCAAATAATTAAAATTCTCTTGAGCACTGAAAATACTTAAGAGAAATAATATTTAGGGACCACGTTCATGCAAATAAAAAGATTTAAATTCAAAATGACTAATGAAAACAAATTGATCAATCAGAAATAAAATGTGGAGAAAGAGTTTTCTTTAAGTGGGAAGAGGGGTCTTGAAAATCGATGATTAGCTAAATAATTGCTATAATTATCCTATCTCATTGCCCAACTAATTATAATCCTAGAATCTCCGTTAATCACATAGGATCTCCTGTCGGTTTCCCCTAATTGTAATTAATTCATTTTAACAACCTAAGTGTCCTTAGCGCCATTAAAAATCATTAATTATTACGCTCTGATTCATTTTAGGAATCTCAGTTTAATCAACTAATCCCGGTGTCACAACGGGCAATTAAACTAGTTGCATGGATTATGATCTATCCTAATTTCTCTCCGTCGAGTTTCCATTAAGAATCGAATCATTACACAATTGGCCAGATTGAGTAAAGCATTAAGCACATCCATACAAATAATTAGGACATGGGCAAGAGACAAGAAATTATAACAATATTTTCACTATCATTTCATTTCAAGACCCCAAATTGGGGTTTAGCTACACATAATATCCACAATAATTACAAGGGAAAGCATATTAAAGAGCATAAAAGGAAAGGAATCGACCGTCGAAAAACTCCTCGCTGACGCTTGGAGCCCCGCTGACTACTCCTTGAGCCTCTAAGATTGCTCCCCAAAATTCCCCAAAATTTTCCCACTAGAAGAATCCTCTCAAAAGGCTCAAAAGCCTTGAGAGAGTCTCCAAAAAAGGAGCCTAAGAAAGGAAAGAAAGGATGAATTGATTGATGGTTTGATTGATGAGAAATGAGGCACCCAAGGGCGCCTATTTATAGGCCTGGAATAGGGGTAGCGTCGTGACGCTGCCTTGCTAAGCGTCGTGACGCTGCTGCGCACGCGGCTTGGGCAACAAGAAAGGGCAGCGTCGCGACGCTGCCTTGCTAAGCGTCTCGACGCTGTCCAGATTTTCCAGATTTTTTCAGCTTCCTTTTGGGCTGATTTTTGGGCCTTCTTCTTCATTTCTCTTGGGCTTTTCTTCATAGATGTCTTATTTGGGCCTCCAATTGCATCAAGCTAGGATTTGGGCTTCAATTGCTTCAATTTTGGCTCTTTTTCTCCCAAAATCACCAACTTAGCTCCTAAGGACCAAATAAAAAAATTCATTAAATATATTCATTAAAAATACGATTAAAGCACCGAAAAGCTTAATAAATTGAGACTAAAATAGCGACATTTCTGCTCGCTATCATTTTCCAGTGATCAAATCTTGGATTAGATTGATACTTACTGACAATCCCTACTGGATAGGGCATTCGTCTCAAGTCCTCAACTTCTTGAGGTGTCTCAGGAAACAGTTTTTTAGACAAAAGAATTCCATGTTTGAAAGGTAGTGAACCCTTCTTGAAATTCTGCATCTTATATCTAACTAACATCTTTTAGATATCAGACACTTGAGACAAGGCTAGCTTTTTGTTCTTACGGTTCCTAACGATTTAGATCCCAAGAACAAACTCGGTTTCTCCCAAATTTTCATTTGGAAATGAGCTGTGTTGGGTTTTATGCCATAAAACTCGTAGATAGTGAATGTAAACAAATTTTATACTTGTTTCAATAAAGTGTTATTGAGTTTCTACAATAATGTGTTATTGTTAAATATTGCACAATTTGACCCAAATCCAATAAACTAAGATCCAAGGTTGTTTGTATGTAACTTGAACAAGTATGTGGGGACATACAGGGATCGATGTTGAAGTAACAACCTAAAAGGTCTATAATATAAAGATAAGGCTGGGTACCTTATCCTGGTAACACTATGAGATACGACCCGTTTTGTATTTGATACAAATGTATTGATCCAAAGCGTCCATGTAGTAGACATGCAAGCGGGGGTATCCTATGCAATGAGTTTGCATAAGACCGGACCATGAAATAGTCAACCATTAGTTGTAACACCGTTAACTAAATGAGTTACTTTTTCAATAGGATGACCTAGGTAACTCAGTCTCAATCCTGAGTGTGTCATGAACTCCTTCTCATGAGGGATTGTCCTTTGATTAGCATGGGTGAGAGTGGCCAATACGCCGACTCAATATGCCTTCCTTTTTGGGGACAAGACCGAGTGGGAGGCTGGGGACATGACAACACTGTAATGGGTATAGTGATATCATTATGTAATGGGTATAGTGATGCCCTAGTTTATTGTATTTGTACATTGTATATGTTTTATACATGTATTTATACACCCACTACTGTATAAATTATTGTACATCCCACAAAACTAGAGTTTTTGTTCAAGTGGGAGTTTGTTGGGTTTTATGCCCTAAAACTCGTAGATAGTGAATGTAAACAAATTGTATACTTGTTTCAATAAAGTGTTATTGAGTTTCTAAAATAAAGTGTTATTGTTAAATATTGCACAATTTGTCCCAAATTCAATAAACTAAGATCCAAGGTTGTTTACATGTGACTTGAACTAGTATGTGCGGACATACGAGAATCGATGTTCAAGTAACAACCTAAAAGGTCTATAGTACAGGGATAAGGTTGGGTACCTTATCTTGGTAACACTATGTGATACGACCCACTTTGTATTCGATACAGACGTATTGATCCAAGGGGTCCATGTAGGAGACATGCGAGCGGGGGTATCCTATGCAATGAGTTTGCATAATACCGGACCACGGAATAGTAAACCACTAGATTTAACACTATTAACTAGTTAGGTTACTGTTTCAATAGGATGACCTAGGTAACTCAGTCTTAATCCTGAGTGTGTCGTGAACTCCTTCTTATGAGGGATTGTCCTTTGATTAGCATGGGTGGGAATGGCCAATATGCCGGCTCAATATGCCTTCCTTTTTGGGGACAAGACCGAGTGGAAGGCTAGGGACATGACAACACAAGAAGGAATTCACTCTTTCCCGCTTCTAAGAGAAGTAGATGAGTGTTCCCTTAAGTGGTGACTCCGAGACATGAACAAAGGGATCTCGCCCTCTCACTGGCTCGAGAGGGACTTTCTGTTTAATGGTTGGACCATAAACAGGTTGTTCATTAGAGGAGCGCTGGTACTTAAGGAGACAAATGTAACACAGGGGTAAAACGGTAATTTGACCCAATTGTGATTACAGACACTTGTGAAGGATTGACTTACTGGCATAGGTCTACATCCATGGACACAGCAATGTTCTACAGTGAGAAGAGTTCAGCTGTGGGTCTTTAGTGGAATGACCCACAGTTAATGAATATTGGTTAACTTGATTAATGAGCTTAATCAGTTAACCTCATATCATTGGAGCTTCTGATATGTAGGTCCATTAGGTCCCCTTGCTAGCTCGTAAAGAGTAATTAGGAACAAATATATCTTGAGAGAATTTGAATAGTTCAAATTCATATTGGGAAATAAGTTAATTGTATGAGATACAAATTAATATAATGTTTAGTGTTGCATTAAAATATAAAGTCTAATTTGAGATTAAACTTTATTATATTGAGAGATTGATATATTTGAAAGAGTTCAAATATATGTCTAATTAAATATATGGTATTTAATTAGAAGATGAATTAATTAATTATGAATTAATTAATTATTCAATTTAGTTTAAATTAAATGAGATTTAATTAAACTATAGTCTATGAGGGAATTATTAGAATAGGATTCTAATATGTAATTAATTGAATATGGGATATATTTAATTAATTGTAAAATTAATTAATTATTGAAACTAATTAATTGATTAGTTTAATTGAATTAATTAAATGTGATTTAATTAAGTTTAATTAAAATATATTATGTGAGGTAATTACATTTAAATAAGATTTAAATGTGCATGAGATTAATTAATTATTATGATTAGTTAATTAACATTTAATTAATTGATATAATTAATTACTTAATTGATCTTGATCTAACGGCTAAGATTGTTTCCTAACCTCACATTAGGGTTTCCTCTCTTATAAAAGGAAAGGTTATGAGAACCCTAGCCCTAAGGTCTCATTCTAGCCTCTCTCTCATTCTCTCAACAAAAGAACTCTAGAGAGAATTTTTCTCTCTGAGAGTTTTTCCCATTCAAGATTAGGTAGTCCCACAACTACGTTCTTAATCTTAGAGTTATAGCGGGGAAGATCAAATGGTGGTGTTCTTCGTTGTTGCAGAGCAATCAAGAATCATTCTTGAAGTATTCAGAGTCGTCAACGGAGGTATGTTTTTTTTACTGCTTAACTTTTTGCTAATGTATTGGTATTTTGTAGAACAAAATTAATTTATGAACGGTCCAATTGCTTCTGCTTGAACGGAATTGGAAATTCCAATCCTTCAATTTTCGTCTCATCTCTTCAACTTCTTGAGGTGTCTTAGGAAACGGTTTCTTAAACAAAAAGAATTCTACGCCTGAAAGGTAGTGAACCATTCTTGGAATTATGTATCTTATATCTAACTGACATCTTGTAGATATAAGTCACTTGAGACAAGGCTAGCTTTTTTTCTAACGATTGCTAACAATTTGGATCCCAAGAACAACTCGACTTCTCCCAAATTTCCATTTGGAAATGAGCTGCTAGCTCCTTTAATGTCAGTAAGATAACCTACATCATTTCAAATGATTAGGATATCAATCATATACAACACTAAGTAAGCTACTGAACTATTGATGATTATTTGTAAACATAAAACTCATTAATGTTCTGATTAAAGCCAAAAGATTTGGTCACTATATCAAATCTTATATTACAAGATCGAAATGCTTAGGTCAATCCATGAATGGATCACATAAGCATGCAAACCCTTTTGCTTTTGATCTTGTTGTATGAACCCTTCTGGTTAAGACAGGAATGTCTCGTTTCGTCTTGTAAATCCACTTGTAACTAATAGGTGTTACCCATCAAGCAGATCTACAAGATCCTATATGGAAATGTAATACAAAAGACTTCATTTCTAGGTCCATGACTTTAATCCATTGGTCCTTATCAACATCATTCATTTTCTTTCTAAGAGATACTGAACCTACTATGCCATCATCGGGTATGATGACCTAGGCTTCAAACAAGCCCATGTAACGTTCAGGTTATCAAACAACCCTCCCACTACATTGAGGTAATCTCAACTATTGAGATGGATGTGACTAACTAGATGCACTGATCCATCAACAACTCATGTTGAACAGTCAAACCTCATCAACAACTCTTGTGGATATTACTGTAGCTTCATTAGTTAACTTACTTAAACCGACTTTACTCTTGTGGTTTATGATTTTTGATGTGGACTTTCTTCTGAGAATTTAGCATTTGTCGATAAAAATTCTTTATTCCCTTGTGAATTGAAGAAGTATCAACTTCTCGTTTCCTTTGGGGTTGCCTACTACAGTATGCAATGCAGTCAACACTGCATGACCCCAAAACGAGCCAGACAATTGAGAATAGCTCAACATGGAATGAACCATATCCAATAAGGTTTTATTTCTCCTAAATGAGATTTAGGGTGTGATCCCACGTACTATCAAGTAGTCCTGAATCTCAAATCCCTATACTCAGCATTTTGATCAGATC
Source organism: Luffa acutangula (assembly GCA_036850905.1). Classification (NCBI taxonomy): domain Eukaryota; kingdom Viridiplantae; phylum Streptophyta; class Magnoliopsida; order Cucurbitales; family Cucurbitaceae; genus Luffa; species Luffa acutangula. Next base: position 24,781,451 of record CM072095.1, on the reverse strand, counting down.
AAAGTGTTTTTATCATCTCACCTAACAAGTTTTCAACTTCAGTCTTAAGCCCCTTCGAATATCTCAAGAGCTTCGGACTTAAGTTGCATTAGGTAAAGATACTCATACCTTTGAATAATCATCCAAAAGAGATGAATTATTCATGCATTCCCACTGCTTTAACAACATATTGAACCACAAGGATCCAAATGTACAAGCTCCAAGGGCTCTTTGGCTCTTAGATCTTTTCAAGTAAAAGATCTATCAGTCATATTGCCCACAAAGCATGACTTACAAGGTAGTAGAGAGTCATCTTCTAACTCGCTTAGAAGTTCACTCTTGACCAATCTCCCAATCAAATTGAGATTAATATGGTCTACCTTAGAACCAAAGAAAGGTATTTTCCTTTAGGAGAAATCGTTTGCCTCTTTTCACATTGAGTAGTAGCAGTCTTAAACAACCTAGTGTTCATGACTGCTTTACTCTTGATTAGTCTTAAAACATTTAGGTTACTTTCCAGTAAAGCTAAACAAATGTCAACTCTCTTTCTTGAAACAAAAATGCGTTAGCAGAGAAAGGTAAAGAGTAACATTGTTCCAGCAAATAAGACACAGAAATCAAATTTCTTTTGATCTTAGGAATTACATACACATTATCTAATAGTATGTATTTTCTCCCACTGAGAAAAATAACTTAATCTTCCCCACTACTATAACAAAAATAACCTCTCTAATTCTAACTTTGAGAGTTATTACACAAGCAGCAAGCTGTTGCCAAGAAAAAATTATTCCTTTAAAAGAAGAACACACATGATTTGTGGCCCTAAATCAAGTGTTCAGGGAGAATCAATATTCTTCACTAATCACGTTTTCAAGACAGGTAAATGAAAATTACGGTCTTGAACAAGTTCTCTTTTTGCTAAGCAGGGTTCTATGTCATATTCACCAAGAACAATTCTTAATGAATTAAATATATGGGGCATGAGGACATTCCTCAGTTAAGAATAATCATAGACTTATTTACCACAATTTGTTGTTTAAGCTTGTTGTATTACCGTTATTTATAAAATGACGTAAGACAATACACATAAAATTATTATATAATAGCTGAAGTAACAAATTACTTGTATTATTAATTGCACTAACCCATCACAAATAATCCAATCAAATTCTGCAAAAACAAATAAGCAATCAAAGAAACCCTATAAAACTATTGATTTAGTTTTTGCAACGATACTTCAAAGGTTTAGAACAACAGCCACCGAAGGGTGATCAGCTACTCCTCCTCTGAATTGAGACAATCTCAACCAAACTCTAACACCAAAATAACTCATATTCCGTTAGCGTTTACTTACCGTTGTTCGGTCAAGGGTTAGTTAACACATTTAACTCATCCCCGTAAGTGTAACACTCCCACTTTCAGATCTCAGAGGCACGCACCAACAGGCTACCGAAGGGAAAGACAACTGTTGGTGATTAGCCTAAGTGACCCTATCCTATTCAGGAGTTCACGATGTTCTGAATCCTATGATCAGGCCCTCTGAAGGGATGGTTGCGCCAGGACAACCTGCAGGCTGATCATAGGACTCTCACGGTGCGAACTAGGGGCGGAGACCGATGGATACGTTGACACGTGGCCCTCTCCCACTTACTCTAGACATTTTTCCCATTCACCTTGTTATTGATTCATGCAAACACTTTCTGAAGGGAGGCCCTCCTAGGGCGACTCGAAGCCGAGCATGAACCTCACGTTGTGAATATAGGGACGTAGGAGCAAAACTTGATTTAAATCTCGTTTTGTAATTTTCCTCCCACTAAAAATGTCCTGAGGTTAATTTAGGGTTGTCTAACTTAGATAAAATTCAGCTAAGTCAATCTATCTAAGTCTGATCCTATTATAACAATTATGGAAAGGATTCAACCACAATGTTTTAGGTGAATTAAACTTCTTTTAATAAACCCAACATTGCAAGTCAACATTACTATGGTTAATTCAACTCAAGGTTTGGGTCAGTTCCCAAGTAGAAGGTGTTCCGTAAACCGTCCTCTTAAGTACCCCCAGCCTTAGACAGAACTTTACCAAGAGAGTTCCCCTATAACCACAGTATTGTAAGGTCTTTACTCTAAAGATCTAGGTGTATTAAATACTTTTAACAAACCTAGTGATATTGCATTCTAACATTTAACTATGATTAATTCAACTCCGATATTCTGGGTCAGTTCCCAGGTAGGAGGTATTCCATAAACCGTCAACTTAAATACCCCCAACCTTAGACAGAACTTTACCGATGGAGTTCCCTTATAATCATAGGGATGTTTTTCCTACTTAGTCAATTAAAATTAATTTTAATTCTAAGTAAGAATAATTCTAATCCTATTAGAAATGTGATCTTAGGTCTAATTAATTTTAAATATTTTTAAATTAATTAATTTATTAATTCTAAGTAAGAATAATTCTAATCTTATTTGCATGCAATTCTTTGTTATAAATTAACGGTTTCTATTCATTAATTTTATAACTATTATAAATTTTAATGAATTAATCCTATAACATGCTACTATGGTGAATAAATTAACAATCAAATTCTAATTAGTTTATAAAACCAAACGTTAGCATACATGACATACCAAAAATATAACAATTATATTAATCTAAGGTAATGTCACTCAATGCAATTTAATTTCCTTTTAATTAACCTAACTCTTAAATTAATTACCCAAGAAAATTAAAAATAAGCATTACCATTTTCATACATTAACATAACTTTATATTAATAACTCATGAAAACTAATTAAGCATGTTAATTACTTAATATAAATATAACTCTTATATTTTTAAACTAAAGTAATTTCATGCTCAATGCAAATTAATTTTCTTAAATTAATCTAACTCTTAAATTATTAACCCAAGAAAATTAAAACAAGCATTCACATTTTCATGCATTAACATAACATTTTATATTAATAGCTCATGAAAATAAATAAGCAAATAAATTACTTTCATAAATATAACTTTTTATATTTTTTTTACTAAAGTAATTTCATGTTCAATGCTTCTCAATTTTCATCCATTTAATCATAACAATTTATATGAAATACTCATGAAAATTAAATTCATGCATAATACTTATATTATATTTTTTTTGGAATCAAAACAATGTATTAAACTGCCACATGGGCAAAAAAGGAACGGTCATTCTCGACCAAAGGGTACAACCAATCCGGGACATAATCAATCCAAGTCCCGCTAAGATTATGCAATCTCGCACGTTTTGCTATACTATCTGCGACTACGTTACAACTTCGTGGAATATGGAGGAAAAGAAGATTACTGAAACAAGATGATTTGGCCCAGATGTCTTCAACAAGGGCTTCAAAGTTACTCCAAACTGCAGATTGCCTTGAAATTATGCTAATTGCTAGTGCACAGTCAGACTCCAAGATGAGCTTGGGACAGCCCAAGGAAATTGCTAAATTCAGGCCCAACTGGATAGCTCTTAGTTCAGCTAATGGGCCATCATAAATTCCATCCAAAAACTGGGTCGCTCCACCTCTAAAATTACCATCATGGTCTCTACACACAACGCCCAATCCAATCGACGGCTGGTTTGAAATCCATGAAGCATCTGTATTAATCTTCAAAAAACTCTCAGATGGAGGAGACCACGAAATACTCGATTCATATGGCTGCGATCTAGGGCGACTTGCAACAGAACTGGAAGGCTTGGAATTAAACCGTCAAAATTCTCCCAGGTACTCGATAATCCACCCGCTTCGGATAGATGATGAAAGAATCGCATAATACTTATATTATAACAATTATAATTAAATATGCACGAATATGCTTAACTTATGGTGGGATTTTAAGCTATATGACATCCATAAAGCAATTAAATAGCTAAGTAGACAGGTTTTTGGCATCCTAGGACAAAATACATAAGAAAAATTACAATAATTAATCTAAAATTGCCCTATCTAGCCGTGAACCAGCCCGAACTAGCTTCAGACCGCATGAACCAGCTCAACCGTCCCGCGAACCAGTCAACAAACTCCTTGAACCGCGCATGAACCGAACTGAACCTGAAATTGCTCCAAAATTATAAAAAAACGGTAACATCCAGCCTCGAACTCGTGACCAATGACCAACATCTCCATAGGGCGCTACTCCAACCAACCCAGCTGCACACGAAATTGACATTAATGACTGATTTGTTTTTATTTATGTTATTATAGCTACGTGATTTCTTCCGTTTCTGGGTTTTTCCGCCAGCTTCGAGACGCTGGCTCTCGGATTTCCAAAAAAACTTTGATTTCCAGTATGATTTTTCTTCGATTTTTGCCTCAAATTGCACCAAATTGCTCCGAATTTCTTCCTCAATTGATACAAAACAACGACACGGACTTACAGACTCGATTGCAATTAAAATACCCAAAACAAAGGGTCCTTACATTGATCAAATCAACTTAAAATTGCAAAAACCAATGCCAAAAACGCAAAACATCTACTAGCATACCTTTATACATCAAATGTAAAAAATTCCCACCAAAGAACGAATGCAAATTCTAGGAAACAAAATTAAATACTACGACCGGCTCTGATACCAATTGAAGGATTGGAATTCCCAATTTCGTTACAGCGGAAGAAATTGGACCGTTCATAAATTAATTTTGTTCTACAAAATACCAATACTTTGGCAAAAAGTTAAGCGGTAAAAAAAACATACCTCCGTTGACGACTCTGAATACTTCAAGAATGATTCTTGATTGCTCTGCAACAACGAAGAACACCACCATTTGATCTTCCCCGCTATAACTCTGAGATTAGGAACGTAGTTGTGGGACTACCTAATCTTGAATGGGAAAAACTCTCAGAGAGAAAAATTCTCTCTAGAGTTCTTTTGTTGAGAGAATGAGAGGGGGGCTAGAATGAGACCTTAGAGCTAGGGTTCTCATAACCTTTCCTTTTATAAGAGAGGAAACCCTAATGTGAGGTTAGGAAACAATCTTGGCCATTAGATCAAGATCAATTAATTAGTTGATTATATCAATTAATTAAATGTTAATTAACTAATCATAATAATTAATTAAAAGTTAATTAATTAATCTCATGCACATTTAAATCTTATTTAAATGTAATTACCTCACATAATATATTTTAATTAAACTTAATTAAATCACATTTAATTAATTCAATTAAACTAATCAATTAATTAGTTTCAGTAGTTAATTAATTTTACAATTAATTAAATATCTCCCATATTAAATTAATTACATATTAGAATCATATTCTAATAATTCCCTCATAGACTATAGTTTAATTAAATCTCATTTAATTTAAACTAAATTGAATAATTAATTAATTCATAATTAATTAATGGTTAAATTATCAAAAATACCCCTCGACTTTAGGGTTTGTTTCAATTATACCCCTGGACTTTTAAAAGTTTCAATTATGCCCTTGAAGTTTCAAATTTGTTTCAAAATTACCCTTGGAGACATTTTCCGTTAAATTTATCGACAAAAATTGATGCGTTTGCATGTGTTTTTATCGTTTTTTCCACTTATGTGTTCAAATCTATTCACATAAGCAACAATATATATGCAAACACGTCATTTTACATCCATGAATTTAACAAAAAAAAAAACCTTCAAGGGTAGTTTTGAAACAATTTTGAAACTTCAAGGGCATAATTGAAACTTTTGAAAGTCTAGGGGCATAATTGAAACAAACCCTAAAGTTTAGGGGTATTTTTGATAATTTAACCTTAATTAATTCATCATCTAATTAAATACCATATATTTAATTAGACATATATTTGAACTCTTTCAAATATATCAATCTCTCAATATAATAAAGTTTAATCTCAAATTAGACTTTATATTTTAATGCAACACTAAACATTATATTAATTTGTATCTCATACAATTAACTTATTTCCCAATATGAATTTGAACTATTCAAATTCTCTCAAGATATATTTGTTCCTAATTACTCTTTACGAGCTAGCAGGGGGACCTAATGGACCTACAGATCATAAGCTCTAATGATATGAGGTTAACTGATTAAACTCATTAATCAAGTTAACCAATATTCATTAATTGTGCGTCATTCCACTAAACACCCACAGCTGAACTCTTCTCACTGTAGAACATTTATGTGTCAATGGATGTAGACATATGCCAGTAAGTCAATCCTTCACGAGGGTCCGTAATCACTACTGGGTCAAATTACCGTTTTACCCCTGTGTTACATGTGTCTCCTTAAGTACCAGCACTCCTCTAATGAACAACCTATTTATGGTCCAACCATTAAACAGAAAGTCCCTCTCGGGCCAGTGAGAGGGCGGGATCCCTTTCTTCAAGTCCTGGAGTCACCACTTAAGGGAACACTCATCTACTTCTCCTAGAAGCGGGAAGGAGTGAATTCCTTAAGTGGTGACTCCGAGACTTGAACAAAGGGATCCGGCCCTCTCACTGGTCCGAGAGGGACTTTCTGTTTAATGGTTGGACCATAATCAAGTTGTTCATTAGAGGAGCGCTGGTACTTAAGGAAACAGATGTAACACAGGGGTAAAACGGTAATTTGACGACCCAGTTGCGATTACGGACACTCGTGAAGGATTGACTTACCGGCATAGGTCTATATCCATGGACACAGAAATGTTCTACAGTGAGAAGAGTTCAGTTGTGGTTCTTTAGTGGAATGACCCACAGTTAATGAATATTGGTTAACTTGATTAATGAGTTTAATCAGTTAATCTCATATCATTGGAGCTTCTAATATGTAGGTGTTGAGTGAGAAATTTCGGCCAATCATAAATTGCCACGTCATTAATTTGAATTAATGATAAAATAAATTTGGGACCAATTACAAATTTACATGTGTCCCTATATTAAATTAATAGACATTAAAATTCGGCAAATCAAACAATGCCACTTGTCTATTATTGATCCATCAGATGACATAAGCCGAGTTCAATCAAATTATGCCATGTGGCAATTGGACCCGAGACTAATGTGACCCGAGATCATTGAAGAAATTGGGCTAAACTAAAATAATCCAATTTTATTAAAAATAAGTTGGATTAAAGCCCAAATATAGCCTAAGCCCAAAGACTGGGCCCAGGCCCAAGCCCATATGAGGTCCACCAAACTTTATAAATAGAGGAGGCCACCATTCATTTGGGGCATTCAGACAGAGTCAGAGAAGCCAGAGCCCAGAGCATTCTCCCAAGGTCCAGAGTCTTCAGAAGTCAGAGAGTTCAGAGAATTCAGAAGATCCAAGATTCAGAATTCGACCATCTCAAGACTCAGAAGATCCAACGCCTGAAAGACTCCAAAGAATCAACCGTTTCTTCATCAAGATACAAGTTGAAGATTCAACCTTCCTCCGTCTGAGATCAAGCTTGTCGGCCCTCAGATCAGACTCCATATTTTGAGAGAAAGCATCAGAGGATAAATATTAGAGATTGTAACACTTCTACATACAAAATCAATAAAATCAAGTTCATTTCCACGAATTAAATTTCCTTTGTCCAAATCTCGTGTGAACAGTAGGTCCATTAGGTCCCCCTGCTAGCTCGTAAAGAGTAATTAGGAACAAATATATCTTGAGAGAAGTTGAATAGTTTAAATTCATATTAGGAATTAAGATAATTGTATGAGATACAAATTAATATAATGTATAATGATACATTAAAATGTAAAGTCTAATTTGAAATTAAACTTTATTATTATGAGAGAAATAAATATTTGAAGAAGTTCAAATATTAATATGAATTTGATTCATATTAAATTTATAGGATATAAGAGAATTGGAAGGAGTTCCAATTTTGATATGAATTTGATTCGTATTATAGAATTAATTAATTGAAGGCCTGAAATTAAATATATGATATTTAATTGGGTAATTAATTAATTAACTAATAGAAGGTCAGAAATTAAATATATGATATTTAATTGGTGATTAATTAATTTAAAGAATTAATTAATTGGAAAATAATCAATTATGAAAATGATTAATCACTTATGGAAGTAATTAATCATTTATGGAAATGATTTAATCACTTATGGAAGTGATCAATCATTTATGGAAAAGATTAATCAATTATGGAATTGATTGGTTATGGAATTGATTAATTATGGAAAAGATTAAATCAGTTATGGAAATAATTCATCTCTTCTTCTCAGCAACCAAACGAAACGTCCAGTCCTGATGTGATGTTTGTTATGATGACTGATGCTGGAACTAGTGAAGAACGAATGGCTGAAGTTGAGAAGAAAATCAGCATGTTACTGAAGATAGTCGAAGAGAAAGACCAAGAAATCGCCTCTCTCAGGATCCAGATGGAAAGTCGGGATGTTGCTGAATCGAGTCAGACCCCTGCCATCAAAGACAAGGGAAAAGTCATTGCACAAGATCAGTCACAACATTCCGCTTCTATTGCTTCACTGTCCGTTCAGCAGCTCCAGGATATGATCATGAATTCCATCAGAGCTCAATATGGTGGACCGACTCAGAACTCTCTTGTATTCCAAGCCATATACCAAGAGAATCGACAATCTGAGAATGCCTCACGGATACCAGCCACCAAAGTTTCAACAATTCGACGGGAAGGGCAATCCCAAGCAGCACATTGCTCATTTCGTCGAGACATGTGAAAACGCTGGTACTAGAGGAGACCAACTAGTCAGGCAGTTCGTACGAACACTGAAGGGGAATGCTTTCGACTGGTATACCGACCTTGAGCCTGAGACTATCGATAGTTGGGAACAACTTGAGAAGGAGTTCCTCAACCGCTTCTACAGCACAAGACGAACCGCTAGTATGACGGAGCTCACTAGCACTAAACAACGGAAAGGTGAACCGGTTCTTGACTACATCAACTGTTGGAGAGCTTTAAGTTTAGATTGCAAGGACAGACTCACCGAATTGTCTGCTGTTAAAATGTGCACCCAAGGCATGCATTGGGGACTCCACTATATCCTACAAGGAATAAAACCCCGCACTTTCGAGGAGTTGGCAACCCGCGCTCATGACATGGAATTGAGCATTGCTACTAGAGGGAACAAAGATTCTATTGTCCCCGATGGCAGGAAAGAAAAGAAAGAAGTTAAAAATACTGAGAAAACTATCAAAAGCACTACGAAAGAGTCAATGGTAGTCAATGCAGCTCCTTTCAAGTTTTCATCAAAAGGAAAAGAAAAGAAGGTAGAGAAACAACAAGAGGGAGGCGAGAGACGTCGTCTGACCTTGAAAGAAAGGCAAGAGAAATTTTACCCTTTTCCAGATTCTGACATTTCAGATATGTTAGAACAACTCCTGGAAAAACAACTTATTGAGCTACCAGAATGCAAGCGACCAGAAGAGATGGGGAGAGTTAATGATCCCAACTACTGCAAATATCATCGAGTCATCAGCCACCCGGTGGAAATGTGTTTCGTTCTGAAGGAGCTAATCTTGAAATTAGCTAAAGAAAAGAAGATTGAGTTAGATCTTGATAAGATAGCTCAATCAAATCATGCGACGATAGCAACGAATCTGAACAACCGAGTAGCTCCAAGCCCGATTCATGATTCAACGAATCGGGACATTAGAACCGATTGTTATTTGGCTTCAGCAAAAATCTGCAAGAGACATCTGCCAAGACCAACTTGAGTCTGTTGAAAATGAGGACAAATGATGGACTTTGGTAACTCGTTGAAAGAAGCAAAAGAAACATTACATTCAAAGAGAGCCTCACATGTTCCGAAACTACAGGAGAAAGAACATGTCACAAAAACAGAAAAGAAAGATAAAAGGTTTGAGAAAGCCTAAACTAGTTGTCGAAGAGAATCAAGATTTTGTTACGGCTCGACAACCAGTGACCCTTAAAGATTTCTTCTCGAAGAACTTTCTTAATGACGATCATGAGGACATCCCTGAGATAGTCGCATGTCATGCTGTCAATACGTGCGAAGAAGGCGATTCTTCCTCAAGTCCATCTCAGGTGATGACAAGGCCAGAAGATTCACCTTCATTCACAATAGATGATTTGGTGTCACTCCCTCAAGCAACCAAAGATGCTATTGTTGAAACATTGAAAAATTCTAACGTTGCAGACGTTCCAGACTTGCAAGGGCATAGATGTGCCTCATGTTATATGTCCATTAGCTTCACAAATGAAGACTTGATGTTGGGATCGAAGCCTCATAATAGGCCCTTATTCGTCTCTGGATATATTCGAGAGCAAAAAGTTGGTCGAATTCTTATCGACGATGGATCTGCGGTGAATATAATGCCTAAGTCAACCATGACACAGATAGGAATTTCAATGGACGAACTATCAAATAGTAGGTCTGTCATTCAAGGCTTCAACCAAGGTGGCCAACGAGCAATCGGTATGATCCGTTTGGAGCTTGTTATTGGAGATTTGAAGGCTAACACTTTATTCCATATCATAGATTCCAAGACCACTTACAAGTTATTGTTAGGTCGTCCTTGGATTCATGGAAATGGAGTAATATCTTCTACACTTCATCAATGTTTCAAGTTCTATCAAGACGGTGTCAAGAAAGTTGAAGCCGATACTAATCCATTCTCAAAGGCAGAATCCCACTTTGTAGATGCAAAGTTTTATATGCAGAATGATAAAGCAGGAGAGATCATCCCAGGTGAGATTCCTCTTATTGAAAGTCAGAAAATAGAGCATCCAAAGAATGCGAAGAAGGAGTCGATCAAAGAAGTAGATGCTTGTGAAGTTCAATCAAAGGAAACATCCACCCACCCTGCAAAATCGAAAGCTCTAAAGAAAGAGGCTGTTCGCACTCCCCGGCAGCGGCGCCAAAAACTTGTCTGCATTCCCCGGCAACGGCGCCAAAAACTTGTTCATGCACGATTTTAAATTCCGCAAGCGTACGGGTCGTGACAAGTAATATAGTGATTTTGAGTATAGAGTATCGTCTCCACAGGGATTGGATTTATTCAATTAATTACCACGAATAATCTTGCTTAGCTTTATTTAGAGAACAAAATCTAATGCCGGAAAGAATAACAAAAAGCTAATCTAGAAAGCAAAAGATAAATGGTGACACAATTTGATGGGATAATTCTAGAGTTGTTGATTTCAACAATTGGACCTTTAATGCATAATCAATTAACTAATATGGATTAACTAATCATTTGATTCATAAGTCTAGAAGCCTAATAACAAGGACTCTCCTGTCGGTCTCCTCCTATCTCATACCGTTGAATAAAGAATCTCCTTTCAGTCTCATCTTTATTTACTTAGTATGGCATTACGACCCTTCAGTACAACCTCTAACGTTATTTATTTTCTCCCGTGTCACCCGGGTAAATAACCGTTAGTCATGCATTCAGTTCTAGTCTAAGCTTCTCTCCGTCGAGTTTCCACTTAGTAACGATTCATTTAATCAGTGATCAGTTGATTAAAAGCATTACAGACAAAATGCACAAATGAACAATAATGACAATTAAACCACATCAATTCATTAATTCAGCAGAGGTTCAACATCTAAATCAATCTCATAGAATTTAGGAATTTACTACTCATAATCACTAAAATTCAATAATTCCTAATCACAACAATTCTAGAAACTAAAACATAAAGGAAAAGGGAAGAGAAATGCTCATAAAAGTGTCGATCTCCTCGATCCCGCGCCGACCTCCTTCGATCCCGAGCTCCAAAGATCTTCAACAAAGCTCCAAAACTCTCCCAAAAATCCCCAATTTTAGTGTGGATTCTAGAATGGGGTGAAAACCCACAAATTGGCACACAAAATATGGATGCAAAAGGCTCCTTTTATAGGCTCCCAGCAGGCTCAGCGTCGAGACGCTACAAGGACAGCGTCGAGACGCTCTGACGTCATCTTTTCTTGGGCTCCAAGACGTCTCAGCGTCGAGACGCTACTTGGACAGCGTCGCGACGCTCTCGCGATTCTGGACCTTTCCACGCAGCTGCCTAGCGTCGAGACGCTCCAGGCTTAGCGTCGAGACGCTAGGCCCTGAATCTTCAATAAAGGCCCGATTTTGACTCCATTTTTTGGCCTCCAACTTTCTTTTGGCCCAAATACTTCTTGTAATGGATTTTGGGCACTTTGCTTGACCCAAATTGATACTTTAAGACTTGAAATTCATGAATTTGGGCTTCTAATTCATTCTTCTTGGCTTTTTGGACTTGGATCTTCAATGTAATTCTTCAAATTGCTCCAAAAGCCTCCAAAATCATCTAAATTCTCTCAAAATTCCGGTTTTTCTTCTTTGACTCGGTTTTCTGAAATTTAAACAGAAAATAGCATTAAAGTACACAATTCAAGCACAAAACTAGCTTAAATTAATAGGAAAATGATGACATTTTTGCATGTCATCAGAGGCATCGTCAAACGTCCCTATATTGCGCTACGTTCATTTATCTCGACGCAAGAAAGGGGAATCACCATTCACAGAATGTTCAGGAATTTTGAAGGTTGGTGATGTGGAGATTCTAAAAGAAAATTTCACCACGCCCCTGACAGCAATTACTAAGCAAGAGATTCAGGAATCAAAGACGAGTCGTACCAAAGTGACTTTGCCAGAAAGACGAACGAAGGATGGATTTGATCCAAATGCATACAAACTCCTAGAAAAGGCAGGATACGACTTTTCAACTCATACTGAGTTTAAAAGTCCAAAAATCTTCGATGGGAGATCTGAGCCTTCTCCGACACAAAAGAAGCTCCAAAAAGAGGGTTATGCCATACCATCCTCGAGAGCCGGACTAGGGTACAATCCCCCAGAGCCAGTTCGTATAACCAGAAAATGGAAAGTTGTAGATGCACATCACATAACGATAGAAGAGATGGGCGATCCAGAAGATAAAAAGAATGATGATAGCCAGAAAATCTCTATCTTTGATCGCATTAAAGCGCCGACTACTCATCTTTGAGTTCATCAGCGGCTGAAATATTCATCTTCGAAAAAGGAAGGTCAGAGCAAAACTTCTACTCCTACCCGACGTTCAGTGTTTCAGCGTTTGAGTGTGTCTACATCGAAGAAAGTAGATGAACCGCCGAGATCCGTGTTCGATCGCCTTCAAGCAACCTATGGCCAATGCAAGGGAAAGTTGAAAAGTCTTGAAACAGATGAATCCGACGAGATGAATGACAACAACGGATTTTCCAGTACTGTTCCTTCACGGATGAAGAGAAAACCTTTTGTTCTCATAAATACAGAAGGTTCTTTAAAAGTAAAGCGACAGTTAGTCATTCTAACTAACCCTTCAAAGGTGAACCAAGAGCTTGAAGAAGAACATGTCAATTGTTGCCATATTTCTTTCGAAGAAATGCCAGATACTGAAATTTCTGAAGATGATGCTGAAGAAGCACCCGCATCGTTAGAAGATGGCAGTCAATCAACGATTGATGAACTCAAAGAGGTAAACTTGGGTACGACAGAAGAACCGTGCCCGACATTCATCAGTGCGTCACTTAGTGCTGAAGAGGAACGTGAATACTTGAATTTGCTCGTTACATATAAAGATGTCTTCGCTTGGTCGTACAAAGAGATGCCATGACTCGATCCAAAAATAGCAGTCCACCATCTTGCGATTAAACAAGGATATCGACCTATTAAGCAGGCCCAAAGGCGTTTTCGACCAGAGCTCGTTCCTCAAATTGAAATTGAAGTCAACAAGTTGATAGAGGCAGGGTTCATTCGAGAGGTGAAATATCCAACATGGATCGCGAACATTGTGCCAGTCAAAAAGAAGAACGAACAACTGCGTGTATGTGTTTCCGTGACTTGAATAATGCATGTCCCAAAGATGATTTTCCATTGCCCATCACTGAACTTATGGTCGACACCACTACAGGACATGAAGCCTTATCTTTCATGGATGGATCATCAGGGTATAATCAAATTCGAATGGTCCTTGAAGATGAAGAGATGACGACAGCATTTCGAACTCCAAAAGGAATATACTGTTACAAGGTGATGCCTTTTGGATTAAAGAACGCTGGGGCAACTTACCAACGAGCCATGCAGAAGATCTTTGATGATATGCTCCACAAACGTGTTGAGTGCTATGTTGATGATCTAGTGGTCAAAGCCAAGAAACGAGAGGACCACTTGCAAGATTTGAAGATAGTTTTTGACCGTTTGAGAAAGTACCAGTTGAAAATGAATCCTCTTAAATGCACCTTCGGTGTGACATCAGGAAAGTTTCTTGGTTTCGTAGTAAGGCATCGAGGAATTGAAATCGACCAATCAAAGATTGACGCCATTCAGAAAATGCCAGAACCACGAAACTTGCGAGAATTAAGAAGTCTCCAAGGACGTCTGGCCTATATTAGAAGGTTCATCTCCAATCTAGCAGGTCGATGTCAGCCATTTCAAAGACTGATGAGAAAAGACACAACCTTTAAATGGGATAAAGCTTGTCGAAATGCTTTTGATAGCATTAAAAAGTATTTGCTTAATCCTCCCGTTTTAAGCGCTCCAATTGCAGGAAAACCGTTGATATTGTACATTGCTGCACAAGAAAGATCACTTGGGGCATTGCTCGCTCAAGAGGGAGAGAAAGGAAAAGAATGTGTTTTGTATTATCTAAGTAGAACTTTGAATGGGGCAGAGCTAAATTATTCACCCATCGAAAAGATGTGCCTTTCACTTTTCTTTGCCATTAACAAACTGAGACATTACATGCAAGCCTTCACGGTGCACTTGGTGGCAAGGGCTGATCCGATCAAGTATGTCTTGTCTAGACCAATTATCTCAGGGAGGTTGGCTAAGTGGGCGATCTTACTTCAGCAATACGACATTGTCTATGTTTCGCAAAAGGCGGTGAAGGGGCAAGCCTTGGCAGACTTCTTAGCCGACCACCCGGTACCGTCAGACTGGAAATTATCTGAAGCCTTGCCTGACGAGGAGATATTCTACATTGAATTGGCCGAGCCTTGGACTATGTATTTTGACGGAGCAGCTCGAAGGAATGGCGCAGGGGCAGGAGTAATATTCATTTCGCCTGAAAAAACATATGTTGCCATATAGCTTCACATTTGGAGAAGTGTGCTCGAACAACGTCGCTGAATATCAAGCGCTCATCATTGGTCTTCAAATAGCCAAAGAGATCAGGGTGACGTACATTGAAATTTTTGGAGATTCAAAATTGATAGTCAATCAATTGTTGCTCCAATATGAGGCAAAACATGAAGATTTGATACCTTACTTCAATTACGCCAGACAATTATTGGAAAGCTTCGAGAGTGTGACGATAGAACATGTTCCAAGATCTGAAAATACAAAGGCTGACGCATTGGCAAATTTAGCCACTGCTCTGACGATTTCAGAAGTTGAAGTTCTAAACATTCCACTCTGCCAAAGATGGGTTGTGCCTCCAACTGAAAAGGAAAGTCAAGAAACGAATGCAATATCTGTCTATGTGATTGAAGAAGAAGATTGGCGACAACCGATTATAGATTACCTACAGCATGGAAAGCTTCCTGTCGAGACGCGTCATAAGACTGAGATACGAAGAAGAGCATCTCGATTTATCTACTACAAAGATACCCTATATCGTCGCTCATATGAAGGCCTTTATCTTCGATGTTTGGGAAAAGATGAATCAGTGCAAGCATTAGAGGAAGCACATTCAGGTGTTTGTGGAGCTCATCAATCCGGGCCAAAGCTTCATTTTCAACTAAAGAGAATGGGCTACTATTGGCCTACGATGGTTCAGGATTCGATGCAACATGCAAAGAGGTGTGAAGCTTGTCAATTTCACGCCAACTTCATACATCAGTCACCAAAGCCGCTCCACCCAACTGTAGCTTCATGGCCATTTGAAGCTTGGGGACTTGACCTTGTTGGTCCTATAACACCCAAATCATCGGCAGGACACTCTTATATCCTTGCAGGAACTGATTATTTCTCAAGATGGGCTGAAGCTGTTGCATTAAAAGAAGCAAAGAAAGAAAATGTAGCAGATTTTGTTCGTAATCATCTCATTTATCGATATGGCATTCCTCATCGCATCGTGACAGATAATGGAAGACAGTTCTCTAACAGTTTGATGGACAAGTTATGAGAAAAGTTTGGCTTCAAACAATATAATTCGTCTATGTATAATGCTGCTGCGAATGGTTTGGCTGAAGCATTCAACAAGACGTTATGCAACTTGTTGAAGAAAGTAGTCTCCAAGACGAAGAGAGACTGGCAAGAAAGAATTGGTGAAGCATTATGGGCGTACCGGACTACTTATCGTACTCCAACAGGAGCCACACCCTATCCTCTTGTTTATGGGGTAGAAGCTGTCCTCCCTCTAGAAAGAGAGATCCCATCGTTGCGAATGGCGGTGCAAGAAGGTTTGACTGTAGAAGACAATGCTAAGTTACGTCTTCAAGAGTTAGAAGCATTAGATGAGAAAAGATTGGATGCTCAACAAGCTTTGGAATGTTATCAAGCGCGCATGTCTAAATCTTTCAACAAAAAGGTACGACCTCGTTCATTTCAAGTTGGTGAGCTCGTACTCGCAGTTCGAAGACCTATCATCACGACTCGACATACAGGACACAAGTTTACACCTAAATGGGACAGACCCTACGTTGTGAAAGAAGTCTACACAAATGGAGCATACAAGATAGTTGACAAAGACGGGCTCAAAATTGGCCCAATCAACGGCAAGTTTCTCAAGAAATATTATGCTTAAAATGTAATACTCATTATCGTAAGAGTATAAACTACATGATACTCCGGACCCGCATGAGTTAAAAAGGTGAACGGCCCAAAAAATAAAATCGAATTTGTACCCTGAACTACGTTATGACTTGATCCCATACATTAATGGGTACGTAGGCAACTTAAAGGAAACTTTAAGCTCAGTCCATAAAATAAAAAAAAAAAATCATTATCCCATGTTGGTAAAAAAAGAAAATTCATTCTTGAATAATACAACAAAATGGTAAGTGAATTATGATGAGAAACAAGTCTGATATTGAATGACAAAGTTTTCCTATTAAAAAAAAAAAGATACATCTTCGATATCAAAAAAAATAATAAATAAAAAAAATTGCTACAAAAAGAAATTGAAGTCTGATCACGGCATCCACTTGTAGTTCTTCAACTCTTCTTGTGCATCTTCCAACATTCCACGAAGTATCGTCAGAGTTTTAGCATCAGCATCAGTAAGAACAGGGGCATCTTCAATACTACTTATAGTTCCTCGCAGTTTGGAAGCCTCGAGTTGATTTTGTTGTAAAAGATCCTCATTCTCGATAATTGACTTAGAAATCTCAACTCGCTTAGCTTTCACAGTTTCAAGCCTAGCCTCCAATTCTTCTTCTTCTCGCAATGCTTGCAGATGTTGTTGCTGAAGTGAACCTTTCACGGTGAGTAGTTCACTTTCACTGTATAGTATCTTCTCCAAGCTAAACCTAGTCTCTTCCAGTTGGCGATTCTTACTCTCCAAAGTTAATTGAGAAGCAAATGACGACTGCAGCTGGTTATACCTCTCTACCTTCTTGAAATACGCACTTACAATTTCTTTAAGAGAATCCAAGCCGGGTACACGAATCTCAGAAATTGTATGAAATATTTTGACTGCCTCTTGTTTAAGGCGAGGTATTTTGTCGAACGGAGCGCGTATGATCTTCGGGTGTATGCTCTCCCACAGGGCAAGGGCAGACTGTTTCCTATAGTTGGAAATAACATCGTCAGCACAATAAACAGAGATCTCAGACGTAGCTACATGGTTTGTTGTCATCATTTGTCCAGAAATTTCATCAGTTACAAGAGGACAAGATTGAGTCACAACTCTATCCATTGGCGCTCTGAAATTGCTCACATGCGCAGCTACAGAATTAAAAACGTCTGGACTCACAAAAGAAGGAGGACTGTGATGCCCCTCGGCTTCTATAAAGGGATCATTTAAAGGTGACTGCAAAAAAAATAGTAAGTAATAATGATAATAATAGTACTAAAATATTATAACGAAGAAGGAATGAAAACACTTACCAGGAGTGTAGGGAGTGCAGGAAATTGTGAGGCGCTGGGAACTCCATCAAAAAGTTCATCTTCACATACTGAGGGTTGATTGGACTTTTTAGGCCTTTTCCAATGATGATCGCTGCTACTGCTCTGACTACCATCATTATCCTTAGAGCAAAATTCACCAGGTTCAAACATGCGAATCCTTTTGCCTCTGTTGTCATTACCAACCTTTTTGGGAAACTTGGGCTTAGAGGGAAAAGGAGAAGTGCTGTCCACCAACTTTTGTATGCCTTCTTCAAGATAATTTCCATGCTTGGCTAACCACCAACTTCTATAGCGTTGAGTAGCTTGAGTGTGTGGTTTCGTTGCACGAGCAGGAAGGTATACTTGGGATAATGTTTCTCTTTGAGTGCATATCCTCCAAAGACGTAACACATTCGCTAAATTTACCTCAGGAATTTCTTTACCCAAGTCATTCGGTATGTCTTGATAGAATCCAAATTGTCAACTAAATCGACAAGGACTATAAGCTTCAATAACCATCAACGATCCACAACGTGAAGACAAGAAACACGACTGAATGCTTATGAAGAATGAAGAAAGCCAAAACGATAATTTCAAAAGCTCGCCTGTATTTCTGGCTTGACGACTCGCATACCATAACACATATTTACGTTTTTGAATATGTACATGGGCTTCAAAATCGTTAAAGTACTTAGCCCCACCCTCGCCAGAAAACTCAACCATCATCGGGCCAATGACAGGTGTTGGGACTTTGTAATGCGTGTTAAAATAATAAGCCAGCCAAGCATGGACATAGTGCAAAGGGAAACAAGCCTTTGAAAATCCAGCAGAAGGAGATGCACTGTGAATCTGGCCAAGTCCATGATAAATATTGGCCAAAACAGGAACAACAAGACTGAAAACGTAACCTTCAGCCATAAGACTGGCGACTTTAAAAACTCCTGGACGAAGAGAAGCACGTTGGTCGGGAAATACAAATGCGCACAACCAACAAGAAAGAAAGACAGCCAAGTATGTCTTATCTGTCAATTCATCTGCTATGCCCAACATGCAAAATAGATCCATTTCTTTTTCGGACCAACTGTGACGCTTGATAGGAGCCCCATTCGGATTATAGGTCTGACGTGGACGAGAAGTCTTCTTCGACTTTCGGGAAGGAGGTTTTTCATATTTCGAATCTCCTTTGAACCAGAAAGAAATCCATGATTTGATAGGAATTTGAAGGCGATCGCGTTGTTGAGATGCAATGTGATAGTACGCGGCAAAAAGGTACTCACAACTTTTCGGGCAATCTTCATCCTCTCGATCAGGCGAGCCTAATAATTCCTTACAGCAAGGGACAACTTCATCATAAAACCTACCCTTGATGGAAAGACCTCCTAATCTCCACATGTCCCATAGAGAGATAGACAACTCTCCTGATGATGTGTGAAGTGTATTTGTGGATGGACACCATGCTTCACAAAAAGCTCGAACTATATCATTATTGCGATCATAAGTGTATAGGGAAGCCATTACAACATCAAACAAACGAGCCTTCTTCAGTATCGGCGTATTTAAAGAAATTACGACCTCTAACCATTCCCAATAATCAGGAATATAAAAGAATTCTCCATGAATTCTTATTGAATTACCCCAACGAACTTGTTCGTCTCTAATAATTCGACGACCTAAAGTTGATTCTGGATTTTCACCCGACACCTTGCTATGTATTGGAGACTCTAAAAACCATGCCTTCAATGAAGAGTCGTGACTCAAAAGTCTTTCTTCTGACCATCTAGACAAGGAGGTTGAATTATCCAGGCAATGTTGTGATCCCCTAAAATTACCACATATTGTCTCTCCTACAGGAAGAATAATGCCATTTTCAACAGGCTGATCTCTATCCTTCAAGATGACTAAGCAGTTTTTCTCAGGATCAGGGTGCTCAGTGAAATACACCATGATGGAGATAAGTTTCTCTACACAAAAAAACAATGTCAATCTTATCCAAGAAGTTATGAAGGCAAGAAAGTGATGCATGAATAATCAATCATACAAAAAAAATATGATCAACTCTATAAGACACTATAGTCATCAAAACGACTGGTCTAGACAGGGTGGAATCACTTTAGGTGAGTCTGGTGACTACTCCTGCAGGTTACTCAGATCACCCAATAAAATGGGGACTGGTCTAGCAAGAGTGCATCACTGTAGGCGAATCTGGTGACTACCCCTGCAGGTTACTCAGATCACCCAATAAAATTGGGACTGGTCTAGCAGGAGTGCATCACTGTAGGCAAACCTGGTGACTACCCCTACAGGTTACTCAGATCACCCAATAAAATGAGGACTGGTCTAGCAGGAGTGCATCACTGTAGGCAAATCTGGTGACCACCCCTGCAGGTTACTCAGATCACCCAATAAAATGGGGATTGGTCTAGCAGGAGTGCATCATTGTAGGCGAATCTGGTGACTACCCCTGCAGGTTACTCAGATCACCTAATAAAATGGGGACTGGTCTAGTAGGAGTGCATCACTGTAGGCGAATCTGGTGACTACTCCTGCAGGTTACTCAGATCACCCAATAAAATGGGGACTGGTCTAGCAGGAGTGCATCACTGTAGGCGAATCTGGTGACTACCCCTGCAGGTTACTCACATCACCCAATAAAATGGAGACTGGTCTAGTAGGAGTGCATCACTGTGGACGAATCTGGTGACCACCCCTGCAGGTTACTCAAATCACCCAATAAAATAGGGGACTGGTCTAGCAGGAGTGAAATCACTGCAAGTGAATTTGGTGACGACTGTTGCACGATGCTTACACATTCAAATAAGAAAGAAGCAAATTGCAATAATATATGTGCAAAAAAAAAGTAGAAAAAAAAATGGGCTCTATGGAACAGTCAAAGCAATATGTGCACATGCAATAAATACACCAATGGAATATATATACATATTCAAAAAAAAATGACAAGCAAAAAAAAAAAATTGAATATGTATATACCTTTTAGATGGTGGTCAAAGAGTGATGTTGTCCAAGGGGATCGTCAAATAAATTTGTTAATTTCAATTCCTATGAAAGAAAGGAATATAATTAGCAAATAATAATAATAATAAAAGAAAAAAAAAGGAAGACCTAAAAAAGAAAAAAAAAGTGACGGCAAAGTGAGTAAAAAAAAAAGGATGTAAAAAAAATAGTTGAAAAAAAAAAGAAGGGAACATTTTACGTAAAGAAGAAAAAAGCCAAAAAAAAAAGTAAAAAAAGAAAAGAAAAGTAAAGTAGTTAATGCTGGACATATATGGAAATTAAAAAAAAATGAAAATATGAAGCAGGCTCACAACCCTAGACACATACATAGTTATTTACGGCCAAAGCACGCATACATGCGTATGGGAGATGCAGAAGATTGGTGACAATGAATTTTTTTTCTTGGGTAAAAAGTCAATTGAACACAACCTAATGTGCGTTGGTACATGCGACAAAACTTACAAAAAAAAAAGAGATGTTTTGTGTCTTATTCAACAAATATGTACACAAGCAGCATAAGTTTTATACACATTTATGTGTTTTGAAGCAACATGCATATGTACGAAAAGAAGAAAAGCGACGGCAGCAATATTAAAAAAAAAAAAAAACCTACGGCAGTAGCTAAAAAAAAAGGGTTTCAAGAGATTTTTTTTTTACTTACCGACGACGCGACAAAGAGGCATGAAGGGAGATTTTCGCTCTAATTCAAGGCCTACACAAAGAAGAAAATACATGAGTATTTGAAGTCAAATGAAAGAAAGAAAAGAGAAATTAAATAGGAGATAATTTTTCTTACCTAGACTTTCTTGCTTGGATGGCTTTGTGTCTTGACCTATACAACTTATTCAATTTATAAGGGAGAAATTAGGTCAAACACATAAGGAAAAGTTGATTCTTGGCCTAAGAAATTTTTGCCTAATCAAATATGGAAAGGAATTTCCTACAATTGCCACTAAGGTAAAAAAAATTTTGCCTCCAAGTTATATGGATCAAGAAAGAAATCTTGGCCTAATAAAATTGGCAAGCCAAGAGACCTCCAATTTTTTTTTTGTTCAAAGTGTCTATCTACCTCCAAATTCATGTCCAAGGTAGAGAAAAAAAAAATTGTCACAATTATGGCTAAAATTAATTTTCCAATTTCAAAAAAAAAAAAAGTATTGGAAATTGAAGTTTAAATTTTGGCTAAAATTAATGTTGGTAGCAAAAAAAAAAAAAAAAAAACGAAATTATTTGGAATTATAACTTAATATTCTGATTAATTTCGTCTATCGACACAAATCAAAGTTATGACTAAGCGTCATATATTTTTCTCACAAACCATGCTTTTCAAAATCCATGCACGCATATAGGTGCATAAATTTCGAAAAGGGGGCATTTGTTGAGTGAGAAATTTCGGTCAATCACAAATTGTCACGTCATTAATTTGAATTAATGATAAAATAAATTTGGGACCAATTACAAATTTACATGTGTCCCTAAATTAAATTAATAGACATTAAAATTCGGCAAATCAAACAATGCCACTTGTCTATTATTGATCCATCAGATGACATAAGCCGAGTCCAATCAAATTATGCCATGTGGCAATTGGACCCGAGACTAATGTGACCCGAGATCATTGAAGAAATTGGGCTAAACTAAAATAATCCAATTTTATTAAAAATAAGTTGGATTAAAGCCCAAATATAGCCTAAGCCCAAAGATTGGGCCCAGGCCCAAGCCCATATGAGGTCCACCAAACTCTATAAATAGAGGAGGCCACCATTCATTTGGGGCATTCAGACAGAGTCAGAGAAGCCAGAGCCCAGAGCATTCTCCCAAGGTCCAGAGTCTTCAGAAGTCAGAGAGTTCAGAGAATTCAGAAGATCCAAGATTCAGAATTCGACCATCTCAAGACTCAAAAGATCCAACGACTGAAAGACTCCAAAGAATCAACCGTTTCTTCATCAAGATACAAGTTGAAGATTCAACCTTCCTTCGTCTGAGATCAAGCTTGTCGGCCCTCAGATCAGACTCCATATTTTGAGAGAAAGCATCAGAGGATAAATATTAGAGATTGTAACACTTCTACATACAAAATCAATAAAATCAAGTTCATTTCCACAAATTAAATTTCCTTTGTCGAAATCTCGTGTGAACAGTAGGTCCATTAGGTCCCCCTGCTAGCTCGTAAAGAGTAATTAGGAACAAATATATCTTGAGAGAATTTGAATAGTTTAAATTCATATTAGGAATTAAGATAATTGTATGAGATAAAAATTAATATAATGTATAATTATACATTAAAATGTAAAGTCTAATTTGAAATTAAACTTTATTATTATGAGAGAAATAAATATTTGAAGAAGTTCAAATATTAATATGAATTTGATTCATATTAAATTTATAGGATATAAGAGAATTGGAAGGAGTTCCAATTTTGATATGAATTTGATTCATATTATAGAATTAATTAATTGAAGGCCTGAAATTAAATATATGATATTTAATTGGGTAATTAATTAATTAACTAATAGAAGGTCTGAAATTAAATATATGATATTTAATTGGTGATTAATTAATTTAAAGAATTAATTAATTGGAAAATAATCAATTATGAAAATGATTAATCATTTATGGAAATGATTTAATCACTTATGGAAGTGATCAATCATTTATGGAAAAGATTAATCAATTATGGAATTGATTGGTTATGGAATTGATTAATTATGGAAAAGATTAAATCAGTTATAGAAATAATTGATTTTAAATGAATATTTTATTCATGGCCTTTCTCTTGTAAATAGAACACTCACCCTAGTGTTTAGGTACTACAACATATGTCCACCATAAGGCCCTCACATATTCTCTCAACTCAAGAACTCTAGGGAGAATTTTCTCTCTAGAGTTTTCCCCATTCAAGATTAGGTAGTCCCACAACTACGTTCCTAATCTCAGAGTTATAGCGAGGAAGATCAATTGGTGGTGTCCCAATTGTTGACGTTTGGTCCTGTTGGGTTTTATGCCCTAAAACTCGTAGATAGTGAATGTAAACAAATTGTATACTTGTTTCAATAAAGTGTTATTGAGTTTCTACAATAAAGTGTTATTGTTAAATACTGCACAATTTGACCCAAATCCAATAAACTAAGATCCAAGGTTGTTTACATGTGACTTGAACTAGTATGTGGGGACATACGGGGATCGGTGTTCAAGTAACAACCTAAAAGGTCTATAGTACAAGGATAAGGTTGGGTACCTTATCCTGGTAACACTATGTGATACGGCCTGCTTTGTATTGATACAGACGTATTGATCCAAAGCGTCCATGTAGTAGGTTACTGTTTCAATAGGATGGCGTAGGTAACTCAGTCTTAATCCTGAGTGTGTCATGAACTCCTTCTCATGAGGGATTGTCCTTTGATTAGCATGGGTGAGAGTGGCCAATACGCCGACTCAATATGTCTTCCTTTTTGGGGACAAGACCGAGTGGGAGGTTGGGGACATGACAACACAAGAAAGAATTCACTTCTTCCCACTTCTAAGAGAAGTAGATGAATGTTCCCTTAAGTGGTGACTCCGGGACTTGAACAAAAGGATCCCGCCCTCTCACTGGCCCGAGAGGGACTTTCTGTTTATTGGTTGGACCATAAACAAGTTGTTCATTAGAGGAGCACTGGTACTTAAGGAGACAGATGTAACACAGGGGTAACACGGTAATTTGACCCAGCTGTAGTTACGAACACTCGTGAAAGATTGACTTACCGGTATAGGTCTATATCCGTGGACACAGAAATGTTCTACAGTGAGAAGAGTTCAGTTGTGGGTCTTTAGAGGAATGACCCACAGTTAATGAATATTGGTTAACCTGATTAATGAGTTTAATCTATTAACCTCATATCATTGGAGCTTCTGATATTTAGGTCCATTAGGTCCCCCTGCTAGCTCGTAAAGAGTAATTGGGAACAAATATATCTTGAGAGAATTTGAATAGTTCAAATTCATATTGGGAATTAAGTTAATTGTATGAGATACAAATTAATATAATGTATAGTGATGCATTAAAATATAAAGTCTAATTTGAAATTAAACTTTATTATATTGAGAGATTGATATATTTGAAAGAGTTCAAATATATGTCTAATTAAATATATGGTATTTAAATAGAAGATGAATTAATTAATTATTTAATTTAGTTTAAATTAAATGAGATTTAATTAAACTATAGTCCATGAGAGAAATAAATATTTGAAGAAGTTCAAATATTAATATGAATTTGATTCATATTAAATTTATAGGATATAAGAGAATTTGAAGGAGTTCAAATTTTAATATGAATTTGATTCATATTATAGAATTAATTAATTGAAGGCCTGAAATTAAATATATGATATTTAATTGGGTAATTAATTAATTAACTAATAGAAGGTCTGAAATTAAATATATGATATTTAATTGGTGATTAATTAATTAAAAAATTAATTAATTGGAAAATAATCAATTATGGAAATGATTAATCACTTATGGAAGTGGTCAATCATTTACAGAAAAGATTAATCAATTATGGAATTGATTGGTTATGGAATTGGTTGATTATGGAAAAGATTAAATCAGTTATGGAAATAATTGATTTTAAATGAATATTTTATTCATGACTTTTCTCCTATAAATAGAACATTAACCCTAGGGTTTAGGTACTACAACTTATGGCCACCATAAGGCCCTCTCATATTCTCTCAACTCAAGAACTCTAGGGAGAATTTTCTCTTTAGAGTTTTTTCCATTCAAGATTAGGTAGTCCCACAACTACGTTCCTAATCTTAGAGTTATAGCAGGGAAGATCAAATGGTGGTGTTCGTTGAACTATTCAGAGTCGTCAACGGAGGTATGTTTTTCACTGCTTAACCTTTTGCCAATGTATTGGTATTTTGAAGAACAAAATTAATTTACGAACAGTCCAATTGCTTCCGCTGTAACGGGATTGGGAATTCCAATCCTTCAGGTCCCTAGATTTAGATCTAATAATTTTTGTATGCTTAGCCTTAAGTTTGTATAGAATTTGTTCTATGTTTTTTGCCAATGTAATAGTATTTTTTTTTTTTATAAACAAAATTAACTACGAATTGGTCCCAATTACGCTTCCGCTTTATCGGAATTGGGGAATTCCAAATCCTTCAAGTTGCTAGGTCATTTTACTAGTCAGTAAGATAACCTACATAATTCCCAATGACTAGGATATCAATCATTTGCAACACTAATAAAGTTACTGAACTATTGACGATATTTTTGTTAAGACAAGTTTCACCAATGTTGTTATCAAAGCCAAAAGATTTGATCACACTATCAAATCTTATATTCCAAGATCGAATTGCTTAGGTCAATCCATGAATGGATCACTTAAGCTTGTAAACTCTTTTGCTTTTGATCTTGATAAATGAACCATTTTGGTTGAGACATGTAGATACTCTTAACGTCTCGTTTTCTCTTGTAGATCCATTTGCAACCTATAGGTTTTACCCCATAAGGTTGATCTACAAGATCCCAGATAGAATTGAAACGCATAGATTCTATTTCTAGGGTGCATGGCTTTAATCTACTAGTCCTAGTTAACATCATTCATTGTCTTGCTTTAAGACAATGGTGAAGGGTTAAAATCCCTTTGCAGCGAAAACAATCAAGACCAATTCGTTTCACAATTTCGTTTACGAAAAACCAATACATTGGCAATTAAAATTCAGAAACAAATTTCTAAATTAAAAAAACGATTAAGCATGCTAAAATTGATTCAAGATCAAGAACACTTATTGGATTTCGAAGAACACTGCACAATGCTCCAAGGATCTCGTTCTTGATCTCCAAATGGACACCACCACGCAAGAACACCCGCTATTCTCTTGGGATATCTTGAAATTGGTTTGTGGGAACCAAAATCGCCTTCGATGGGAATTTTTCCAGCAAGGAGGTTGCTGTATTTTTTAGAGAAAAGAGAGGAAGAGAGAGTTCTTCTTTCTCCGTCTTTGCGGGAAATGAGAGAAAATGGTCATCTATTAGGGAACTCCCTCTCCCCTCAACGATAAGTGGGGAGGGAGTTACATTACCCTACTTGATCTAAACCGTTAGATCTTAATCGAAACGATCTCGACCATTAACTAATTAAATAATAATTATTTAATTAATTAATCGATTATAATTAACTTAATTAAATCAATATTAATTGAATTAATTATAATACAAAGTATTTAATTCAATTTGAATCATATTCAATTGAATTAAATTGGTCATTCGATTAATTCTATTAATTGAATCCACATTAAATATCAAATATTTAATTAATTTTATAATTGAATCATAATCAATTTTATCTCTCTCATTTAACCTATAGTTTTAATGTGCATCTAGATGTACATTATCATAAACTATAGTATTAATTTGATTAAATCATATTTAACCAAATTAAATTAATTAATTCCCAATTAATTAATTCATGAATTAATCAAATATCATATATTTAATTAAATTCATAATTCCCTCATTAATTAAATTCGAATCATATCCAAAATTAATTTTATTATAAAGTTTAATTCATTAATGGACCTATAAATCAGAAGCTCCAACGATACGAGATTGATCAACTAAACTCATTAACCGAGTCAATCAACATTCGTTAACGGTGGGTCACTCCACTAAAGACCCACAACTGCACTCTTCTCACTATAGAATATTTCTGTGTCCACGGATATCGACCAATGTAGTAAGTCAATCCTTCACGTGTGTTTGTAACACCAACTGGGTCAAATTACCGTTTTACCCCTAGGTTACCTCTGGATCCTTAAGTACCACTGATCCCTCTAATGAACAAATTGTTTAGGGTCCAACCACTAAAAAGGAGTTCCTCTCGGGCCAGGAGAGGACGACGCGCCTTTGTTCAAGCCCCGAAATCAGCCCCTAAGGGAACACACATCTACTTGCCCCAATACGGGAAGGAGTGAACTCCATCTTGCATTGTCATGTCCCCAGCCCCCCACTCGGTCTTGTCCCCAAGAAGGTAGGCTTATTGAGTCGGCGTGCAGGCCACTCTCACCCGTACTAATCAAAGGACAATCCCTCGTGAGAAGGAGTTCATGACACACTTAGGATTAAGACTAAGTTACCTAGGTCATCCTATTGAAACAGTAACCTAACTAGTTAACAGAGTTACATCTAGTGGTTTACTATTTCGTGGTCCGGTCTTATGTAAACTCATTGCATAGGACACCCCCGCTCGCATGTCTCCTACATGGACGCCTTGGATCAATACGTATGTATCGAATACAAAGCGGGTCGTATCACATAGTGTTACCAGGATAAGGTACCCAGCCTTATTCCTGTACTATAGACCTTTTAGGTTGTTACTTGAACACTGGTCCCTGTATGTCCCCACTGTTGGGTGTTATGCCCTAAAACTCGTAGATAGTAAATGTACATTTGACCGAACATTAATAAAGTGATGTATTATTCAGTGTTTGTATTATATCTTGTCTTAATAACCCTAATCCAATAAACTAAACATCCAAGGTTAATAGAATGAGGCTTGAACTGGTATGTAGGGACATACGGGGATCAATGTTGAAGTTTTAGCCTAAAGGGTCTGTAGTATAGGGACAAGGTTGGGTACCTTGTCCTGGTGACACTATGGATACGACCCGCTTTGTATATTGATACAAATGTAGTGATCCAACGCGTTCATGTGGTTGACATGCGAGTGGGGGTATCCTGTGCAATGAGTTTGCACAAAGACCGGACCGCGAAATAGTTAACCACTAACTGTAACACCGTTAGTTAGCTCGGTTTCTATTTCACTAGGATGACCTAGGCAACTTGGCCTTAATCCTGAGTGGATTATGGACTCCTGTCCATGAGGGATTGTCCTTTGATTTGTACGGGTGAGAGTGGCCTGTTCGCCGACTCAATAAGCCTACCATTTTGGGCACAAGACCGAGTGGGGAGCTGGAAACGTAGTCTTACAAGATGGAATTCGCTCCTTCCCGATATTAGGGTGAGTAGAGGTGTGTTCCCTTAAATGGTGTCTTCGGGTCTTGAACAAAGGGCCCTACCCTCTTTATGGCACGAGAGGGATTTTTGTTTGATGGTTGGACCACAAACATGTTGTTCATTAGAGGAGCACTGGTACTTAAGGACCAAGAGGTAGCCCAGGGGTAAAACGGTAATTTGACCTAGCTGGGGTACGAACACACGTGAAGGGCTAACTTGCTATTGACGGTCGATATCCGTGGACATAGAAATATGTCGCAGTGAGAAGAGTGCAGTTGTGGTTCTGTAGTGGAGTGAACCACGGTTAACGAACATTGATTAACTTCGTTAATGAGTTTAGCCAATTAATCTCATATCGTTGGAGCTTCTGATCTGTAGGTCCATTAGGTCCCACCGGTAGCTCACTAAGGGCGTTGAGGTAAATTTCTATGGGATAATTAAATATTTGAATGAGTTCGAATATTACACCATAATATGAATTTGATTCATATTAAAACTATAGGTTATAATTAATGTACATTAGATGTATATTAAGACCATAGTTTATTTGAGAGAGGAATATAATTAAATATGTTATATTTAATTATGAAGAATTAATTGTAGAATTAATTGGTTGTTGTTTTAATTTAGTATAATTAAATTTGATTTAATTAAACTGCATTAAAACTATAGGTTATGTGGTTCATTTTATGTAAAATTTTTGTATATAAAGTGATTAAATTAAATGTTAATTTAAATTCAATTAAATTAATTAATAATTTAATTATTAATTTATTTAATTGGTTATCAATTATTAAAACTGATGGATGCCCACTAACCTATAATGTTGCGTGGTTGAGAGGTTTTCTAGGGAAGTTTTTGCGTGAGTCGTTATATTGCTAGGGCTGGGATTACAAAATCTAACTTACTCTCACTCTCATTCACGCAAAAAGGCCTCCTCTCTATCAGAGCATTCTGGTGCAAATTCTCTCTAGAGAACAGAAAAAAAAAATCCCTACTGAAGTTTCCTTGTTCCCACAAGCAACGATGCAAAATTCCTTGTGAGAATATTGGTGAAGATTGGTGGTGGTGTCCTTCCAAAATCAGCAAGATCGAGGTTCGTAGGTTGCTGTTTTTCTGCTAATACGCGAGGGAAAAGGCGGTTTTTGTCAAGAACATCTTTACGGTAAGGTTTCTT
This sequence comes from Luffa acutangula, assembly GCA_036850905.1. NCBI lineage: Eukaryota > Viridiplantae > Streptophyta > Magnoliopsida > Cucurbitales > Cucurbitaceae > Luffa > Luffa acutangula. The sequence goes on along the minus strand of CM072095.1, from coordinate 24,751,288 downwards.
GAACTCTTGGATCATTAGGATCCATTATAGATGAGATCTAGTTAATTTTGTCCATAATTCAGCATGCTTTATGGGTGTTTTACGCATGTTTAAACCTGTTTAAATTGTTGTAACTTTTCCCAACGTACTGGTATTTTGATTTTAAATTAAAACAGAGTTAATGGTTCTGTGTGTTTCCGTTGCGCTAGGGCTTTAATCCCTTCACCCACATACTAGTCCAAGTCTCATGTAAACAACTTTGGATCTTAGTTTATTGGATTTGGGTCATATTGTGCAATTCTAGACTTAATATGATAATAACACTTTATTGCATAAACCTCAATAAAACTTTATTGATACAAGTGTATAATTTGTTAATCATTCACTATCTACGAGTTTTAGGACATAAAACCCAACAAATGGATCCTCAATGTCATCCTCAGGTATGACGATCTGAGCTTCAGTTAAGCCCATGTAATAGTCAGTTTGTAATACAACCCTCCCACTACATCGAGGCACTCTCAACTCTTGAGATAGATGTAACTAACTAGTTGTATTGGTCCTATCAACAACTCTTTATCAACAACTCTTGTTAAAGGTTCAGAATCATCAACAACCCTCGTTGACTTATCAACAACTCTTGTTGATATTTTTGTAGCTTCATCAGTTAATTTACTTAAAACGATCTTACTTTGTGGCTTATTATTTCTCATGTGGTATTCTTCTGAGAATGTAGTATTTTTCGGTACAAATTCTTTATTCTCTTGTGGATTGAAGAAGTATCCACATCTCTCGTTTCCATGGGGCAACCTACGAATAGGTATACTTTTGAACAATGTTCCAATTTCTTTTGGGTTAGCCACAAGCACGTGTGTTGGACTCCTAAAAATAACGTAAACTACTTTTATGTCTTATCCACAATTCAAAAGATATTTTAGAAACACTTTTGGCGGAACGTTGTTCAAAATATGTATTGCAGTCAACACTGCATGACCCCAAAACGAGTCAGGCAAATGAGCATAGCTCATAATGAATCGAACCATATCCAATAAGGTTCTATTTCTCCTATTTGATACACAGTTCTTTTTAGGTGTACTAGGGGTTGAGAGTTGGGATGTAATTCCATGTTCTATTAAATAGTCTTGGAATCTCAAGTCCCACATACTCTACACCTCGATCAGATCGAAGTGTTTTTATCATCTCACCTAACAAGTTTCCAACTTCAGTCTCAAACCACTTTGAATTTCTCAAGAGCTTTAGACTTAAGTTGCATTAGGTTGAGATACTCGTACCTTGATTAATTATCTATAATATAGATGAATTATTCATGCCCTCCCACTGCTTTAACATATTGGACCACAAGGATCCAAATGTACGAGCTCCAAGGGCTCTTTGGCTCTATAGTTCTTTTCCAGCAAAAGAACTTATTAGTCATATTGTCCTTAAGATATGACCTACAAGGTAGTAAAGAGTCATCTCCTAACTTGTTTAGAAGTCCACTTTATACCAAACTTCCAATCATATTGAGATTAATATGGTCTATACTTAAGCGCCAAATAAAGGTATCTTACTTTAGGAGAAATCCTTTGTCTCTTATTTCTTTGAGTAGTAGTAGCCTCAAACAACTCAGTGTTCATGATTGCTTTACTCTTGATTAGTCTTAAAATATTTATGTTATTTTTCAGTTCAGCTGAACAAAAGTTAACTCCCTTTCTTGAAATTAACTGCGTTAGCAGGAAAAGGTACAAAGCAACTTTGTTCCAGCATATAAGATACAGAAATCAATTTTCTGTTAATCTTAAGAAATACATACACATTATTTTATAATATGTATTTGCTCCCACAAGGAAAAATAACTTAACGTTCCTCATTGCTACAGCCAAGATAACTTTTCTAGTTTCAACTTTGAAAGCTATATAACCAGTATCAAACTGTTGCCATGAACTTATTCCTTTTAATAAGAAGAACAAACGTGATCTGTGACCCCTTGAATCAAGTATTCAGGCAAAATCACCATTCTCCACAAATCACGCTTCCAAAACTAGTAAATCAAATTTACTGTCTTTGGATAACTCTTCTTTGGCTGAGCAAAGTCCAATGTCATATTCATTAGGAATACTTCTTAATGAGTCAGACATTTGGGGCATGAGGACATTCCTCTATTAAGACTAATCTTAAATCATTCACCACAAATTAATTGTTTAAGTTTGTTGTATAATCACCTTTATTTATTACAAAGGTGTAAGAATATGCACATATATTATTATTGAATTGCTGAAATAACAAATTACTTGATTATTAATCGCACTAACCCATTAAATCTTATCCAATTAAATTCAGCAAAAACACACAAGCAATCAAATAAATCCTAGAAAACTATTTATTTAGTTTTTGCAACGATACTTCAAAGGTTTAGAACAACAGCTGTAACGCCCCGCGTTTCGAAATCGAGTTTTTGGGATCTGTCGAGCGTGTTATTAATTCTTGAAAGATTTGGAAATAGAAAATAACCCAAAACTCAATTTCGAAACACGGGGCGTTACAATAGCCACCGAAGGGTGGTCAGCTATTTCTCCTCTGAATTGAGACAATCTCAACCAAACCCTAACACCAAAATAACTCATATTTCGTTAGTGTTTTGTTATCATTGTTTGGTCAAGGATTTGTTAACACATTTAACTCATCCTCGTAAGTGTAACCCTCCCACTTTCAGATCTCAGAGGCACGCACCAACAGGCTACCGAAGGGAAAAACAACTGTTGGTGATTAGCCTAAGTGACCCTATCTTATTCAGGAGTTCACGGTGTTCCGAATCCTATGATCATGCCCTCCGAAGGGATGGTTGCGTCAGGGCAACACGCAGGCGGACCATAGGTCTCTCACGGTGTGAACTAAGGGCGGAGACTGAGGGATACGTTGACACGTGTCCCGCTCCCACTTACTATAGACATTTTTCCCATTCACCTTGTTATTGATTCATGCAAACACTTTCCGAAGGGAGGCCGCGACTAAAGCGACACGAAGCCGAGCATGAACCTCACGTTGTGAATATAGGGACGTAGGAGCAAAACTTGATTTAAATCTCATTTTGTAATTTTCCTCCCACTGAAAAATGTCCTACAGTTTATTTAGGGTTATTTATCTTAGATAAATTTGGCTAAGTCAATCTATCTAAGTCTAATCCTATTATAACTCTTATGGTGAGGATTTTACTACAATGTTCCAGGTGAATTAAACTCTTTTAATAAATCTAGCAACATTGCATGCTAACATGACCATGGTTAATTCAACTCAAGTTTCGGATTAGTTCCCAGGTAGGAGGTGTTCCGTAAACCGTCGTCTTAAATACCTCCAGCCTTAGACAGAACTTCACCAAGAGAGTTCCCTTATAACCATAGTAATGTAAAGTCTTTACTCTAAAGATTTAGGTGTATTAAACTCTTTTAACAAACATAGTAACATTGCATGCTAACATTTAACTATGATTAATTCAACTCCGGTATTCCGGGTCAGTTCCCAGGTAGGAGGTGTTTCGTAAACCGTCATCTTAAGTACCCCCAGCCTTAGACAGGACTTAACTGGTGGAGTTCCATTATAATCATAGTAATGTTTTTCCTACTTAGTCAACTAAAACTATTTTTAATTCTAAGTAAGAATAATTCTAATCTTATTAGAAATGTGATCTTAGGTCTAATTAATTTTAAACAATTTAAAATTAATTCATTTTTCCTAAGATCCTATGTTTGCATGCAATTCTTTGTTATAGGTTAACGGTTTCTATTCATTAATTTTATAACACTTATAAATTTTAATGAATTAATCCTATAACATGCTACTATGGTGACATAAATTAATAATCGAATTCTAATTAATTTATAAACCATATACTAGCATACATGACATACAAAAATATAGCAATTATATTAATCTAAGGTAATGTCATGCTCAATTCAATTTCCTTTTAATTAACCTAACTCTTAAATTAATTACCCAAGAAAATTAAAATTAAGCATTACCATTTTCATACGTTAACATAACACTTTATATTAATTGCTCGTGAAAATTAAATATAACATACAATTTACTTTCATAAATATAACTCTTATATTTTTACTAAAGTAATTTCATGCTCAATGCTTCTCAATTTTCATCCATTTAATCATAACAATTTATATTAAATACTCTTGAAAATTAATTCATGCCTAATACTTATATTATAACAATTATAATTAAAAATGCATGAATATGCTTAACCTATGGTGGGAATTTAAGCTATATGACATCCATAAAGTAATTAAATAGCTAAGTAGATGGGTTTTTGGCATCATAGGACAAAATAAATTAGAAAAATTACAATAATTAATCTAAAAATGCCCTATCTAGTCGTGAACCAGCTTCAAACCGCATGAACCAGCTCCAAAACTGCCCAGACCAAGCTAAACCACACTGAACCGGGCCAAAAAGTCAAGAACCGATCAAAACCCCAGTCAACACTCCTTGAACCGGTCTGAACCAAGCCTGAAGAACCGGATTAACCACCCACGAACTCACGGAACGGAACGGAAAAAAATTGATGCGCACAAAAACTGCGAAAGTCCAAGCTCAAACCCCCGCCCTTTAAATTCACAAACGACGATTCAAACCAACCCAACCGTAGGCATCATTCACCTCCGTTATCCGATTTGTTTGTTTTTATTTCATGTTTTTTTGTTTTTGTTTTCCCAGCCTCTGTTTTCCAGTTTTCCCTCCTTCTAGCTGTTGTTTTCTTCGATTTTTGGCCAATTTTCTTCAATTCTTTGTCGCAAATCATCAAAACACAAACGACACGGACTGACAGACTCGATTTGCAATTAAATACCCAAAAAAAAGGCCCTTACATTGATCAAATAAACTTAAAATTGCAAATCTATATGCCAAAACCTTAAACATCTACTAGTAAAATCTCATACATCAAATGCATAATTAAATCCCACCAATTACCAATACAAATTTTAGAAAAACAAAATTAGATCTACGATCGGCTCTGATACCAATTGAAAGGATTGGAATTCCCTAATTCCGTTAAAGTGGAAGTGTAATTGGGAACGTTCGTAGTTAATTTTGTTTCCGCCAAAATACCAATACATTGACAAAATTTAGAAAACTATTCTAAATCAATTATTAAGGCTAAGCATACAACCTTAGAACTAATTCTAAAGGGGAGAAGCAAACATACCGTCCTTGTCGTCTCTGAAATATCAAGAACGCCTTTCTTGATTTCATAGGGACCAAACGTCAACAATTGGGACACCACCACTTATTCCCCAAGTTCAAAAAGTAACCAAATTTCTTTCAATTAGAGTTTCACTCCAAAACTTGAGGTGCCTTATATGAAGTTTTGAATTTGGAAAAAAAAATGTGGAAAATTTGAATCAGAGAGCTTTTAGATTTTTCTTTTTCTTTTGGTGATTAAGTTTTATTAAAGGGCTTTAAAAGAAATAGGCCAAGCAAAAAATAAATCTTAACCATCTCTTTCTCTCTGCTTTCTCTTCATGTTATCACCCCCGATCTACTTCTTCTTCAACCGCCAACAACCACACTGATTCTTTTTCGACGAGCTCTCACGGTAGGCGAACGTCGACACCTTCGTTTGTGGTGGTGGTGCGATTTAATCAGCCTCTAGCAAGTCGTGACCAACCCGACAATGACTCATCCACGCGGACGATTTGCAAATGTCGGCAAACGGCCGCACGTTCTCTTCCTCTCTCCTCTGTATCCGTCTCCTTCGACCCGAGCAACAAGCAGTAGTTGGGTTATTCTCTCTAGCGTTGTCTTGTTCGCGCGTGCAGCAACCACGCCACACCCAATCTGCTAGGGAGAGTCTCTGACAACCGTTGTTTTCTCTCCTACGACACAAATCCACGAAACCCCATGCGACAGTGTTCCTTCTTTCGCATGATTTCCCCTCCAGCAACGATACCCACTTCCAGCCATCTGTTTGGGTTTAATCCGTGAGTTCTCGCGTGGTTCTTCGTCCCTTCAGCATTTCGGTAAGGTTCAACTTAGACCCACACTATTTTTGCAAGTTTCAATATATAACCTTTTGGTTTTTGACCTCAAAATCCCCTAATTCGTGACCCACATTCTATCGACTTAAAGTGTTGATTTCTCACTCCTTAACAGTTTCCAATTTGTAGGTTTAAGATTCTTCAGACACCAACCAACGAACTTTTGGGCTCGAATCTAGTGTTCGACAATTACCCACAAGCTGAACAATTTTGATTTAGATTGCCCATAGCCCAATAGCTCCAATTTGGTGATCTCAGACTCCGACGAGCATCAACCAGCATTAGTTCGAGCTCATTTTAGGTAGTTAAGTAAGTTTCAACATACTTTATACTCGTTCAAACTCATTAAAAGTATTTTGAGTATTTTGAGGTTTGATATATCAATCCCTAATTCTTGGAAGTTCCCCGTTTGTAGGTTCGGACTCATTCGATCGCTTTTAACTTGAACCCAAGACCTTTTTGGTAAGGATTAGTTAGGAAAGCTTTGTTTAAACCCATTCAAGCTACTTTTGTGCTGTGAATTAGTTTCTAACCCTTGGAAGCTATGCTTATAGTTTCGGTTTGCTTTCAAAGTGTTCAAATCCTATCTTAAGCCCCTTGTCGGGTAAGAACATCTCTTCTAAGCCCCTTTCGTCTTAGTTTAAGGTTTAGCAAGTGAATCCTAGCCTTGAAACCTTCTCTTTGTTATTGCAAGAGCTCGTTCGGTCCGATTAGGAACGTTTTAGCAATTAGTAGGTGAATTTCTACTTGTTGGGTCTGTTTGTTTGTGTCTATCATTCTATGTGTTTTATTTGCTTCGTATCGATATGTTGGATATATGTATATGTTGTTACGTTAATGATGAATTTTGAGCATGTTGATCTACTATGTCGAACTGTTGTGCTGATGCATGTTGAGTTATTGTGATGCGATCTATGATAAGCATGCTGCTTTGCTTGTAGTTTCGGTTTGCTTTCAGAGTGTTCAATTCCTATCTTAAGCCCCTTGTTGGGTAAAAACATCTCTTCTAAGTCCCTTTCATCTTAGTTTAAGGTTTAGCAAGTGAATCCTAGCCTTGAAACCTTGTCTTTGTTATTGCAGGAGCTCGTTAGATCCGATTAGGAACGTTTTAACAATTAGTGAGTGGATTTCTACTTGTTGGGCCTATTTTCTTGTGTATAGCATGCTATGTGTTTTATTTTTTTAGTATCGATATGTTGGATATGTTCGGTTTTATGCCCTAAAACTCGTAGATAGTATATGTACATTTGACCGAACATTAATAAAAGTGATGTATTATTCAATGTTTGTATTATATCTTGCCTTATTAACCCTAATCCAATAAACTAAACATCAAAGGCTAATAGAATGAGGCTTGAACTAGTATGTAGGGACATACGGGGATCAATGTTCAAGTTTTAGCCTAAAGGGTCTGTAGTATAGGGATAAGGCTGGGTACCTTATCCTGGTGACACTATGGATACGGCCCGCTTTGTATGTTGATACAAACGTATTGATCCAACGCGTTCATGTAGTTGACATGCGAGTGGAGGTATCCTGTGCAATGAGTTTGCACAAAGATCGGACCGCGAAATAGTTAACCACTAACTGTAACACCGTTAGTTAGCTCGATTTCTATTTCACTAGGATGACCTAGGCAACTTGGCCTTAATCCTGAGTGGATTATCGACTCCTGTCCATGAGGGATTGTCCTTTGATTTATACGGGTGAGAGTGGCCTGTTCGCCGACTCAATAAGCCTACCATTTTGGGGACAAGACCGAGTGGGGAGCTGGCAACATAGTCTTACAAGATGGAATTCACTTCTTCCCGATATTAGGGTAAGTAGAGGTGTGTTCCCTTAAGTGGTATCTCCGGGTCTTGAACAATGGGCCCTACCCTCTTTATGGCACGAGAGGGATTTCTATTTGTTTAGGGTTTAGGGTTTAGGGTTTAGGGTTTAGGTTTAGGGTTTAGGGTTTAGGGTTGCGACAAAAGATGGTGGAGGAGTGTTACAATATTATAAATAGTATGTCAATAATTATGTGTGCATTTATTGCATTTATTATCCTTGTACCTATGTCAACCTATATTGTCATATTATGTCTTTACTTTTTAGTGTCATGTCTTTACTTTTTAGTGTAAAATAATTGAGTGTGTAAGAAAATAATAGTGTGTTGTACAAACATTTTCGTATTATTTGTAATCTTTTATCTTTTGTCATATCAATCCAGTCAGGGGTCCTGTCCTGTCGGATTGGTTCTTATCTTTTAATTTTTTGTTTTCAATTGTAATTTCAAATCCGGAGTCTATAAAAGACTTCGATATTGTAATCAAAGGGCATCGGAAAATTTCGAGCTTTCATTTGAAGTTTGAAACATTTCCACGCTCTCTCTCTTGTAATCGATCCTAATTCTCTTCGCGGTTTACCGAGGAGCAATTGTTGTTCATTAGAGGAGCACTGGTACTTAGGACCAAGAGGTAGCCCAGGGGTAAAACGGTAATTTGACTTAGTTGGGGTATGAACACACGTGAAGGGCTAACTTGTTGTTGACGGTCGATATCCATGGACACAGAAATATATCTGCAGTGAGAAGAGTGCAACTGTGGTTCTTTAGTGGAGTGAACCACAGTTAACGAACATTGATTAACATGGTTAATGAGTTTAGCCAATTAATCTCATATCGTTGGAGCTTTTGATCTGTAGGTCCATTAGGTCCCATCGGTAGCTCATTTAGGGCGTTGAGAAAAATATCTAAGGGGAGTTGCATCTTCGAAAGTGTTCGAATATTAAGTTTAAAGAATATGAATTGGATTCATATTAAAACTATAGATTATGATTAATGTCCATTGGATGCACATTAATCTTATAGTATAGATGAGAGGATTGTAATTAAATATATGATATTTAATTGTATTATTAATTAATTAGTGAATTAATTAATTTTGTTTTTTTTATTTAATTTAATTAAATGTGTTATTTAATTAAGTTAAATTAAAAATTTGGGTTAAGTGGAATATGTGCATAAAAGTGTTTTATGTAGTGATAATTGAATTAAATATTAATTTAATTTAATTATCTATTAACTGATCAGTTGAAAAACTGATCAGTCAAAACCACCTCCCTAACCCTACACGCGTGAACAGCCTTTTCTTAAGGGAGTGGGACAGTTTCTTGGGGGTGGTTTTTCTTTATCCAGTAATTCATTTTTGGGAAGTTCCAAGAGTTGCTCTCCCTCTCATTCTCACGCAGAAAATTCCTCTCTCTCTCTCTGGAAATTCTCTGAGTTTCCAAGAATTCACAGAGGCCAAAATTCTCCCTATCATCTTAGAATTTTTTGGGTTCCCACAAGCCGCTCAACATCTATCCTAAGGAGAATACCGGTGTAACTACGTGGTGGTGTTCGTGAGCGATTTGCAGCATCAAAAGGATACGTTCTTGCTGCTGGAATTTTCGGATTCGACAAGGATTTGTTGGCGAAACGATCGAGAACGACTTCTAAAGTGAGTATTCTTGATCTCGAATCAATAGGTTCCAATCTAGATTAGATCTAGATGTTTTTTTAATTCTTTTTCAGTATGCTTTATATGTTTTCCAGCATGTTTAAAGTAGTTTAAATTGTTGTAAAATTTGTTTACAAATTGTATCGGTATTTTAATCTTAAGAAAAATACAGTATGGTTTTATGATCGTTTCCGTTGCGTAAGGGTTCTTATCCCTTCAATTGGTATCAAAGCCATCTCTGGGATTTTTTCTCACTGATTAAAATGTGCAATTTGCTATTATGGTGGGATTAAGTGCATAGTGTATGTATTGGTTTGCGATAAACTGTTTTGGTTTAATTTGGCCTTAGATTTACAGTAATTTTATTGATTTGATCATGTAAGGCCTCTGCGTTTTTGGGCAAAATTCTGTAATTCGAGTCTGTACAGTCCAGGTCTAGAATAGGTTGAAGATCGGGGAAGAACATGGTATAAATCGAGGCCAATTTTGAAGAGTTCAGCCGCTGTTTTGCCCAGAATCGAGCTCCAGACGCAACAGCGCCGGGACGCTTAGCCTATTGCGTCTCGACGCTGTCGCGATTTCACCCAGCGAACGGTTGAAATCGCGCCAGCGTCGGGACGTTGTGCCTTCAGCGTCTCGACGCTGTCGCGATTTCGTGCGGCAGTTCAATTTTCGTGAGAACGTGTGCTGAAACCCTAATGGGTGGTCTGGTTCGTGCAGTTAGGGTTGAGCTGGGACCGATTTGGTCCGGTTCAACCCGGTTTTTGGCGGTTCGAGATTTTCAAGGCCGGTTCGAAGCGGTTCGGGTCAGCTCATGGATTCTAGACCAATTATGGAGCAGTACATTATGTAATAGGATAGTTTTAAAGCTTTAATAAGAGTAATTTTGCTTTAATTATCCTAGGGGCCAATTAAACCGGTTTATTCACTATTTAAATGCTTTGTGGATATCATTTAAATTTTAATCCCACCTTAGGATATAAAGCATGCTCATGCATTATGTATGTTATAATATGATTATGATGTATGGAATAATGCATGGATTTTCATGATTATTTTAATTATAGTTGAGTTATATTAAATTCATGAAAATGGAAAAGTATGATGCATGCAATTACATAGTTTTAATATAAGAGTTATGTTAAAAATGAATTGTTTGCAGCATGCAAATTTGATTTACCATTTTTGGCAATAATTAATTGTTAATTTATTAAAAATGGAAGTCAAGTTGCATTGAGCATGAAACATCCATAGGTTAATATAAAAGTTATATTAATTTTTCATGCAATGCAAAGTAGTATAGTTTAAATTTGTTTAATTTGAATATGATTGTTAATTGATTTAAACTATAGTATGCATGATTATATGGCTAATCATTAAAATTTTGAAATAGTTTAAAATTTATGATTAGAAACCGTCAATCTATAATCAAGATATGCCTGCTCACATAAGGTCTTAGGTTAAAATGAATTAATTTTAATGAGTTAAAATTAATTAGACCTAAGATCATTTTCTAATAGGATTAGAAATTCTTACTTAGTTTTAAAATAGTTTTAATGAACTAAGTAGGACAAACATTCCTGAGATTATAAGGGAACTCTACCAGTGACGTTCTGTCTAAGGATTTGAGGTTTTTAAGTTGACGGTATACGGAACACCTCCTACCTAGGAACTGACCTAGAACACCGGAGTTGAATTAATCACAGGTTAATGTTAGAATAATGTTGCTAGGTAAATTAAATTTGTTTAATACACCTAGACATTAGGTCTTGTTATAATAGTTATAATAGGACTAGACTTAGACAAATGACTTAGTCGGATTTATCTTGGTCTAATCAAACCCTAAAATACCCGATAGGTTGCTTTAGTGGGAGGAAAATTACAAAACTTGATTTAAATTGAGTTTTGCTCCTACGTCCCCGTGAAGTTCACACCGTGAGATCCATGCTCGGCTTCATGTCGTTTTAGCGCGACCTCCCTTCAGAAAGTGTTTGCATGGATCAATACCAATGTGAATGGGGAAAGTGACTATAGTAAGTGGGAGCGGGACGCGTGTCAACATATCCTTCGGTCTCCACCCCTAGGTCACAACGTGAAATTCCTATGATCCGCCTGCGTGTTGTCTCGGCGCAACCATCCCTTCGGAGGGCCTGATCATAGGATTCGGAACACCTTGAACTCCTGAATAGGATAGGATCGCTTAGGCTAATTACCAACAGTTGTCTTTTCTAACGGTAGCATGTTGGTCCGTGCCTCTGAGATCTGAAAGTGGGAGGGTTACACTTACGGGGAGGAGTTAATTGTTAACAAATCCTTGACCAAACAACGGTGGTTAATGTCTAATGGAATATGAGTTATTCTAGTATTAGAAATTGACTGAGAAAAGTCTCATTTTAGAGAAGGAACAACCGATCACCCTTTGGTGGCTGTTCTTCTAAACCTCTAAAGCATCGTTGCGAAACACAATCATACTTTTATTAGGGTTCTTTGATTGCTTGTTTGCAAAATTGATTGGATGTATGCAATTGTTTGTATTGCTTGTGTGATGGGTTAAGGCAAAGATACCTAATACGGTCAATTGTCTGTTTTTTCAGCAATGTCTTCCTCTATTATCTCCTTGCTTAAAAACGAACAACTAACGGGCAAAAATTTTCCACAATGGAAATTGAATCTAAATACCATTCTCGTGGTAGAGGATCTAAGGTTCGTCTTAACGGAGGAATGTCCTCCCGTTCCCCCTCGCACAGCCGCTGAGGCAGTAAAGGATGCCCATGAACGCTGGACTAAGGCCAATGAAAAGGTCAAAGTCTATATACTGGTCAGCTTGTCTGAAGTGTTGGCCAAGCGTTACGAAAACGTGGAAACTGCCAGGGAGATTACAAATTCCCTGCAGGAGATGTTTGGACTTTCGTCCTATCAGCTCCACCACGATGCCTTGAAGAACGTCTTCAATGCCAAGATGCAAGAGGGTCAGTCTGTTCGGGAACATGTCCTGGACATGCTTAACCAGTTCAATATTGTTGAGGCAAATGGCGGGGTAGTCTGCAAGCGTAGTTAGGTTGCGTTCATCCTTCACTCGCTTCCAGCGAGCTATTTATCTTTCAGGACGAACGCAAGCATGAATAAGATTCAGTTCAACCTGACTACCCTCCTCTCGGAGTTACAGATTTTTGAGTCCTTACAGAAAAAGCAAGGGCAAAAATGTGGTAAAAGGAGAGGCTAATGTGGCCCATTCCAAAAAGAAGTTCCTGAAGGGTTCATCCTCAGGGACTAAATCTGTACCTCAGGCTTCTTCATCGAAGCAAATACAGAAGAGGAAGGGAGACAAGGGGAAGGCTCCTACACAAGCTGTGCAAGGTAAGGGCAAGGCCAAGGTCGTGGCCGACAAAGGCAGATGCTTCCACTGCAATGCAGATGGTCATTGGAAGTGCAACTGTGCTCGTTACCTCGCTGAGAAGAAGAGAGAAAAAGAAGGTAAATTTGATTTACTTGTATTAGAGACTTGTCTCGTCGAACATGATGAGTTTGCCTGGATACTGGATTTGGGAGCCACTAATCATGTTTGCTCTTCTTTTCAGGGAAATGATTTCCAGCAGCTGGCAGATGGTGAAATGACTCTCAAGGTTGGAACTGGAGAGGGCGTTTCAGCTCGTGCAGTGGGAGCTGCAAAATTATTCTTTAGAAATAAGTTTTTGATTTTAGAGAACTTGTTTTTTGTTCCTATAATTAAAAGGAACCTTATTTCTGTGTCCGCTTTGTTAGAACATGAATACTCAATTTCTTTCCTGCTTATGAAGCTATTATTTCAAGAAATGGTATTTTTATTTGTTCTGCTCAGTGTGAGAATAATTTATTTGTGTTAAGACCAACTGATGCTAAGGCTATTTTAAGTCATGAAATGTTTAAAACGGCCGAAACGCAAAACAAAAGGCAAAAGATTTCTCCTCTAAGTAACAATACGTATCTTTGGCACCTTCATCTCGGTCATATTAACATCGATCGGATCGATCGTTTGGTTAAAAATGGACTTTTAACTGATATAGAGAAGATACATCTTTACCACCCTGTGAATCGTGTCTCGAGGGTAAAATGACCAAGAGGCCTTTTACTGGAAAAGGTTATAGGGCTAAAGAACCACTTGAACTGATACATTCGGATCTTTGTGGTCCAATGAATGCAATTGTTTGTATTGCTTGTGTGATGGGTTAAGGCAAAGATAACTAATACGGTCAATTGTGTGTTTTTTCAGCAATGTCTTCCTCTATTATCTCCTTGCTTAAAAACGAACAACTAACGAGCAAAAATTTTCCACAATGGAAATTGAATCTAAATACCATTCTCGTGGTAGAGGATCTAAGGTTCGTCTTAACGGAGGAACGTCCTCCCGTTCCCCCTCGCACAGCCGCTCAGGTAGTAAAGGATGCCCATGAACGTTGGGCTAAGGCCAATGAAAAGGTCAAAGTCTATATACTGGTCAGCTTGTCTGAAGTGTTGGCCAAGCGTTACGAAAACGTGGAAACTGCCAGGGAGATTATGAATTCCCTGCAGGAGATGTTTGGACTTTCGTCCTATCAGCTCCACCACGATGCCTTGAAGAACGTCTTCAATGCCAAGATGCAAGAGGGTCAGTCTGTTCGGGAACATGTCCTGGACATGTTTAACCAGTTCAATATTGCTGAGGCAAATGGCGGGGTAGTCTGCGAGCATAGTTAGGTTGCGTTCATCCTTCACTCGCTTCCAGCGAGCTATTTATCTTTCAGGACGAACGCAAGCATGAATAAGATTCAGTTCAACCTGACTACCCTCCTCTCGGAGTTACAGATTTATGAGCCCTTACAGAAAAGCAAGGGCAAAAATGTGGTAAAAGGAGAGGCCAATGTGGCCCATTCCAAAAAGAAGTTCCTGAAGGGTTCATCCTCAGGGACTAAATCTGTACCTCAGGCTTCTTCATCGAAGCAAATACAGAAGAGGAAGGGAGACAAGGGGAAGGCTCCTACACAAGCTGTGCAAGGTAAGAGCAAGGCCAAGGTCGTCGCCGACAAAGGCAGATGCTTCCACTGCAATGCAGATGGTCATTGGAAGTGCAACTGTGCTCGTTACCTCGCTGAGAAGAAGAGAGAAAAAAAAGGTAAATTTGATTTACTTGTATTAGAGACTTGTCTCGTCGAACATGATGAGTTTGCCTGGATACTGGATTCGGGTGCCACTAATCATGTTTGCTCTTCTTTTCAGGGAAATGATTTCCAGCAGCTGGCAGATGGTGAAATGACTCTCAAGGTTGGAACTGGAGAGGTCGTTCCAGCTCGTGCAGTGGGAGCTGCAAAATTATTCTTTAGAAATAAGTTTTTGATTTTAGAGAACTTGTTTTTGGTTCCTAGAATTAAAAGGAACCTTATTTCTGTTTCTGCTTTGTTAGAACATGAATACTCAATTTCTTTCCTGCTTAATGAAGCTATTATTTCAAGAAATGGTATTTTTATTTGTTCTGCTCAGTGTGGGAATAGTTTATTTGTGTTAAGACCAACTGATGCTAAGGCTATTTTAAGTCATGAAATGTTTAAAACGGCCGAAACGCAAAACAAAAGGCAAAAGATTTCTCCTCTAAGTAACAATACGTATCTTTGGCACCTTCATCTCGGTCATATTAACATCGATCGGATCGATCGTTTGGTTAAAAATGGACTTCTAACTGATATAGAGAAGATACATCTTTACCACCCTGTGAATCGTGTCTCGAGGGTAAAATGACCAAGAGGCCTTTTAGTGGAAAAGGTTATAGGGCTTAAGAACCACTTGAACTGATACATTCGGATCTTTGTGGTCCAATGAATGTAAAGGCTCGAGGTGGTTTTGAATATTTCATCTCTTTCATAGATGATTATTCTCGATACGGTTACTTATACCTGATGGGCCATAAGTCTGAGGCTCTTGAAATGTTCAACGAGTTTAAGGCTGAGGTAGAAAACCTGTTGGGTAAAACAATTACAACACTTCGATCAGATCGAGGTGGAGAGTATTTGGATCAAAAATTCCAGGACTATATGATAGAACATGGAATCCAATTCCAACTCTCAGCGCCTGGTACACCTCAGCAGAATGGTGTATCAGAAAGGAGAAATAGAACCTTATTAGACATGGTTCGATCTATGATGTGCTATGCTCAATTGCCTAGCTCGTTTTGGGGGTATGCAGTAGAGACTGCGGTACATATTCTTAACAGCGTTCCCTCAAAAAATGTTTCTGAAACTCCTTTTGAGTTATGGAGGGGGCGTAAACCTAGTTTGCGTTACTTCCGTATCTGGGGTTGTCCTGCACATGTGTCAGTGACAAATCCTAAGAAATTGGAACCACGTACTAGAATATGCCAATTTGTTGGATACCCGAAAGAAACGAGATGTGGTCTTTTCTACGACCCTCAAGATAATAAAGTATTTGTATCGACAAATGCAACTTTCTTGGAGGAAGACCACATTCGAGATCATAAACCACGAAGTAAGTTAGTATTAGGAGAAGCTACAGAAGGATCAACAAGGGTTGTTGATGAACCTGGTCCTTCAACAAGAGTTGTTGGAGAATCCAGTTCTTCTCGTCAATCTAGTCCTCCTCACGTAGTGGGAGAGCTTCAACGCAGTGGGAGGGTTGTAATACAACTTAACCGCTACTTGGGTTTAACAGAAACACAAGTAGTCATACCTGATGACGGCGTAGAAGATCCTTTGTCTTATCGTCAGGCAATGAATGATGTAGATAAGGACGAGTGGGTGAAAACCATGGACCTTGAAATGGAGTCTATGTACTTCAATCAAGTTTGGGAACTTGTGGATCTACCTGAAGGGGTCAAACCCATTGGGTGTAAATGGATATATAAGAGGAAAAGAGATGTTGTTGGGAAAGTACAGACTTTCAAAGCAAGACTTGTAGCAAAGGGTTATACCCAATGAGAAGGGGTGAACTATGAGGAAACCTTTTCTCCAATTGCTATGCTTAAGTCCATAAGAATTCTCTTATCCATTGCGACGTTTTATGACTATGAAATATGGCAAATGGATGTCAAGACAGCTTTTTTGAATGGCAACCTTGACAAGAGTATTTTTATGTCTCAGCCCGAAGGGTTCATAACCCAAGGTCAGGAGCAAAAGGTTTGTAAACTGAATCGATCCATTTATGGGTTGAAACAGGACTCCCGATCTTGGAATATTAGATTTGATACTGCGATCAAATCTTTTGGCTTTGACCAGAATGTTGATGAGCCTTGTGTATACAAGGAAATCAGCAAGAATAAAGTAGCTTTCCTCGTACTTTATGTTGACGACATCCTACTCATTGGAAATGATGTAGGGTATCTGTCTGACGTAAAAGAATGGCTAGCAGCTCAATTCCAAATGAAAGATTTGGGTGAGGCTCAGTATGTTCTTGGCATCCAGATTATTCGGGTTAGAAAGAACAAAACGCTAGCTCTGTCTCAAGCAACGTATATCGACAAGATGTTGGCCCGATATTCGATGCAAAACTCCAAGAAGGGCTTATTGCCTTTCAGGCATGGGGTTCACTTGTCTAAGGAACAGTCTCCTAAGACACCTCAAGAGGATGATGATATGAGACATATTCCCTATGCCTCTGCAGTGGGTAGCTTAATGTATGTCATGCTCTGCACGAGGCCTGACATCTGTTATGCTGTAGGGATTGTCAGCAGATATCAGTCAAATCTAGGGTTAGACCACTGGACCGCCGTTAAAGGAATCCTCAAGTATCTTCAAAGAACGAGGGACTACATGCGTGTGTTTGGGGCTAAAGAGTTAGTTCTCACTGGATACACCGACTCTAACTTTCAGTCTGAGAAGGATTCTAGAAAATCCACGTCCGGGTCAGTGTTCACACTTAACGGGGGAGCTGTAGTTTGGAGAAGTATAAAGCAAGGATGCATAGCAGACTCCACGATGGAGGCTGAGTATGTAGCTGCTTGTGAAGCAGCTAAGGAAATTGTTTGGCTAAGGAAGTTCTTGACAGATTTGGAAGTTGTTCCAAATATAAACTTGCCCATTACATTATACTGTGACAACAGTGGGGCTGTAGCCAATACAAAGGAACCTCGCAGCCACAAACTGTTGGCTTTTTAGCCCTTAATCTCAAATTAATTAATTTTAATTAATTAATTAATCAATGTTTTGATGACAACAAGTCCAGTTTTTAATTACTGAAAAATTTTAGTGTTTTAATGTGCCCATAGCATAGAGCTCGGAACAACGATTTCAACGCCTCTTGAATCACTCAATTCGGAGCTAAAATGAAGAAATTATAGCCGAAACAAGCTTTAACGAAAAATACCGGTAGCGATGACGTGGCGGCCAAGTCAGCATCAATGGACCAATCCGAAGCTGACATGTGGACCAATTAGAGAGCAACACATGGACATTTTTTGGTTATTTGAACATATATATATATATATATATATATACATTATTTTATTAAAAAAAATTGTGAGTAACGTTTCTTTAAATTAAAAAAAAAATTACAGAAAGCATTTAATGCTTATGTCCGTTGGGTACAAATTTATAAAAAAAATGTTAAATTTGTTTTACCGTTTCTCACATTACACATATATTATTATTATTATTATTATTATTATTATTATTATTATTATTATTATTATTATTATTATTATTATTATTATTATTATTATTATTATTATTATTATTATATGTTTTTACTTTTTAAAATATTACCGTTGGAATGTTTTCAAAAGTTAAAATGTTTTATTTTAATTTTATTAATATTATTTATTTATATTATTATTAATTTCTATTTTACTTTTAATTTCTTTTAATCTCCACCCTTCATTTTTCTTTATCTTCAAATCCAATGGTCCAAATTTAAATTCAATTTTTACTCCATTTCCCTCTCTTTTTAAACTCATCTTCCTCCCCAAATTTTTACCAACAATTTTACATTTTTACAATCCTCCCAAATCAAAAAGTTTCCATTGTTGCTCTCTCTAAGCTCCCAAAATTTTCTTTTCATCTTATTCTTGAGAGAGTGTTATTGTATTGTGAGGATACATTTATTGAGTGCTCAAATTTGTAAATCCACTCTATTGAGAGTTGTATTGTATTCTTCAAAAATTCCAACACTTGTAACGGTTTGATCCTAACCCGTGGAAAGGATCGGGTTTGCTCTTGAACCCGTAAAAGGAGCGGTGGTGTAACGGTTGGGCTCTAATCCGTGGAAAGAGTCGAAAGGTTTTTATTCAAATTCCCAAGAGGCGCTTGGGGAGTGGAGTAGGTCGAGTTTGACCGAACCACTATAAAAATTACGGTGTCTTCTTCTCTAACTCTTTCCTTTTTATTTTTGCAATTAATTTAAGCAATCTATTGCATGCTTTAGTTTGTTCTTATTTGTTGCATATATTGAAATTTCTCTTATTGCTTATAAAAAGTGTGTTAATTAGTTTAATTGAGTCATTTTAGGACAAAGTTTTATTAAACCCTATTCACCCCGCCTCTAGGGTTACCATACCGATCCAACACAAACGAGGTAAACACATAGAGAGGAAGTATCATCTGATTCGAGAGATTGTGCAAAGAGGAGATGTGGTCGTGACCAAGATCGCTTCCGAGCACAACATTGCTGATCCGTTTACGAAGGCCCTCTCGGCTAAAGTGTTCGAGGGTCATCTAGAAAGTCTAGGTCTGCGAGACATGTATATAGCGTAATCTAGGGCAAGTGGGAGATGTGTAATGGGTGTAAGGATGCCCTAGTTTATTGTATTTTGTATATTTACTTTTCATGTAATGTACAACATACATGTACCATTTCCAGCTTTGGATTATATTGTATATATTTTCCCTTAAACTTGAGTTTTAGTTCAAGTGGGAGTTCGTTGGGTTTTATGCCCTAAAACTCGAAGATAATAAATGTACATTTGACCGAACATTAATAAAAGTGATGTATTATTCAATTTTTGTATTATATCTTGTCTTATTAACCCTAATCCAATAAACTAAACATCCAAGGCTAATAGAATGAGGCTTGAACTAGTATGTAGTGACATACGGGGATCAATGTTCAAGTTTTAGCCTAAAGGGTCTGTAATATAGGGATAAGGCTAGGTACCTTATCCCGGTGACACTATGGATACGGCCCACTTTGTATATTGATACAAACGTATTGATCCAACGCATTCATGTAGTTGACATGCGAGTGGAGGTATCCTGTGCAATGAGTTTGCACAAAGATCGGACCGCGAAATAGTTAACCACTAACTATAACACCGTTAGTTAGCTCGGTTTCTATTTCACTAGGATGACTAGGCAACTTGGCCTTAATCCTAAGTGGATTATGGACTCCTGTCCATGAGGGATTGTCCTTTGATTTGTACGGGTGAGAATGGCCTGTTCGCCGACTCAATAAGCCTACCATTTTGGGGACAAGACCGAGTGGGGAGCTGGGAACATAGTCTTACAAGATGGAATTCACTCCTTCCCGATATTAGGGTAAGTAGAGGTGTGTTCCCTTAAGTGGTATCTTCGGGTCTTGAACAATGGGCCCTACTGTTGACTGCAAAGTGCACGGGCCGCAAGTAATATAAAACGGAAAGTATTCCGAGTATCGAATCCACAGGGAAATTGAATTAATTCCATTAAGTACCAAGAACCATCATGTTTTAATTTTATTTAGAAGATCAACTCGAATGATGGAGCGAAAATTAAAGAGATTAATAAAAATAAACATGCAATTAAAAAGAAATATCCTATTAAGGGAACTCGACCTAGGGTGTTGTCTAGCTTTCTTGGATTTGTAGCTCAATTACATGGATGCATGTAACTAATAATCTTCAATTTCATAAATCTAGAAGTCATTATAAGCGGATTCCTCTTTCAAGCTCTTTCACATCTCATACTAACATAACTAATTCATGTGTCCATCTCCTTAGTTAATCATAGTATGGCATTAAGCAACTTCATAAACAATTTCTAATAATTCATTTTCACTCTCGTGATCCAAGCAATTATTAGCCATGCAATTAGGATCTAATCTAAATTCTCTCTGTCGAGTATCAATTTAAACCAACATGACAATTAATCCGTGATCAAGAGATTAAGGGCATTAAGCAAAAATTGCATAGATGAAATATAAAGAAATTCATTACATAATCCAAGTAGTTGCGCTTCAATATCCAATTAACTAGAATAACGACCCTAGGTCTCAAGATCTACTCACAAATGGAAATAATTTTGCCCAAGCGATCTTGATCCATAGGCCTAACTCAAATTACAACAAGGAATTATAAAGAAGTAAGGAAGAAATAACCGATAAGTCGATCCCAAGCTCCCGCTATGATCATCTCGAATCTTGAGCCTTGGAATCTCGCTCAATTCCAACCTTTTTCTCCACAATTCTTCTTCTTTTTTTCTCTCTATTGAGCTAGGGGAGAGCTCCCCCAAAATGGGATGATGATTACCAAAGGGAAGGGCCCTTTTTATACTGCTTGGACGGAGGAATTTCTTGCTGAACAAGCCGACAGCGTCGAGACGCTACGTCACAGCGTCAAGACGCTATGACGTCATGTTGTCTTGGGGCAGAAGTCATCGCAATGTCTCGACGCTATCGCAATTTAAAACAAGGTTAGTCTCTTGGCATCTTTGCAAAACACGAGAGAGATTATGCAAACAGTTATCAAATGATTAACCGAAAACAGAAAAATCATCCATAAATACTTCCATGATCTCTTCTACAAGGTCTGAAAATATGGCCATCATACAACATTGAAAGGTAGCTTGAGCATTACACAGTCCAAATGGCATACGCCAGAAGGCATAAGTACCATAGGGACACGTGAATGTTGTTTTCTCTTGGTCTTCGAACACAATCGCAACTTTATTATAGCCCGAATAATCATCCCGAATGCAATAATACGGATATCCAGCTAGCCTATCAAGCATTTGATCAATGAAAGGGAGAGGAAAATGATCTTTTCTGGTGGCTTTGTTTAACTTCCTATAATCAATACATACATGCCACCCAGTGACTGTCCGAATGGATATTGACTCATCTTTCTCATTCTTGACAACAGTCATCCCTCCTTTCTTAGGCACTACTTGAACAGGACTCACCCTAGGGTTGTCATATATAGCAGAAATAATTCCTGCATTCAATAATTTTAACACCTCGGCTTTTACCACTTCCTTCATTACTGGATTTAATCTCCTTTGGTGCTCTACTATTGGATTAAAGGCATCCTCCATTAAGATTTTATGCATGACAATTGAAGGACTAATACCTTTAATATCACTAATGGACCAACCTAAGGCAGATTTATGCTTTTTCAAAACATCCAACAATTTTTCTTCTTCTACTTTACTTAAATCAGCAGAAATGATAACGGGAAAAGTAGAAGAGTCTCCTAAGAAAGCATAACGTAGGTGAGCATGCAATTTTTTTAATTCGAGGGAAGGGGCTTCAACTTGAGCACAAATATCTAATGATAATTTTTCTTCCCTTCCTAAAGATCTATCAATTAAAGCATTTTCCTGATTAACATCTATTAATTCATCTCCAAACACGTCAGGCATGCTTATTTCATAATGATCAGCAGGAGACTCTGACTCTACACATGCATTGATAATAGTGTCAACTGAATCAATCGAAAAGCAAGAACTAACCTCTTCTGGGTGTTTCTATGCATTAAAAAGGTTGAATACTACCTCGTCATCTTCCACTCTGAGAGTCAGGGTTCCTTTCTGTACCTCAATCAAAGCACGAGCGGTTGCCAAAAATGGTCTCCCAAGAATGATCGAGACTTCGGGGTCTTCCTCCATGTCTAAAACTACAAAGTCTGTAGGGAATATGAATTTGTCAACATTGACCAGAACATCCTCTAACACACCTTTAGGGTATGTCATTGAACGATCTGCTAACTGTAAAACAATTGTAGTTGACTTTAATTCCCCCAAACCAAGTTTCCTGTAAACACTGAATGGCATTAGGTTTATACTTGCCCCTAAGTCGCACAAAGCTTTTTTAATGAACAAACTACCAATGGTACAAGGGAGAGTGAAACTCCCTGGATCTTTTAATTTTGGTGGTAGATGTTTCTTGATTATGGCACTGCACTCGGCTGTCATATTTACTGTCTCATGGTTCTTGAACTTCCTTTTCTTTGATAAGATTTCCTTCATAAACTTGGCATAGTGTGGCATCTGTTCCAAAGCATCAGCAAAAGGAATGTTAATATGGAGCTGTTTAAAAATATCAAGAAATTTTGAAAATTCAGCATCCAACCTTTTCTTTTGAAATCTCTGAGGATACGGAATTTGATTAAAAACTAAGGGAATAGAATCAGAAGACTTATCTGGCACTGGTTGTGTTGTCTCTTCCTCTAGTTTATTTTCATCATCCTCTTCCAATATCCTTCGAGTACTGGGCTTTGTTTCTTCTTTTCTTTCAGCTTCTTTCAACTGTTTCCCACTTCTGAGAGATATGGCAGGGCATTGCTCTTGTGGGTCCATGGTGACGACCTTGGATAAATTTCCTTGCTGGATCTCCTTCATGAATATTGTCATTTGATCTATTTTTGCTTCCATCTTACTAATGACAATATCTTGTTTTACTGATAAATTCCTAGTCTCATTTATGAAATTCCCTAGCATTTCCTCCAAAGGGTTTTTCTTCTCTTGAACTATTTCCTCAGGTTTAGGCTCCACTTCAACCTTGGAAAAATTTGGAATTTCTGCCCCTGTAAGCTTGGTTAGAAGTTAGAACCTTGGTTAGAGCTTCAACTTGCAACCTTAAAGCACTCACTTCCACATTCTCACATGGTTTCTCCTTAATTTTGGATTTTGGTTGCTCCAACTACCACTGATAACTTGTTAAGGACAATTCTTCTACTAGGGTTCGAGCATCCTTGACAGTTTTGGCTAAGAAGCTTCCTCCAACCTCAGTGTCAAGAATTGTCTTAAAATCCCTTTTTAACCCATTGTAGAAAAATTGTATCTAAAGCCACTCAGGGTATCCATGTTGAGGGCATTTCCTTAACAAATCCTTATATCTTTCCCAAGCCTCATATAATTGCTCCTCCTCTAATTGTTTAAATGTTCCAATTTCAGTTCTAAGCTTGGTAATTTTGGCAAATGGGAAAAACTTTGTAAGGAAGGCTTTGACTAAATCATCCCAATTGAGAATGCTATTCGAGGTTAACGAGTCTACCCAATCTCTAGCTCTATCTTGTAAAGAAAATGGAAACAATTGCAAACGAATAGCGTCAGAGCTAACTCCTCCTATTTTTACCGTTCCACAGATATCCAAAAATGATCTTAGGTGATTGTGTGGATCCTCTGATGGATAGCCCTTGAAAGCATTTTCTTTTACCATTTGAATGAGACTAGCTTTGAACTCAAAATTATCTATCGCAATCGGCTCATAAGCTATTCCAGAATAATTTAATGGAAATTCAGGTAAGAAATAATCTCGGATTGCTTTGTCTTCTTGATCTGCCATGGTTGAATCTCAAAGAAACAATTTATCCACCTCAAAATTTGCCACTACTTTGAAAAAAAATCTAAATTAAAATCAAACACTTAATTCTCAATATTAACAAAAAAAAATTACAATATCCCCGGCAACGGCGCCAAAAACTTGTTGACCGCAAAGTGCACGAGCCGCAAGTAATATAAAACGAAAAGTATTCCGAGTATCGAATCCACAGGGAAATTGAATTAATTCCATTAAGTACCAAGAACCATCATGTTTTAATTTTATTTAGAAGATCAACTCGAATGATGGAGCGAAAATTAAAGAGATTAATAAAAATAAACATGCAATTAAAAAGAAATATCCTATTAAGGGAACTCAACCTAGGGTGTTATCTAGCTTTCTTGGATTTGTAGCTCAATTACATGGATGCATGTAACTAATAAACTTCAATTTCATAAATCTAGAAGTCATTATAAGCGGATTTCTCTTTCAAGCTCCTCAACATCTCATACTAACATAACTAATTCATGTGTCCATCTCCTTAGTTAATCATAGTATGGCATTAAGCAACTTCATAAACAATTTCTAATAATTCCTTTTCACTTTCGTGATCCAAGCAATTATTAGCCATGCAATTAGGATCTAATCTAAATTCTCTCTATCGAGTATCAATTTAGACCAACATGACAATTAATCTGTGATCAAGAGATTAAGGGCATTAAGCAAAAATTGCATAGATGAAATATAAAGAAATTCATTACATAATCCAAGTAGTTGCGCTACAATATCCAATTAACTAGAATAACGACCCTAGGTCTCAAGATCTACTCACAAATGGAAATAATTTTGCCCAAGTGATCTTGATCCATAGGCCTAACTCAAATTACAACAAGGAATTATAAAGAAGTAAGGAAGAAATAACCGATGTCAATCCCAAGCTCCCGCTACGATCATCTCGAATCTTGAGCCTTGGAATCGCGCTCAATTCCAACCTTTTTCTCCACAATTCTTCTTCTTTTTTTCTCTCTATTGAGCTAGGGCAGAGCTCCCCCAAAATGGGATGATGATTACCAAAGGGAAGGGCCCTTTTTATAGTGCTTGGACGGAGGGATTTCTTGTTGAACAAGCCGACAGCGTCGAGACACTACGTCACAGCGTCTCGACGCTGTGACGTCACGTTGTCTTGGGGTAGAAGTCGTCGCAGCGTCACGACGCTATGCAGACAGCGTCGCGAAGCTATCGCGATTGCTTTTTAGCACTCTTTGCTTATCACCTAGCGTCTCGACGCTATGGTCCTAGCATCTCGACGCTAGGCCTTCTAGAAGCCTTATTTGTGGATTTTTGCCTCATTTCTTAAAACTTTTGGACTTTTTGGGCCTCCCACTTCAATTGTCTTCTTTTCTTGGACCTTAGGGCTAGGATCTTCAATGATTCTTCAAATTGCCCAAAAAGTCATCAAATTCATCCAAATTCTCTAAAAATTTCAGTTTTGTTGCTCGAACTCGGATTGCTGAAAAATCGACATAAAAATACATTAAAGCTCACAATTCATGAAAAAAAACTAGCTGAAATTATTAGGAAAATGATGACATTTTTGCATGTCATCACCTACCCTCTTTATGGCACGAGAGGGATTTCTGTTTGTTGGTTGGACCTCAAACAGGTATTCATTAGAGGAGCACTGGTACTTAAGGACCAAGAGGTAGCCCAGGGGTAAAACGGTAATTTGACTTAGTTGGGGTACGAACACACGTGAAGGGCTAACTTGCTGTTGACGGTCGATATCCGTGGACACAGAAATATATCTGCAGTGAGAAGAGTGCAGTTGTGGTTCTTTAGTGGAGTGAACCACAGTTAACGAACATTGATTAACTTGGTTAATGAGTTTAGCCAATTAATCTCATATCGTTGGAGCTTCTGATCTGTAGGTCCATTAGGTCCCACCAGTAGCTCATTTAGGGCGTTGAGAAAAATTTCTAAGGGGAGTTGCATCTTCGAAAGTGTTCGAATATTAAGTTTAAAGAATATGAATTGGATTCATATTAAAACTATAGGTTATGATTAATGTCCATTGGATGCACATTAATCCTATAGTATAGATGAGAGGATTGTAATTAAATATATGATATTTAATTGTATTATTAATTAATTAGTGAATTAATTAATTTTGTTTTTTATTTAATTTAATTAAATGTTTTATTTAATTAAGTTAAATTAAAACTTTGGGTTAAGTGGAATATGTGCATAAAAGTGTTTTATGTAGTGATAATTGAATTAAATATTAATTTAATTTAATTATCTATTAACTGATCAGTTGAAAAACTGATCAGTCAAAACCACCTCCCTAACCCTACACCTGTGAACAACCTTTTCTTAAGGGAGTGGGACAGTTTCTTGGGGGTGGTTTTTCTTTATCTGATAATTCATTTTTGGGAAGTTCTAAGAGTTGCTCTCCCTCTCATTCCCACGCAGAAAATTCATCTCTCTCTGAAAATTCTCTGAGTTTCCAAGAATTCACAAAGGCCAAAATTCTCCCTATCATCTTAGAATTTTTTAGGTTCCCACAAGCCGCTCAACATCTATCCTAAGGAGAATACCGGTGTAACTACGTGGTGGTGTTCGTGAGCGATTTGCAACATCAAAAGGATACGTTCTTGCTGCTGGAATTTTCGGATTCGACAAGGATTTGTTGGCGAAACGATCGAGAACGACTTCTAAAGTGAGTATTCTTGATCCCGGATCAATATGATCCAATCTAGATTAGATCTAGATGTTTTTTAATTCTTTTTCAGCATGCTTTATACGTTTTCCAGCATGTTTAAAGTAGTTTAAATTGTTGTACAATTCGTTTACAAATTGTATCGATATTTTAATCTTAAGAAAAATACAGTATGGTTTTATGATCGTTTCCGCTGCGAAAGGGTTCTTATCCCTTCAGGATATATGCTAAGAAGTGTATAAAGTGTCCGTGTTAGACACGTATCCGACACGGATAGGCACTGACACCTGGCTGACACGTGTCGGACACGGCAAATTGCGTGTCCATTTTTTAAAAAAAAATTCGGGCAAGTCCAGACACGTGAGGGACACGGTCCGGACACGCCAAGTCGAGCATTTTTGTTTACTTTTAAAAGAAAAAAATAAACAAAATAAAACTTACAGAGAAAATGGTACACGGGAGAGATGAGAGATTGAAGGAGAAAAATAGGGAGGAGGAATTGGAGGGAGATAGATCTTCGGTTGAAAAACTTGGGAGGGAGACGACAGTTGCAGTAGAAAGCATTTGTCAGCAGTTAAGGTTGGAAAACTAAACATGTGCTGGAAATCTTGAAGGAGGGAGAAAGCAATTGTCGGCAGCTAGGGTTTTAAGTTTTAAGTTTTATCTTTTGTGTTTTAAATTAGGGATATCCTTAGAAATGACCAAAAATTACAGGGTAATTTTGAAAAATGGCCAAACCGAATTTTTTAATGAAGAATGGCCAAACCGATTTTTTAACCTATTTACATGTGATTCAATCTTCCATTTCTACCCTTGAGTCATTCCTCACGTCTCTCCTATATTTGTGCAGCCGTATTTGATGAATTTTTTTTTTAAAAAAAAAAATCTGTAACTTCCAATTCCATGAATCAAGGAACCTTTAGTTACATAATCAATTATCTCTCTTGTCCCTATGCAATCTAGGAAACTACCCAAAATATATGTTTGATGGTTTTGTTTTTACGAAAGATTGTTTCAGGATCAATTATCTCTCTCTTCACCATCTCTCTTCACGTTTGTTCTTTTTTTTTTGTCCCTCCATCGTCACCTTTGTTCATTGTCTTCTTTGTTTCCTGCCAACCATTTTTTAGATTTGTCACGTGTTTTCTTTGTTACAGACCATTATGCAATTACACTGTATATTGATACCAGATACCAGTATTGTAATGAACAAAATGAAGGGAATAAAAGTCCCCACGCAGCGGAAACGCATCAATTGGACCTTACGCCATATATTAATTAACATTAAAATACCGTTACGAAAACTCAATCAAACTTTAAACATACTCTAAAGTTGCTGGAAAATCAGTTTAAACATGCTGAAAAATAAATCCTAATTTATTTTAATGCTTTTCTAAAGAAAAGGGGAAGAACCGTTACAAACCTCCGTTGTAGATTTGATCGTTCTTCGCCAACGACACTCCAACGAACAAAACGCAGCAGCCTCCTTTGTCTTGTGATCGCTGGAAAAATCTTCTTGAATGACACAATAACCACAGAGGTTACACCGGTATGACTCTAGGTCTAGGAGGCAAAAGACTTGTGGGAGTCTTTCTTTAAGAGGGAGGCTAGAGAGAATTCTAGGTCTTGTCTTAAGAGTCTAAGAGCAAGAGCAAAGTGTCATGGACCAATTAGGTCTAGTGTTCTATTTATAGAAGAGAGGCCATGAATAAAATATTCAATTAAATCAATCTTTTCCAAAATTGATTCAATCTTATTCCTTATTTAATCAATCATGATCAATCAATTCCATAATTGATTAATCTTTTCCACAAATGACTAATTACTTCCATAAGTGATTAGATCATTTCCATAAATGATTAATCAGTTCCTTAAGTGATTAATTATTTCCATAATTGATTCATTCCCGGTTAATGAATTCTTAAATTAATTAACCACCAATTAAATATCACATATTTAATTTCCGGCCTTGAATTAAGTAATTCGCCCAAATAGATTTAAGGCATTAAATTAATTAATTCATTATTTGAACTCTTTCAAACTTCCAAAAATTTATATTTGAATTTCTTCAAATATTAATTTCTCTCATAATAATATATCAATATATATTATATTTGTTTCCCTTAGTAAATTGAACATTTTCAATTTACATTTATTACTTAGATGCCTCAAATTACTTTATGAGATACCAGTGGGACCTAATGGACCTGCAGATCAGAAGCTCCAACAATGTGAGATTAATTGGTCAAACTCATTAACCACATTAATCAATATTCGTTAACTGTGTATACATTCCACTATAGACTCACAGTTGCACTCTTCTCACTACAGACATATTTTCTGTGTCCATGGATTTAGACCAATATCGACTAGTTAGTCCTTCACGAGTGTCTGTAACACCAGCTGGGTCAAATTACCGTTTTACCCCTAGGTTACCTCTATTTCCTTAAGTATCAGTTCTCCTCTAATGAACAACCTGTTTGTGGTCCAACCATCAAACAGAAAACAATCTCGTGCCATTGAGAGGGTAGGACCCTTTGTTCAAGACTCGGAGTAACCACTTATGGGAACACACATCTGCTTCCCTAAGGTCGGGAAGGAGTGAATTCCATCTTGCACGATTATGTTCCCAGCTCCCCA
Source organism: Luffa acutangula (assembly GCA_036850905.1). Taxonomy (NCBI): domain Eukaryota; kingdom Viridiplantae; phylum Streptophyta; class Magnoliopsida; order Cucurbitales; family Cucurbitaceae; genus Luffa; species Luffa acutangula. Next base: position 24,721,952 of record CM072095.1, on the reverse strand, counting down.
TTCGGTCTTGTCCCCAAAATGGTAGGCTTATTGAGTCGGCGTATTGGCCACTCTCACCCATGCAAATCAAATGACAATCTCTCATGATCAGGAGTCCATAATCAACTCAAGATTAAGACTAAGTTGTCTAGGTCGTCCTAGTGAAATAGAAGACCAACTAGTTAACGGTGTTATAACCAGTAGTTACTATTTCGCGGTTCGGTCTTATGCAAACTCATTGCATAGGATACCCCCACTCGCATGTCTCCGACATGAACGCGTTGGATCGCAACGTTTGTATCAAATACAAAGTGGGTCGTATCCATAGTGTCACCAGGATAAGGCACCCAGTCTTATCCCTATACTATAGACCCTTTAGGCTGTTTCTTGAACAATGATCCCATAAGTCGCTACATATAGTTCAAGACACATATTTCAGCCTTGGATGTCTAGTTTATTGGATTAGAGTTATTTTTAGGCAAAGACAAATATAAAATAACTAATAACAATTAATAGAAAAATATATCAATATTATTTCATTAATATCCGCTCAACAGTTACATTCACTATCTACGAGTTTTAGGGCATAAAACTCAACAAACTCCTACTTGAACTAAAACACTAGTTAGTGGGATGTAAATGCAATAATCTAAAGCTGGAAATGTCATGTATATTAAATAATACAATGAACTAGGGCATCCTTATACCCATTATACATTTCTCCCACTTGCCCTAGATTAGATGGCATACATATCTCGTAGACCTAGACCTTCTAGATGACCCTCAAACACTTTAGTCGTGAAAGCCTTCGTAAATGGATCAGCGATGTTGTGCTCCGAAGCGATCTCAGTGACAATCACATCTCCTCGTTGCACAATCTCCCGTATCAGGTGATACTTCCTCTCGATGTGTTTACCCCGTTTGTGGCTTCGAAGTTCTTTTGAGTTGGCTACAACCCCATTATTGTCACAGTATAGTGTTATGGGCACGTTCATATTCAGAACCACTTCCAAATTAGTCAAGAACTTTCTAAGCCATACTGCCTTCTTAGCTGTTTCGCAAGCTGCTACATGCTCAGCCTCCATGGTTGAGTCTGCTATGCATCCTTGTGTGATACTTCTCCACACTACTGCTCCTCCATTGAGGGTGAATACTGACCCTGATGTGGATTTCCTTGAATCCTTATCAGCTTGAAAGTCAGAGTCAGTGTATCCAGTAAGAATCAAATCCTTAGCTCCATACAGAAGCATGTAGTCCCTCGTTCTCCGAAGATACTTGAGGATGTTCTTAACCGCTCCCTAGTGGTCCAACCCTGGATTAGACTGATACCTACTGACTACTCCCACTACATAACATATGTCAGGCCTAGTGTAGAGCATAGCATACATTAAGCTGCCTACAGCTGAGGCATAGGGAATGTGTCTCATGTTCTCAATTTCTTGAGGTGTCTTAAGAGACTGTTCCTTAGATAGGTGTACCCCATGTCTGAAGGGTAGTAGTCCCTTCTTGGAGTTTTGCATCGAATATCGAGACAACATTTTGTCAATATACGTTGCTTGAGGCAGTGCTAGCATTTTGTTCTTACGATCCCTAATGATTTGGATTCCTAGAACATATTGAGCCTCTCCTAGATCTTTCATTTGGAATTGGGTTGCTAGCCATTTCTTAATGTCAGTGAGGTATCCTACATCATTCCCAATGAGTAGGATATCGTCTACATAAAGTATTAGAAAAGTTATTTTCCTCTTGTTGACTTTCTTGTACACACAAGGCTCGTCAACGTTTTGGTCAAAACCAAAAGATTTGATTGCAGTATCAAATCTAATGTTCCATGATCTGGACGCTTGTTTCAATCCATAAAGGGATCGATTGAGCTTACAAACCTTTTGTTCCTGACCTTGGACTATGAACCCTTCGGGTTGAGACATGAAGATATTCTCTTCAAGATTACCATTCAGAAAGGCAGTCTTGAAGTCCATTTGCCATATTTCATAGTCATAATATGTGGCTATGGATAAGAGAATTCTTATGGACTTTAACATGGCTATAGGAGAAAATGTTTCCTCATAGTCAACTCCTTCCTTTTGGGTAAAACCCTTTGCCACTAGTCTAGCTTTGAAGGTTTGTACCATTCCAGCTGCATCTCTTTTTCTCTTATAGATCCATTTGCACCCTATGGGTTTTACCCCATTTGGTAGATCTGCGAGTTCCCATACAGAATTGGAGTGCACTGACTCCATTTCCAGGTTCATGGCTTTGACCCATTCATCCTTATCTTCGTCATTCATTGCCTGTCGATAAGAAAATGGATCCTCAATACCATCATTAGGTATGACAACCTGAGTTTCAGTTAAACCCAAGTAGCGATCAAGTTGTAACACAACCCTCCCACTACGTCGAGGCAGTCTCAACGTTTGAGATGGACGGGATGGATCTGAAGAATTAGTTCCTTCATCAACACTTGTTGAATGTCCAACTTCGTCAACAACTCTTGTTGATTCTTCAATAGCTTCTCCTAATATTATTTTGCTGCGTGGTTTATGATCTCTCATGTGGTCTTTCTCTAAGAAAGTGGCGTTTGTCGATACAATCACCTTATTTTCTTGTGGGTCATAGAAATAACCACCTCTCGTTTCTTTAGGGTAACCAACAAATTGACACAGTTTTGAACGAGGTTCCAATTTCTTAGGATTTGTCACAAGCACGTGTGTTGGACAACCCCAGATGCGAAAGTGATGCAAACTAGGTTTACGCCCCTTCCATAATTCGAAAGGTGTTTCAGAAACACTTTTCGAGGGAACATTGTTCAAGATGTATACTACAGTCTCTACTGCATACCCCCAAAACGAGCTAGACAATTGAGCATAGCTCATCATTGATCGAATCATGTCTAACAAGGTTCTATTTCTCCTTTCTGACACACCATTCTGCTGAGGTGTACCAGGGGCTGAGAGTTGAGATTGGATTCCATGTTCTATCATATAATCTTGGAATCTTTGATCCATATACTCCCCTCCTCGATCAGATCGAAGTACTTTAATAGATTTACCTAATAGATTTTCAACTTCAACCTTAAACTCCTTAAACTTTTCAAGGGCTTCAAACTTTTCAAGGGCTTCAGACTTATTCAAGATATAAGTTTGAATACCTAATAGGTATTCAGACTTATATCTTGAATAATCATTTATAAATGAGAAGAAATATTCGTACCCTCCTCGAGCTTTTACATTCATTGGACCACATAGATCCGAATGTATTAACTCTAAGGGTTCTTTGGCTCTGTAACCTTTTCCAGTAAAGAGTCTCTTGATCATTTTTCCCTCGAGACAAGATTCACAAGGTGGTAGTGAATCATCTTCTAACTTGCTTAGAAGTCCATTGTTTACCAAACGACCGATCTTATCGATGTTTATATGACCAAGTCTAAGATGCCAAAGATGAGTATTGTTACTTGTTGGAGAAATCTTTTGCCTTGTCCTTTGAGTTTCGGCAGTTTTAAATAATTCGTGATTTAAAAGTGTTTTGTTTTCGATTGGTCTTAAAACATACAAGTTATTTTCCAATTTGGCTGAACAAATAAGCACCATTTTTATAAATGAACGTTTCATTCATATCAAAAGTAACTGTATACGATTGTTCAATCAAACATGAAATAGAAATTAAGTTCCTCTTAATCTTGGGAACGATTAACAAACTTTCTAAAAGTAAATATCTATTTCTAAAAAATAACTTCGCAGCTCCCACTGCTTTAGCTGAAATGACTTCTCCAGTTCCGACCCTAAGTGTCATTTCCCCATCGTTCAACTGCCGAAAGGAACTATTTTCCTGAAAAGAAGAGCAAACATGATTAGTTGCTCCTGAATCAAGTATCCAGGTAAACTCATCATGTTCTACCAGGCATGTTTCTAAAACAAGTAAATCAAATTTATCTTCCTTTTCCTTCTTTTTCTCAGCAAGGTACTTTGGGCAGTTTCTCTTCCAATGTCCATTTACATTGCAGTGGAAACACTTGCTCTTATCTGCCATAGCTTTGGCTTTTCCCTTGCTTTTAGCAGCAGTACTGGGAGCTTTCCCCTTGTTTCCTTTCTTCTTCTGAGTTTTCTTTGAAGAAGTGGCTACAGATTTAGTTCTAGAGGATGAACCCTTCTCGAACTTTCTTTCAGAGTGAACAATGTTTGCCTCTCCTTCTATCTGTCCCTTGTTCTTAAGAATAGACTGATAGAGTTGTAGCTCATTTAGGAAGCTAGTCAGGTTGAATGTTATTTTATTCATCATTGCATTGCTTCGAAACTGTAGAAAACTCTTTGGAAGAGATTCTAAGATGAATGCAACCTGACTACGCCCATCTATGACCGCCCCGTTTGCTTCTGCCACGTTGAATTGGACCATCATGTCCAGGACATGTTCCCAACAAACGTGCCCTCTTTCATGCGGCAGCTATAAACGTATTTGAGAGCGTCATGGTGGAGTTGGTAGGACGGTTGTCCAAACATCTCCTGGAGAGAGTTCATAATCTCCCTCGCTGTTACCATGCCCTCATGCCTTTTAGCCAAAACTTCAGATAAGCTGGCTAGGATATAGACAAGAGTCTTATCATTGGCCTTTGTCCAGCGGTCATAAGCATCCTTAATTGCTTGGGATGCATTACGAGCAAGGGCTGGAGGACAATCCTCCGTTAAGACGAACCGCAGATCATCGCCAACAAGAATCGTATTCAGGTTCGACTTCCACGTAGCGTAATTTTCGCCGGTTAATTTCTCATTTTTAAGCAGAGAGACAATTGAGGAAGACATTGCTGTAATTTAAACAATGACCGTATTAGTTATCTTTACCTTAACCCATCATACAAGCAAACAATTGCACACAATCCAATCAATTTAGCAAAACAGACAATCACATAACCCAAAAACTATTGATTTAGTTTTGCAACGATGTTTCAGATGTTTAGAATATCAGCCACCGAAGGGTGATCAGGCACTCCTCCTTTGAAATGAGACACCTCTCAGCTAATTCTAATTCCAGAATAACTCATATTCCTATAGACATTAGCCACCGTTGTTCGGTCAATGATTTGTTAACACTTTTAACTCATCCTCGTAAGTGTAACCCTCCCACTTTTAGATCTCAGAGGCACGCACCAACAGGCTACCGAAGGGAAAGAAAACTGTTGGTGATTAGCCTAAGAGCTCATATCCTTTTCAAGAGTTCATGATGTTCCGAATCTTATGATCAGGCCCTCCGAAGGGATGGTTGTGCCAGGACAACCTGCAGGCGGATCATAGGACTCTCACGGTGTGAACTATGGGCGGAGACCGAGGGATACGTTGACACGTGTCCCGCTCCCACTTACTCTAGACATTTTTCCCATTCACCTCGATATTGATTCATGCAAACACTTTCCGAAGGGAGACCGCTCCTAAGGCCACTCGAAGCCAAGCATAAATCTCACGTTGTGAATATAGGGACGTAGGAGCAAAACTTGATTGAAATCTCGTTTTGTAATTTTCCTCCCACTGAAAATGTCCTAAGGTTAATATAGGGTTGTTTAACTTAGATAGTATTCGGCTAAGTCAATCTATCTAAGTCTGATCCTATTATAACAATTATGGAAAGGATTCAACTGCAATCTTTTGGGTGAATTAAACTTCTTTTAATAAACCCAACATTGCAAGTCAACATTGCTATGGTTAATTCAACTCAATGTTCGGGTCAGTTCCCAGGTAGGAGGTGTTCCGTAAACCGTCAACTTAAATACCCCCAGCCTTAGACAGAACTTTACCGTGAGAGTTCCCTTATAACCTTAGTAATGTAAGGTCTTTACTCTAAAGATCTAGGTGCATTAAACACTTTTAATAAACCTAGCGACATTGCATGCTAACATTTAACTACGATTAATTCAACTCCGGTATTCCAAGTCAGTTCCCAGGTAGGAGGTGTTCCGTAAACCGTCAACTTAAATACCCCCAGCCTTAGACAGAACATTACCGGTGGAGTTCCCTTATAATCATAGTAATGTTTTTCCTACTTAGTCAATTAAAACTATTTTTAATTCTAAGTAAGAAAAGATTCTAATCCTATTAGAAATCGATCTAGGTCTAATTAATTTTAAACAATTTAAAATTAATCCAATTTATCCTATGATCTTATGTTTGCATGCAAATCTTGATTATAGGTTGACGGTTTCTAATCATTAATATTAAAGAACTATTTCAAATTTTAATGATTAATCTTATAATCAAGAATCTAGGGTTTAATTCATTCAACAATCTTATTCAAATTAAATTATTAAACCATACTAATTGCATGAATAATATAACAATTATATTATTAACTATGGATGTTTCATGTTTCATGCAATTTTGATTTTCTTTTAATATAACAATTACAAGCCAATCAAGAAAATCAATCAAGCATGCTTCATTCATCACATTAAACATAACTATTTATATTTAATTTAAGTAATGGCATGCTTCATGCTTTCCAATTTTTTTCATATAATTAATATACACTTATATTAAAAAAATATGAAAACAATTCCATGCATTTAAAACATACATTATAACAATTTATAATATATAAATAAATGCATGAGAATGTTTATAACCTAAGGTGGGATTAAATATTCTATATGACATCCATAAAGCATATAAATAACAATTGAACCGGTTAATTTTGGCCCCTAGGATAAAATAAAGCATTAAATTACATTAATTTAGCTAAATTCTATCCTAAAAATCCTTGTACAGCTCCGAAATTTTGTCTAGACATCACGAACCGCCCCGAACCACCTCGAACCCGCTTCCAAAATCACGAACCATGCCAAAAATTGGCTGAACCGGACCAAATAGGTCCCAGCCCAGCCGAACCGATCCGAACCGGTTCACCCACCATCTTGAACCGCACCTGATGAAGCCCTAACGCGCGCCGCCATCGTGACAGCGTCGAGACGCTATCAACACAGCGTCCCGACGCTGTGCGCTTTCCTTACCGAGCACCTTCGGTATTGAGACGCTGTTGAAGTAGCAATTTCTGTGCAGAAAACAGCAACGAATCTTCGATTTTGGCCTCAATTTCAGTGGCAATTTCTCTGATTTTCATCTCATAAAAACCTATTCTAGACCCGGACTTACATAGGACTCAATTTTACATAAAATACCCGAAACACCGGGCCTTACATGATCAAAATCACATAACAATAAAATCTATGGCCATAAAATTAACCCAAACAGTTCAATGTAAATCGAACATACATTATGCATAAATCCCACCTATTAGAGCCTATCGCAACTTTTAATATTAATTAATAGGGACAGTGATGGCTCTGATGCCGATTGAAGGGAATAAAAGTCCCCACGCAGCGGAAGCGCATCGATTGGACCTTACGCCGTATATTAATTAACATTAAAATACCGTTACGAAAACTCAATCAAACTTTAAACATACTTTAAAGTTGCTGGAAAATCAGTTTAAACATGCTGAAAAATAAATCCTAATTTATTTTCATGCTTTTCTAAAGAAAAGGGGAAGAACCGTTACAAACCTCCGTTGTAGACTTGACCGTTCTTCGCCAACGACGCTCTAACGAACAAAACGCAGCAGCCTCCTTTGTCTTGTGATCGCTGGAAAAATCTTCTTGAATGACACAATAACCACAGAGGTTACACCGGTATGACTCTAGGTCTAGGAGGCAAAAGACTTGTGGGAGTCTTTCTTTAAGAGGGAGGCTAGAGAGAATTCTAGGTCTTGTCTTGAGAGTCTAAGAGCAAGAGCAAAGTGTCATGGACCAATTAGGTCTAGTGTTCTATTTATAGAAGAGAGGCCATGAATAAAATATTCAATTAAATCAATCTTTTCCAAAATTGATTCAATTTTATTCCTTATTTAATCAATCATGAACAATCAATTCCATAATTGATTAATCTTTTCCACAAATGACTAATTACTTCCATAAGTGATTAGATCATTTCCATAAATGATTAATCACTTCCTTAAGTGATTAATTATTTCCATAATTGATTAATTCCCGGTTAATGAATTCTTAAATTAATTAACCACCAATTAGATATCACATATTTAATTTCCAGCCTTGAATTAATTAATTCGCCCAAATATATTTAAGGCCTTAAATTAATTAATTCATTATTTGAACTCTTTCAAACTTCCATAAATTTATATTTGAATTTCTTCAAATATTAATTTCTCTCATAATAATATATCAATATATATTATATTTGTTTCCCTTAGTAAATTGAACATTTTCAATTTACATTTATTACTTAGTTGCCTCAAATTACTTTATGAGCTACCAGTGGGACCTAATGGACCTGCAGATCAGAAGCTCCAACGATGTGAGATTAATTGGTCAAACTCATTAACCACATTAATCAATATTCGTTAACTGTGTGTACATTCCACTATAAACTCACAGTTGCACTCTTCTCACTGCAGACATATTTTCTGTGTCCACGGATTTAGACCAATATCGACTAGTTAGTCCTTCACGAGTGTCTGTAACACCAGCTGGGTCAAATTACCGTTTTACCCCTAGGTTACCTCTATTTCCTTAAGTATCAGTTCTCCTCTAATGAACAACCTGTTTTTGGTCCAACCATCAAACAAAAAACCCTCTCGTGCCGTTGAGAGGGTAGGGCCCTTTGTTCAAGACTCGGAGTAACCACTTAAGGGAACACTCATCTGCTTCCCTAAAGTCGGGAAGGAGTGAATTCCATCTTGCACGATTATGTTCCCAGCTCCCCATTCGGTCTTGTCCCCAAAATGGTAGGCTTATTGAGTCGGCGTATTGGCCACTCTCACCCATGCAAATCAAAGGACAATCTCTCATGAACAGGAGTCCATAATCAACTCAGGATTAAGACTAAGTTGTCTAGGTCGTCCTAGTGAAATAGAAGACCAACTAGTTAATGGTGTTATAACCAGTGGTTACTATTTCGCGGTTCGATCTTATGCAAACTCATTGCATAGGATACCCCCACTCGCATGTCTCCTACACGAACGCGTTGGATCGCAACGTTTGTATCAAATACAAAGTGGGTCGTATCCATAGTGTCACCAGGATAAGGCACCCAGTCTTATCCCTATACTATAGACCCTTTAGGCTGTTTCTTGAACAATGATCCCATATGTCGCTACATATAGTTCAAGACACATATTACAGCCTTGGATGTCTAGTTTATTGGATTAGGGTTATTTTTAGGCAAAGACAAATATAAAATAACTAATAACAATTAATGGAAAAATATATCAATATTATTTCATTAATATCCGGTCAACAGTTACATTCACTATCTACGAGTTTTAGGGCATAAAACCCAACACAAAGTACCTTACTTGCTTGGATTCTCTCATTCTTCATATTCTTGGTTGAAGTTTATTCAACAGTTTGCATTTAAGATTTCTCACTTCTCAGTTTCTGAAAGTTTATTTGAACTTTCTTCTACATCACCCTCAATCATTTTCGAATGATCCTTCTCCTACAAAAGGAAATAATTGTTAGAGTATAACCCTTACCTTGAAGCTTGTAGAAGAATGAGGTTATTTGCAGAGTAGAATCGCATTCGGAGAAGAAGAATCGAAGAAGGCTGAAGGGAACAAAGAGGAAGCTCAATCAATTGGGGGTTTTTTTTTTTCCTCCGAAGGTAAGGTTTTTTTTTTTTTTTTTTTTTTGAAATGGGGTATGCGGAGGGGTTTCCAAGGTGAAGCTAAAGAGTTTCAGCCTTTTTTTTTTCTTTTTTGAGATGAGATGTGATCTTTTGAGATGGGATGTGATAGAAATTTTCACCGTGAATTCATTTTGGTTTAAAATTATAGTAATATTATTTTTTTTTCAAATTATACTCTATTTTGATTTGATGTTTTAGGTGCAAAGCTTAATGGTGGATGCCTACTTATTGGTCATTTACTTAAGGTGAATGAGGTTGTTCTTCCGTTTCTTCCATTTGCAGATTGAATTATATTTTCAACAAGTCAGTTCTTTATTTTTTTTCAAAATACTGTGTTTTTTTTTTATCTTCTCCTACTTTTTCTCTATGATTTGAATTTAAATCTCTTATTTTAAATTGAAGTTCCCAGATTTTAGTTCCCCGATTTAATTTTCCAGATTTAATTTCCCATTTTGAAACTTTGCTATTTATTTACTCGTATTAATTTGTTTTACCCAAAAATCTTCGATTAGTTAAATGAAATCTATAATTCAAAATTAATCAAATCAATTCACCTCCAAATCCTTAAAATCAAGTAACCTTAGGCAACTAAAAAAATTGAAAATACAAAATAATGCAATATATATATATATATATATAATGAAATCTATAATTCAAAGTTAATCAAATCAATTCACCTCCAAATCCTTAAAATCAAGTAACCTTAGGCAACTAAAAAAATTGAAAATACAAAATAATGCATATATATATATATATATATATATATATATATATATATATATATATATATATATATATATATATATATATATATATATATATATATATATATATATATACATATACATATACATATATATATATAACACTACATAATCAAACAAAAAATCTAGAAGACGTGTAAAAGGTATAAAAACAAAAACGTATGATTTTCATTACTGCAAATCCGCCCTCGAGACGCAATAAACGCAATAAATACCCTGTATTTAATAAATACCCCGTATTTAAATTTAAGAAACAAAACCTAATTTAGATTTTAGACATTAGGATATGCAAATATCTTGTATTCAAAAACTATAAAAAGAAATCTTTATCGTATCTTACTACTTAGAAATACATAATGACATAATATGATAGTGAGAGTGTCTTACTTTGTAAATAAAAAATTTATCGATTCATACAAATACCCTATACTCAACCTATATTGATATCTCTTTTACATTATAGAGCTATACTAAGAATATTATACCTACTAAAATAAAGGATAACCTACTAACCTCAAATTAACTGGTATAATCCTTACATTACAGACTTGAAATTCTGTAAATTTTCTCCTGTGTGTTGACCTCTTGAAGGTTATGCTTTTTGTTTGTCTTTTTTTTTTTTTTCATTTCCTTTTCAAATTCATTCCATAGCGAAAAATTCAAACTTGAGACTCCAGTTCATGGGTTTCATAAAGAATTGATTAACAAATGAAGATTTCCTATTCGAACCTTCACAATTTTAGCCGAATGTTCAATCGTCTGTCTTTCTAACCAATGGAAGCTGAAATCAATAAGGAGGCCTACCTTAAATTCAGTATGCACAGAAAAAAATGTGACGAAGCATACTTCCGGAGGTCATTTCCAAAGGCATGTTGTTGTACCTTCGCAAGAGGAAGCAGGAGGCGTATCATGTTGGGTTGTTTGAGGACACCAATCTCTGTTCCATTCACACCAAGCGTGTTACCATAATGCCTAAAGATATCCAGTTGGTTGGGAGAAGTGCAAAGAAGTGATCAAAGACCTAATTGTTGATGATGGAAGGATGGAATTTGTCACCCCAACAATGGAACTCTGCTTCCTCAATCTAAAGATGAATCTAGCGGGATTTTCAGCAAAAGGTACAATCCTCTTCATCAAAGTCACCATTAATTTTCCACATATACTTGGGCGTTGAATTATGATAAAAGTATGAAATAGCCGACAATTGAAGTTTGTAAACCCTAAACAACCTTAAATTTAGGGAAACAAAATCTATTTGAATAATTTAGGGTTAAATTAAGAGAGAGTGATGGTTTAGATACACCCCTTTAATTTATTTTAGGATTTAGGATAATAGAGATTTAAAAATTTCAGTTGAGGGTAAAAACGAAAATCTATGCACAAATAAAGTCACGTGATAGGTATGCTTTGGCCATTTTTCACCGGTTTATTTTTTTTGTCTATCTATCTAAATCGGTTATTTTTTTTTATCATTTACAAGGATTTCCCAATATTAAATTAGTAATTAAGCATATATTGTTTTGTTAGGTTAAATTTGTATGGTTAGATTTATTAAGAAGTATTACTATGACAATATATATATATATATATATATATAATTATTAACGTATCCCCAACGTGTCGTGTCCTATATTTTTAGAAATTGGCGTGTCGCGTGTCTGTGTCCGTGCTTCTTAGGATATATGTATATGTTGTTACGTGAATGATGAATTTTGAGCATGTTGATCTTTTTTTTTTTTGGAACTGAGCATGTTGATCTAATATGTCGAACTGTTGTGCTGTTGCATGTTGAGTTGTTGTGATGCAATCTATGATAAACATGCTTTTATGTTGTTGTGGTTGGTTGTAAAACATGAGTTTAATGTTGTGAGCGTATGATGTACTGTTGGTTGTTACATGGACTAAAAGCATGACATGAACTAGAAAAGCATGTTAAGGGTACATTCTGGGTTGAGCCTGTTTAGTGTAAGAGGGGTTGACCTTTTTATGTTGTTGTGGTTGGTTGTAAAGCATGATTTTATTTTAGTCGTTTTCAAACTCGACATTTTTACTTCTGAGGTTTGGATTTCGTTACACTGTTGGTCCCTTCGTCCAATTTTTCATTATGTGGCACCATTTTTTTTTATTAATTTTTTAAAAATGAAATAATAACAAATATTAAAATATAATTTTTTTTTCCATTTCTCCCTCCTCCTTTTTCTTCAAGTCCAACCACCACTACCATTCGCTGGTGATTGTTGAAGTTTTTTTTTAATTTTTTTCTTCCTCATCCTTTCTTCTTCTTTTAACCCGTGGATGACGGCTGGACTCGAAGAAGAAGAAAAAGAAGCAGAAAGGAGAAATGAAATAAAAAAAATATATTTTAATTAATTTATTATTATTTTATTTTAAAAAATTAAAAAAATTTTTTTTAATAAAAAAATGGTGCCAAGTCAGCCATTCGTTAGGGTTTAACAAAGAGACCAACAGTGTAACGAAATCTTTGAAAACTCAAGGACCAAAATGAAACCTAATTCAAACCTTAGAGACATATTTTCCCTAAAATATATATTGACATTCCAACATCACACTTTATGTAATTTAAACATTTTGTGACCATTAAAATCTTGACTGAAAATTTTCAATAAATTAAAAATGAAATTAAAACTTTTTATAAGATTAAATAAATATTAAATAATTTATCAAAAAAAAAAAAAATAAATATTAAATAAAAAAACACAAAAACATATATTTATTCTTTTAATTATGCTTTTTTATTAGCTTAATAATCACCAAATCGCAAAGATATTTATAAAAGATAAAAGCTCTAGACCCAACCGAATCGAGGCTCAAACTCTGCATCAGCACCACGCTCTTCACAGCTAGGTATTTAACAAGAAGAACTCTTCGCAAAGTGAGGGAAGAATGAGGGGATTAGGAAGTTTGATTGTTCGAGCTCGAAGAATTCCAAAATTGGATTCTCGAGGAGTTGGGAAGATCCGATTCTTCTTTGCCGCAGCGTCTTCTTCTCTATTCGGTGGTGAAGAAGTTGCTTCGTGTTCTGTGTCGTCAAGGACTTGCTCCGATTCTTACTTGCGCTCCTGGAAATGGAACCACTTCGGAGGTGTGTAGGCTTCGATGAACATCAACGTAAAAGTTGTATATCATGTGTATTTTTGTATAATCTATCGTATTTTGTTGCATTCAGGACAGAGGAGAACAATGTTCATCGAAACTCAATCAACGCCCAATCCTTCGTCTCTCATGTTCTATCCTGGAAAGCCTGTTATGGAAGTTGGGAGTGCTGATTTTCCAAATGCGCGTTCGGCTATGAACTCCCCACTAGCAAAAGCCCTTTATGGCGTTGATGGTATCTATTCTGAATTTGTATTATCTTTTTTTTTTTTTTTTTTTTTTTTTTTTCGGTTGGACTTTCAAATTGGAAACCCTTTTTCCTTTACCTGCCTTTGAAGGAATTGTAAATGTATGCCCACATTCTTTCTCCCTTTGCTTTCCATTCTTCCCAGGTTTAATTTAACAATACCTGTATTAATTTTAAACTCCATACTGCATTTTTCAATCTTCCTTTTTATCGGTGATATTCCGATATTGATTTCTGAGCATGAATTCCTTTAATTATCATTCAATTGCCTAAATTTGAAGACTGGGTTCCAGCAAACATCTTAGTATTTGAATGTTCAAAATGATACCGATATTGAGATTTTCTTTCGAGTGTACGTGGGTTACTTTTCCTATTTTTCAATTTGCATTGCAAGTTTGAACTTAGTAGGGTGTTTCTTCTCTCTCTTTGTAAATGTTTATTTTCTAAATTGAAGTTAATTAAGTCATTAACATTATCTTTTATTTGACTGCGTTGATTGATGGGCTTTGAATAAGTGAGCTCAGTATTTAGTCTAAACATGGGCTACTGGTGTACTATGCTCACGATGAATAGTTCTCATGTAGAAGGGTGTAGGTGGAGGAGGCTAGACAATTTCCCATGTTCAACTAGAAAATTTATGTAATTATAGTTTCCCTATAGGTTCGGTATTCTTACTTTTCATTTTCTAGTGCAGGAGATATAAGTTAAATAGAGTCCTGGAACCTGACCCTGTGCATTATAATTCTGTGATCTAAGCATTTGAAACCTGAATGGCTGGACACAAACATTGTTGATCACATTGATTTGATTTTTTAGTATTTGCGTCTTGCAAATTTGCAATTGAAATATCTTTATTTATCACTCAATAGCCAAGCTTATTATAGAAAAGTTGTGTGGCATAACAGATAAGTGCTAGGTTGATTTATATGTATTTGATTGAATTTATATTATTATAGGTCTAGGTTGTGGATGGTTACCTTACCAAAAATAACCATGCTATTTAATTCAACCAACTTTAATGATAATCTTTTCGCCTCATGTTTCCCATATGTAAGCACATTGTTCAATTGTTAGTTTGAATTTTAATTGTTACAATCACTCGGTGATGGTTTACAAGTATTCTCGTTGGTTTTATTGATGCCTGGCCTAGAGCTTTCTTAATTGCTTGTGCAGGTGTTGTTCGAGTCTTCTTTGGATCAGATTTTGTTACTGTAACAAAATCAAATGATGCTTCTTGGGATTTCCTAAAGCCCGAAATTTTTGCCGCAATCATGGACTTCTATTCTTCTGGGCAACCACTGTTTCTAGACTCCAAAACCGCTGCTGCCATGGACACAACCATCAATGAAGTATGTCTTTTAAGTTCTCGTTGCAAATTAATGCACTTTCTTGTTAGATTTTTACTCATTAAGAAACAACTTAATTTTGTTTTAGATCACGTATTGTTCTCTTTTCTTTGAACTCGACGCACTTACACATTCTCTTTATTCTCTTCTGATGTTTATGATAATTTTATATTAGTTTGTGTTTTGATCGCAAATTATTCACTTTTATGATGTTCTTTTTCCTTTCTTGCTATACTCTACATGATGTAGATTCGACGAGAGTTGCTTGGTGAAACCATACTAGCATGCACGTAGATTTTTAATTGTTCCTTAAATACTAATATAGAAATATGAACATTTAACATCATCATACTTCAAATTAAAAGTACTTTTGAGGCTCATAGTATTCATAGCATGATGTGGTGCCTTGTAGTTCTATTAATGGCAACGTTACTTGACACACCCCGCCCCAGCTTACTATTAACTATCTAGTGATGTGACGTGCCGACAATGAATCCTAACTAACTTTAAGACTCATTGCCGACTACATGCTCTTAACAACTCTTAGGATCATAGTAAATCTCATAGGCACTTAAATGACCAAAAATTTGAACAGAGTTTTTCTTGAAACTTGGCTAAAACATACCTATCAGGAACAACGTTTATGCATATTTATCAATAATATCAC
Organism: Luffa acutangula; assembly: GCA_036850905.1. Lineage (NCBI taxonomy): Eukaryota > Viridiplantae > Streptophyta > Magnoliopsida > Cucurbitales > Cucurbitaceae > Luffa > Luffa acutangula. The sequence goes on along the minus strand of CM072095.1, from coordinate 24,706,155 downwards.
ATCCTGAAACCTATAATACATTTACAACCAACAACTCCATGCAATATATATACAATAATATCACATCCTGAAACCTATAATACATTTACAACCAACAACTCCATGCAATATATATACAATAATATCACATCCTGAAACCTATAATACATTTACAACCAACAACTCCATGCAATATATATACTTTATACATATCTTTCACCTTACAAGCTGTACATACAAAAGTTACTCTAAACCAAACTCAAGTGGCAAGATTAGCTCTGGTAGGCTCGTCGAAACTCAATCGCTACTTAGTAGAAAAATTTAAAGGAAAAGAATGATCTACGAGCCCAGTGAGTGGTATTTACCTACTATTACGAAAATAATTCTTGAAAATTTCTAACTCATTTAAACAGAAGATCAACATGAAACATTTATAACTTGACAACTCAAAATATAATGACTTGTAAAAAGGTAATGCAATAACAACTCTTTTAAAACCCAACTAAGGAACCATCAAATTCATCACTAATCCTGTACGGCTGTACCCTACCCTCTAGTCATATCAGCGTAGAGCCATCTCAATATGCACAACAGAGCAAACTCTGTCATACTAAGCATAGAATACATTCCACACTTAGCAGAGCTAATCTCTAGTCATACATGCACGTAGAACAACCCCTTTCAGGCTAAACACCCCAACACATGGCCCGAAACCTATATGTACTGGAGTGGATCCCGAGAGCCTCTCTCTCTATACTATGGAAACACATTCACACAGTACATGTGTGATCACCAAGGGTACATGAATCTAATGATTTTAAAACTACCTTCTTGCATGAAATTCTTTATTCAAAAGTCATCTAAAACCACTTTCTCTTGGAAGAATATCATTTCATAAACTCGAGCAATATTTACAAGAAACGTAACATTCCAAAGTTCCCAAATATTTGCAAGATATCCCAAGATGCTTCAGAAGCACATATGCCAGCTAAATTCATAAAATCAATGAAATTCAAATCATTTTCTCTAAAATCATGTTTACTATTATTTTTAAGTATAGTACTTTTAATAACGAAAAATAATTAATAAAACCACTCACTTAAAAAAAAAAAAAAGAACTACTGATGAGAGATATTAAGGTTAGCTGTCCCGATCTCCATTTGACACGAAACATTAATTAAATCAATATATGTGTTTACACTTAATTTTATTTTTAGTCTAGCATCACCCTACATAACCTTATTCCATAATTCAAATTCCTCCAATTTTTTTAATCCTAAAGTACTATTTTGTCCTCTTCTCCCATTTAAATATCATTTTTCCATGCAAAAGAACCGTTATCTCTCCTCATTAATCACCCTTGTACCATTTTTCTCTTTATTTCCAAGTTATTCTTTATTTTATTCTTTTATTCACTTGCCTTAACTTCTTCTACCTCTCTCTCTGGTTTTTCTTTATTCCTTCTTCAACCAAAAACCCACATTTTACACCATTACTATACATCTTCCTTTTCTTTTCTCCTCACAAGATCTCAACATCCAATTCCTTTCTCCTTTCTTCCTAGAAAACCCCAACTTGTGAGAACCAACAGATATCCTTTATCCCCTTATTTTTTCCAATTAATTAACCGATTAACCTTGTGAACCTTATGAACCAACTAATCCCTATTCTAGACAAAAACTCAAACAAACAAATTCTAATAATCACAACAGACAATCTTTTGAATTTCCTTGATATAAAGAAGAAAACCTTCAAGAAACCCACCCTTTTGAATTTCCTTGATATAAATCTTCCATAAATTAGCTTACCGAAACTTAGATCCTCACCAATTGCAAGCAAGTCTCCCCTTTCTCTTGAAGCTGTATACTTCGCTCCTATTCTTCCTTCCCCGAGCTTTTCGTTTTCCTTCTTCTTTCATGTTTTGTTGTTTTTTTTTCTTTCTTCTAAACCAACTCTCTCTGTGCGTGAGTTTTGTCTTTCCAACCTTTCCCTTTTTTTTTTTTTTTAATTATTATTATTATTATTATTAATTAAACACACACTCCAGCTGTCAATGACTATAACCCACAACACACACAAAAAACCCACCTCTTTCACCGCTTCATCTTCGAATTTCCTTTTTTTTTTTTCCTTTTTTTTAATAAATAAAGGACAAATGCTGAAAATGGGCTGAACTTTACATTACTTCTATTGATGACTTGTGCACTGTATTCTTATTGAAATTACTATACTATATGTTGGTCTTTTTGATGGATATTCAATTTTCTTAGTCAAATTGGTAACTTTTTTTTTTTTCCATCATGTTGTTAAGAAATGGGCTTTTCCATTAATACAAAGGAGGGATATACAAGCTATGTTGAGAAAATGAAAAGTTTTTATTATTAAACTTTATTTGTGGCATTTAGTGTGACTTTTGGTTTTTGTGGCTTTTGGCTTTTGATTTCTTGTAACCAATAGTGACTTTTGAGTTTTGGGAGTTAGGTGAGTTATGAGCATTTGATCACATTTAAAGTTTTGAACCATTGCTATTCAATGGTTACTTTTGTAAAGCCTATATAAAGGCATGTTTAGTTGAATGAAAAATCATCTCCATTCATATTTGTCCTCCATGTTTTTCTAACAAAGTGGTATCAGAGCGAGTAGCAAACAATTGAGAGAAATGGCCAACGGTAGGATGGGTTCGCTTCAACTACCGATGCTTTCCAAGCTCAACTATGACAATTGGAGCATCAAGATAAAAGCGTTACTAGGAGCACAAGATGTGTGGGAGATCGTGGAGAACGGTTTCCAAGAGGTGGAAGCTGGAGCCGATCTAGCGCAAAGAGATGCGTTAAAGGAGACAAGAAAGAAGGACAAGAAGGCCCTCTATATCTTGTACCAATCGGTGGACGAAGACACGTTTGAGACCATTGCCAATGCTGAGACGTCAAAGGCGGCATGGGACAAGCTCCAATCGACTCATAGAGGAGCCGATTGTGTGAAAAAGGTACGGTTGCAAACTTTACATGGTGAGTTTGAGTCTTTACAAATGAAGGAGACGGAGGTGATAGCGGAATATCACACAAGAGTAATGATCGTCGTCAACCAATTGAGGCGGAACGATGAAGAAATCGCCGATGTTCATGTCATGAAAAAGGTTCTACGGAGCCTAAATACAAAGTTCGAGATTATTGCCACGACAATCGAGGAGACACAGGATCTCGAGATTATGACGATTAAACAATTTATAGGCTCATTGCAAGCCTATGAGGAGAAAAGGAAAAGGAGGATGGAGCAAACAGAGATCGTTGAACAACTTCTCCAACTCAAACTCAAGGAGGAGAATAGTAGTGGACGTGGAAGAGGACGTGGTGGTTGAGGCCGTGGTGGAAGAGGTGAAACCAACACTGATGTTTCTCAAAATTCGTGTGATTCCTCGAGAGGAAGAGGAGGTCAAGGTCGTGGAAGACGTGGTGGAAGATCTGGGAGAGATAAATCTCAGGTAAAATGTTATAATTGTAATAGGTATGGACATTATGCAAATGAGTGTTACTCATCTCAATCAGAATCAAGTGATCGGAAGCATCAGGATCAGTCAACCGCCAACACATCCAAAGCCCATCAAGGGCAATCCAATTATGCAGAGGAGAATGAAACCTTATTTATGGTTTCAAAGGGAGAAGAAGAGAGTCAAGATAGTATGTGGTATCTTGACAATGGAGCCTCAAACCACATGTATGGAAAATGCGAGATGTTTGTGGACTTGAACAAGATGGAGAAAGGTAATATTTTCTTTGGAGACAATTCTTTGGCCGCCATTAAAGGAGTAGGTAAAATTCTCATTCGGTTAAAAAATGGAGAAAATCAATATATTACAAATGTTTATTACATTCCCAATATAAAAAATAATATATTGAGTGTAGGACAATTGTTAGAGAAAGGTTTTGAAGTTCAAATGAAAAACAATTGTTTGTATTTGATGAATAATCATGAGAGACTTATTGCTAAAGTTTCCATGACAAAAAACCGAATGTTTCCTTTGAATATATGTAATGATGTTCCAAAATGCTTGAAGACATGTTATGAGGATCTCTCTTGGTTATGACATCTACGATTCGGACACCTCAATTTTGGAAGTCTAGAAGACTTATCGAAGAAGAAGATGGTGTGGGGTTTACCACACATTCACAAGCGAACCAAGTGTGTGAAGGATGTCTACTTAGCAAACATTATCGAAGTAGTTTTCTGAAGGAGTGTATGACAAGAGCCAAGAAGCCTCCAGAACTCATCCTTGCTGATGTGTGTGGAATGATCAAACCGAAGTCTCATGGTAAAAGTAAATACTTCCTTCTGTTTATTGATCATTTTTCTAGAAAAACATGGGTGTACTTTTTGAAGGAAAAATCAAAAGTATTTGAAATCTTCAAGATATTTGAGGCACGTGTGGAGAATGAAAGCAATCTTACAATCAAGGCCAAGAGAACCGATCGAGGTGGTGAATTCACGTCAAATGAGTTCAAACAGTTTTGTGATGAAAAAGACATTCGATGTCTGTTAACAGTGCCAAGGACATCACAACAAAATGGCGTGGTGGAGATGAAGAATCAGACAATCTTGAACATGGCAAGAAACATGCTAAAGACAAAGAAAATGCCAAGGGAATTTTCGGTGGAGGCCGTAGCTTGTGCGGTCTATTTGACAAATCGAGCACCAACCAAAAGTGTGTTTGACAAGACGCCTCAAGAAGCTTGGAATGGAAGAAAGCTCGGAATTGGTCACTTCAAGGTATTTGGAAGTATTGCATATGCTCATGTGTCAGAGGAAAAAAGGACCAAGCTCGACGATCGAAGTGAGAAACTCATATTCATCGGTTATGATGCAAGTTCAAAGGGTTATCGCTTTTACAATCATTTGAATGGGAAGGTAATTATTAGTCGTGATGTTTTTGATGAACAAGCATCTTGGGATTGGAATATACAGGAGGGGAAGTATGATTTCCTTCCATATTTTGAAGAAGACGATGAAAATGAGCCAACCAGAGATGAAATGGGTGAAGTTTTTCCTAGTTCAATGCCATCACATTCAACCGATCGATCGTCATCTGAAGGTTCATCCAGCGATTCTGAGAATGAAATTGGTCCAAGAGGAACCCGAAGTCTACAAGAACTTAATGAGGTAAATGGAAATCAAAATGACATAATTCTCTATTGTCTTTTTGGTGATTGTGAGCCCATTAGTTTCCAAGAAGCTATTGCAAGCAAGAAATGGAAGGATGCAATGGATGAAGAAATTCGAGCGATAGAGAAAAATGACACATGGGAGTTGACCAAGCTTCCAAAAGGGCACAAACCGATTGGAGTGAAGTGGTTATACAAGACAAAGAGAAAGACCAATGTCGATGTTGAAAGACACAAGGCGAGACTAGTGGTGAAAGGGTATAGTCAACGACATGGCATTGACTATGATGAGGTATTTGTCCCCGTTGTTCGCCTTGAAACTATTCGTTTGATTATTGCTTTGGCAGCTCATAATCATTGGAAAATACATCAAATGGATGTCAAATCGGCATTCTTGAATGGAATTCTTGAGGAAGAAGTCTATGTGGAGCAACCATTGAGTTATGAAGTCAAGGGTGAAGAAAATAAAGTGCTTCGATTGAAGAAGACTCTTTACGGTTTGAAGCAAGCACCAAGAGCATGAAATTCGAAAATTGACCAGTATTTTCAAGAGAAGAAGTATATGAAGTGTCCTTGTGAGCATGCCCTTTACATCAAAATGCAAGGTGAAAGTATACTAATCATTTGCTTATATGTTGATGATTTAGTATTTACCGGAAACAATCCTAGCATGTTTGATGAGTTCAAAAGAGAGATGACAAAGGAGTTTGAAATGACGGACATTGGTCTCATGAGTTACTATCTTGGGATCGAGGTCAAACAAGGTGAAAATGTGATTTTTATATCCCAAGAGGGCTATGCTAAAGAAATGGTCTAAAAGTTCAACATGGGTGATGCTAATCTAGTTAGAACACCGATGGAATGTGGAGTCAAAATCACCAAGCAAGATGGAGGAGAGAAGGTAGATTCTACATGTTTCAAAAGTTTGGTTGTAAGTTTGAGATACTTGACTTGCACAAGACCGAATATTCTTTATTGAGTTGGAATTATTAGTCGATTTATGGAGGAGCCGACGACTACACATTGCAAAATGGCAAAAAGGATACTTCGCTACATCAAAGGGACGGTCGGGTATGGTCTTTCCTATGTTTCTTCTAGCAATTTTGATATTGTTGGATACTGTGATAGTGATTGGAGTAGTGACTTGGATGATCGAAAGAGTACTACAGGGTTTGTGTTTTTTATTGGTGAAACGGCGTTCACATGGATGTCAAAAAAGCAACCCATAGTCACATTATCAACATGTGAGGTGGAGTACGTCGTGGCAACGTCATGTGTATGTCATGCAATTTGGCTAAGAAACTTAGTGAAGGAGTTGAAGTTTCAAATGGAAGGTCCAATGGAGATTTTTGTTGACAACAAATCGGCCATTGCCTTAACCAAAAATCCGGTATTTCATGGGAGGAGCAAACACATTGATACCCGATTTCACTACATTCGGGATTGCGTTGTGAATAAAGAAGTGACTCAAATATATCAAGTCACAAGACCAAGCGGAAGACATTTTCACAAAGCCCTTCAAGTTGGAGACTTTTATCAAAATGGGGAGTTTACTTGGTGTAACAAATCAAGTTTAAGGGGGTGTTGAGAAAATGAAAAGTTTTTATTATTAAACTTTATTTGTGGCATTTAGTGTGACTTTTGGTTTTTGTGGCTTTTGGCTTTTGGTTTCTTGTAACCCGTAGTGACTTTTGAGTTTTGGGGGTTAGGTGAGTTATGAGCATTTTATCACATTTAAAGTTTTGAACCATTGATATTCTATGGTTACTTTTGTAAACCTATATAAAGACATGTTTAGTTGAATGAAAAATCATCTCCATTCATATTTGTGCTCCATGTTTTTCTAACAAACTACTGTGCCACTTGGAGACTTAGAGAATTAAAAAGGAACTACATAAAATTACTCCAGTTGTAGAATGAAATTCTCTTGTTAGTTGTTAATTAAAATGAGTAGGTCTACTTAAATGAAGTTCAGTTACTTATCTAAAATATGAGTATGTCACTGTCTTCTATCAGGTGTCAATTTTTCTTTTGTAATATTTAATTTCGAGGTTTGACCTCTTGGTGATTGCTTGCCATGCTGCAAGTATTGAATCTTTCCTTAAAATGGTATATTTATCAAGTTGAAATTTGAAACATCATATATTTTTATTATTATTTTAGTAGTTCGATACAACTCAGTTCTTAATAGATTTGTCCGCTTGTGCTTACTTAGGATGATTCTGAAACTGTTGCTATGATCAAAGAGTTGCTTGAGACCCGTATCCGACCAGCAGTGCAAGATGATGGCGGAGATATTGAATACCGGGGATATGATGAGTAGGTTTATCTCAATTCAGTTAAAGCTTTAAAGGTGTTTCGTAAAGCATCAGGAGTTGTATGCATGAGTGTTTATCTATTGAATTTTGCATTTATGTCTTCCACAGAGAAACTGGTATTGTCAAATTGAGAATGCAAGGAGCATGCAGTGGCTGTCCAAGTTCATCTGTCACTTTAAAATCTGGCATTGAAAATATGTTGATGCATTATGTACCTGAGGTGAGGGTTCTACGATCTTTTGTATATTTGTAGTAACCTCATGTTTAGTGAGAAGCATATCCAATTTTCCACTTGCACAGCTAGGTTGGTCCTCATGAACATTTCTGGCACAATTGCTCACACATATTGATTGCTTTTGTTTCCTGATATTTTATGCTGGCAGCATCTTTTATATGATGCCTGGAGTGTCCTACAAGCATATTTCTTATATGCATTTAGTTGCATGCTGGAAATATTGAGCTTGAATACAAACCAGCTAGAGGGGAAGGACATATTGAATCTTATTGTTGTGACCAAGGGCAAGAACAGTTGGCTTTCCAACTTCTTTATGCCTCCATAATAGTCAACTTCTTCTAGGCACCTTATTCACATAGACTAGCCAATGTAGAGAATCAATTTAAAGGGAGAAAACAGAAATATAACGATGTTTCAAAACTGCTTGGCCCAATTCTTATATCTAGGTCTTTTCCTCTTTTGTTCTTATGCTTCTCAGAATTATATATATATATATATACTTACATTTGAATGTCTGTTTTCAACTTATAGGTGAAGGGCGTGGAACAAGAATTTGACGTTGATGAAGAGGATGTAAAGGCAACCAGCCAGATGGAGTAAAAGATGAGTTAATCGATTCAATCTTTTGTTACATTGAGCCACAACTCTGGAGGGTGACCCTTACGAGTTGGTCAATTCACTCTTTGTTAGGTTGAGCCACAATGCGGATCTTGAGGGTGACCATGCGGGTACTTGTTTTTGTGCAGAGAATAAAAAAGCTGTTGAGGTTAAATTATTTCATGGTTTATAGAGTAGAGTACCTTGTAACTTTTATTCCTAGCAAAGAGAAGTGTGACGAAAGTATATGGTATGTAAGAGACATTCGGCTGTACTCAATAATAATATTTTTGTTCCATATCCTGGAATGTTGAAACAATTTCTAATATTTCTTTTAATGTTACAATCTCTAGGTTGAGATTTTTCTTTATAAAATTTAGTTGGAGGCTTGACACTGAAGTAATGCAGTACTTTATTGCCCAAGTTGCTTAATCTATTTGACCATGCATGTTAAAAACACATGGATGTTGTTGCTACTTTATGTCTGCAAGTAATTTACTAGAGTTCATCTAATTGTGACATTTTAGGTCTCGTTTGATAACTATTTCAGTTTTTGGTTTTCTGCTTTTGGTTTTTGATTTTTTGTTTTTGGTTTTCTGTTTTTAAAAAACAAAAACAATACATGTTTGATAACTAAAAGAGAAAATAAAAAACATGTTTGATAACTGTGTTTTGGTTTTCTAATTTTTAAAAATAGAAAACAAAAATCAGGTTTGGTAATTTTATTTTTTTTACAAAATTTTTCAAATCTCATATGTACTGTAATTATAAAAATTATATTGTTTATAATTTTACAAGAAAATTGCAATGTTTTAAATGTACTTGGTTACTAATGAAAAAATAATTATAATTAAAAAAATAATAAACATATTACTATACATAATAAAGATGTCCATAATGATTAATAATACCTAATGAGTTTATAAAAGTGAAATAACAAAATTAGAAAAAACAAGAATTCAACGTCGTGCTTGAGTTGCCATCCAAAGTCAATAAGGATCAACAATTCGATCATCACTTGAGCCATATGCTTCAATTGATTTTGGTTCACATTTACCTCAATAGGGGATTGTGAAAGTTTGCTTCCATCTTGGATATTGTCTCTTCAATAATCATCAATTCTCGAGTATACTCACTAAAAAGTTCATCATGGCTATCATGCAATTTGATAAAATTATGAATTGCACAACATACTATCGGCATATATTTTTGCGTGCATGTCGGATATGAAGGCATTTGCTTTAAAATAGGAAATCTAAAACTCCAAAGCATCTCCCAATCACATTGTGAAGTGATGAGTGTCGGTAATTGATGGCCCGTTTGGTAACGTTCTCGTTTCTTGTTTCTTGTTTCTAATTTTATTAAGAAATCTAAGCATTTAATAACCATGTATGTTTCTTGTTTCTCATTTTTTAGAAACACTACCAAAATTTGTATAGAACTTTTGGGAACAACTAAAACTAGTTTCTCATTTTTTGTTATTGTTTCCAATTTTTTCCAAACATAAATAAGAATATAGGTTTATTATTATTGAATGTAGAGGTGTTAAGGTCATGAAATTCTATTTTTCTTTATTAAAAATGAAGAAACGGAAACAAGAAACGAGAACGTTACCAAACGGGCCCTGCTCTTTCTTGTGGTTGATGTCCATCGTCTCTAAAATGACGCAAATGATACCTTTCTCCACGATAAGGTGATAGAAATCTAGACATATTTGTGTAACCCGAATCAACAAGATAATATCGATCTATTCAATAAAAGAAACGATTTTAATTAATAAAAGAACTAGCTTAGAAAACTCGTTAGTAAAAAGTAAAATATATGTACCTCCTGTGGGCATTGAAAATTTATTTGTGGGATCTCTAATACATTCAAGAAATATTCGAGAGTCATTAGTTGTTCCTTCCCAACCAGACATGACATACGTAAATCGCACGTCAAAAGAACAAACACACATTATATTCCATGTGGGGTTTGTTTTTCTACCACGATATGAAATTTGCTCATCTGTTGGAATAGATGCTGCAATATGAGTTCCATCAATCATATCAATATAATACTATTGAACAAAAGATATGTATTTCAAGCTAATTCTCATTCAAATTGTATTAAAATAATTACATGAGATAAGTATGCATGAAATTTACCTTAAAAAAGGATAATATTTAGATTTGAACTTAATCTCTAGAGGACAAATAACCTTTGTTCAAAGCTTACAAACTTTTTTCAAAACATGATTAGAATACCGAGAGATTGTTTGACCAGAGTGTTGAAAATCTTTTGGTTACTAGACGATTCCTCTCATTGTGTGATATGATGAGCATGAATATAACCAATCGTTCTTGAACCGTAAAAAATCTAGAAGCTTTTAAGTTAGTTGTAAGTTTTAACTCTTCACATAATCTTATAAATGCATCTCTTCTCATCCTAAAGCAATCAAAACATCAGGTATCATTAGCATTTAGCAGCTCAACCACATAATCATGACCTTTAAGGGTGGAAGTTCTGCACGATCGTCTAGATAATCGTTCCTTATGCAATTCCTCTATTAACAAATGAAAAAATATCAAAATAATTTCATCCTCATATTCATTTTCTTCAAACAAATCGATCAGAGCATTACCAAATAGTAAGCGAGCTTCAAAATAATTGTGACCAAGATCCATCAAAATACCTGTTTTAATAATGTTCGAACATAATAAATTAGTCAAAAGAACAAATGAAGTCTTTCTAAACAAAATATAACAACCTAAATAACTTATCAATTAACTAAAGGTACCAAGAAATAGTTATTTTTTTTTCAAACATAAAATTCAACAAATAATCAAAACAAATTAGTTTAATGTTATTGATAAATCCTCTTCTCCTTGGCTCAAGGATGCACAAAAATGTTTGTCTCTAAGTAGTGTCCTCAAGCAAACGTTTCAATATTTTTGTATAGACTTTACCATCAAATTCCACCACGCTATTCAAAATTTCAAGGCATTTGTCCAAGTCTTCATCAACACAATTTTTTGCTTTTGATGAAGTCTCATTAAAGTCAACTGATGAATAACCAAGAAGTCTTTTTTCCTGTATATCATTTCGCCTCTTTGAACTCTCAACATAAGCTTCAATGAAAGATGACACGATATCATTTAAGACTCCTCTCTTTCTTTTAGTCTTCTTGCTCATGCTACTCTGACAATGATTTTCGTCTTTGTTGTTTCCTCTACTCATAGGAGCATCACTTTCAGTTTTGTTTTCGTCTTCAGAATCTGATGGAAGTTTTGTTGCTGGATGAGCATGGATACCAGTTGCCAATGTATCTCCATATATTCTCATCAACTTCTCATAATGTGGACAACCACTTTTTTCGAACTTCTTAGCTTTCTTGTTAACCTATACAAATTTACCAACATAGTTCTCTTAATAAAAACTTTTTTTTTTTTTTTATTATAGAGCAGTAACAAAAAAATTAATGAGAATAGTTATAGAAAAGATATCTTAATAAGATTAGTCCACCGCTCCTCTTCCAATTGGATCCCAACCTTTTCTAGTAATATCACTCAACAATTTTTTGAAATCTTTATAAATTTGTCTAAGATTGTTATACTTGTGTTCTTCATTGATCATGGGTATAATTGTATCCTGTTTTAGCAAATAATTGCTCCTTCATAAAAGTCCAACTAGTTCTAGTAAATGTTGTAGTTGGACGATTTCCTTTCGCAACTTCTTCATCCATCACGTCAAAAAAAATTGTCTCGTTTTTAAAAGATCATGGACCACCGTATTTCGTTCCATCAATTTGAATAATGTCCTCAATGCAGCTCGTCTTCCTAACAACTAAGACCCTTGGTATACAAAAGAGGTACAATATAAATATAGGGTAGTGTTTGAAAAAAAATCACACACACAACCAAATTTTGATAGAATGGCATATACTTCTACAGCTACAAATGAATGAATCTGATTAGGCTACTGAAAGAGAGATCATCCTGCTACTACAACCGCAACCAGTAGTTGTACAAGTTTCTAACAATCAAGGCTCTGTTTGGAACCTCCTGATTTTGGGAGATTTCAAATCATAATGGATTTGAAATGAATTTTGTTGTTTGGTACCTCAAGAAAAAGATAATGATTTCAAATCCAAAATGATTTCAAATCATGTTTTGACGTAAAAAAATTTCCCAACTAAAACCATAGGATTTTGCAGGATTTCAAGGGAGTGAGATTTAAATTACTTATTTATCCTCGTCATATTTAAATTTTCTATTAATAACTCAAATTAAAAGCCTATATTAGTAAATTCTTTTACTTTCTTTTCTTTTCCAACTACCATCCCAACACAAAAATTTAAATACATTCATTTTAAATCTTTCTCGTTCCAAACATGACAAAGAATTTAAAATCATTTCTTGAATTTCAAATCACAAGATTTAAAATCATTTCTTGAACTTTCTTGGTTCCAAACGGAGGGTAAGTGATATGGACAAGTAATCCAGAACTTACGGGTATTATGGCGGCAAAACGCGAATCTTGGGACTTCACAACATCTTTTTATCTAAAAACCAATAATTATTGAATGAACTCAACATGATCCAGTATTTAGTGTTAGAAAAGGAATGAGCAAGGAATGATCTTTTGATAAGATAGATACAACAAAACAAATGCCAGATTTGCAAAGAAAAGATCATGGAATTTTCTATATCTAAAAATCTTAATGCAGCTACTGGTTCCAGAACCAAAGTAAACGGTGTACAATATATGATTACCAATTAAATCATAAACAATAATATGACTCTTATATCCCATTACAAAGTTTTGAGTTCAACAATAAGGTGGGGATTCGAACATCTTGACCTTTTGGTCAAGGATAGATTACTTGAACAATCAAAGGATGAAAAGATCGATAAGTTTTAGCATTGAACACAATAATCCAAATAAGGAACAAGCTTTGGTTATTTGTGTTGTGATGGAAGTGGATGAAGATTCATGTGCACCAGAGTCTTCAATGTTTTATGAAGTTGCTGTGGACTATCAGACGCAAGGATTCAGGAACTGCTTTGGGCAGTCAAAATCAGAATATATGTGGTTAATAAAAACTCCTCTAACATTTCCTTCCTGGTATGTGATTGATCGACATAACATCAAACCCCTCTAACTTGCAATTCATTACTTCAAGAAACAGTAAGGACGTAAAATTTTGGAGAGAGGTAGGACAACTTCTAGTAAAAGAAAGAATCGGTCAAAAAGAAAAAATCGAAATAGGATTGGATGAAGAAAAAAAAAAAAGCAACCCAGTAAAAGAAATGAGTATATTCTCACCTCAAAATTGAGGAATAGAAGAACAACGTCGTCACGACGAGACTCTGATGATGATCGAGTGAGAAGAATCGGGCGCTCCTGTTCTTCTTGCTCATTAGAGAAGCTTCGTAGTCTCAGAGACTTTTGGGGGGCAATTGAAACAAATGGGCCCTTACTTTTGGGTTTGTAAAAAGGTCCCATCTTTTCAAAATATGTATATGGGGACCCTTTGTTGACTTTAACGATGTCAGCAAGGTTGTGAATTGTCCATTATAACCTCCCCTTAAGTTTTCAAATATCAAACTTAATTAACTCACCTACCAAATTTAATTGCCCACCAACCAACGTGAATTCTCCTTAATTGTCAGCAAGAATAAGGAATAATTGGAAAGAAATCCCACAAAACATTCTTATTCTTATTTTTTTTTGTCCTTTAGTCCCCACACGATTTTGTCACGTTCATCACACTTGGGATTGCTCAAACACTTTCAACATTCAACACTCTGAAGGAGGTATGTAAATACTACACATTCAAGTTTTGGTCGTTCATTTATTTACGTCAAATAGTACATTGGTGTTTTTTTTTTTTCAGTTTATCGAAAGCCTAACACTGCCTTATTTCTCGACCGAAAACTATATTTCCCGATCGGAAATCATAATCCTTGCATCCCAACCGAGAAGCTCCACCGGGAAATACTGTTTTTGACTGAGATTTTTTTTTGTAGTGGCTTAATAACGCCTTTTTTTGTTCGTTCGTGCAGAAAATGCCTTGTGTGTGGGTTCATTCGTGCAGAAAATACCTCCCTTGCGCTTATACGACTCGACCTTCCCCTTCAGTGTCTTTTTAAGACTTTTAATTGTATTGTCAAAAATGAGGGTGCTCCAGTCCTTGTTGCAAAAGGCAATCCAATCATCCATTAAGTCCAACGTGTCGGCATCTACTTGTTATTTATGTTCTCTCCCCATCAAATCCAATTCAAAGAAATAAAAAGTTGCGATCTTAACCGCATCTTCGTCGTTCTCAAACTCTAGCTTGGGAAACGATTTATCTAACTCCACCTTCATACCTATGTTGTCCTTGAAATATAATCTTAGAAGTCTATTGGGAGGACCTACTCTATCTCTCCTCATGGGTCTAAATTAATGACGAAGGTCGGTTATGAGGTCAAACTCTCTCTTACTAAAAGAAACTTTCTGACCCAATAATTTAAGACTCATTACATCCGACCTACTATCCTCTACTTCCCTAAGGAGGATGTAAAGTACTAATTGGCCATTAAAGATTACATTCACATCTATTAACGGTCCAAAGCATGTTTGACTAAATAGTTCTAATTGGTTTGTACTTAGGGTTAACTTAATATTGCTAATTGTTTTGTTTAGATGTGAGCAACATGTTAAGGCAACAGGGAAATGGTCAACGAGGGGGATTTTCTTAGTGATTTCCATCGTTGACCTAAAACATTCAACTTAGAACAATCAAAATCATTTTTTTTTTAAAATAATAATAATTAACAAAAATTCCAAGCCTATACTGCCTTATTTCCCGGTCCCTCTTCCCGATCAAAATCGAGATGGGGATTCCTCCTCAGCGTTTTTCTTGGTTAACCGAGAATAGACTTCGAGTTTTGCCAAAATTCTCGGTTAACCGAAAATGGACAAGAAGAAAAATGACTAGATTTAATACTGATCAATCTAAATTGTTATATGTTTATAATCTCCCAATTCGCTTAACTTTTTTGAATTCCTTGCGAGAAATGTTTAAAATGAGTATAATATGTGTATAGGTCCTTGGCGGAGCTTTGGAGGCAATTTGGGGCTTAAACGAGCAAAATCAGAGCGTAAAAGACCAAAATGCCCTTGAAGCCTTTGCCAGCATCAAAACCCCATCAACCTAGCGTCGAGACGCCTTGCAAATGAGGAAAATCGGAGCCCAAACCCGAGGCCTAGCGTCTCGACGCTAGAAGATTTCAACGGTTATTTTCTTACATGGAGGGTAGTGTCTTGTCGCTAGCCCATAGCATCTCGACGCTATCAAATTTCCTTTTATGAAGTTTTCCTTTTCTTGCACGAATTTTTCCATATTTGGAGGCTCCCTTCAGCACCAAGTTACCACGATTTGAAGGCCAAGAAGTCCTATAAATAGAGAGCTTTGGTTTAGGGTAGAATCATCCCTTGTATCAGTTTAATTTCTCTCAATTGTAGCCACAACTCTTTAGTTTTCAAGAGTTCTTTTAAGTTTTCTTAGTCTGAGGGTCGGTTGATCAAGCCTCGAGCTTGGAGGTGCTTGTCTATGGCCAACTAAGCTCAGATTGTTGTAATCAAGACCTTAGTGTGTAAGTTTGATTTAATTTTATGACATTTCTATTCTTAGTTGCTTAGTTAATTGTCTTTGTGATTTTAGCTCTTTGCATACACGTTTGGATTGTATTAGGAGAGATTGACAACCTCGACCACTACCTATCTAAATTTATTTGCTAATACAAAGTAGTAAATAGGAGAATGTTGTGATATTCCTCATGTGTCACCTAAAGGTAGATGATTTAATTTATTGTAATCGAGGTTTGTTGCCCGTTGCATGTTTAATTAATCTGGCTAGTCCCAAAGCGATCTAGATTTAATTAATTGCGCAGATGATTAGATTTAGATTAGAATCAAACTTAGAGTTTGCATGTTTGTGAATGTGGACACGGCTCTTGGTTTGTTCCTAGAGTACGACGGGCTTAGATAGTTAATTAAATATCAATTGATAATCGATGAATGAAATTAATCAAACTAAACACCGAGTTCAACCCCAACTGCAGTAATCCTCGTGGTAAGATCAACTAACCCTGCCTTTACTTTCCTTGCATATAATTTTCCATATTTATTTTCCCGCCTTTATTTTATATTCTTATCTTTCATCTATAAACCCCCCATTTGGTTACCTCAAAACACAAAAGAATTTAGAAATAAACCAATTGTTCCATGTGATCGACACCGACCACTACTGCTACATGTTAGCTTTAGGAATCGTGGATTATAATTTTATTTGACAATAGACTAGGATAAATCTCTACCATCAATAGACTTGAAAAATGGCTAATTATCTTTAGATTTTTTTTTGAGTTCAATTATCTTTAGAAATTAAATAATGGCGACATAATTTTTATGATAATATTAATAATTAAAATGGACGAAAGTGCCCCTAACCTACATTTAAACTTTTTAGAAAGGGAATTACAACCTATAATAGTGGAGAAATAAAAATTATGGTGGATGGACGGTTTTAACACATAAATTTTAAAAATGTCCAAAACTATTAAAAATTCTATTTAGTAGGTTTTCATAGATTAATTAAGTGTTTTTTCTTACCAAAATGCCTTATAGGTAATGAATCAAATCACATCTAATATAGTATTTTGTTTAATTATTTTATCCATACCACATTTGACATAATATATTGTTTAGTTATTCTATCCATGATTGCATATAATTTAAGGAAAATATTTTCCATCATTAATTTGTTTTTATTCAATTAGAAACCCATTTTGATTTTATCCTTTTATGTAACAATTTTTTTTGTTTTTATTTTCATTATTTCATTTTCCCCCAACCCTTTTCCATCGAAACTTTTCCTCCTCCGTCATCTTCTTCAATGTTTCACTATTCACTGTGTTGTCATCCCTTTTGTTGGGTTTTATACCCTAAAACTCGTAGATAGTGAATAGTGACAAGCTGTTTACTTGTATCAATACGTTGTTATTGAAATTTATACAATAAAGAGTTATTGTTAATAAAATTGCACAATTTGACCCAAATCCAATAAACTAAGATCCTAGGTTGTTTAGATGAAACTTGGACTAGTATGTGGGGACATGCGGGGATCAGTGTTCAAGTAACAACTTAAATGGTCTATAGTATAAGGATAAGGTTGGGTACCTTATCCTGATGACACTATGAGATACGACCCACTTTGTATTCGATAGGTGTTACCCATCAAGCAGATGTACAAGATCCCAAATAGAATTGAAATGCAAAGACTTAATTTCACGGTAAATGACTTTAAGCCTTTGATCGTTATCCACATCATTCATTTCTTTTGTAAAAGACAATGAATCATCTATGTCATCATCAAGAATGACAACCTGAGTTTCAGATAAGCCCATGTAACAGTCAGGTTATAAAACAACCCTTCCACTACATCAAGGCACTCTCAACTCTTGAGATGGATGCGAATGACCAAAAGCACTAGCCTTATCAACAACTCTTGTTGATTATTCTGTAGCTTCATTAGTTAATTCACTTAAACCAACCTTACTTCGTGGCTTATGGTTTCTCGTGTGGTCTTCTTTTGAGAATGTAGCATTTGTCGATACCTAAGGACTTCTATATTTAATCTTAGGGATTTTATTAAATTCATATATTTAATCTTAGGGATTTTATTAATCAAATCTATTATCCAATTCATATTAATTATTTGAACTCTTTACCTAAGGACTTCTAAATTTCGAGGACGAAATTTCATAAGGGGGAGGTAAGTTGTAAACCCGGGACTTCTCTAGGATCATTTTCCCTTGTCATCTATTGTTGGTTTAAATTGTTGGGATTACTAAGTTAAAAGATGAAAGGAAAGAAAAAGAAAAGGAAAAGGAAAATGGAAGGAAAAGAAAAAAAAAGAACAAAAGTGAAAGAAAAAAAAAAAAAAAAGAAAGAAGGTGGGAAATGACAGCAAGAAGGGCACCACCGACTAACCTTCTTATCAGCCCATTATCAGCCTCATTTCTCATCCTTTTCCACTGAAACTTTCAGAGCACTTTAAGGAGAGAGTGAAGGAGGAGGAAGAAGAAGAATTTCGTGGTTTGAGGTTGAAGAAGATAGGGAAAAGCTCATGCAAAGCCAGCCATTGCAGAAACTGTGTTCAACCTGTCAACCTCTGGTGTTTTAGTCGGTTTGGGCTACACAGAAGGAATCAAGGGGTGAGGTTTGATTTTCTTGAAAGTTAGTTCATTTTCTAACAAAATTCATGAAGGAAGCTTGACCTAAATCGAATGATAATTGATGGTTTTTGGAATGGAAAACAGAGCACAGGATTTTCGAGCAAAGCAGGAGGATCTTTGGTTTTCTCTGATGTTTTGAGCATTCTGGGGTGTACAAGTTGAATCAGAAGCTCTATTTGGTATGGTTGGAACTCTTATTCAATTTCCTACAACTTTTGTGAAGATTCCGTGAGCCTAAAATGACTGTATGTAGGTTTAATTTCAGGAGAAAGATAAAGGGTAACAAAGAAGCTCGAATCTGTGTTGTCTGATTTCGGGGCATTTCTGGACAAATTGGTTGGGCATCTGGTTTTCATTTCTTCAGGTAAGTTGTAGAGTGTTCGAAAATGAAGAGTTTGATGTGTATTTCATTAATTTTGGTTAAGTATTAAGGAAGTTATGGGTGTTGGAAGGTAGGGTATAGAATCTGGAAAATCTGGGAAGTAGAATGTGAATGCCATTCTTAATCCAATTGTTTACAAATTTATGAGCATGGAAAGACAAAGCTATCTATGGTTCTAATGCTCGGTTTTGGTTATTTGACAGGCCAAGAGGAAATAGGTCGAGTCTACAAACCGGGGAACTAGATAAGACTGTGAGTGACAAAACAAATTTTGAAAATGTTCTTAAATGGTTGTTCATGATTATATGTTTTACATGCTTTTCTATGAATGATACATGGTTTTTGTGAACAATTTCAAGCATGAGTTTTGAGCTCAGATTTTCTAATGAGGTTTATATACGAGCACGTGGCTAATGGCTTTATGAAAAGTAGTTGAAACGATATATATTTTTTTTAAAGTAAAGCATGTGTTAGCAAATATTGTTTAATGATTTAAAGTTTTTCACGAGCAAGTTGAGTAAGCTTGAGTTTTACGAAAGATAACGATAAGCAGGCATGTTTAAATGTTTTCATGTGATTTTCTGAGATTTCTATTGACTACATGACTGAGATATTGAGCCCGAGGCTATATGGTACCGTGTGCACACAGGTTATATTCCGTTGTCGACGTTGAGTGTACTCCGTGACAACGATGCTGTCGTGAGTGCTGGGCGGGCCCCACTACGACAAAGACGATGGGAGTGCTGGGCGGGCCCCACTACATCGTAGGACTAGAAACGTTGGTTATACTGGGCGTGCCCTACACAACGTAGATCGGTCATGTTAGTTAAAATGTTTGATGTATTTCATATGCCTTGCTAGATTTTTATTGACGAACTTGCGAGATATTTTAGAAAGCCTTTTCCATTACACGTCTATGTTAAACGCTTTGAATGAGCATATTTATACGTTTAAAGGTTTATAACGTGTTTTTGACTTCCGGATTTAGAGTTTTAAAATTAGTCACTCACTGGGCTTCGTAGCTCATTCTTTCAAAATGTTTTTCCACTTTTTCAGGTAGAGATCGAGCTCCCGGTGCCTGATACACTGCCAACGTCTGCTGAAAGTTCCGGATCAAGCTTCAGTACGTGGGTGGAGTTGTAAATTGAGTCTGTTCATATTGTAAATGTTTTGTAAGGATTGGATAATATAGTCCTAGAGGTCGTGGTTGTATAAATCCTAGTTGTACATGTCTTTGGTTATGGTATCTATATTAGGTTACTTTCCAAACCAGGTTATGTCAGGGTTGCACCATGTGTATGTTGAAAGGTTTCCGTGGATTCTGCTGTGTGGTGTTTCATATAGAATATTTTATATCCATGATTAGTATGTTTATCAGGTTCAACGTTTCACTAGGGTCAACAGGGATCGTTAGAGGTGACGATGTCTGTTGGCTTCACGCCGTCTTTCGGGAGGGGGTCCGGGAGGGGGTGTCACACTTGAAATTAAATCTACTTCAAGTCATTTTGGGTTTACGAATTCTTCATGAAGGTTATAGGAAATTGAATAAGCTTTCCAACCATACCAAATAGAACTTCTGATTCAATGTTTACACCCCAGAATGCTCGAAAAACCAGAGAAAACCAGAGATCCTCCTGCTTTGCTCGAAAATCCTGTGCTCAGTTTTCCATTTCAAAAACCATTAACTTCTCATCAGATTTAGCTCAAGATTCCTTCATGATATTTGTTAGAAAATTGACTAACTTTCAAGAAAATCAAACCTCGCCTCTTAGTTCCTTCTGTGTAGCTCAAACCAATTAAAAAACCAGAGATAGGCATGTTGAACCCAGATTCTGCCATGGCTGCCTTTGCTTGAGCTATTTCCTATCTTCTTCAACCTCAAAACCCTGTAAATCTCCTTCTTCTTCTTCCTTTACTCTATCCCTCGAATTCTCTGATGTTTGGATGGAAAAGATGGAAAAATGTGGCTGGAAATGAACTAATATTGAATGTTGTCGATGGTGGAGTTAAAACACCGCCCACTTTCTTCTTCCTTTTTCTTTTTTTTTTTTTTTTTTTAATTTTCATTTCCCTATTTCCTTTCATATCCTTTTTCTTCTTTGTTTCATTTCTTTTCTTTCTTCTTTTAAATTAGTAAATCCCAACAACTTAAGTTCAACCATGAAACCATAATAGATGACAAGAGAAAATGATCCAAGGAAAGTCTCGGATTTACACTAGGCCTGGATCTTCTAGAATGATCCAATTTTGCATGGAACTTCGGGCCTCCTTCATTTCCTTTGGCCCAAATGCTTCATGTAATGGATCTTGGGCTCTTTTCTTGACCCAACTTGATAATTAAGGCTTTGGAATTCATGAATTTTGGCTTCTAACTCATTCTTCTTGGGCTTTAGGACTTGGATCTACAATGGACTTCTCCAAATTGCTCAAAAAGTCTCCAAAATCATCCAAATTCTCTAAAAAATCCGATTTTTCTTCCTTGACTCGGTTTTCTGAAATTTAAATAGAAAATAGCATTAAAGCACACAATTCAAGCACAAAACTAGCTAAAATTAATAGGAAAATGATAGCATTTCTGCATTCTATCAGAATTCCATCTTGTACTGTTATGTTCTCAGCCCCCATTCAGTCATGCCCCTGAAATGGTAGGATTATTGAGTCGGCAAACTGGCCACTCTCACCCATACAAATCTATGGACAATCCCTCCTGAAAGGGGTTCATAACAGACTCAGGATTTGAGATTGAGTTTCCTAGGTCATCCTATTGAAATAGATACCTGAACTAGTTAACGACGTTACATCTAGTGGTTACTATTTTGCGGTCCAGTCTTATGCAAACTCATTGCATATGATACCTCCACCCGCATGTCTCCTACATGGTTGCTTTTGATCATTGCATCTGTATCGAATACAAGGTGGGTCGTATCACATAGTGTCACCAGGATAAGATACCTAACCTTATCCCTATACTATATACCTTTTAGGTTGCTACTTGGACACCGATCCCCGTATGTCCCTACATAATAGTCCAAGTTTCATTTAAACAACCTTGGATCTTAGTTTATTGGATTTGGGGTTTATTAATACAAACTCGATTATTCAATAACCAAATTACTGAATCACTCAAATAACACTTTTTTTAGATCGATTAATTTGTTTAATTTACTATCTACGAGTTTTAGGGCATAAAACCCAACAGATTGAACATGGGCTAGTGGCGAAACTTACCAAATAGCACCCAACAACTCAGACACGTGCTCGATAATGCTTGAAAGACTTTGAAATCGTAATTCTACACCTCACAACCTATGGGTAAACATTTTTTGAGGTTGAATAGAGTGTGCGCCACGAAATCGAAGTGCTTTCGAACCCTAGAATCGAATGGGTCATGCTGAAACTCAAATAAACACGTGGATCATGGTTGGTTGTTTGCTGAAAAACCATATAAGAGGAAGAAACTTACCGAACCCTAGATTTTATACAGAGCAAGACCACAAGTAATCGAAACGGAAAGAAAAAAAAGCATATAAGAGGAAGAAACTTACCGAAGAGAAGGAACATGGTTGGTTGTTTGCTGAAAAACGCTCAAGTTGTGTGTGGGGGGAGGTTTCATCCGTTGTAGGTTGCTGGAAGCTCGCCAAAAAAGGAGATAAAGGATGCTGGAGATGGTGTCCGACGAAACCCAGTGTCCAGCGGTTGATTTTCTTCTCTTCCTCTCTTTTTTCACTTTTTCCCTCTCTCCTTATGTTTCTCTAATAGAAAATCAGGTTTAGCAAGGATGAACATGAACGAAATATGCATAATTACTTAAATGCCCTTTTTTCAATTATTTATAATTAATGAAAGTTAATCAAAGTCATAGATTTATGACGTTGAAAAAGTGTCATAAATTTCCGAAAATACGAAAATCTCCATTTTTTCCTGCCAAAGACGCGCCTTTTACATTTTATGACATTTTTTCCCTCCCTTAACTCTACTTCCTTTCCCCTTGGCATCATGGATTCCCAATTTTGTAGTAACTTACCTATTGCAAGAAAAGCATGCACATCGAATAACATGGAAGTATTGCTGATTCATTCATGAAGGCTCTCTCGGCTAAAGTGTATGAGGGTCATCTAGATGGTCTAGGTCTACGAGATAAGTACGAAGATATAATTTAGGACAAGTGAGAGAAATTTAATGGGTATAGTGGACGTCCTAGTTTATTGTATTTGTATATTGTATATATACGTTTTATGTATTATACATGTATCTATACACTTATTACCATGATAGATTATTATACATCCCACTAAACTAGAGTTTTAGTTCAAGTGGGAGTTGTTGGGTTTTATGGCCTAAAACTCGTAGATAGTGAATGGTGACAAATTGTTTACTTGTATCAATATGTTATTGAAATTTATACAATAAAGAGTTATTGTTACTAAAATTGCACAATTTGACCCAAATCCAATAAACTAAGATCCTAGGGTGTTTAGATGAAACTTGAACTAGTATGTGGGGACATGCGGGGATCAATGTTCAAGTAACAACCTAAATGGTCTATAGTATAGGCATAAGGTTGGGTACCTTATCCTGGTGACACTATGAGATACGACCCACTTTGTATTCGATATAGATGTAATGATCCAAAGCATCCATGTAGGAGACATGCGAGCGGGGGTATCCTATGCAATGAGTTTGCATAAGATCGAACCGCGAAATAGTAACCACTTGATGTAACACCGTTAACTAGTTTAGGTTTCTATTTCAATAGGATGACCTAGGTAACTCAATCTAAATCCTGAGTATGTTATGAACCCCTTTTCAGGAGGGATTGTCCTTAGATTTGTATGGGTAAGAGTGTCCAGTTCCCCTACTCAATAAGCCTACAATTCAGGGGCAAGACCGAGTGGGGGCTGGGAACATAACATTACAAGATGGAATTCACTCCTTCCCCTATTGGGGTAAGCAGATGTGTGTTCCCTTAAGGACTGATTTTGGGTCTTGAACAAGGGTGCCCATCCTCTCTTGGTTCGAGAGGAATTGTTGTTTATTGGTTGGATCATAAACAAAATGTTCATTAGAGGAATCGGTGGTACTTAAGGATCCAAAGGTAACCTAGGGGTAAAACAGTAATTTGACCCAACTGGAGTTACGAAAACTTGTGAAGGATTGACTTACCGTTATTGGTCAATATCCGTGGATATAGAAATATTCTACAGTGAGAAGAGTGCAGCTGTGGGTCTTTAGTGGAGTGACCCACAGTTAATGAATGTTGACTAACTCGGTTAATGAGTTTAGCCAATTAGTCTCGTATCGTTGGAGCTTTTGATCTGTAGGTCCATTAGGTCCACCTACTAGCTCGTAAAAGGGTTCTAAGGTTGAATAGTCTTAAATAGATTTTGAAGTGTGTTCAAATTCGTTAAAGAGAATTTTATTGTATATGATACAAGATAATGTATGCAGATACATTATTAAACTTTATTATATAAAATTAATTTTTGATGTGATTCAAAATTAATTAATGAGAGAATTAAATATTTGAAGGGGTTCAAATATCAAATATGAATTAGATTCATATTAATACTATAGATTAAATTGTTGGGTTTTTTGCCCTAAAACTTGTAGATAGTATATGTAACATTTGACCGAACATTAATAACATGATGGATGATTCATTTATCTTGTTTGTATTGATTAATCTTGTCTTATTTACCATAATCCAATAAACTAAACATCCTAGGCTGTTGGTATGAGGCTTGAACTAGTATGTAGGGACATACGGGGATCGATGTTCAAGATATAACCTAAAGGGTCTATAGTATAGGGATAAGGCTGGGTACCTTATCCTGGTGACACTATGGATATGACCCGCTTTGTATTCTGATACAAACGCAATGATCCAATGCGTTCACGTAGTGGACATGCGAGTGGGGGTATCTGTGCAATGAGTTTGCATAAGGCCGGACTGCGAAATAGTTAACCACTAGCTATAACACCATTAGCTAGCTAGGTTTCTATACACTAGGATGACCTAGACAACTTGGTCTCAATCCTGAGTGGGTTATGGACTCATGTTCACGAGGGATTGTCCTTTTATTTGTATGGGTGTGAGTGGCCTATTCTCCAACTCAACGAGTCTACCATCTTGGGGACAAGATCGAGTGGGGAGCTGGGAACATAATCACACAAGATGGAATTCACTCCTTCCCGGCTCTAGGGTAAGTAGAGGTGTGTTCCCTTAAGTGGTGTCTCCGGATCTTGAACAATGGGCCTTACCCTCTCTATGGCACGAGAGGGACTTTTGTTTGTTGGTTGGACCTCAAAAAGGTTGTTCATTAGAGGAGCACTGGGACTTGAGGATAAAGAGGTAGCCCAGGGGTAAAACGGTAATTTGACCTAACTGGGGTACGAACACACGTGAAGGACTTACTTGCTGTTATTAGTCGATATCTGTGGACACAAAAATATATCTACAGTAAGAAGAGTGCAGCTGTGGTTCTTTAGTGGAGTGAACCATAGTTAATGAACATTGATTAACTTGGTTAATGAGTTTAGCCAATTAATCTCATATCGTTGAAGCTTCTGATCTATAGGTCCATTAGGTCCCACCGGTAGCTCATTTAGGGCGTTGAGGTAAATTTCTAAGGGAGAATTGTATATTTGAAGACTATAATGCCCCGCGTTTCGAAATCAAGCCATTTTGGAATTAATTGGGCATTTGTATTCTAATTTGAAGAAATTAGAATTTAAGTTTAGCCTTGGGTCGTTAAACTAAATTTCTAAAATATAAGGAAAAAAGATTTTTAATTAAATCTTTAAATTCCTAAAGTTTGGAGGTTTATTCGATATTTATTTTAAATATCAAAAGACCCAAATTTCTCATAATCAGTTTTAAATCTCAAATTCTTTAGGAGCTAAGATTGGGTTTAAAATTCAAATGGGGATTTCAACTGAAATCCTAGATAAAATCTATTTCCTTTTTAAAATAGGTTTTTTCTTTCTTAAAGTTTATTTAAAAGAAAAGAAAGGAAAAAAAAAGCCCTAATTTCCCTAACCCTTCTTCCCTCCTCTCTTCATCTTCCTCGTGCAACCCCCTACGTTTTTGCTTCAACCGACCAGCCACTGCCGCAGTTCGAGCAGCGCCGCCATGCTGCCGTCGTGAGTGCCGCCGGTTAGCCCGTAAGTTGTAGTCCCGTTCGTGCACGCTCTCCCTCGTTTTTTTCGTGGGTTTTCTTCTCCCTCTCTTCGCGAATCTGCCTCCCTCTAGCCGTGAAGCCCGCGCCGTCGCCGCTGTCTGCAATAGGGTCGCCGTCGTCGCACCGTAGTGTAGCAGCAGCCGTCAGCGTCACCGTCTTCTTCGCGATCTCTCCCTCTCTTTTGCGTTTTCAGCCTTAAACCTATGGGTAAGCTCTCTCTTCCTTCGATCTTAGTCGTTTAAGGCTCGATCTAAGTGTCTCTTGGTTCGATTCATTAGATCTTGCGTCCTAGCAGCTCGAAGCCTCAGTTCCGGGCGATTTCGCCTCTGTCCAGCGGTGTTTTGGCTCCATTTTGGATTGTTACGACGTCGCTTAACGTTCCCGGTAAGTTTTAACTCTTACCCATTCATGGTTAGAGTTTAAAATTAATTGCCCAATGGATTAGGTGCTGGAAATTCTAAGATAGCATTGAAATTCCATTCTGCAGCGCCGTCTAAGTGTTCGATTGAGTTCGAAACACTTCAGCTTGATCACCCACTCCCCAAGGAGCGTTCTAACACACTATTCGAGGTTAGAATAACCCGTCTAGCATGAAAGCGGATCCATTTGGGTGAGTCTCATCGCTGTCCTTAAGCTTGTTAGCCTTAAGTTGAGTTGCCCGTTAGGTGTTAAGCTTTAAAATCATGTTTTTATCGATACCCATTAGTTATTTAGTCCTTAAAAGCTTTGCCCAACTCCTATAGGTTCTTAAAATGCGTAAATATGTATCATTTACTTGCTGTCCAATGGCTGAAAAGCCTTGATTATAGCCATTCACCAAGTACCTATTATCCATTGTGCCTTAGACGTGGTTGCCCATAGTCTAAAGGCTTTGGGTTTTCAATTTGGGGAATTTTGAGTTGCTGTTCAGCAAGGAAATAGTCTGTCTCGATTGAATTTTGCCTTTCAAGCAGGTTTAAAGAATCTGTAAGTTGGTTCTAATTTAGTAGAGGTTGTCTTGATTATTTAGGAACCTTCTTGGACTACCTTGAGTGTTGAAGTTGCTTTAGGAGCATTTGAGGTAAGTGGAATCCTACATGTTGAGTCTGTTTGCTTGTGTGCTAGTATGTTGTGTGTTTTATTTGTTTAGTTTCGATATGTGGATATATGTATATGTTATGTTAATGACGAGTTTGAGCATGTTGATATGATATGTCGAACTGTTGTACTGATGTGTTTGAGTTATGGTGATGCGATCTGGCTGTGATAAGCAATGTGTGAGCATGTATTGTACTTTTGGTTGTTGCATGGACTAAAAGTATGACATGAGCTAGAAGAACATGTTTAAGTCGTGTTATGAGTGTTCAGCGAGCTCGTGGAGCTTAAGGTCTAAAAGGAGAGTTAGGTGAATACCAGGTGCCTCGGGTAAAAATGGTCGAGGGGTGGTATGTCACTAATGGATTAAGAGGAGCATCGGGTGCCTTGAGTAATATGGCCAAGGGGCGATGTGATGAGTCTATACATTGTGAAAGTAATCGGGTGCCTTGGGTAATATGGCCAAGGGGCGATGTACAGTTGATCGTAAAGTCATCGGGTGCCTTGGGTAATATGGCCAAGGGGCGATGCACAGTTCGAGGCCTTGGGTAATATGGTCAAGGGTCGAACGTTGAGTGTCGTAGAGAAATGTCGAGGCCTTGAGTAATATGGTTAGGGATCGACGTGACTCGAAGGGTCAGTCTTGGAGAGTTTTGTGAGGGCTACGAGAATTTGAAGTCATCGGGTGCCTTGGGTAATATGGCCAAGGGGTGATGCACAGTTCGAGGCCTTGGGTACAAATGGTCAAGGGTCGAACATTGAGCTCCGTAGAGAAGCCTGAGGCCATGGGTACAAATGGTTAGGGGTCAGTGTGACTTGAACGGTCAGTCTCGGAGAGCTTTGAAAGGACTCAGAGGAGTCGAGTTGAGAGGACTCAGAGGAGTCAGATAGAGCTTGTTAGAGCTTGAGTTAGTGGTTATGGATGTATGTCGCATGAGTATGTTGCTTGATGTATGGTTTGACGCATGGTGTATGTGTTAATTATTTTCCATGTATATTGAGCTTGTGTGTGGAAAGCACGATATCTTCCTTGTATGTGTATGTTGTTTGATGGCTCTGCAGGTGTGAGCCACTTACTCAGTACCGTGGTTTTGTACTGACCCACCACTAGGTTTTGCAGGTTATGTGACCATATCTGGACTTGGTGATGAAGAGGAGGCTTGGGAGAGGAGACCATTAGATAGTAGTTGTTTTTATTCACTATTGTGTTTAGATTATTTTGTTGTTAGTTAAATTGATATAGTTGTTGGATACTTTGTCTAATAGTTGTGGTTAGTTTGTTCGATTTGTAACAGGCTTAAATTTGTAGTCTCTTTTATCTGGGATGAATTAGTTTTATTAATTGTTACTTGTTACGAGATCTGACTCGTATTATATCTGATTGAGATTTGGAGTTAGTTCTTAATTCAGTGAGTATGTCGGGATGTTGTCAAACGAAGTAGAGTTGTGATCTGGAATAGAAGTGTGTATTCTTGTTTTCCAGGTAATTAAAATTTTTGGTTAGTGAAAGTTCTGTCGTTATGCTGCCGAAATTTTTAGGGTATCAAGTTGGCGTTAGCGTAAAAGTTTAGTAATGTTTCCTAGTTTAGACCGCATTTTGGGGGCGTTACAAAGATGTTCGAATATTAAGTTTAAAATATGAATTGGATTCGTATTAAAACTATAGGTTATAATTAATGTGCATTAGTACTATAGTTTATTTGAGAGAAATATAATTAAATATATGATATTTAATTATAATAATAATTAATTTGTGAATTAATTAATTATTTGTTTTAATTTAATTTAATTAAATTTGAGTTAATTGAATTACATTGAAACTATAGGTTATGCAGAATATTTATATAAATGATATTAAATTAAATGTTAATTTAATTAAATAATTAATTAATAATTAATTTATTTTTATCAGTTATATTAACAGATCAAAACGCAGTCAGCCACTAACCTAGGGTTTTGCGTGAATGGGAGGGTTTTTAGGAGAGGGTGGTTTTCATCCGTTAGATAACCCCCTCCCAATCGTGCATCTCTCTTATTCTCACGTTAGGAAAAATTCTCTCAAGCTCTCTCACTCTGATTCTCTCGTTTTTCCAGAGAAAAAGTTACAGAGAACTCCAATTCTCTTAGTAATCTATTGCTCCCACAAGGAGCCTCTAGCAATATTCCAGTGTGGATACTGATGTGCAATTTGCTTACCGCAAGTGTACGGGTCAAGTAATAATATAGTGTTTTCGTGTAAAACGAGTGTCGTCCTCTGGATTGGTTTTCTAGCAAATTAAGTATCGCGAATACTTTTGTCCAATTTTATTTAGGGAGCAAAACTCAATGATAAAGATAAAAGTAAAAACTAAAAGCATAAAAATAAAAGTGGAGACTCAAATGGAAAGACTCTTAGGGAATTGATTTCATTGATTAAGATTGAGGATTAATTAATGGGATGAATTTAGCATGCAATTATTCTACCAAGTCTAGGAACCTTTTATCACAACTATCTCTCCCGAGCATAATTGATTCTCATGCATGCAATCAACTTGATATCCCTATCTAAGTTCATTAACATGCAAGGCTTTGAGTTTAGTTCTTCAAGCAACTTCTAAAGTTATTCCAAATCCCGTCACAAACTTAGAATTTCTACTTTAGTCATGTTATTAAATAAAGTAAGTCTTAGGCCAAATCCCCTCTCCCAAGCAAGATTCAACACTCAAATCATTCAACTAGTGATCATGTAATTGAAAACATTTAACCATAATTGCATAGGTAAAATAAATGCATATTCATACCACAAATCAATCCAACAAACTAAAACAACTACATCAATCTCTAAGACAAACAACTAGCAACTCATAGTCTTTAAACTACAAACACTAATTGAAAGAAAAGCCATAAAAACTACAAAAGGTAAGGGAAAGAGAAAGGAAAACTCGAATCCGTCGAAACCAGCACGTCCCCGTCACGATCTCCACGTCTTCTCGCTTGATTCCCGCTCCTTGGCCTTGCTTTAGCTCCCACTAAAGGTCTCTAGTCGAAATTAGGGCTAAAATCTAACCAATTGGACCCCCCAAATCCGTAGCTGAAAAGAGGAATTTATAGAAAATCTGCGGATAGCGTCGCGACGCTATGAATTTTTTTTTTTTTTTTTTTAGGATTGAACTCCATTTGACTTCAATTGCTGAATTAAGCTTCAAACACATACTTCCTACAAATAAAACAAAAAAATGCATAAATTTGGACAAATAATTGTAAAAGACTAACTTAATTAATTAGAGAAAAATAGCTAGCTATGCTCGCTATCAGATACCGGTGTCAGCGATTGGTGGTGTTCGTGGAGAAAAAACCAGCAAAGGATATCAAAGAACGTTGCTGGAATTTTCTGCAAGATCAAGGAATTTGGCAAATTTCGTTCGAGAACGACTACGGTAGTGAGTATTTCGATTTATGATCAATAGGGTCTCAAAATCTAGATTAAATCTAGGATTTATAATTTATTTCCAACATGTTTTAATCTTGTTTTTACTGTTGTGAATTTATTGCCAACGTATCGGTATTCCGATCATTGTTTAAACTGAAATTGGTCCTTTGAGGTTTTCCACTGCGTTAGGGCTTTTATCCCTACATAAATTTGATGTGAATAAGATTCATATTAAACTATAGTATATGAGAGAATGATTTGAATTTGATTCAAATTATAAATTAACTAAATATTTGATATTTAATTGAGAAAATAATTAATTGGAGAATTAATTAATCTATTTAATTTGATTAAATAAAATTTAATTAAATTAAAGCTATAGTTTATAATTAATGTACATTTGATGCACATTATAACTGTAGGTTAAAAGAGAGAGACACATTTGAATATGATTCAAATGTAAAAATGAATTAAGTATATGATATTTAATTAATATGGGAAACAATTAATTATGAATTAATTGGTTGGATTAATTAATTCAATTAAATCATATTTAATTGAATTAAAACTGTTGGGTTTAATGTCCTATAAACTCGTAGTTTGTAAATCATTAAACATATTCTATTTCCAATAAAGACGTTATTGAGGTTATTCAGTAAAAGATGTTATTGAATATGTAAATTGCGAATGATTAACCTAAATCCAATAAAGTAAGATCCTTGGCTATAAAATGGATACTCAAACTATATGTAGGGACATATCGTAGGATCAAGTTCAAGTTTATAGTCAAAATTGTCTATAGTATAAGGATACGGTTGGGTGCCTTATCCTGGGGATACTATGGACGCAACCCACTTTGTATTAAGTACAAACGATGAGATCCTAAGTCGTTCATGTGGAGACATTCGAGTGGGGGCGTCCTATGCAATGAGTTTGCATAAGACAGGACCACGAAATAAGTCACTTTCTCTTTATAATGTCGTTTATCGTAGAAATTGACTATTTCTCATAGATGACCTGGGTAACTCGTTCTTAATCCTGAGCGAACTATGAACTCCTGTTTATACGAGATTATCCTTTGATCTGCATGGGTGAGAGTGGCCAGCATCGCCGACTCAACAAGCCTACCATTTTGGGGATAAAATCGAATAGATAGCTGGGGACATAGTTTCGCAAGACGAAATTCGCTCCTACCCATTTCAGGGATAGCAGAGAGGTTGTTCTCTTAAGTACTAACTCCAGAACTTGAACAAGGGGCCCCACCCTCTCGTTGGATCGAGAGGGACTTAGGTTTGATGGTTGGACCACAAATCGATTGTTCATTAGAGGATTAGTGGAACTTAAGGAACAAGAAGTACTATAGGGGTGAAACAGTTATTTGACCTAGCTATAGCTACGAACAACCTGTGAAGGAACAACTTACTGAACATGGTTAAATCAAGTGGACGGAAATATATCTATAGTGAGGGGAGTGCAACTATCGGGCTATAGTGGAGTGTCCCGGTAGTTAACGAATGTTGGCTAGCTTAGATAATGAGATTAGTCGGTTAGCCTCGAATCGTTGGAGCCCATGATCTATAGGTCCATTAGGTCCCCCTACTAGCTCATATCGGATTTAAGCCTAGAATATTTTGATAGGAATCTTTGAATCGTTCAAAAACGGGAAATAGGGTTTTATCGTAAAAAGTGTTCGACAAAATGATTTAATTATGAATTAAATTAGGAATTGAGAGATAAGGTATTTAAAAGTGTTTTAAATACCATATATATGTATTAGGAATCATATATAATTCATGGCATTAGGTGATAAAGATTAATTGGATTAATCATGTCAAAATTACTTGGAAATGTCCCAATTAATTTGCCTAGAAATCAATTTCAATTTGCAAGCTGAAAATTCAAAATCAAGATTCAAATTAAGTGGATTTAGTGGCTTTCCCACTCTTGTATGATGATGCATAGTGGAAAACAATACAACCATGCACTAGATGCATGTGTTGTGAAATAAACACCTAGAATCCACTTTGAGTTGGATTTTGACCATGTGTCTAGTGTCATGAAGCTTGTCTTTGCATGGTTGATGTCTTTATAAGGAGCTTGGATTAGATTCATCACACAAGAGAGTGATTTGCTTAAGGTTATGTTGTTGGAATTTACTCTCAAACACAAAGACCTCCATAGATCTCTCAAGAGCTTGTACCTTCAAGCATTCCCTTTCCTTTCCCTATCACTATAGACTCCACAAAGTCATTCTTGGCCCAAGAGAATAGTAGGGAAGACACTAAAGGTTGTCCAAGAGAAGTTGGAGAAGGAAAACACCACAAGGAGTTCCTTTCAAGTGAGCTTCAAAGAGGTTGGTGCTTCTTTTTCTTTCTGTTCTGTTTTTTAGAACATGCATGCTTTAGGAGTAAAATTGAATGTCTTAAGTGCTTTCGATCTTCAATTGCTTCCGCAAGTGATATATGAACACCTTCAAAAACTATATGATATAATTAATTTAATTAAAGTTTGTTTAGTTAAATTAATTAATTGTATAATATATTGTTTTTATTTTAATTATTATTTGATAATAATTAAAAATCCAATCAATGGGAAGTCGACACCTCATGGGGAGTTACACGATTGTAACTCCTCTCTCCAAACGTGATCTGCAGGGGGTAAGTTGGGCTGCAGAAGTTTTTCTCTTTTGGGGAAGACAACACAAGAGTTCTCCCCTCTCAATTGCAATCTCTCTCAATTTCTCTCGAAGAAATCACAGCAACCTTTGCTGTAAATTATTCCTAATTCAAGACTAATTCGATCCCACAATCAAGACTTCAGTAACTCAGAGGATAGTGGGTGATCCGACGGGTGGTGTTCCATTAGAGGGTGCTGCATATTTTGGAGCATTGTGCAGAGATGAAATTTGTTCTTCAACAAGTAAGTGTCAAATCTCTAAAGTAAGTTTAGAGTAGATTTAACAGCAAGCTTAACTTAGAAATTATGTAGAAATCATTATGCATTTTAAGGCCAATGTATCAGTATTTCATATTAGCCCAATTGACAACGAATCGATCTGATACACGCTTTCGCTACCAAGGATTTTCATTCCTTCAAATGGTATCAAAGTCAATCATTGTTCAATTTCGTTATCATGAAAATTGCATTGGTTTTTGGTGTGTAATTTTGCATTATGGAATGTGAAATCATTGCTGATAGACTGTTTAGGTATTTTGGCCCTAGATTTACAATTTCTTTGATTTTATCAATGTAAAGGCCTTTGTATTTGGGGCAAATTGTTGTAAATCTTGCTATGTAAATCCGTGTCTTGATATTTGGCTTCAATTTGTTGATTGTTGCTCGAATCAGGATGACTTTGGGCGTTTGCGGCTGCTGGAAATGTAAAAAAGAGGACAAACCTGAGGCGTAGAGTCGAGATCCTGCTCAACGGAGTCTCAACGCTGAAGAACAAATCTGGTAAAATCGATCCGGCGTCGAGACACTATCATCAGTCTTGACGCTGGCGGACGCGGAGCGAGAGTCAGTTTCGGGCAAGCGTTGAGACGCCGCCTTTAGCGTCTCAACGTTGGTGGCAGTTTGCGGATCGTGTACGTGACACAAGACGTGGGTGGTTCGGGTGGTGCTGGATCAGAATGGTGGGAGAATTTCTTCAACATTACCAGTTCCACCGATGCCACAAAATAAAAATCCGATCTATATTGCAGAAGATCGAAATAGAGCAATAAGAGATTATGCCTTACCAGTTTTCCAGTCTCTGAATCATCCGAAGTTGTGATGACAACATGACTACGACTACAAACAGAGAATCATTCGAAGTGGATGGACCGATTAATCAGTTCCCCAGCCATGGTACGAGTTTGAGAAGGCGGATTAGCATGAGAATAACGCTTCCTCTTCAAGTACTTGCTTAACCCAGGTGACATGTACAATGACCAAGATAATGGTGATGATGTCCATGGAGACATGGTTGAGAAACTCATCAACTGGCCATCCTCTTCGTGGGTTTCAACAACTTGTGTCCTTCAGCATGATGATAACAAGGCGAGGACTATAAACGGAGAATCATGTGAAGGGGATGAACCAGTTGATAAGTTACCTGTCCATAGTAGTGGTTGGAGAAGGCGAATGGGCATGAGCATAACCCTGCCTCTTTGTGTAATTGCTCAATACTTAAAACAGTTTGTTGGAACAATTTGACATCATCTATTAGTCAATAGATGTACAACATGTATTCGTTTCCCAAGGCGCACATGATTATTTTGTCTGATGATTGCACAGGCGTTCACACTTGGCAGCCTGACGCCTTCCCTCTGTTCCCGACCCGTCGTGGTTGGTCTTCGACCCCAAGGGTGTATTTATGAGACCGATTGGGCCAACGCGTCGCGCCGTACTGACGGTTGTTCAACCTCGTGAGCTGACAATTTCAAAGGTCGCCTGGGTGGGGATAGGAAATTGGTCGAGTCTAAACTTGGGCAAGTGTATGAATAATTTCATCATCGTGGTTTCCAAACAAGGGATTCGACTCGTCGAGTTGGATTTTATATGTCCCCATTCAAGGAATTCCGATCGTTTGGATTCAATTGAATATGAAGTTCCACTCTATTTTATTAAATAGAAGAAAACCAACCCCACTACTGTATTTCCACTCATCACTTAGTGTGAAGAAAACCGACTCTACTGACTTTCATTTCACGAACACAATCCGGACGATTCAGGAAGGAGAACGCAGAACACAGTCGACTGTTCATCAGATCTTGGTGATAGCAAGCAAAAATGTCGCTATTATAGTCCCAATTTATTAGGCTTTTCTATGCTTTAATCGTGTTTTTAATGAAAATATTTAATGTATTTTGTTATTTGATCTTTAGGAGCAAAGTTGTGGATTTTGGGGAAAAAATGCCCAAAATGAAGCCAATCAAGCCCAAATTCATAGCTTGGACCAAAAGGGGAGTCAAAGAGATCAATCATGAAGAAAAAACCCAAAAGGAAATGAAGAGAAGGCCCAAAAAGAAGCCCAAACTGAAGTTGGAAATTCTGGAAAATAGCACAGCGTCGCGACGCTATCCATTTCTTGGGCAACAAGCCGCGTGCATCACAGCGTCGCGACCCTGTGCCATGTAGCGTCACGACGCTACCCCCAATCCGAGCCTATAAAAGGCACCCCTTGGTGCCTCATTTTACAATCAATCAATACATTCTTTCCTTCCTTTCTTGCTTCCTTTGGCTCCTTTGGAGCATCTCTCAAGGCTTTCTAGCCTTTTTGAGAGATTTCTTTAGTGGGAAATATTTTGGGGAATTTTGGGGAGCATACTAGGAGGCTCAAGGAGTGTTCGGCGGGACTCTGAGCGTCAGCGAAGGGGTTTTTCGACGGTCAATTCCTTTCCTTTTTTGCTCTTAATTATGCTTTTCATTGTAAATGTTGTGGATATTTTAGCCATGTGTAGCTAAACCCCAATTTGGGGTCTTGAAATGAAATTATAGTTTAAATGTTATTATAATTTCCTATCTCTTACTCTTTTTCCTAATTATTTGTATGGATGTGCTTAATGCTTTATGCAATCTGACCAATTGTGTATCGATCTGATTCTTAATGGAAACTCGACGGAGAGAAATTAGGATAGATCATAATCCATGCAACTAGTTTAATTGCCCGTCGTGACAACGAGATTAGTTGATTAAACTTAGATTCCTAAAATGAATCAGAGCGTAATAATTAACGATTTTTAATGGCGCTAAGGACACTTAGGTTGTTAAAATGAATAAATTACAATTAGGGGAAACCGACAGAAGAACCTATGTGACTAACGGAGATTCTAGGATTATAATTAGTTGGGCAATGAGATAGGATAATTATAATAAATGTTGAGCTAATAATTGATTTTCAAGACCCCTCTTCCCATTTAAAGAAAACTCTTTCTCCATATTTTATTTTTCTCGATTGATCAAATTATTTTCATTAATTGCTTTGATTTTTGAATCCTTTTTATTTGCATGAACTGTTCCCTAAATATTATTTCACCCAAGTATTTTTAGTGCTCAAGAGATTTTATTTTTGCTTAATTTTCGCTTCGCCTCCCTGTGGATTCGATACTCGGTATTACCTACCATTTTATATTACTTGTGATGACCCATGCGCTTGCGGAGATCGCTCGACGGTGAGCAACAAGTTTTTGGGTGCGTTGCCGGGGAGGCTTGATTTTTAAGCAAATCATTTTTTCTTGACATCGACAAGAAAAGGATAAATAGTAATTTAGGTGTAAATATTTTTCTTTCATTAATTTGTGAATATTATTTTATTTTTATTTTTGTTTGGCTCTTTTGATTGATTGAGAGTATTGTATGCGAAGGAACAAGGTGGTTAATTTGTTTCCGCTAGATCTTGAAATTGACAGGACTCTTAGAACCATCCGGAGAGAGAAAAGATTAGCAGAAGCAATGGCCCATCAAGATGAAGCTCCCAAGGTAATCAGAGACTTCTTACAGCCAGTTCTTCCCACCGAGAATTCTGGAATTGTCTACGCCTCAATCCAAGCTACCAATTTTGAGTTAAAGACAGGATTGATTCAGATGGCGTGCGATAACTCTTTTAAGGGACATCCTTCTGAGGACCCACACTCACGTCTGCGATCATTCTTGGAAATTTGTGGGACGGTGAAGATAAACGGAGTTCCGGCAGACGCTATAAGACTGAGGCTGTTCCCATTTTCTCTACAAGACAAAGCAAAGGATTGGCTCGAATCAGTCGAGATGGGCAGCATTAGTACATGGGACGAGCTTGCCCAGGCTTTTCTGACGAAATTTTTCCCGCCTGCCAAGACTACTAAGCTCCGGACTGAAATTTGAACATTTAGGCAGCTTGACGAGGAGCAGTTGTACGAGGCATGGGAGAGATACAAGGAAATGCTTAGGCGATGCCCCCAACATGGATATCCTGATTGTCTCCAAGTGCAGTTGTTTTACAATGGATTGAATCCCTCCACCAAGACAGTCCTAGACACATCAGCAGGAGGAAGTTTTCTTTTCAAGACAGTGACGGAAGCCAAAGATTTGTTGGAGGAAATGGCGGCAACCAGTTATCAGTGGCCGACCGAGAGGGGAGCAATTTCTAAGAAGGCTGGAATTTATGAA
This sequence comes from Luffa acutangula, assembly GCA_036850905.1. NCBI lineage: Eukaryota > Viridiplantae > Streptophyta > Magnoliopsida > Cucurbitales > Cucurbitaceae > Luffa > Luffa acutangula. The sequence goes on along the minus strand of CM072095.1, from coordinate 24,668,431 downwards.
TTGGATGAGTCGAGTTCATTGAAGGCACAAATAGCATCTCTGACCAATGCGCTGAACAAGCTGACTTCATCTGAGGTGGTCAAATCCATTTTCACCTTAGCTGAAGGTTATTCAAAGAAGGAAGGTCAAAATGTGGAAGAAGTCCAGTACGTGGGAAACAGACCATTTACTTAAGGAGTACCAAACTTCTACCACCCCAGATTGCGCAATCACGAGAACTTCTCATATTCAAATACGAAGAATGTTTTGCAGCCACCGCCAGGTTTTGCATCATCCATTGCGCCTGAAATGAAGAATAACCTGGAGGAGATGGTGGCTTTGTTTATTAAAGAACAAAGAGTGTTGAACGGAATCTCCAGACGGCAGTTAATAACCACGACACAACTCTGAAAAACATGGAGGTGCAAATAGGACAGATCGCTTCAGCGGTGAATGCCCTTCAGAAGGGAAAATTTCCAAGCAACACTGAACCTAACCCAAGAGAGCAGTGCAAGATGGTGACACTGAGAAGTGGTAGACAGCTGGAGAACAATTCAGAAAAGAAGAAGGAAGAAGAAAAGAGCAATGATGAAGATGAAAGGGCTAAGGCACAAAAAACCTCCTCTGAAAGGTCCCAACATCCTCCTATCTCTATTAATTTGAATTGTGATTTTTCTAACAATTTTGCAGGAAAAAAAGATGAAAGGCAACATGGCAGGCATGAAAAGAAACTGAACGAGGAAGAAGTGGTTTCATGCAACCATCATGACAAAGGTTCGCACATCAGCCCGCCCAAGCGGAGGGGAGAATGTCCTACCTTTGACTACAGGGCTACCTTTTCCTCAACGCTTTAAAAATGTTAAATTAGATGAGCAGATTCAAAAGTTCCTAGAAATGTTTAAGATGTTGTCTGTGAATATTCCCTTAGTAGATGCCTTGTATAACATGCCTAATTATGGGAAATTCATGAAAGAAATGCTTTATAGGAAGAAAAGTTTGAAAAAAAGAAGTTTTTAAATTGTCTGAGAGTAGTAGTACCATCGTTTCTGGAAAGATGCCTTCCAAACAGAAAGATCCAGGGAGTTTTACTGTTCCCTGTACCATAGGAGAAGTATCTTTCAATAGGGCTTTATGTGATTTAGGTGCTAGTATAAATTTAATGCCCTATTCTGTTTACATGAAGATTGGTTTAACAGGAATGAAGGACACTGACGTCACTCTCCAGCTTGCTGATAGATTGATTACTCACCCGATGGGTGTTGTGGAGGACGTGCTGGTAAAAGTCAACAAATTTATCTTCCCCGTAGACTTTGTGGTACTCGACATGCAGGAGGACAGAGAGGTGCCCATTATTCTAGGCAGACCTTTCTTAGCAACTGGTAAGGCTGAGATTAGTGTGCATACAGGTAAGCTTACCTTGAACATTGATGATGAAAAAGTCGTGTTTAGTATTTTTGGCCAAGATGAATCTGTTTGTAGTTTGCATACTTGTTTTTCTGTTGGTCCTGAATACTTGACTGACGATGATGAAGAGGTAGAGTATAATCTTGGCCTAGGCTTAGGGGAAATGCTTATGAATGATGGGGATTTTGATCATAATGCATATTTAGATGACCCTCTGTTTGAGAATGATTTAGAATTGCCTGACTTTGAGAATGATTTAGAATTGCCTGCAAAGGAAAGATATGTAGTTGATGATTTACCTTCTTTTGAGAATGAATTGGATTTGCCTAAAATCGATGATTTTGATGTTGTCTGACATTGAGGATGAGCATGAATTGTATAAAAAAGATCAATTGATAGATAATTCTGAGTTTGATCATGATAACACTGAAACTATCGAGTCTGATCTTGATATTCCTGAATGCATGAACCATGATAATGTTAATACCTTTGATTCATGTCCTGATGATGTATATAGCATAGAATCTGACCCAGAGGAACTCGAATCTGTGCATAGTATAGATTCTGATCCAGAAATTCTTGAATTCTTGAATTCTTCTGATGATGAGTCATATGATAGCCTAGTTGTATCATTTTTTAATACCGAGTCTGAGGAATCTTCTGAGCATGTAGAGGAAAGTTTTTTTACCACAATTTGTCGTTTAAGCTTGTTGTATTACCGTTATTTATATAATGACGTAAGACAATACACATAAAATTATTATATAATTGTTGAAGTAACAAATTACTTGCATTATTATTTGCACTAACCCATCACAAATACTCCAATCAAATTCTGCAAAAACAAATAAGCAATCAAAGAAACCCTATAAAACTATTGATTTTGTTTTTGCAACGATACTTCAAAGGTTTAGAACAACAGCCACCGAAGGGTGGTCAGCTACTCCTCCTCTGAATTGAGACAATCTCAACCAAATTCTAACACCAGAATAACTCATATTTCGTTAGCATTTAGTTACCGTTGTTCGGTCAAGGATTAGTTAACACATTTAACCCATCCCCGTAAGTGTAACCCTCCCACTTTTAGATCTCAGAGGCACGCACCAACAGGCTACCGAAGGGAAAGACAACTATTGGTAATTAGCCAAAGAGTTCCTATCCTATTCAGGAGTTCACGATGTTCCGAATCCTATGATTAGGCCCTCCGAAGGGATGGTTGCGTCAGGACAACCTGTAGGCGGATCATAGGACTCTCACGGTGTGAACTAGAGGCAGAGATCGAGGGATACGTTGACATGTGTCCCACTCCCACTTACTCTAGACATTTTTTCCCATTCACCTTGTTATTGATCCATGCAAACACTTTCCATGGGAGGCTGCTCCTAAGGCGACTCGAAGCCGAGCATAAACCTCACGTTGTGAATATAGGGACGTAGGAGCAAAACTTGATTTAAATCTCGTTTTGTAATTTTCCTCCCACTGAAAATGTCCTAAGGTTAATTTAGGGTTGTTCAACTTAGATAAAATTCGGCTAAGTCAATCTATCTAAGTCTGATCCTATTATAACAATTATGGAAAGGATTCAACCGCAATATTTTAGGTGAATTAATCTTCTTTTAATAAACCCAACTTTGCAAGTCAACATTACCATGGTTAATTCAACTCAAGGTTCGGATCAGTTCCCAGGTAGGAGGTGTTCCGTAAACCGTCATCTTAAGTACCCCCAGCCTTAGACAAAACTTTACCGAGAGAGTTCCCTTATAACCACAGTAATGTAAGGTCTTTCCTCTAAAGATCTAGGTGTATTAAATACTTTTAACAAACCTAGTGACCTTGCATGCTAACATTTAACTATGATTAATTCAACTCCGGTATTCCGGGTCAGTTCCCAGGTAGGAGGTGTTCCGTAAACCGTCAACTTAAATACCCCCAACCTTGGACAAAACTTTACCGGTGGAGTTCCCTTATAATCATAACAATGTTTTTCCTACTAAGTCAATTAAAACTAATTTTAATTCTAAGTAAGAATAATTCTAATCCTATTAGAAATGTGATCTTAGATCTAATTAATTTTAAACATTTTAAAATTAATTCATTTATCCTAAGATCCTATGTTTGCATGAAATTCTTTGTTATAGGTTAACGACTTCTATTCATTAATTTTAGAACTATTATAAATTTTAATGAATTAACCCTATAATATGCTACTATGGTGAATAAATTAACAATCAAATTCTAATTAATTTATAAAACCATACATTAGCATACATGACATACCAAAAATATAACAATTATATTAATCTAAGGTAATGTCATGCTCAATGAAATTTAATTTTCTTTTAATTAATCTAACTCTTAAATTAATTGTACAAGAAAAATAAAATTAAGCATTACCATTTTCATACATTAACATAACACTTATATTAATAGCTCATGAAAATTAAGCATGTAAATTACTAATATAAATATAACTCTTATATATTTTAAACTAAAGTAATTTCATGCTCAATGCAAATTAATTTTCTTTAATTAATCTAACTCTTAAATTAATTACCCAAGAAAATTTTCATACATTAACATAACACTTTATAATAATAGCTCATGAAAATAAATAAGCATATAAATTACTTTCATAAATATAACTTTTTATATTTTAAAACTAAAGTAATTTCATGCTCGACACAAATTAATTTTCTTCAATTAATCTAAATCTTAAATTAATTACCCAAGAAAATTAAAATAAGGGAAAAATACACTTTTGGTTCATGAGGTTTGGGTTAAGTGACACTTTGGTCCCTGAGTTTTCAAACTCAACAAAAATACCCCTGAGGTTTGAGATAAGGAGCATTTTGGTCCCTGCTTTCCAATTTTCCGTTAAATGCTAACAGATTGCTGACGTGGCCAAATTTTTTAAATTCAAAAATTATTTTTTTTAATTTTAAAATAAAAATAAAGAAAAAACAATAAAAAATAATAAAAATATTATTATTTAAATGATTTTTAAAACTTAACTCTCCACCCACTTCTTCATCTTCTTCCCTCAACCCCTCCACCTTCTTCTTCACATCTCTGGCGCCGACGCCGGCGACCGAAATGGAGGAGGAGGGAGGTCCCTCCTCCCTCTTGATTTTTTTTTTTTTTTTTTTTTTTTTAAAGAAAAGAAGAAAAATGGGTTGGGGTAAAAGAGAGGAAGTAAGGAGAAGAAAAGAAAAAAAAATTACAGTCGCGGGCGGCCGGCCGCCGGTGCCGACGCCAGAGATGTGAAGAAGAAGGTGGAGGGGTTGAGGGAAGAAGATGAAGAAGTGGGTGGAGAGTTAAAATTTTAAAAATCATTTAAATAATAATATTTTTATTATTTTTTATTGTTTTTTCTTTATTTTTATTTTAAAATTAAAACAATTTGGCTACGTCAGCAATCTGTTAGCATTTAGCGGAAAATTGGACGGCAGGGACCAAAATGCTCCTTATCTCAAAACTTAGGGGTATTTTTGTTGAGTTTGAAAACTCAGGGACCAAACTGTCACTTAACCCAAACCTCAGGGACTAAAAGTGTATTTTTCCCTTAAAATAAGCATTCACATTTTCATACATTAACATAACACTTTATATTAATTGCTCATGAAAATAAATAAGCATATAAATTACTTTCATAAATATAACTTTTTATATTTTTAAACTAAAGTAATTTCATGCTCGATGCAAATTAATTTTCTTCAATTAATCTAACTCTTAAATTAATTACCCAAGAAAATTAAAATAAGCATTCACATTTTCATACATTTAATCATAACAATTTATATTAAATACTCATGAAAATAAAATTCATACATATTTCATACATTATAACATTTATAATAATAAATATGCACGAATATGCTTAACCTATGGTGGGATTTTAAGCTAAATGACATACTTTATGCAACAATCAATTAATTTAATACATACATCACATGCATAATTAAATTAAAAGTACGAAAATTGACCGGCATATTTGGTATATCCTAAGAAATCGAAAGCAATTTAAATTACAATAATTTAAATCCAAGACATATCTTGGTCTTCAAATATTTTCCTTTTTGGCATTTACAATTGATCTAATCAAAAGTATAAATCTAATCCCAACAAATATGCCTAAATAATCAATTTTGTAAATTAAACCACATATCACATATATGAAATTAAAATACCCACCATTGAACCAATGCTAATTTTAGAGAAACGAAATTAAATCTACGATCGGCTCTGATACCAATTGAAAGGATTTGGAATTTCCTAATTCCGATAATGCGGAAGCGTAACTGGGACCGATTCGTAGTTAATTTTGTTTATCCAAAAATACTATTACATTGGCAAAAAACATAGAACAAATTCTATACAAACTTAAGGTTAAGCATACAAAAATTATTAGATCTAAATCTAAAGGGGAGAAGCAAACATACCGTCGTTGACGACTCTGAATACTTCAAAGGACACCTTTCTTGATTTTAGACCAAGCGTCAACAATTGGGACACCACCAATTGATCTTCCCCGCTATGACTCTGAGATTAGGAACGTAGTTGTGGGACTACCTAATCTTGAATGGGAAAAACTCTAGAGAGAAAATTCTCCCTAAAGTTCTTGAGTTGAGAGAATATGAGAGGGAGGCTAGAGAGAATGCAAGAGTGCATTCTTGTGGCCTTATGTTGTTGTACCTAAACCCTAGGTTTAGTGCTCTATTTATAGGAGAAAGATCATGAATAAAATATTCATTTAAAATCAATTATTTCCATAACTGATTTAATTTTTTCCATAATTAATCAATTCCAAGACCAACTAATTCCATGACCAATCAATTCCATAATTGATTAATCTTTTCCATTAATGATTGATCACTTCCATAAGTGATTAAATCATTTCCGTAAATGATTAATTACTTCCATAAGTGATTAATCATTTTCATAATTGATTAATTTCCAATTAACTAATTCTTTAATTAATTAATCACCAATTAAATATCATATATTTAATTTCAGACCTTCTATTAGTTAATTAATTAATTACCCAATTAAATATCATGTATTTAATTTAAGGCCTTCAATTAATTAATTCTATAATATGAATCAAATTCATATTAAAATTTGAACTCCTTCAAATTCTCTTATATCCTATAAATTTAATAGGAATCAAATTCATATTAATATTTGAACTTCTTCAAATATTTATTTCTCTCATAGACTATAGTTTAATTAAATCTCATTTAATTTAAACTAAATTGAATAATTAATTAATTCATCTTCTAATTAAATACCATATATTTAATTAGACATATATTTGAACTCTTTCAAATATATCAATCTCTCAATATTACAAAGTTTAATCTCAAATTAGACTTTATATTTTAATGCATCACTATACATTATATTAATTTGTATCTCGTACAATTAACTTAATTCCCAATATGAATTTGAACTATTCAAATTCTCTCAAGATATATTTGTTCCTAATTACTCTTTACGAGCTAGTAGGGGGACCTAATGGACCTACAAATCAGAAGCTCCAATGATATGCGGTTAATAGATTAAACTCATTAATCAGGTTAACCAATATTCATTAACTATGGGTCATTCCACTAAAGACCCACAGCTGAACTCTTCTCACTGTAGAACATTTCTGTGTCCATGGATGTAGACCTATGCTTGTAAGTCAATCCTTCACGAGTGTCCGTAATCACAGCTGGGTCAAATTATCGTTTTACCCCTGTGTTACATCTGTGTCCTTAAGTACCAGCGCTCCTCTAATGAACAACCTGTTTATGGTCCAACCATTAAACAGAAAGTCCCTCTCGGGCAAGTGAGAGGGCGAGATCCCTTTGTTCAAGTCCTGGAGTCACCACTTAAGAGAACACTCATCTACTTCACCTAGAAGCGGGAAGGAGTGAATTCCTTCTTGTGTTGTCATGTCCCCAGCCTCCCACTCGGTCTTGTCCCCAAAAAGGAAGGCATATTGAGTCGGCGTATTGGCCACTCTCACCCATGCTAATCAAAGGACAATCCCTCATGAGAAGAAGTTCATGACACACTCAGGATTAAGACTGAGTTACCTAGGTCATCCTATTGAAACAGTAACCTAATTAGTATACGGTGTTATAACTAATGGTTGACTATTTCGTGGTCCAGTCTTATGCAAACTCATTGCATAGGATACCCCTACTTGCATGTCTACTACATGGACGTTTTGGATTAATACGTCTATATCAAATACAAAGCGGACCGTATCTCATAGTGTTACTAGGATAAGGTACCCAACCTTATCCTTGTACTATAGACCTTTTAGGTTGTTACTTGAACATCGATCTTCGTATGTCCCCACATACTAGTTCAAGTTACATACAAACAACCTTGGATCTTAGTTTATTGGATTTGAGTCAAATTGTGTAATATTTAACAATAACACTTTATTGTAGAAACTCAATAACACTTTATTGAAACAAGTATACAATTTGTTTACATTTACTATGTACGAGTTTTAGTATTAATTTAATTAAATCATATTTAATAAAATAAAATAATATTAATTAATTAATTCTCCAATTAATGAATTCTTGAATTAATTAAACATCACATATTTAATTAATCTCATATTTGAATCATATTCGAATGCACTGTTCTCTCTTATACTATAGTTTTAATATGTATCACATTCATCTTCTCAAAATATATATATATATATATATATATATCACATTCATATTAATTTTAACCTATAGTTTAATATGAATCTAATTCGTATTTAATATTTGAACTCCTTCAAATATTTAATTCTCTTATTAATTAATTTTTGAATCACATGCAAAATTAATTTTATATTATATAGTTTAATTCAATAATTAAACTTATATTATAATGTATCTACATACATTATATTAATTGTATCACATACAATTAACTAAAATTCCCTTAATGAACTTTAACTCATTTCAAATTCTATTCAAAACTACTTAACCTCAGAACCCTTTACGAGCTAGTAAGTGGACCTAATGGACCTACTGATAGCTCAATTATTGAGCTATATTTTATAATATTTTTAGTGTTAGTCTTGAGGATTATTTGGCCAATTTTATGTCTATTTGGTTTAATTTTGTATGAATCAAACATTTCGACGAAAATTGAAGTTTTGATGAATACCAGTGGTTTGGATGCAAAAAGAACAAAATGGAGTGAAGAAATGAATGAAATAAGGCAAGGTTCAAGGCCTCCATCTGAGAGGGTAGCGTTGAGACGCTACCCTTGAGTGTCTCAACGCTGCCAAAAGGGCAGAACGCGCGTATTTGAGGCAGCGTCGAGAGGCTACATCTACAACGTCTTGACGTTGTGCCACTTTCCTAATTTGCTAGGGCGTTCAACGTGACAGCGTCGAGACGTTGTCCTTAGAGTCGCGACGCTGTCGCGACAGAATTTGCATTATAAATAGATTATGATGCAGCAGTTTCGGGGGGGGGGGGAGCTTTTTGGGAGAGAAAAACACGACTATTCCTAGGAGATTTCGACCAGAACACTGAGGAGACCGAGGAGAGCGGATTTTTGGAGCTTAGATCGTGTGAATTATGATGGGAACGTGCAACAATCATGGCTAGCGAGTTTATTCTTTTTCCCTTTGTTTCTTGTACTGTTATTATGAGATTTATGACATATTTTGCTATTGTTATCGAGACCATAAGTAGCTAAATTTCGTTTCTTAGGGGCTTGAATTTGCCATTAGATTGTATGGATTGATTTAGGGATTTTTTGTGAATGGTTCGTAACGCCTTTTTATTTATGCAATTGAATGCCTAATGCTTATAATCTCTTAATCACGGATTATATGTTATTTTATCTGAAGTAATTACTCGGGAGAGGGTAGTTTAGAGTAGATTATCAATTGCAAGACTTAGGTGGTCTATAATCGGGAGATTTAAGATATCTTGAGAAACCGTAATAAGGATTGAACTTTAAAATGCTTATTCTAGTTATAGAAATTAGATATGGATATCAATTTCTTAATTTTGCATAAATAATTAATTGTGCTCGGGAGAGGCATTTAATAATTACCAATCCTTGGTTTATGAAATCATTACGTGTTCATTCATATTTTATCACTAAATTAATTCATGCATCTAATGGGTGAAATCAATTCCCTGAGGCTTTTCTCCATTCAGTTTCCACCAATTTAATTGTTTAGAGTAGCTTTTAATTAATCTGCATCTTTCTCGAATCTTTTCTCTAAATAAAATTGGGCAAATATACCTTTAGTGATTAGGTGAGCTAGAAAACCAATCTAGAGGATGACATTCAATTTTTAATCACTATATTATAACTTGGACCCATACACTTGTGGTTAGCAATTTACATAACAAGTTTTTGGCGTCGTTGCCGGGGATTGGAAATTACTTAGTTTCACTTAATATTTTGGGGAATTTGCTTGGTCTTACTTTAGAGTGTATTTTTATTGTGTTTTTCTTATTTTTCCTTTTCTCTATATTTTTGTTGTTTTTGTTTTTGGTTTCTTTTAGGTTGTGATTTTGTATGCAAAAAGATAAGGACGCCCTGTTAGTTCCTTTTGATTTGGAAATTGAAAAGACTTGCAAAAAAATCAGGAAGGAAAAAAGAGAAAGACTTGCAACAATAGCCAATCCAAATCCACAAGAGGAGCAGAAACCTATATGGGACTATTTCTAGCCTACTTTCCTTGATCAACAATTTGGATTAGTCTACGCCTCAATCAATGCAAATAATTTCGAGCTGAAAACTGGCCTCATCCAGATGGCTAGAGATAGTGCATTTAGAGGATTCCCCTCTGAGGATCCTAACTCTTATTTAAAAGTTTTTCTTGATATTTGTGGAACTGTGAAGTTAAATGGTGTTACTGAAGATGTCATACGTTTAACATGTTTTCTTGATATTTGTGGACTGGCTTCAATCACTTCCACCTGGGAGTATCACTACGTGGGACGCGTTGGTTCAGGCTTTCCTTGCCAAATATTTCCCACCTGCAAAGACAACTAAGTTGAGGACTGAGATTGAGACTTTTAAGCAAAATGATGATGAACAGCTATTTTAGGCTTAGGAGCGCTACAAGGAATTATTGAGGAAGTGCCCACAACATGGCTATCCTGACTTGTTACAAATTCAATTATTTTGTAATGGTTTGAATGGTATTACTAAAACTATTTTCGATGCAGCTGCATGAGGCACTTTGCTTTCCAAAATTATGGAGAATGCTCGTACCTTGTTGGAGGACATGGCCACAAACAACTATCGGTGGCCATCTGAACGTTCATCCTCTAAAATTGTAGCTGGGATTCATGAGATCGATAATGTCACTACTGTTGGGTTTTATGCCCTAAAACTCGTAGATAGTAAATGTACATTTGACCGAACATTAATAAAGTGATGTATTATTCAATGTTTGTATTATATCTTGTCTTAATAACCCTAATCCAATAAACTAAACATCCAAGGCTAATAGAATGAGGCTTGTACTAGTATGTAGGGACATACGGGGATCAATGTTCAAGTTTTAGCCTAAAGGGTTTGTAGTATAGGGATAAGGCTGGGTACCTTGTCCTGGTGACACTATGGATACGACCCGCTTTGTATATTGATACAAACGTACTGATCCAACGCGTTCATGTAGTTGACATGCGAGTGAGGGTATCCTGTGCAATGAGTTTGCACAAAGACCGGACTGCAAAATAGTTTACCACTAACTATAACACCGTTAGTTAGTTCGGTTTCTATTTCACTAGGATGACCTAGGCAACTTGGCCTTAATCCTGAGTGGATTATGGACTCCTGTCCATGAGGGATTGTCCTTTGATTTGTACGGGTGAGAGTGGCCTATTCGCCGACTCAATAAGCCTACCATTTTGGGGACAAGACCGAGTGGGGAGCTGGGAATGTAGTCTTACAAGATGGAATGCACTCCTTCTCGATATTAGGGTAAGTAGAGGTGTGTTCCCTTAAGTGGTGTCTCCGGGTCTTGAACAATGGGCCCTACCCTCTTTATGGCACGAAAGGGATTTCTGTTTGCTGGTTGGACCACAAACAGGTTGTTCATTAGAGGAGCACTGGTACTTAAGGACCAAGAGGTAGCCCAAGGGTAAAACGGTAATTTGACCTAGCTGGGGTACGAACACACGTGAAGGGCTAACTTGCTGTTGACGGTCGATATCCGTGGACACAGAAATATATCTGCAGTGAGAAGAGTGCAGCTGTGGTTCTTTAGTGGAGTGAACCACAGTTAACGAATATTGATTATCTTGGCTAATGAGTTTAGCCAACTAATCTCATATCGTTGGAGCTTCTGATCTGTAGGTCCATTAGGTCCCACTGGTAGCTCATTTAGGGCGTTGAGGTGAAATTCTAAGGAAGGATTGAATATTCGAAAGTGTTCGAATATTAAACTAAAATATGAATTTGATTCATATTAAAACTATAGGTTATAATTAATGTGCATTGGATGTATATTAATACTATAGTTTTGAGAGGGAAAATAATAATTGAATATGTGATGTTCAATTTTATTATTTTTAAATTAATTAATTTTGAATTAATTAATTGATTAAGTTTAATTAAAATTGATTTAATTAAACTATAGGTTAAAGAGGGATTAATTTAAATAAGATTTAAATTAATGATATTTCAATTAATATTGATTAATTGAATTTTAATTAATTATAATTTAAAATTTTGTTTTTTAAATTGATAATTAATTATCTGGTAACTGAACTTCAGTTACCAGAAATAGGGCGTGCAGTTATCCTCCTGATCGATAGGTAAGGGGTTGATTTTTAAGTTTTGGAGAATAACGCTCTCTCAGTCTCACGCCTCTCTCCCTCTCTCTCGCCCTCTCTCTCGTTCTGCTCTCTCTCTGAGAATACAGAGTCCTTTTTCCAGAAAAAAATCATCAGAGTTTTCGGCTCCCACAAGCTCTCAACGTGTACTTGTTGGGATTGGTGCCCTAAAACTCGTAGATAGTGAATGTTAAACGAATTATATACTTATTCGATAAAGGTGTTATCGAGATTGATTCAGTAAAAGTCATTACTGAATAAATTAAATTGCACATATAATAACCCAAATCCAATAAACTAAGATCCATGGCTATAGGATGAACACTTGAGCTTTATGTAGAGACATAAAAGTGGATCAAGCTTGAGTAATAGCCAAAACGGTCTGTAGTATAGGAATAGGGTTGGGTACCTTATTCTGGACACACTATGAGACGCGACCCACTTTATAGATGGTATAGACGATGTGATCCTAAATCGTCCATGTAGAGACATGCGAGTGGGGGCATCCTATGCAATGAGTTTGCATAAGACCAGGACCGAGAAATAAGTCGCTCTCGCTTTATAACACCGTTTACTGACGAGACTGACTATTTCATGTGATGACCTAGGTAACTCGATCTTAATCCTGAGCTAACTATGAACTCCTGTTTATTCGGGCTTATCCTTAGATCTGCATAGGTGAGAGTGGCTCAGTATCGCCGACTCAATAAGCCTCCCATTTCAGGGATAGGAACGGGTAGATAGCTGGGGACATAGTCGTGCAAGAAGGAATTCACTCCTACCCGAATAAGGGATAGTAGAGAGGTTGTTCCCTTAAGTGCTGACTCTGGGGCTTGAACAAAGGGATCCCGCCCTCTCATTGGCCCGAGAGGGACTCGGTTTATTGGTTGGACCATAAACCAATTGTTCATTAGAGGATCAGTGGGACTTAAGGAACTAGAAGTACTATAGGGGTAAAACGGCTTATTGACCTAGCTATAGCTACGAACAACCTGTGAAGGATCGACTTACTAATCATGGTTAAATCAAGTGGACGGAAATATATCTATAGTGAGGGGAGTGCAACTATCGGGCTATAGTGGAGTGTCCCGATAGTTAACGAATGTTGGTTAGCTTGGACAATGAGATTAGTCGGTTAGCCTCGAATCGTTGGAGCCCATGATCTATAGGTCCATTAGGTCCCCCTACTAGCTCATATCGGAATTAAGCCTAGAACAAAAGATAGGAAGCTTTGAATCGTTCAAAATCGGGAAAAAGGGTATTATCGTAAATTGTGTTTGACACAATAATTTAATTATGAATTAAATTAGAAAATGAGAGATGAAGTATTTAAAAGTGTTTTGAATACTATATATATGTATTAGGAATCATATATATGGAATTGCACAATATAACAAAGATTAATTAGATTAATCATATCAAAATTAATTTGAAAATTTTCAAATTAATTACCAAGCAATCAATTTCAATTTAGAATTGAAATTGGGGGTAATTTGCAAGCTTAAAATTTGATTTCAATTTGAATTTAGTGGATTTAGTTGGAAATCCACTTAATGCATGATCATTCAAAGTGGAAAGACAACTCACTCATGCATTGTTGCATGTCTTGTGTAATGTACACCTAGAATCCACTTGAGCTTGCAAATACACCATGTGTCTTGTGTCTTGAGGCTTGGCTTTGCATGGAGAATGTCTTTAAAAGGAGTTTGAATCATATTCAAACACAAGAGAGCCATTTCCTTAATGTTATGCTGCTGGAATTTGGACTCAAAGTTCTCTCATCTCTCATTCTTCTCCATTGTTTGATGCTTCAAGCATTCCCTTCCCATTCCCTATCTTATATAGACTCCCACAAGTCGTTCTTGGCCCGGAGTATAGTGGGGAAGACTCTAGAGGTTGTCCAAGGAGCATAGGAGAGGCAAACACCACAAGGAGTTCAACATAAGTGAGCTACAAAGGTTGGTGTTTTCTAAACTCTATATTCTGTCTTTTCTAGAACATGCATGCTTTAGGAGTAAAATTGAATGTCTTAAGTGCTTTCGATCTTCAATTGCTTCCGCATGTGTAATATGTACACCTTCAGTACTCCCTTTGAGAATACCGGTGCAATCAAGTGGTAGTGTTCGTGGTGTCTTTTCCAGCGAAAATAAGGATCGCTTGCTGCTGTTTTTGGGAGCAATTCGGAGAAAATTTGGCGAAACGATCAAGAGTTTCTTCAAAGGTAATTATTTCTCAACCTAGGATCAATAGGATCCATTTTTATAGATTAGATCTATATTTTTAGGGCTGTATTAGCATGTTTTATAAGCAATTTCCAGCATGTTTAAACTTGTTTAAATTGCTGTAATTTACCCAACGTAGTGGTATTTTGTTCTTAAATTAATTCGGGGTTAAAGGTTCTGTACGTTTTTCCGCTGCGCAAGGGCTATTATCCCTTCAACTACTTTACAAGCTCAAATGCACTTTTTGGCTAATGCTTTTCTGAAATTTTCTGCTACAGGGAATTCACAATCCATTGAGTCAGTTACAATAGCTGAAACATCTCAGTTTTACGAGGATTCAAACGTAGAGCAGGCACAGTATGTTAACAACAAAAATTCAGGCTTTAGAGGTAATGACGGGACAACTTGTCGAAGGTCGTCTCAAATAAATTTATAATTCCACCGCACTACAACTAATTTTGTAGAAATAGTGGTCGGGGTTGATCATAGGGAGTGGCGGTTGGTTGCTTATTTTCTATTTATTTTGAGTTGTGAAAGCTGTAAATGGGGGGATTGGAAAACTGGATGAATGAACGTGCAAAGAATTTTAAATGCAAGAATTTAAACAAGCAAGAAGCTTAAAGGACAAGAAATTAAATTGCAAGAATCATAAAAATGCGAGGAAGTTAATTAAATTAGGCGACACCGATTGGAATGATTATTGGGGTTGAATGATTTACTTTGATCATTGAATCTCTACCTATTAAAGGCTAGTTTGAATTGCTCAATTGACCAATCGATCTAATCTGAACACAGAAAATACCCAAAGCCCACCTAAGCCATCTTACCCGATCATATAACGTCCATCGAATTAGACACTAATTAATTAAATAATTAATTCAATTAGACTATCAAATTAAACAATCAACCAATTTCCTTAAGTCTAGTGGATTGATTAGGACATTAGAAATAATTAGGCCTAGATTACTTCTAACGCTATTTTGGATTCTAAACCTATCGTGTCAAGCAACAAAGTCAGAGTCTGCTCTTGGGACCTATGCCCACGAATCAGTCTATGCGTTAACTATTAAACTAATGTTCCATTAGCTACTTGGAAATCAATTTCTTAGCAAGTTATTAACATACGAGTTGTGAGTTAAGGCGTCAATCTAACCTACTGCGCATGCAAATAATACGAACTGAATCCAAAATACAATAGCAATATAAAATTAAATAAACATTTAGAACATGAAACTCACAAAGAAATACATTCTATAACCCAAAAATCATCCAATCGGCATCAACGGGTTTAGACAGTGGTTAAGCCAGCTTAAACTCGCGACCCAACGCTACAATTACAAGAAAATACAAAGAAAATCAAAAGGAAAACTTACACCTCTTAATTCTTGTCTTCTAGGACAGAGAGAACCAAGAGGAAGAACAAAAATAAAACCGTAAAGGTTGATACATTCGGCAAAAATAAAAGAGGGGATTTATAGGAAAATTTGTCGTGGCGTCGAGACGCTAGGCATGCCCTCTCGACGCCATGCCATATGGGCCACAGGCTGAAAATGGGCTAGCGTTGAGCCGCTGGCCACGACTCTCGACCCCATGCCTATTTTCAAAGTGTTTCGACTTCATTCCACGTTGTTTCTTTCTTGATTTGGGCCTCGAACTTTTGACTCCTTGGAACTATTCTTCGAGCTCGTCACGAACCTCACGGTCTTTTCACCTCCTTGAGATCCATGGCCCTCAAGTTAGCTTGAAAACTCTCTAAATTGCCCGAATTAACTCCAATTTGTGTAGTTCGACCCTGATACCCTGAATGCACAAATTATCTACAAAACAGACAAATAAAGCGTAAAGTGCACCCTAACAAGTTTAGATTAACAACAAATAAATAGGACTATTTTGGTCCTATCAGGTAACAAAAATTCTTTACCTACTCATTATCATCCAGGGCTTAGAAATCATGAGAATTTTTCCTACACTAATAATAAGAATGGTTTGCAACCACCTCCTGGTTTTATGTCTACACCTGCACCACAAGAAAAGAAATCTTCCTTAGAGGACTTAGTTGGTCAATTTATTAATGAGTCTAGGACTAATAAGCTTGAGAAAATGTTAGACACTGTTAGTAGCACTGTTAATAGTCATGGGACTACCATTAAAAACATGGAAGTTCAAATTAGTCAAATTGCATCTTCCTTGAATGCCATGCAAAAAGGTAACCCTAGTGACACTGAGGTAAATCCACGAGAGCACTGTAAAGCTATTACTTTGAGGAGTGGAAAGCAACTTGAGGTTCCAGAAAAGCCGCCTGTCGAGGATCCTATCATCATTGAGGAGAATGAGACTGAAACACAGACCAAAAAGGGAGCAACATCGACTTCTAAGTTTGAAAAGTCTACTAGTTCTACTCTTCCTACTCTTTCTACTTTTATTCCTTATCCTCAACGTTTTCAAAAGAAAAAGATTGATGCTCAGTTTGCTAAATTTCTGGATATTTTTAAGAAACTCCATATTAACATTCCTTTTGCAGATGCTTTAGAACAGATGCCTAACTATGTTAAGTTCATGAAGAAAATAATGACCAAAAAGAGGAAGTTAGAGGCTTATGAAACTGTGAATCTCACTAAGGAGTGTAGTGCCATATTACAAAGGAAGTTACCCCAGAAACTGAAAGATCCAGGGAGTTTTACTATTCCTTGCACTATTGGTAGTTCTTCTTTTAATAAAGCATTATGTGATCTTGGTGCTAGTACTAATTTGATGCCCCTGCCTGTTTTTAGAAAGTTAGGTCTTGGAGAGGTGCAACCTACTACTATTTCTTTGCAGTTGGCTGATAGATCGATGACATATCCTAGAGGTGTGATAGGAAGATGTTTTAATAAAAGTTGACAAGTTTATCTTTCGTGTAGATTTTGTGGTTTTAGACATGGAGGAGGATGTTGAGATTCCCATTATCTTGGGTAGATCATTCCTTGCCACAGGACGTGCCTTGATTGATGTGCAATAGGGTAAGCTAACCTTGAGGGTCAACGAAGAAGAGGTAGTTTTCAACATTTATCGATCCATGAAATATCCAGATGAGGTTAGTACATGCCATAAGATAGATATTGTGGATGCTACTATTGCTAAGATTAGGGATGTTGTTCTGCCTGATGATCCTCTGAAAATAAGCATGTTAGATCTAGTTGTTGAGCATTTAGGTGATTTAGACCAGGATATTGCTTTCTTCTGTGATGCTTTGAATCATTTACTTGTTGAGCGCAATATGAAATGCAAAGTCATGGAATTAACTGCTAAGGATGATGTACCTACTAAAGTTTCTACACCTGAGTTGAAACAATTACCTGAACATCTTAGATATTCCTTCTTAGGTGAGTCATCTACATTTCCTGTTATTATCTCTGCTTCTCTAAATAAAGTAGAGAAAGAAAAACTGTTGAGAGTGTTTCGTGATCATAAATCTGCTTTAGGTTGGTCCATAGCTGATATAAAAGATCCTAGTTCATCCATAGTCATATATAAAATTTTAATGGAGGATACCTTTACCCCATCTGTCCAACCTTAGAGACGTTTGAACCCAACCATGAAAGATGTTGTAAAAGTTGAGGTATTGAAACTTTTAAATGCAGGAATTATTTATGGCATATCTGATAGTTCTTGGGTGAGTCTTGTGCAGGTTGTTCCGAAAAAAGGGAGGGATGAGTGTAGTTGTTTTTTTTTTTTTTGGAGAATTGGATGACTGTAGTTAAGAATGAAAAGAATGAATTCATCTCCACTAGGACTGTGACTGAGTGGAGAGTTTGTATTGACTACAAGAAGTTGAACAATTCTACTAGAAAAGATCATTTCCCTCTTCCTTTTATTGGTCAGATGCTTGATAGACTTGCAGGTCATCCTTACTATTGTTTTCTTGATGGTTATTCAGGTTACAATCAAATTGCAATTGCTCTTGAGGACCAAGAGAAAACGACATTCACATGCCCTTATGGTACTTTTGCCTTCAGGCGAATGCCATTTGGGTTGTGTAATGCCTTGGTCACGTTTCAACGCAGTATGATGGCCATCTTTGCTGACATGGTGGAGGAGATTATGGAGGTTTTTATGGATGATTATTCTGTGTTTAGTTCTTCATTTGATGCTTGTTTAGATAATCGTTCTCTTGTTTTGCAGCGTTGTTAAGAAACTAACCTTGTTTTAAACTGGGAAAAATGCCATTTTATGGTAACTGAAGGTATAGTTTTAGGACATAAAGTATCTGAAAAAGGTCTAGAGGTGGATAGAGCTAAGATAGCGGCCATTGAGAAACTACTTCCTCTTACAAATGTAAAGGGAGTCAGAAGTTTTCTAGGACATGCAGGGTTTTACAGGCGCTTTATTAAAGATTTTTAGAAAATTGTTAAAACCTTATGTAATCTGCTTGAAAAGGACTCTGCTTTTGTTTTCTCTGATGAATGTTTACTAGCATTTAATTTGTTGAAAGATAGGTTGACTACTGCTCCTATTATTGTTGTGCCTAATTGGAGTCAACCTTTTGAAATTATGTGTGATGCTAGTGATTATGCTGTAGGAGCAGTGTATAAGTCAAAGACGTGATAATTTTTCAAGGCCATTTATTATGCAAGTAGGACACTTGATAATGCACAACAAAACTATACTACCACTGAAAAAAATGCTTTCTGTAGTTTTTGCTTTTGATAAATTTAGGCCTTATCTGTTAGGGACTAAAATCATTGTGCATACTGACCATACAGCTCTCCGATATTTGTTTGATAAAAAGCTTGCCAAACCTCGTTTAATTAGATGGATTCTGTTGTTGCAGGAGTTTGATTTTGAAGTAAAAGATAGGCGAGGATGTGAAAACGTAGTAGCTGACCATTTATCTAGAATTGAACAGGACACTACCTCAAAAGTTTTCCTATTGCTGAAGAGTTTTCAGATGAAAAGCTTTACACGGTAGAGTCTACTTTACCTTGGTCCGCTGACTTTGTAAATTTCCTTGCAAGTGGTGTGCTCCCTCCAGATCTCAATTCCCATCAAAAGAGGAAGTTTTTTTTCGAGATGTAAGACTTTATTTGTGGGATGATCCATGCTTGTTTAAAATTTGTTCAGATCAAATGATTCGCAGGTGTGTTCCTACAGAGGATGTAGTTAAAATTTTGCATGATTGTCACTCCTCACCGTATGATGGACATTTTGGTCCTACACGTACTACAGCTAAGGTATTTCAGTCTGGTTTTATTGGCCTACTACTTTTAAGGATTGCTATACCTTTTTTAAATCATTTGACCGGTGCGAACGTACAGGTAATATTTCTAGACATCATGATTTACCTTTGACCCCTATTATTGAAATTGAACTATTTGATGTTTGGGGGATAGATTTTATGGGACCTTTTCCTTCTTCGCATGGTTATTTATACATCTTGTTAGCTGTCGATTACGTATCTAAGTGGGTTGATGTGGACTTTTCCTACCGCAAGCGCACGGGTCAAGTAATAATATAGTGAATGTAATTCGAATGTCGTCCTCTGGATTGGATTGTTAAGCAAATCAAGTATTGTGAATTAACTCGCTCAATTTTATTTAGGGATCAAAAAGTGATGAGTGATTAATGGAAAACTAAATTAAAGCAAGAACAAAAAGTGTAGAAATTCAATTGGGAAAAATACTTAGGGAATTGATTTCGCCGATTTAGTCTAGGATTGATTTTAAGGAGTAAGTTATTATGCACAATGAAATCATGAGCCAAAGACCCTTTAATCACAACTACCTCTCCCGAGTATAATTGATTCTCATGCAAATTAACTAACTTGATATCCCTATCTAAGTTTATTAATATTCAAGGCAATGAGATCTTTTGACTAATTCCAAAGTTAATCTAAAACCGTCACGAATTAGAAAATAAACTCTAGTCATGCAATCTTGAGTAAGTCTATATTAAACCCCCTCTCCCGAGCTAGATTCAAAACTTAAATCATCCAACTAATGGCCAATTAATTGAAAGCATTAAATCAAGATTACAAACATAATAATCATTGCACAACTTAAACCATAAATTCAATCCATAAACTTAATCAACTACATCAATCCCTAAGCTATGAGTTTAGCTACTCATGAATGTAATTACAAGCTCAACTAAACATAATAAAGCCATATAGTCTAGTTAAAGAAAAGGAAAGGGAAAAGAAAACTCAATGTAGGCCGAGTCCGACGTCCCCGTCACGATCCCCACGAACAATGGGTTGATTTCCGATTTTCTCCCTTAGCTTCAGCCTTCAAATCCTTTGTTTTAGCTCTGTTTACGGCTCCAAGAAGTCCCAAAATTGATTCCCCCAAAAAACCTAGCTGAAAGGATGCTTTTATTCTGAAATTTCGTCGTAGCGTCGAGACGCTGCTTCTAAAACACGCGTTCTGGAAAAGGAATTCTCGCAGCGTCGAGACGCTAAGGTCGCAGTGTCTCGACGCTGCGACAGTTTCGTGCCTCCTCTGATATGGAATGCCAGCGTCGAGACGCTAAAGAAGCAGCGTCGAGACGTTGGTCTATATTTGACCAAATGTTGACTTTTTTCCTTTTTGATTCTTTTTCCTTCCTTTGCATCTTTTCGCGTCCCGAGCACCCGATTAACTCTAATATTGCACTATAGCTCCAATCAACCATTTCCTACAAAATAAACAATAAAGTGCAATAAAATGACCCAAAAATCATACAAGACTAGCTTAATTAAATAAGTAAAGATAGCTAGCTATGCGCGCTATCATGGGTAGAGGCTGTAGCTACAAAAACCAATGATGCTCGTGTAGTATTGACTTTTCTGCATAAAAACATTTTTACACGATTTGGCACACCACGAGGATCATTAGTGATGAGGGCTCACATTTTTGTAATAAATTGTTTAATTCTTTGCTTGCTAAGTATGGTGTTAAACATAAAATTTCTTTAGCTTATCATCCACAGACAAATAGTTTAGCTAAGGTCTCTAACCGAGAAATCAAACATATTTTGGACAAAACAGTTAACATTAATGGGAAGGATTGGGCCCTTACATTAGATGATGCTCTCTAGGCTTATAGCCCTGCTTTTAAAACTCCTATGAGAAATTTTGGTAGATAGATCGTTTTGGAGACATATTTTTACTTATGTCCAAAATTTTCGATATTTACAAGATTAGATTTTTGGATATATTTTCTTACCTTTATACCATTGTTCTTATCATTTATTATCAAATAATATTAAAAATGATAATAATATATTCCATAGATAGCCAACCGAATATGCTTCATTTTAGGAAGGTTAGTTTTCACCAAATCCCCTAAATTAAGGAATGTTCCATAATCGTGGTTTACTCTCCTTTATTCTCCGTTTATCCTTCGTTTTGGTTTTATTTCTGGTCTCTTCCCATTTATTTTCTTCCTTTCTCCAGCAGCATCTTCTCTCACTTTCTGTTGTCCATTGTCGGCAGTTTTCATATTTTTTTCCCTCATCTGTTTCTGTGGTTTTGGACTACGTACAACCGTTCATAGGAACTTTTCTTGTTCGTGGTATTCTTTTCAGTGGTTTCCCTACTGTATTTAAGTTTTTTCGGTAGGTTTCCGACAATCTGTGTTCAGTTTTTACGTTTCGTTTTCCAGTTGTTTGAACATGGGTACGTTTTTCAGTTTTTATATTTTATATATTCTAGGAGACATATCATTTTAGTCCATGTAAGTTTCATATACAGTACACATTATAAACACTTTTTATATGGCTACGTTTTAAGTTTTTATATTTTATATATTAAGAGGGATATATAGTTTTAGTCCATGTAAGTTTCGTATATATTTCGTACACATTATAAACATTTTTTTATGGCTACATTCTAAATTTTAATATTTAATATATTCCAAGGAATATCTCATTTCAGTCAATATAATAATTAAAAAAAAAATAAGGAAACATTTCCTTCCAAATATGATTTTAAAGGATGATTTTTTTTTAAAAAAATTCTCTCTCTCCTCATTACCGCACCTCAAAAAAAGGAAACTCTCTAACTTTTACTCAAAAAGAAATCGTGCGTGATGATTTTTTTTTTTTTTAAAAAAATACTTCCTCACTTCTCATAACCGCACCTCAAAAAAAAGGAAAAAACATCTCTTCTGGTTGTGCAAATTACAACGCATACATGAACGAGATTATTTTCTATATAAAATATAGAATAATTATATAGTACAGGGTTTATATAATATATATATATATATATATATATATATATATATATATATATATATATATATATAATATTTAGAAATGATATAAATATACCGTAGAACTATCACTCAATTGATTGTAAAATGTAATAATTCTCCAAATAATAAATATATATCATGCATTATAATATATAATCAATATACATAATCTATTATATATTATATATTCATCATTGTGTATTCAATTCATAAGTAAAATGCCAAAATGATAAATATATACCAGACTGTATATTGTATCATAAATATATACTTATAATTATATTATATAAACCTTATTAGTTTTTTATAGGTAATAAATCGTGGGTTTTTTTTTTTTTCGTTCACTCTCTCTCACGCCAAAAATCATGGGTTTTTTCTCCCGATTGCATGCCCTTTCCTTTTCCGTTCATTCTCTCTCACCTACGGTTGTAATTTGAAAGGAAACAGTTTGTTTCCTTTTTTTGTTTTATTTTATTTATTTTTTCTTTAAATAGTCAGTAGTGTATATGAGGGCTGAGTCGTAAAACGACCATGATTTTTATGAAAAAAAAATTGAGCCATTAGGCCTTTTATGTAAAAAATGGGAAACTTGGACATTTATGAAATATAGGGTCCATATTTGGGCTATCTATGTACTTTTCCCAACTCCTATTGGTATGTCCCCATATCGATTGGTATTTGGGAAGACATGTCATTTACCTATAGAATTAGAGCATAGAGCATACCGGGCCATAAAAAAAATTTGAATTTCAACTGGGCCAAGGCAGGGGAACAAAGATTACTCCAACTCAATGAGATGGAGGAATTTCGATCTCAAGCGTACGAGAATGCCAAAATCTACAAGGAGCGAACTACTCGATGGCACGATCAACGAATTCAGAACAGATCATTTAAACCTGGACAACAAGTTCTTTTATTTAATTCTCATTTGCGTTTGTTTTCAAGTAAATTAAAATCTCGTTGGTCAGGTCCTTTTACCATCAAGGAGGTGTTTTCACATGGAGCAGTTGAGTTGCAGGCTAGTGATGGACAATCCTTTAAAGTGAATGGGCAGCGCATAAAACTTAATTTTGGTTCAGAGGAGTGACACAATGATATCATCGAGCTCATTGAGCCACAGTAGTCACACATTAGCCCGTCGAGCTAACGACGTTAAATAGAGCGCTTTTGAGAGGCAACCCAATTAATTTTATTTTTATTTTATTTTCTTAGTTGATTTATATTGTTTTTCTTTCTTTTCTCACACTCTCTCTCTCTTGTTGTTGTAGGTAAAGATTTATTTGAAGAGAAGAGAAGAAAAGAAAAAAAAACTCGCGTATTTTGGGCCATCAGAGAGAGATCGTCACGACGCTGTGCTCTCGACATCACGACGTTGTCGCGATTTTGGAACTAAAAATTCTAGAATCGCACAGTGGGTTTTTTTTCATGTTTTTTCCCTAGCCGTTCGTCGTCTTCCCTCTCATCTCCCTTGAAAATTCCCTTCATTTTCGAGCAATTCTTCTTCACTTTCGTGCCTAACTTACGGATATAATCTTCTTCTTCCCTATTTTTTCAAATTTGTGCCGATTTTCGTCGTGGGTTTCTTGTTTTTGTGGATTATTCCGACAAGTTCCGCTTATATCGCTGTGGAGTTCGAAGGTTTCGGGTTCCAACAAGTTTTGGGCTATTTTTGAAGCGTTTTGGTTGTGGGTTTTGTTGCTTTAGGTGTATGTCCAGTGATTTCAACCGATTTCGCCGCGGGTTTTTGAATTCTTTCAGCCATTCTTCAGTTTTTCTCCTTGGGTTGTCCATCTTTGGTATCGTCCTATTTTCAGCTTCCATCTTTACTTTAGCTTCATTTTCAATTGGATAGGAAGTCTATAATCCGCAATTGTAGCTGTTGGGTTCGTAGAGCTCGATTTGTATGTTGTTTAGCTTCATTCTGAGGTCGTTTTACTGCTGATTTTTGTGTATTGGTTGTTGCGTTTTGGTTTCTATTCATTCCGTTGGGTAACGTAAGCTTATTTACACTGTTTAGAGTTTGTGAGGCTGATTTGCTGCTGTTTTGTGCACTGTTGTTGCTGGTTTTGATTGTGAATATTTGTATTTGAGGCGGACGAGTTTGCATCTTGGTGTAGTTTGGTTGTTGAATTATTTTTTTCTGTGGCAGACAAGCTTAATTTGAAGTTTGTTGGTTGTGTTTGAGGTATGGGGGGCTATTTTAAGTTGAAACTTATACCTTGTTCTAGTCCCATTCCCTTAGAAATCATGAGCAAAATATCTTGGGAAACTGCCGCCTCTTCCTCTTCCTCCGCCCCTTTTGATCACCATCACTTTATTAGTAGGGACACAGAATAACTTTTTGAAACCTTTGTCGATCATAGGAATATTATCCCTAAGAGAGGCCTAAGCCTTGACCCTGAGGTACAGTCCAATCTAGTCCATAACATTACTGAGCAGGGTTTGGGTAGTTTTGTTCGCCATCCGGAGGCTGGGGTAATTGTTGAGCGATTACCGCAAGCGCATGGGTCGTCACAAGTACTATAAAATGGTAAGTAATACCGAGTATCGAATCCACAGGGAGGCGAAGCAAAAATAAAATCTCTTGAGCACTAAAAGTACTTGGGCGAAATAATATTTAGGGAACAACTCATGCAATAAAAAGGATTTAAAATTTAAAGCAATTAAAGAAAATAAGTTGATCAATCGAAAAACAAAATACAGAGAAAGAGTTTTCTTTTAATGGGAAGAGGGGTCTTGAAAATCAATTATTAGCTAAACAATTGTTATAATTATCCTATCTCATTGCCCAACTAATTATAATCCTAGAATCTCCGTTAATCACATAGGTTCTCCTATCGGTTTCTCCTAATTGTAATTAATTCATTTTAACAACCTAAGTGTCCTTAGCGCCATTAAAAATCATTAATTATTACTCTCTAATTAATTTTAGGAATCTAAGTTTAATCAACTAATCCCATTGTCACGACGGGCAATTAAACTAGTTGCATGGATTACGATCTATCCTAATTTCTCTCTATCGAGTTTCCATTAAGAATCAGATCATTACACAATTGGCCAGATTGAATAAAGCATTAAGCACATCCATACAAATAATTAGGACAAAGGGCAAGAGACAGAAAATTATAACAACATTTAAACTATAATTTCATTTCAAGATCCCAAATTGGGGTTTAGCTATACATAGCTAAAATATCCACAACATTTACAATAAAAAGCATAATTAAGAGCATGGAAGGAAAGGAATTGACCGTTGAAAAACCCCTTCGCTATCGCTCGGAGCCCCGTCGACTACTCCTTGAGCCTCTTAAGATGCTCCCCAAAATTCCCCAAATATTTCCCACTAAAAAATCTCTCAAAAAGGCTAGAAAGCCTTGAGAGAGGCTCCAAAGGAGCCAAAGCAGGGAGAAAAGGAAGGAAAGAATGTGGTGATTGATGATAAAATGAGGCACCAAGAGGTGCCTTTTATAGGCCCCAATTGGGGTCAGCGTCGCGATGCTGCTATCCACGCGTCTTGTTGTCCAAGAAATGGGTAGCGTCGCGACGCTATCTTGCACAGCGTCTCGACGCTGACCCAATTTCTTGAATTTCCAGCTTCGGTTTGGGCTAATTTTTGGGCCTTCTCTTCACTTCTTTTTGGGCTTTTCCATCATGATTGGCCTCTTTGGATCCCCTTATGATCAAGCTTGGATTTGGGCTTCATTTGCTTCATTTTGAGCTTTTTTTTTCCAAAATCCACAACTTTGCTCCTAAGGACCAAATAACAGAATACATTAAATATTTTCATTAAAAACACGATTAAAGCACAGAAAAGCTTAATAAATTGGGACTAAAATAGCGACATTTCTGCTCGCTATCACACCCCCAAACTTAAGCTTTTGCTAGTCCCGAGCAAAATAAATTCTAATGATGCATGTGAAGGGAATAAAAGTCCCCACGCAGCGGAAGCGCATCGTTGGACCTTACGCCGTATATTAATTAACATTAAAATACCGTTACGAAAACTCAAACAAACTTTAAACAAACTTTAAAGCTACTGTAAAATTGGTTTAAACATGCTTAAAAATAAATCTAAATTTATTTTCATGCTTTTCTAAAGAAAAGGGAAAGAACCGTCACATACCTTCGTTGAAGACTTGACCGTTCTTCGCCAACGACGCTCCACGAACGAAAACGCAGCAGCTGCCTTTGTTTTTCTTCGCTGGAAATTCCTTCTTGATTGACACAATAACCACAGAGGTTACATCGGTATGTCTCTAAGTCTAGGAAGCAAAAGACTTGTGGGAGTCTTTCTCTAAGAGGGAAGCTAGAGAGAATTCTAGGTCTTGTCTTTCAAGAGTGTCAAGTGTCATGACCAATTAGGTCTAGTGTTCTATTTATAGAAGAGAGACCATGAATAAAATATTCAATTAAATCAATCTTTTCCAAAATTGATTCAATCTTATTCCTTAATTAATCAATCATGATCAATCAATTCCATAATTGATTAATCTTTTCCACAAATGACTAATTACTTCCATAAGTGATTAGATCATTTCCATAAATGATTAATCACTTCCTTAAGTGATTAATTATTTCCATAATTGATTAATTCCCGGTTAATGAATTCTTTAATTAATTAACCACCAATTAAATATCACATATTTAATTCTCGGCCTAGAATTAATTAATTTGCCCAAACACATTTTAGGCCTTAAATTAATTAATTCATTATTTGAACTCTTTCAAACTTCCATAAATTTATATTTGAACTTTTCAAATATTAATTTCTCTCATAATAATATATCAATATATATTATATTTGTTTCCCTCAATAAATTGAACATTTTCAATTTACTATTATTACTTAGTTGCCTCAAATTACTTTACGAGCTACCAGTGGGACCTAATGGACCTGCAGATCAGAAGCTCCAACAATGTAAGATTAATTGGTCAAACTTATTAACCACATTAATCAATATTCGTTAACTGTGTGTACATTCCACTATAGACTCACAGTTGCACTCTTCTCACTACAGACATATTTTCTGTGTCCACGGATCTAGACCAATATCGACTAGTTAGTCCTTCACGAGTGTCCGTAACACCAGCTGGGTCAAATTACTGTTTTACCCCTGGGTTACCTCTATTTCCTTAAGTACCAATTCTCCTCTAATGAACAACCTGTTTGTGGTCCAACCATCAAACAGAAAACCCTCTCGTGCCATTGAGAGGGCAGGGCCCTTTGTTCAAGACTCGGAGTAACCACTTAAGGGAACACTCATCTGCTTCCCTAAATTCGGGAAGGAGTGAATTCCATCTTGTACTATTATGTTCCCAGCTCCCCATTCGGTCTTGTCCCCAAAGTGGTAGGCTTATTGAGTCGGCGTATTGGCCACTCTCACCCATACAAATCAAAGGACAATCTCTCATGAGCAGGAGTCCATAATCAACTCAGGATTAAGACTAAGTTGTCTAGGTCGTCCTAGTGAAATAGAAAACCAACTAGTTAACGGTGTTATAACCAGTGGTTACTATTTCGCGGTCCGGTCTTATGCAAACTCATTGCATAGGATACCCCCACTTGCATGTCTCCTACACGAACGCGTTGGATCGCAGCGTTTGTATCAAATACAAAGTTGGCCGTATCCATAGTGTCACCAGGATAAGGCACACAGTCTTATCCCTATACTATAGACCCTTTAGGCTGTTTCTTGAACAATGATCCCATATGTCGCTACATATTGTTCAAGACTCATATTACAACCTTGGATGTCTAGTTTATTGGATTAGGGTTATTATTAGGAAAAGACAAATATAAAATAACTAATAACAATTAATGGAAAAATATATCAATATTATATCATTAATATCCGGTCAACGGTTACATTCACTATCTACGAGTTTTAGGGCATAAAACCCAACAAACTCCCACTTGAACTAAAAAACTAGTTTGTGGGATGTAAATGCAATAATCTAAAGCTGGAAATGTCATTGTATATGAACTAGGGCATCCTTATACCCATTATACATTTCTCCCACTTGCCCTAGATTAGATGGCATACATATCTCGTAGACCTAGACCCTCTAGATGACCCTCAAACACTTTAGCCGTGAGAGCCTTCGTAAATGGATCAACGATGTTGTGCTCCGAGGCGATCTTAGTGACGATCACATCTCCTCGTTGCACAATCTCCCGTATCAGGTGATACTTCCTCTCGATGTGTTTACCCCGTTTGTGGCTTCGAGGTTCTTTTGAGTTGGCTACAACCCCACTGTTGTCACAGTATAGTGTTATGGGCACGTTCATATTCGAAACCGCTTCCAAATCAGTCAAGAACTTTCTGAGCCATACTGCCTCCTTAGCTGCTTCGCAAGCTGCTACATACTTAGCCTCCATGGTTGAGTCTGCTATGCATCCTTGTTTGATGCTTCTCCACACTACTGCTCCTCTATTGAGGGTGAATACTGACCCTGATGTGGATTTCCTTGAATCCTTATCGGCTTGAAAGTCAGAGTCAGTGTATCTAGTAAGAATCAAATCCTTAGCTCCATACACAAGCATGTAGTCCCTCGTTCTCCGAAGATACTTGAGGATGTTTTTAACCGCTCCCCAGTGGTCCAACCCTGGATTAGACTGATACCTACTGACTACTCCCACTGCATAACATATGTCAGGCCTAGTGCAGAGCATAGCATACATTAAGCTGCCCACAGCTGAGGCGTAGGGAATGTGTCTCATGTTCTCAATTTCTTGAGGTGTCTTAGGAGACTGTTCCTTAGACAGGTGTACCCCATGTCTGAAGGGTAGTAGTCCCTTCTTGGATTTTTGCATCGAATATCGAGACAACATCTTGTCAATATACGTTGCTTGAGACAGAGCTAGCGTTTTGTTCTTACGATCCCTAATGATTTGGATTCCAAGAACGTATTGAGCCTCTCCTAGATCTTTCATTTGGAATTGGGCTGCTAGCCATTTCTTAATGTCAGTGAGGTATCCTACATCATTCCCAATGAGTAGGATATCGTCTACATAAAGTATTAGAAAAGCTACTTTCCTTTTGTTGACTTTCTTGTACACACAAGGCTCATCAACGTTTTGGTCAAAGCCAAAAGATTTGATTGCAGTATCAAATCTAATGTTTCATGATCTGGATGCTTGTTTCAATCCATAAATGGATCGATTGAGCTTACAAACCTTTTGTTCCTGACCTTGGGCTATGAACCCTTCGGGTTGAGACATGAAGATATTCTCTTCAAGATTACCATTAAGAAAGGTAGTCTTGACGTCCATTTGCCATATTTCATAGTCATAATATGTGGCTATGGATAAGAAAATTCTTATGGACTTTAACATGGCTACAGGAGAAAAGGTTTCCTCATAGTCAACCCCTTCCTTTTGGGTATAACCCTTTGCCACTAGTCTAGCTTTGAAGGTCTGTACCTTTCCAGTTGCATCTCTTTTTCTCTTATAGATCCATTTGCACCCTATGGGTTTTACCCCTTTTGGTAGATTTGTAAGTTCTCATACAGAATTGGAGTACATTGACTCCATTTCCAGGTTCATGGCTTTGACCCATTCATCCTTATCTTCGTCATTCATTGCCTGTCGATAGGACAATGGCTCCTCAATCCATCATTAGGTATGACAACCTAAGTTTCAGTTAAACCCAAGTAGCGGTTAGGTTGTAATACAACCCTCCCACTGTGTCGAGCCATTCCCAACGTTTGAGATGGACGGGATGGATCTGAAGAACTAGTTCCTTCATCAACCCTTGTTGAAGGTCTAACTTCATCAACAACTCTTAATGATTCTTCAGTAGGATACCCCCACTCGCATGTCTCCTACACGAACGCGTTGGATCGCAGCGTTTGTATCAAATACAAAGTGGGCCGTATCCATAGTGTCACCAGGATAAGGCACCCAGTCTTATCCCTATACTATAGACCCTTTAGGCTGTTTCTTGAACAATGATCCCATATGTCGCTACATATTGTTCAAGACTCATATTACAACCTTGGATGTCTAGTTTATTGGGTTAGGGTTATTATTAGGCAAAGACAAATATAAAATAACTAATAACAATTAATGGAAAAATATATCAATATTATTTCATTAATATCCGGTCAACGGTTACATTCACTATCTACGAGTTTTAGGGCATAAAACCCAACAACATGAAATAGAATCGCTCAAGCCTCAATGATTTTGGAATTCTTAGGATAGAATGGAAAACGTGCAAGTGGAATAAGCAAGTACCGCATACTCTTGAAGAAATCTTAAACTAGTTTGAACTTAAGATTAATGAATAACATGCTCAAGACTTATCTATTGATTCTCTTACTAACCTAGATTAGTCTTATGGCTTTCTCCATTTGTTTTCCCCTTACTCTGGCTAAGAGCCCTTAATAGGTCGGAGTTCTTCTATCATGCAAAAAAAGAAACTAGGGTGCCTGAAATTTTTCTTCTTTTTCATGGGGGAGCAAAACTCACAAATGATTTTTCTCTTTTCTTTTTCTTTTGCTACTCCCCCAAACTTGCATTTTGATATCTAATGGTACTAGCTTTCACACTACGGTGCAGGGACCCTTAACCTGAATTTTATTCTCTGGTTGGCCTAACTGATCACACTGTAGGTAGCTCTTTTTACCCCTAGGCTTTTTCTTTTGTGCAAGCAAAAATTTTCTTTTTCAACAGATTTTTCTTTTCTCTCATTTTCTTTTGTTGCTTTTGCTTTTCTTTGAGTAGGCATATTTTTTTTCTACCTAATTCTTTAGAACAATCAAGCATGAACTTCCTAGTATTAGAAACTAAGCCTATCGGGGTGACAACAAACTTTAAAAATCATAGTAAGAATCTAGATTTTCAAAGACATCATTAGATCAGGCTATTGCATGCTTTAGACATCAAAACTAAGTATCAAAAAATTTTAAAATTTCACAATTTCTGCCGTGTTCCCAGATTCCACAACATATAAACCATTTTCTCCCAAAATTTCTAAAATCACATCCTTGGCTATCATAACTATCTATTCATGCATCCAACAGAATTTAAATATGCTCAACACAGCGAAAGCCTCCCCCCAAACTTAAACTAAACATTGTCCCCGATGTTTTAAAAACAGCAAAGCATAAAGAGGGATACTGAGACTTCCCTGAGCTAGGAGCGCTTCATCCTCTTCCTTTGGATCCAGAAAAATGGGATTTTTGGAATTTTGGGATTTGCTAAGATGATCCTGCAAAACAAAATTGGATCACAGAGCAAACAAAATTATTTACCGCAAAAACAACTACCTAAACTGAAATCCTTGGATTGCCTCCCAAGCAGCGCTTTCCTTAACGTCTTTAGCTAGACGAGGCTCGGCTCGCTTACGGAGGCTCAAAATAAAAATTTTCATCATCCTCCGGGCTCTGGAAAAAATCACGTACTGAATTGCATACTACAAACAGGGGAGAAAAAAACTTTCCCCTAGCCCATCTTCACTAAAAAGATTATCATAATAACATTTTAGAAAATAATCAGCTGCATCAAATCTCTTTTCTAAATCTCTATTCACAAAGCAATTGTTAACAGAGTCATCAAGCATTATGATATCAACTGGTCTAGGATCTAAAGGTGGCCTATCAATCATGCCAGTCCATTCATCAGAAAAAATATCTACATGCTCAGGGGATTCCTCAGACTCAGTATTAAAAAATGATTCAACTAAGCTATCATATGACTCATCATCAGAAGAATTAGAGAATTCAAGAATTTCAGGATCAGATTCTATACTATGCACAAATTTGAGCTCCTCTGGGTCAGATTCTATGCTACATACATCATCAGGACACGAATCAAAGGTATTAACATTATCAGGGTTCATGCATTCAGGAATGTCAAGATCAGACTCAATAGATTCAGTGTAATCATGATCAGACTCAAAATTATCTATCAAGCAATCTTTCTTATGCATTTCATGCTCATCCTCAATGTCAAGCAAATCAATATCATCATCAAAATCATTGATTTCAGGCAAATCTAATTCATTTTCAAAGGAAGGTAAATCATCAACTGCAGATCTTTCATTTGCAGACAATTCTAAATCATTCTCAAAGTCAGACAGGTCTAAATCATTCTCAAATAGAGGATCATCTAAATATGCATTATGATCAAAATCCTCATCATCCATAAGCACTTCTCCTAAGCTTAGGCCAAGATTATACTTTACCTCTTCATCATCGTCAGTCAAGTATTCAGGACCAATAGAGAAACATGTATGCAAACTACAAACAGATTCATCTTGGCCAAAAATACTAAACACGACTTTTTCATCATCAATGTTCAAGGTAAGTTTACCTATATGCACACTAATCTCAGCCTTATCAGTTGCTAGGAAAGGTCTACCTAGAATAATAGGTACCTCTTTGTCCTCCTGCATGCCGAGTACTACAAAGTCTACAGGGAAGATAAATTTGTTGACTTTCACCAGCACGTCCTCCACAACACCCATCGAGTGGGTTATCGATCTATCAACAAGCTGGAGAGTGACGTCGGTGTCCTTCATTCCTGTTAAACCAATCTTCCTGTAAACAAAATAGGACATTAAATTTATACTAGCACCTAAATCACACAAAGCCTTATTGAAAGATACTTCTCCTATACTGCAGGGAACAGTAAAACTCCCTGGATCTTTCTGTTTAGAAGGCATCTTCCCAGAAACAATGGTACTACTACTCTTAGACAATTTAAAAATTTCTTTTTTCAAACTTTTCTTCCTATAAAGCATTTCTTTCATGAATTTCCCATAATTAGGCATGTTATACAAGACATCTACTAAGGGAATATTCACAGATAACTTCTTAAACATTTTTAGGAACTTTTGAAACTGCTCATCTTTAAAGCGTTGAGGAAAAGTTAACTCCCTGTAGTCAAAGGTAGGACATTCTCCCCTCCGCTTGGGCGGGCTAATGTGCGAGCCTTTGTCATGATGGTTGCATGGAACCACTTCTTCCTCGTTCAGTTTCTTTCTGTGCCTGCCATACTGCTTTTCATCTTCTTTTCTTCCTGCAAAATTGTTAGAAAAATCACAATTCAAATCAATAGAGTTAGAAGGATGTTGGGACCTTTCAGAGGAGGTTTTTTGTGCCTCAGCCCTTTCATCTTCATCCCTTCTCTTTTCTTCTTCCTTCTTCTTTTCTGAATTGTTCTCTAGTTGTCTACCACTTCTCAATGTCACCATCTTGCACTGCTCTCTTGGGTTAGGTTCAGTGTCGCTTGGAAATTTTCCCTTCCGACGGGCATTCACTGCTGAAGCGATTTGTCCTATTTGCACTTCCATGTTTTTCAGAGCTGTGTCGTGGTTATTTACTGCCGTCTGGAGATTCACGTTTAATACTCTTTGTTCTTTAATAAACAGAGCCACAATCTCCTCTAGGTTATTCTTCTTTTCAGGCGCACTGGATGATGCAAAACCTGGGGGTGGCTGCAAAACATTATTCGTATTTGAATATGAGAAGTTCTCGTGATTGCACAGACTGGGGTGGTAGAAGTTCGGTACTCCTTGAGCAAATGGTCTATTTCCTACATACTGGACTTCTCCCACATCTTGACCTTCCTTCTTTGAATGACCTTCAGCTAAAGTGGAATTGGACTTGACTACCTCAGATGAAGTCAGCTTGTTCAGCGCATTGGTCAGAGATGGCATCTGTGCTTTCAACGAACTTGACTCATCCAATTCATATAATCCAACCTTCTTTGAAATTGCTCCCCTCTCGGTCGGCCACTGATAACTGGTTGCCGCCATTTCCTCAAGCAGATCCTTCGCTTCTGTCACTGTTTTGGAAAGAAAACTTCCTCCTGCTGATGTGTCTAGGACTGTCTTTGTGGAGGGATTCAATCCATTGTAAAATAATTGCACTTGAAGCCAATCAGGATATCCATGTTGTGGGCACTGCCTAAGCATTTCCTTGTATCTGTCCCACGCCTCGTACAACTGCTCCTCGTCAAGCTGTCTAAACGTTTTGATCTCAGTCCGGAGCTTGGTAGTCTTGGCAGGTGGGAAAAATTTCGTCAGAAAAGCCTGGGCAAGCTCGTCCCATGTACTAATGCTGCCCGTCTTGACTGATTCGAGCCAATCCTTTGCTTTATCTTGTAGAGAAAATGGAAACAGCCTCAATCTTATTGCGTCTGCCGAAACTCTGTTCATCTTCACCGTCCCACAAATTTCCAGGAATGATCGCAGATGTGAGTGGGGGTCCTCAGAAGGATGTCCCTTAAAAGAGTTATCGTCCGCCATCTGAATTAGTCCTGTCTTTAACTTAAAATTGGTAGCTTGGATTGGGGCGTAGACAATTCCAGAATTCTCGGTGGGAAGAACTGGCTGTAAGAAGTCTCTGATTGCCTTGGGAGCTTCCTCTTGATGGGCCATTGTTTAAGCTAATCTTTTCTCTCTCTGAATGGTTCTAAGAGTCCTGTCAATTTCAAGATCTAGAGGAAAAAAATTAACCACCTTGTTCCTTCGCATACAATGCTCCGAGTCAATCAAAAGAACTAAACAAAAACAAAAAAAAAAAATGAAATAATATTCACAAATGAAAAAATATTTACACCTATATTACTATTTATCCCTTTCTTTTCGATGTCAAGAAAAATTAATTTGCTTAAAAATCAAGCCTCCCCGGCAACGGTGCCAAAAACTTGTTGAGCGATTACCGCAAGCGCACGGGTCGTCACAAGTAATATAAAACGGTAAGTAATACCGAGTATCGAATCCATAGGGAGGCGAAGCGAAAATTAAGCAAAAATAAAATCTCTTGAGCACGAAAAGTACTTGGGCGAAATAATATTTAGGGAGCAGCTCATGCAATAAAAAGGATTTAAAATTTAAAGCAATTAAAGAAAATAAGTGGATAAATCGAAAAATAAAATACGGAGAAAGAGTTTTCTTTTAATGGGAAGAGGGGTCTTGAAAATCAATTATTAGCTAAACAATTGTTATAATTATCCTATCTCATTGCCTAACTAATTATAATCCTAGAATCTCCATTAATCACATAGGTTCTCCTGTCGGTTTCCCCTAATTGTAATTAATTCATTTTAACAACCTAAGTGTCCTTAGCGCCATTAAAAATCATTAATTATTACGCTCTGATTCATTTTAGGAATCTAAGTTTAATTAACTAATCCTGTTGTCACGACGGGCAATTAAACTAATTGCATGGATTACGATCTATCCTAATTTCTCTCCGTCGAGTTTCCATTAAGAATCAGATCATCACACAATTGGCCAAATTGAATAAAACATTAAGCACATCCATACAAATAATTAGGACAAAGGGCAAGAGACAGAAAATTATAACAACATTTAAACTATAATTTCATTTCAAGACCCCAAATTGGGGTTTAGCTATACATAGCTAAAATATCCACAACATTTACAATAGAAAGCATAATTAAGAGCAAAAAAGGAAAGGAATTGACTGTCGAAAAACCCCTTCGCTGTCGCTCAGAGCCCCGCCGACTACTCCTTGAGCCTCCTAAGATGCTCCCCAAAATTCCCCAAATATTTTCCACTAAGAAATCTCTCAAAAAGGCTAGAAAGCCTTGAGAGAGGCTCCAAATGAGCCAAATGAGGGAGAAAAGGAAGGAAAGAATGTGGTGATTGATGATAAAATGAGACACCAAGAGTTGCCTTTTATAGGCCCGGATTGGGGTCAGCGTCGTGACGCTACATTGCACAGCGTCGCGACGCTGCTATGCATGCATCTTGTTGCCCAAGAAATGGGTAGCGTCGTGACGCTATCTTGCACAGCGTCTCGACACTGACCCAATTTCCTGAATTTCCAGCTTCGGTTTGGGCTAATTTTTGGGCATTCTCTTCACTTCTTTTTGGGCTTTTCCATCATGATTGGCCTCTTTGGATCCTCTTTTGATCAAGCTTGGATTTGGGCTTCATTTGCTTCATTTTGAGCATTTTTTTCCCAAAATCCACAACTTTGCTCCTAAGGACCAAATAACAGAATACATTAAATATTTTCATTAAAAACACGATTAAAGCACAAAAAAGCCTAATAAATTGGGACTAAAATAGCGACATTTCTGCTCGCTATCAGTAATATCCATTGTTAGAGAGTTCTATGCTAGCATGGTTGAGGGGTCTTCTTCTTCATTCGTTAGGGGACATACCATTCCTTTTGACTCGTGTTGCAATTCTGAAGTGGTTAAAATTATAGATAGAATTCACCTCAAAATATTTTGCAAGTATACACAATCTAGCAGCAAGTGATAAGTATTTATCGTATCCACAGGATCTTGAAATTTTCTACCTCTATTGATTTAATTTGCCTTTTTAGTGATTTCAAAAGGTTGGTTAAATTGATTGGGTTTTTGAAATGCTAAAACAAAATAAATAAGAAAGCAGTAAATGATTACGACTAGAAAAACAAAATGGAAACAGTCACAGGTTAAGACTTCTGTAATTGTTTATAAAGATCTTCCAGCAATTCTTTTGATCCGTCAATCTCATGCAGTCTTATCAGCAGGATCCTCCAGGAACTCCAGATTTTTTGGAATATGCTTCAACTCCAATGAAGCTCTACCGGTCAAGCGTTAGGCAATTGACTATCCCTAGTTCAACTACTGGTGTCCACCAACTCATAATGGTCTGACGTGAATTATCGCCACACAACTCCTAAATCATCCCTGAAAGTAGGAGAAGCTATACATACCGGCTAGCTAGGTGGGTGATAAGGGTAAAAAATATACCTATTTTACCCTTATATTTAGCTCATTTCTTTGTCAAATATTACATGTTTAGATCAATTTTACTATTCCTGAGTTCAAAATATGTTAAAGTTGATAAGTTAGGGTGTTGAGAATCACTTTTGTCAAATTATGCTCATTTGTGCTTAAAAAGACTTGATTTTAAGAGAATTTGACTAAGTTGTTGTTGTGTAGGAAAACAGAGGAAAAGCTGGAATTTGCCCAGAAATGCGGAAGGCAAAATGAAATGTGACCGCATTTCTAGAAAAACAGAGGCAGTTTCGAGTCGTCCGCGGGTCGTTTTGAACGAGACTTCTTCGCACCTAACTGGCTTTTTTAACCCCAAAACCGACTGGGCTACCTACCAGCACCTATTTCGCAGCTCCTCAACCATTTCCAACACTATATAAGCTCGAGATTCGAAGTCAAATTCAAGCAGAACTCATGTGGAAGAAGAGGGTAGTGACAGAACCCTAGTTGACGCCTATGAGTAGGGATGCTTGAGGTCCTTCTTAGATGACTAAATTCTAACCTTAGTTAGATATCAAACATTAGGGTTTGTAGGGATCTTCACCCATTCCCACTTGTAAAAGCGAGAGAGTTGAGTGTCTCAGCGAAATCTAGAAGGATTGGATAAATAGAAAACCCATAATATTTGACAACTTCCATTATTTTCAGCTTTTGATACTTTTCATTTATTTGTATTCTTTACTTCTTATTTTCAATGAAAATGTATTCATTTGCACTTTATCTCACCATGAGTAGCTAAATTCCGTTGAGGGGTTCAATATGGTGAATTCCCTTATGGTTCAATAGCTTGAAAGTGTTTTATTTGCTTAAATATTGTTCAATGCATGTCATTCTTTATTGATTATCACTCTGATCTTGCTGAGTTTAACTTGATCACTTAGACTTTGCATTCTATGTGAGTTTGATCTCGAAAGGGACAGACGATATAAGTTCTCATAAAGGTGATATAGGAGAAAAAGCTAGAAATAGATTGTTCGGCGGTATAGGGCAAGCTGCCTAAGGCACCCAATATCGACTATAGGGTTATAGATTGCATTCGTGAATTATCTATGTTGGAGTCGAGTCACAAAATGTGCATAATGGTACTCGCTTAGCCTTCTAACGGTTCTTGGGAGCAAGGCCAAATAGAAGTTAAATCTGACCCAATGCATTGAATATGCTTAAGTTAAATAATCCATGATTAAGGTTATTGCCTTTGGGATGAATCCATGTTGAATACCTCGTTTTATTTTATTGTTATTATTTTATTCATTTGCTTGTTTTATCTATTTTTCTAAAAACCAATGATCAATCTTATTTCTTTGGTTACCTATCTTTAAGCAATCAAGTTGAGTAGTTTCTTCTTCAAATCTGAAAATATATACTTGCACTAGGGTTTTTTATTACTTGCACTAGGGTAACCAAATGAAAATACCTTTGGAATACTTCTAAGGTTTTTTATTACTACGTGCGACAATGTATACTTGCACTAGGGTTGGCTGAATTTATCTTTATTATTATTTATTATCTTATCTCACATCTATCCATTCAGCTGACAATGCACCAGCGGGCACATAATGAAATTGAAGAACAACAATAACTTAAGAGGACATAATCAAATAGAATTTCCAGATTTTATAAAGATAACAATCACATAATTCTTAACCCATGCCTTCAAAGCAATTAGTTCATGATTGAAAACATAAAATACGTTACAATCTCGATAAGCACATTCATAATGCGAAATACACAAGAAATACTAATCCTTTTAGTAATTGGGGAGATGAAAC
This sequence comes from Luffa acutangula, assembly GCA_036850905.1. NCBI lineage: Eukaryota > Viridiplantae > Streptophyta > Magnoliopsida > Cucurbitales > Cucurbitaceae > Luffa > Luffa acutangula. The sequence goes on along the minus strand of CM072095.1, from coordinate 24,629,281 downwards.
GGCTGCTCCAAACCACCAGGAACATGGAAGAACTTCATCTTCTTGCGAGGAATCGCACTTTGTCTTCTTAGATTTCCATTCTGCCATCAATTCGGCCTCTAACCGATTGATTTGATCTCCCAGTCGTGGATGAATTTATCTCTGACGGCTCCTCCTTTTATAAGATGAGGTTTAACCTATTTAGGTTAATTTAGACACGTGGAGTGACTTCCCAGCCGGATTAGTCCAAGATCTATGCTTAAAACGCCACCTCATTTAATGAATCACGTGTAGCTCACGTGGCCAGTTTTGCTCAAAGCTTTGCTGGATCATAGATTTTGCTCTCTCAATCTTGTCAGCATTCATTTTTCTGCAAAAGAAAACCTAAAGCATCAATTCGTTCAATTAGGTTAAAACACATTATATTTATCTAATATCACACAAAAATGGCACAATTAAGATATAAATCATCATAGAATAAGGTATAAATAACTCCCTTTTCGAGAGTTATCAACTTGACCACCATCAACCGTTTCTATGGATTACCCAGTTTTGATAGGGATGGTTACAACACGTACGCTAGTGACCATTTAGATGTCGATCAGGTCATTCAGACGTTATGTATGCCAGGGGCTGCATGGGCGATGAGAGGAGGGTAGGTAGTGCGTTTCAGAACGACTGACCTTTTTGTAGACTACCGGGCATGACACACTTTTCTATATGCCAAGTTTATGCCTGTGGCACATCTTAGCGACGTTACGAGAAGTTGCGCCATCTTGTTGTTCGCCATCGCCACAGGATGCTCCGTGAATGTTGGTCAGGTCATCTATCGCTCCATACACCATATTCGACAGTAGGACTCGGGCATCTTTCATTGATCACTGCCCTATGTCGAGCTGCTGGTGTTGTGTGGGACTCCAAGGAGGAGCTGGTTCATCTTGGCCCGATCATAGATAAGAACTTCATCAGGTGATATTGCGAGCCTGGACCATAGGGTGTTCAGCCAGCTCTTTCCATACCTGAGCAGCCAGAGCATCCAGAGCAGCACGAGCATTATGCGCAGGAGGTCCCACATCCATCTATTGAGGAGTTGATTTGACTCACCATGCAACATCTTGCGGAGGATCAGCAGCGCATTTTCCTGGAGCTTCAGCGCCAGTAGCGTCGGGAGCGGCGCCATTTTCTGTATAGTACACGGTTGTAGACCAATTTTGTTCAATGTCAGATCGCAACCCACACTTGACAGCCGAACCCGCCCCCTCCGTCGCCATACGAGTCACCTGAGGACGAGGACGAGTGATGTCCTGCCTTCCTCCCATTTGCATGGTTATTTCTTTCCCCCTCATTTTTCTTTTCATTGTATTTGTTCTCATATTTATATTTATTTCTTATATATTTTACATCGAGGACAACGTAATTTTTAAGTTTGGGGGTGGATTATTTATTTTTTGTCTGTAATTAACTTTTATTTTACTTTTTTACCATGGTTTGAGATGTATCTTGTTTTATCATTCTGGATGGATTATCATGTTTTATCAGTTGGATTATCTTGACTTTCATTTTGATTTGGGGATGAATTTCTGTCTGTGAGTTGTTTTTCTTTTTGAGGGTTGTTGCTTTGATTATGACAGCCGATGAGGATACCTAGTTTCAGATAGCAGGTGAGTTATTCTTTTTCGGTAATAATTAACGACAGGATTCAAGACATTTTGATTTTATTTTATGAATCTCTTGCATCCCTTGAGCACATAGTCTCCTGTCTTTAGATTTGCGAGCTTAGAATAGGGTTATGTGATCTAGGCCTTGTTGTCACCTCGAAAGGTTTTAGGGACTAGTTTGATGGTTAATTTGCATGATAGTTAGTAATGTTACACTTAGGAGAAAATTATGCCTTTCATTACATAATTTGCATGTTATTAAAGAAAAAGAATGTGAAAAAAATGAATAAAGAAAAAATGAGCTTAGTAAATGAAATTGAATTAAGGTCAAAAAGAGCTACCCCTGTTGTGATTAGTTAGGCCAACCAAGAGTTAAACTCGGGTTATGGGTCCCTACAATAGGTGTGTGAAAGCTAGTGACCACCATTAAAGATGATTTTTTAATTTGAAAAAGCTCAAAGTTTGGTGGTTGTGTACCCCATCTAGGCACCCTAGTGGCATATTATCGTCTTGAGTGTGGAGAGGCTTGGTAATTGGAACTTAGAACCAGAGTAGGAAAAAACGAGCAAAGGGTTGCATAAAACTATTATGATCTTAAAAGATTAAGATAGGGAGGACTAGTCACACACACACATAAGAGAGGAAAAAAATAAATGAGGTTTATATTGATGAATGTGTTTGATCAGTATTGTTTCACTGTGGATTATCTGTGATTTGAAATTCCTATGGCAAGAGTCATTAGCAACATTCCCTCAATTGTTTTTGATTGACAGATTATTTTGATTCTCACTTTGCTTGGGACTAGCAAATGCTTAAGTTTGGGGATATTTGATAGCTCAATTATTGAGCTATATTTTATAGTATTTTTAGTGTTAGTCTTGAGGATTATTTGGCCAATTTTATGTCTATTTGGTTTAATTTAGTAGGAATCAAACATTTCGACGGAAATTGAAGTTTCGATGAATACCGGCGATTTGGATGCAAAAAGAATAAAATCGAGTGAAGAAATGAATGAAATAAAGCAAGGTTCAATGCCTCCCTTGAGCGTCTCAACGCTGCCAAAAGGGCAGAACGCGCATATTGGAGGTACCGTCGAGACGCTACCTCCACAGCTTCTCGACACTGTGCCACTTTTCTGATTTGCTAGTGTCACACCCCCTCCCGGACCACCTGCTAGCTTAGCCCGAAAGATGGCGTGAAGCCAACGGACATCGTCCTCCTCTAACGATACCCGTTGACCCTCCTGTAACATTGAACCTGATAAACGTATTAATCTTAGATATAAAATATTCTAAATGAAACACAACACAGCAGAATCCCTGAAAACCATTCAACATACACGAGGTGCTGCCCTGACATAACTCAGTTTGAAAAATAACCTGATATAGATATCAGGTCCAAAAACATATATCACTGGGGTTTATACGACCACAACCTCTAAGACTAAATTATCCAATCCTTACAAAACATTACAATATGGACAGACTCAATATACAACTCCACCCACGTACTGGAGCTTGATCTGGAACTTTTAGCAGACGTTGGCAGTGTATTAGGCACCGGGAGCTCGATCTCTACCTGAAAAAGTGAGAAAAAAACATTTTGAAAGAATGAGCTACGAGGCCCAGTGAGTGACTAAATTTAAAACCGCACATTCGGAAATCAGAACACGTGATAAAACTTTAACATAAACATGTAATGATAAAGGCTTTCTAAAATATCTCGCAAGTTCATCATTGAAAATCTAGCAAGGCATATCAAAAGCATCAAACGTTTTAACTAACATGACCGATCTACGTTGTGTAGGGCACGCCCAGTACAACAAACATTTACTAGTCCTATGATGTAGTGGGGCCCGCCCAACACTCACATCGTCTTTGTCATAGGGGGGCCCGCCCAGCACTCACGACAGCATCGTTGTCACGGAGTACACTCAACGTCAACAATAGAATATAACCTGTGTGCACACGGTACCATATAGCCTCGGGCTCAATATCTCAGTCATGTAGTCAATAGAAACCTCATAAAATCACATGAAAACATGAAAACATGCCTGCTTATTGCTATCTTTCGTAAAACTCAAGCTTACTCAACTTGCTCGTGAAAAACTGAAAATCATTTAAAACTACTTGTTAATCCATACTTTACTTTAAAAAGATATCGTTTCAGCTACTTTTCATAAAGTCATTAGCCACGTGCTCGTATATAAACCTCATTAGAAAATCTAAGCTCAAAACTTATACTTGAAACCGTTCATAGAAATCATGTATCATTCATAGAAAAGCATGTAAGACATCTAGAAATGAGTAATCGTTGGAAACAATTTTCGAAATTCATCTTGTCACTCACTGTCTTAGCTAGTTCCCTAGTTTGTAGACTCGACCTATTTCCTCTTGGCCTGTCAAACAACCAAAACCGAGCATTAGAACCATAGATAGCTTTGTCTTTCCATGCTCATGAATTCTAGACAATTGAATTAAGAATCACATTCACATTCTACTTTCCAGATTTTCTAGATTCTATACCCTAACTTCCAACACCCATAACTTCCTCAATACTTAACAAAGATTAATGTAATACACATCAAACTCTTCATTTTCGAACACTCTACAACTTACCCTAGGAAATGAAAATGAGATTCCCAACCAATTTATCCAGAAATGCCCCAAACACAAACAACACAGATTCGAGGTTCTCTGCTACCCTTTATCTTTCTCCTGAAATTAAACCTACTTCAAGTCATTTTTGGTTCACGAATTCTTCATGAAAGTGGTAGGAAATTGAATGAGCTTTCCAACCGTACAGCATAGAGCTTCTGATTCAACTTTTACACCCCAGAATGCTCGAAACACCAGAGGAAACCAGAGATCCTCCTGCTTTGCTTGAAAATCCTGTGCTATGTTTTCCATTCCAAAACCCATTAACTTCTCATACGATTTAGCTCAAGCTTCCTTCATGCAATTTGTTAGAAAATGAACTAACATTCAAGAAAATCAAACCTCACCTCTTAGTTCCCTCTATGTAGCTCAAACCAAATAAAAAACCAGAGGTTGACAGGTTGAACTCAGATTCTGCTATGGCTGGCTTTGCATGAACTTTTCCTATCTTCTTCAACCTCAAAACCACGCAATTCTTCTTATGCTTCTTCCCTCACTCTCTCCCTCAAGTGCTCTGAAATGTTTGATGAAAAATGATGAGGAATGATGGGAAAATGGGCTGAAAATAAGTTAGGCGGTGGTGGGTTTGCTTGCTGTTCTTTCCCACTTCCTTTCTTTTTTTTTTTTTTTCCTTTTCCTTTTCCTTTTCCATTTCTTTTCTTTTCTTCTTTCCCATATCCTTTCTTTTTAAATGTATAATTTCCAACGACTTAGATTCAACCATGAAACCACAATAGATGATGAGAGTAAGTGATCCAAGGAGAGTCTCAGGTTTACAGCTAGGGCGTCGAGACGTTGTCCTTATTGTTGCAACACTGTCACGGAAGAATTTGCATTATAAATAGATTACGACGCAACAGTTTCGGGGGGAGCTTTTTGGGAGAGAAAAACATGACTATTTTGAGGAGATTTCGACCAGAACACTGAGGAGACCGAGGAGAGTGGATTTTCGGAGCTTAGATCGTGAGAATCGGGACGGGAACATGCGACAATCACGGCTAGCGAGTTTATTCTTTCTCCCTTTGTTTCTTGTACTGCTATTATGAGATTTATGGCATATTTTGCTATTGTTATCGAGACCACGAGTAGCTAAATTTCATTTCTTAGGGGCTTGATGTAGCCATTAGATTGTATTGATTGATTTAGAGTTTTTTTGTGAACAGTTCTTAACGCCTTTTATTTATGCAATTGAATGCTTAATGCTTATAATCTCTTGATCACGGATTATATGTTGTTTTATTTGAACTAATTGCTCGGGTGAGGGTAGTTTAGAGTAGATTATGCTAGTTATAGAAATTAAATAGGGATATCAATTTCTGAATTTTTCATAAAGAATTAATTGTGCTTGGGAAAGGCATTTAATAATTAGTAATCCTTGGTTTATGAAATCGTTACGTATTCATTCATATTTCATCACTAAATTAATTCATGCATCTAATAAGTGAAATCAATTCTCTAAGGTTTTTCTCCATTTAGTTTCCACCCATTGAATTGATTTGAGTAGCTTTGAATTAATCTGCATCTTTCTCGAATCTTTTCTCTAAATAAAATTGGGCAAATATATCTTTACTAATTAGGTGAGCTAGAAAACCAATTCAGAGGGCGACATTTGATTTTTAATCACTATGTTATAACTTCCGCACGTACACTTGCGGTTAGCAATTTGCGTAACACCTACAAATCATAAGCTCCAACGATACGAGACTAATTGGCTAAACTCATTAACCAAATTAGTCAACATTCGTTAACTGTGGGTCACTCCACTAAAGACCCACAACTGCACGCTTCTCACTGTAGAATATTTCTGTGTCCAAGGATATCGACCATACCAGTAAGTCCATCCTTCACGAGTGTTCGTAACGCCAGCTGAGTCAAATTACCGTTTTACCTCTGGGTTACCTCTGGATCCTTAAGTACCATTGATTCCTCTAATGAACGACATGTTTATGATCCAATTGTTGGGTTTTATGCCCTAAAACTCGTTGATAGTAAATGAAACAAATTAATCGATCTCAATAAAGCATTATTTGAGTAATTCAATAATTTGGTTATTGAATGATCGAGTTTGCATTAATAAACCTTAAATCCAATAAACTAAGATCCAAGGTTGTTTAAATGAAACTTGGACTAGTATGTGGGGACATACGGGGATCGGTGTCCAAGTAACAACCTAAAAGGTCTATAGTATAGGGATAAGGCCGGGTACCTTATCCTAGGGACACTATGTTATACGACCCACCTTGTATTCGATACAGATGCAATGATCCAAAGCATCCATGTAGGAGACATGTGGGTGGGGGTATCCTATGCAATGAGTTTGTATAAGACCGGACCGCGAAATAGTAACCACTAGATGTAACGTCGTTAACTAGTCTAGGTTTCTGTTTCAATAGGATGACCAGGTAGCTCAATCTGAATCCTGAGTCTGTTATGAACCCCTTTCAGGAGGGATTGTCCTTAGATTTGTATGGGTGAGAGTAGCCAATTCGCCGACTCAATAAGCCTACCATTTCAGGGGCAAGACCGAATGGGGCCTGGAAACATAACAGTACAAGATGGAATTCACTCCTTCCCCTATTGGGGTAAGTAGATGTGTGTTCCCTTAAGGGCTGATTCCAGTGCTTGAACAAAGGCGCGTCATCCTCTCCTAGCCCGAGAGGAACTCCTGTTTAGTGGTTAGACCCTAAACAACTTCTTCATTAGAGGACTCAGTGGTACTTAAGGAACAGAGGTAACCGAGGGGTAAAACGCTAATTTGACCCAGCTGGTGTTATGAACACACGTGAAGGATTGACTTACCACTTGGTCGATATCCATAGACACATAAATATTCTACAGTGAGAAGAGTGCAGTTGTGAGTCTTTAGTGGAGTGACCCACAGTTAACGAATGTTGACTAGTCTGGGTCAATGAGTTTTGCCAATTAGTCTCGTATCGTTGGAGCTTCTGATCTGTAGGTCCATTAGGTCCCACTGGTAGCTCATAAAGAGACTTGAGGCAATTAAGTATAAATTGTAAATTGAAAGTGTTCAATTTATTTGGGGAATCATATAATGTATATTGATGCAATATAATATAAAGTTTATGAAACTTTATAGTATAGTTTTTGAATTAATTTAAAAAATTAATTCTTGAGAGAAAATATTTGAAAGAGTTCAAATAAATTTAATACTAATTGGATTCACATTAATTTTAATTTTAATAAAATCACTAAGATTAAATATATGATATTTAATTGGGTAAATTAATTAATTATGGAATTAATTAATTATTTATAAAAATTAGAGACCTTTTCCTATTAGGAAAGAAAATATTTGAAAGAGTTCAAATAAATTTAATATGAATTGGATTCATATTAATTTTAATTTTAATAAAATCCCTAAGATTAAATATATGATATTTAATTAGGGAAATTAATTAATTATTTATTAAAATTAGAGACCTTTTCCTATTAGGATAAGGTCTTCTTTTTCCTATTAGGAAAAAGGTCTTGGCCGTACGGTGGGGTGAAAGGCATCCCATTCATTCTCCTACTCTCAAAGAATTCCCCGCAAGGTGAGAATTCCCCTCAAGGCTTCCTCTAGACTCCCACCAGTCTCCTGCCTCTAGAAGTCTCAGAGTCATACCAGTGTAGCCATAATGGTAGTGTTCGCACTAGTTCGTGATTAATTCACAAGCAGTTGGTGAATTTAATCCGAGTCATCAATGAGAGTAAGTAATTTGTTACTTTATAAATTATATTTAGATCTAATATTTTTATATGCTTAGCGTTAATATATTTAGAATAATTCTAATATTATTGTCAATGTATTGGTATTTTAGATTAAACAAAATTAATTACGAATCGGTCCCAATCACGCTTTCGCTTTTCGGAATTATGGAATTCCAATCCTACACCAACCAATAAACAACAGTTTCTCTCGAGCCAAGAGAGGACGAACGCCCTTGTTCAAGACCTGGAATCAACCTATAAGGGAACACACATCTGTTTACCCCAATAGGGGAAGGAGTGAATTTCATCTTGTAATGTTATGTTCCTAGCCCCACTCGGTCTTGCCCCTAAAATGGTAGGCTTATTGAGTCGGTGAATGATAGCTAGCTAGCGAGCATAGCTAGCTATTTTTACTTATTTAATTTTGCTAGTCTTTGATGATTATTGGCCATTTTATTACACTTAATTGTTTATTTTGTAGGAAAGCGTTGATTAGAGTTAAAACGTGGAATAAGAGTTAATCGGGTGTTCGGGACGTGAAAAGATGTCAAAGAACCGAAAAGATTCAAGTAACAAGGAGCCAAGAGAGGGCATTCTGCCCATTAGCCTCGAGACGCCACTCTTGGAGCGTCGAGACGCTACGTTTCCTTAATGAGAATACGCAGCAGACTCACAGCGTCTCGACGCTGTGATAAGAAGCGTCCTGACGCTACCACATTTCCTTTTCAGACACGCGCGTACAAGAGGCAGCGTCGAGACGCTGTCCTAATAGCTCTCGACGCTACGACGAAAATCTGCTATATAAGTTTATTTTCAGCTAGGTTTTGGGGGGACTTCGATTTGGGACTTCTTGGAGCCAAAAAACAGGACAGAATAGAGGCTACTGAAGCTGAAACAAAGGGAGCGAGGTGGAAATCAACCCATTGTTTGTGGGTATCGTGACGGGGACGTTCGGTCTTGGCCTACAACGAGTCTATTTCTCTTTTCCCTTCCTTTAGTTAGTTTTGATGGTTGTTTTAGACTCTCGCTATATTGTAAGGTTGTGTATGAGTAGCTAGGCTTTAATTCTTAGGGATAGATTTTGCCGTTGGGCACATTATGGATTGATTTATTGTTTTTATGCTATTGATTTCATTTATGCATATGTTGTATCCTTAATGCTTTCGATTTACTGGCCATAAATTGATTGATGTTTATATTTGAATCTAACTCGGGAGAGAGGATTTAAATTAGTATTCCGTATGCATAACTAGAATTTAGCTAAAAATCGGGAGATTAAGGTTAATTCTAGAAATTGCTATAAAGGTTAGCCTTATTGCCTTGTATGTTTATTGGATTTAGATAGGGATATCAGGTTCAATTGCATATGGGAGAATCATGTATGCTCGGGAGAGATATGTGTGATTTTTGTTGCCAAGATTTATGAATCATAGTATTTGTAAATTTGTTTATTAATCCATAACTCCAATTGGTAAAATCAAATCCCTAAGACCAATTCTTCCCATTAGATTGTCACTTTTAGCTTTAGTTTTGTGTTTGATTAAATCATATTCTCATTCTATTTGATTCCCTAAATAAAATTGGTCAAAAGTATCTTTGATAATTAAAATTTTGCTAGACACCAATCCAGAGGACGACATTCGATTGCAAAATCACTATATTATTACTTGACCCGTACACTTGCGGTAAGCAATTTGCACATCAAGTTTTTGGCGTCGTTGCCGGGGGATTGGCATATTTAGTAAATTTTAATATCGTTGAAAAATTGCCCGGTATTAGTTTAGGGTGTATTTTATTTTTGTTATTTTCGTTATTTTTGTTTTTAGGTAGGTTGCATTTTTCCTTTATTGTTTTTCTTTTCCATACTTAAATTTTTCCATATTTAGATTTCCCCATATTTGTTAGAATTTTCCACTGATAGTTTTTTAGTTTTTTCCTTTAGTTTTTCCTTATTTGTTAGTTTCCTTATTGGTTTTTGTCTTATCTATTTTTGCATTCCATATTAGTTTATTTTTTCCTTTTATAGATTATATTTTCCTTATTTAGATTCATTATTTCCTGTTCTTGTTTCTTTCCTAATTTATTTTCGTTCCTTTTTCTTTTATTTTCATTTTTAGGTTAGGTTAGATTGTGCATGCGAAAGATTAGGGAATTGGCCTTAGTTCCCTTAGATCCAGAGATCGAAAGAACTTTCAATAGACTTCGAAGGGAAAATCAAGAAAACATCCAAATGGCCAATCCTAATCCTGAAGAACCTAAGCCCATCAGGGACTATTTTCAGCCGATCTTTCAAGAGCAACAGTCGGGGATTGTCTATGCCACAATTAATGCTAATAATTTTGAGTTGAAAACAGGTCTCATTCAGATAGCTCGAGACTGTGCCTACAGGGGATCACCCATGGAGGATCCAAATTCTCATCTGAAATCCTTCCTAGACATCTGTGGCACGGTAAAGTTAAATGGTGTTCCTGAAGATGCCATTCGCTTACGTTTATTTCCTTTTTCGTTGCAGGACAAAGCGAGGGACTGGTTACAATCTATTCCACCTGGGAGCATTACCACTTGGGATGCTTTGGTCCAGGCATTCTTAAAGAAGTTCTTTCCTCCTGCCAAGACGGTCAAGCTGAGGACCGAAATTGGGACATTCCAGCAACAATTCGATGAGCAGCTGTTCGAGGCTTGGGAGAGATTTAAAGAGCTGCTAAGGAAGTGCCCTCAGCACGGATACCCTGACTGGCTACAGGTTCAATTATTTTACAATGGATTAACCCCTAGCACGAAAACTATTGTTGATGCAGCTGTAGGTGGGACTCTGTTGTCCAAGACTGTTGAGAGTGCTAGGACTTTGTTAGAGGATATGGCCACCAACAGCTATCAGTGGCCATCTGAGCGGTCGGGACCCAAAAAGATTGCTGCTGGAGTGTTCGAGGTTGACAACGTAAGTGCACTTCAGGCTCAGACGTCTTCCTTGGCTAATGCATTCTTAAAGTTTTCAGGTTCAGGGAATGCTCAATCAATTGAGTCTGCAGCTGCCCTTGCATCCCAGACTCAGGGGGAAAATCTCGAGCAGGTTCAGTATGTTTCGAATTTTAATTCTAAGGGGTATAATAATAATTCCACACCTGCACATTATCACCCTAGCAATAGAAATCATGAGAATTTTTCCTATGCTAATAATAAGAATGTGTTGAATCCTCCTGGCTTCACTCCTCAAAGTCAAGAAAATAAGAAATCTTTAGAAGACCTTGTTGGAGCTTTTATTGCAGAATCAAGTAACAGGTCAAATAAGCTTGAGGAGGCCGTGATTGCAATAAACACTACTGTCAATGGTCATTCTGCAACAATCAAGAATATAGAGACTCAGGTGGGACAACTGGTAAGTGTTGTCAACTCTATGAATAAAGGTAAAGCCCCAGTTGAACAGGAGAAATCTTCTTTGGAGTACTGCAAGGCCGTATCTGTGCATTATGAGGAGGAGACTAAATTAGCTGAAGAGGAGAAAACTACTGGACCAGAGGAACTCACAGGAGGAGTTGAAGAAGGCACCACCTCAAACGAAGCTGAAAAGCTTAATCCTGAGCCTTCTATTCCTTCTCCTACTGTTTTAGTTCCTAAATCAAAGAAAAAGAAAAACTCTAAAGTTAAGTTTGACAAGTTTTTAGATGCTTTTATGGGTTTGCATGTTAATATTCCTTTTTCAGATGCCTTGGAGCAGATGCCTCACTACAGAAAATTCATGAAGGAATGGCTCAACAAGAAGAAAAAGGAAAAGCAGTTGGAGACTGTATATCTTGCATCGACGTGCAGTGCTCGTGTCCAACAGGGAGTACCAGAGAAATTGTCTGACCCAGGGAGTTTTACCATTCCTTGTAATTTTGGTACTTTTTCATGTAAAACACTATGTGATCTGGGGGCTAGCATAAATATAATTCCTCTATCATTATGTAAAAAGCTTAACATAGGAGACATAAAATCTACTTCTGTTAGACTTCAGTTGGCTGACCAGTCTGTGGTTAGTCCATATGGAATTGTTGAGAATATTCTGATTAAAGTAGGTAGATTTTTCCTTCCTGTCGATTTCTTTGTGCTAGATATTAAAGAGAATCCTGCTATGCCTATCATATTAGGGAGACCATTCCTTGCTACAGGGAGGGTTATAATTGATATTGAACGCAGGGAGCTAATCATAAGAGTCCAACAGGAGAAGGAAGTTTTAAAAGCTTTTGAGGACCCCAAGAACACATCAGATACAATGATGGTGGGCTACAGGAGAGGTGCTAGGAAGAGCACCAGTGATGGAAAATCTGACAAGAGACCACCCTGATGCATATTTGGTCAACACGTCAAGCTAATGTTGTTAAACAAGCGCTTATGGGAGGCAACCCAAGTGAGTTAGTTATTTCTTTCTTTTGAGTTTTATTTATTGTTTATGTCTATTTTGTAGGTCTTGTTTTCTTTCTCTCATTTGCTTTCAAGCTGTCAAGATTCCAAGCATTCAGTCAAGAAGTCATCATCATTCCAGGCCAGTATTGTTCACTCCTTTCATTCATTTATTGTTCTCATGCTTGTTTATGCCTTATTTTCTTTATACATTGAGGACAATGCATATTTTAAGTTTGGGGGTGGATTACCATGTTTTTGGAGCCCTTGAGCATCTGAGTTCGGGCTATAGTTTTGAGCTTTCTTTGAATTATGCATATGGTTGTTTTCTGGATGCTACTTTTGCATGATTATGATGTCCTAGGATAAGCTTTCTTGTCAATTTTCAAGTTTGTGATGAGTTGTAAGCATGAGTGCCCAAAAAGGGAGACTTTTTAAAACTTTTCTAGGAGATGGCTTGCATGAGTAGAGTATTTGTCTTGGCTAGATTTCGATTTGAATGCATAGGAGCGAATTATTAGGTTCATATGCTTGTTGTCACCTCGATAGGTGTAGGGAAGATCTAAAAAGTTAATGTTTTGCAAATTGGGCATGTTTGATCTTGCTTAGGAGGAAAGAAAAGAATATATGCTATTTATGCTCATAAAGAAAAAATCATTATTGTCGTTACTTTTGAAAGAAAAAAATTATTATGCCATGGCCTGTACACAGTTTGCAATGAGTAATAAAGATTTAGGCAAAAAGAGCTACCCCTGTTGTGATCAGTTAGGCCAACCCGAGAAAACTCAGGTTAAGGGTCCCTGCAATAGGTGTGTGAAAGCTAGTGCCACATATAAATGCTTAATTTAATTGTCAATTATAAGCACCTAAGTATGGAGGAAAACAAACTAATTTGTTCCATTAACTCATTAGTGAAACCTTAGTGCCAGGGTAGAGGGAAGATGAGATGAGAGTTTAATAATCCAATCCCGGGCTAGTAGAGTCTGATCTTGTTGAGTTAGATCTCGCTTGTGCAAGTTAATTTTGGAAAAAATTTAATTTGTCTCCCTCATTGGTCCTTGTGTGCATGTCTCTTGCTTGCTTGGTTGACTTTTGAGCCTTGAGGATTGAGTTATGATTGTTGCAACCATTCTTCCATTGTATGTTTGATTTGTAGTTTGCTCGAGGACTAGCAAAAGCTTAAGTTTGGGGGTATTTGATAGCGAGCATAGCTAGCTATCTTTACTTATTTAATTTAGCTAGTCTTTGATGATTATTGGCCATTTTATTGCACTTAATTGTTTATTTTGTAGGAAAGCGTTGATTAGAGTTAAAACGGGGAATAAGAGTTAATCGGGTGTTCGGGACGTGAAAAGATGCCAAAGAACCGAAAAGATTCAAGTAACAAGGAGCCAAGAGAGGGCATTCTGCCCATTAGCGTCGAGACGCCACTCTTGGAGCGTCTCGACGCTACGTTTCCTTAATGAGAATACGTGGCAGACTCACAGCGTCTCGACGCTGTGATAAGAAGCGTCCCGACGCTACCACATTTCCTTTTCAGACACGCGCGTACAAGAGGCAACGTCGAGACGCTGTCCTATTAGCGTCTCAACGCTACGACGAAAACCTGCTATATAAGTTTATTTTCAGCTAGGTTTTTTGGGGACTTCGATTTGGGACTTCTTGGAGCCAAAAAACAGGACATAATAGAGGCTACTGAAGCTGAAACAAAGGGAGCGAGGTGGAAATCAACCAATTGTTTGTGGGGATCGTGACGGGGACGTTCGGTCTTGGCCTACAACGAGTCTATTTCTCTTTTCTCTTCCTTTAGTTAGTTTTGATGGTTGTTTTAGACTCTCGCTATATTGTAACGTTGTGTATGAGTAGCTAGGCTTTAATTCTTAGGGATTGATGTAGCCGTTGGGCACGTTATGGATTGATTTATTGTTTTTATGCTATTGATTTCATTTATGCATATGTTGTATCCTTAATGCTTTCGATTTACTGGCCATAAATTGATTGATGTTTATATTTGAATCTAACTCGGGAGAGAGGATTTAAATTAGTATTCCGTATGCATAACTAGAATTTAGCTAAAAGTCGGGAGATTAAGATTAATTCTAGAAATTGTTATAAAGGTTAGCCTTATTGCCTTGTATGTTTAATGGATTTAGATAGGGATATCGGGTTCAATTGCATATGGGAGAATCATGTATGCTCGGGAGAGATATGTGTGATTTTTGTTGCCAAGATTTATGAATCATAGTATTTGTAAATTTGTTTATTAATCCATAACTCCAATTGGTGAAATCAAATCCCTAAGACTAATTCTTCCCATTAGATTGTCACTTTTAGCTTTAGTTTTGTGTTTGATTAAATCATATTCTCATTCTATTTGATTCCCTAAATAAAATTGGTCAAAAGTATCTTTGATAATTAAAATTTGGCTAGACACCAATCCAGAGGACGACATTCGATTGCAAAATCACTATATTATTACTTGACTCGTACACTTGCGGTAAGCAATTTGCACATCAGTGAACTGGTAATAAGAGTAAAAAATATACCTATTTTACCCTTATATTTAGCTCATTCTCTTGTCAGAATTGTATGTTTTAGACCAAAAACACTATTCCCGACCTTAAAAAGTGCTAAAGTTGATAAGTTAGGACATTAGAAGTCATGTGTGTCAAATGATGCATATTTGTGCTTAAAAGAACTCATTTTGGTGTGAATTTGACTTGGTTTTGGTTTTTTTTTGTAGAAAACAGAGGTATTTGGAAAATTCCCAGAAATGTGACTGCATTTCTGGCAAGGCTAAATTTAAATACGACTGCATTTCTGGGCACCGACAGACAGTTCCGAGTCCGTTGCGGATTGTTTTGAAAGTGTTTTGCGCACCTAACTGGCTGTTTTGACTCCGAAACTGACTGAGCCACCTGCTAGCACTATTTTCGTGTCTCCTCAACCACCCCCCATGCTATAAAAGGCCACGATTCGAAGGCAAATTTAAGCAGAACGCACTGGGAAGAAGAGGATGGTGACAGAACCCTGGTAGATGCCCATGAGTTGAGATGCCCGAGGCCCTTGCTAGAAATTAAATTCTAACCCTTAGTTAGACATCAAACCCAAATGTTTGTAGAGATTTCACCCTATTCCCACATTGTAAAAGGAGAGTAGAGTTTCGTGAGAACTCTAGAAGGATTAGATAAGAGTGAAAAACCCTAGTTTTAGCTACTGCATTTTATTTTTCCAGCACATGTTTTTTTCATTATTATGTATTCTGTATTCATTATTTCAATGAAAAGTTGTTCATTTGCATTATATTCCATCATGCGTAGCTAAATTCTATTGAGGGGTTCAGTATAGTGAATTCCCTTATGGTTTATATGGCTTGAAAGTGTTTATTTGCCTAAGTTCTATTTTTTGCATGTCATCCTTTATTGATTGTCATTCTAACCTTGTTGAGTTTAACTTGATCACTTAGGGGTCGTTTGGTTTAAGGTTTTATAAATGCCTAGGAATAAAGGATGCTTGAGAATACTATGCCTAGGAATAAGATTGCTGGGAATCTAAGATAACTGTGTTTGGTTGTGCATGAGAATGTCATCAAGATTTTATGAGAATGAATTATGTCTGTATTTATTTTTTAGAATTAATCATGTAAACTTTATGTAATTTTAATAAATTAATCAATAAAATAATCAAAATTAATTCAAACTATTAATAAAAATTAAAGAATTAATAATCATGAAATAATTTTACTGGATAAACAATCTTAATTTAACTAATTAAAATTATTTAATTAATTTTTTTAATAAATATCCTTACCTACAATAATTTAATATATTTGTATCCATAAAAATTAATTAGATAAATATTTTAATAATAATATGATTATTTATTTATTAGAAAGAAATCCAAAAAAATAATTAATTGATTATAAATAATCAATAAGTAATTAAATATAGTTATTGAAAAATGAATTTTTATACTAAGTTCATTTAAATAATTTGAATTCAATAATTAAATATATTTTCGATAATGTTAACTAATTAATTATAATTTTAGTAAATAGGTAATTAATTCCCTTTAATAAACCTGAACTAAGTATTTGTTTAAAAAAAAATAGAAATTCTTGACAAATTATTATTTAATCTAATTAAATAATTTATTATATTATTTTTTAATTTAGTATCCATTAGTTAATTATTTATCTATATTCAAAATAAAATTGAATATAAAAATAAAAAAGAAGAGATGGGCAAAGAGAAAACCCATGCTTTTGGGCATAAATGATGTCTGGGAATGCTTTATTTCCTGGCCCACCACAGAAACCTTGAAACAAACAAGGGTATCAGAAACACTTGCCCATTCTCATCTCCAAAACCTTTGTACCAAACAACCCCTTAGACTTTGCATGCTATGTGAGTTTGTATCTGAAAGGGTCAAACAATATCAGTTCTCATAAAGGTGATATAGGAGAAAAGGCTCGGGAGAGTGTATTCGGTGTTATAGGAGATGGTCACCTTATAACAACTATAGGGTTATAGGTTGCATGCATGAATAATCTATGTTGGAGTCGAGTCACAAAAATGTGCATAACGATACTCCCTTAGCCTTCTAACGGTTCTTGGGAGCAAGACCAAATAGAAGTTAAACCTAACTCAATGCATAATTAGGCTTAGGCTAAATAAGCCATTACTAGAGTTATTTGTCTTAGAGTTGAAGGTATATTGAGCACCTCGTTTATTTATTATTGTTATTTCTTTACTTATTTGTTTATTTATTTTTCAAAATCCAACATCAACTATTTCTTTGGTTACCTTTATCCAACAATCTTAGAGCAGTTTCTTCTTCAAATCCGTGTTTCCAACTTAGTCTCTGTGGGATCGATACCTTTAGAATACTTCTAGAGTTTTTATTACTACATGTGATAGTGTATACTTGCACTTGGTTGACTGAATTCATTCTTATTCATTATTTACCATCTTTTCCAACAACCACCTTCAGTTTACATCTGCATCAACTGGCCACTCTCACCCATACAAATCTAAGGACAATCCCTCCTGAAAAGGGTTCATAACATGCTTAGGATTTAGATTGAGTTACCTAGGTCATCCTATTGAAATAGAAACCTAAACTAGTCAACGACGTTACATCTAGTGGTTACTATTTCATGGTTCGGTCTTATGCAAACTCATTGCATAGGTGACGGTGCCCGTGCTGCTGAGGCAACACCTGCTTGAGTGCAAGTATACACTATCAAGTAATAAAGTGAAAAGTATTTCAAATATCGTACCCAAGGGAGATAGTGACTAGTTAAGTTAACACACAATTCTGTAAAATATGAACCTCCTCTAAATTTGCAACCACGATTGGTAACCAAATGAAAATACATAATTGGGGTTTTGGTTTTAAAATTAAAAAAAAAATAATAAGGAAAATGAGAGAAAAAATCAATGAGATGAGTAAGAAATTCAAACAGCTTCAACCTTGAGCATAAGATAACCTCCACTTATGTGCCTGCGATTTGCTCAGGTCTTGCAAACGATTGAGCCACACTATCTATGTTGCCCACATAGACATGGTGCAGATAGCATAACCAAATTTGCGCCCACAATTCCCTGACAACGAGACTGTGAGTTAAGCCCAACTCACATTCAGCTCCGCTGTAGGTGCCTTTAGAAGACTGAGCCAACTAGAGATCTATTTCTAGGTCTAGCTGAAACTTAGATGAATACTACTCACGACTCTTCAAACTCTAGTGGCTTCTAGTGGCTTCAGCCCTATTTCCAGGATGCAAGAAGTCAAAGTCCTATTTCTAGGATCTTTTCCACTATTGATCTGTGAACCCTCGCCTTTAACTCCAACCTTTCGGCCATCAGTTAAATGCAAACTATGCTAACCTAAGTGATCAATTTAAGCTAACATTTAAACCTTAATTTCAACAAAGACAAACAATGCTAGAGGAAACTAGGTTGTTTTGACATAGGTGGGGAATACTTTTATTCAAGGAATCCACATATTCGAACCCCTAAATAGAAGCTTAGCTCATGATAGAAAATAAACTGCAAAACATAATGAAAGACAAACTTAACATGGAGAAAAACAATGAAATATTATTAAGGAATGAACTGAATACAAAAGTTTAACTTACAACCGAGATTAAATGATAAATGAATACAAATTGCTGAAAACAAAAGAATACAAGGCTTAAACTGACGACAAGACTCAACTAAGGATCTCTCTTTCTCTATCTATCTAGCTCTTTACCATTTTTCAAAGAGAGACAAGACTTTCTCTTCTTCTTCGTTCGAATAAAAGAGTCGACAGAGACTAAGGGATCCAGAACTTGGAGTGGTTACAAGGTGAGAAGAGAGAAAAACTGAAAATAAAATCCTAAGGACAAAAACTCCCAAGTACCGAGCTCTATTTGCTTCTTGCAACTTGGTCCCCTTTTATAGACCATGGAAGGTAAGGTTTGCTGCCGAGATCAGTGTGAGAAAGATTTGGAAAGTAAGAATCCACGATCCTTTGAGATTTGATACCAGATTGAGGGATATTCAGATGATTCTGTGCAAATCCAGCGAATCTTAGAATTCTGTCGAAAAGGCCAATTGCGGTCACATCTTGGGCGCAATTTGCTCTGCGTTCTACTTTGACAATTCTGTCATCAGCAAAAGGACTTCTTTCCATAAATGTCTTTGCGACCGCAACTTGATCACATTCACCACATCTTCAGGTCCAGATGCAGGCGCAATCTTGCAGCTTTTAATTCCTTTTGTTCTGCTAATCTTTATCTCCTTTTGCGGATCCATTCTCCTTGCAAAGATTCATGCACAAAAACATTACTTGGATAATTTCTTTACAAAATAATCTCTTTTTGTACAAAATAGACTTAAATTTTATAATTCTAAGATTTCCTTCATGCTTCTACCACTTTTGCTAAAAAGACTTAAAATGATAAGATTTTAGGTATGAAGTCCTTGCTTTCCAAATAATTACTTAAGCTTTTAGGGCTAAATAACACACATAAATGAGTGTTGTCACACCCCCAAACTTAAACCATTGCTTTTTCTCAAGCAATACAAGTTAGTAAAAACAAGAAAGAAAAGATGTGCGTTTCTTAGGAAAGTTTAGTACGTAAGTGCGCCTTTCAAGAAAGAACTCAGCTCTTAACACTCTAGATTAACCACAAAGTCTCTCTAATGTTAGGTCTTCACTCACACCTCTCAAGATAAAACATTCTCACTTGAGGCATTCTGAATTCTCTGAATGCCTGAATGCTTCTGAGTCTGAATGTAACTTGACTTGAGTTCTCGAACTCTGTCTTAATCTGAATCTGAATCTGAATGCTTAAGATGAATGGTGGCCTCCTCTATTTATAGAGTTTGATGGACCTCATATGGGCTTGTGTTGGGTTTTATGTCCAAAAACTCGTGGATAGTAAATGTAACAAAGTTAATTGACAAAAGCGAAATTGAGTTTATTCAAAAGTAGTTATTAAATGGTTGTTTAATTGTGAATTAATTAACCCAAATCCAATAAACTAGAACCCATGGCTATATAATAAACACTTGAACTTTATGTGTAGACATAAAAATGGATCAAGTTCAAGTGATAGCCAAAACGGTCTATAGTATAGGGATAGAGGTTGGGTGCCTTATCCTATGGAAACTATGAGACGCCACCCACTTTGTATTTAATACAAACGATGTGATCCTGAATCATTCATGTTAAGGCATGCGAGTGGGGGAGTCCTATGCAATGAGATTTCATAAGACCAGGAACGAGAGATAAGTCACTTTCCTTTATAACGTCGTTTACTGTGAAACTGACTATTTCATACGATGACCTAGGTAACTCGATCTTAATCATGAGCTAACTATGAACTCCTATTTATTTCGGATTATCATTTGATTTGCATGGGTGAGAGTGGCCCAACATCGCCGACTCAATTGAAAGTGTTCATATAACACATGCGAAAGCAATTGAAGATCAAAAACACTTAACTCAATCAATTTTACTCCTAAAGCATGCATGTTCTAGAAAAGACAGAACAAAAAGTTAGGAAACACCAACCTTTGTAGCTCAAATTAATTGATCTCCTTGTGATGTTTTCCTTCTCCAACCTCTATTGGACAACCTCTAGAGTCTTCCCTACTATTCTTCGGGCCAAGAATGACTTGTGAGAGTCTTATAGAGATAGAGATGGGAAGGGAATGCTTGAAGGTACAAGCTCTTGAGGGATCTATGGAGGTGAGTGAGTTTGAGAGTAAATTCCAACAGCACAACAGTAAGGAAATCCCTCTATTGACTTTGAATATGATTCATGCTCCTTATATAGACATCTTCCATGCAAGGAGAAGCCTCGTGACACAAGACACATGGTAGAATTGAAACTATAAGTGGATTCTAGGTGTTCAATTCACAACACATGCAACTAGTGCATGAATGTGTTGTTTTCCACTTTGTATCAACATGCATGAATGGGAATCCAACTAAATCCAGTTAAATGGAATTCATAATCTGAACTTTCAGCTTACAATTTGACCTAATTTCAATTCTAAATTGAAATTGATTTATTGGTAATCAATTTGGGACATTTCCAAATCATTTGATATGATTAATCCAATTAATCATTGTTGCCTTGTGCAATCCATTATATATGATTCCTAATACATATATATTGTATTTAAAACACTTTTAAATACCTTGTCTCTCATTTTCTAATTTAATTTATAATTAAATCATTGTGTCAAACACATTTTACGATAATACCCTATTTTCCATTTTTGAACGATTCAAAGATTCCTATCAATATGTTATAAGCTTCAATCTGATATGAGCTAGTAGGGGGACCTAATGGACCTATAGATCATGAGCTCCAATGATTCGAGGCTAACCGACTAATCTCATTATCTAAGCTAGCCAACATTCGTTAACTACCGGGACACTCCACTATAGCCCGATAGTTGCACTCCCCACACTATAGATATATTTTCGTCCACTTGATTTAACCATGTTCAGTAAGTCGTTCCTTCACAGGTTGTTCGTAGCTATAGCTAGATCAAATGACCGTTTTACCCCAATAGTACTTCTTGTTCCTTAAGTTCCACTAATCCTCTAGTGAACAATCAGTATGTGGTCCAACCATCAAACCTAAGTCCCTCTCGATCCAATGAGAGGGTAGGACCCCTTGTTCAAGTCCTGGAGTTAGTACTTAAGGGAACAACCTCTCTACTATCCCTGGAATGGGTAGGAGTGAATTCCGTCTTGTGAGACTATGTTCCCAGCTATCTATTCGATCTTATCCCCAAAATGGTAGGCTTGTTAAGTCGGCGATGCTAGCCACTCTCACCCATGCAGATGAAAGGATAATCTCGTATAAATAGGAGTTCATAGTTAGCTCAGGATTAAGAACGAGTTACCTAGGTCATCTATGAGAAATAGTCAGTTTCTTCAGTAAACGACGTTATAAAGAGAAATTGACTTATTTCGTGGTCCAGTCTTATGCAAACTCATTGCATAGGATGCCCCCACTCACATGTCTCCACATGAACGATTTAGGATCTCATCGTTTGTACTTAATACAAAGTGGGTCGCGTCCATAATGTCCCCAGGATGAGGCACACAACCGTATCCTTATACTATAGACTATTTTGACTATAAACTTGAACTTGATCCTACGATATGTCCCTACATATAGTTCGAGCATTCATTTTATATCCAAGGATCTTAGTTTATTGGATTTAGGTTAATTATTCGCAATTTACATATTCAATAACATCTTTTACTGAATAACCTCAATAACATCTTTATTGGTAATAAATTATGTTTAATGATTTACAAACTACGAGTTTATATGACATTAAACCCAACATCAATAAGCCTACCATTTTGGGGATAAGACTGGGTAGATAGTTGGGGACATAGGCTTGCAAGATGGAATTTCACCCCTACCCTCCTGTAGGGATAGAAGAGGTTGTTCCCTTAAGTGCTAACTCCTGGTCTTGAACAAAGGCGCGTCGATTCTCTCCTGGCACGAGAGGATTTTCTGTTTAATGGTTGGACCATAAACAAATTGTTCATTATAGGATAAGTGGTACATAAGGAACAAGATGTCATTTTAGGGGTAAAACGGACTTTTGACCCGCTACAATTACAAACAACCTGTAAAGGGTCGACTTACTGATTATGATTGTATCGGGTGGACATAAATATATCTACAGTGAGGGGAGTGCAACTACTTGTTATTGTGGAGTGTCCAGTTAGTTAACGAATGTTGGTTAACTAGGCTAAAGAGTTTAGATCGATTGATCTCGGATCGTTGGAGTCCATGATCTGTAGGTCCATTAGGTCCCCCTGCTAGCTCATACGAAATTAACCTTAGAACAAAGTGATGAAAGAATTTGAAGACGTTCAAATTCAATTTAGGAAGACATTGTTATTTATATTCGATATAATTTAGCATATTGGTTTAATTATGAATTAAACTACAAAGAGAGAGTCGAGAATGTTTAAATAAGAGTTAAATATTAGAATCGTGTGTTTAATACACATTTCGATTTAAATATGAATAGAGATTCATACCGATTTAAAAGAGAGGTTGGAATTGGGGAAATTATTTAATTTAGTATTGGATATTAAATTAAATAATTATCATTAATTAAAACTTTTAATTAATGATATGAATATGATATATAAATTTCATTTAAAGTTAATTGTCTAATTAATTATAAATGTTAAAAATTGATAAAATTGAAATTAAGAATTTCAATTTCTTGGTGGCAATTTTCAGCATGAAAACTTCATGTAATTGATGTCAATTTGACAACAAAACTTCATGATTAATCAAGTTTCACCAAGCATTGTCTCCCCATATATAAAGATCATCTTCTTCTTTTGGTGAGGATGGATTTTGACAACAAAACTGGATTTTTACGATGTGTTTGTGTGAAGAATCATCCATGAAATTGAAAGAATTCGAAGCTTCAAGAGGTTAGTTGTTTTTTCTCTGTTTTTCGTAAATTTTACAACATGTTTTCGTTTTCTAAAATTGATGTAGTTAAGTGCCTCTGATCCTAAAATTGCTTCAGCATGTGTTATATGAACACCTTCAATTGGTATCAGAGCATGATTAAGACACCAACATGCATTAATTTTAGCTTGGTTGGTAGCTTTTCATATGATGAAATTGTGTTAGTAACTAAAGAAAATTGATTTTGGGATTGATTTTAATTTTCATTCAATTTGTTGAATAAATTTTTAATTGCCTACATGTATATGGGCATTAATGAGTGCATATGTAGTCTGTAAAATTAGAGAGTCAATAGAGTCCAGTTAGGTCATCAATTTGAAGAAATTCAAAGACTGTCCAAAGCTGGCCGAAAATTCTAGAATGCTGTCCAGCCCAGCGTGTTCTTCAATTCCAGGTGCGTTTCGGTCTAGTTCGGTCTCCAGACGGTTCGATTCACTCGTCCAAAGCCGGTTCAGTTATTTTCAAGCCATTTGGGTCCGATTGAAGCAATCAAAGGACGTTTCGGGTTGGTTCGAATGGTTTGGGAGCGGTCCAAGCCCTATTTAAAATTATTATTGTAATAATTTTAGGTTATTTGCTTGATTAAAATCTCAAAACCAATTCAATTTAGTGTGTTTAATTTATTATGTGTTATGAATGTTTGTTTTAAATTAAATTAGAATCATATATGCATAATGTATGTCATATAGATTTAAAATCCCACCATAGCAAAACATGTTTCATGCATTAGTAATTTATTATAAGTGTTATATAAAAATGAGTTGCATGATTAGGGTTTCATGTTAGATGCATGTTGAATGTTTTAATTTTTTGTTTGGTTGATTTAGTATAAGCGTTATATTAACTAAACGAAAATGAACAAGCATGCAACATGAAACTTCCTTAGCGTAGATGAATGGTATAGGTTGTCTATGTTATAAATAGTTATAAACCGAGATAGACGTTATAATATATAACAAGATAAATGCATGCACACTTAGGGTTAATGGACCACAATTTAGATCAAACTTTTTTTAGAATAGGTCGATATCTTGTAAAGCTAAGGTTACAAGAAAACTTACCCGACAAGATGTTGTCTAAGGCTGGAGGTATTTAAGTTAATGGTTTACGGAACACCTCCTAGTTGGGCATCGAGCTGGTACTTGAGTTATGTTAACCCGGTTTTATGACCTAGACATCCTAGTGTAATTGTTATTCCTTGGGGAATCACCTAGACATAGGTTATTTCAAAATGTTTATGCTTTCTAATGGTATATAAATATATAATTAGAATTTGATTATTATATGCTTTCATCGCCATTAGAAGCTTGTTATAGGACTAATTCATTAAAAGTTATATTAGTTAAAATGGTTAATGAATAGGAACCATCAAATCCTATAACGAAGAGTTGCATGCTAACATAGGATCTTAGGAAAATTAATTAATTTTAAAAATAGTTTAAAATAAATTTGACCTAAGACCACCATTTCTAATAGGATTAAAATAAAGTCTTACTTAGTATTTTAATAGGTTTAAAATATGGTTAAGTAGGACAATAAGACTTCAGTTATAAGGGAACTCTTCGGGTAATTCGGTACCTGAGTTGAATTAACCACGGTCGCATGCAATGTCACTAGGTAATTAAAAAGGTTTAATACACCTAGACATTAGACTAAAAACCTTATTTTAAGAGTTATATAAGGTATAGACTTAGATAGATTCGTTTAGACGGAATTTACCTAAGTAAAATTACCCTATAATACTAATAGGACACTTCAGTGGGAGGAAAAGTATAGAAACGAGATGTTATATCAAGTTTTTACTCTCACGTCCCCTTGGTTTCACACCGTGAGATTCATGCTCGGCTTCGCAACACTCTGGAAGTGGCCTCGCTACGAAAAGTGTTTAGCATGCATCAATACCAAGGTGAATGGGGAAAGTTTTCATAGTAAGTGGGAGAAGGACACGTGTCAACGCATCCTACGGTCTCCATCCCTAGGTTGCACCGTGAGATTCCTAAGATCCACCTGCGCGTCGCCCTGGAAGCGACCATCCCTACGGAGGGCCTGATCATAAGTTTCAGAACACCGCGAACTCCAGAAATGGATAGGGTCACTTAGGTCAGTCACCAACAGTTGTCTTTTCCTCACGGTAGCCTATTGGTGCATACCTCTGGGATCTGAAAGTGGGAGGGTCACACTTACAAGAATACGTTCTTGACCAAACTAACGGTAGCTAAGAACTATTGGAGTAAGAGTTATTTTAGTAATAGTAATTGGTCGAGACTGTCTCGATTCAGAGGAGGAGTAGTTGACTGCCCTAGGGTAGTAGTTATTCTAAACCTCTGAAGTATCGTTGCAAAAGAATTATGATTTATAGGGTACTTAATTACTTTTGTTAAATTGGCTGGATTTTTTATGTAATGGGTTAAGTTCATAAACAACTAGCTTAAGTTAATTTGTTTATTTCAGCATGTAATAGTTCTATAAAAATGCCTCGTCTATACGCTAAAATCATTATTGGCATAAAACATACGACTAAGAAAACACACTTAACTCGTGGTTTCAAAACGGTCTTAAAATTGAGGAACGTCCTCAAACTCCTATGTTTACTTCATCTCAAAAAGTTCGTAATGAATATAACATAGAAAAACTACCTAACCAAAAGGAACATCAAAGACTCTAAATATAAATTATTCGTCTTGAAAACGTGCTTAGTAAAGAATAAAGATTCAACCTAGATCCCTCATTCAGGTAACACTAATCACATATGTTCTTCCTTTTACATATAAGTTCCTGACAATTTTAATTATTAATTAGAGTTGAAACATGAGAGTTTATCTGGGTTATGGCAGTGGGAGACATAAAAGATTATTCTTCTCCTAGGAATCACTACAACAAAAATGGCTTTTTATAGCACTTAGTTATAGCATTTGGTTAATATTGCTATAGAAAAAAAAGGTGTTTCTTTGGTTCTTAAAAAAAAGCGGTAAAAACTCCCGCTTGTGAATTTCATCACCTACGCGCGTTACGGAAATAACAAAGAAAGCACACATTCTTTAGAAAAAAAAAGAATGAACCAGCCTTACTCCAAATTTTCGACCGTCAAAGACCCATTGAAAGAACGACCCTGCAAAAACCTTGAAGCTTTGAGTGTCAAAGAAGACCTTCGATTCATCGATAGCCAGAAAATCAAGAATCGAAATTAAGGGTTTGATGAAACTCGATCAAGAGTCAACAACCCAACCCCTCGATCTAGTCAGGTTTCTCCATATCTCTCTTTAAATCATTCTCTCTCTCTAAACTACTGAAACTTGAAGCTCTCCCTCTCTACCGTTTTTCCTCCTTCAGGCCTTCATTTTTGTGGATCAGGAGCTCACCATTTTTGGTATCTTATCTTTTTCTGTGTTTGTTTTAGTTAATGGGTTAGAAAACATTTTGTGTTGGAACATTTCTGGTGTAGATTTTCGTGGGTTTTATTGTTTTACAATTGTGGGTCTTGTTCCATTTTGTTCATTTTCATATTCAGTAAAAAAGAAATGTCCAAAGAATTGCTATTTCCTTATGTTATTTAATCTTGTTGTCTTTTAGAGTTTGTATATCTTGATCTAATCTTCAAATTGGTCACATCCACTTACAAGCTTTCACAGTAGTGCCTTCAAGCAGCTGAAAGGCTTCACGCCGTTGGAAATCTTTATATTTGTGCCTTTAGGTTAGACTTCAATGCCTTCACATTAGGGAAAATTGGTGAATATGGAAGGAATTTGTAGAGGCAGACTGGTTGCAGGGGACGAGTGCAATTAGGGAAAATTGTTTGTCGTTGTGGTGATGAGGAGGAAAAAGTTCTGGTGGCTGCCGCGACGGAGTTGTGGTGGTGGTTTGTTGGCTCCATGCGGTGTGATATTCGTTTATGTGAATGGGTTGAGGTGAGTTTATTGAGACCGATGTCTTTGAAGAATGACTTGTCTGAGAATGTTGTACATGTTTGTAATTACAATTTTTTAAAAGTTTTTTGGTAACATGGTTTGGATATAGGATTTTCTTTTTAGATGCATCGATTAATCTTTATGTTATACACACATGTACACATTTGAACTACTCATACACATTCTTTTTATTTACCTTTTAGGACGTAGCAAAATCATTTCCTCTCTTTGGCTTTTCTCTATCTATCTTTGGCTTTTCTCTATCTAAAATTTTATTTGGTAGCTATCTCTTGTTTGAACGTTTCTATTTTTCATAGCTTTGTTTTCTTGTTTTGTTTTACTTAGTGAACAAAGCTATCTAGATTTGAATAGAAAGTTTGAAATCTTCTTTGAAACTTCAATTGTGAGAAAGAATAATATATACCTTTGGGTTGTTGGGCTATACCTTTTTGGACGTACTGGTATTTGCCTTGTTGCAGAGGCGCAAACACTTGATGCGCAAAAAGCTTCTTGTCATGACCACGAGCAGCACCCTTCTAAATCAGATGTGCCATTTTCTATTGAAGAATGAATTTGTGAATGGTATAGAAAAATTGTTGCACACATTCTGTTGAGGTAGATAATAACATCATCAATTTATTCCCTTGTCAATTCTACTATTTTTTTCCTATTTCCTCTTTAAAGCTAAGGATTGCATGGTTAATTACTATGTACATATTTGTAGATTACAGACTATAACTTTGAGATCCTTTTCAAAACTAACTTCTTTCTTTATCATCTTTTGTCAAGAAAATATAGTTATGGAAGTTGGAATCTAATTTTTTCAATGATTATGTTTGGTAAATGATTATTCTTGCATCTTTTAGGTGCAAACACACTCCCTAAGTCTCAACATTAGTACTCCCCTCAAGTTTGAGACATGCATAAGTCTTCTTCTCAAAGAGTTGGTCAATTTTTAAAATGTGTTAGAGTATAGATTGAGCACATATACACCTTCAATTACTCTTCCTCCTTCTCAAGAAGGGTACACATGGATTAGAAGCTTAAATTTGGGAGATTATAGTTACACACATTTCAGAGATATTGACTAAGGAAACGCTACACAACATCCTTATATTTTTCTATTGTCACTATGGCCACTATTGGTAGGTACCTTCTTAGTCTCCTCAATGACAATTTTTGAACCAATCAAGAAGGACTGCAAGAACTGAAATGGCTATAGTTTCCTTTTATGTTCCCGATCCATGTAACTCCAAAACTGTTGATGCATATTTTGTTTAACTGAAATTATTACAATTTCTGTTTTGTTGGTTAATTGCTGACATTTGGAAGTGAAATTCTACACGTTGTTCTGTTAAATTTATTTCTACTCTCTTATTCTTCGTTGATCCTTTTTGTTTTTTGTGAATAGGTTGTGGAGATATACATGCAGTCCGCTTGTGGGAAATGATATTATAATGATTTATGTGTCATTTGACATGGTTCTCGGTGCTTACTTTATTGTTGGTAACATGACTACATCGATTGTAAAAGGCTCGAATATAATTTACTTGAATTGTAACATGACTGCACTAATTTTCAATTTTACATTATTCAATTTAGACATAGTAAATAGTATGATAACAAGAAACAATTTGTTTAGCAAGTTGACATCCTTTGATTGCCTTGTAGAGATAATATTATTGGCGCACATATCTCAAGCACTTTATGTAAAATACTTGTACAGGCACTTAAATGTGTTTAGCCAGATAAATTGGAGATAGCATTATCAATTGGGATGAAAATAGCTTTGGCTGAATGTAAGCGCGGTGAAATCAAACCCAGAGGTATCGTTATTCATAAACATTTGTCTTGCTTCTGTAGGTTCTTTACGCTTTGTTGGAATTGTCTTAGCTATTATATATATGTAAGATAAGACCAACAATTATGTGATCTTAACTGCTGGTGGGCTCATTGGTTGCAATGTGCTTTGTCACTTTCTAATATTGAATTAAAAAGTGATTTGCAATGTGTTTTGTCACATTCTAATATTGAATTAAAAAAGGTTTGGACAACTTCTATCCCAATGAAATTTACTCCAATATGTCTGCAAAGTAGCAAAAATTCTAATCCTTTAATTCTAGAGTTACCTTTTACTTCCTAAATTTGGTGGAAACTCTTTTATATGCTTGATGTTAGCCTAGATTTTCCTAATTCCGTACAATAAGGCCTTTAAATTCTCATGTAGCTTTATTTTAAAGGAAAAACGAATTTCAGTCGTGCAATGGTATTGGAGCTATCTTTTTCCTATGTGTGGTTGGAAAGAAATTCTCATATATGTATCTTTCTAGCTTCTGTAGTGTTTTTTCTAATCTTTGTTAGGCTATGTTTGGGAGTGATTTTGGTATGACCCAAATCAATTTTGCCATGGTCAAAATCAATTTCTTCTCAAATATTGATGTCTGGAAAATGTTTGAATTGATTTTAGAAAAATATAAAATCATTTAAAATTGATTTTTCAACAATTAGGTGAGAGGTGATTTTGGTTGGGGTGATGGACCGGGAATCACCTCCAAAGTTTACCCTCATTCTATTCAAATGTTGAAATACCCATTTTACCCTTGTATTTAAGGGAAAGTTCTTAGCCTGGATCATTATTTTCTCTCACGATTAGAATCTCCTCGACTTAACGCTCATTCGCAAACTACTCCGATAGTTTTCACTTTCGTTCGAGCGATCACTTCAGGTACGTGTTTTATTTTCATCTGTATTTGAGTTTTGGATTTTTGGTTTATGCATTGATTTTGTTGTTTTCTCGTTTCGATTTCCGTTTCAATTTGTTTAGGGTTTGAGAAATCTTTTTTGAATTTTTTGCTTCGTTGCTACTGGTAATCGTTGAAAATGTTGATAAAATAATAATTTTGTGTTGTCTTTTTTTCATTAAGTCATGGCATATCTCTTGATTTCTGATTATCTGCTCTTGGGCTCTTTCTTGAAGAATTGAGGAGGATAGGAACTGATAGTATAATGGGTTTGAAAAATTAAAGAAATTGAATCGAGTTTGGAATCAGGTGGATGTGGAATTTCTGGGTTTTGAAAATAGGCCACAATGTTCGAATCCTTGCCCTCCACATGTGTCGGCTAGGGTCAAAATCGCTTTCCTTGATAGGTTTTTCTGCAGTCGAAGCTGCAAAATTGGGAGAAAGGAAACCAATGGAAGTTTCCCCTCCCAAATATTTTCTTTGTTGCCTGCCTTTTGACTTTGCAACGACGGTCCCACAAAAAAAAATGAAAAATCTCGGCAAGAAAGCCCCGTCAATTTCTCTCTAAAATCTATAAAATGCTTAATCTTCAAGAGCAAAGCTACATATCCAGTTTTTGGTCACTCCTTCCATAAGGTACACTTCCTTTTTTCATTGAATTCCTGAATACCTTGTTATCGATCTACTTGAGTACCCAATCGTTTCCCTTCCCTTGTTATGGCGCTTGGAGAGTTGAGGAGGAATTTTGAAGAGGTCAGAGCAATTAATGAGAGCCAAGAAACGAGGGTGCGTTACCATGAAACCAAAGTCCAGAACATTGTTATTGCCTACCGCATTTGGGGAAACGCATGTTTTTCTTTGGTATCTTTCACGCTTCTTCCTTCTTCAAGTGCAAGGATTGGTGGGTCATTTTGGCTTTAAGTCTTTTGTGGACCTCTGTCTACTTTTTGCTTTTCCTGGATGCTATCACTATGTTATCTCGAACCCATTACCAACTAGACATAATCCGCAAGGAACTTACTGAAGTTTGCCATCAAATTTTGGTAGCCCAAAACCAAGACAATGGGGGTACATCAATGGAAGCTAGAGAATGTACCGATAGATTTGAATTGAGTTTCCATGTGAAGATGCTCATGCTTGATCATTTTAGAATTGTTGGGAGGGAAGTTTATGTCTGCTTCACTGTCTGTGCCCTGCTTGCTCTTATTGCTATTGAATTATATGCTTGCAACTACTTGTTGTGCAACTAAAATGGACATCTTAATGAAAAAGATAAACACAGAACACAAGAACATAAGCTTAAGCACCTTGGGAAAACATATCGAGAGAGGTAGTTATTTGGTCTCGTTTTGACTTTCTTGTATTCTTTTGTTTTTATCTTAATGAAAGTTTGGTTTCTTGATGAAGAATCCATGACAAGTAAAGATTGTTGTTGCATCAATGGCACTTCATAATTTTATAAGAACTCATTCTACAACGACTTTGAGTTCAAGCCTTACGATGACGATGAAGATTTGCTCCCTTCAAGTGATGAAAGAAACAAGTTGAGTGTTACCGAGGAAAGTGAAACTTCTTATCATGGAAGGGAGATTGAAGCGGAGCGGGAGAAAATTGCAGAACTTCTTATGTCACGTTAATGTATTTATTATAGAGTAATTGCAGTGGGTGACAAATTAATTATCTATAATAGCAAATTTAGCATCAAGTAAAAAGAATTGCAGATATGGCAAAAAAATAGAATATTCCTATTTTACCCTTCTCTTCCTCTCCCTTCTCATTTACCCTTTCTTGTGTATACCATTTCTTCTCTTCTTCTTTTTTTTTTTTTTTTTTTTTTTTTTGCTTTCTTCTTCTTTTTTTCATTTATGAACTGTTATGATTTCTTTTTTTTTTCCTTTTTTTTTTATAATGAGCTATTACGATTTATTTTTTTTATTTTTATTTTATTTTGTGTGCATTTATGAGGGTGGAGTTCTTGTGTGATTAATATGTTTTTTTTCCCTCTTCTGTGCAATTTATTAAGTTGTGCATTTTCTTTTTCTTTTTTGATTTGATTTGCTTTTTATTCTTTTTCCCACAAGGTATTGTTATGATTGTTTCTTCTTCTTTTTATTCTTCTTTTTATTTCGAACCACGGACCTTGTGGTTATCAGTACAACTTTATGCCAATTGAGTTAAGCTCTTGTTGGCCTTCTTTTTAATTCAAGAATGCCAAGAATACAAAAATAGCAATTTTGGTGAGTGTTTGTATAGGTATATCAAAGTATATCACTGATATACTCCGGTTAATCGTAGTCTGTCACTGACTATCACTGGTCAAAGTCTATCAGGACTATAATTATATTGATAGATAATGAAATACAAAGAATACAAGAATAGCAATTTTATGGTGGTGGTCACGGAGCTTGTGTGATAGGCTTTAAAAATTATATCGTTGATTAAGAGTCGCATGTTCGTAATGGTTATTTTTGGATTTTATGTTCTAATTACCACAAGAGACTTAAAATTTTTGTTCAATTTATGATTGTAGTACAATAATTTTGGATGAGTTTCTAATTACCGAGATGAATTGCAATGGAAAGTAATTTACTGATAGATTTCAATTAAATTTATTTCTATCAGTAACAATCATTGATAGACTTCAATTAATTGATAATTAACTGATTTCTATCAGGGATAGAAACTGATAGACTTCAAACTGATTTCTATCATCGATAGAAAATGATAGATTTGAATTAAACTAATTTCTATAAGTGATACAAGTCAATAAACTTCAATTAAATTGATTTCTGATAGAAATTGATAAACTTCAATTAAATTGGTTTTTATCGGTGATAGAAACTAATAGTCTTGAATTGAATTGATTTCTATCAGTGATAGAAACTGATAACCTCGAATTTAACGGTTTTCTATTAGTGATTATCACTGATAGACTTAAATTAAACTGATGGATAAAAATTGATAGCCTTGAATTAAACTAAACTAATAGCCTTGAGTTAAATTGTTTTCTATCAGTGGCTATCACTGATAGGCTTGAATTAAACACGATAAAAACTTATAGATTATAATTATCAGAGTCTATCGGTGATACACACTGATAGACTTCGATTAATCAAAGTCTATCAGTGTCTATCACTAATATACTCCGATTAATTGAATCTTATCATCAAAGTCTATCAGTATTTATCACTGATAGACTCCGATTACTCGAAGTCTATCAGTGACTATCAACAATAGGGACTAATAGACTATTGGAGATACTAAGAGTATTTTCGTAATTTAACGTATTTTTTGCTATTTCCACAAATAATTTTATTTTTTTGCTAATTTTGCATTATGTTTCCCGGGTTTTGCTATATGTGCAAAGCCCCCTTTATTATATAGTTTGTGTTTTAATAGATAATATCTAGTTTAAGTATTTGTAATGTTACAAACATTTCTAGATTTTGGATATGATGTGACTTTCAAATTTTTATTTCGATGTGTATACATATTTTTTTTACCTAAAATATTTTATAAAAGTTTAACAATAAAAAATGAAATAATAATTAATAAAAAGTGACATTTATCATAATTATTTAGTTAAATAATTTCTTGATTGTATAATGCCTGTTCACACGTAACTTCGGGGATGGAGACACGTGGAATAAATAATATATTGTATTAATGTTGTATGCGTGTGGGTGTACAATCTCTAACTTTAATCCTCTGATTCTCTCTCTTTAATATATAAAGTTTGGCCTCTAGCTTGTTGCTCTTCTTGGGCCGATTTGTTGGGCTTCTTAGATGATCAGCTTGCTAGGTTGATGATCTCTTGGATCGGCCTGTTGGCTTGATGATCTCTTGGATCGGCTTATTGGCTTGTTGATCTTCTTGGATGATCGGTCTGTTAGGTTGATGATCTCCTGGATCGACCTATTGGACTTGTTGATCTTCTTGGATGATCGGCCTGTTAGGTTGATGATCTCCTGGATCGACCTATTGGGCTTGTTGATCTTCTTGGATGATCGGCCTGTTGGTGTGATGATCTCTTGGATCGGTTTGTTGGCTTGTTGATCTTCCTGGATGATCGGTCTGTTGACTTAATGGTCTCTTGGATCGGCCTGTTGGCTTGTTGATTTGTTGGATCGGTTGTTAGCTTGTTGATCCTCCTGGATGATCGGTCTGTTGACTTGATGGTCTCTTGGATCGGCCTATTGGCTTGATGATCTTCTTGGATGATCGGCCTGTTGGCGTGATGATCTCTTGGATCGGCTTGTTGGCTTGTTGATCTCCCTGGATGATCGGTCTGTTGACTTAATGATCTCTTGGATCGGCATGTTGGCTTGTTGATTTGTTGGATCGGTTGTTAGCTTGTTGATCCTCCTGGATGATCGGTCTGTTGACTTGATGATCTCTTGGATCGGCCTGTTGGCTTGTTGATTTGTTGGATCGGCTTGTTAGCTTGTTGATCCTCTTGGATGATTAGCCTGTTGACTTGTTGATCTTCTTGATCAGTCGGTTGGCTTGTTGATCTCTTTTTAGAGTCTTCTAGTCTTCAAATCTTCTGAGTCTTGAATCCTTTGAATTCTGAATCTCGGATCTCTGAATTCTCTGGACTCTTTGGATTCTAACGACTCTGGATCTTGGGAGAATGCTCTGGACTCTGCCCTCTCTGCCTCTGGCTGAATCCCCCAGAATGAATGGTGGCCTCCTCTATTTATAGAGTTTGATGGACCTCATATGGGCTTGGGCTTGGGTCCAATTGCCACGTGGCATAATCTGATTGAACTTGGCTGATGTTTGATGGATCACTAATAGACAAGTGACATTCTTTGATTGGCCGAATTTTAATGTCTGTTAATTTAATTTAGGCACACGTGTAAATGTGTAACTGGTCCCAAATTTATTTTATCATTAATTTATATTAATGACGTGGTAATTTGTGATTGGCCAAAATTTCTCCTTCAACAAATGCCCCCTTTTCGAGATTTAGGCACAAGTTATGTGTGAGTGAATCTCGAAAAATATATTTTTGAATTAAAATGCAAGGTATTTGTTCTTGACTTTGACTCCATTTGGTGCGTCAATTTAATCAAAATATGAATTTTTGTCGAAATTTTGATTTTTTTTATTTGACACACTTTTATTGCCAATTAATCAAAATTTGAGGTTTGGTCAAAATTTTGATTTTCCTTGTTTGGCAGCAAACTTTGATTTCAAGTTTGGGCAAAATTTGGTTTATACCCAAATTTTGATTTGAGGTAAAATCCTACCCAATTTTAACTTGCATATGGAATATATCTTGAGGTTTGGACTTTGGTCCATTTGGGATAAAATTTGGATTATGCCCAAAATATAATTTGAGGTAAAATTTTACCAAATTCAAACTTGCATTTGGAATAGAATTTGATGTTTGAATCTCAAATTTTGATTTGGAAGAAAAATTTGGAGTATGCGCAAATAAAATTATTCATATAAAATTTGAATTCCCAAATTGATTTGAATTGAAACACTTATCTTTTAGGAATTTCAATTTAATTAAGTTAGTTCAGATAAAGATAAAGATTATCCCATAAAATTTTGAACAGGAGATAGGATTTCATTTGAGTCAAATCTTTATCTAAACTCTTGATTTGAACTTAAAACTCCCCCAATAAATAAGACTGAACCTCAGTAGGGGAGAGCACACATCAATTGCAGAGAGCATTAAAGAAGGGATCCAAGTAGGAAACTTTCTTTTCTTTTCTTTTCTTTTTTTTTTCTTTTTTTTTTTAATTTTCATTTTTTTTATACTTTTCGTTTTTTTATTTTTTTTTCGTTTTTTTTTGTTTTTTTGTTTTTTTTTTTTGCAATTTGTTTCTTTCTTCCTTGAATGTGTAAGCTTCGTGCAACAGTCGTCACCAAATTCACTTGTAGTGATTTCACTCCTACTAGACCAGTCCCCATTTTATTGGGTGATCTGAGTAACCTGCAGGGGTAGTCACCAGATTCGCCTTCAGTGATGCACTCCTGCTAGACCAGTCCCCATTTTATTGGGTGATCTGACTAACCTGCAGGGGTAGTCACCAGATTCGCCTTCAGTGATGCACTCCTGCTAGACCAGTCCCCATTTTACTGGGTGATCTGAGTAACCTGCAGGGGTAATCACCAGATTTGCCTACAGTGATGCACTCCTGCTAGACCAATCCCCATTTTATTGGGTGATCTGAGTAACTTGCAGGGGTAGTCACCAGATTCGCTTTCAGTGATGCACTCTTTCTAGACCAGTCCCCATTTTACTGGGTGATCTGAGTAACCTGCAGGGGTAATCACCAGATTTTCCTACAGTGATGCACTCTTGCTAGACCAGTCCCCATTTTATTGGGTGATCTGAGTAACCTGCAGGGGTAGTCACCAGATTCGCCTTCAGTGATGCACTCCTGCTAGACCAGTCCCCATTTTATTAGGTGATCTGAGTAACCTGCAGGGGTAGTCACCAGATTCGCCTTCAGTGATGCACTCCTGCTAGACCAGTCCACATTTTATTAGGTGATCTGAGTAACCTGCAGGGGTAGTCACCAGATTTGCCTACAGTGATGCACTCCTGCTAGACCAGTCCCCATTTTATTGGGTGATTTGAGTAACCTGCAGGGGTAGTCACTAGATTCGCCTTCAGTGATGCACTCCTGCTAGACCAGTCCCCATTTTACTGGGTGATCTGAGTAACCTGCAGGGGTAATCACTAGATTTGCCTACAGTGATGCACTCCTGCTAGACCAGTCCCCATTTTATTGGGTGATCTGAGTAACTTGCAGGGGTAGTCACCAGATTCGCCTTCAGTGATGCACTCCTGCTAGACCAGTCCCCATTTTATTGGGTGATATGAGTAACCTGCAGGGGTGGTCACCAGACCCGACTCGCCTACATCGGTCGTCATCAGATTCAATTGCAGTGACTTCACCACCTGTCTAGACCTGTCACTTTGATGACTGTAGTTTCCTGCAGGGGTGGTCACCGTTTTTTTAACAACACTTTTATTGTCTTTCTTTCTTTTTTTTTTGTGGTTTGATATCAAGCATTTTTTTAACTTGCAGCTAAGATGCATCTTCCAGTCTGGACACTTTCAAGATAAAGGCAACACTAAAGTTGTTCATCTTTGCAGATGTAGCGAAGACTTCAACCGTCAACTTTTGAATATGAAGTGAAGTTATCAACAGTCAATTTTTGAAGATGAAGCGAAGCGGACGCCGTCAACGGCCAACATTTGAAGATGAAGCGCAACGGACGCCGTCAACTACCAACATTTGAAGATGAAGCGGAACGAGGACGTCAACCGCCGCCAAACATTTGAAAAGGAGCAACGGTGAACCTTCGAACTTGGAGAAGGAGAACCTCAGTGGCGAACCTTCAAAAAGAGGGGTGGAGAGAAGCACCTTCGAACTTGGAGAAGGAGCAGTGGAGAGAAGCGCCTTCGAACTTGGAGAAGGAGCAGTGGAGAGAAGCACCTTCGAACTTGGAGAAGTAGCAACGGAGAGAAGCGCCTTCGAACTTGGAGAAGGAGTAGTGGAGAGAAGCGCCTTCGAACTTGGAGAAGGAGCGAGCGAAGCACGTG
Source organism: Luffa acutangula (assembly GCA_036850905.1). Classification (NCBI taxonomy): domain Eukaryota; kingdom Viridiplantae; phylum Streptophyta; class Magnoliopsida; order Cucurbitales; family Cucurbitaceae; genus Luffa; species Luffa acutangula. The sequence continues at coordinate 24,591,654 of CM072095.1, read as the reverse complement.
AGGGAACCTTCGAACTTGGAGGAAGGAACTGCAGCAGCGCGTGAGAGAACCTTCGAACTTGGAGGAAGGTAGCAACGGAGAGAAGCGCCTTCGAACTTGGAGAAGGAGCAGTGGAGAGAAGCGCCTTCGAACTTGGAGAAGGAGCGAGCGAAGCGCGTGAGGGAACCTTCGAACTTGGAGGAAGGACCTGCAGCAGTGCGTGAGAGAACCTTCGAACTTGGAGGAAGGTAGCAACGAAGCGCATGAGAACCTTCGAACTTGGAGGAAGGAACTGTGCAGCGAAGTGCATGAGAACCTTCGAACTTGGAGGAAGGAACTGCAACGAATCACAGCGCGTGAGAACCTTCGAAGCCTTCGAATTTGGAGGAAGGAACTGCAGCGAAGAACCTTTGAATTTGGGAGAAGGAACTGCAGCGAAGTGCGTGAACCTTCGAACTTGGGGACAAAGAACTGCAACGCAGCGCGTGAGAACCTTCGACCTTGGAGAGAAGGAACTGCAGCGAAGCACGTGAGAACCTTCGAACTTGGAGGAAGGAACTGCAGTGAAGCAACGTGAGAACCTTCGAACTTGGAAGAATGAACTGCAGCAGTGCAGAACCTTCGAACTTGGAGGAAGGAACTGCAGCGAAGCGCGTGAGAACCTTCGAATTTGGGAGAAGGAACTGTAGCGAAGTGCGTGAACCTTCGAACTTGGGGAGAAAGAACTGCAACGCAGCGAGTGAGAACCTTCGACCTTGGAAAGAAGGAACTGCAACGGAGCGCGTGAGAACCTTCAAACTTGGGGAGAAGAAACTCCAGCAAAGCTGCGTGAGAACCATCGAATTTGAGAGAAGAAGGAACAATGCAACAACGCACCACATAAGATCCTTCGCACTTGGAGGAGGAACAACGTAGCAGTCGTACAACTGAGAACCCTCGAACTTGGAGAAGGAACAACACAGTAGGATACAACGAAGAACCTTCGAACTTGGAGAAGGAACAACGCAATAGCGAACAGTGTAAGGACCCTCGAACTTGGAGAGAAGGAACTGCAGCGAAGAACCTTTTTTTTTTTGTTTATAGAGACTGAACTTAAAGTTTTCTTTAAGCTGCCTACGTACCCTTATGGAATAGGGATCAAGTCATAACGTAGTTCAAGAATTGTTTTTTTTTGCACTCACCTTTTAAGCTCGTGTGGGCTAGGAGCATCATGCAGTTTAGGCTCTTGCGATAAGGAGATTTTACATTTTAAAAGCTCTTATCTTCATCATGGTCTTGATCAGGTCCTTGCCTTGTAGGATTGGTCAAGATAATGAGATTTGGTTTCACCTTCAAGGAACCTTCTGTATTTATGAGAACAAAGAACTTCCTCTTCATACGTGACGGGATGCTACTTTGAAGCTTTTTGTCGTTGTTTACTTCATCGAAAAGTTTCACCTCCAAGTTATCCATCTTTCTTTTAGGTTGATCGCTTGTTACTTTGAGGCGATCAAAAACAGATGTCAAAGGTTGACTTTTCTTCGATGTGGAGACACTTAGCCTTTGGAAAGCTGAAGGTCGAGTGAAGGTGGACACCGAACATTGATTTTCTTCTTCTGTCGCGACCATACTCATTCTTTGGAATACTGAAGGACGAGTAGTTGGAGGCTTGATGCGATCGAAGACGGAGATCCTTTGTTCACCCTTCTCAGAATTGTCAACTTCTTCTACGTCGATGCAGTACGAAGTCGCAAAGTTCTTTTTTTCCTTTTTGTGGAAATTTTTGGAGAAGGATTTATTCAACATCACCAGTTGTTGAGGTTGAGAAAACTTTTTACTTCTCTTCCTCTTGGGTTGAAGTTTCTTAGGATCCTTCTTTCTTTGATGTTTGCTCTTTCCTTTGATTGTAGCAAGATTTGATTGGGCTACTTCATCAAGGTCGAGCTCAATTTTGCCTTCCTTAGCCAGCTTTAAAATTAAGTCCTTTAGGACGAAACATCTTTCTACTGGATGACCAATAACTCGATGATACTTGCAATACTTGGGATCATCGACTTTCTCCATCTCTTCTGGTCGTTTACACTTAGGAAGCTCTATCAGTTGCGCTTCCAATAGTTGTTCCAACATATCAGGGATGTCGTCATCAGGGAAAGGACAGATTTTCTTCTGTCTTTCCTTTAAAGTTAAGTGATGCGCTCCATTTGTTTGTCGCTTTTCTTTTGAAGACGACTTGAGAAGGGTTGTGTTGACAACCATGGATTCTTCTATAGTCTCTTCGTCGTTCCTTCCTTCATTCCTCACATTAGGGAGTAGAAGGTCTTGGTTTTCTCGACTAGAAATACTTAGCTCCATATCGTGGGCGCGAGTTGCAAGTTCCTCAAAGGTGCGAGGCTTTATACCTTTAAGGATGTAGAGGAGCTCCTAGTGCATACCTTGAATACACATCTCAACGGAAGAGAGTTCAGTGAGGCGATCTTTGCAATCTAGACTCATAGCTCTCCATCGATTTATATAGTTAACAACGAGTTCACCTTTTCGTTGTTTAGTGTTGGTGAGCTCGAACATGCTAACGGTTCGTCTAGTGCTGTAGAAGCGATTCAAAAACTCTCTTTCGAGTTCCTCCCAACTGTCTATTGACTCAGGTTCTAGATCAGTGTACAAGTCAAACGCATTTCCTTTAAGTGTTCGAACGAACTGTTTGACTAGTAGGTCCCCTCGAGTACCAGCGTTCTCACATGTCTCAACGAAGTGGGCAATATGTTGTTTAGGATTGCCCTTTCCATCAAACTGTTGAAATTTTGGTGGCTGATACCCGATTGGCGTTCTCAAGTTATCAATCCTCTTAGTATAAGGTTTGGAATACAAGAGGGAATCTTGAGTAGGTCCACCGTACTGAGCTCTGATACAGTTTGTGATCATATCTTGGAGCTGTTGGATGGATAGTGAAGCGATCGAAGCAGAACACTGTGGTTGATCATCTTGCACTATAGTCTTTCCTTTGTCGTGATTTTTTACGACTTAGGTTTGACTTGATTCGGCGATATGTTGGTTCTCAATTTGGCTCTTTAGTTGCTCGATTTGAGAATCTTTTTCTTCAATCGCCTTCATCAAGGTGTCGATATGCTCCTGCATCTCAGCCATTCTTTCTTCCATAGTTCTAGTCTCAGTCATCATGACAGTCACTACGTCAGAATCAGGTTCAAACAAAGGGTTATACTTAACAATAAACTTGTCATTAGTATATGCCCCCTGCAAGGTTGTTTCTTGGCCTCCAGCGATAGAAGCTTTATCTTCTTGCAACGTCAGTTCACTGAGGCAACAATGGGCAGTAGAACCCATGTAAGACTTGTTCATGACAGCGACCATTGAAGAAGTCTTGAACGACATGTTTACACTTGTGTTTTAAGATAAGAGAGAGAGATGAGAGGTAGAGATTGTCCCACCGGGCGTGCCAATCTGTTCACACGTAACTTCGGGGATGGAGACACGTGGAATAAATAATATATTGTATTAATGTTGTATGCGTGTGGGTGTACAATCTCTAACTTTAATCCTCTGATTCTCTCTCTTAAATATATAAACTTTGGCCTCTAGCTTGTTGCTCTTTTTGGGCCGGTTTGTTGGGCTTCTTAGATGATCAGCTTGCTAGGTTGATGATCTCTTGGATCGGCCTGTTGGCTTGATGATCTCTTGGATCGGCTTATTGGCTTGTTGATCTTCTTGGATGATCGGTCTGTTAGGTTGATGATCTCCTGGATCGACCTATTGGACTTGTTGATCTTCTTAGATGATCGGCCGGTTAGGTTGATGATCTCCTGGATCGACCTATTGGGCTTGTTGATCTTCTTGGATGATCGGCCTGTTGGCGTGATGATCTCTTGGATCGGCTTGTTGGCTTGTTGATCTTCCTGGATGATCGGTCTGTTGACTTAATGATCTCTTGGATCGGCCTGTTGGCTTGTTGATTTGTTGGATCGGTTGTTAGCTTGTTGATCCTCCTGGATGATCAGTCTGTTGACTTGATGGTCTCTTGGATCGGCCTATTGGCTTGTTGATCTTCTTGGATGATCGGCCTGCTGGCGTGATGATCTCTTGGATCGGCTTGTTGGCTTGTTGATCTCCCTGGATGATCGGTCTGTTGACTTAATGATCTCTTGGATCGACCTGTTGGCTTGTTGATTTGTTTGATCGGTTGTTAGCTTGTTGATCCTCCTGGATGATCGGTCTGTTGACTTGATGATCTCTTGGATCGGCCTGTTGGCTTGTTGATTTGTTGGATCGGCTTGTTAGCTTGTTGATCCTCTTGGATGATTAGCCTGTTGACTCGTTGATCTTCTTGATCGGTCGGTTGGCTTGTTGATCTCTTTTTAGAGTCTTCTAGTCTTCAAATCTTCTGAGTCTTGAATCCTTTGAATTCTGAATCTCGGATCTCTGAATTCTCTAGACTCTTTGGATTCTAACGACTCTGGATCTTGGGAGAAAGCTCTGGACTCTGCCCTCTCTGCCTCTGGCTGAATCCCCCAGAATGAATGGTGCCCTCCTCTATTTATAGAGTTTGATGGACCTCATATGGGCTTGGGCTTGGGTCCAATTGCCACGTGGCATAATCTGATTGAACTTGGCTGATGTTATCTGATGGATCACTAATAGACAAGTGGCATTCTTTGATTTGCCGAATTTTAATGTCTATTATTTTAATTTAGGCACACGTGTAAATGTGTAACTGGTCCCAAATTTATTTTATCATTAATTTATATTAATGACATGACAATTTGTGATTGGCCAAAATTTCTCCTTCAACAATGCCCTTTTTAGTAATTTGGTTATTCTAAAATCATTTTTGAAACCAAACATAATATTTCAAAATCACTTTTAAATATATGAAAATCACTTTTAAAAGTTTGGAACCAAACATAAATATGATTGTATAAAAATCAATTTTATAAAATCTCTTTTCCTAAAATCAATAATGCAAACATCACTCCCAAACATGCCCTTAGAATTTTTCAATTGTTGTAGATTTGTTGATGAAACCAAAGCCACAACCCTTTTTTTGTTTACTTCAGGTCCATGGTTCATTTGATGTTGCTTTGTTTGTTGTCTTCTTGGCCGAAAAGACATTTTACTGGTTTTAGAAATAGTTCTTTCTCATTAATTATTGTTCCAATAAGAACAAGTCATAATGCCCTTATTTTGTTTATTATAAACATAGTCAACCATCATAATCGCTTCCATCTTCTAGTTTGCACATCTTTGACATAAGTGTATTCTCACAGTGGGTTTTTCATTTCATTTTGTTAACATTTTTTCCTGTTGAAGTGCACTCTAGACATTTGTCTCTTGTTTTCTGTTCCTTGTAGTATTTTGAAAATTGAAAAGTATCAATGTTAGATTTGGATTACACATTATATGATTGAAATTGAACCTGAAGTCTTGGGGACATGTTAGGCACAATTGGCTTGCCAAGATTGTCCTTGAATGAAGTTGGATCGTCAAAATTGATAGTGAATCACTCAGATAATACAAATAAAGAGCTCTCTTCGAGCTCTTTGGTGAAATTCAGCAATTCCTCAGGGGAAGAACTTAGCCAATGCTCAAGTCCTGATGAAATGCAATCAGTTGAATGTCCTCTCAACAATAGGTTTGCCTTTGTTGTTAATCTGTTGAAATATACCATTATTAACCTTCTTTTCTATATTTTTGATGAAAGAGCCTTCTTTTCTCTATTAATATTAGTAAGTTTCTTTTATTATCTTCTTGGTACTTCTGAGAAATCATACCTTGTTTTAGAGTTGCTTAGTCAATAGTCAATACTTTGTACGAGGTGTAAAATGGTCGAGAATGAAGAATCTTTTAGTTTGTAAGGAATCTGATTAGCAAGCGAGAAAACAAATTAAGTTTTTTTTCCTGCCCGCCCTTTTCATGGTTTTTGCATTCTTTATATTCTTTGAGTACTCATCTGGTGCGTTTGTTAGTATTTTCTTATTCATATTATAAGGTGAGAAACTTATAAATATTTTGGAGGCTTGTTTTCTCTAAGCCATGGAAGCCAAAGAAGACTAGAGAAATTACATGTCTTCTCTTATAACAACAAGTTATATCTTGCTTAGTTCTTTAGCTCACTAAATACTGCCATTTAGTTTGTCAGGTTGCAGAGTTATTATTTTCAAGCTACCAATGCCTGTTCGAGAAGTCGGGAAGTCAAATGAATTTATACTTCCCCATTTTTTCCAACTTTGCCTAGTACTGATGCTTGGTGGGAGCATATGGTTGGTCCAATTAAACCACTTGTCTGAGGTGTTATTTTGATGGCTTTAATATGAGGGCAAGCAGTGAATCTTCTCTTGCTGAAGCAAACTAGATAGGAAACCATTGAGTATTTAGAGAGACAATTAAGAAGATGGAGATTCCACACAACTTTCCTTTTTTATGTGCTAATGTATTGTGTCTATTTCAGACTCTACATCAAGGAATGGTCCTTGGCTGCAAGAGGTAATTGGTTTCACTTTGGTAATGGAATATTGGGTTGGTTTTCTTTTAGTGATTATATTAACACAATATTCTTGATATTACAGTGTGCTACTTTTCTTTTCCAATATTCCATTTTTGTTTGCTTTACTGTTAATGGGTTTTGTGATATAATCCTATGATCATTATGTCACTTCAATTAATATTTCATTAATTTTCTGGAATTTGTTTCTCAATACTTGGTGGAGGTAAGCCTATTAACATGGGTTATATTTATACTCATAGTGCAATTACATATTAACATGGCTTGTATTTATTCATTGCCTTTTCTTCTTAAATGCAAATTTCTTCGATGATCCTAGATAATTCTGATGAGTTTCAAAGTTTGGACAAATTGGTAAAATTGTAGCACCATGATCCTATGTTCAACATTTGGTAGGGATTAGAGAATTAGAGACTCTAAGATTATTGTGGTTGTGAATAAGGATGCAAGTGCATCAATATTTAAGGTCAATTCCTCTTCCCCCACACCCACCCACTCACCCACAGACACACACACCCCATAAAAGGAAAATCATTGTTAGTATTAAGGCTAGCTTGGAGGTATATGAGATTGGCTTGTGACTGTTTTTACATTGCAATGAACTATCTAATATGTAGGTTGTTGACTATGGACTTCTTGTACCGGAGTTGCTGGAAAAGATTCTCGAAAATTTGAGTCCCGTGCCATACCATTTCACAAAGAAAAGTTTTGACTTTAGTGCTAGCTTATAACGATATTAAAGTAGGAGGTGTTGAGCTTGATCTCCCGATGTCATTTTTTTTCATAGTTAATATTGTTAGACACTTGTTGGCCTTTGTGCTAATCTAAAAGCTCACTAGTGAGGGAGAAACTTATACCTGCTTAAGTTTTTCTGGTTTAGTTGTAGTTTAAGAATTGGTACCCTAAATCATCTGGTAGTGGTATACATGAGTTGCTCATTTGAAATTCTTCTATGGCTTTTATGCTTTTGATTGGCTTCAATGCTCATAACAATATATATCTCTTCCATATAAAGTTCATGTGCTATGTCCAAGTCTATGAAAAACTTTATTTAATTAAAAATTTTCTTTTTTTACTAAATTTTGCTAACTTTTCAAACTCAAAAAATTTCAAGGCCATGGTCTTATGCGAGTACCATCGACAAGTTCTCCAAGTTCTTCATTGCCATGTACATCAAAATGCAAGCCTCCAACCAACCATAGTTGTCATCTACTTCACAAGGAAAACCATCACTTTCAACATCGTCATATGAACCACAATACCATCAACAAGTTTTGCTAGTCCAGGTTTGTTAGTTTTGAGTATGATCATGTTTTATAATTTTGACCAAGGTTTTTGATAGTTTTGAGATTTTGATTTAATAGTTTGAGATTCTAGTTTAAATTATAGATTGCAATGGTAGTTTAGATTTGTGGATGTGGCTAGCTATAGTATTTTTTGCAGTGGCTTGGTTTGTGATTCTGAAAGTTTTCTTATGATTTTTGGAAACAAGTATAGCATGTTTTAAGACTTAAGCATGTTTACAGTTCATTATTTGGTTTGAATTCAAATTTGAAAATTAGAGTTTGCAATTGAGTCCCTACGTTAAAATTAAATTTCTATAATTCTTGGATTAGATTTTGATTAGTATCTGATGTGAGACCTGACTCGCTTAGTTTGAGGATATTTGGAGTCTTGTTGTGAACCTGAAGTGTTGTGACAGGTTGTAGTTGGACAGTTTTTCATATAGAAGTGTGTTTATATTGTTTAATAGGTTTAAAAAAATTTGGGTTAGTCATATGTATGTTGTTATGTTGCTGAAATTTTCGAAGTATCCGGTTATAATTAAGATAGGGACTTTAGGAATGTCACTAGGTTAGGTATAGAAACCTGAGACGTTACACATTCAATCACTTTTGGTCTTTTTGTTGATATTGTTTGTTGCGAGGTTTAACTGCTTGTTGATTTTTGCATGAGCTGGTGTTTTATAATGTTGCAATTCTAATGTGTAAAACTGATTATGATTTTTAATGTTTATTTGTTAAATTGGTTCATGAGTTAGAGTTTAAATCATGATTTATAAAAGACATTTTGGTTTTTTAATTTATCAGGTGAATGAAAGGATAACACATGCAGTTGCATATTCATGGGGGAATTGTTAGTACGCAACCATTTCATCAACTCTTAGTTGTTTTTTAGTGTATGAACTTTTTGGGACTATATAGGTAGTTATTTTAATTATTTGGATTATGAATTTGCAACTTTCTTTATATGTAAGTATTTTAATTTATTTGTTATAACAAACTTTTGATTTTATTAATGTAGTACTTAATTTTTTTAGTTGTCCATATACATGATGAGACAAGCGACTTCAATAGATATATATGTTTTTAGTTTTGAAAATGTATTTAAATACATTATAAACAAATTTAAGTTGATTTTTCAATATAAAAACATTTGAATAAAAAAAATATAAATGTAAACAAAACAATATAATATATATATATATATATATATATATATATATATATATATATATATAAACTATTAAAAGTCAATTAGTACGTCTATCATAGCAAAATTAAAAATGCTATGTTATATTTTCTATAGCATTATTTCATCGCTATAAAAATGTTATTAAAGACCAATCATAGCTTTTTTCGTAACATCGTGAAATTTTTCTATAACATTACAATGACGCAATAAAAAATGGACATTTTTATAGCATTTTCAATAGCGTTGAATAAATGCAATGAAAAGTTAGAGACTTTCAATAACATTGGTTACAACAGCATGGTAAAAACGTTATGATATGTCTTTTATAACATTTTCTTATGGCTATAAAAAATGCTATTAAAGAGAAATCATAGCGTTTTTTCAACGTTATGACAAGTTTCCATAACATTAAAGTAATGCAATAAAAATAAACTTTTTTTAGCATTTTCAATAGCGTCGAAAAAACGCTATAAAAAGTTAGAGACTTTCAATAACATCAACTACAATAACGTGGTAAAAACGCTATGATATGTCTTTTATAACGTTTTTTTACAGCTATAAAAAACGCTATTAAAGAGAAATCATAGCGTTTTTTCCAACGCTATGAAAGGTATCCATAACATTAGAATAACGCAATAAATATAGACTTTCTACAGCGATTTCGATAGCGGGAAAAAATGCTATTAAAAGTCTCAGACTTTCAATAACATGAGCTACGACAGCGTTTCATAAAACGCTATCGTAGCCTTACGATAGCGTTTTTTGAATTCTATCGTATGTGATTTTTCCTGTAGTGAATGTTACATATTATTTTATAATGTGTACATAGTTCCTAAGATTTAAAGAAATTTAATTTATATATCTTGTTTGCTAGAACAAGGCTATTCCTATTACCTTTTAGTGTATGAATTGTTCATGTCAAAAAGGATGCAAATATTTTTTCTGCAATATGAAGAATAACCTATATGTATTTAAGATCAATAGAGTCTCAAACGATTTATAAAACATGGGATTTTAAAACCGTTGAGACTCAATCAAAAGGCAACATGTTTCTCAAAAGTACCTATCTTTGGCACTTCAGGGTAGGCCATATAAATCTCAATAAAATTTGAGAATTAATATAGAATGAACTTCTAAACAGGTTAGGAGACGACTCATTACCTCCCTGTAAGTCATGCCTTAAGGGTAAGATAACTAAATAAACTTTTACTAGGAAAACGTTCTCGTGCCAGAGAACCCTTAGAGCTTATGCATTTTGATCTTTGAAATCAACGAATGACAAAAGCTCAAACAGGGTATGAATAATTCATTAGTCTTAATTGATGATTATTCAAGGTATAATTATCTCTACATAATGCATCATAAGTCCAAAGCTCTTGAAACGTTCAAGGAATGTAAGGTCGAGGTTAAGAACCATTTAGGTAAGATAATAAACACACTTTGATTCGATCATAGTAAAGAGATTAACGACTCAAATCCGAAGACTATTTGATAGAACATAGAATTACGTCCTAAATCTCTCAGTATCGTGTTACAACATAATAAAATGATGTATCAATAAGGAGAAACAGTATCTTGTTGGACATGGTTCGTTCGATAATTAACTATGCCAAGTTGCCTAACTTGTTTTGGGATATGCAATGTTGACTGCAATTTAAAACACGAATATGGTTCTCTCAAAGGGTGTTTCTGAAAAATTATTTGAGTTTTGGAGTGGCGTAAAGTGAGTTTACATCATTTAAGAGTTTTAGGGATGTCCTACATTCATGTAATAGACAAACTCGAACAATATAGAACAACGTTCTAAAATATGCCTATTTGTAAATTATCCCAAAAAACGAGAGGTGGATGATACTTCAAAGAAGCATTTGTATCGAAAAAATGCAATTTTCTTAGAAGCCTACCACATTTGAGATCACAAACCACGCAATTAGATAATGTCTAGTAAGTTATCTAGTGAAGCTACAAAGCAATCAACAAAAGTTGTTGATCAGGCTAGTCCTTAGACAAAAGTTGTTAATTGAACTAGCACACTGATTCAGTCTTATCCTTCTCAATTGTTGAGAGAGCCTCAGTGTAGTGGGAGAGTTGTTATTCGACCTGATGAAAACTATTTGAGTTTAACTAAAACTCTTGTTGTCGTACCTGATGACAATATCAAGGATCCATTGACCTTTAAAACAAGCAATAAATGATGCGGACACGGACAAATGGATTAAAGTTATGGACTTGTAAAGGGAATCCATGTACTTTAATTCATTCTGGGTCTTGTAGATAAACCTGAAGGGGTATGACCCATAGGGTATAAATGGATTTACAAGAGGAAATGAGACTTAGATGAAAATGTACAGACATTTAAAGCTAGACTTCATGGCAAAGGGTTTTATCCAGTGGAGGGGATTGACTATGAAGAAACCTTCTCCCCTATTGCCATTAGGATACTCTTATCCATTACAACAATTTTTAATTATAAAATTTTGTAAGACTGCCTTTCTGAAGGGTAATCTTGAAAAGAGAACTTACATGTCTCAACCAGAAAAGTTCATTGCTCAGGATCAGGAGCAAAATGTTTGCAAACTTGAAACAGGTGTCCAGATCCTAGAATATAAGATTTGATACTTCAATCAAGTCTTATAGCTTTGAACAAAAACGTTGATGAGCCTTGTTTTTACCTGAAGATCATCAACAACTTAGTAGCTTTATTTAGTTTTTCGTATGAATGATATCTTATTCATCGAGAATGACGTAGGTTATCAAAACTAACATTAAAAGAAAGCTAGCAACCAAGTTCCAATTGGAAAATGGCTCCATATGTTCTTAAAATCCAAATCGTTCGGAATCATAAGGACAAAACGCTAGCCCTGTCTCAAACTTTTTATATCGACAAGTTGTTAGTTTGATATAAGATGCAGAATTCCAAGAATGGTTTTGTTGCCTTTCAGGTTCAGAATTCAATTGTCTAAGGAACAATCATCCTAAAGGCCCCTCAAGAAATTGAGAACATGAGACATCTTCCTTATGCCTCGGCAATAGGCAGCCAGGCCTGGCATATGGTATGTAGTAGGGATTGTCAGTTCATACCAATTCAATCCAAATTTAGAATACTAGACTGTAGTGAAAATTTCCTCAAGTATCTTAGGGGAACAAGGGATTGTAAGCTCGTGTATGACACTAAGGATCTGATCCTTAAAGGATAGACTGATTCTGATTTACACACCGATGAGGATTCGAGGAAATCCACATCGGCATCAGAATTCACCTTTAACAAGGAGCTATAGTTTAGCGTAGCATCAAGAATACCACTGCTTGTGAAGCAGTTTTAGGAGCCTGAATGGCTAAGGAAGTTCTTAACAAATTTTGAAGTTGTTCTAAATATGAACTTGCTAGCCATTAATGAGGCAAACGCATAGAGCATAAAAATTATCTCATTCGAGAGATCGTGCTCTGAAGAATCATGGTTGTAACGAAGATAGCTTTAAAGCACAACATGTTGATCCATTTACGAAGGCCCTCATGGCTAAAGTGTTCGAGGGACATCTAGATGGTCTAGGTCTACGAGTTCTGTAAAAGGATAATCTAGGACAAGTGGGAGATATGTAATGAGTATACAAGATGCCCTAGTTTATTGTATTTGTATTGTATGAATTATAACCCACTATATTTCTGGATTGTTGTACGCCCCACTAGAGTTTTAGTCCAAGTGGGAGATTGTTGGGTTTTATGTCCTAAAATTCGTGGATAGTAAATGTAACAAAGTTAATCGACAAAGTGTTATTGAGTTTATTCAATAAGTAGTTATTAAATGATTGTTTAATTGTGCATTAATTAACCCAAATCCAATAAACTAGAACCCATGGCTATATAATGAACACTTGAACTTTATGTGTAGACATAAAAACAGATCAAGTTCAAGTGATAGTCAAAACGGTCTATAGTATAGGGATCGAGGTTAGGTGCCTTATCTTGGGGACACTATGAGGCGTGACCCACTTTGTATTTAATACAAACAATGTGATCCTGAATCGTTCATGTAAAGACATGCGAGTGGGGGAGTCGAATGCAATGAGATTGCATAAGACCAGAACCGAGAAATAATTCACTTTCCTTTATAACGTTGTTTACTTTGAAACTAACTATTTCATACGATGACCTAGGTAACTCGATCTTAATCTTGTGCTAACTATGAACTCTTATTTATTCAGGATTATCCTTTGATTTGCATGGGTGAGAGTGGCCCAACATCGCCGACTCAATAAGCCTACCATTTTGGGGATAAGACTGGGTAGATAGTTGGGGACATAGGCTTGCAAGAGGGAATTCACCCTTACCCGCCTGTAGGGATAGAAGAGGTTGTTCCCTTAAGTGCTGACTCCGGGTCTTGAACAACGCCACGTAGATTCTCTCCTGACACGAGAGGATTTTATGTTTAATGGTTGGACCATAAACAAATTGTTCATTATAGGATCAGCGATACTTAAGGAACAAGATGTCATTTCAGGGGTAAAACGAACTTTTGACCCGCTGCAATTACAAACAACCTGTGAAGGGTCGACTTACTGAATATGATTGTTTTGGGTGGACATAAATATATCTATAGTGAGGGGAGTGCAACTACTGGCTATAGTGAAGTGTCCCGTTAGTTAATGAATGTTGGTTAACTAGACTAAAGAGTTTAGACTGGTTAATCTGGGATCGTTGGAGCCCATGATCTGTAGGTCCATTAGGTCCCCCTGCTAGCTCATACAGAATTAACCTTAGAACAAAGTGATGAAAGAATTTGAAGACGTTAAAATTCTATTTAGGGAGACATCGTTATTTAGCATATCGATTTAATTATGAATTAAACTATAAAGAGAGAGTCGGGAATATTTAAATAAGATTTAAATATTAGAATTGTGTGTTTAATGCACATTTCGATTTAAATATGAATAGAGATTCATACCGGTTTAAAAGAAAGGTTGGAATTGGGGAAATTATTTAATTTAGTATTGGATATTAAATTAAATAATTATCATTAATTAAAAAGTTTAATTAATGATATGGATATGATATATCAATTTCATTTAAAATCAATTGTGTAATTAATTATAAATGTTAAAAATTGAAAAAAATGAAAATGAATTTCAGTTTCTTGGTGACAATTTTCAGCATGAAAACTTCATGCAATTGATGTCAATTTGACAACAAAACTTGATGACTAATCAAGTTCCACCAAGCATTGTCTCCCCATATATAAAGATCATCTTCTTCTTTTGCTGAGGATGGATTGTTACAGAAATTTTAGAATTCTCTCAAAGAAACCATAAGGAAAACTCTCTCAAACCCAATTTCTTTCTCCCAATTTCATCACGATCCGGTTCCCACAAGCCCGTTCTAAGGCCGGAGAACTGCATGGATGATCTCAGTGGTAGTCCACGATGTGTTTGTGTGAAGAATCATCCATGGAGTTGAAAGAATTCGAAGCTTCAAGAGTTTAGTTGTTTTTCCTTTGTTTTTTGTATATTTTACAGCATGTTTTCGTTTTCTAAAATTGTTGGAGTTAAGTGCCTCTGATCCTAAAATTTCTTCTGCATGTGCTATATGAACACCTTCAGCTTGGGCTTGGGATTGGTTGATTTTGGGCCCAACTTTTGGACTTGGGCTACATTTGGGCTTTAATCCAATCCTTTTCTATAGGTTGGATTTGATTGCCACGTGACACAATTTGATTAGATTACATTAGTCTCGGGTCCAATTGCCACATGACATAATTTGATTGGATTTGGCTTATGTCGTCCAATGGATCAATAATAGACATGTGGCATTGTATGATTTGCCAATTTTGCATGTCTTTTAATTTAATTTACGGACACATGTACATTTGTAATTGGCCCCAAATTTATTTTACCATTAATTTAAATTAATGATTTGGCAATTTGTGATTGGCCGGAATTTCTTATTCAACAAATGCCCCCTTTTCAAGATTTATGTACAAGTATGTGTGAGTGAATCTTGAAGAAGATTTTCAGTTTAAATTTGAATGCCCCCACTACTTTTTTTTTTTTTTTTTTTTTGTATATGAATTTGTAGAAGAATTTAAATTCGATTATTTTTTTCAAATTTTGAAATTTTTGAGAAAATTTGGAGTATGCCCAAATTTTAATTTCAGAAATTTTGGCCAAATTTTGGATAGAATTTGAGCTCTATTCACCTTGACTTGAATTTGGGATGAAGTTTGACTTTGAATCAAATTTGGGAGAAAATTTGGAGTATGTCCAAATTTAATTAAGGTAAAAATTTCGAATTTACTTAGATACAAATGTCGATTCCATGGACTTTTGATTTGAAAAAAAAAATGGAGAATGCCAAAATTTCGATTCAGAGACATTTAAATCCTATTGAAATTTTAAATTCAAATAGAATTTAAATTCTACCAAAATCTTGGCTCGCCAATTATATTAGGCCAATTTTTTTCCACAATTGAAACATGAAATTGAAGGGATTTTTTATTTTTATTATTATTATTATTTTTTTACCTTGAATAAAGATGGTAGGAATCCTCTTGGCTTGTCAATTTTATTTGGCCAAAATTTTCCTCTCAATTCATATAATTTGAAGGTAGAATTTTTTTAACCTCAATGGCAATTGTAGGAGATTCCTAGATGTTATTTGTCATATTTGATTAGGCCAAGATTTAGCAAAAAAAAAAATCAAAACTTTCCTTTATGTGCTTGACCTAATCTCTTTTCTACAAATGGGAGATGTTCCAAAGGCCAAAACATAAAGTCACTCAAGCAATGAGCTTTAGGTATATGAAAAATTCTTCACTTCTTCAATTCCTTTTTTTTTTTTTTTAACATCAAATGTTCATACATTCTCTTCTTTTTGTAGATTTTGAGTTTGAGTAATAATCTCCCTTCGTGCTTTTTTCTCGCGTCGTCGGTAAGTAAAAAAAAAGTCTCTTGAAACCTCTTTTTAGCTACTGTTGTAAGCTTTAATTTCTTTTTTTTTATAATATTTTTGTTGTCGCTAGATGCATAATATACTCTGTCGCTTTATGTTTTGTCACTTTTCCTTCTTTGTGCACATAATTTGGAGGCTGCACCGATACACTTATTTCCAATATAAACTATAGCCACAAGTTTTGCAGTTCCTTTTTTTAAAATCTAATTTACCGTTTGCATCCCATATTAACTCCAGTCTCCAACCCCAAGTTTTGCAATTTTTTTTTCTGTGTATATGTTCAGTGCCACAAAAATAAATAAATTTCCTTCCCAATGTTGTTCATTTATTTCCAATTCAGGGTTTCCTAATGATAGGGCAAGTGCACGAGCAAGTTCATCATCCTCTTGGACATCTTCTGGGTGTGAGAACAACCACTGCATAGCCAATCCCACACTGTTAGATCCAACGTGCCTTAATGCTTCTGCTACCTTTCTCCTTGAAAACCCATCTCAACAATTGTTGAAATTGTTGTTTCATTTGGAGGAAGGCCCGTAATACGAGTGCTGGAATTGCTACTATTGATGGTCAAATTTCGCCTAGGCTAACTGCCTAACCTCCACGTCACACCAACAGTGAATTTGTTGAAGAGAGGGGGAAGACGTGACCTGTAAGACAAGCAAACGCTGCACAGCGGTGTGGTGTAAACCACACACACTCCAATGCTTAAGTCAGTTCTGGATGAGAATAAACAGTATGTAATCGGAGATTTCGAGATTATACATGTGTGTGTCAATGCTATGGATTTCGATCCCCTTCTTCTGTTTCTTTGAGGTGTATTTATACCTTTTTCCCCTCAGGGTTTATCTCAGGGCTTTGGGGGACCGTGTCGATTGACGCCCAGAATGGGCTTAGGCCCATTCCTCTGGTCGGCCTCAGGAACGGGCCGAGGCCGAGGAGTAAGTTGGAGAGGGAGAGAGACGGGCTTTAGCCCTCTTCTCGTTGTGTTGAGCCACCTTCTGTCGTTTGGACCTGATAATTCTAAGTCTGGAAAAATTAGGAGATCATTGGTGATATTTTCCCATAACATTAAGCCCCCACTCTCTGATTGAAACTTGAACACAATTTGATCTGCTTCTGTCGAAGACAGCTTCAGTTTTGATTAGAGAGTTAATTAGCTGCACCAAACCTATTTTGACATAAAAAATTTCTTACTTTCCCTAAGTCTTGATTCGAGCCCCCAAGTTTTGTGTTTCTTTTTTTTTTTTTTTTAGAAAAGAAGAAAACGGTTGATGCTTGGCACTTTCTTCTTAGGTTAAAGCTTTGAAGGAGGTGTTCTAGTCGATTTCAGACTGAAATAGGCCAATGGAAAATTGGAATTTAGTTAGCAGAAAAGGATAAGGGGAATAGGACAAAAAGAAGGGCCTTGTCACACCCCCTCCCGAACTACCTGCTAGCTTAGTCCGGAAGACGACGTGAAGCCAACGAATATCGTCCTTCTCTAATGATACCTTCTGACCCGCTGAACCCTTGAACCTGATAAACATGTTAATCTTAGATACGAAATACTTTACATGCAACACTACAAACAAAACCTTGATTACCTTTAAACATACATGAAGTGCAGCCCTGACTTAACTCAGAATGGAAAATAAACTTGATAGAGACATCACAACCAAAAACATATCAAACTAAGGTTTAGACAACCACAACATCTAGAGCTTACACAAACCGTAAACTATCCAATCCCTACAAAGACATTTACAATATAAACAGACTCGATGTACAACTCCACCCACGTACTCGACATCGTTCTAGGAGCTTTTAGCAGACTATGGCAGTTTATCAGGCACCGAGAGCTCGATCTCCACCTGGAAGGTGGGAAAACATTTTGAAAAGGGTGAGCTGTGAAGCCCAGTGAGGGACTAAATTTAAAACTGTTAATCTGCAAATCAGACCACATGATAAAACCTTAAACATATAAATTTGTTTAATCAAAGCATTAAATATAAACGTGTAATGATAACAACTTTCTCAAATACTCAGCAAGTATGTCATTAAAATCCAGCAAGGCATAACAAGTATATTAAACATCTTAACTAACATGACAAATCTACGTTGTGTAGGGCACGCCCAGTACAACCAACGTTTGCTCTACGATGTAGTGGGGCCCGCCTAGCATTCCCATCATCTTTGTCGAAGTGGGCCCTGCCCAGTACTCACGACAGCATTGTTGTCACGGAGTACTCTCTGTTGGGTTTTATGCCCTAAAACTCGTAGATAGTGAATGTAAACAAATTGTATACTTGTTTCAATAAAGTGTTATTGAGTTTCTACAATAAAGTGTTATTGTTAAATATTGCACAATTTGACCCCAATCCAATAAACTAAGGTCAAAGGTTGTTTACATGTGACTTGAACTAGTATGTGGGGACATACGGGGATCGGTGTTCAAGTAACAACCTAAAAGGTTTATAGTACAAGGATAAGGTTGGGTACCTTATCCTTGTGTTGGGTTCCTAGAGTGAGTAAAAATATGGTATAAAAAGACTCTAGAACACTGTGAAAGTATACACAGTCCGCAGCAAGTAATAAGTATTATCAATCCAAGGCCTGAACTAGCTTCCACTTTATCTATTTTATATAACTTTTTAATGGTTTCAAAGATATTAAAAATAATTGGTTTTTATAAGAGTAATGTTGAAGCAAAAGAAATGACAGAACACAAAATAAACAAATAGGCAGACAGATTAGAAACAGGCGCTGGTCAGGATTTAGTAATTGTTTTAAAAGATGCTCTAGCAATATTATTCATCATGAAAAACTCTCGCAGTCTTATTAGCAGATTCCTCCCGGAACTCCGGATCTTTTGGAATGTGTTTCAACTCCAATGAAGTACTACCGATCAAGCACTAGGCAACTGGGCTATTCCTAGCTCAGTCATTGGCGTTCACCAATACACAATGATCTAGTGTGATTAATCGCCACACACTCCCTAAATCATCCATGAAACTAGAGAGAGGTATTCATATCGGCTGGACAGGCGGGCACAAAATATAAATGAACACAACAATTAATCAAGATGCATTCATCAATATTTATTACTAGAATTAAGCACGACAATCACATTGTTTCCTAACCAACGCCTAAGCTACTTAGTTCATAAAATGCATAGAGACACAAGTTACAATCTGAGTAGGCATGTCCATGACTACAAGATAAAACAAGAAAGGATTAATTCCCTCGAACAGCTTACAATCGATGGTCTTTTAGGTGGTCTCCAATCTTTCCTCTATTCGGCTCCCAAGATGGAAATGAGAATGGTCCCTTCCCCAAAAGTGGAATGACTTTGACTTGGGCGGCTACTTCCTTTTATAGAAGGATAGGAGGCTTGACTTAGGTCAACCTAGACACGTGGATGGCTCTCCTTGCTCCTCTATCACGAGAATGACTCAACAAAATTCGGTTTGTCAACTTGGCTAACGAGCTGTGACGTGGCAGATTTGCTCCCAGCTTTGCTGTAGCACATAATTTGATCCCTTCCAGTCGCTCAGTAGTGTATTCTGCATAAAATAACTTCCAAAGCTTCCATTCTTTCAAATGGGTTAAAACATATAATATATCTAAAACCAACCCTATTAAGCACAAAATACACACAAATCCCCATAGAAATGAGGCCTAAATAACTACCTTTTGGACAGTTATCACCTGATAACACTATGTGATACGACCCGCTTTGTATTCGATACAGACGTATTGATCCAAGACGTCCATGTAGGAGACATGTGAGCGGGGATATCCTATGTTATGAGTTTGCATAAGACCGAACCACGAAATAGTATTTCCACTAGATGTAACACCGTTAACTAGTTAGGTTACTATTTCAATAGGATGACCTAGGTAACTCAGTCTTAATCCTGAGTGTGTCATGAACTCCTTCTCACGAGAGATTGTCCTTTGATTAGTATGGGTGAGAGTGGCCTGCACGCCGACTCAATAAGCCTACCTTCTTGGGGACGAGACCAAGTGGGTGACTGGGGACATGACAACACAAGATGGAATTCACTCTTACTCACTTGTAGGAGAAGTAGATGAGTGTTTCCTTAACTGGTGACTCTGTGTCTTGAACAAAGGGATCCCACCCTCTCATTGGCCCGAGAGGGACTTTCTGTTTACTGGTTGGACCATAAACAGGTTGTTCATTAGATGAGCACTGGTACTTAAGGAGCCAGAGGTAACTTAGGGGTAAAACGATAATTTGACCCAGCTGAAGTTACAAGACCTCGTGAAGGATTGACTTACCGTTATTGGTCAATATCCATGGACACAGAAATGTTCTACAGTGAGAAGAGCTCAGTTGTGGATCTTTAGTGGAATGACCCACAGTTAATGAATATTGGTTAACTTGATTAATGACTTTATAAATCGATATCATTGGAGCTTCTAATCTGTGGGTCCATTAGGTCCCCCTGCTAGCTCGTATAGAGTAATTAGGAACAATTATATCTTGAGAGAATTTGAATAGTTCAAATTCATATTGGGAATTAAGATGATTGTATGAGATACAAATTAATATAATGTATAATGATACATTAAAATGTAAAGTCTAATTTGAAATTCAACTTTATTATTATGAGAGAAATAAATATTTGAAGAAGTTCAAATATTAATATGAATTTGATTCATATTAAATTTATAGGATATAAGAGAATTGGAAGGAGTTCCAATTTTAATATGAATTTGATTCATATTATAGAATTAATTAATTGAAGGCCTGATATTAAATAGATGATATTTAATTGGGTAATTAATTAATTAACTAATAGAATGTCTAAAATTAAATGTATGATATTTAATTGGTGATTAATTAATTTAAAGAATTAATTAATTGGAAATTAATAAATTATGGAAATGATTAATCACTTATGGAAGTAATTAATCATTTATGGAAATGATTTAATCACTTATGGAAGTGTTCAATCATTTATGGAAAAGATTAATCAATTATGGAATTGATTGGTTATGGAATTGATTAATTATGGAAAAAATTAAATTAGTTATAGAAATAATTGATTTTAAATGAATATTTTATTCATGGTATTTCTCCTATAAATAGAACACTAACCCTAGGGTTTATGGACTACAACATATGGCCACCATAAGGCCCTCTTATATTCTCTCAACTCAAGAACTCTAGGGAGAATTTTCTCTCTAGAGTTTTTCCCATTCAAGATTAGGTAGTCTCACAACTACGTTCCTAATCTCAGAGTTATAGCGGGGAAGATCAAATGGTGGTGTCCATTGAAGAATTCAGAGTCATCAACGGAGGTATGTTTCTCATCACTTAACTTTTTGCCAATGTATTGGTATTTTGTAGAACAAAATTAATTTATGAACGGTCCAATTGTTTCCACTGTAACGAAATTCGGAATTTCAATCCTTCACACTCAACGTCAACAATGGAATATAACCTGTGTGCACACGTTACCATATAGCCTCGGGCTGAATATCTCAGTCATGTTGTCAATAGAAGTCTTAGAAAATCACATGAAAACATTAAAACATATCTGCTTATCTTTATCTTTCGTAAAGCTCAAGCTTACTAAGCTTGTTCATGGAAAACTGAAAATCTTTAAACAATACTAGCTAATACATATAAATTCCATTAGAAAATCTAAGCTCGAAACTTACGCTTGAAACCATTCATAGAAATCATGTATTATTCATAAGTTCTGATTCAAGTATATAAAACATTTAATCCCAAATAACAGTTTAGAAATCATTTTCAAAATTTGTTTTGTCACTCACAACCTTGGGCAAGTTCCGTAGCTTGTAGACTCGGTCTATTTTCTCTTGGCCTATCAAACCAACCAAAACCGAGCATCAGAACCTTAAATAGTCTTGTCTTTCTATAATAAGATTAAGATGACGTACAAAAGATAGGGCTCCTGAATTCTAAACTTTAGAAATAAAATCACATTTTACACTTTTCCTAGATTTTTCAAGATTCAATACGCTAACTTCAGACACTCATACGTCCTCAATACATGACCAAAATTAGTGTACTTTATATCAAACTCTTCATTTTGGAACCCTCTACAATTTACTTGAGAGAATGAAAATGAGATTCCCAACGGATTTGTCTAGAAATCTCCCGAACACAACTATTCCAAATTCGTGTTTTCTGCTACCCTCTACGTTTCTCCTAAAATTAAACCTACTTCCAGTCATTTTTGGCTCACGAGTTCTTCCTGATAGTTGTAGGAAATTGAATAAGGTTTCCATTCATTCCAAATTGAGCTTCTAATTCAACCTGTACACTCTAGGTCGTTCGAAAAACCAGAGACCCTTCAGATTTGCGAGAAAATTTTGTGCTCTGTTTTTCTCTTAAAAAATCATTAACTTAACATCAGAATTAACTCAAGCTTTCTTCATGAAACTTGTTAACAAATGCATTAAATTTCACGAAAGTCAGGTCTCACCTCTTATTTCTTCTTGTGTAGCTCAAACCAAATTAAAAACCAGAGATGGGCAGATTGAACCAAGATTCTGCCATGGTTGCACTTGCATGAGTTTTCCCCTCTCTTCTTCAAACTCAAAACTCCGGTAAGCTTCATATTCTTCTTCCTTCAAACCCTCTCTCGATTGGTTTTGCAAATTTGATGGGAAATGAAAAGAAAATGGATTGGGAATGGACCTTAGGCGATGGAGTGGTAAGCACCGAAAGCTTCATTTTCTTTTTTTTTTCTTTTTTTTTTTCCTTTTCCTCTTTTCTTTTCTTTTCTTTTTCTTTATTTCCTTTCTTTTTTTTTTTTAAATTACTAAATTCCAAAATTATAAAAAAAAAAACACCTTCAACCAAAAGCTTTGTCATTTTTCTTCAACAATGAAACAACAACTTTAATCAAACTTCCCACAATATGAGACAAGAGCAAAAATCCAAGGAAAGTCTCGGGTTTACACACCTGGTCGAGGCAACCTGCCCCGACCTAGCAGCAGGCGCGCCTCGACCTTGGCCTATGGTCGAGGCCAAGCAAGCCATGCATATGTCATTTCATTTTTTTTTTTTTTTTGAATTCAAATTCAAATTGTAAATTTTATCCAGATTTCCCTCCATTTCTCTTCTATAAATAGCTCCCACTCTTCTCCACCTCTATTCATATCTTCATCTCCTCTCATGTTATCTTATTATTCCTCTTTCTCTCTTTATTCCAAGGTAGTTTCTGGTTTTTAAGTGAGTCTTCTTTTTTTTTTCTTTCTAGTATGGCTAGTGAGGACTCAGTTACTTCTCCTGAAGAATTTTATTCTGATGAAGGGTCTCATAGTTCCAGTTTCTATGATGATCCTTCTCTTTTGGAGGATAGTGACCATGGGCCTCCCGCTCATCCCACGGCTTTGTCATCCTCGGTGGCCGAGGCTCAACTTGAGTGTTTGCGGTACGAGTATGACATCCCCAAGGATGTGCATTTAAGGGCCACTGTTCCCGACAAGAGTTTTTCCCATCCTCCGAGGGGGAGATGGCTTTTTATTTAGCTATGTTTAAATTTGGTGTTCGTCTTCCTCTTCCTTTAATTCTTCAACATTTTCTTGTACTCACTGGTTTAGTCCTGCCCAGATAGTTCCAAATGGGTGGAATCATTTTATCGATTGTTTAGTTTTATGGATGTGGTGTTGTCCTGATTCTCCTATGCCTCCGAATGTTTTTTTTCTCTTTACACACACCCAGTCATAGTCCGAATTTAGGTCATTTATTTTATTACATTTGCGCAAAGAAATGAGTTTTAGTAAACGGTCCTACTTCTATCAAAAATTGGAGAAGAGGGTGGTTTTTTTGTTAGTGGGAATTGGTTAAAGTGCAACCACGAAAACGACTTTTTCGGGGTTTCTACAAATTTTGGGGAATATGGTGAGTAAAATTTTGCATTTAGGATCTCAAAGACTCTTTTAACTTAATTTTTTGTTTGTTTTTGTACAATTTCCCGGAAGGTTCGACGCTCGTCCGAGGCCCAAGAGTTTTCTATTCTCACCTAACAAGTCGACATTTCCCACCGTTTTTGTCCCAATCTCGTGACATACAGGAAGTTTTGGTGTCATTGGAACTCGTTCGACCCCGAATAGGTAGGCCTCTTCTCTTGGTTTTTACATGGTCATCCTTGGAGTTTTGTCGAGTCTTGTTTCTGAATTTCCTTTTGATAGTGTGCATAGCAAGCTATTTTTCCAAATTAAATATATGTCTTTGAGTACTATTTGGTCGATTTATGCACTTTAATGTATATTTTGTAGGAAATTGAGTTTTGGATTTTCATCGAGAAATTGGAGTTGATCGGGTCTCGATGCTAGCTTTCCTTTTATGTTTTTGGCCGCAACAGGACAGTGTCGCAACGTTATCCACACCGTCGCGATGATATCGACAAATTTCCTATAAATACATCTTATTCTTGCACGGCCAAGGGGGGTCCATTTAGTTAGATTTTAGCCCTAATTTCGACTAGATACCTTCTATGGGAGCTGAAGCATGGCCAAGGAGCGGGAACCAAACTTGAAGACGTGGAGATCGTGACAGGGACGTGTCGGTTTCAACGGATTGAAGAGTTTTCCTTTTCTTTCCCTTACCTCTTGTTGTTTTTATAGCTTTTCTTTCAATAAGTGTTTGAAGTTTCAAGGCTATGAGTTGCTAGTTGTTTGCCTTAGGGATTGATGTAGTTGTTTAGTTTGTTGGATTGATTTTTTGTATGAATGTGATTTTGTTTTACCTATGTAATTATGATTAAATGCTTTCAATTACTTGATCACTAGTTGAATGATTTAAGTGTTGAATCTAACTCGGGAGAGCGGATTTAGCCTAAACTT
Source organism: Luffa acutangula (assembly GCA_036850905.1). NCBI lineage: Eukaryota > Viridiplantae > Streptophyta > Magnoliopsida > Cucurbitales > Cucurbitaceae > Luffa > Luffa acutangula. The sequence continues at coordinate 24,566,939 of CM072095.1, read as the reverse complement.
AATTTACTAATTGCATGACCAAAGTAGAATTTCTAAGATCATGACGGAATTTAGAATTACCTTGGAAGTTTTTAAGAGAACTAAACCCAAAACCTTGCATGTTAATGAACTTAGATAGGGATATCAAGTTGGTTGCATGCATGAGAATCAATTATGCTCGACAGAGATAGTTGTGATAAAAGTTTCCTAGACTTTGTAGAATAATTGCATGCTAAATTCATCTCATTAATTAATCCTCAATCTCAAACAATGAAATCAATCCCCTAAGAGTCTTTCCATTTGAGCCTCCACCTTTATTTTATGCTTTTTGTCTTTAGATTTATCTTTTGCATTAAGTTTTTCTCTCTAAATAAAATTGGACAAGAATATTCACGGTACTTAGTTTAACTTAAAAACCAATCTAGAGAACGATATTCGATTTAACAATAACTATATTATTACTTGACCCATACACTTATGGTAAGCTAATCGCGCATCACCTTCTCTCTCACTGCAGCTATGCCGCCCCGACCAATTTTTGGTGAACGCCGCAAGACAAGAAGAACCTCCGGCGAGGCGGGGACGTCTCAAGGCAACGTGATGATCGTCACAGAGGATGAGGAATCAAACGCTCCTTTCGTTATTGCACGATCTTCTACGGCGAGACTTCGAAGGTCCTCACATAACCGACATCCCCCTGTCCCCACTCCTTCCGAGGAAAGGGAGAGGGAAGTTCCTGCTTTCACCCTCCCAGAGGGTTATTCTGGTATTGGGAGGGAGGTAGAAATGCTTACGCAAGATCTCCTCTGCTGGTAGGGGTTACAGTCCCATAGGACCGAAGGCAAGATGGGCTACCACGACCCGGCTCAGGGCATCTTGATTGCCCAACGACAACTTCGAGAGGTGAGTCATCGGCTTTGCCCAACAATAAGTAGTCTTTCCTCCTATTTTTCTTTTGAAGCTGCGACTAAATTGCTTCTTTGTTTTGTTTTGTTTTGTTTTTTTTTTAGTAGGCCTTCACTAGGGTGCCAAATTCCTCCACTAGCCTGGTCAATAAAATTAACGACCTTCAGAGGAATAGCGTACCCCAACATGAGCTCGTCTAAGCTCAAAACAGCCTTGACTGCACCAATCACCTGTTGGAAGAAGTCAGGGCTGACTTGGAGCTCAATAAAATGGAACTCAGCAGAAGTAAGGTCCAATTAGCTGAAGCAAAGGTCCATCTGGCCGATGCAAAGCATCTCGCTGAGGCGTCCAAGAAGAAGAACGTGTACATCCTGATGCAAAACGAGATATGGACCGATGGAGAAAAATGGGCTCTTAAGTGTGTCCGGAAGCACGATTCCTCTTTCAACCCCTCTGTTATTCAGGGGGAAATTTCTTCTATGCGGGACAGTCCTGGTGCTTATCCAATCTGTGATGGTTCTTCTAGTCGGAGGGAGGACATGGATATCCCCTCTGAAGATGACCACAATTGAATGGCCCCAATCGACCTCGGATTATGCTTGCTTCTCTCTTATTTATTATGTACCCCTCGTGTATCATCACTTCTATTTTTAATGAATGAAAATATGTTTCCCATGCCTTCTTCAATCATTTCCATGCCAACCACATTACAGAAGCAAGCAAAATAGCTTCGAACAAAATGCAATAATAAATGCAGTAGTAATACGCATCGGTAGAAACAACGAGGGCATAAGCACAATCATCGTAATGACATATCCAATATAGCCCCTACTCAAATTGGACATTTACTCTATAATAGTAAAAATACATGCGTGTTTGAGTATGACTCAGTTTAAGTACCTCATGTGGCTTCCTTTAGGCACGATCGGCCTCGGCCCCGGGCTGAGGCCGAGGAGAAAATTTTCTCTTATTATTTTCGTGTTGTTTCCATATTGGCAACATTGGTGACTTCTCCTACTCTCGAATCTACCAAATTTTGTGGCCAATTCCCTTTGAGGTGTTCCTTCCTCTACCACTAGTATAATTTTGGGAAGAGCAAGAGTGGCTCTATTCGCAAGCATTTATCTCATCTCAACCAAGGGGAGAATATGGGTGGCTCCACTCAATTAAGGACTTGGGAAGGTTGAGAATATGGGTGGCTCAACCTTTAACAAGAATTAATCTCATCTCAACCAAGTGGAGAACATGGGTGGCTCCACTCAACTAAGGACTTGGGAAGACTGAGAATATGGGTGGCTCAACCTTTGCAAGAATTAATCCCATCTCAATCAAGTGGAGAATATGTGTGGCTCCACTTAACTAAGGACATGGGAAGGTTGAGAATATGGGTGGCTCAACCTTCGCAAGAATTAATCTTACGCGCATACGAGTTCTTTCATAACGAAATAAATTTTATTGGAAAATTTGAAATTGAAACTTTTACATTTTTTAATGAACTTCTGACAGCTAGGAATTCAAATATTGACTGAAATAAAAATGAACAAATCACACAAGATAAGAGCTCAAAATGTAAACTAATATTCCATCGGGAGGGGAGCCCCCAAGCTTTCCCCTTTGCCTGGTCAACCTCGACTATTGTCCAAGCAGGGGACTGTTTTGGCTTTTCTCTCTGTTTCCTTGAGTGTTGTGAAGTAGCACTCTTTGGACGTCTTCTGCTCTCCGTGTACTGCTCTTACACTGTTCTCCGTGGGAAACTTCAAGATTTGGTGATAAGTGGATGCCACGACTTTAAGCTCATGCAGGGTCGCCCTCCCAGTATGGCATTATAAGCTGAGATGCAGTCTACTCCGAAGGTAACTGGGAGTTCAATGATTCCTTCCGGACTTACCTTTTCTCCCCCAAACCCTACCAATGGTGGCCTGAAACGGTCTCTCCCTAATTTCATAGCCTCGAATACGGTTGTGGAAAGGACATCAGTGGAATTTCCTCCGTCAATTAGGACCCGATGGACCTTTGCATTGGTGATGGTCAGAGTTACCACCAACGCGTCATTGTGAGGGTGATGGATTCCTGCAGCCTCTTTCTCTGTAAACTCTAGAGCAAATGTACTTTTTTCAAACTGGAGTGAGTACATACCTTGGTGCCTTGGCTCAAGGCGAGCTTATCGAGCTACTGCTTTCCTTTTCCGACTAGAGTCTCCTCCGGTTGGACCTTCTAAAATAGTTTGAATCTCCAGTGGTGTATCATCAACATCTCGACCTCGCTTCGCTCGGGATGACTTTTTGTTGTTACTTTCACTAACGAACTCTTTCAGATAGCCTTCCTTAATCAAACTCTCTATCTCGTCTCATATTTGTATGCAATTTCTGATTGTGTGCCATGGTCCTGGTGGAACATGCAGTACTTATTTTTGTTTCTTCTGTCTGGATTTGTCTTGTGTCTCTCTGGGCGTTTCAACAGATCTGTATTCTGCACTGCTGCTAGGATTTTCTCGGGAGGGATGGATAAAGAAGTGTACTTCTCAAATTTTCCCTTCAAGTCTCCTCGACCTCGGCTCAAGGAGTATCCTGCTCAATCTTGGCTCCCTTCGTCATCTCGACGTCTTTTGCCTATGTCTTCTTTTCTTCGATCATAAACAACCATTACCTCGGCTTTCCTCTCTGCCTTCTTTGATTTAAGCAATTCCTCAACGCTTATATATCTCTGTGCTTGGGTCATGAATTCTACATAAGTGCACGGTTGACTCTCTCCAAATGAATTGAGCAACTTTTCATCCTGGAAACCTGAAATCACAGAAGTCAATGCAACTCCATCGACATACCCTTCTACCTGCAAAACCTCGTTACTGAACCTTGCTATATAATCTCGCAAGCTTTCTCTCGGTCCCTATTTGACGGTTAGCAGGTTGATCTTGTAGGGATAAAAGCCCTAGGCAACGGAAGAAATTAGAGACCTTTTCCCAAACAAAACAACGATCGGAATACCGATACGTTGGGAAAAAAACCACAGCAGAGAAATAACATATTATTAATGTTGTACAGGTTATAAACATATATAAAAAAAGGATTATCAATCCTCTAGATCTATTCTAAAGGGGATCCTAATCATCCAAGATCAAGAACTACTCACTTTTAAGGGCGTTCTTGATCATTTTTGCCTTTTTCTTCAACGAAATGCAGAAAAACAACAGCTTGTTCCTTCTTTTCCCTTGCTGGAAAATACCCACAAACACCACCAAATTAGACTACATCGGTATTCTCTTGGAGCAAATGATGAAGGTACTTGTGGGAGCAAAACTTCTAAGGTTTTTTTTCTAGAAGAATCCTTTTGTCTCTGTGTTACTTGAGAGAAAAAACGCATAGCAAAAGACTGAGAGAGAGATGGTTTTTGCGTGATGAGAGACTAGAGAGTATCGTGAAAAACTGAAATAGTAACTTACAGATGAAAGGTTCCACTCCCATAAAAATTTGCCCCTCACGCATGAAAACCCTAGGTATGTGGATGACCAAATTTCTATCAGTTAAAATAATTGATAGTTAATTAAATTAATAAATCATTATAAATTAATTAAATTAAATTAAATTAAATCAACATTTAATTTAATAACACTTATATAAAAGAATTTTATATCAATTAAACCACATAACCTATAGTTTTAATGTAATTCAATTAAATCAAATTTAATTAAACTAAATTAAAACAATAATTATTTAATTATTTAATTAATTAATATTATAATTAAATATCACATATTTAATTATATTTCTCTCAAACAAACTATAGTATAAATGTACATCTAATGCACATTAATTATAACATATTGTTTTAGTATGAATCAAATTCATATTTGGATTTAATAATGGAACCCCTTCGAATATTCAATTATCCCTTAGAAATTTACCTCATCGCCCTAATAGAGCTACCGGTGGGACCTAATGGACCTACAGATCAGAAGCTCCAATGGTATGAGATTAATTGGCTAAACTCATTAACCAAGTTAATCAATGTTCGTTAACTATGGTTCACTCCACTAAAGAACCACAGTTGCACTATTCTCACTGCAGATATATTTCTGTGTCCATGGATATTGACCATCAACAGCAAGTCAGCCCTTCATGTGTGTTCGTACCCCAGCTAGGTCAAATTACCGTTTTACCCCTGGGATACCTCTTTATCCTTAAGTACGAGTGCTCCTCTAATGAACAACCTGTTTGAGATCCAACCAACAAACAGAAGTCCCTCTCGTGCCATAGAGAGGGTAAGGCCCATTGTTCAAGACCCGGAGACTCCACTTAAGGGAACACGCCTCTACTTACCCTAGAGTCAGGAAGGAGTGAATTCCATCTTGTGTGACTATGTTCCCAGCTCCCCACTCGGTCTTGTCCCCAAATTGATAGGCTTATTGAGTCGGTGTGCAGACCACTCTCACCCGTACAAATCAAAGGACAATACCTCATGGACAGAAGTCTATAATCCACTCAGGATTAAGGCCAAGTTTACACCCTATGGGTTTGACCCCTTCAGGTGGATCTACAAGTTCCCAAACTTGATTGAAGTACATAGACTTCATCTCAAGGTCCATGGCTTTGGCCCATTCGTCTTTATCTACATCATTCATTTCCTGACGATAAGACAATGGATCCTCAACACTGTCATAAGGTATGACTACTTGTGTTTCAGTTAAACCCAAGTAACGGTCAGGTTGAATTACAACCCTCCCACTACGTCAAAGTTGTCCCACTACGTGCGAAGGATGAGATTGGCGTGAAGAACTAACTCCAACATCAACTCTTGTTGAAGGACCAGGTTCATCAACAACTCTTGTTGACTCTTCTGTAGCTTCTCCTAATACCAGTTTACTACGTGGTTTATGATCTTGTATGTGGTCTTCATCCAAAAAAGTAGCATTTGTCGATACAAACACTTTATTTTCTTGAGGGTCGTAGAAAAGACCACATCTCGTCTGTTTAGGGTATCCAACAAATTGGCATACTCTAGAATGTGGTTCCAGTTTCTTAGGATTTTTCACTAGCACACGTGCAGGACAACCCCAGATACGGAAGTAACTTAAACTAGGTTTATGCCCCCTCCATAGCTCAAAAAGAGTTACAGAAACACTTTTTGAGGGAACGTTGTTAAGAATTTGTACTGCAGTCTCTACTGCATACCCCCAAAAAGAGCTAGGCAATTGAGCATAGCTCAACATAGAACGAACCATGTCTAACAGGGTTCTATTTCTCCTTTCTAATACACCATTCTGCTGAGGTGTACCAGGTGCTGAGAGTGGGGATTGGATTCCATGTTCTATCATATAGTCCTGGAATCTTTGATCTAGATACTCTCCACCTCGATCTGATCTAAGTGTTTTGATTGTTTTACCTAACAGGTTTTGTACCTCAGTCTTAAACTCTTTAAACTTTTCAAGAGCTTCAGGCTTATGGGCCATTACGTATAAGTAACCATATCGAGAATAATCATCTATGAAAGAGATTAAATATTCATAACCACCTCGAGCCTTTACATTCATTGGACCACAAAGATCCGAATGTATTAGTTCAAGTGGTTCTTTGGCCCTGTAACATTTTCCAGTAAAAGGACTCTTGGTCATTTTACCCTCGAGACACGATTCACAGGGTGGTAAAGAAGTATCTTCTAAATCAGTTAGAAGTCCATTTTTTACCAAATGATCAATCCGATCGATGTTAATATGACCAAGACGATGGTGCCAAAGATACGTATTGTTACTTAATGGAGAAATCTTTTGCCTTTTATTCTAAGTTTCTGCAGTTTTAAACATCTCATGATTCAAAATTACTTTAGCATCGGTAGGTCTTAACACATACAAATTGTTTTCACGCTTAGCAGAACAAATAAAAATTCCATTTCTTGAAATAATAGCTTCATTAAGCAAAAAAACAAATTGAATATTGTTGTTCCAACAAAGCAAAAATAGAAATAAGGTTCCTCTTAATTTTAGGAACCAAATACAAGTCCTCTAAAATTAAGTACTTATTTCTAAAAAACAATTTAGCAACCCCCACTGCTCTCGCTGAAATGACCTCTCCCATTCCAACCTTGAGAGTCATTTCGCCATCAGCCAGCTGCTGGAAATCATTTCCCTGAAAAGATGAGCAAACATGATTAGTGGCTCCCGAATCTAATATCCAAGCGAACTCATCATGTTCTACGAGACAAGTTTCTAAAACCAGTAAATCGAATTTACCTTCTCTCACTCTCTTATTTTCAGCGAGGTAACGGGGGCAGTTCCTCTTCCAGTGACCATCCACATTGCAATGGAAGCATCTGTCCTTGTCGGCCATGACCTTGGCCTTTCCCTTACCCTGAACAGCTTCCGCAGGAGCCTTCCCCTTATCACCCTTTCTCTTTTGAATTTGCTTCGATGAAGAAGCTTAAGGTACAGATTTTGTTCCTGAGGATGAACACTTCAGGAACTTTTTCTTGGAATGGGCCACATTGGCCTCTCCTTTCACCATATTTTTGCCCTTGCTTTTCAGCATGGACTCGTAAATTTGTAACTCGTTCTGGAGGGTGGTCAAGTTGAATTGAATTTTGTCCATGCTTGTATTCATCCTAAACTGCATGAAGCTAGGAGGAAGTGAATGAAGAATGCACGCAACCTGACTGCGCTCACAGACAACCCCACCGTTTGCCTCGACAATGTTAAATTGGTTTATCATGTCGAGAACATGTTCCCTAACAAAAGGCCCTTCTTGCATACGGGCGTTGAAGACATTTTTTAGGGCCTCGTGGTGGAGTTGATAGGACGGAAGTCCAAACATCTCCTGTATGGATAAAAACCCTAGGCAGCGGAAGAAATCAGAGACCTTTTCCCAAACAAAACAACGATCGGAATACCAATACGTTGGGCAAAAAATCAAAGCAAAGAAATAACATATTATTGATGTTGTACAGGTTATAAACATGTATAAAAAAAGGATTATCAATCCTCTAGATCTAGTCTGAAGGGGATCCTAATGATCCAAGATCAAGAACTACTCACTTTTGAGGGCGTTCTTGGTCGTTTTCGCCTTTTTCTCCAACGGAATGTAGAAAAATAACAGCTTGTTCCTTCTTTTCCCTTGCTGGAAAATACCCACGAACACCACCAAATTAGACTACATCGGTATTCTCTTGGAGACAATGATGAAGGTACTTGTGGGAGCAAAACTTAAGGTTTTTTTCTAGAAGAATCCTTTTGTCTCTATGTTACTTGAGAGAAAAAACGCAGAGCAAAAGACTGAGAGAGAGATGGTTTTTGTGTGATGAGAGACTAGAGAGTATTGTGGAAAACTGAAATAGTAACTTCCGGATGAAAGGTTCCACTCCCATAAAAATCTGCCCCTCACGCATGAAAACCCTAGGTATGTGGATGACCAAATTTCTATCAGTTAAAATAACTGATAGTTAATTAAATTAATAAATCATTATAAATTAATTAAATTAAATTAAATTAAATCAACATTTAATTTAATAACACTTATATAAAAGAATTTTATATAAATTAAACCACATAACCTATAGTTTTAATGTTATTCAATTAAATAAAATTTAATTAAACTAAATTAAAACAATAATTAATTAATTCTTTAATTAATTAATATTATAATTAAATATCACATATTTAATTATATTTCTCTCAAACAAACTATAATATAAATGTACATTTAATGCACATTAATTATAACATATTTTTTTAATATGAATCAAATTCATATTTTAATTTAATAATCGAACCCCTTCGAATATTCAATTCTCCCTTAGAAATTTACCTCATCGCCCTAATAGAGCTATCGGTGGGACCTAATGGACCTACAGATCAGAAGCTACAACGATATGAGATTAATTGGCTAAACTCATTAACCAAGCTAATCAATGTACGTTAACTGTGGTTCACTCCACTAAATAACCGCAGGTGCACTCTTCTCACTGCAGATATATTTCTGTGTCCACGGATATCTACCATCAACAGCAAGTCAGCCCTTCACGTGTGTTCGTACCCCAACTAGGTCAAATTACCGTTTTACCCCTGGGCTACCTCTTTATCCTTAAGTACGAATGCTCCTCTAATGAACAACTTGTTTGAGGTCCAACCAACAAACAGAAGTCCATCTCGCGCCATAGAAAGGGGTAGGGCCCATTGTTCAAGCTCGGAGACATCACTTAAGGGAACACACCTCTACTTACCCTAGAGTCGAGAATGAGTGAATTCCATCTTGTGTGACTATGTTCCTAGCTCCCCACTCGGTCTTGTCCCCAAAATGATAGGTTTATTGAGTCGGCGTGCAGGCCACTCTCACCCTTACAAATCAAAGGACAATCCCTCATGGACAGGAATCCATAATCCACTCAGGATTAAGGCTAAGTTGTCTAGGTCTTCCTAGTGAAATAGAAATCAAGCTAACTAACGGTGTTATAATTAGTGGCTAACTATTTCGCGATCCGGTCTTTGTGCAAACTCATTGCACAAGATACCCACACTCGCATGTCAACTACATGAACGCATTGGATCAGTAAGTTTGTATCAAAATACAAAGTAAGTCGTATCCATAGTGTCACCAGGATAAGGTACCCAACCTTATCCCTATACTACAGACCCTTTAGGCTAAATCTTGAACATTGATCTCCGTATGTCCTTACATACGAGTTCAAGCCTCATTCTATTAGCCTAGGATGTTTAGTTTATTGAATTAGGGTTAATAAGACAAGATTGCATAATACAAACATAGATAAATGAATAATACATCATTTCATTATGGTCAAAAATACATTTACTACCTACGAGTTTTAGGGCATAAAACCCAACAGATCTGTGGCCTGCGTCGATCCCTGGCTCCTAGGAACTGCATAACGAAGGCTCGTGGAAACTCATTGAACAACTCGATGGACTTCCGAGGTAACTTGCCGAATCATTGTCTAGCCATCCCTGTTAAGGTGAGGGCGAAGGTCCGACATTTTGTTGCCTCAGACACCCCATGGAAGTCCATCCTGGTTCGGTACGCGTCTAAATGCTGACCCAAATCCTTCTTCCCGTCATACTACTGAAAGGTGGGTATTTTGAACTTTTGGGCCACCTCTGCTTCCATGATGCCATCTGTGAAGGGCGGGTCTATTTGTTCTATCAAGTGTTCCAACTCCTCATTATTTGCCTTCCTCTAGTAGTCATAGGGGTTATCTTCCTCTTTCTGCCACTTTGGTAGTCTAAATGCTGACCTAGATCCTTCCTCCTCTCTGCTCAATCTTTGACCCCACTTGGGCTCCCACCTTTTCCTTGAAACTGACCTTAGCATGCGTACCTTGTATCGGTTTTGAGGGTGAGCTTCTGCGAGTCCTTTTTTCACTAGGGTCAGGGTCTCGGAACGCCAAGTCGTCTTTTGGATTCGACATTCTGCGAGTGTGAGCTTCTATGAGTCCTCTGGTCGACCTCAGCATTAAGTCGAGGTCGACCATCTCCTCGGCCTCGAGAACAGGCTGAGACTGAGGAGTAAGTTGGAGAGGGAGAGAGATAGGCTTCAGCCTTCTTCTCGTTGTGCTTGGCCACTTTCTGTCGTTCGGGCCTAATAATTTCGGGTTTGGAAAAACTGGAAGATCATTGGTGATATTTTCCCATAACAGCTACTAACAATAAATAACATTTTTTTCACTTTCACATATATATATTCTTTTTTTTAATATATATATATATATGCACACTAGATTTTCACCATGTGCGTTGCACTTGGTTTCTCCACTTTAAAAATTAAGAGAAATGACGTCAACTTTAAAACTAAGAGAAATGACATTGTCCAACATAAAACTATATACGTATATATGTTGAGTTTATTAACTGAAAAACGTGATAAAATGAAAAGTCATTATAATTAATAATATAATGTTGGGATTGGTGCCCTAAAACTCGTAGATAGTGAATGTTAAACGAATTATATATACTTATTCGATAAAGGTGTTATCGAGATTGATTCAGTAAAAGTCATTACTGAATAAATTAAATTGCACATATAATAACCCAAATCCAATAAACTAAGATCCATGGCTATAGGATGAACACTTGAGCTTTATGTAGAGACATAAAAGTGGATCAAGCTTGAGTAATAGCCAAAACGGTCTATAGTATAGGAATAGGGTTGGGTACCTTATTCTGGAGACACTATGAGACGCGGCCCACTTTATAGATGGTATAGATGATGTGATCCTAAATCATCCATGTAGAGACATGCGAGTGGGGGTGTCCTATGCAATGAGTTTGCATAAGACCAGGACCGAGAAATAAGTCGCTCTCGCTTTATAACACCGTTTACTGACGAGACTGACTATTTCATGTGATGACCTAGGTAACTCGATCTTAATCCTGAGCTAACTATGAACTCCTGTTTATTCGAGCTTATCCTTAGATCTGCATAGGTGAGAGTGGCTCAGTATCGCCGACTCAATAAGCCTCCCATTTCAGGGATAGGAACGGGTAGATAGCTGGGGACATAGTCGTGCAAGAAGGAATTCACTCCTACCCAAATAAGGGATAGTAGAGAGGTTGTTCCCTTAAGTGCTGACTCCGGGGCTTGAACAAAGGGATCCCGCCCTCTCATTGGCCCGAGAGGGACTCGGTTTATTGGTTGGACCATAAACCAATTGTTCATTAGAGGATCAGTGGGACTTAAGAAACTAGAAGTACTATAGGGGTAAAACGGCTTATTGACCTAGCTATAGCTACGGACAACCTGTGAAGGATCGACTTACTAATCATGGTTAAATCGAGTGGACGGAAATATATCTATAGTGAGGGGAGTGCAACTATCGGGCTATAGTGGAGTGGGCCGCCCTCTGCAATCTGAAAATGATGGGTAACACTTACAAGATGGTCTTGACCAAATTAACGTTTGCTAATAACTATTGGAGTAAGAGTTATTCTGGGAATAGTATTTGGCCGAGATTGTGTCGATTCAGAGGAGGAGTAGCTGACTGCCCTACGGTAGCGGTTATTCTAAACCCCTGAAGTATCGTTGCAAAATAAATCAATTGTATATATGGGTCGATGATTGCTTTTGCTAAATCTGATTGGATAAATGTGATTAATGGGTTTAGTGCATGTTTCTAATAGAGATTAATTTGTTTGTTTCAGCAATATGTCGAAAAACGTATGTGCTTTGTCAAATGCCAAATTTAATGGTTTAGTACATTCGACTAAGAATACTTGCTTAAACGCTAAACACGTGGCAAAGAATTTAGGTTTGGTCTCAACTGAGGAATGTCCTCAAACTAACTGCGTAGCCAAGAAAAACATGATCCACGACTCTAAATGTGATTTATTAGTCTTGGAAACGTGTTTAGTGGAAAACGACGATTCTGCCTGGATACTTGATTCAGGTGCCACTAATCACGTATGTTCTTCATTTCAAGGAATGAGTTCCTGGCAACAGCTAATAGCTGGAGAGATGACTCTTAAAGTTGGAACAGGAGAAGTCATCTCGGCTATTGTAGTGGGAGACATAAAATTATTCTTCACCAAAGAACACTACATGATATTAGATAATGTGTACATAGTTCCGAAGATTAAAAGAAATTTGATTTCTTTATCTTGTTTATTAGAACAAGGTTACTCAATTTCTTTTTCTGTTAATGAAGCGTTCATAACTAAAAGAGGTATTGATGTTTGCTCTGCAAACTTGAAGAATAAATTATATGTTTTGAGACCAATTGAGTCTAAAGCTATTTTAAATCACGAGATGTTTAAAACCGCTGAGACTCAACCTAAAAAGCGAAGAGTTTCTCAAGATACCTATCTCTGGCACTTGAGGTTAGGCCATATCAACCTCAATAGGATTGGGAGATTGGTCAAGAGTGGACTTCTAAACAAGTTAGAAGACGACTCGTTGCCTCCTTGTGAATCATGCCTTGAGGGCAAGATGACAAAACGACCTTTTACCGGAAAAGGTTATCGTGCCAAAGAGCCCTTAGAGCTCATTCATTCGGACCTCTGTGGACCAATGAACATTAGAGCTCGAGGAGGGTACGAATATTTCATCAGTTTTATTGATGATTATTCGAGGTATGGCTATCTCTACCTGATGCATCATAAGTCCGAAGCTTTTGAAAAGTTCAAGGAGTATAAGGTCGAGGTTGAGAACCTAATAGGTAAGACGATAAAAACACTTCGATCCGATCGAGGTGGAGAGTATATGGACTTAAGTTTTCAAGACTATTTGATAGAGCATGGAATTACGTCCCAACTCTCAGCCCCTGGTACACCTCAGCAAAACGGTGTATCAGAAAGGAGAAACAGAACCTTGTTGGACATGGTTCGTTCGATGATGAGTTATGCTCAGTTGCCTAACTCGTTTTGGGGTTATGCAGTAGAGACTGCAGTTTATATCTTGAACGTAGTTCCCTCAAAGAGTGTTTCTGAAACACCATTTGAGCTCTGGAAAGGTCGTAAAGCTAGTTTACGACATTTCAGAATTTGGGGATGTCATGCATACGTGCTAGAAGCAAACCCAAAGAAATTGGAGCCTCGTTCTAGATTTTGCCTATTTATAGGCTATCCCAAAGAAACGAGAGGTGGATACTTCTTCGATCCAGAGGAAAATAAAGTACTTGTATCGACAAATGCTACATTCCTAGGAGAAGACCACCTCAGAGATCACAAGCCACGTAGTAAAGTCGTTTTAAGTGAACTATCTAACGAAGCTACAGAAACATCAACAAGAGTTGTTGATGATACTGGCACCTCGAGTCAACCATGTCCTTCTCAAGAAATAAGAGGACCTCGACGTAGTGGGAGGGTTGTTAGACAGCCTGATCGCTATTTGGGTTTAACTGAAACTCCAGTTGTCATACCTGATGACGGGATCGAGGATCCATTAACCTTTAAACAGGCAATGGATGACGTTGACAAGAACGAGTGGATTAAAGCCATGGACTTAGAGATCGAGTCCATGCATTTTAATTCAGTATGGGATCTTGTAGATAAACCTGAAGGGGTTAGACCCATAGGGTGCAAATGGATCTACAAGAGAAAACGAGACGCTGCTGGAAAGGTACAGACCTTTAAGGCACGACTTGTGGCAAAGGGTTTTACCCAGCGGGAGGGGATTGACTATGAAGAAACCTTCTCCCCTGTTGCCATGTTAAAGTCGATCCGGATACTTTTATCCATTGCCACGTTTTACGATTATGAAATATGGCAAATGGATGTCAAGACTGCCTTTCTGAACGGTAATCTTGAAGAAAGTATCTACATGTCTCAGCCAGAGGGGTTCATAGCTCAGGATCAAGAGCAAAAAGTTTGCAAGCTTAAACGGTCCATTTATGGATTAAAACAAGCGTCTAGATCCTGGAATATGAGATTTGATACTGCGATCAAATCTTATGGCTTTGAACAAAACGTTGATGAGCCTTGTGTTTACAAAAGGATCATCAACAGCTCTATAGCTTTCTTAGTACTGTATGTGGATGATATCCTACTCATCGGGAATGATTTAGGTTATCTAACTGACATTAAACTATGGCTAGCAACTCAATTCCAAATGAAAGATTTGGGTGAGGCACAATTTGTTCTAGGAATCCAAATGGTTCGAAACCGAAAGAACAAAACGCTAGCCCTTTCTCAAGCGTCTTATATCGACAAATTGTTGGTTAGATATAAAATGCAAAATTCCAAGAAAGGACTATTACCTTTCAGGCACGGAATTAACTTGTCTAAGGAACAGTGTCCTCAGACACCTCAAGAAGTTGAGGACATGAGACGTTTTCCCTATGCCTCTGCAGTAGGTAGCCTAATGTATGCCATGTTGTGTACAAGGCCTGACATTTGTTTTGCAGTAGGGATTGTCAGTAGATTTCAATCCAATCCAGGATTTAATCACTGGACAGCCGTTAAAAGTATCCTCAAATATCTAAGGAGAACGAGGGACTATATGCTCGTGTATGGTTCGAAGGATTTGATCCTTACAGGATACACTGATTCTGACTTTCAAACTGATAAAGATTCGAGGAAATCTACATCGGGGTCAGTATTCACTCTAAATGAAGGAGCAATAGTATGGCGCAGCATCCAGCAAGGATGCATTGCAGACTCGACCATGGAGGCCGAATATGTAGCCGCTTGCGAAGCAGCAAAAGAGGCAGTATGGCTCAGGAAGTTCCTAACTGACTTGGAAGTCGTTCCAAATATGCATCTGCCTATCACCTTTTATTGTGATAATAGCGGCACAGTTGCAAACTCAAAGGAACCTCGCAGCCATAAGAGAGGCAAGCACATCGAAAGGAAATACTATCTCATTAGGGAGATTGTGCACCGAGGAGACATGATCGTCACGAAGATAGCGACGGAGCACAACATTGCTGATCCATTCACGAAGGCTCTCACGGCTAAAGTGTTCGAGAGTCATCTAGAAGGTCTAGGTCTGCGAGATATGTACGAGAAATAATCTAGGTCAAGTGGGAGAATTGTAACCGGTATATCGATACCTTAGTATACTGGGTATTTAGATGCCCTAGTTTATTGTATTTTTACTCCGTTATTAATACAAGTATTTATTCATCCACTGCTGTTATAGATTATAGTACATCCCACTAAACTAGAGTTTTAGTTCAAGTGGGAGATTGTTGGGATTGGTGCCCTAAAACTCGTAGATAGTGAATGTTAAACGAATTATATATACTTATTCGATAAAGGTGTTATCGAGATTGATTCAGTAAAAGTCATTACTGAATAAATTAAATTGCACATATAATAACCCAAATCCAATAAACTAAGATCCATGGCTATAGGATGAACACTTGAGCTTTATGTAGAGACATAAAAGTGGATCAAGCTTGAGTAATAGCCAAAACGGTCTATAGTATAGGAATAGGGTTGGGTACCTTATTCTGGAGACACTATGAGACGCGGCCCACTTTATAGATGGTATAGATGATGTGATCCTAAATCATCCATGTAGAGACATGCGAGTGGGGGTGTCCTATGCAATGAGTTTGCATAAGACCAGGACCGAGAAATAAGTCGCTCTCGCTTTATAACACCGTTTACTGACGAGACTGACTATTTCATGTGATGACCTAGGTAACTCGATCTTAATCCTGAGCTAACTATGAACTCCTGTTTATTCGAGCTTATCCTTATATCTGCATAGGTGAGAGTGGCTCAGTATCGCCGACTCAATAAGCCTCCCATTTCAGGGATAGGAACGGGTAGATAGCTGGGGACATAGTCGTGCAAGAAGGAATTCACTCCTACCCAAATAAGGGATAGTAGAGAGGTTGTTCCCTTAAGTGCTGACTCCGGGGCTTGAACAAAGGGATCCCGCCCTCTCATTGGCCCGAGAGGGACTCGGTTTATTGGTTGGACCATAAACCAATTGTTCATTAGAGGATCAGTGGGACTTAAGAAACTAGAAGTACTATAGGGGTAAAACGGCTTATTGACCTAGCTATAGCTACGGACAACCTGTGAAGGATCGACTTACTAATCATGGTTAAATCGAGTGGACGGAAATATATCTATAGTGAGGGGAGTGCAACTATCGGGCTATAGTGGAGTGTCCCGATAGTTAACGAATGTTGGCTAGCTTGGACAATGAGATTAGTCAGTTAGCCTCGAATCGTTGGAGCCCATGATCTATAGGTCCATTAGGTCCCCCTACTAGCTCATATCGGAATTAAGCCTAGAACAAAAGATAGGAAGTTTTGAATCGTTCAAAATCGGGAAAAAGGGAATTATCGTAAATTGTGTTTGACACAATAATTTAATTATGAATTAAATTAGAAAATGAGAGATGAAGTATTTAAAAGTGTTTTGAATACTATATATATGTATTAGGAATCATATATATGGAATTGCACAAGATAACAAAGATTAATTAGATTAATCATATCAAAATTAATTTGAAAATTTTCAAATTAATTACCAAGCAATCAATTTCAATTTAGAATTGAAATTGGGGGTAATTTGCAAGCTTGAAATTTGATTCAATTTGAATTTAGTGGATTTAGTTGGAAATCCACTTAACGCATGATCATTCAAAGTGGAAAGACAACTCACTCATGCATTGTTGCATGTCTTGTGTAGTATACACCTAGAATCCACTTGAGCTTGCAAATACACCATGTGTCTTGTGTCTTGAGGCTTGGCTTTGCATGGAGAATGTCTTTAAAAGGATTTTGAATCATATTCAAACATATGAGAGCCATTTCCTTAATGTTATGCTGCTGGAATTTGGACTCAAAGTTCTTTCATCTCTCATTCTTCTCCATTGTTTGATGCTTCTAGCATTCCCTTCCCATTCCCTATCTTATATAGACTCCCACAAGTCGTTCTTGGCCCGGAGTATAGTAGGGAAGACTCTAGAGGTTGTCCAAGGAGCATAGGAGAGGCAAACACCACAAGGAGTTCAACATAAGTGAGCTACAAAGGTTGGTGTTTTCTAAACTCTCTATTCTGTCTTTTCTAGAACATGCATGCTTTAGGAGTAAAATTGAACGTCTTAAGTGCTTTCGATCTTCAATTGCTTCCGCATGTGTAATATGTACACCTTCATATAATTCCAATTTATCTTGGATATAATAGAGATTTCAAATTTTATTTTTAAATATTTGTATTGTAATTCCTGATCAATTTCATTAGTATTGGATTTGGCTATATTTTACATTTCTTATGTGATTTCTTTAAATTAATTTAGTAATTAAATTTAAAAATAAGCATAAAATAAATTTCATATTAAACATAAAATTTCTTATTTCTCACTAATTAAATAAAAAAAAGGGAAAAAATATATTATTTTCATCCTTCCTTTCTTCTAAACCCAAGGACCTCCTCCCTAATAACCACATAGGTACTTATTGATCATATATGCATCAATCCTTGATTTGGTTAAATGATGATTAGCGACATAATAATTTTCATATCTAGAGTTGGAAAAAAAAATCTTCAATTTGAAGATTTTTTATTTATCAAATTTGATTTTGTGTGATTTAAATGCAAACAAATATAACTTTCTAATGCATAATTAATTTATTTTATTAATTTATTCTGTTTTATTTTTTAGAAAATTACAAGGAGCCCACACTTCTTAAATCACAATCAGAGTTCAATGGAACATTTAATTTTTTTTTTTTTTTTAAAGAAGAGTAAGAGTTTAATAACGACTCCACCAAAACATTAAAGTACGAGTTTAGTGGAAGGTATGTGAAATATTCTAAAGGAAGATTGGGAAGTCTGCTGAGATGAAAAGTGGATCATGAAATTTTGAATTCCCTTTTCCTAATATTCATGGAAAGACTGGAGACTGTTCACTTCTTGATTGAAGACTTTTAATAGATTTTCAAGGTTTTTCAAGTAACATTATCTATATTCCCAATATTGTTCAAGAAATAAATCTAATTATTTTTTAAGATGTAATACTTTAAATTTCAACAATATAAACATAATTCATACACACCTCAACCAGAAACCCATATAAATTATGTACCTCCATATTAATTTTAACCTTTTGAATATCACATGAGATTTCGTTAAAATTAAAAATAAAAAATGCACCATTTGGAGGAAAAAAATAGCAAACAAGAAAAGCTAGAGAAACCCAAATGGTTTTAGTGAGATTTGGCAAAAACTAAACGAATATGTTATGTATCGTGACAACTCTCTTCCCTTTCCTAGCATTGATTTTCCTTCACCTCCCTCATTTTAGATCTCAAATAATCTAAAAGAAAGATGTTGACCATCTATCCCACATTCCCATGACTTTGTCTACATATTTCTCATAACATTGTTCTCCATCTTCTTATTCCAACATAAAAGGGGTGAGCAAGAGCAATTGATGGGTGAGGGAGAGTCATGAGGAGGTGAAGGGAAGGAAAGAGAAATGAGAAAATAATTGCAAAACCCTTTCAATTAATAAAAGATTCCGAAGAAAGTAAGTCTCCTACAAATAAAGAGATTAGAAGCTTACAAGTTCAAAATAACTATTCAAATAGGTTGCTAACCACAATAGCAGAACAAGTTTATAAGCTAGAATAACTAATAAAACCTCTAAAACAAATAATAAAGCCAATGTTTAATCCACCAGAAAATATAAAATTAAAAACACCAAAAACTCATATAATGGACGAAATTGATAAAAGGTTGTTAAAAGCCTTAAATCTATCCTGTGAATCTTCAAAACAGATTAATGTTCTCAATGATAGTGACGTAGAATCCTTAATAGAGCAATTTTCATCCCTCAAAAAATGAAGAACCATTAAATTTCAATCGAATAAGAAATTTCAAACCAATCAATGAAAATGATAGAATAAATTGGTATCATAAACCAACAATGCCAGAATTAAATTACGAGCAAAATTACAAATTCCAAAGAAACACTCAATATGATGGCAATTCCATATATGTATGGAATATAGATGGAATGTCGAACAAACAAATAGAAGATACTCTCCATGAAATACTTATGGCTACAACAGCCTATGAAGCAAATGATCACTCAGATCATGCAACAGTAAAATTAATTTTCAATGGGTTCACTAGAATGCTTAAAGCATGGTGGGATTGTTGCTTATCCCAGATAACAGACCCTAAATCAAAGAACATAAGACTAAAGTCAAAAAGACTAAAGAAATAAAGGTAGAAACCACCAATATAAATACAAGTGAACCAAGTACCTCTACTACAAAAAAAGATAGAAGTAGAAGAGGAAATAGAAGACGTAGTGTCAACTTTGATTTATGCCATAACTCTACATTTTACACCAAGAAGTAACTCGGTGGGTGAAGAAAATCAAAGAACAATTTTAAAAAAATTTAAATGTACAAAGTTAGCCAATTTTAAATGGTATAAAGACATGTTCTTAGCTAGAGTTTTCTTTATGCCAGATTGTAACTTACAACACTGGAAAGAAAGCTTTATAGACGGTCTTCCAAGTTATATTGCAGAAAGAGTGTGTAACTCTCTTAACAAACAATATGATCATAAAATCCCATGGGCAGATGTAACATTTGGACAAATGACGGCTTACATTATAGAAAGTGAATTAAAAATCTGCAATGAAATAAATGTGTAAAAGAAAGTACAGAAAAATGACAAATTACATAAAAGAGAAATGAAAACTTTATGTTCTTAATATGGATGTGAAAGAATATAGGAACCAAACACCTCTAGGAAACAAATTGTTAAACGACATAATAGTAGGAGATACTATAAAGACAATCATAAATCCAAAAGCTAGTCTGATAGTGGAATCAATAACCTGATTGATGAGACTCAAACAGGGTATTAATTTGACTAGAATTTTTATCTTCTAAACATGTAACACCCCAAGTTTCAGGTAAAGTCCTTTTCAAGCCTTAAGTTAATTTCTTGTTTAAATTTTTATTCATTTTGAGATATATGGATTTTTTTTTCTCAATGTTTTATTGGACTTCATGAATTCTCGAATTTGGAAAAGGTAAGAGGGAAAAGTTGGAAATTGTAGGGTTCAATTTTTAATTCTTTTGAAATGAATTTGGGGCTTGTTTTTATAAGGAAACCCTAGAAAAAAAAAGAACATCTTTTTTTAACCTCCTAAATGTCGCGCACGCAGCCCCTCCTCCTCCCACGATCTGATTTGTTTTTTGCCGCCACACTCTCTTCCTCTCGCTCCCATCTCCCTGTCGTTCGAAGAAAGTTGCCGGCGCCTTAAGTTCGTCTGTGACCTGCAACTGATCTAGACGTCGCCGCTGCCTTTAGATCGACCTTGTAGCAGTTCGCCGCCACCTGTAGCAGTTGGCCACCGTCACACCTCGCGCAACCATTCCCAAACTGTCGTTCGCCACATTTCAATTGCTGTCAACAGGGTTTGGTGTCGTCGCCGTCGAAGTCCTGTGTTTCAGCAGCTGCAAGTTTCGTTCGTCATCTTGGGAGTAAGTTTTAGCGAGGCTGGTTCTTTTGGGTGATAGATTTAAGTGGAGGGGTAGTTTTTGTTATGTTTAAGCTAACCCACAGCGCTGTCACTTTGGTTCCAACCGCACCCAGCTGATTTCCGTGATTGTAATTGAGTTTTCGGCGATTCAGGTTTGCTGACCAGCGAGGTGGTTCGTCGATTTGGGTGAGTTTCTCCCATAAAACCTTCCTTGTTGTTGGTATTGGATGGTATATGTTGGCCCATTAGTTATTGAATCCGTTTGTTCATTCCCCCGTGATTTCAAGTTCATTATTGCTAAGTCATGGTTTTTGAAGTGTTGTCCAGCAAGTTTCAGGTTACTTTTGAGTGAATCCATTGTGAGTAGTGTTACCTTTGTGTTCCTTTTGGTGAGAATGGAAGTGCTGATTTTAATTTCCTAATGATATGGAACTTTAAGTGTAGTGTTCTTGCTTGGATTTTTTATCGTTTGGTTTTTGGATTGCTACACCAGGTAAGTGACCTTTCTACTGAAAAGTTTATGCTTGGTTGGGAACTGTGTGCTGATGGCATAAGCTTTTTTTTTTTTTGTGTGTGAACTCCATTGCGTATGTGTTCCATATTCTTGAAATATTGTTATACTTAAGAATGTGTGAATTTTTATGTCCCTAAGATGTTTTATATGAATGAAAATAACGTGCATAAAAGGAAAATGACTCTCGATAAAGGTATGATGCATTCATGATATATGATGAATTACTGTGGGAGTTCATGCATATCTATACTAGTTTTTTTGTATGAACATAAAAGCTTGCATGGCAATTACCGTTAGAGGAAAATCGATGTACATCTAGAGGAACCTAAGGTATTCGTAGGCGAGGCCCAACCCCTGCTAACTGGATGCCAACTAACTGTTAGCTGGGCACGGTCTCTAGAGGATGCCTACTTTACCTTCTAGTTGGAAGAGGAACATAAAAAATTGGGTAAATTGTTCATGCATAGCCATAGAGGAAATAACTAAGAGGAAAGGTGATAAGTCCCACTAGAATTGCACGATTTATATTACCTAGAGGAAACGTGGTCTATGACTTGTGAGCTTGCATATTCCAACCTCAGTAATGAGGTTAATTACTGAGTATTTTAAATACTCATTTTTTCAAAATGTTTTTTTGAGGGAAAGGCAAAGGCATTCAAGGCAATTGATAGAGTTTGTCGGATAGCCATGGGAGACCGTAGAGGATGAATTTTGTTTAATTTACATTTCCCCTTAAATAACTTATCTTTACTTTTATGACGTTTGTGTTGTTTTGAAAATCAGTTGAGGCCTTGGTTGTTTTCTTTTAAATTTTGTTTGGAGGATTTTGTTTTTCTTTAAACTTCAGATCCCGAATTAAAGATTTGTTTATGTTGATGTTTATAACTTTTGCATACTTATTTTGGTTCTGTGGAGTCCTGTTGTGATGTAGTATGATGGAATCATTGAGAGATGTATTTAGAAGTGTTTTATGCTTAGCAGGTTAAAGAAAATTTTTAGTTTAGTCTGTCATATGTTGTTATGCTGTCAAAATTTTTGGAGGAGACGATTAAAACTATCATGAGTGTTAGTAATGTCGTCAGGTTAGTTCTATGAAAACCTGGGATGTTACAGAACAACTTTGGTATGTTTTTCTGACCAAGGCTTTGGATTTTTTCTAAGTATTTGTAAAAGTGGTTTACAAATGGTTCTGAGGTTTTGAATAAAATAGGACACATAATTTAGACAGCCTAAAAACCTTTGTAGTTAGGTTTTATCTAAAATTTGATATGGGAAATTGGATGCAAAATTTATTGATCTTTGTATGGGTTTTATAAGGCCCATATGAATGTCAAAGCCCAAAACTCTAATTTTGGTTTGAAATAGTTTGACTTTTAGCAAAGATACAACTAAACCATTTTATTTGACTATGTTCATAAAGATATTAAGATGCTTGAAGTGTTGATGGATGTTAGATGAAAATACTAAAACATCGTCAATATAAACTATTGTAAAATTTTGGAAATCGTTGAAATATCATTCATGATTTTTTGAAATTCTGATGGGCCTTTTTTTAGCCCAAAAGGCATAACATTCCATTCGTATTGTCTGAACGGAACATTAAAAGCAGTTTTGTATTTATCTTTTTCAGAAATTTGAATTTGCCAAAAATCAGATTTCATATCAAATTTTGAGAATATTTTAGCATTGGAAATTCTTTTAAGTAAATCTTGTTTATTTGGAATTGGGTATCTTATCCATTCTAAAACTTTGTTTAAAGGTTTGTAATTGATAACTAACTTGGGCACACCACGCTCTTGTTCGGCTACGTTGTTGACATAGAAGGCTGCACATGACCAAGGACTCTTTGATGATCTGATTAGTTCTTTGTTGACTAATTATTGTATTTTTTTTCTTATAGAATGTTAGCAATTTCGTATTCTTTTCAATAGGTCTCGCCTTTGTGTGAGAATATTTGATTCTTCAAAATCTTTTATATATGGAAGATTTACTATGTGTTTTTTCCTATCACAAAATGCATTAGGTAGATTTGAACATATTTCTTTTTCGATTTTATTTTCTATTTATTTTTATTTTTATTTTGATAGAAGCATGATTGAGATTTTCTTCTATCCTTATGTAACTAATCTATTCTTTAAGAAATTGGATTTGTTTTTTTTTTTCTTTTTATCTCTTCATTTTTTAATTCACTGATTTTCATGATTTCATATGGAAAGATCGGAGTTATGAATTCAAAAATTATTTCTTTATCATGTATTTTACTGACTAGTCCTTTTTCAGTTATTTTTATTGGATATAACTGAGTTAAGAATTGGGTTCCTAAAATCCGTTCATGTTTTAGATCTTTTACTGGGAGAAAGGAATTTATTAAACAAAATTCTTCATTAAAAATATGGACATTTGGTAGCTTAAATTGGATATTTAAACTCTGTTCGTTAACACTACTTAACTTTTGAGTAGTTTTTTCAAAGTATTTAGTTTTGATATGCTCCTGAGTCTATCAAGGCTTTTAGGGTAATTTTAAAATCTTATATTTTTAGTGCCACGAGAGAATACCATTTTTGGTATTGTCTTTCTAACTTGATTTATTAGAAAGTTTTCTCCTTCGTCTGTTCCTTCTTCAAAATTTCGAATTTCTCTATTTATTTTGAGACTATTTATCTCCTATTTTATTTCTTGAATTTCTTCTTTATTCGACTAAATTTTTTTCTTGAGATTGTTGATTTCAAGTTGTACATCTTGAATTGAAGCTAGTTTTAATTCATCTTTTCTTTGCAGAATTTCGTGGAGATTTCTTACTTTTATATCTTTCCTTTTGACTCTTTTTCATTTCATCGTCATTTACATGGTCTATTGATTGAAAGAGAGTTTCTTGCTTGTTTGTTAGGACGTTCATGCATTTTCCTTCGCATGCACATGCTTTAACTCCTTTTTCAATATCACTTTTACTTTGACTTGATACTTCAAAATATGTTTCTTCTAATTCTTGAATTCTTAGTTCTTCTTCACAACTATCGTAATATTCCGATGAATATTCTTCATTGATATCTAATTCATTTATTTTCCTATTTGGACAGTTATTTGCATAATGTCCTTCTTTGTTACATTTGTAACATGAGACTTTTCTTTTACTTTTTGGTTTAGCATTTTGAGTTGGACAAGAGTCAAAGCCATTACTCAACAAAATCATCCTTCTTTCAATTGTTGATTTCAAACTTTCTTTGCAAGGGAAGAGATTAGTTGACTTGATTATCTTTCCAACGATTGTGCTTCTTGATAGTGGATTGAGGTTGAAACGCCGATTTGGAGTTGTTAGGTTGTAATTCGGTAACATTGTAAGAATAATGTATTGAATTGCTATTAATTTCATTATCAATTGCCTTTTAGATCTTGTTTTGATTAATGAGCATGTATGGTAGATTAAATTGACAACTTAATCACAGCTTGCATGTCAAAGCGAGCATAGCTCAGCAGTAATTGACATATATTCTTGATCAAGAGATCCGAGGTTCGAAACCACCACCCCAAATGTTGATTTACTCAAAAAATAATAATAATAATCACAGATTGCATGTTTGTGTCCACTATGTATGTTGTTTGAGTTCCATAATTGTCGAGAACGCATGCTTAATTTGAGTAGGAAATAAGAGCTCTAGTAAAATAAATGGTCGTAATAAATGATCCTTGACAATCAACTTCAACTATCTCATCTTTTTATTTTGGTACTTCTTAATGTTTTGGATGCATTTTGACGAAAAACAATGGATGGGGAAAGAGAAACAAAAAAGATAAAGACAAAATTCAAATATATTAAACCTATAGAAAACTTAAGAGTTGAATTTTAAAATTCATATCAGACAAGAATTTTGGATAAATCTTTAGTTAGAGCTTGAGATTGATGCTCAATAATTTATTTATTTTACTTATTTATTTATTATTATTATTTTTATAATAAATGCCCAATAATTTAGGGGGCTTTGCATAGATAGCAAAACTCGGCAAAAATATTGCAAAAGTAGCAAAAAAAAATATTTGCAGAAATAGCAAAAAATACGTTAAATTACGAAAATACCCTTAGTATCTCCAATAGTCTATCAGTCCCTATTATTGATAGTCACTAATAGACTTTGATTAATCGGAGTCTATCAGTGATAAATACTGATAGAGACTTTGATGATAAGCTTCAATTAATCGGAGTCTATTAGTGATAGACACTGATAGACTTTGATTAATCGAAGTCTATCAGTGTGTATCACTGATAGACTCTGATAAACGTAATCTATAAGTTTTTATCGTGTTTAATTCAAGCCTATTAGTGATAGCCACTGATAGAAAACCATTTAATTCAAGGCTATTGGTTCAGTTTAATTCAAGGCTATCAATTTCTATCCATCAGTTTAATTTAAGTCTATCAATGATAATCACTAATAGAAAACCGTTTAATTCGAGGTTATCAGTTTCTATCACTGATAGAAATCAATTAAATTCAAGACTATTAGTTTCTATCACCGATAGAAACCAATTTAATTGAAGTTTATCAGTTTCTATCATAAATCAATTTAATTGAAGTTTATTGACTTGTATCACTGATAGAAATTAGTTTAATTCAAATCTATCATTTTCTATCGAGGATAGAAATCAGTTAATTGAAGTCTATCAGTTTCTATCCCTAATAGAAATCAGTTAATTATCAATTAATTGAAGTCTACCAATGATTGTTACTGATAGAAATCAATTTAATTGAAATCTATCAGTAAAGTACTTTCCATTGCAATTCATCTCGGTAATTAGAAACTCATCCAAAATTATTATACTACAATCATAAGTTGAACAAAAATTTTAAGTCTCTTGTGGTAATTAGAACATAAAATCCAAAAATAACTATTACAAACAAGCGACTCTTAATCAACAATATAATTTTTAAAGCCTAGCACACAAGTTGTGTGACCACCACCATAAAATTGTTATTCTTGTATTCTTTATATTTTATTATCTATCAATTATAGTCCGTGATAGACTTCGATCAATGATAGTCAGTGATAGACTACGATTAACCGGAGTATATCAGTGATATACTTTGATATACCTATACAAACACTCACCAAAATTGCTATTTTTGTATTCTTGGCATTCTTGAATTAAAAAGAAGACCAACAAGAGCTTAGCTCAATTAGTATAAAGTTGTACTGATAATCACAAGGTTTGTGGTTCAAATCCCCCTCCACGCATATCATATTATAAAAATAAATAAATAAATAAAAAGAAGAAGAAACAATCATAACAATACCTCAACATTTCATCAATGTTAAAATGCTACTCCATATAGTTGTCACAAAGAAAGAAAAAAAAAAAACTATAAGAAACTTGTTTGAAAATTTTGTGCTATCTTCAGAGCAAAATTAAAATTAGGCCTTAAGGTTCGTTTGATAACCATTAGATTTTTTGTTTTTGGTTTTTGAAAATTAAACTTATAAACACTACTTCCACTTATAAGTTTCTTTGTATTTTCTAATACATTTTTTCTACGTTTTTAAAAAACCAAGCCAAGTTTTGAAAACTAAAAAAATAATTTTTAAAAACTTGTTTTTTTTCTTGGAATTTTGCTTGGAATTCGAATGTGTCATTGAAAAAAATGAAATCGGTAAGGAAATTGGAAGAAAACAAGCATAATTTTCAAAAACCAAAAATCAAATGGTTATCAAATGGGACCTAAGGCACTGTTTGATAACTATTTGGCGTTTTCTTTTTTGTTTTTGAAAATTGGACTTGTTTTTCACTATTTCTTTACAATCTTTTCATCTTTCTCAAGAAAGCAATTGAATTTTTAGCCAAATTCCAAAAATGAAAACAAGTTTTTAAAAACTTTTCTTTTTTTTTTTTTTTTGTTTTCAAAACTTGGCTTGGATTTGAAAATATTTGTAAGTAGAGAACAAAATAGGGAAACCCATAAGTAGAAGTACCGTTTATAAGTTTTATTTTAAAAAATCAAAAGTCAAACAGTTACCAAACAGAAGCTCAATGATATTTGTCCAACTTGATCAATATAGCTTAATCGATTAAGATATCAATATATCCTTTTTCAAATTTGGAACGTTAAACCTTCACCCTCCAACTGCAACACTAAAGAAAAAGCAATGACATTTCATTTTGAATTCAATTACATATTTGGAAATAGTTCTCCCTACTTCCCAAGTGCATTTAGAATGGATAGGAAAAGAAAAACACAGTTTTGGTAGTTGAAGTGTTGTAACATCCACATTACCAACGTGTCTGAATCAGGGCATTGCACATAAACCAAGAGCAACGGTAAAGGAAAAAGAAATGATGAAAAGATAGGCCAATTTTCACGCCAACCACAGTTGAGTTGATAATGACAACACAACATGTAGAAGAAGGAGAGCTATAGAAGAAGATAAAGGTAATCACTGTCGAAAAGAAAAAAAAGAAAAAGTAATCCATCCTACCGACGCCATAGATAAAACCCTAAAATGGAGACCATTTTTTTTTTGCCAAAGCCCTAATATCTAAATAACAATACTTTTCTGCATGTCGGTATATAGAGATCTTCCTATATACTTCATTAAAATTTTGACAATTATGAAGAAGACAGGGAGACAATTAGATTTTTTTTTATATGGCTTCTTAACAAAATGATTTTTTCATAGAGAATTAACCGTTGTTTGCAATAAAGTTTTCTTTCTTATATTCATTTAAGTTTACTCTCACATATGACTCTTTTCTTTTTTTTTTTTTTTTTCTTTTTTGACAAACATGTGGGGTGGAAATATGAACTCCTAACCTCTTGGTCGATGATACAAACTTTATGCCACTTGAACATACTCTTGGTGGCCATAACTTTCTCTTCATTAAAAAAGTGAAACTTTGATACATTCATAAATCATATATTTGTGTGGATAGTTATGTGCATTAATAATTACAAGTGATTCAAAAAACCCTGTTCCCAAAATAAATTTTTGGCTCATCAACCTGTTTATCTTTGAGGGAAAAAACTATAACAAACAAAACAATAAATAATAGAAATAGTGAAGTCTTAAAATATATATTACTATGCAAGATCCAAGAATAGTATTAAATTGATGGAGTAAGAAAAAAAAATACATGTCTCGAGATTCTCTAGTAAAGAAAAAAGATATCACTCTTTCTTCTTCATCCACTCATACACGTCATAGTTTGTTTCATGCCTTCATAAAATGTAAGTAACGTTTTTTTTAAAAAAAATAAAAAGTAAGAAATAAAAGACAAATAAATACGTTGGATGAGCAGCTCAACTAGTATAAAATATGTATTCTTAACCAAGAAATTAAAGGTTCAAATCATTCATCCCACGTGTCGTAAAAACAAGTTAGAAGTTGTAAAGTTGGAATTAATAGAAGTTTTTGTTTTTGTTTTTTTTTTTTTTTTGAATACATCAACATTTGGGGATGGGGAATTCGAACCTTTGACCTCATGGTCGAGGGTACATGTCAATTACCATTGAGCTAAGCTCGCTTTAGCTAATAGAAGTTTTTGTTGTTGGAGAGGGAAATGAGCTTTGAGTTTATGAAGACAAGCACATTGCATGCTTTTGAGGTTACTATATAATATAAGTATTAAAGTAGTTTAAAAAAAAAGTATTAAAGTAGGGTTGTGTGGGACCCATAAGATGGTGGTCCATTGTGAGGCAGTCCACGAAAACGAATGGGACAGGTCTTCACTACAACAAATTTGGCTTTTAATGTCGGGCAATGCCCGACATTAAAAGTCTTTAATGCCGGTCACTGACCGACATTAAAAACACCGACATTAAAAGTTTTAATGTCGGTCGCTTTTAATGTCGGCCTGACATTAAAAGCTTTGTCCGACATTAATAGTCATTTTTAATGTCGGTCAGTTTTTTTATGTCGGTCATTGCCTGCCATTAAAAGTTGAGATGTGCGACATTAAAAGTGTCCGACATTAAAAGCGCCCGACATTAAATGTGAGATATTAAATTAAAAAAAAATTGTTGGTTGCACACGTTGCTAACCAACAATACTATTTCTTCCTTTTGTAAAAACCTGTAAACAAAATAAAAATTCAACATATAAACAAAATAAAATCTCGAAAGTATTTTTACACAACAACTAACTCAACGAACATGGATTTAATTAATAAAATATAATAGTGTATATAATACATGAAACTTTCTGTCTATCCACAAATCACATCCATGTACTAATTTACAAAGAAAAAGTAAAATTATTAAACAAAATAAGTACACAACTCCTTCTACGTTCTTCCGGCCAAGTTCCTCTCCGAGCTCCTTTTCGAGAATATCCATTTTATCATCTGCAACAGTTCTCGCTTAACAAGATGAATTCCAAACCTTATACAAAGCAAAAACGTAAGTACTCTAAAGGAAAATCAACATAACAAATGGTTGCAAACTATTTAACAGTACCATCCATGAAATCCAGACATTGGCAGACATCCAAAAGCCAAATATACATAAACAAATTTCACAAATCAATTTGACAAAGAGTAAGCATAATAGTAATATGTCCATATATAATGATCATGGCTATACATATCCTCCAACTTGGTTAGGAACTCAAAAGATAAAATATATATACATATCAAAGTCAATGCAAATGCTCAATGGAAAAAAATGGTCTAATTTAGTATTTGAATCCTAAATCCATTCTAAATCTCTCATCACAATATAATACAACATAATGAAACAACAATTACTAAACAAAGAAGAAGGCAAACACACCAAGTTACTATTCATTGAACTAGTGAGAGTAATACATACCGAAAGAAGGCAGACACACCATGTTACTATTCCTTCTGACTTAACCCTTGAACTCCAACATTAAGTTAGGGTAAAATGCAAACGCAACAGTAAATATGAACCCAGAATCCAAAATCCAAATTGATAGATGTTTGTTGAACCAAAATTTTGAATACAAATGTTCACTCCTTGATGTAATATAAAAGTAACCAACCACAAGTCTTCATAAATTCAGCTCAGACTTGAAACATGACAAGATGAGTTAAGGTTTAATGCATAAACCATAAAACACAAAAGGTTTAGTTCAAAATAAAGGCAAATTATAAATATTCTTAATTGCATAAAAATGATAGCAAGGAAGCATGGTTTAATGCATAAACCATAAAACACAAAACAGAACACTCCATGACCAATGCTAAACCATAAAACATAAAAGGTTTATGTACATTGCTTTAGAAGTTTAACTTCTTGTTCGTAGAAATTAATAATTAGAATTTAACCCCACAAACTCAACCAAATGGTGTACAGCTGAACTTTCATCCCCACTCCTCCTAACAGGGGTTGAGGCTAGCTAGAAACAACATGGTATCTACAAAAAGATTCCAACTTAAGTGCCTAATATTTTACAGACATGTAAGTTGCATACTTTGAACATTTCACAACAACTAATGCTCCTCCAACATTATATATGTGATTTTATTTTTATTGGTGAAAAACCAACTTTCATGGAGCAAATAAAAGAATTTTCAAATGGGCGGTACGAAAAAAAGCCCAACACGAGTGGAGCCAGAATGAAAACAACAAATGCAACAGACAAATCAAAAGATACCACTGTAAAAAGGGCTCCAGTTGTTGGGGAAAGCAGACAGGAAGAACAGAAATCTTTGGTCACAGGTGCCCAAAGGGTAGCATTTAACCAAGTTGTAGTCTATACCTCCACAACATATCTCTACCCCTTCCAGTTTCTCTCGAGCCAAATGTTAGAACATTTAATATTAGAAACAGTCGTTCATATTATCATGGCCTACTAAAACGTTTTTTTTACAGTACATGTCAATTTACATAGTCTACCATTCATGGTTTTATAAGGAGAATGGAGCTCGAAGAGAAGAATTACCCTTAACATAAGCCAACAAACAGCAAATAACAAAGCACCAACTACCAAACAGAAAAATTAAAAATTATACAAAGACAGTGAGAGAACAAGAACCCCGTAGAAAATGTTACTAGAACAGAAAATATCATGACGTCAATAAAAGGCAAATTATAAATCTTAATTGCATAAAAATGATAGCAAGAAAGCATGTTCTAAAGAAACCTAAACTCAAACACAAGTATAGTTCAAAATAAGAAAAAATATATTCCTCCATACAAAGAAAAAATATATTCCACCTAAAAGAGTCACACTGGATTCTAAATATTTGACCAAACCAAACCAATTTTTAATTACAGTGTTTAAAATAATAAGAATCATGAGTACACATCCATTCATTAACTTTACCAAATTGATCGATTCAGATGTGTTACCTGAAGGCAATTGCAATATCATTGCCAAATTTCTCAAGTCCATAATTTCAAGGGGGAAGCATTTTCAAGGTCTTTAGCTAATGCCTCGTAGTCCTCAACTACAAAAAAAAAAAACAAGGAAGAAAGCAAAATGGTTAGTTAGATGATTGCTTTTATCTAATACGCAAACACACAAACTTAACATAACCAAAAGTTTTAGCTCTTTCTTAAATGAGTCAAATTTTAAATTGTTACTTATCAGTGAGGAGAGAGAAGTACAATCTGTCAAAAATGCATATTGGAGGCAATTTCAATAAACAAACAAGCTACTCAACTTGCATTTAACTCACACACACAAGCCCCACATCTTCTGTTGTGTAAGAATCACGTCAATGCATCAGTATTTATGTTGCAGTATTCCATAAAAATTTTCACTTTGCAACCACGACTTAATATATCAGATTCCACAGCCTAATATAGAATTGATACTGTACCAAATAGTTCTCCAATCTTTTGGGGAGAACTTAAAAGGTAAAACCAAGTAGATTTTAGTCCAACTAAAATGAATAAGACTAGAGTGAAACCAATTGTTAGACAATTCAAATCTGTGCTTATTGTACAACGTTTCTAGAACGATCATGCTTTGCTTTCATAGTGTTCTGTATTTGTTCTGCTGTATTTTTCAACTTCATTCAATGACTTATGTTTATTAGCTTTAAAGTTCACAGTTATTTTCATTTGATTGACAGTGGACTTGGGTCAGTGTCATAAGATATGCTTAGATGGGAATCAAGTTGAAAATATAATGAGAAATAAAGCTAAATAAACAAATTAACTAGAAACCATAAACTTCCCATTTTTCAGGAGAAGCCTAGAGCATCAAATAGATTATGTTCCAAAGAAGCAAGAAAGGTCCAGAAACTTGCCAAAATCTTAGGTAAAACCACATAAGCATAATATCAAACACGTTGTGTGCAGTAACATGAAAGAAAACCCATATTTGAAAAATCAAAGTAGATTTGACTCATATCTGCTCGGCTCTGCTACTCGCCTTAGATCTATTACCCTGACCTCAACTTCCACCACCCACGACTGAAACACCAACCACCACGACAAAGAACAACCAACCACAACAAAAACAACTACCAACCCATGGCGAATCGGTGGGGTTTTCTTATCAGTGGGTTTTTTTTTTTTTTTTTTTTTTTTTATGAATACGAGAAATGAAATGAGAGAAAACTGAGAGAGAGTGAGAGAAAACTAACCGAGAGAGCGGCGAATCTGGTGTGGTGCGACAGATCTGGAAGAAGACGACAGAGAAATCGAAGGGGAGGGAGTTGCTGCGTCAGAGTAATGCGACTTCGTGACCAGCGGCGACGGAGAGCGAAGTCGGAGAGGAGGGGAGGCTGGCGGTTGTGGTCGACTGAGGGAGAGGAGTCGAAAGATTTGGGAATGAGAGGGAGAGAGGAAATAATCGAGGGTTTTGTTTCTTTTTCCTCCAGATTTTCTTTCTTTTTTTTTTAAACCCACATCATATCTTTAATGTCGGACAAGGGGTCTTCTTAAAATTTTCCAGCGCCTTTTCTCACTGTCCGACATTAAATGTCCAACATATATTTTTTTGTCCGACATTAAAAGTATAATTTGTTGTAGTGCTTGTTTTCCCACATGCATTATTATCATCAACCTCTCTATATCTTTGTGACGTTGTTCTCTCTCTTGGGATGAATCACATATGTCGTTGGTTCAAATGAGCTTCAAATCCACCAAAAACATTAGAAGTTCAAAGGATCTTATTCCTATATTTGCTATTAAAAAAAGGAAAAATAATCATTTTTAACCCTAGACTTTGGAGATTGTATCAATTTTAACCATGAACTTTTAATTTCATCAAATTGAACCTTAAACTTAACAAGTTGTGTCAATTTTAATTTTGAACTTTCAATTTCATCAAATTGAACCTCAAACTTATCGGATAGTATCGATTTTAAGCTCAAACTTGCATAAGTGGTACAATGTATACTTTTTGTTAACTTTTCGTTTGAACCACCGTACGTAATTGATTTTTTTTCTTTTTTTTTTTAATTCACATTGCATCTGAGTTGATTTCTTATAAATAAAATATTGGAGAAACTTTATTTTAGATGACTTCTTTTTGTTGTTGAGAACTTTGTGAGGGTTCTTTTGTTGCTATCTAAGATTATGAAAGCAAAGAAACTTTGGAGGTTTTTTATCTTCAAATATTTGCTGGTTTTTTCTTTTTGCTAAGAATTTTGTGAGATATATTTTTTCTTTTACTATTTTTTTTCTTGCTAATTAGAAGAATGTACAAATGTAGGAAATGGAGAAATTTCGAGGTTTTTTTTTTTTTTTTAAGTGTTAATATCTAAAATACATAAGCATTAAATTTGGATCTTAGGCACATAATAAGTTCAATTTGATCATTCATTACATGTTGTTCATGAGAAGAAAAATAGAGACAGGTTACCAACCTCTTTTATATGGAGAAATTGGTTAGATTTTTTTGTTGTTTTTCTTCACCAATCAATCACGAACCACCACTAGATCTTCCTTGTTATCCTCAAGCTTTGGAACGGATTGTGGAAATCTCAAGTGATGGAAATTGAAGAGAAAAGCTTGAAGAACAAGCTTATGGAGGTGAGTTTGGTGATTATCAATTTTTGCAGCAATTCACTATCTTTCAAACTCTAATCTTTCAGCCTTCTTCTTCCCTTTTATAGAGGGATCAAAGATGCATGAAGAAAAGCCCCAAAATTTGACACCAATTCAGCCATGAACATAGTGGGAAATGGTGTGGCTTTCATGAGGGGAGTGCGCATGAGTTTAGTCACTATGCACTCCACCTCCAAAAAAATCAAGAGTTTTTATTTTAATTAAGAGTAATTGCAGTGAGTGGCAAATTAATTATGTATAATAGCAAATTTAGCACCAAGTAAAAAAAATTGCAAATATGGCAAAAAAAATTAGAATATTCCCATTTTACCCTTCTCTTTCTCTCCCTCCCCATTTACCCTTTCTTCCCTCATTTTTAGTGTATACCATTTATTATTATTATTATTATTCTTTTTTTTTTTTTTTTTTGTTTTGTTTGTGCATTTATGAGCTTTTATGATTTCATTTTTTTTCCTTTTTTTTCTTTTTTTATAATGAGCTATTACGATTTCTTCTCTTTTTTTTAATTTTTTTTTTAAATTTTTTGTGCATTTATGAGGGTGGAGTTCTTGTGTAATTAATATGCTTTTTTTCCCTCTTCTGTGCAGTATATTGTTACGAGCTTTTATGCCAATTGAGTTGAGCTCTTGTTGGCATTCTTTTTAATTCAAGAATGCCAAGAATACAAAAATAGCAATTTTGGTGAGTGTTTGAATAGGTATATCAAAGTATATCACTGATATACTCCGGTTAATCATAGTTTATCACTGACTATCACTGGTCGAAGTCTATCAGGGCTATAATTGATAGATAATGAAATACAAAGAATACAAGAATAGCAATTTTATGGTGGTGGTCACGGAGGTTGTGTGCTAGGCTTTAAAAATTATATTGTTGATTGAGAGTCGCTTGTTCGTAATGGTTATTTTTAGATTTTATGTTCTAATTACCACAAGAGACTTAAATTTTGTGTTCAATTTATGATTGTAGTATAATAATTTTGGATGAGTTTCTAATTACCGAGATGATTGCAATGCAAAGTACTTTACTGATAGATTTCAATTAAATTGATTTCTATCAGTAACAATCATTGGTAGACTTTAATTAATTGATAATTAACTGATTTCTATCCGAGATAGAAACTGACATACTTCAATTAACTGATTTCTATCATCGATAGAAAATGATAGATTTGAATTAAACTAATTTTCATCAGTGATACAAGTCAATAGACTTTAATTAAATTGATTTCTGATAAAAACTGATAAACTTCAATTAAATTGGTTTCTATCAGTGATAGAAACTAATAGTCTTGAATTAAATTGATTTCTATCAGTAATAGAAACTGATAAGCTTGAATTAAACGATTTTCTATTAGTGATTATCACTGATAAACTTAAATTAAACTGATGGATAGAAATTGATAGCCTTGAATTAAACTGAACTAATAGCCTTGAATTAAATTGTTTTCTATCAGCGGCTATCACTGATAGGCTTGAATTAAACACGATAAAAACTTATAGATTATGATCATCAAAGTCTATCAATGATACACACTGATAGACTTCGATTAATCAAAGTCTATCAGTGTCTATCACTCATAGACTTCGATTAATTGAAACTTATCATCAAAGTCTATCAGTATTTATCATTGATAAACTCCGACTCCGATTAATCGAAGTCTATCAGTGACTATCAATAATAGGGACTGATAGACTATTGGAGATACTAAGGGTATTTTCGTAATTTAACGTAATTTTTGCTATTTCCGCAAATAATTTTATTTTTTTGCTATTTTTGCAATTCTATTGCCGGTTTTTGCTATATGTGCAAAGCCCCCTTTAATTAATTCAAGAATTATCTTGAATTAATTAGTTAATTATTTAATTTTCAATAATCTAAACAATGAAAAAATAAATTTCAATTTTTTAATTTTAAATTAATTCAAAATTAATTTAAAATAATTTTTAAATAAATAATTAATAATTAATTTAATATCTAATATTAAATTAATATTTTGCCACCAATCTCGAACATTTTCGAAATGTTATTTTTCAATCATGAATCCCTTATTCATGCTCTCGATATTTAAATCATATTTAAATATTAAATATCACACAAACCCAGTTTTCAAACCCGACGTATCGATAATGTTAATCACCTCTATTTATTTCCCTAAACATGAAGGTAAACAAATTCATATCTTATCCATCATATTGTTCCAAAGGTTAGTCTCAAGCTAGCAAGGGGACCTAATGGACCTACAGATCATGGGTTCCAACGGTACGAGGTTTAACCGACCAAACCCTTTTAACCTAGCCAACCAACATCAGTTAACTACCGAGACACTCCACTATAGCCTAATAGTTGAACTCCCCTCACTGTAGATATATTTTCCCCCACTCGATATAACCACGATTAATAAGTCAATCCTTCACAGGTCGTTCGTTACTATAGCTAGGTCAAATGTCCGTTTTACCCCTATAGCACATCATTGTTCCTTAAGTCCACTGATCCTCTAATGAACAATTTGTTTATGCCCAACCACTAAACAAAGTCCCTCCCAGGCCAAATGAGATGGTGGGGTCCCTTGTTCAAGCCTTTGATTCAGCACTTAAGGGAACAACCTCTCTACTATCCCTAAATTGGGTAGGAGTGAATTCCGTCTTGTTTTACTATGTCCCCAACTATCCATCTAGTCTTATCCCCAAAATGGTAGGATTATTGAATGGCTCCATTGGACCACTCTCACCCATGCAGATCAAAGGATAATTCTAAACGAACAGGAGTTCATACCAAGCTCAGGATTAAGATCGAGTTACCTAGGTCATCGCATGAAATAGTCAGTCTTAACAGTAAATAGCATTATAAAGTAAGAGTGACTTATTTCTCGGTCATGTCTTGTGTAAACATCTTTTACACAGGAAGCCCCTACTCGCATGTCTCTACATGAATAATCTAGGATCACGTCGTTTGTCTTATTTGCAAAGTAGGCCGCATCCATAGTGTTGCTAGGATAAGGTACCCAGCCTTATCCATTTACTATATACCATCTAGGTTATGAAGGGAATAAAAGTCCCAACGCAGCGGAAGCGCATCGATTGGACCTTACGCCGTATATTAATTAACATTAAAAACCGTTACGAAAACTCAAACAA
Source organism: Luffa acutangula (assembly GCA_036850905.1). Taxonomy (NCBI): domain Eukaryota; kingdom Viridiplantae; phylum Streptophyta; class Magnoliopsida; order Cucurbitales; family Cucurbitaceae; genus Luffa; species Luffa acutangula. Next base: position 24,529,529 of record CM072095.1, on the reverse strand, counting down.
AAACTTTAAACTAACTTTAAAGCCGCTGTAAAATCGGTTTAAACATGCTAAAATAAATCTAAATTTATTTTTAAAACTTTTCTAAAGAAAAGAGGAAGAACCGTTACAAACCTCCGTTGTAGACTTGACCGTTCTTCGCCAACGAAGCTCCACGAACGAAAACGCAGCAGCTGCTTCAAGGTATTCTTCGCTGGAAATTCTTCTTTGATTGACACAATAACCACAGAGGTTACACCGGTATGTCTCTAAGTCTAGGAGGCCAAAGACTTGTGGGAGTCTTTCTCTAAGAGGGAGGCTAGAGAGAATTCTAGGTCTTGTCTTTCAAGAGTGTCAAGTGTCATGACCAATTAGGTCTAGTGTTCTATTTATAGAAGAGAGACCATGAATAAAATATTCAATTAAATCAATCTTTTCCAAAATTGATTCAATCTTTATTCCTTAATTAATCAATCATGATCAATCAATTCCCAATTGATTAATCTTTTCCATAAATGACTAATTTCTTCCATAAGTAATTAGATCATTCCCATAAATGATTAATCACTTCCTTAAGTGATTAATTATTTACATAATTGATTAATTCATGGTTAATGAATTCTTTAATTAATTAACCACCAAATTAAATATCACATATTTAATTTTCGGCCTTGAATTAATTAATTTTGCCCAAACACTTTTAGGACTTAAATTAATTAATTCTTTTCAATCTTCCATAAATTTATATTTGAACTTTTCAAATATTAATTTCTCTCATAATAATATATCAATATATATTATATTTATTTCCCTTAGTAAATTGAACATTTTCAATTTACATTTAATTACTTAGTTGCCTCAAATTACTTTACGAGCTACCAGTGGGACCTTATGGACCTGCAGATCAGAAGCTCCAACGATGTGAGATTAATTGGTTAAACTCATTAACCACAATAATCAATATTCGTTAACTGTGTGTACATTCCACTATAGACTCACAGTTGCACTCTTCTCACTGCAGACATATTTTCTGTGTCCACGGAACTTAGACCAATATCGACTAGTTAGTCCTTCACGAGTGTCCGTAACACCAGCTGGGTCAAATTACCGTTTTACCCCTGGGTCACCTCTATTTCCTTAAGTACCAATTCTCCTCTAATGAACAATCTGTTTATGGTCCAACCATTAAACAGAAAACCCTCTCGTGCCATTGAGAGGGTAGGGCCCTTTGTTCAAGACTCGGAGTAACCACTTAAGGGAACACTCATCTGCTTCCCTAAAGTCGGGAAGGAGTGAATTCCATCTTGTACGATTATGTTCCCAGCTCCCCATTCGATCTTGTCCCCAAAGTGGTAGGCTTATTGAGTCGGCGTATTGGCCACTCTCACCCATGCAAATCAAAGGACAGTCTCTCATGAGCAGGAGTCCATAATCAACTCAGGATGAAGACTAAGTTGTCTCGGTCGTCCTAGTGAAATAGAAAACCAACTAGTTAACGGTGTTATAACTAGTGGTTACTATTTCGCGGTCCGGTCTTATGCAAACTCATTGCATAGGATACCCCCACTCGCATGTCTCCTACACGAACGCGTTGGATCGCAGCGTTTGTATCAAATACAAAGTGGGCCGTATCCATAGTGTCACCAGGATAAGGCACCCAGTCTTATCCCTATACTATAGACCCTTTAGGCTGTTTCTTGAACAATGATCCCATATGTCGCTACATATAGTTCAAGACTCATATTACAGCCTTGGATGTCTAGTTTATTGGATTAGGGTTATTATTAGGCAAAGACAAATATAAAATAACTAATAACAATTAATGGAAAAATATATCAATATTATTTCATTAATATCCGGTCAACGGTTACATTCACTATCTATGAGTTTTAGGGCATAAAACCCAACAAACTCCCACTTGAACTAAAACACTAGTTAGTGGGATGTAAATGCAATAATCTAAAGCCGGAAATACAATGAACTAGGGCATCCTTATACCCATTAGACATTTCTCCCACTTGCCCTAGATTAGATGGCATACATATCTCGTAGACCTAGACCTTCTAGATGACCCTCAAACACTTTAGCCGTGAGAGCCTTTGTAAATGGATCAGCGATGTTGTGCTCCGAGGCGATCTTAGTGACGATCACATCTCCTCTTTGCACAATCTCCCGTATCAGGTGATACTTCCTCTCGATGTGTTTACCCCGTTTGTGGCTACGAGGTTCTTTTGAGTTGGCTACAGCCCCACTGTTGTCACAGTATAGTGTTATGGGCACGTTCATATTCGGAACTACTTCCAAATCAGTCAAGAACTTTCTGAGCCACACTGCCTCCTTAGCTGCTTCGCAAGCTGCTACATACTCAGCCTCCATGGTTGAGTCTGCTATGCATCCTTGTTTGATGCTTCTCCACACTACTGCTCCTCCATTGAGGGTGAATACTGACCCTGATGTGGATTTCCTAGAATCCTTATCAGCTTGAAAGTCAGAATCAGTGTATCCAGTAAGAATCAAATCCTTAGCTCCATACACAAGCATGTAGTTCCTCGTTCTCCGAAGATACTTGAGGATATTCTTAACCGCTCCCCAGTGGTCCAACCCTGGATTAGACTGATACCTACTGACTACTCCCACTGCATAACATATGTCAGGCCTAGTGCAGAGCATGGCATACATTAAGCTGCCCACAGCTGAGGCGTAGGGAATGTGTCTCATGTTCTCAACTTCTTGAGGTGTCTTAGGAGATTGTTCCTTAGACAGGTGTACCCCATGTCTGAAGGGTAGGAGTCCCTTCTTGGAGTTTTGCATCGAATATCGAGACAACATCTTGTCAATATACGTTGCTTGAGACAGAGCTAGCGTTTTGTTCTTACGATCTCTAATGATTTGGATTCCCAGAACATATTGAGCCTCTCCCAGATCTTTCATTTGGAATTGGGCAGCTAGCCATTTCTTAATGTCAGTGAGGTATCCTACATCATTCCCAATGAGTAGGATATCGTCTACATAAAGTATTAGAAAAGCTACTTTCCTTTTGTTGACTTTCTTGTATACACAAGGCTCATCAACGTTTTGGTCAAAGCCAAAAGATTTGATTGCAGTATCAAATCTAATGTTCCATGATCTGGATGCTTGTTTCAATCCATAAATGGATCGATTTAGCTTACAAACTTTTTGTTCCTGACCTTGGGCTATGAACCCTTCGGGTTGAGACATAAAGATATTCTCTTCAAGATTACCATTCAGAAAGGCAGTCTTGACGTCCATTTGCCATATTTCATAGTCATAATATGTGGCAATGGATAAAAGAATTCTTATGGACTTTAACATGGCTACAGGAGAAAAGGTTTCCTCATAGTCAACCCCCCTCCTTTTGGGTATAACCCTTTGCCACTAGTCTAGCTTTGAAGGTCTGTACCTTTCCAGCTGCATCTCTTTTTCTCTTATAGATCCATTTGCACCCTATGGGTTTTACCCCATTTGGTAGATCTGCAAGTTCCCATACAGAATTGGAGTACATTGACTCCATTTCCAGGTTCATGGCTTTGACCCATTCATCCTCATCTTCGTCATTCATTGCCTGTCGATAGGACAATGGATCCTCAATGCCATCATTAGGTATGACAACCTGAGTTTCAGTTAAACCCAAGTAGCGATCAGGTTGTAACACAACCCTCCCACTGCGTCGAGGCATTCCCAACGTTTGAGATGGACGGGATGGATCTGAAGAACTAGTTCCTTCATCAACTCTTGTTGAAGGTCCAAATTCATCAACAACTCTTGATGATTCTTCAGTAGCTTCTCCTAATATTATTTTGCTTCGTGGTTTATGATCTCTCATGTGGTCTTCCTCTAAGAAAGTGGCGTTTGTCGATACAATCACCTTATTTTCTTGTGGGTCGTAGAAATAACCACCTCTCGTTTCTTTAGGGTAACCAACAAATTGGCACAGTTTTGAACGAGGTTCCAGTTTCGTAGGATTTGTCACAAGCACGTGTGCAGGACAACCCCAGATGCGAAAGTGATGCAAACTAGGTTTACGCCCCTTCCATAACTCGAAAGGTGTTTCAGAAACACTTTTCGAGGGAACATTATTCAAGATGTATACTGCAGTCTCTACTGCATACCCCCAAAACGAGCTAGGCAATTGAGCATAGCTCATCATTGATTGAACCATGTCTAACAAGGTTCTATTTCTCCTTTCTGACACACCATTCTGCTGAGGTGTACCAGGGGCTGAGAGTTGAGATTGGATTCCATGTTTTATCATATAGTCCTGGAATCTTTGATCCATATACTCCCCTCCTCGATCAGATCGAAGTACTTTGATAGATTTACCTAATAGGTTTTCAACTTCAGCCTTAAACTCCTTAAACTTTTCAAGGGCTTCAGACTTATGTCCCATTAGGTATAAGTAACCATATCTTGAATAATCATCTATAAATGAGATGAAATATTCGTACCCTCCTCGAGCTTTTACATTCATTGGACCACATAGATCCGAATGTATTAACTCTAAGGGTTCTTTGGCTCTGTAACCTTTTCCTGTAAAGGGTCTTTTGGTCATTTTTCCCTCGAGACAAGATTCACAAGGTGGTAGTGAATCATCTTCTAACTTGCTTAGAAGTCCATTCTTTACCAAACGACCGATCCTATCGATGTTTATATGACCAAGTCTAAGATGCCAAAGATGAGTATTGTTACTTGATGGAGAAATCTTTTGCCTTTTACTTTGAGTTTCAGCAGTTTTAAATAATTCGTGATTTAAAAGTGATTTGTTTTCGGTTGGTCTTAAAACATACAAGTTATTTTCCAATTTGGCTGAACAAATAAGTATACCATTTTTATAAATGAACGCTTCATTCATATCAAAAGTAACTGTATACGATTGTTCAATCAAACATGAAATAGAAATCAAGTTCCTCTTAATCTTGGGAACGATTAACAAACTTTCTAAAAGCAAGAATCTATTTCTAAAAAATAACTTCGCAGCTCCCACTGCTTTAGCTGAAATGACTTCTCCAGTTCCGACCCTGAGTGTCATTTCTCCATCGTTCAACTGCCGAAAGGAACTATTTTCCTGAAAAGAAGAGCAAACATGATTAGTTGCTCCTAAATCAAGTATCCAGGTAAACTCATCATGTTCTACCAGGCATGTTTCTAAAACCAGTAAATCAAATTTACCTTCCTTTTCCTTCTTTTTCTCAGCAAGGTACTTTGGGCAGTTTCTCTTCCAATGTCCATCTACATTGCAGTGAAAACACTTGCCCTTGTCTGCCACAGCTTTGGCTTTTCCCTTGCTTTTAGCAGCAGTACTGGGAGCTTTCCCCTTGTTTCCTTTCTTCTTCGTTTTCTTTGAAGAAGTGGCTACAGATTTAGTTCCAGAGGATGAACCCTTCTCGAACTTTCTTTTGGAGTGAACAACGTTTGCCTCTCCTTCTATCCGTCCCTTGTTCTTAAGAAGAGACTGATAGAGCTGTAGCTCATTAAGGAGGCTAGTCAGGTTGAATGTTATTTTATTCATCATTGCATTGCTTCGAAACTGCAGAAAACTCTTCGGAAGAGATTCTAAGATGAATGCAACCTGACTACGCTCATCTATGACCGCCCCGTTTGCCTCTGCCACGTTGAATTGGACCATCATATCCAGGACATGCTCCCGAACAGACGTGCCTTCTTTCATGCGACAGCTATAAACGTATTTGAGAGCGTCATGGTGGAGTTGGTAGGACGGTTGTCCAAACATCTCTCGGAGAGAGTTTATAATCTCCCTCGCTGTTACCATGCCCTCATGCCTTTTAGCCAAAACTTCAGATAAGCTGGCTAAGATATAGACGCGAGTCTTATCATTGGCCTTTGTCCAGCGGTCATAAGCATCCTTAACTGCCTGGGATGCATTACGAGCAGGGGCTGGAGGACAATCCTCCGTTAAGACGAACCGCAGATCATCGACAACAATAATCGTATTCAAGTTCGACTTCCACGTAGCATAATTTTCGCCGGTTAATTTCTCATTTTTAAGCAGAGAGACAATTGAGGAAGACATTGCTGAAATTTTAAACAAACAATGACCGTATTAGTTATCTTTGCCTTAACCCATCATACAAGCAAACAATTGCATACAATCCAATCAATTTAGCAAAACAGACAATCACAGAACCCTAAAACTATTGATTTAGTTTTGCAACGACGTTTCAGAGGTTTAGAATATCAGCCACCGAAGGGTGATCAGGTACTCCTCCTTTGAAATGAGACGCCTCTCAGCTAATTCTAATTCCAGAATAACTCATATTCCTATAGACATTAGCCACCGTTGTTCGGTCAAGGATTTGTTAACAATTTTAACTCATCCTCGTAAGTGTAACCCTCCCACTTTCAGATCTCAGAGGCACGCACCAACAGGCTACCGAAGGGAAAGACAACTGTTGGTGATTAGCCTAAGAGCTCCTATCCTTTTCAGGAGTTCACGATGTTCCGAATCCTATGATCAGGCCCTCCGAAGGGATGGATGCGCCAGGGCAACCTGCAGGCGGATCATAGGACTCTCACGGTGTGAACTATGGACGGAGACCGAGGGATACGTTGACACGTGTCCCGCTCCCACTTACTCTGGACATTTTTCCCATTCACCTTGATATTGACCCATGCAAACACTTTCCGAAGGGAGGCCGCTCCTAGGGCGACTCGAAGCCGAGCATGAATCTCACGTTGTGAATATAGGGACGTAGGAGCAAAACTTGATTTAAATCTCGTTTTGTAATTTTCCTCCCACTGAAAATGTCCTAAGGTTAATATATGGTTGTTTAACTTAGATAGTATTCGGCTAAGTCAATCTATCTAAGTCTGATCCTATTATAACAATTATGGAAAGGATTCAACTGCAATCTTTTGGGTGAATTAAACTTCTTTTAATAAACCCAACATTGCAAGTCAACATTACTATGGTTAATTCAACTCAATCCGGTTAGTTCCCAGGTAGGAGGTGTTCCGTAAACCGTCAACTTAAATACCCCCAGCCTTAGACAGAACTTTACCGAGAGAGTTCCCTTATAACCTCAGTAATGTAAGGTCTTTACTCTAAAGATCTAGGTGCATTAAACACTTTTAATAAACCTAGTGACATTGCATGCTAACATTTAACTATGATTAATTCAACTCCGGTATTCCAGGTCAGTTCCCAGGTAGGAGGTGTTCCGTAAACCGTCAACTTAAATACCCCCAACCTTAGACAGAACATTACCGGTGGAGTTCCCTTATAATCATAGCAATGTTTTTCCTACTTAGTAAATTAAAACTATTTTTAATTCTAAGTAAGAAAAGATTCTAATCCTATTAGAAATCAATCTAGGTCTAATTAATTTTAAACAATTTAAAATTAATTCAATTTTTCCTATGATCTTATGTTTGCATGCAAATCTTGATTATAGATTGACGGTTTCTAACCATTAATATTAAAGAACTATTTCAAATTTTAATGATTAATCCTATAATCAAGAATCTAGGGTTTAATTCATTCAACAATCTCATTCAAATTGAATAATTAAGCCACATCAATTGCATGAATAATATAACAATTATATTAATAACTATGGATGTTTCATGCTTCATGCAATCTTGATTTTCTTTTATTATAACAATTATAAGCCAATCAAGAAAATCAACCAAGCATGCTTCATTCATCACATTAAACATAACTATTTATATTTAATTTAAGTAATGACATGCTTCATGCTTTCCAATTTTTTCATATAAATTAATATACACTTATATTAAGAAATATGAAAACCAATCCATGCATTTAAACATACATTATAACAATTTATAATATATAAAAAATGCATGAGCATGTTTATAACCTAAGGTGGGATTAAATAATCTATATGACATCCATAAAGCATATAAATAGCAATTGAACCGGTTAATTTTGGCCCCTAGGATAAAATAAAGCATTAAATTACAATAATTTAGCTAAATTCTATCCTAAAAATCCATGTACAGCTCCGGAATTGGTCTAGACAGCTCGAACCGCCCCGAACCACCTCGAACCGGCCTCCAAAATCACGAACCATGCCAAAAATTGGCTGAACCGGACCAAATAGGTCCCAGCCCAGCCGAACCGGTCCGAACCGGACCGGCCTCGCTTGAACCGCGCCTGTTGAAACCCTAGGTCGCGCCTCCATCGTGACAGCGTCGAGACGCTGTGTAGATTAGCGTCCCGACGCTGTGCGTTTTCCATATCTGGCGCCTGCGTAATCGAGACAGCGTCGAGACGCTGTTGAGGTAGCGTCCCGACGCTGTGTGCTTTCCTTACCGAGCGCCTTCGGTATCGAGACAGCGTCGAGACGCTGTTGAAGGAGCGTCCCGACGCTGTTGTGTCTGGAGGCAGATTCTGGGCAAAACAGCAACGATTTTTCCGATTTCGGCCTCGATTTCAGCGACGATTGCTCCGATTTTTATCTCATAAAAACCTATTCTAGACCCGGACTTACATAGGACTCGATTTTACATAAAATACCCGAAACACCGGGCCTTACATGATCAAAATCACATAAAAATAAAATCTATGGCCATAAAATTAACCCAAACAGTTCAATGCAAACCGAACATACAATATGCATAAATCCCACCTATTAGAGCCTATCGCAACTTTTTAAAATTAATTAATAGGGACAGCGATGGCTCTGATGCCGATTGAAGGGAATAAAAGTCCCAACGCAGCGGAAGCGCATCGATTGGACCTTACGCCGTATATTAATTAACATTAAAAACCGTTACGAAAACTCAAACAAAAACTTTAAACTAACTTTAAAGCCGCTGTAAAATCGGTTTAAACATGCTAAAATAAATCTAAATTTATTTTTAAAACTTTTCTAAAGAAAAGAGAAAGAACCGTTACAAACCTCCGTTGTAGACTTGACCGTTCTTCGCCAACGAAGCTCCACGAACGAAAACGCAGCAGCTGCTTCAAGGTATTCTTCGCTGGAAATTCTTCTTTGATTGACACAATAACCACAGAGGTTACACCGGTATGTCTCTAAGTCTAGGAGGCCAAAGACTTGTGGGAGTCTTTCTCTAAGAGGGAGGCTAGAGAGAATTCTAGGTCTTGTCTTTCAAGAGTGTCAAGTGTCATGACCAATTAGGTCTAGTGTTCTATTTATAGAAGAGAGACCATGAATAAAATATTCAATTAAATCAATCTTTTCCAAAATTGATTCAATCTTTATTCCTTAATTAATCAATCATGATCAATCAATTCCCAATTGATTAATCTTTTCCATAAATGACTAATTTCTTCCATAAGTAATTAGATCATTCCCATAAATGATTAATCACTTCCTTAAGTGATTAATTATTTACATAATTGATTAATTCATGGTTAATGAATTCTTTAATTAATTAACCACCAAATTAAATATCACATATTTAATTTTCGGCCTTGAATTAATTAATTTTGCCCAAACACTTTTAGGACTTAAATTAATTAATTCTTTTCAATCTTCCATAAATTTATATTTGAACTTTTCAAATATTAATTTCTCTCATAATAATATATCAATATATATTATATTTATTTCCCTTAGTAAATTGAACATTTTCAATTTACATTTAATTACTTAGTTGCCTCAAATTACTTTACGAGCTACCAGTGGGACCTTATGGACCTGCAGATCAGAAGCTCCAACGATGTGAGATTAATTGGTTAAACTCATTAACCACAATAATCAATATTCGTTAACTGTGTGTACATTCCACTATAGACTCACAGTTGCACTCTTCTCACTGCAGACATATTTTCTGTGTCCACGGAACTTAGACCAATATCGACTAGTTAGTCCTTCACGAGTGTCCGTAACACCAGCTGGGTCAAATTACCGTTTTACCCCTGGGTCACCTCTATTTCCTTAAGTACCAATTCTCCTCTAATGAACAATCTGTTTATGGTCCAACCATTAAACAGAAAACCCTCTCGTGCCATTGAGAGGGTAGGGCCCTTTGTTCAAGACTCGGAGTAACCACTTAAGGGAACACTCATCTGCTTCCCTAAAGTCGGGAAGGAGTGAATTCCATCTTGTACGATTATGTTCCCAGCTCCCCATTCGATCTTGTCCCCAAAGTGGTAGGCTTATTGAGTCGGCGTATTGGCCACTCTCACCCATGCAAATCAAAGGACAGTCTCTCATGAGCAGGAGTCCATAATCAACTCAGGATGAAGACTAAGTTGTCTCGGTCGTCCTAGTGAAATAGAAAACCAACTAGTTAACGGTGTTATAACTAGTGGTTACTATTTCGCGGTCCGGTCTTATGCAAACTCATTGCATAGGATACCCCCACTCGCATGTCTCCTACACGAACGCGTTGGATCACAGCGTTTGTATCAAATACAAAGTGGGCCGTATCCATAGTGTCACCAGGATAAGGCACCCAGTCTTATCCCTATACTATAGACCCTTTAGGCTGTTTCTTGAACAATGATCCCATATGTCGCTACATATAGTTCAAAACTCATATTACAGCCTTGGATGTCTAGTTTATTGGATTAGGGTTATTATTAGGCAAAGACAAATATAAAATAACTAATAACAATTAATGGAAAAATATATCAATATTATTTCATTAATATCCGGTCAACGGTTACATTCACTATCTATGAGTTTTAGGGCATAAAACCCAACAGGTTATATACTCAAACTTGATCCCTGTCTGTATCCACGATATAGTTCGAGTATTTCATATTATAACCATGGATGTTTCTATTGGATTTAAAATATAAAATAAAAAATTTCACTGAATAACATCTTTATTATAAAAATGATAACAAACTTGAGTTCTAGGACATAAACCCCAACATTTTTATTTATCATATTTATTCTTCCTACAAGGTTTCTATGTTGTTGAGCATGGTTCCTTGTGGGTTGTTCCTCCATTCATTTGCAATTTGTTCCATATGGATCTGTAAATTCCATAAACATGTTGTTTAGCTTTGAATCTCAACATCGATTTTCGTCGCATATTCCTTTATGAGTTCTTCGATGCTAGTTGGCACTTCAAGAATTGTTTGTTGCATCATCCCTTGATGGACATAATGATAATGGTTTTGGTCTGCATAACGAATGTTGGTTAATTTGGTTAATGAGTTTAGTCAATTAATCTCGTATCGTTGGAGCTTTTGATCTGTAGGTCCATTAGGTCCCATTCCTAGCTTGTAAAGGGTATTGAGGTAATTTAGTCTTAAATAGAATTTGAAATGTTCAAATTCATTAAGAAAATTAATATATTGTATGGTGATACATTATAATATAAAAGTTTATTTATTTAATTAAACTTTATGATATAAATTTAATTTTGGATATGATTAAATTAAAGTTGATTGAGCCTTCTTTTCTGGAGAAGTCACCTTCAACCTTGAGTTTATGATGAGCTTTTTGATCAAGCTCAGGTCAATTGTAGTTCTGGCGACCTCATTTTCTTCTTTCTCCTCGGGCTCAACTCCTACAAACATGCATAATTTCGTGATCAAACATGGGAAGAATAGATTGCCCACATTTTTGTGACCGCAAGCTAGGATCTCCCTCCAAATAATTTGTCCTAGGTTGAGATCCATGCCCTTGTATATGTTGCATAACAACATGACACGCTTTTGGTGGTCATGTCATGTGTTGTGGGCATCATCCTTTCATGATCACATAGAGCCACGCTTCTGGCTCTAGATCCAGGTCTCCAGAGAGTAGAGTCCGGATCCCCGTTCTGGATTCTTGCCACTTAATGCCTTCATGGGCCACTATAGACTACAAGAAGAACAGTCTCTCTCGACGCCAAAAAACGTCGGGAAATACTCCAAAACACGTCAGGAAAGTTTCTCCCGACGCGAACAAAAGTGTCAGCAAGACCGTAGGCAAATCCTCGTCGGGGCTTGATCTTCGGACGCCATAAACGTAATCGTCGATCATTCCGTAAATTCCCGACGCAAAAGAGGGTGGCGTCGGGAGGAATTGCTTGCCGACGATTTGTTCTGGAGTCAGGAGATGGTGTAATTCCCGACGCCAATTACAATAGTGTCGGGAGATTTTTGTGAATACCTATGCCGACGCCTTTGCTAATTGTGTCGGGAGTTGGTCTTACTTCTGATGCTTTCTTTATTGGTTGGGAGTTCCTTTTGAATTTTTTTTCCCGTAAGCTGTTACTATTTACAGATACATAATTTTTTATCTGAAAGTTGCTTACGTTATTAATGTTGCTATTTTCATTCAAAATATATTACAAATATTTCATTCAAAATATTATAAATATTTGTTCGTAGAAGAAAGTTCATAAGTCAAGTACATAAACATAAACTTCATAAAAGAAAAAAAAAACTTGTAATTCTAACAATCGCTCACAAGCTTCAGGATCGTAGCTCTTGCATTGTCAACCAAAAAACAAAATAGCTCGATCTTTCAAAAGTCAAAAACATCCCTCTCGACCCTATAATTGAACACCAAAACAAACTTTAGCTATATATATAGAAACTTATCAAATGAAATAAACAATTTAAAGTGTAATTTCAACACCAAAACAAACAATAAAAACCCAACCTTTGATCGACAACTACACTTTAATCAAATGAAATAAACACTTTAAACAAATGAAACAAACATTAGCTATATATATCCCTCAACAACTTAAAACAAAACCAAAACAAACTTTAGCATTATATATATATAAACTTATCTAAGTTTGTTTCAAGAACGAAATAACAAACTTGAGAATCAACAACTACACACACTTTAACCAAATGAAGCGAACAAATGAAACAAACACGTTTAAACAAATAAACCCTAGTGTTGCCTTTAATGCCCTAAAACTTGTATATAGTGAATGTAACCATTGACCGGATATTAATGAAATAATATTGATATATTTTTCCATTAAATGTTATTAGTTATTTTATATTTGTCTTTGCCTAAAATAATCCTAATCCAATAAACTAGACATCCAAGGCTGTAATATGAGTCTTGAACTATATGTGGCGACATATGGGGATCACTGTTCAAGAAACAACCTAAAAGGTCTATAGTATAGGGATAAGACTGGGTGCCTTATCCTGGTGACACTAGGGATACGACCCACTTTGTATTTGATACAAACGCAATGATCCAACGCATTCGTGTAGGAGACATGTGAGTGGGGGTATCCTATGCAATGAGTTTACATAAGACCGGACCGCGAGATAGTAGCCACTGGTTATAACACCGTTAACTAGTTGGTTTTCTATTTCACTAGGACGACCTAGACAACTTAGTCTTAATCCTGAGTTGATTATGGACTCCTGCTCATGAGGGATTTGTTGGGTTTTATGCCCTAAAACTCGTAGATAGTGAATGTAACCGTTGACCGGATATTAATGAAATAATATTGATATATTTTTCCATTAATTGTTATTAGTTATTTTATATTTGTCTTTGCCTAATAATAACCCTAATCCAATAAACTAGACATCCAAGGCTGTAATAGGAGTCTTGAACTATATGTAGCGACATATGGGATCATTGTTCAAGAAACAGCCTAAAGGGTCTATAGTATAGGGATAAGACTGGGTGCCTTATCCTGTGGTGAAGCCGGATGCTCGAAGCCATTTTAGATAACTATGGATACGACCCACTTTGTATTTGATACAAACGATGCGATCCAACACGCTCGTGTAGGAGACATGCGAGTGGGGGTATCCTATGCAATGAGTTTGCATAAGACCGGACCGCGAAATAGTAACCACTGGTTATAACACCATTAACTAGTTGGTTTTCTATTTCACTAGGATGACCTAGACAACTTAGTCTTAATCCTGAGTTGATTATGGACTCCTGTTCATGAGAGATTGTCCTTTGATTTGTATGGGTGAGAGTGGCCAATACGCCGGCTCATTAAGCCTACCACTTTGGGGACAAGACCGAATGGGGAGCTGGGAACATAATGGTACAAGATGGAATTCACTCCTTCTCGACTTTAGGGAAGCAGATGAGTGTTCCCTTAAGTGGTTACTCCGAGTCTTGAACAAAGGGCCCTACCCTCTCAATGGCACGAGAGGGTTTTCTGTTTGATGGTTGGACCAAAAACAGGTTGTTCATTAGAGGAGAATTGGTACTTAAGGAAATAGAGGTAACCCAGGGGTAAAACGGTAATTTGACCCAGTTGGTGTTACGGACACTCGTGAAGGACTAACTAGTCGATATTGGTCTATATCCGTGGACACAGAAAATATGTCTGCAGTGAGAAGAGTGCAACTGTGAGTGTATAGTGGAATGAACACACAATTAACGAATATTGATTAATGTGGTTAATGAGTTTGACCAATTAATCTCACATCGTTGGAGCTTCTGATCTGCAGGTCCATTAGGTCCCACTGGTAGCTCATAAAAGCTCATAAAGTAATTTGAGGCAACTAAGTAATAAATGTAAATTGAAAATGTTCAATTTACTAAGGGAAACAAATATAATATATATTGATATATTATTATGAGAGAAATTAATATTTGAAGAAATTCAAATATAAATTTATGGAAGTTTGAAAGAGTTGAAAATAATGAATTAATTGATTTAAGGCCTAAAATGTGTTTGGCAAATTAATTAATTCTAGGCTGGAAATTAAATATGTGATATTTAATTGGTGGTTAATTAATTAAAAAATTCATTAACCGGGAATTAATCAATTATGGAAATAATTAATCACTTAAGGAAGTGATTAATCATTTATGGAAATGATCTAATCACTTATGGAAGTAATTAGTCATTTGTGGAAAAGATTAATCAATTATGGAATTGATTGATCATGATTGATTAATTAAGGAATAAGATTGAATCAATTTTGGAAAAGATTGATTTAATTGAATATTTTATTTATGGCCTCTCTTCTATAAATAGAACACTAGACCTAATTGGTCCAAGACACTTGACACTTTGCTCTTGCTCTTAGACTCTCAAGACAAGACCTAGAATTCTCTCTAGCCTCCCTCTTAGAGAAAGACTCCCACAAGTCTTTTGCCTCCTAGACTTAGAGACATACCGGTGTAACCTCTGTGGTTATTGTGTCATTCAAAGAAGGAATTTTCAGCGAAGAAAATCAAAGGCGGCTGCTGCGTTTTGATCGTTGGAGCGTCGTTGGCGAAGAATGGTCAAGTCTACAACGAAGGTTTGTAACAGTTCTTCCTTCTTTCTTTAGAAAAGCATGAAAATAAATTTAGATTTATTTTTCAGCATGTTTAAACCAATTATCCAGCAGCTTTAAAGAGTGTTTAAAGTTTGTTTGAGTTTTCGTAACGGTATTTTAATGTTAATTAATATACGGCGTAAGGTCCAATCGATGCGCTTCCGCTGCGTGGGGACTTTTATTCCCTTCAAGTCGAACCTGAATACGATTCTTGTTGTCGATGATCTGCGGTTCGTCTTAACGGAGGATTGTCCTCCAGCCCCTACTCGTAATGCATCCCAAGCAGTTAAGGATGCTTATGACCGCTGGACAAAGGCCAATGATAAGAATCGCGTCTATATCTTAGCCAGCTTATCTGAAGTTTTGGCTAAAAGGCATGAGGGCATGGTAACAGCGAGGGAGATTATGAACTCTCTCCGGGAGATGTTTGGACAACCGTCCTACCAACTCCACCATGACGCTCTCAAATACGTTTATAGTTGTCGCATGAAAGAGGGCACGTCTATTCGGGAGCATGTCCTGGATATGATGGTCCAATTCAACGTGGCAGAAGCAAACGGGGCGGTCATAGATGAGCGTAGTCACGTTGCATTCATCTTAGAATCTCTTCCGAAGAGTTTTCTGCAGTTTCAAAGCAATGCAATGATGAATAAAATAACATTCAACCTGACTAGCATCCTGAATGAGCTACAACTATATCAGTCTCTTCTTAAGAACAAGGGACCGATAGAAGGAGAGGCAAATGTTGTTCACTCTAAAAGAAAGTTCGAGAAGGGTTCATCCTCTGGAACTAAATCTGTAGGCACTTCTTCAAAGAAAACTCAGAAGAAGAAAGGAAACAAGGGGAAAGCTCCCAGTACTACTGCTAAAAGCAAGGGAAAAGCCAAAGCTATGGCAGATAAGGGCAAGTGTTTCCACTGCAATGTAGATGGACATTGGAAGAGAAACTGCCCAAAGTACCTTGTTGAGAAAAAGAAGGAAAAGGAAGGTAAATTTGATTTACTTGTTTTAGAAACATGCCTGGTAGAACATGATGAGTTTACCTGGATACTTGATTCAGGAGCAACTAATCATGTTTGCTCTTCTTTTCAGGAAAATAGTTCCTTTCGGCAGTTGAACGATGGGGAAATGACACTCAGGGTCGGAACTGGAGAAGTCATTTCAGCTAAAGCAGTGGGAGCTGCGAAGTTATTTTTTAGAAATAGATTCTTACTTTTAGAAAGTTTGTTAATTGTTCCCAAGATTAAAAGGAACTTCATTTCTATTTCATGTTTGATTGAACAATCGTATACAGTTACTTTTGATATGAATGAAGCGTTCATTTATAAAAATGATGTACTTATTTGTTCATCGAAATTGGAAAATAACTTGTATGTTTTAAGACCAACCGAAAACAAAGCACTTTTAAATCACGAATTATTTAAAACTGCTAAAACTCAAAGTAAAAGGCAAAAGTTTTCTCCATCAAGTAACAATACTCATCTTTGACATCTTAGACTTGGTCATATAAACATCGATAGGATCGGTCGTTTGGTAAAGAATTGACTTCTAAGTAAGTTAGAAGATGATTCACTACCACCTTGTGAATCTTGTCTCGAGGGAAAAATGACCAAGAGACCCTTTACTGGAAAACGTTACAAAGCCAAAGAACCCTTAGAGTTAATACATGTGGTCCAATGAATGTAAAAGCTCGAGGAGGGTACAAATATTTCATCTCATTTATAGATGATTATTCAAGATATGGTTACTTGTACCTAATGGGACATAAGTCTGAAGCCCTTGAAAAGTTTAAGGAGTTTAAGACTGAAGTTGAAAACCTATTAGGTAAATCTATTAAAGTACTTCGATCTGATCGAGGAGGGGAGTATATGGATCAAAGATTCCAGGATTATATGATAGAACATGGAATCCAATCTCAACTCTCAGCCCCTGGTACACCTCAGCAGAATGGTGTGTTAGAAAGGAGAAATAGAACCTTGTTAGACATGTGGTTCGATCAATGATGAGCTATGCTCAATTGCTTAGCTCGTTTTGGAGGTATGCAGATGAGACTGCAGTATACATCTTGAACAATGCTCCCTCGAAAAGTGTTTCTGAAACACCTTTCGAATTATAGAAGGGGCCTAAACCTAGTTTGCATCACTTTCGCATCTCGGGTTGTCCAGCACACGTGCTTGTGACAAATCCTAAGAAACTGGAACCTCGTTCAAAACTGTGCCAATTTGTTGGTTACCCTAAAGAAACGAGAGGTGGTTATTTCTACGACCCACAAGAAAATAAGGTGATTGTATCGACAAACGCAACTTTCTTAGAGGAAGACCACATGAGAGATCATAAACCACGCAGCAAAATAATATTAGGAGAAGCTACTGAAGAATCATCAAGAGTTGTTGATGAAGTTGGACCTTCAACAAGGGTTGATGAAGGAACTAGTTCTTCAGATCCATCCCGTCCATCTCAAACGTTGGGAATGCCTCGACGCAGTGGGAGGGTTGTATTACAACCTGACCGCTACTTGGGTATAACTGAAACTCAGGTTTTCATACCTAATGATGGCATTGAGGATCCATTGTCTTATCGACAGGCAATGAATGACGAAGATAAGGATGAATGGGTCAAAGCCATGAACCTGGAAATGGAGTCAATGCACTCCAATTCTGTATGGGAACTTACAGATCTACCAAATGGGGTAAAACCCATAGGGTGCAAATGGATCTATAAGAGAAAAAGAGATGCAGCCGGAAAGGTACAGACCTTCAAAGCTAGACTAGTGGCAAAGGGTTATACCCAAAAGGAAGGGGTTGACTATGAGAAAACCTTTTCTCCTGTAGCCATGTTAAAGTCCATAAGAATTCTCTTATCCATAGCCACATATTATGACTATGAAATATGGCAAATGGACGTCAAGACTGCCTTTCTGAATGGTAATCTTGAAGAGAATATCTTCATGTCTCAACCCGAAGGGTTCATAGCCCAAGGTCAGGAACAAAAGGTTTGTAAGCTCAATCAATCCATTTATGGATTGAAACAAGCGTCCAGATCATGGAACATTAGATTTGATACTGCAATCAAATCTTTTGGCTTTGACCAAAACGTTGATGAACCTTGCGTGTACAAGAAAGTCAACAAAAGGAAAGTAGCTTTTCTAATACTTTATGTAGACGATATCCTACTCATTGGGAATGATGTAGGATACCTCACTGACATTAAGAAATGGCTAGCAGCCCAATTCCAAATGAAAGATCTGGGAGAGGCTCAATATGTTATGGGAATCCAAATAATTAGGGATCGTAAGAACAAAACGCTAGCTTTGTCTCAAGCAACGTATATTGACAAGATGTTGTCTCGATATTCGATGCAAAACTCCAAGAAGGGACTACTACCCTTCAGACATGGGGTACATCTGAATTGGAATTTCTACTCCAGACGATATCTTACCAGCGTCAGGAAATACAACTATTCCTGACGGTCGTAGATATAACGTCAGAAGTTACAATAAACGCCGACACTTGTTTTGGACTTTCGTCCAACGTATTTTTTAAATGTCAACATCAATAAATTAGCGTCGGAAGAAGCCAACGTTTCCTAATGATGCCGTCTGGCGTCGGGGTTTACGGCCTCGATCGACGGTTTTTTTTACCGTCGGGAGACATTTTGTCGGCAGAGACGATTTTTCTTGTAGCAACAGTTCCTTCTCCAACTTCTCAATTGTTGGTTCCTCAATAGCCCGGTTTCCAATTGGATATTGGAGGAAAGGCAATCAAAATATCTGATTGATCATTTTGGCCACCCGGCCCCTCAGGAACATGACCGTCTGCTTCTCTTTCCCAATCTACACGTAGAACTCTCGAACTAGGGGAATAAAAGCTGCCTTTGGTTCCTTGTTCAACTTGTCAGAGTTGTACCTGCATAGAATGTTTACAATAAAAGCAGGAAGTGGGCCGGTTTTAGTTGAGAAAGTCTTCTCGCACATCAAGGTCCTCTTCTTCATGATTACTAGGCGAGCAGGTGCCTCAGCATAAGGCTTCACTTGCCTCTCCACCCTTGGCTTCGTGCTTGGAGACTTCTTTGCCTTTGGTGCCTTCGGTGTGGAGGACTTTGACTTCTCAGATTGTGGTGGTGGTGGTGGTGTTTGCGCTCAGGGTTGTACAGTGGCTGCTCCCTTGGTGCTTGGCCTTCTAAGGGGTGTGTTGATTTTTCGCTTCTTTTTGTTCTTCCCCTCATCTTTACTGTCTTTATCCCTGCCCCTCTTGGGTATTTGGTCCTTTGTGATTTCTAGGACCTCATCTTCGTCTTCTGAAGCTTGCTGCACCTTATTTTTCTCGTGCTCGAACAAGTCCTCGGCCACGGTTTGATCCTCTTGTTGTGGTGGTTTGGGTTGTTCTTGGGGTTGCACCTCAGGAGCTGGTGCAACATCTTCTTCATTTTATGTTTGTGTTGCAGATGCGGTTGCAAACTCCTCTACATGTTTTTAAGATTGGCCCTCAAATGCGAGCGCAATCTCTTTTTTTTCTTCTTTTGATTCAGCTACACCCTCTGAATCTTGCACATGGTCTGCTAAGAAGTTGAGTGCAACTTTTACTTCTATTTCTCTCAGTTTCCTTGTCCTCTCTTCCTCCAACTTATCTATTTCTTCTTTCGCCATATCCCTTGCTTTGTGCATTGCTCTCGCGATTAGGGCCTCCCACTATTTCTTCTCTGGAAGATTGGCTTTCTATCTTTCTAGTCTTGATTGACACTTATGCTTCGCCATCATTTTAATACGTGGCTTCCTAAGAGAATGGGTGGTTTGTCCTTGCATTTGCGTTCCAGATGCGGTCGCCTCTGCTTTTGCTTGTGCTCTGGCAATAGGTAGTTATTCGTCAGTTACGGCCGCATTTTTTGGTTGACCTGCAAGAAACTCTCTTCGTTGCTTTTCTTCGGCTTCCATTGCAACTGGCGAACTTGGCTCGACTTCCTTCTCACTCTTCTATTCCAATTTCGCAGATATAGGCCTACGGATTAACACAACCTCGTTTTTCTTTGAATCTGACTATGTGGGCAATATAGATAGTGTTCTCCAGCCGGTTGCAATGCCTGAGTGAGTTGCTAGCGCAAAGGTGGGTGCAATTTAAAGCTTTTGGTTAATGTTATTTGAATTTCCCCACTTATCTCGTATATCTTTACTGTTTTCTTTTGCTTGTGTTATTTTAGTTTTTTTTGTCTTAAATTCACAAAACCAAAATCAAATTCTTTCTTTGGTTACCATCCTCGGTTGCAAATTTAGAGGAGGTTCTTGTTTTGCAGAATCTAGTGTTTTTCGACTAGTCACCATCTCCCTTGGGTACGATATCTGAAATACTCTCCACTTTATTATTTGATAGTGTATACTTGCACTCGAGCTGGTGTTGCGCTATTAGCACCCGCACGTCAAGCTTTTAGCGTCGTTGCCAGGGAGTTTTGGAAAAACGGTTGTATTACCCAATTTTTCAGTTTCTGTAAAGCAAGAATTGCGATCAGTTTGCGACTGCAAATTCCTCTATCACAAGACCCGATTCTTTTTGCAAGGATTTCTTTACAGGAAGGATTGGTGCATGTGCAGAGGACTTACTTCTTTCATTCTTGACCTTGAGGCAGAACTATAGTGTTTCATTGCTTACAACTTTCCACAGGATGGAAATAGATACATTTGCAAATCCCATTGCCTATGTTCATCAAAATTCTTACAAATTTTGTGTTCATTTTGGTGAGTATCATTCTTCATATGAAATTTGTCCATTTAATCCAGCTTATGTTCACAACACAGGGAAAAGAGGAAATCAAAACGCTTCAAATCTTTACTCCAATTATGATGACCAAGCTTGGAATCGTCACCCTAGCCCCTCATGGAAAAACAAGCCACA
Organism: Luffa acutangula; assembly: GCA_036850905.1. Classification (NCBI taxonomy): domain Eukaryota; kingdom Viridiplantae; phylum Streptophyta; class Magnoliopsida; order Cucurbitales; family Cucurbitaceae; genus Luffa; species Luffa acutangula. The sequence continues at coordinate 24,508,487 of CM072095.1, read as the reverse complement.
TCCTGTCAAGCGGAGCACTTCCATATCTCGTGTTTATTGTAAAGGGAGTCACTTAATACATAATGAATTAATTTCATAATTAATATATTATCCAATTAAATATCATATATTTAATTTTATAGATTTTATTAAATTATAAATATGAACCCAATTCATATTAATTATTTGAACTCTTTCAAATATTTTCTCTCAAAAATTAATTTTGAATTTAATTCAAAATTATATTATGATTCCCCCAAATTGAACACTTTCAATTTACAATTAATACTGAACTGCCTCAACTCTCTTTACGAGCTACTAGTGGGACCTAATGGACCTACATATCAGAAGCTCCAACGATATGAGATTAATCGGATAAACTCATTAACCAAAAAATCAATTTTCGTTAACTGTGGGTTCACTCCACTAAAGATCCACAATTGCACTCTTCTCACTGCAGACATAATTCTGTGTCCACGGATATAGACCAATAACAACAAGTTAGTCCTTCACGAGTGTTCGTAACTCCAATTGGGTCAATTTACCGTTTTACCCCTAAGTACGTACCTCTACCTTCTTTAGTATCAGTGCTCCTCTAATGAACAACATGTTTAAGGTCCAACCATCAAACAGAAACCCCTCTCAGGCCAGTGAGAGGGTAGGGCCATTTGTTCAAGTCCTTGAGACACCACTTAAGGGAACACTCATCTACTTTCCCTAAAGTCGGAAAGGAGTGAATTTCATCTTGTATTGTTATGCTCCCAACTCCTCACTCGATCTTGTCCCCAAAATGGTAGGCTTATTGAGTCGACGATCTGGTTACTCACACCCATACAAATCAAAGGACAATCCATCGTGAACAGGAATCCATAATACACTCAAGATTAAGACTAAGTTGTCTAGGTCATCTTATTGAAATAGAAACTTAATTAGTCAACGGACTTACATCTGATGGTTACTATTTTGTGGTCTGGTCTTATGTAAACTCATTGCATAGGATACCCTCACTTGCATGTCTCCTATATGAACGCGTTGGATCATAGCATTTGTATCAAATACAGAGTGGGTCGTATCCATAGTGTCACCAGGATAAGGTACCTAGCCGTATCCCTAGACTATAGACCCTTTAGGTTGTTTCTTGAACATTGATCCCCATATGTCCCTGCATACTATCCAAGCTACACAATACAACCTATGGTGTTAGTTTGTTGGATTTATGGTTATTAAATGCAAATCTAATACAACAAAATTCAACGACACTTTATTGATTAACCTCAATAACATTTTATTGATAATAATCAAATTGTTTACATTTACTATCTACGAGTTTTAGGGCATCCAACCCAACACCGAGAAGAAGCTTAGCTCATTGGTGAAAATAAATTGCAAGTTAGATAATTAAAGGTACACGGGATAGAAAATAAACTTGCATTCATATTAATAAACGAAAAGTACATGAACTGAACTTACAATAGAAATAAAATAAAACAGAATGTAGCTAACACTTAAACGAAAAAATATGAAAGACTCTAAACAACTAGGACTAATCTAAGGTTCTTTCTCCTCTCTATCTAACTTGCTCTTGCCTTTTTCAAGGGGAGACAAGTCTTTCTCATCTTCTTCTTTCGAATGGAGAAGCTGACGGAGGCTAGAAGAACCGAAACTCGAATTGGCTACAAGATGAAGAGAAAGAAAAATAGCATAGAGACAATCCTAAGACTAATTCGAGCTCCCCTTGCTTCTTGCATCTTGCACGCCTTATATATATAGACCTTGGAAGGTAGGGTTGGCTGTCGAGATCAGTGTGAGAAGTCCTTTTCGAGTGAAATCCCACAATCATTGGAGATTTGATGCAAGATAATTGATCCTTGGAAGATTCTGTGCAAATCCCATCAATCTCGAAATTCTGTGAGAGAGTCTAGTTGCAGTCGCAAATGCGGCGCATTTCCTTATGCCTTTGGTGCATTTTGCCTTAAGCTTGGGGCTTCTTTCCTTATTAGTTTGTGGGCGCATCTTAAACGCATTTCCATATCTCCTTGATTTTCCATACTCAGCTAGATTTTTCCTTTTCCAGATGTGGGCGCAAATTTTCTATTCCTTTGCTTCGCAAGACTTTCCTTTTTCATATGTGGGCGCATATCAAAGGCAAATGTAGACTCCTGCACAAAATCATTAAACTTGATCGATTCTTACAAAAGAAAAATACTCTCTTTTTACAACAATTAAGCATAAATTTTATATTTTAAGATTTTTTATCATGATCTAGACTTTTGACTATTTTGACTTCAAATGATAAAAAAAAAAAAATAAAGCACTAAGTCTTTGCTAATTTCCCAGCAATAATCTAAGTTTTTAAGGCAAAATAACACACATAAATGAGTGTTATCGGCCACCCTCTTTAAAACCGTCAAGTGTACATTTTCAAATTTGTCTGCCTTCTAATATGTTGGATACAAAATCGAGGTATTTTTACAATTTTTCTCTCTTAAATCCAACGGTGCACCCATCTCATTGTATCGAGAGCACCTAAAAATTTCTCCTCAAGTTGGAGAAGGATTGAGGATAGACACCCAATAGTATATTGGCATAATTGTCTCCCTCAATTTGTCTCATATTCAAATTAATCTTGCGAGAACAACAACTTGATGAATCTTTATTGGTAGTAACTAGTAATAATGTCATTGGTTGATATATACCACTTCTAAATTAGAGCATAAAAACAAGAGTAGGTTGCTTCTCAAATCATGTTTTGAGAAGTTGTTTGATCTACTCTTGTTTTATGTTCTAATTTAACATAATAGTACACTAAGTTTAAAAGCTCAATGTATGACTATCATGGGTCAAAAGCTTCTAATTTCGTTTCTTAAGAAGATAAAGTAATACAATTAACACTAAAAATTAAGGGACAATTGCATAGATAAAAAAATTGGACCAAATTAATAGCAAATATAGCACAGTTGCAAACTAATTGCATATATAGCAAAATTAATTGTACAAGACCAAAAAGTTGTTGTAAGATCCTATCCGTGTCTATCACTAATAGTCTATCAATGTCTATCGCTGATAGATTTCGATTAATCAAAATCTATCAATGACTATCGCTGATAGACTTTTATTAATCAAAGTCTATCAATGATAGTCACTGATAGATTTCGATTAACCGGAGTTTATTAGCGACAGACAGTGATAGACTCTGAATAATCGGAGTCTATCAGTAGACTGATAGATTCTGATTAATCAGAGTCTATTGTTGATAAACTCTGATAATTGAAGTCTATAAGATATATTCTAATTAACCATAGTCTATCAGTGTCTATCAATAATATACTCTGATAGTTTTTGCTATATTTGCAAATTTTTTTTACATTATGCTATTGTAGCAGCCGGTTGTTTAAAAAAAAAAGGAAATGGGAAAGTGGCAGTGGCCCGATCAAAGGGGGGAATGGGGGGAAACTTTCCCCCCACACTTTCGGTCAATTTGACCGATTTAAAAAAAAAATCTGAAATGTCTTCTTCCCTCTCACGCTCTCTCTCTCCGCGATACTCTCTCTCACTCGGCTCCCTCTCTTTCTCTCTCAGCCCTCTGTCGCACGCTACCTGCCGCCACCGCCGCTGTTCGTTGTCGCGCCGCCACCGGTAAGAACACTCCCTCTCTCTCATTTTCGTCTCTCTCTCTCTCTCTCTCTCTCTCTCTCTCTTTCTCCCTCCGCCGCATGCCACCCGCCGATGCCGCCATCGTCTCTCGCCTCCGCGAACCGTCGCCACGCCGCCGCCGCTCCCTCATCTCTCTCAACTCTCTCTCGTCTCCCTTTGTATCACGTCACCGCCGTCGCCGCGAATCAGCCGGTCTGCCGCACGTTGCCGCCGCAGCCAGATCGGGTTGTCTTATTTGTCGCTCATATCTGATCACCGTCGCCGTTGCCTTAAGACAAACAGTCGCGCGAAACTTGTAAGTTCAACGATTTCAGTTAGTGGGTAAGGGAGTTGTAAGTCAAAGTTTATTGGACTTTTATGCCTTAATGAAATACCCATTAACATTGGATCTTAATCTAAGGTGTCCGTAGTAGGTGGTGGTCGAATCGTCAAAGGCGGAGCGAAACTTGGAAGTTGGACAGCAAGCGTTAGGTTCGTTTGGGTGAGTTTTCGACCTCCTTAAGTCTTGTGTGTTCTTAAGAAAAAATTATTGGAACTGGAGTGCATCTGATGTGAGACCCTTTTTATACATGTTAATAGATTAGGTTTTCGCATAACGTGGTTGGTCTTGTATCGAGTTGTTTGGGGTGATTTCAATCAAGCGTAGTATCTCAGGTAAGTAACTTGCTGCATTGGAATGAAATGTTTATGTTTTGAAATGATTGTTTACTCCTGGCATGAGAATGTGTATATGTTGTTCGGATTGAGACTGAGGTGATATGTTGCGTTAATTTCAAGAATATGGCTACTGCATATATATGTGTTGTGTGATAGAAGCGAGTGCGTGTCTGGCGTATATTTTGTGGCTGACTGGCATTGTTGTGGACAACGGGAAGTTTTTGTTTTTCTCTGTTTAGGAGGGTTGTCGTCGCCCTTGTTTCTTGTTCTTGAGATTGCTTTAAGTTGGGATGGTGATTATCGGTTTAACCTGTCAATATTCTCCGTAAAAGAAAAGGATTTGGTTAACCGGGTTGTTGTTAAAAAAAATAGCAAGTGTTAAGGGGTTCTAAAGGGAAAAGGATTAAGAAAGGGAAAGGAATATGCTAGTGCCTTAGAAGAGGGTCGTGTCAATTAAACACCTAGGACTGAGATGTATTAGACTGAAATGAGGGGCTTAATGAGCGGGACTTGGCTTCGCAGACTAGGTGCCATTTACTAACTGTGGAAGTCAATTTCTGACTTAAACCCATGAACGCCTCACCAGTGAAATGGTAGTTTAGAGCGCTACGCGCCCATTAGTGCCTTGAGGGATGAGACTCAGCTCCACTGACTGGGTGCCATCTACCATCAGTAGGAGTAGAGACCTCCCAAAACTCCCACCTTTGCACTACCAGTGAGTTGGCAAACTTATATTTATAGGTGAGCTAATTGATCACGAGACCCGAACTGCAGATAAATGAAATGAAATGAATGAGAATGAGATGATCTAACCCTTAGGCCCTTAACTCGAATAAAATGTTAAAACCTTGGTTGCTGCAAGTGTCTAGAAGTGTTGTTACTTACTGAGTATTTTCTTAAATACTCATTCTTTTCTCTTACATATAACTGCAGGTAGAGGTAAAGGTGTGCAGAACGCGTGACGGAGTGCTGCTGAGCCAAGGATTTCCTTAGGATAGTCTTTCGCATTTTATGTTTCAGAATTCTTCTTTTGAACTTGTGGTTCGATTGTTTTAAGGTTATTTCCGCGTTAAGTTTCATTTGAATAACTAAAGGTTTCCTTTGTTCTGTTTTAACTGGGATCCCCTGTTGAAAAGTTTCGCAAAATTTCTAAGTACGTTTTACTCTAAATGTCATTTCATCGCTGTTCTTAGAAGTAGAATGATATGTATGTGGTAATGGCCTTAGGATCTAGTCATGAAAAGTAGGGTCGTTAGAGCTATATTTGCAATTATTTTTATTTGCCACCCATTGCAAATTCTAAAAAATTAAAGTACTCAAAATTTGCAGTGCCTTCTCTTTGAGAAAAAAATTCTCATGTGTTATCCGGGATACAAAACTACAGAAAGTGAGAATTCTAAGAAATCAAATAAGTACATTTCAAAACGTAAAGTACTCAATCTACTTTAAGAAGAACCGAAATTTTGGACTACCGAGAAGTTGACAAACTAAGAGTCCGTTTGGAATACATTTTAATTTAAATGTTTTTCAAGAATGCATTTTCTTAAAGCATTTTGTATAAAAATTGTTTATAATTTAAACACTCATATGTTTGGTAATATTTCATTATAAGTGTTTTTATACACAAGTTATTGTATACTTAAAGACTCTTTTTAAAAATGTTGGTTTCTCGTGTTTTTCTCAAAATAGTTTATTTCTCAATCTCATTTTCTAATAAGTCATTTTTACCGATTGCCAAACCGTAGAAATTTTTTCAAAGTTAAACCAAATTAAGACACCCTAAATTAATTGTATGGATAATATCTAGATGGCCAGCTAAAAGTAGAATGTTAAAAAGTACCTTGGAAATTTTTTTGTATAAGAGGCATCAATTAGATCATGATCCAATTGTGTAAGATTCTCTTTGATAGTCATTAATGTGATGCAGGAACCAACTGGATCATGATCAATTTGTGTAGGATTATCTTAGAAGGTTATAGGTGTAGCTGTACACAACTAAACATCTGATTGTGTGATAATAAATCTTTGTATATACTCGTCTCAAAGATAAATACTCCTAGAAACTATGATTACATTTTTACGAGCAAGGTTTAAAATACCATCAAGTTAGATAAGAATAAGAGCCAATGGAAACCCAAGCGAGCATAGCTTAGCGGTAATTGGCATGTACTGTCGATCAAGAGGTCAGAGCTTCGAATCCTCCACCCCAAATATTGTTGAACTCAAAAAATAATAATAATAATAAGAGCCAATGGAATCATTTGACCAATAAATAAATAAATAAATAAAAAAGAAACAACCTTAATTTGCAATAAAAACCAAGAGTGAAGGAGACATTGTGTGAGTCAATAATCAAGCCAAGAATTAAAAACTTACAATTTTTTTTTCAATTCAATTAGGAACTTAAGATTTATCAAAGAAAACATATGTAATCAACTAAAGATATATCAATGAATTCAAGAGCATGACTCGACTGATATAAAGCGTGCATTCTAGGTCAGAGGTTCAATCTCCTACCCTACATGTTAATAAAAAAAAAAATCAAGTGATTATTCCGTGTATATAGTCTCTAAGTAAGAAACCATCTTATGACAATCAATAGATCTTAGGTAGAAAATAAAATATAGCAATACATTTTGTTTCTATATTTGAGATGTGGTATGTCTTTTAAATTTATAAAAGAAAAATATATAGGAATAAAGATATTTCATTGAACACCTTTTTATCGAGAATATATTCAATTTTAAAAGATTATTCTAAATAATGGGTATCGAAGTAAGAAGAAATTGACACTCTTTGTACAAACTAAAAAGAAAGAACTTATTCCTTGACCTTGTAATATCGATGTTAAATAAAAATGAGTTTTGATTCAGTTCAAAATTTTGAAGTATACTTTTTTTTTTTTTTTTTTTTGAGAATTTTGAAGTATAATTTTAATTGGTAGTAGAATAAGATTTAGAAAAACTAAATGAAATTTGTCAAACCGTTTTAGGATTTTTTTTTTTTTTTTTTTTTAAGAAAAGGTTTTGAATATGGGTCATCCAAAGCTTTATGTTTATCGTTGAATTTTATACTTTCAAATATTCAAGGGAAATTATGGTAGATGACTAGAAAAAAATAAGTCGTTAAGATTTTTTTTGCTAAAAAACTAACGTATTCAGGGATGTGCCTGCCCCAAATCAAGAGACGTCAGACGGGTTGTGATTTTCCATTTTTACCCCTGAGGTATATCTGTGTATACACAGATGTCGTCTATAATGTCGTTACATGTCCAAGATTTTTTTCTCCACATTTTGTGGGATTCCCTCATGGTCTCTAACTGATTTCCTCAAATTCCGTTTTTTTTTCTCCTCCTAACAATCAAAATCGGTTTTTGTTTATATTCCTGATTTCTAATCATCCTCCAACTCCTCTCTCAATTACTGTTTAAAGATCTTTCAAATATATAGCTTAATCCAGGTCTTCTTCAATCCACGGTTGGAATAGTGTCTGGTATATATTTTTATTGAAAAATTTACCATTAACACGAAATGGCTGGACAACAAATTACGATTTTGTTTGGTGGTGTTTGGGATGTGGCAGGACTCTACAGTGATTTTAAGTCTGGTGTTGTGACGGTTCCTTATGATGTTAATCTCTCTCAACTTAAGGTATGTGTTGCGAACTACCTCAACTTGGGTGACAGTAATAGTATCGATCTGCCGAGTGACATTCTTTAAGAACTGGTCAAACAACCAGATAAATATAGTCCTTTCAGAAAATAGAGATATTTTTTGGATGGTAAATGAGTTTCAAAATGGCACGTATAGGGATTGTTGTGTAGTTGTGGACGTCCAGGGGTAAATACCACTATACACAATGGGGGGCAGGTGCAAGCTATTTTGAGTTTGTTAACTCAGATGGACGAAGAATGCGAATGGACGGAGGAATGTAAGGGGGAAAATGCAATGTGGGAAGGGGAAGGGATTTTCTTGAGCTGACATGCAATAAATTCGTCAGGTGAGGTTTTTAATTAGTTTTTTTTTTTTAATTCCAAAGCTTGAACATTCAATTAAGTTGGAAGTTCAAAGTTTTACACAGCAGGTGGTGTAATTCCTTGTAACTATGGTACGGGGGGAGTGTTGGTTGCCATCAATGGGGTGTGTAATTTCGTACTCATTCTTCATTTTTTTTATTCTAAATCATATGTTTATCTGCATAGGGGTATTGGTTTTATTTTTTTTTTCCAGAAGCCAACTCGTTCTTTTTTTTTTTTGGGAGATGATAGATTTTGCCAGCTTGAACATTCATTTAAGTTGGAAGTTCAAAGGGTTTACACAGCAGGTGGTGTAATTCCGTGTAAATACAGTATGGGGGAATGTTCTTTGCCAGCTATGGGTGTTTAATTGGGGGTACCCATTCTTCATTTTTGTGTTTTGTGAATCATATGTTTATCTGCACAGAGGAATGGGGTCTTTTTTTTTTTTTCCAAAAGCCAGCTCGTTCTTCATTTTTAGCTAGATGATAGATTTTGCCTAGGGAATTCAAATTAGGTTGTTAGGTTGTTGCAATTATGTATTTCTCTCTCTTCCTCATAAATCTCCTACCTTTTATTTACATTTCCTCTCTCCTAATATTTGATCTAAATGGAAGGAAGTTCTTAGACGTGTTGTTAGGGGCAATTTTGTCTTCTTCAATTAGGAAGTTATTAATTAAAATTACGTTAGTCATTTAGTTAATTACGAAACATTTTTAGCTATTTTCCAAATCTCACCTATTTATTTTAGCCATATATCTCGTTGCCCCAATATTCAATCTTGGTTTCTAAATTTTGAATAACAATATCCTTTTACATCTTTATGTGAGATAAGCTCATGAATTTGTGTTTTAGATAGATGGAGATTTTCGTAGGGGTCTTGGAAAGTGACTATACATAATATTTATGTAACGCCCCAAGTTTTATTATTATCTAACCTAGTGACATTACTAAACTCCTATTCAAACTAACCGAGAGCTCCGAAAATTTCGGCAGCATAACGACATACATAGGGCGAAACCAATTTTTTTTTTATCACCTGATAAACACAAAATAGCACTTCTATATTAATCCATTCTACCCCACAACTCCACAGAAACAACTTCATAATAAAATACGAGTCAGGTCTCGTATTTTCAACCAACAACAGAACCAAAATTCTTCTAGTGCAAACATGCTCTTAACTTTCTAGAAACAGCTTGACTTTATTAATCTCAAACATATTTACATCCTAGGGGAAGCATGAAAATCTACACAAGTTTGACAACTGAAAACTAATCCAACCTATATGCAAGATAAAGATTCAACCTATCAACAACTAAGTAAGAACTAATCTATCCAACGAAAATATAAACGAATAAATGAGCCCCTGTGGTCATCCCTCATGAACCTCCTCATCTACATCATCGAGCACATAAAACTCGTCCACACCTGCATACTCTGAAAATGTTGGGGAAAGAAAGGGGAGGGGTATCAGTACAACCACAGTACTGGTATGTAGCTCACACCCGGTGAGCCACCAAACAGCAGACAACCACATCAACATGTTATCCACACACATCATGCTTGTAAAGTGATAAACAATCCAACATACTCTTAAACACGAAAATAACAATGTCAACACATGCTTCATGCAAAAATGGGATGACAACATGAATCCACACACCATGCTATTCACCCCCACATAGTTTTCGCGCCATGCCCGCACACTCACACGTGATTTCCACGTTACGCTCTGCAAACCCACCTAACACATGTATTACGCGTCAGCACCACTCACACGTGATTTCCGCGTCATGCTCCGCACTCACACCCACACGTGATTTCTGCGTCATGCTCCACACACACACCCAACACATGATTTACGCGTCATGCTCCGCCTCTCCCCAATGAACACACACTATGGAGACACGACTCACATGCAGCATAACCCACTAACAACAACACCTCATGCTCACGAATTAAACAAGCAACATGCTTATGAATGAGCAGAGCAATATGCTTAAGAATACAACAAAGCATCATGCTTATTCACATAGCGGTCTACATACATAATTAACACAACACATAATAACAAAGCAAGTTAAGCAAACGACATGCTCAAACAAACAAACAAGCCCAACCAAATAGAAACTACTTACACAATATCAAAAGCGCTCCTACAGGCACAAAAGAGACCTTCTAAAGGTTAGGGAGTAGCCTAACAACCTTTCCAACACCCAACATCGCTTGCTGGAAAAATTTAGAATATGCTCTAAACTGACCTACAGGCACAAAAGAGACCTTCTAAAGGTTAGGGAGTAGCCTAACAACCTTTCCAACACCCAACATTGATTAAAAGGGACCTAAGGTGCTGAAAACTTACCGAACAGGGGCGGGAACCTTGTTGAAAATTACCAATCAGCACTGAAATACCTTATACAAGTGTTGTCTCGAGCCCGAATTGTTACGAAAATGAAACTAGAGGATACCCAAAGGTTAAAAAGCATTCTAAAGCTAACTAAGACAGTTTCTAAAGACTTTAAGGCCACTGGAACTTACCGAACATAATTGAACAATGATGATTACGTGTTGTACAGTGTTCGAAAGTGGCTAAAATCTGCGATTTAAGGTACGATAAAGCATAGGTAACTCAGATTAACGCTACTTGAGTCATGGGTAACTTAAATTTGAAGCCAAAAGAGAATGGGTCAAGATATAACTTACTGAAATCGCCAAATAACGCCGAATGAAGGCTAGAACCACGCCAAAACACACTGGGAAGAGGCAAAATTTGAGAGAACCGAGATCTGAGATGCTGGTTGCACGGGATCTAACCAAGGCGAGAGAGGGGAAGGTCAGCCCAAGCTTAATAGACTAAGAACGAGAGAAAAAATTAGATCTTACCTACTGTTGGCTGAAATCGAGGAAAAATGGGGGCAGCATGACGAAGGTTGACGACGAAGAAGAAAACGACGACTGGGGCGTGGGTTCTGCTCGTCGGAGGGAGAAAACAGAGGAGGAAGGCAGCGGCGTCGCGTGGAGGGACCGACGGCAGTGCGAGGTGGCTTGGCGGCGCGAGGGCAGCAGGCAACGGCGAAGGAAAATGACGTGAAGGGTGGTGCGGCGGTACGACTGGGAGAAGAGGAAAAAACGTAAGAGATGGGGGATGGGGCACGCACGCGAGAGAGAGAGAAAGAGAGAGAGAGAAAGAGAGAGAGATTTCCTTCTTTCTTTTCTTTTCTTTTCTTTTTTAAACCTAACTGATTCCAAAACCACCCACTAGCCAGGAGAAAAAAACAATACTTAATTGCCCACTAACCTGCAAAAACTCAACCAACTAAATTATTCAGCTACCAGCACACGAGAAGGGGAAAAAATATCAATTGGCTAAAATATCGATTAATTAAAACTTGGGAAAAATACACTTTTCGTCCCTGAGGTTTGGGTTAAGTGACACTTTAGTCCCTGAGTTTTCAAACTCAATAAAAATACCGCTAAGGTTTGAGATAAGGAGCACTTTGGTCCCTGCCGACAACTTTTCTGTTAAATTTTAACGGTTGCTGACGTTGCACTATTATTGTAATTAAAAAAAAATTAATTTTTTTTAAATAAAAAATATTAAAATAATAAAATAAATACTATTTTTATTATTATTTATTATTTCTCCCTCTTTCTTCTTCTTCTTCTTCTTCTTCTTCTTCGTCTTCTTCCTCTTCATCCTCTTCCTCCTTCTTTTCTTCCTATCTCCAGCGGCCGGCGGCCACTGCTCGCCGCCGGTGACTATTTTTTTTCTTTCTTTCTTTCTTTCTTCTTTTTCTTCTTCCTCCCCTTTTTCAACTATTTAAAAAAAAAAAAAAAAAAAAAGAAGAATGGAGGATGGTGATAGTGAGCATAGCTAGCTAGTTTTCCCTAATTAATTTAGCTAGTCTTTTATAATTTCTTGGCCAAATTTATGCATTTATGTGTTGTATTTGTAGGAAATATAGTTTTGAGTCAATTGGATGTTTTGGATGCGAAAAGAAGCCGAAGAATGAAAAAGAATCAAAGTTGGAAGATTGAAGATAGGCCCATCCGCAGACCAACGTTGAGACGCTGCTCTCTGGGCATCTCGACGCGGACATTCTATATTTCGAGGCTTCAAAAAAAATTCACAGCGTCACGACGCTCTCGGGTGAAATTTCCAGATTCGCAGTATCGCGACGCTACGACTAAAATTTTCCCTATTTAAATATTGCGATTAGGGATTTCAAGGGGACTTCTTTTGGGTAGATTTTGAGCCGAAAACATAGAGAAAACCCCTCTTTGGAAGCTAAAGCAAGTGGTGGAGAGCGGGATTCAAGACTTTGTTCGTGGAGATTGTGATGGGGACGTGCGGTCTCGGCCACCGAGTGTTTAATCTTCTTTCCCTCTTATTTTAGTTAGTTTTAATGACTTGCCCATGCTTAGTTGATCATGTAAATGAAGGGAATAAAAGTCCCCACGCAGCGGAAGCACATCAATTGGACCTTACGCCGTATATTAATTAACATTAAAATACCGTTACGATAACTCAAACAAAACTTTAAACAACCTTTAAAGCCGCTGTAAAATCGGTTTAAACGTGCTAAAATAAATCTAAATTTATTTTTAAAACTTTTCTAAAGAAAAGAGGAAGAACCGTTACAAACCTCCGTTATAGACTTGACCGTTCTTCGCCAACGACGCTCCACGAACGAAAACGCAGCAGCCGCTTTAAGGTTTTCTTCGCTGGAAATTCTTCTTTGATTGACACAATCACCACAGAGGTTACACCGGTATGTCTCTGAGTCTAGGAGGCAAAAGACTTGTGGGAGTCTTTCTCTAAGAGGGAGGCTAGAGAGATTTCTAGGTCTTGTCTTTCAAGAGTGTCAAGTCTCTCAAGTGTCATGACCAATTATGTCTAGTGTTCTATTTATAGAAGAGAGGTCATGAATAAAATATTCAATTAAATCAATCTTTTCCATAATTGATTCAATCTTATTCCTTAATTAATCAATCATGATCAATCAATTCCATAATTGATTAATCTTTTCCACAAATGACTAATTACTTCCATAAGTGATTAGATCATTTCCATAAGTGATTAATCACTTCCTTAAGTGATTAATTATTTCCATAATTGATTAATTCCTGGTTAATGAATTCTTTAATTAATTAACCACCAATTAAATATCACATATTTAATTCCCGGCCTAGAATTAATTAATTTGCCCAAACACATTTTACGCCTTAAATTAATTAATTCATTATTTTGAACTCTTTCAAACTTCCATAAATTTATATTTGAACTTTTCAAATATTAATTTCTCTCATAATAATATATCAATATATATTATATTTGTTTCCCTTAATAAATTGAACATTTTCAATTTACTTTTATTACTTAGTTGCCTCAAATTACTTTACGAGCTACCAGTGGGACCTAATGGACCTGCAGATCAGAAGCTCCAACGATGTGAGATTAATTGGTCAAACTCATTAACCACATTAATCAATATTCGTTAACTGTGTGTACATTCCACTATAGACTCACAGTTGCACTCTTCTCACTGCAGACATATTTTTTGTGTCCACGGATCTAGACCAATATCGACTAGTTAGTCCTTCACGAGTGTCCGTAACACCAGCTGGGTCAAATTACCGTTTTACCCCTGGGTTACCTCTATTTCCTTAAGTACCAATTCTCCTCTAATGAACAACCTGTTTGTGGTCCAACCATCAAACAGAAAACCCTCTCGTGCCATTGAGAGGGTAGGGCCCTTTGTTCAAGACTCGGAGTAACCACTTAAGGGAACACGCATCTGCTTCCCTAAAGTCGGGAAGGAGTGAATTCCATCTTGTACGATTATGTTCCCAACTCCCCATTCGATCTTGTCCCCAAAGTGGTAGGCTTATTGAGTCGGTGTATTGGCCACTCTCACCCATACAAATCAAAGGACAATCTCTCATGAGCAGGAGTCCATAATCAACTCCGGATTAAGACTAAGTTGTCTAGGTCGTCCTAGTGAAATAGAAAACCAACTAGTTAACGGTGTTATAACCAGTAGTTACTATTTCGCAGTCCGGTCTTATGCAAACTCATTGCATAGGATACCCCCACTCGCATGTCTCCTACACGAACGCGATGGATCGCAGCGTTTGTATCAAATACAAAGTGGGTCGTATCCATAGTGTCACAAGGATAAGGCACCCAGTCTTATTCCTATACTATAGACCCTTTAGGTTGTTTCTTGAACAATGATCCCATATGTCGCTACATATAGTTCAAGACTCATATTACAACCTTGGATGTCTAGTTTATTGGATTAGGGTTATTATTAGGCAAAGACAAATATAAAATAACTAAAAACAATTAATGGAAAAATATATCAATATTATTTCATTAATATCCGGTCAACGGTTACATTCACTATCTATGGGTTTTATGGCATAAAACCCAACAAACTCCCACTTGAACTAAAACACTAGTTAGTGGGATGTAAATGCAATAATCTAAAGCTGGAAATGTCATGTATATTAATACAATGAACTAGGACATCCACCCATTATACATTTCTCCCACTTGCCCTAGATTAGATGGCATACATATCTTGTAGACCTAGACCTTCTAGATGACCCTCAAACACTTTAGCCGTGAGAGCCTTCGTAAATGGATCAGCGATGTTGTGCTCCGAGGCGATCTTAGTGACGATCACATCTCCTCGTTGCACAATCTCCCGTATCAGGTGATACTTCCTCTCGATGTGTTTACCTCGTTTGTGGCTTCGAGGTTCTTTTGAGTTGGCTACAGCCCCACTATTGTCACAATATAGTGTTATGGGCACGTTCATATTCGGAACCACTTCCAAATCAGTTAAGAACTTTCTGAGCCATACTGCCTCCTTAGCTGCTTCCCAAGCTGCTACATACTCAGCCTCCATGGTTGAGTCTGCTATGCATCCTTGTTTGATGCTTCTCCATACTACTGCTCCTCCATTGAGGGTGAATACTGACCCTGATGTGGATTTCCTTGAATCCTTATCAGCTTGAAAGTCAGAGTCAGTGTATCCAGTAAGAATCAAATCCTTAGCTCCATACACAAGCATGTAGTCCCTCGTTCTCCTAAGATACTTGAGGATATTCTTAACCGCTCCCCAGTGGTCCAACCCTGGATTAGACTAATACCTACTGACTACTCCCACTGCATAACATATGACAGGCCTAGTGCAGAGCATAGCATACATTAAGCTGCACACAGCTGAGGCGTAGGGAATGTGTCTCATGTTCTCAATTTCTTGAGGTGTCTTAGGAGACTGTTCCTTAGACAGGTGTACCCCATGTCTGAAGGGTAGTAGTCCCTTCTTGGAGTTTTGCATCGAATATCGAGACAACATCTTGTCAATATACGTTGCTTGAGACAGGGCTAGCGTTTTGTTCTTACGATCCCTAATGATTTGGATTCCCAGAACATATTGAGCCTCTCCAAGATCTTTCATTTGGAATTGGGCTGCTAGCCATTTCTTAATGTCAGTGAGGTATCCTACATCATTCCCAATGAGTAGGATATCGTCTACATAAAGTATCAGAAAAGCTACTTTCCTTTTGTTGATTTTCTTGTACAACCAAGGCTCATCAACGTTTTGGTCAAAGCCAAAAGATTTGATTGCAGTATCAAATCTAATGTTCCATGATCTGGACGCTTGTTTCAATCCATAAATTGATCGATTGAGCTTACAAACCTTTTGTTCCTGACCTTGGGCTATGAACCCTTCGGGTTGAGACATGAAGATATTCTCTTCAAGATTACCATTCAGAAAGGCAGTCTTGACGTCCATTTGCCATATTTCATAGTCATAATATGTGGCTATGGATAAGAGAATTCTTATGGACTTTAACATGGCTACAGGAGAAAAGGTTTCTTCATAGTCAACCCCTTCCTTTTGGGTATAACCCTTTGCCACTGGTCTAGCTTTGAAGGTCTGTACCTTTCCAGCTGCATCTCTTTTTCTCTTATAGATCCATTTGCACCCTATGGGTTTTACCCCATTTGGTAGATCTGTAAGTTCCCATACAGAATTGGAGTACATTGACTCCATTTCCAGGTTCATGGCTTTCACCCATTCATCCTTATCTTCGTCATTCATTGCCTGTCGATAGGACAATGGATCCTCAATGCCATCATTAGGTATGACAACCTAAGTTTCAGTTAAACCCAAGTAGCGGTCAGGTTGTAATACAACCCTCCCACTGCGTCGAGGCCTTCCCAACGTTTGAGATGGACGGGATGGATCTGAAGAACTAGTTCCTTCATCAACCCTTGTTGAAGGTCCAACTTTATCAACAACTCTTGATGATTCTTCAGTAGCTTCTCCTAATATTATTTTGTTGTGTGGTTTATGATCTCTCATGTGGTCTTCCTCTAAGAAAGTGGCGTTTGTCGATACAATCACCTTATTTTCTTGTGGGTCGTAGAAATAACCACCTCTCGTTTCTTTAGGGTAACCAACAAATTGGCACAGTTTTGAACGAGGTTCCAGTTTCTTATGATTTGTCACAAGCACGTGTGCTGGACAACCCCAGATGCGAAAGTGATGCAAACTAGGTTTACGCCCCTTCCATAATTCGAAAGGTGTTTCAGAAACACTTTTCGAGGGAACATTGTTCAAGATGTATACTGCAGTCTCTACTGCATACCCCCAAAACGAGCTAGGCAATTGAGCATAGCTCATCATTGATCAAACCATGTCTAACAAGGTTCTATTTCTCATTTCTGACGCACCATTCTGCTGAGGTGTACCAGGAGCTGAGAGTTGAGATTGGATTCCATGTTCTATCATATAATCCTGGAATCTTTGATCCATATACTCCCCTCCTCGATCAGATCGAAGTACTTTAATAGATTTACCTAATAGGTTTTCAACTTCAGCCTTAAACTCCTTAAACTTTTCAAGGGCTTCAGACTTATGTCCCATTAGGTACAAGTAACCATATCTTGAATAATCATCTATAAATGAGATGAAATATTCGTACCCTCCTCGAGCTTTTACATTCATTAGACCACACAGATCCGAATGTATTAACTCTAAGGGTTCTTTGGCTCTGTAACCTTTTCCAGTAAAGGGTCTCTTGGTCATTTTTCCCTCGAGACAAGATTCACAAGGTGGTAGTGAATCATCTTCTAACTTGCTTAGAAGTCCATTCTTTACCAAACGATCGATCCTATCGATGTTTGTATGACCAAGTCTAAGATGCCAAAGATGAGTATTGTTACTTGATGGAGAAATCTTTTGCCTTTTTCTTTGAGTTTCAGCAGTTTTAAATAATTCGTGATTTAAAAGTGCTTTGTTTTCGGTTGGTCTTAAAACGTACAAGTTATTTTCCAATTTGGCTGAACAAATAAGTACACCATTTTTATAAATGAACGCTTCATTCATATCAAAAGTAACTGTATACGATTGTTCAATCAAACATGAAATAGAAATTAAGTTCCTCTTAATCTTGGGAACGATTAACAAACTTTCTAAAAGTAAAATTTCTAAAAAATAACTTCGCAGCTCCCACTGCTTTAGTTGAAATGACTTCTCCAGTTTCGACCATGAGTGTCATTTCCCCATCGTTCAACTGCCGAAAGGAACTATTTTCCTGAAAAGAAGAGCAAACATGATTAGTTGCTCCTGAATCAAGTATCCAGGTAAACTCATCATGTTCTACCAGGCATGTTTCTAAAACAAGTAAATCAAATTTACCTTCCTTTTCCTTCTTTTTCTCAGCAAGGTACTTTGGGCAGTTTCTCTTCCAATGTCCATCTACATTGCAGTGGAAACACTTGCCCTTGTCTGCCATAGCTTTGGCTTTTCCCTTGCTTTTAGCAGCAGTGCTGGGAGCTTTCCCCTTGTTTCCTTTCTTCTTCTGAGTTTTCTTTGAAGAAGTGGCTACAGATTTAGTTCCAGAGGATGAACCCTTCTCGAACTTTCTTTTAGAGTGGACAATGTTTGCCTCTCCTTCTATCTGTTCCTTGTTCTTAAGAAGAGACTGATAGAGTTGTAGCTCATTCAGGAGGCTAGTCAGGTTGAATGTTATTTTATTCATCATTGCATTGCTTCTAAACTGTAGAAAACTCTTCGAAAGAGATTCTAAGATGAATGCAACCTGACTACGCTCATCTATGACCGCCCCGTTTGCCTCTGCCACGTTGAATTGGACCATCATATCCAGGACATGCTCCCGAACAGACGTGCCCTCTTTCATGCGACAGCTATAAACGTATTTGAGAGCGTCATGGTGGAGTTGATAGGACGGTTGTCCAAACATCTCCTGGAGAGAGTTCATAATCTCCCTCGCTGTTACCATACTCTCATGCCTTTTAGCCAAAACTTCAGATAAGCTGGCTAGGATATAGACGCGAGTCTTATCATTGGCCTTTGTCCAGCGGTCATAAGCATCCTTAACTGCTTGGGATGCATTACGAGCAGGGGCTGGAGGACAATCCTCCGTTAAGACGAACCGCAGATCATCGACAACAAGAATCGTATTCAGGTTCGACTTCCACGTAGCATAATTTTCGCCGGTTAATTTCTCATTTTTAAGCAGAGAGACAATTGAGGAAGACATTGCTGAAATTTAAACAACAATGACCGTATTAGTTATCTTTGCCTTAACCCATCATACAAGCAAACAATTGCACACAATCCAATCAATTTAGCAAAATAGACAATAACAGAACCCTAAAACTATCGATTTAGTTTTGCAACGACGTTCCAGAGGTTTAGAATGTCAGCCACCGAAGGGTGATCAGGCACTCCTCCTTTGAAATGAGACACCTCTCAGCTAATTCTAATTCCAGAATAACTCATATTCCTATAGACATTAGCCACCGTTGTTCGGTCAAGGATTTGTTAACACTTTTAACTCATCCTCGTAAGTGTAACCCTCCCACTTTCAGATCTCAGAGGCACGCACCAACAGGCTACCGAAGGGAAAGACAACTGTTGGTGATTAGCCTAAGAGCTCCTATCCTTTTCAGGAGTTCACGATGTTCTGAATCCTATGACTAGGCCATCCGAAGGGATGGTTGCGCCAGGACAACCTGCAGGCGGATCATAGGACTCTCACGGTGTGAACTATGGGCGGAGACCGAGGGATACGTTGACACGTGTCCCGCTCCCACTTACTCTAGACATTTTTCCCATTCACCTTGATATTGATCCATGCAAACACTTTCCGAAGGGAGGCCGCTCCTAAGGCGACTCGAAGCCGAGCATGAATCTCACGTTGTGAATATAGGGACGTAGGAGCAAAACTTGATTTAAATCTCGTTTTGTAATTTTTCTCCTACTGAAAATGTCCTAAGGTTAATATAGGGTTGTTTAACTTATATAGTATTCGGCTAAGTCAATCTATCTAAGTGTGATCCTATTATAACAATTATGGAAAGGATTCAACTACAATCTTTTGGGTGAATTAAACTTCTTTTAATAAACCCAACATTGCAAGTCAACATTACTATGGTTAATTCACAACTCAATGTTCGGGTCAGTTCCCAGGTAGGAGGTGTTCCGTAAACCGTCAACTTAAATCCCCCAGCCTTAGATAGAACTTTACCGAGAGAGTTCCCTTATAACCTCAGTAATGTAAGGTCTTTACTCTAAAGATCTAGGTGCATTAAACACTTTTAATTAACCTAGTGACATTGCATGCTAACATTTAACTATGATTAATTCAACTCCGGTGTCCAGGTCAGTTCCCAGGTAGGAGGTGTTCCATAAACCGTCAACTTAAATACCCCCAGCCTTAGACAGAACATTACCGGTGGAGTTCCCTTATAATCATAGCAATGTTTTTCCTACTTATTCAATTAAAACTATTTTAAATACTAAGTAACAAAAGATTCTAATCCTATTAGAAACTGATCTGGGTCTAATTAATTTTAAACATTTTAAAATTAATCCAATTCATCCTATGATCTTATGTTTGCATGCAAATCTTGATTATAGATTGACGGTTTCTAATCATTAATATTAAAGAACTATTTCAAATTTTAATGATTAATTCTATAATCAAGAATCTAGGGTTTAATTCATTCAACAATCTCATTCAAATTAAATAATTAAACCACACTAATTGCATGAATAATATAACAATTATATTATTAACTATGGATGTTTCATGCTTCATGCAATTTTTTATTTTCTTTTATTATAACAATTATAAGCCAATCAAGAAAATCAATCAAGCATGCTTCATTCATCACATTAAACATAACTATTTATATTTAATTTAAGTAATGACATGCTTCATGCTTTCCAATTTTTCATATAATTAATATACACTTATATTAAAAATATGAAAACAAAACCATGCATTTAAACATACATTATAACAATTTATAATATATAAAAAAATGCATGAGCATGTTTATAACCTAAGGTGGGATTAAATATTCTATATGACATCCATAAAGCATATAAATAGCAATTGAACCGGTTAATTTTGGCCCCTAGGATAAAATAAAGCATTAAATTACATTAATTTAGCTAAATTCTATCCTAAAAATCCATGTAGAGCTCCGGAATAGGTCTAGACAGCACGAACCGCCCCGAACCACCTCGAACCGGCCTCCAAAATCAAGAACCATGCCAAAAATTGGCTGAACCGGACCAAATAGGTCTCAGCCCAGCCGAACCGGTCTGAACCGGACCGGCCACGCCTTGAACCGCGCCTGTTGAAACCCTAGGTCGCGCCTCCATCGTGACACGTCGAGACGCTGTGTTGATAGCGTCCCGACGCTGTGCGTTTTCCTTATCTGGCGCCTGCGTAATCGAGACAGCGTCGAGACGCTGTTGAGGTAGCGTCCCGACGTTGTTGCGTCTGGAGGCAGAATCTGGGCGGCAGCAGCATCGATTCTCCGATTTCGACCCCGATTTCAGCGGCGATTGCTCCGATTTTTATCTCATAAAAACCAATTCTAGACCCGAACTTACATAGGACTCGATTTTACATAAAATACCCGAAACACCGGGCCTTACATGATCAAAATCACATAAAAATAAAATCTATGGCCATAAAATTAACCCAAACAGTTCCATGCAAACCAAACATACATTATGCATAAATCCCACCTATTAGAGCCTATCGCAACTTTTAAAATTAATTAATAGGGACAGCGATGGCTCTGATGCCGATTGAAGGTAATAAAAGTCCCCACGCAGCGGAAGCGCATCGATTGGACCTTACGCCGTATATTAATTAACATTAAAATACCGTTACGATAACTCAAACAAAACTTTAAACAACCTTTAAAGCCGCTGTAAAATCGGTTTAAACATGCTAAAATAAATCTAAATTTATTTTTAAAACTTTTCTAAAGAAAAGAGGAAGAACCGTTACAAACCTCCGTTGTAGACTTGACCGTTCTTCGCCAACGACGCTCCACGAACGAAAACGCAGCAGCCGCTTTAAGGTTTTCTTCGCTGGAAATTCTTCTTTGATTGACACAATCACCACAGAGGTTACACCGGTATGTCTCTGAGTCTAGGAGGCAAAAGACTTGTAGGAGTCTTTCTCTAAGAGGGAGGCTAGAGAGAATTCTAGGTCTTGTCTTTCAAGAGTGTCAAGTCTCTCAAGTGTCATGACCAATTATGTCTAGTGTTCTATTTATAGAAGAGAGGTCATGAATAAAATATTCAATTAAATCAATCTTTTCCATAATTGATTCAATCTTATTCCTTAATTAATCAATCATGATCAATCAATTCCATAATTGATTAATCTTTTCCACAAATGACTAATTACTTCGATAAGTGATTAGATCATTTCCATAAATGATTAATCACTTCCTTAAGTGATTAATTATTTCCATAATTGATTAATTCCCGGTTAATGAATTCTTTAATTAATTAACCACCAATTAAATATCACATATTTAATTCCCGGCCTAGAATTAATTAATTTGCCCAAACACATTTTAGGCCTTAAACTAATTAATTCATTATTTTGAACTCTTTCAAACTTCCATAAATTTATATTTGAACTTTTCAAATATTAATTTCTCTCATAATAATATATCAATATATATTATATTTGTTTCCCTTAATAAATTGAACATTTTCAATTTACTTTTATTACTTAGTTGCCTCAAATTACTTTACGAGCTACCAGTGGGACCTAATGGACCTGCAGATCAGAAGCTCCAACGATGTGAGATTAATTGGTCAAACTCATTAACCACATTAATCAATATTCGTTAATTGTGTGTACATTCCACTATAGACTCACAGTTGCACTCTTCTCACTGCAGGCATATTTTTTGTGTCCACGGATCTAGACCAATATCGACTAGTTAGTCCTTCACGAGTGTCCGTAACACCAGCTGGGTCAAATTACCGTTTCACCCCTGGGTTACCTCTATTTCCTTAAGTACCAATTCTCCTCTAATGAACAACCTGTTTGTGGTCCAACCATCAGACAGAAAACCCTATCGTGCCATTGAGAGGGTAGGGCCCTTTGTTCAAGACTCGGAGTAACCACTTAAGGGAACACTCATCTGCTTCCCTAAAGTCGGGAAGGAGTGAATTCCATCTTGTACGATTATGTTCCCAGCTCCCCATTCGGTCTCGTCCCCAAAGTGGTAGGCTTATTGAGTCGGCGTATTGGCCACTCTCACCCATATAAATCAAAGGACAATCTCTCATGAGCAGGAGTCCATAATCAACTCCGGATTAAGACTAAGTTGTCTAGGTCGTCCTAGTGAAATAGAAAACCAACTAGTTAACGGTGTTATAACCAGTAGTTACTATTTTGCAGTCCGGTCTTATGCAAACTCATTGCATAGGATACCCCCACTCGCATGTCTCCTACACGAACGCGTTGGATCGCAGCGTTTGTATCAAATACAAAGTGGGTCGTATCCATAGTGTCACCAGGATAAGGCACCCAGTCTTATCCATATACTATAGACCCTTTAGGTTGTTTCTTGAACAATGATCCCATATGTCGCTACATATTGTTCAAGACTCATATTACAACCTTGGATGTCTAGTTTATTGGATTAGGGTTATTATTAGGCAAAGACAAATACAAAATAACTAATAACAATTAATGGAAAAATATATCAATATTATTTCATTAATATTCGGTCAACGGTTACATTCACTATCTACGAGTTTTAGGGCATAAAACCCAACAGTAAAGCCATGTATGAGTAGCTAAGTTTGTTACTTAGGGATTTATGTAGTCTTTTTGGTTTATGGATTGATTTATGGGTTGAATTGTGCAATTGTTTTATGTTTGCATTCTTAATTTAATGCTTTCAATAAATTGGTCATTAGTTGAATGATCTAAGTGTTGAGTCTTGCTCGGGAGAGGGGATTTAGCGTAGACTTAATTAAGATTGCATGACTAAAGTAGAATCTCTAAAATCGTAACGGAATTTAGAGTAACTTTAGAATTGGTCAAAAAGAACTAAATGCCTTGCATATTAAAGAACTTAGATAGGGATATGAAATTAGTTAATTTGCATGAGAATCAATTATACTCGGGAGAGGTAGTTGTGATTAAAGTTTCTTAGACTCATAAAACCACTGTGTGTTATGATTCATTCCCTAAAATCAATCCTAGATTAAATTGGCGATATCAATTCCCTAAGTATTTTCTCAATTGAATTTCACATCTTTAATTTGCATTACCTTAGTTTCTAAAATTCACTACTTTTTGGTCCATGAATAAAATTGAACAAGAATATTCATGGTAGTTAATCTAACTTAAACATCCAATTCAGAGGACGACACTCGATTGCAAAATCACTTTATTATTACTTGACCCGTGCGCTTGTAGTAGGAAAAGTCCACATCAGAGGGAGGAGGGAGGTCCTCCTCCCCGTCCAGATCTGGACGGGGAGGGAGGTCCTCCCTCCATGTTTATTTTTTTTTTAAAAAAAAAAAAAAAGAAGAAAAGAAGAAAAATGGGGGTAAGAGAGAAGAAAAAAAAAAACAGTCACCGTGGCCGCCGGGCGCCGGATATAGGAGGAAGAAGAAGAAGGCAGATGAAGAAGATGGAGAAGATGGAGAAAAAGAAGAAGAAGAAAGAGAAATGGAGAAAGAATAAAAAATAATAAAATATTAATTTTATTATTTTAATACTTTTATTTAAAAAATATATATATTAAAAATAATTTTTTTTATTAAAATAATATGCCACGTCAGCAACCGTTAGGAGTTAACAGAAAAATTGACGGCAGGGACCAAAGTGCTCCTTATCTCAAATCTAAAGGGTATTTTTGTTTAGTTTAAAAACTCAGGGACCAAAGTGTAACTTAACCCAAACCTCAAGGACCAAAAGTGTTTTTTTCCCTTAAAACTTTGATTTACCTGAAATGCGGGGCATCACAATTTATATTAAATATAATATAAAAATTCAATACTAAGAATGTTAAAAAGAAAAAAAAAAGTTAAAAATTAATTTACTTTTACAAAATATAAACTTAAATTAGATTACAAAAGTTTTCAAAAAAAAAATAAAAATAAATAAAGGACCTAAATCAATAATACAACCTAACTAGATTATATTGGCAAAGGATTTCATTGGAAGTTTAAATTCCATTTTTGGTCCTCTTAGAATTTCAAATGTCGATTTTGATTCTTAAACTGTCAAGTTTATTTTATTTTAGTATTTAAACTATCAAATTGTATATCTTAGCTCTTCAACTTTTTAAAAACTCGCCTTAATTTTAATCCTTGTCTTTATTTTTTTTAACAAATGAATAGTAGACTCTCATATTTAGTTTGGGTGGTTTTAATTTTTTGTGATTTAAAAAAAACTATAAAAAAAAATGATTTAGCTAAGAATGCACATTGGCAAAAAAAAAAATGATAATAATAATAGGCATATAGAAGATTTGATCCTAAGACTTGTTGATAAAAATCTACATGCATGCTAATGGGCTAAGACCCCAAATTCAAAGAATAAAGAAGGCTACAAATATTAAAATAAAATGTTATTCTTTTTAAAAAAGAAATTCAGAACCTTTCCACAAAATATCTAAATTTTTGTAGGTTTTCAAGAAAACCCTAAGGGGTCGTTTGGTGCAAGGGTTTTGGATATGGGAATGGACAAGGGTTTCTGATACCCTTATTTGTTTCAAGTTTTCTGTGGTGGACCCAGGAAATAACTCATTCTCAGGCATCATTTATGCCCATAAGCAAGTGTTTTCTATGCCATTGCAAAAGCATGGGTTTTCTCTTTGTCCATCTATTCTTTTTTATTTGGGAAAAATACACTTTTGGTCCCTGAGGTTTGGGTTAAGTGACACTTTGGTCCCCAAGTTTTCAAACTCAACAAAAATACCCCTGAGGTTTGAGATAAGGAGAAATTTCGTCCCTGCCGTCAATTTTTCTATTAAACCCTAACGGTAAGCTGACGTGGCACTATTATTTTAATTAAAAAAATTAATTTTTAATTTTTTTAAATAAAAAATATAAAAATATTAAATATATTAATATTTTTTTATTATTTTTAGGGAAAATACACTTTTGGTCCCTGAGGTTTGAGTTAAGTGACACTTTGGTCCCCGAGTTTTCAAACTCAACAAAAATACCCGTGAGGTTTGAGATAAGGAGCAATATGGTCCTTGCCGTTAATTTTTCTGTTAAACCCTAACGGTAAGCTGACGTGGCACTATTATTTTAATTTAAAAATTAATTTAAATAAAAAATATAAAAATATTAAATATATTATTATTTTATTATTATTTTTAAAATTCTCTCTCTTTCTTCTCCATCTTCTTTCTTCTCCATCTTCTTCCTTCCCCCTCCCATCTTCTTCAACTCCGGTGGCTGGCGAACGGCGACGGTGGCGGCGGTCGCTGGAATTTTTTTTTTCTTTTTGCCTTCTTTCTTCTTCTTCTTTTCTTCCCTTCTTCCCTTCTTCTTCTTTCTCTTCCTTTCTTCTGATTTTTTTTTTAAAAGAAGGGAGTTTCGGGGAGGAGGAGCTCCTTCTCCCCGATTTGACGCCGGAATCGGGCCTCCCCTTCCCGTTTCAGATCTGAAATGGGAAGGGGAGGAGGAGCTCCTCCTCCCCGAAACTCCCTTCTTTTTAAAAAAAAAAACAGAAGAAAGGAAGAGAAAGAAGAAGAAGGGAAGAAGAGAAGAAGAGAAGAAGAAGAAAGAAGGCAAAAAAAAAAAAAGTTCAAGCGACCGCCGCCGCTGCCGCCGTTTGCCAACAGCCGGCGGCGGCCGGCCACCGGAGCTGAAGAAGATGGGAGGGGAAAGGAAGAAGATGGAGGGAGAAAGAAGATGGAGAAGAAAGAAGATGGAGAAGAAAGAGAGAGAATTTTAAAAATAATAATATATTTAATATTTTTATATATTTTATTTAAAAAAAATAAAAATTAATTTTTTTTAATTAAAATAATAGTGCCACGTCAGCTTACCGTTAGGGTTTAACAGAAAAATTGACGGCAGGGACCAAATTGCTCCTTATCTCAAATCTCGGGGGTATTTTTGTTGAGTTTGAAAACTCGGGGACCAAAGTGTCACTTAACCCACCCAAACCTTAGGGAACAAAAGTGTATTTTTCCCTTTTTATTTTTATATGCAATTTTATTTTGAATATAGTTCATTAATTAACTAATGGATACTAAATTAAAAAATAATATAATAAATTACTTAATTAGATTAAATAATAATATGTCAAGAATTTCAAAAAAAAAATTAAACAAATACTTATTCCAAGTTTATTAAAGGGATGTAATTACATATTTACTAAAATTATAATTAATTAGTTAACATTATCGAAAATATATTTAATTATTGAATTAAAATTATTTAAATGAATTTAGTATAAAAATTCATTTTTCAATAATTATAATTAATTACTTATTGATTATTTATAATCAATTAATTTTTTCTTTTTGGATTTCCTTATAATAAATAAAT
The DNA here is from genome assembly GCA_036850905.1 of Luffa acutangula. Lineage (NCBI taxonomy): Eukaryota > Viridiplantae > Streptophyta > Magnoliopsida > Cucurbitales > Cucurbitaceae > Luffa > Luffa acutangula. The sequence continues at coordinate 24,481,274 of CM072095.1, read as the reverse complement.
AATCATATTATTATTAAAATATTTATCTAATTAATTTTTGTGGATAATAATATATTAAATTATTGTAGTTAAAGATTTTTATTAAAAGATTAATTAAATAATTTTAATTAGTTAAATTAACATAGTTTATCCCATTAAAATTATTTCATGATTATTAATTCATTAATTTTTATTAATAGTTTGAATTAATTTCGATTATTTTATTGATTAATTTATTAAAATTACATAAAGTTTACTTGATTAATTCTAAAAAATAAATACATAATTTGTTCTCATAAAATCTTGATCAAATTCCCATGCACAACCAAACACAGTTATCTTTGATTCCCAGCAATCTTAGTCTCATGCATAGTATTCCCAAGCATCCTTTATTCCCAGACTTCTATAAAACCTTAAACCAAACGACCCCTAAATGTTCTCTCTTTTTCCCAAGAAAAGCTCTCTCCTCCAAAAAGGCTCTCACTCTTCCCTTTTTCCTTCTCTCCCAGGCCAATCTCTTCATCTTCATGTTGGGTTTTATGCCCTAAAACTCGTAGATAGTAAATGCAACTATTGATCGAACATTAATAAAATCACATTGATGTATTATTCAATAAGTTATTATTGTTTGTATTATGTTTGTCTTGCCTAATAACCATAATCCAATAAACTAACATCCTAGGCTATTTATATGAGACTTGAACTGTATGTGGGGACATACGAGGATCACTGTTCAAGATACAGCCTAAAGGGTCCTTAGTATAAGGATAAGGCTGGGTACCTTATCCTAGTGACACTATTGATAAGATCTGCTTTGTATTTGATACAAACAAAATGATCCAATGTGTTCGTGTAGAGGACATGCGAGTAGGGGTATCCTGTGCAATGAGTTTGCATAAGACAGAACCGCGAAATAGTAACCTCTATCTGTAACACCGTTAACTAGTTAGGCTTCTATTTCACTAGGATGACCTAAGCAACTTAGTCTCAATCCTGAGTGGGTTATGGACTCCTGTTCACGAGGGATTGTCCTTTGATTTGTATGGGTGAGAGTGGCTTGCATGTCGACTCAATAAGCCTACCATTTTGAGGGCAAGACCGGTTGGGGAGTTGAAAACATAATCATACAAGATGGAATTCACTCCTTCCCAACTTTAGGGTAAGTGGATGTGTGTTCTCTTAAGTGGTGTCTTCATGTCTTGAACAAAGGGCCCTTCCCTCTCTATGACACGAAATAGATTTTTGTTTGATGGTTGGACCTCAAACAGGTTGTTCATTAGAGGAGCATTGATACTTAAGGATGAAGAGGTAACCCAGGGGTAAAACGGTAATTTGACCCAGCTGGTGTTACGAACACTTGTGAAAGACTGACTTGTTGTTATTGGTCAATACCCATGGACATAGAAATATATCTGCAATGAGAAGAGTGTAGATGTGGTTCTGTAGTGGAGTGAACCACAGTTAATGAATATTGATTAACTTGGTTAATGAGTTTAGCCAATTAATCTTATATCGTTGGAGCTTCTGATCTGTAGGTCCATTAGGTTCCACCGGTAGCTCATAAAGTGTGTTGAGGTAAATTCACTAAGGGAAATAAGATAATGTATGAAGATACATTATAATATAAAGTTTTAATATTATTAAACTTTATAATATAAATTTATTTTTAATATTGATTCAAAATTAATTTATGGGAGAATTAAATATTTGAAGGAGTTCAAATATTAAATTTAATATAAGTTGGATTCATATTAAAACTATAGGTTAAAATTAATGTGCATTAGATGCAAATTAAACTATAGGTTATATGAGAGAGATATAATTGAATATGATTCATGGGTTAAAATAAAGGAAAATTGCAGTTGGTGACAAATTGGACCAAATTAATAGCAAATATAACACCATGTAAAAAAAATTGCAAATATAGCAAAATCTATTGGAGTCTATATGATAGACTTCGATTATCAGAGTTTATCAGCGATAGACTCTGATTAATCATAATCTATCAGTCTACTGATAGACTCCGATTATTCAGAGTCTATCAGTCTCTATCGCTGATAAACTCTAGTTAATCAAAATCTATCAATGACTATCACTGATAGATTTTGATTAATCGAAGTCTATCAGTGATAGACACTGATATACTTTGAATAATCAGAGTCTACCAGTGATAGACACGGATAGAATCCGACAACAGTTTTTTGGTCTTGTACAATTAATTTTGCTATATTTGTCATTAGTTTGAAATAGTGTTATATTTGTTATTAATTTGGTCCAATTTGTCATCTATGCAACTATCCCTAAAATAAATATGTGATATTTAATTTAGTAATCAATTAATTGGTGAATTAGCTAATTATTTAATTTAATTTAATTTAATTTGATTAAATTAAAACTATAGGTTATGTGGGAAATACTCATTTAAAATGATTTAAATGAGTTGGTTAATTAAACTTCTAAAAAAAAATGAGTTAGTTAATTAAATGAGGATTTAATTAATTATTTGGTTATTTAATTAATCAATGATTTTGATTTTTCATTTAATTAATTACATAGGGTTTAATTTAATTTAAATTAAACCAAATGATCGGTTTAATGAAACTGATTGGACACGTCTCCATCATGTGTTGGTATTCCCCTTCCTAACTGATAGGCTACACTTCTGAAGTGGTTATTGTGCATCTCCCTAATTAGGTGTGGGCTTCAGTTTTGCAAAGTGTGCTCTCATTATGCAATTTTTCCTCCAAAAAAACTCTCTCAAGAAAAATCACTTTCTCCCAAGAATTCCCTTAGAATTTTGGTGCCCACTCCCATAACCTCAAGTTTCCTTGAGTCATACCGGCTGGATTTTGGTGGTGGTGTCCTTGTGGGATTGTTGTGATCTTACAAAAAAAAAATTGGTGAAGCCCTCTTGAGTTTACAATGAAGGTTTGTTTTTTTTTTCTTCTCCGATTGTTAATTAGATCCAAATCTAGGATTAGATCTTAGATTTAAATTAATCTAAAGCATATTGTAGCCTTAATTTTACAGTAATATGAATGGTTTATGGTTGTTGTAAATTTACCTTTGTATTGGTTTTTAAAATGAGATTAAAAACAGTGTATGATTCTGTAAATTCTTCCACTGCGTAAGGGCTCTCATCCCTTCACTTCCCTAAAAAATTGCTCTCTCTTACCCTTCTTCCCACTTCCACTATTTGAGTCTTCTTCCATAATTTTTTTTCCTTCCCTCTAGCAAGTTCATCTCCATTTTCTATCCCACCATTTTTTACTCTCCCAAACAACATCCATTTCACCATTTTCTCCTATTTTGTTATCACATTCACAGTGCAACAACAAAAAAGTTGATCCATATTTGTTGATGCCAAAATACGGACAGGAAAACTCACCTGACCTTCACGTGACAACAACGGTGAATTTATGTGAAAGGAAAAGGTGTGGCCTGCAAAACAACAGAAAACTACACACCGGTGTGGTGCTCGTCCACACCAACTCCGATGCTTAAGTCAGTTGGGAGATTATGAGTGCAGCAAGTAAATTAAGAATTGGGAAGAAAACTAAGAGAGAATAAATACCTAGTTGAGTCCCCCTTACTTTGGAGTTAGCCTCTTCTATTTATAGTTGATCTAGGGTTTTCCCCTCCCTTTTAGGGGAGGATATAGAACTAGAGATTGATTCGGGTCCAGCGGGTCTCCTTAGGCTTGTTTCTACTATGGGCTCTTACCATTCTGACTTTCTTAATTAGGTCTAAATTCACCCATAACACATACCATCACCATAATGCAAAGTCAAGGTGTATGAGCTTTTGAAAAGAGTCAATGGTAGAATATTTTTCAATATTTTATCTTTATCTTTCTTTATTTATTTTTATTAAATGTCTTGCTAATATCTTTTTAAGCCATTGTACTTTAACTTTGGATTGTTATATCACAAAATGAAATAATATTTATTTCTTTTCAAGTTTTGTTGATATCTTATTAGCATTCTTTTGCTTTTCTTGCACGTTGTACTTTATGGTTTTGCATGTTGTTTATTAAGTGTCTTGTTAATTTTTATTTGAGCTACTATACTTTAACTTTGGGCTATTAAATCACAAAATGCAATATTCCCTATTTCTTTCCAAGTTTTTTTTTTATTGATATCTTGTTGGCATTGGTTTTCTTTTCTTGCATGTTGTATTTTATGCTTGCATGTTGCACTTTATGGTTGAGAAACTGAAGGATGATTTATGAGTATTTTACTTACGTTTATTGTGCTAAAATTGAAAGTTGATTGTTCATAATTTGATCAAGTAGAGTGAATTCCATCTTGTACGATTATGTTCCCAGCTCCCCATTCAGTATAGTCCCCAAAATGGTAGGCTTATTGAGTCGGCGTATTGGCCTCTCTCACCCATACAGATCAAAGGACAATCTCTAATGAGCAGGAGTCCATAATCAACTCAGGATTAAGACTAAGTTGTCTAGGTCGTCCTAGTGAAATAGAAAACCAACTAGTTAACGGTGTTATAACCAGTGGTTACTATTTCGCGGTCTGGTCTTATGAAAACTCATTGCATAGGATACCCCCACTCGCATGTCTCCTACACGAACGCGTTGGATCGCAGCATTTGTATCAAATACAAAGTGGGTCGTATCCATAGTGTCACCAGGATAAGGCACCCAGTCTTATCCCTATACTATAGACCCTTTAGGCTGTTTCTTGAACAATGATCCTGTATGTCGCTACATATTGTTCAAGACTCATATGCCTTGGATGTCTAGTTTATTGGATTAGGGTTATTATTAAGAAAAGACAAATATAAAATAACTAAAAACAATTAATGGAAAAATATATCAATATTATTTCATTAATATTCGGTCAACAGTTACATTCACTATCTACGAGTTTTAGGGCATAAAACCCAACAAACTCCCACTTGAACTAAAACACTAGTTAGATGGATGTAAATGCAATAATCTAAAGCTGGAAATGTCATGTATATTAAAATAATACAATGAACTAGGGCATCCTTATACCCATTATACATTTCTCCCACTTGCCCTAGATTAGATGGCATACATATCTCGTAGACCTAGACCTTCTAGATGACCCTCAAACACTTTAGCCGTGAGAGCCTTCGTAAATGGATCAGCGATGTTGTGCTCCGAGGCGATCTTAGTGACGATCACATCTCCTCGTTGCACAATCTCCCGTATCAGGTGATACTTCCTCTCGATGTGTTTACCCCGTTTGTGGCTTCGAGGTTCTTCTGAGTTGGCTACAGCCCCACTGTTGTCACAATATAGTGTTATGGGCACGTTCATATTCGGAACCACTTCCAAATAAGTCAAGAACTTTCTAAGCCATACTGCCTCCTTAGCTGCTTCGCAAGCTGCTACATACTCAGCCTCCATGGTTGAGTCTGCTATGCATCCTTGTTTGATGCTTCTCCACACTACTGCTCCTCCATTGAGGGTGAATACTGACCCTGATGTGGATTTCCTTGAATCCTTACCAGCTTGAAAGTCAGAGTAGTGTATCCAGTAAGAATCAAATCCTTAGCTCCATACACAAGCATGTAGCCCCTCGTTCTCCGAAGATAATTGAGGATATTCTTAACCGCTCCCCAATGGTCCAACCCTGGATTAGACTGATACCTACTGACTACTCCCACTGCATAACATATGTCAGGCCTTGTGCAGAGCATAGCATACATTAAGCTGTGTCTCATGTTCTCAATTTCTTGAGATGTCTTAGGAGACTGTTCCTTAGACAGGTGTACCCCATGTCTGAAGGGTAGTAGTCCCTTCTTGGAGTTTTGCATCGAATATCGAGACAACATCTTGTCAATATACGTTGCTTGAGACAGAGCTAGCGTTTTGTTCTTACGATCCCTAATGATTTGGATTCCCAGAACATATTGAGCCTGTCCCAGATCTTTCATTTGGAATTGGGTTGCTAGCCATTTCTTAATGTCAGTGAGGTATCTTACATCATTCCCAATGAGTAGGATATCGTCTACATAAAGTATTAGAAAAGCTACTTTCCTTTTGTTGACTTTCTTGTACACACAAGGTTCATCAACGTTTTGGTAAAAACCAAAAGACTTGATTGCAGTATCAAATCTAATGTTCCATGATCTGGACGCTTGTTTCAATCCATAAATGGATCGATTGAGCTTACAAACCTTTTGTTCCTGACCTTGGGCCACCCTTCGGGTTGAGACATGAAGATATTATCTTCAAGATTACCATTCAGAAAGGCAGTCTTGACGTCCATTTGCTATATTTCATAGTCATAATATGTGGCTATGGATAAGAGAATTCTTTTGGACTTTAACATGGCTACAGGAGAAAAGGTTTCCTCATAGTCAACCCCTTCCTTTTGGGTATAACCCTTTGCCACTAGTCTAGCTTTGAAGGTCTGTACCTTTCCAGCTGCATCTCTTTTTCTCTTATAGATCCATTTACACCCTATGGGTTTTACCCCATTTGGTAGATCTGTAAGTTCCCATACAGAATTGGAGTACATTGACTTCATTTCCAGGTTCATGGCTTTCACCCATTCATCCTTATCTTCGTCATTCATTGCCTGTCGATAGGACAATGGATCCTCAATGCCATCATTAGGTATGACAACCTGAGTTTCAGTTAAACCCAAGTAGCAGTCAGGTTGTAATACAACTCTCCCACTGCGTCGAGGCATTCCCAACGTTTGAGATGGATGGGATGGCTCTGAAGAACTAGTTCCTTCATCAACCCTTGTTGAAGGTCCAACTTCATCAACAACTCTTGATGATTCTTCAGTAGCTTCTCCTAATATTATTTTGCTGCGTGGTTTATGATCTCTCATGTGGTCTTCCTCTAAGAAAGTGGCGTTTGTCGATACAATCACCTTATTTTCTTGTGGGTCGTAGAAATAACCACCTCTCGTTTCTTTAGGGTAACCAACAAATTGGTACAGTTTTGAACGAGGTTCCAGTTTCTTAGGATTTGTCACAAGCACGTGTGTTGGACAACCCCAGATGCGATAGTGATGCAAACTAGGTTTACGCCCCTTCCATAATTCGAAAGGTGTTTCAGAAACACTTTTCGAGGGAACATTGTTCAAGATGTATACTGCAGTCTCCACTGCATACCCCCAAAACGAGCTAGGCAATTGAGCATAGCTCATCATTGATCGAACCATGTCTAACAATGTTCTATTTCTCCTTTCCGACACACCATTCTGCTGAGGTGTACTAGGGGCTGAGAGTTGAGATTGGATTCCATGTTCTATCATATAATCCTGGAATCTTTGATCCATATACTCCCCTCCTCGATCAGATCGAAGTACTTTAATTGATTTACCTAATAGGTTTTCAACTTCAGCCTTAAACTCCTTAAACTTTTCAAGGGCTTCAGACTTATGTCCAATTAGGTACAAGTAACCATATCTTGAATAATCATCTATAAATGAGATGAAATATTTGTACCCCCCTCGAGCTTTTACATTCATTGGACCACATAGATCCGAATGTGTTAACTCTAAGGGTTCTTTGGCTCTGTAACCTTTTCCAGTAAAGGGTCTCTTGGTCATTTTTCCCTCGAGACAAGATTCACAAGGTGGTAGTGAATCATCTTCTAACTTACTTAGAAGTTCATTCTTTACCAAACGACTGATCCTATCGATGTTTATATGACCAAGTCTAAGATGCCAAAGATGAGTATTGTTACTTGATGGAGAAATCTTTTGCCTTTGTACTTTGAGTTTTAGCAGTTTTAAATAATTCGTGATTTAAATGTGCTTTGTTTTCGGTTGGTCTTAAAACATACAAGTTATTTTCCAATTTGGCTGAGCAAATAAGTACACAATTTTTATAAATGAACGCTTCATTCACATCAAAAGTAACTGTATACGATTGTTCAATCAAACATGAAATAGAAATTAAGTTCCTCTTCATCTTGGGAACGATTAACAAACTTTCTAAAAGTAAGAATTTATTTATAAAAAATAACTTCGCAGCTCCCACTGCTTTAGCTGAAATGACTTCTCCAGTTTCGACCCTGAGTATCATTTCCTCATCGTTCAACTTCCGAAAGGAACTATTTTCCTGAAAAGAAGAGCAAACATGATTAGTTGCTCCTGAATCAAGTATCCAGGTAAACTCATCATGTTCTACCAGGCATGTTTCTAAAACAAGTAAATCAAATTTACCTTTCTTTTCCTTCTTTTTCTCAGCAAGGTACTTTGGGCAGTTTCTCTTCCAATGTCCATCTACATTGCAGTGGAAACACTTGCCCTTGTCTGCCATAGTTTTGGCTTTTTCCTTGCTTTTAGCAGCAGTGCTGGGAGCCTTTCCCTTGTTTCCTTTCTTCTTCTGAGTTTTCTTTGAAGAAGTGGCTACAGATTTAGTTCCAGAGGATGAACCCTTCTCGAACTTTCTTTTAGAGTGGACAACGTTTGCCTCTCCTTCTATCTGTCCCTTGTTCTTAAGAAGAGACTGATAGAGTTGTAGCTCATTCAGGAGGCTAGTCAGGTTGAATGTTATCTTATTCATCATTGCATTGCTTCGAAACTGCAGAAAACTCTTCGGAAGAGATTCTAAGATGAATGCAACCTGACTACGCTCATCTATGACCGCCCCGTTTGCCTCTGCCACGTTTAATTGGACCATCATATCCAGGACATGCTCCCGAACAGACGTGCCCTCTTTCATGCGACAGCTATAAACGTATTTGAGAGCGTCATGGTGGAGTTGGTAGGACGGTTGTCCAAACATCTCCCGGAGAGAGTTCATAATCTCCCTCGCTGTTACCATGCTCTCATGCCTTTTAGCCAAAACTTCAGATAAGCTGGCTAAGATATAGACGCGAGTCTTATCATTGGCCTTTGTCCAGCGGTCATAAGCATCCTTAACTGCTTGGGATGCATTACGAGCAGGGGCTGGAGGACAATCCTCCGTTAAGACGAACCGCAGATCATCGACAACAAGAATCGTATTCAGGTTCGACTTCCACGTAGCATAATTTTCGTCGGTTAATTTCTCATTTTTAAACAGAGAGACAATTGAGGAAGACATTGCTGAAATTTAAACAAACAATGACCGTATTAGTTATCTTTGCCTTAACCCATCATACAAGCAAACAATTGCACACTATCCAATCAGTTTAGGAAAACAGACAATCACAGAACCCTAAAACTATCGATTTAGTTTTGCAACGACGTTTCAGAGGTTTAGAATGTCAGCCACCGAAGGGTGATCAGGCACTCCTCCTTTGAAATGAGACACCTCTCAGCTAATTCTAATTCCAGAATAACTCATATTCCTATAGACATTAGCCACCGTTGTTCGGTCAAGGATTTGTTAACACTTTTAACTCATCCTCGTAAGTGTAACCCTCCCACTTTCAGATCTCAGAGGCACGCACCAACAGGCTACCGAAGGGAAAGACAACTGTTGGTGATTAGCCTAAGAGCTCCTATCCTTTTCAGGAGTTCACGATGTTCTGAATCCTATGATCAGGCCCTCCGAAGGGATGGTTGCGCCAGGACAACCTGCAGGGGGTTCACAGGACTCTCACGGTGCGAACTATGGGCGGAGACCGAGGGATACGTTGACACGTGTCCCGCTCCCACTTACTCTAGACATTTTTCCCATTCACCTTGATATTGATCCATGCAAACACTTTCCGAAGGGAGGCCGCTCCTAAGGCGACTCGAAGCCGAGCATGAATCTCACGTTGTGAATATAGGTACATAGGAGCAAAACTTGATTTAAATCTTGTTTTGTAACTTTCCTCCCACTGAAAATGTCCTAAGGTTAATATAGCGTTGTTTAACTTAGATAGTATTCGGCTAAGTCAATCTATCTAAGTCTGATCCTATTATAACAATTATGGAAAAGGATTCAACTGTAATCTTTTGGGTGAATTAAACTTCTTTTAATAAACCCAACATTGCAAGTCAACATTACTATGGTTAATTCAACTCAATGTTCGAGTCAGTTCCCAGGTAGGAGGTGTTCCGTAAACCGTCAACTTAAATACCCACAGCCTTAGACAGAACTTTACCGAGAGAGTTCCCTTATAACCTCAGTAATGTAAGGTATTTACTCTAAAGATCTAGGTGCATTAAACACTTTTAATAAACCTAGTGACATTGCATGCTAACATTTAACTATGATTAATTCAACTCTGGTATTCCAGATCAGTTCCCAGGTAGGAGGTGTTCCGTAAACCGTCAACTTAAATACCCTCAGCCTTAGACAGAACTTTACCGGTGGAGTTCCCTTATAATCATAACAATGTTTTTCCTACTTAGTCAATTAAAACTATTTTTAAATACTAAGAAAAGATTCTAATCCTATTAGAAACTGATCTAGGTCCAATTAATTTTAAACAATTTAAAGTTAATCCAATTCATCCTATGATCTTATGTTGCATGCAAATCTTGATTATAGATTGACGGTTTCTAATCATTAATAATAAAGAACTATTTCAAATTTTAATGATTAATCCTATAATCAAGAATCTAGGGTTTAATTCATTCAACAATCTCATTCAAATTAAATAATTAAACCACACTAATTGCATGAATAATATAACAATTATATTATCAACTATGGATGTTTCATGCTTCATGTAATATTGATTTTCTTTTAATATAACAATTATAAGCCAATCAAGAAAATCAATCAAGCATGCTTCATTCATCACATTAAACATAACTATTTATATTTAATTTAAGTAATGACATGCTTCATGCTTTCCAATTTTTCATATAATTAATATACACTTATATTAAAAATATGAAAACAATTCCATGCATTATAACAATTTATAATATATAAAAAAAATGCATGCGCATGTTTATAACCTAAGGTGGGATTAAATATTATATATGACATCCATAAAACATATAAATAGCAATTGAACCGGTTAATTTTTGGCCCCTATGATAAAATAAAGCATTAAATTACATTAATTTAGCTAAATTCTATCCTAAAAATCCTTGTACAGCTCCAGAATTTTGTCTAGACATCACGGACCGCCCCGAACCACCTCGAACCGGCCTCCAAAATCACGAACCATGCCAAAAATTGGATGAACCGAGCCAATAACACAGAAAATCGGGTTGATCCAGAATTAAAAAACAAAACCAGACCGATTTCCCGGTCAGGATCCCGGCCAGGATCCTGGTCTCGATCCCGATCGGGATCCCGGCCGAGATCTCGACCGGGAAATTTTCCAGCAACCCTAAAGTCGTCGATTCCTCTGTTCTGCACTCTGTTTTTCCGATTTCCAGCGCCGTTCTTCATGATTTTCACCCAAAATCATCTCCATCTCCATCGATAACAGCCCTAAATCTAGACACGGACTTACAAGGACTCGATTTACATAAAATACCCGAAACACCGGGCCTTACATGATCAAAATCACATAAAAATAAAATCTATGCCCATAAAATTAACCCAAACAGTTCAACGCAAACCGAACATACATTATGCATAAATCCCACCTATTAGAGCCTATCGCAACTTTTAATATTAATTAATAAGGGCAGCGATGGCTCTGATACCGAGTGAAGGAAATAAAAGTCCCCACGCAGCGGAAGCGCATCGATTGGACCTTACGCCGTATATTAATTAACATTAAAATATCGTTACGAAAACTCAAACAAACTTTAAACATTCTTTAAAGCTACTGGAAAATTGGTTTAAATATGCTGAAAAATAAATCCAAATTTATTTTCATGCATTTCTAAAGAAAAGGGGAAGAACCGTTACAAACCTCCGTTGTAGACTTGACCGTTCTTCGCCAACGACGCTCCAACGAACAAAACGCAGCAGCCTCCTTTGTCTCGTGATCGCTGGAAAATTCTTCTTGAATAACACAATAACCACAGAGGTTACACCGGTATGACTCTAGGTCTAGGAGGCAAAAGACTTGTGGGAGTCTTTCTCTAAGAGGGAGGCTAGAGAGAATTATAGGTCTTTTCTTTGAGAGTCTAAGAGCAAGAGCAAAGTGTCAAGTGTCTTGGACCAATTAGGTCTAGTGTTCTATTTATAGAAGAGAGGTCATGAATAAAATATTCAATTAAATCAATCTTTTCCAAAATTGATTCAATCTTATTCCTTATTTAATCAATCATGATCAATCAATTCCACAATTGATTAATCTTTTCCACAAATGACTAATTACTTCCATAAGTGATTAGATCATTTTCATAAATGATTAATCACTTCCTTAAGTGATTAATTATTTCCATAATTGATTAATTCCCGGTCAATGAATTCTATAATTAATTAACCACCAATTAAATATCACATATTTAATTCCTGGCCTAAAATTAATTAATTTGCCCAAACACATTTTAGGCCTTAAATTAATTAATTCATTATTTGAACTCTTTCAAACTTCCATAAATTTATATTTGAATTTCTTCAAATATTAATTTCTCTCATAATAATATATCAATATATATTATATTTGTTCCCCTTAGTAAATTGAACATTTTCAATTTACATTTATTACTTAGTTGCCTCAAATTACTTTATGAGCTACCAGTGGGACCTAATGGACCTGCATATCAGAAGCTCCAACGATGTGAGATTAATTGGTCAAACTCATTAACCACATTAATCAATATTCGTTAACTGTGTATTCATTCCACTATAGACTCACAATTGCGCTCTTCTCACTGCAGACATATTTTCTGTGTCCACGGATCTAGACCAATATCAACTAGTTAGTCCTTCACGAGTGTCTGTAACACCATCTGGGTCAAATTACCGTTTTACCCCTAAGTTACTTCTATTTCCTTAAGTACCAGTTCTCCTCTAATGAACAACCTGTTTGTGGTCCAACCATCAAACAGAAACCCCTCTCGTGCCATTGAGAGGGTAGGGCCTTTGTTCAAGACTCGGAGTAACCACGTAAGGGAACACTCATCTGCTTCCCTAAAGTCGGGAAGGAGTGAATTCCATCTTGTACGATTATGTTCCCAGCTCCTCATTCGGTATTGTCCCCAAAATGGTAGACTTATTGAGTCGGCGTATTGGCCACTCTCACCCATACAGATCAAAGGACAATCTCTAATGAGCAGGAGTCCATAATCAACTCAGGGTTAAGACTAAGTTGTCTAGGTCGTCCTAGTGAAATAGAAAACCAACTAGTTAACAGTGTTATAACCAGTGGTTACTATTTCGCGGTCCGGTCTTATGCAAACTCATTGCATAGGATACCCCCACTCGCATGTCTCCTACACGAACGCGTTGGATCGCAGCATTTGTATCAAATACAAAGTGGGTCGTATCCATAGTGTCACCAAGATAAGGCACCCAGTCTTATCCCTATACTATAGACCCTTTAGGTTGTTTCTTGAACAATGATCCCGTATGTCGCTACATATTGTTCAAGACTCATATTACAGCCTTGGATGTCTAGTTTATTGGATGAGGCTTATTATTAGGCAAAGAAAAATATAAAATAACTAAAAACAATTAATGGAAAAATATATCAATATTATTTCATTAATATCTGGTCAACAGTTACATTCACTATCTACGAGTTTTAGGGCATAAAACCCAACAGTAACAACCTAAAAGGTCTATAGTATAGAGATAAGGCTGGGTACCTTATCCTAGTGACACTATGGGATACGGTCCACCTTGTATTTGATACAGATGCAATGATCCAAAGCATCCATGTAGGAGACATGCGGGTGGGGGTATCCTATGCAATGAGTTTGCATAAGACCGGATCGCGAAATAGTAACCACTAGATGTAACGTCGTTAACTAGTTTAGGTTTCTATTTCAATAGGATGACCTTGGTAACTCAATCTCAATCCTGAGTCTGTTATGAACCCCTTTCAGGAGGGATTGTCCTTAGATTTGTAAGGGTGAGAGTGGCCAGTTCGCCAACTCAATAATCCAACCATTTCAGGGGCAAGACCAAATGGGGGTTGGGAACATAACAGTACAAGATGGAATTCACTCCTTCCCCTATTGGGGTAAGTAGATGTGTGTTCCCTTAAGGGTTGATTCCGGGGCTTGAACAAAGGCGTGTCGTCCTCTCCTGGCTCGAGAGGAACTCTTGTTTAGTGGTTGGACCCAAAACAACTTGTTCATTAGAGGGATCAGCAGTACTTAAGGAACCAAAGGTAACCTAGGGGTAAAACGGTAATTTGACCCAACTGGTGTTACGAATCCCTGTGAAGGATTGACTTACTGCATTGGTCGATATATGTGGACACAAAAATATTCTACAGTGAGAAGAGTGCAGCTATGGGTCTGTAGTGGAGTGACCCACTATTAACGAATGTTGACTAACTTGGTTAATGAGTTTGGCCAATTAGTCTCGTATCGTTCGAGCTTCTGATCTGTAGGTCCATTAGGTCCCACTGGTAGCTCATAAAGAGACTTGAGGCAATTAAGTATAAATTGTAAATTGAAAGTGTTCAATTTATTTGGAGAATCGTATAATGTATATTGATGCATTATAATATAAAGTTTATGAAATTTTATAATATAATTTTTGAATTAATTTTAAAAATTAATTCTTGAGAGAAAATATTTGAAAGAGTTCAAATAAATTTAATATGAATTGGATTCGTATTAATTTTAATAAAATCCCTAAGATTAAATATATGATGCTTAATTGGAAAATTAATTAATTATAGAATTAATTAATTATTTATTAAAATTAGAGATCTTTTCCTATTAGGAAAAGGTCTTCATTTTCCTATTATGAAAAAGGTCTTGGCCTTTACTATATATAGGACCCCTGGGGTGGGGTGAAAGACATCCCATTCATTTTTCTACTCTTAAAGAATTCTCCCTCTAGACTCCCACCTGTCTCCAGCCTCTAGAAGTCTCAGAGTCATACTGGTTTAGCCATAGTGGTGGTGTTCGCACTGGTTCGTGATTATGTCACAAGCAGTTGGTGAATTTAATCTGAGTCGTCAATGTGAGTAAGTAATTTGTTACTATATAAATTAGATTTAGATCTAATTTTTTTGTATGCTTAGCCTTAATATAAATTTAGAATAGTTCTAAGATTATTGTCAATGTATTGGTATTTTAGATTAAACAAAATTAATTACGAATCGGTCTCAATTACGCTTCCGCTTTACGGAATTACAGAATTCCAATCCTTCAGAAACAAGTTGAGGTTGGAAAATTATTTGCCTCCATTACAAGTGGCGGCACCAGTGAAGCCAACGGGGGCCTATGCTGACACTATGAGAGGAATATATAATCCGAAGGAAGACTCAAAAATTGCAGAAATATCTTTCGCACCATCATTCAATCTCCATCTAACACAGACTCAAGAATGAAACAATCTAACAGTTTGGATTTAGATTTTGACTATTTCGGGATTGCTTTAGGATATTTAGTGTCTTCTATTTTGTCTTTTCCTATTGTGGGACTGATTTAGAATGTTTTGCTGTTGTAGAATGTCTTTGGCTGCTTTAGGATTTAGAATGTTTCCTTATATTGAATGTCTTCAAAATACTATCGATTTAGAATGTTTTGTGACCGATGAAAATTAATGTTATGGAATTTGAATTTGAGCCATTTCCAAGTTGTGGAATTTGAATTTGACACATTTCAAACTATGAGTTATACAAAAGATTAAAATTGTTTACTATTATAGATTGAAGTTTGTTGCTTAGTTGATCTACTTATAGAAGTTTAATTATATTGTATAGTAGGTGATTCTTAAATTTCAGTTATCTTGAAGTTATGTTGTAATGCTGTTGGAATTTCGATATAATTAAACTTGATTACAGAGTAAAAATTAGTAATGACACTTACATCATATTGAACTTTTAGAAACGTAGCAATTGAAGAAATTGGTAATTGGAGGGTAGAGTTAAACTTGATTACAGTGACTTTGGTTATGCCTTCGGTTTAGGTGTAGATCTTGTGATGGGGTAACTACACAGATATCCAAATACAAAATAGGACATAGTTTGGGTATTCACTTACGACTTCTATTTTGCTACAAATATGAAGGGATTAAAATAATAACAGTCATTTAGAAAAATATTACCTATGATCGGGTTGTTTAATCTTGATATCCATTCTAATATTTAAATACAAGTACACCATACTTTCGAATGAAATCCTGATATCTAAATACAAATACACCATATTTAGGTTGTTTTATATTGTTTTTTATTCTGATATTTAAATATAAATACAAAGTATTTTGTTTGTTTAGTCTTGTTAGTATGAAATGTTATATGGATAAGAATTGAATACAATTGAGAAAAAAACCATTACACTGAAATAGTATTTTTAAAAACTTCATAAAATTGGATTATACCTTAGAGATAAAATTCAACGATTAATGTTTCATCTGAAAGACAAAACACAGGGTATTTATAAATTAAACTCCAAAATAGAAATTTGTAGCACTTAAAAATAAAAATACCTTAACCAAAGTCAAAGTTCTAATGGATAATGCATATATAAATGTCTAAATCCTATGGACAATTACTAAACTAAACATTTGAACAAAACAGGATTTGTCAATTGGAAATGGGATTCTTGCATGTTCTACGGTTATGCCCAACTTGTCCACAACGACCACACTTGAAGGAAGCTACCCTTTCAAACCGAGACAAAGGGTGCGTTTGGGATTGTGGTTGGAACACGTATAATCTATTTTGAAGAAATCCTAACTGTTTTATGTGTTTGGTAATACAAATTTTTTTAAGATTTATAGAAAATGACTTTTTAAATCCTTTGATTTCTAAAATCTCCTTAAGAGTAGGTTCTAATTTTAACTTCTCAAATAATCGGGTATCCTTTTTAAGGATACTAGTTAAGAGACACGTGCGATGCACGTGATTAAAAAATTTTAAAACATAAATTTTTATTGTGAAATTTAAATGTTAATGAATATTTTTAGTTAATTTTTTTAAACTATGAAATTCTAATTTTATTATTTATGTAAATATTTAATGGAACATAATAGTATATTCTTAATTAATTTTTTAAAAAGTTTGAAATATACTTTAAAACTTGTAAAAAAAAAAAAAAAAAGTTTCCCTCAAAGTGTTGTTTTAAAAAAAAAATGTATATTTAAAACATTTTGAAAAAAAAAAACCTTTCGTCTATGGAATAATATTAAAAGTAAAGATATTTGAATAAGATAATTTGTTTTTCCAACGATTTTATAGAATCACTATTTTGAAATTAATTATTTAAAATCTTTTGTAATATATTTTAAATACATGTTTTATTATTTATCTATCTTTTTTACATTCTCATCTATTTTACAATATATTTTAACCATGTTTGAACCAAGGAATATCAACTAAGTCATTCATTGGTGGGTGGTAAAAAACATATGAGAGATAATCAAGCAATTAGTATATAAAAAATGTGAAATTTTTAAAATCTAAGAAAAATCAATATTATAATATTGGAGTAGTTAAAATTGGATTTCTTCCTGAAATAATATATATACATATACATACATGAAGAGTGAGAAACTACTTTTATTATAAAAGAATTTCTTTGTAAACAATATTTTTTGTGAGGTCACTTACAATGTCTTGATTAGTGTCTGATCCAACTAATACTTTGGTTGTTTTCATAGAAATTCCTCTAGACAATGCCACATATAATTGTCCATGTGAGAAAACATGTTGTGGGAGATATATTCCAACATGAGGCACTGTTTGCCCCTGTGCTTTGTTAATTGTCATTGCAAAACACAATCTCACAGGAAGTTGTTTTCTTCTAAACCGAAATGGGTATCCTTCATCATTTGCTGGACTTAGGGGAATTCTAGGTAAGAAAACATGTTTTCCAGCATGTTGTCCCATTGTGACCTCTGCATGTATGACATGATCTCCAAACGCACGACAAACCATTCTTGTTCCATTGCACAAACCATTAGATGGGTCTAAATTTCGTAGCAACATAATTGGACAATTCACCTTCAAAGTTAATTTATGTGGAGGTACTCCATTTGGCAATAATGTATTCAAAAATTCTTCTTGATAATAATTGTTTGTATCATCTATTGCTTGATCGAAACTAAAGAATGTCCTGCTTTCTCCTGGAAAAAGATCTATCAATATTCCATTTAACTGATCGACTTGGTCATTTGTTGTTGCAAGAATTGCCCGATTTGTGACATACTCATTTGATTGTGCTTGATTTTGTAGATCGGGGTAAATATTATTGATCAACTCTAGTATTCCATTGTTTCCAAAGTTACGTATCAATATTTCCTTTGGCAATTGTATGAAGTCATCAACTATATGCGGTTGATCTCCATTTCCAACTCTTAATAAGAAGTCTGCAAAAAGTAAATCATTTTTTGCCCTCATATTTGTTTGTAATTGTATTTTATGCATTTCATTCCATAGATATGATCTACTCAAGCTAGCAGCAACCGTTTGTTCTCTTGTAGCTTTGGGAAGCACTGGAAGAACTTGACGAAAATCTCCTCCGAAGACAAATATCTTTCCACCAAATGGTTTTGAAGAATCCATTAAATCTCGAAATGTTCTATCAACAGTCTCAATTGTATGTTTTTTAGCCATTGGTGCTTCATCCCATATTATTAGTTTTGCCCTACGAAGCAATTCAGCCCTTGAACTCTGCTTTGATATATTGCACAAAGTTGTTTCATTTGTTTGCAAAGGTATTTTGAATCTTGAATGTGCTGTTCGACCGCCAGACATAATTCCAGCAGCTACACCTGATGTTGCGGTTGCTAAAGCTATCATACCTTTCGACCTTATAGTTGCTAGAAGTGCACGATATAAAAATGTTTTACCTGTTCCACCAGGTCCATCAATGAAAAACATTCCTCCTTCATCATTATTTATTTTTTCCATAATTTTGTCAAATGCAAACCTTTGACGTTCATTCAAGATAAAGGATGCTTGAAGGTCTTCTTCTCTTATTTCAATTGATTTCTCTTCTATGATTTCTCTAGATGAATTCATGTCTTCTAAAGAGTTATCTTGTTGTAGCATTGGCATGTCAAAATATTTAAGGTTTGTCCCCATAGATTCTAAAAAGAAATTGATATCTTTCAATACCATTTGTAGTTTATCTGACGAAGACATTTGAATGTTCTTGTCAAAATCTTGTGACATGGTTTCATAATAAGTATTCCACAACTTTCTAACTTCGGTAGGCTCACAATAGACCAATAAGGTTGCAAAAAGCCGTCTAAATGTGTATGGCATTTCATAAACTGCAGCTTCATCTAAGCATTCAATGATGCTTTGATCTGATTCAAGCAACCCTCGTTTTAAAGCCGATTCTTTAAATGTAGAATATTCGATTCCTTCAACAGTCATCAAATGTTTAAAAGATTGAGGCCCTCTGACATGATTTAGTAAAAGGCGTAGATAATATCGCTCTCCTTCTGATGGATTTGCTCCATTAATTCTTGAAATTACTTCTCCTCTTTTTCGAGGTGACCATTTCTTTATTCTTTTGTCCCATACATAATGCTCAGGAAATTCTTTATAAAGAAAAGTCCTTGAATTTTCATTATTTGTACACATGTCAAAGTATTCTGTCAACATTGTTCTCGATGTATCTTCCATCTGAACAACTTCCTTCAGATTTTGATTGTCCCAATATGAGACATATTGTTGATTTGGTAAATGTAGTTGTAGGTTTATAACAGGTGGAGATATCTCATTTAATCTAAAATCGTAAATTCTCCACAATGCTTCTTGTGCTGAAACCCATCTTGCATCTTGAAAATTTTGTATTTCGTTGATTATTGTCTCTTCTTCATCGCTGGTTATGGAAACTGCTGCTTTATCATGGCCTTTGTAGATATATTTATATAAATACTTGACAGCCTTGATAGCAGAACAAATTTCAACATTTATATGACAATTATATCTTGTAAGGAGATATGGATTATAAGGAGCTACCCATTGATTATTCAAGGTTGCATTCCTAACATTTATCTGTGAATTTAAGATAAAAAAATTAATAATTTATTTAAATTGTAATTAGAGGCAAAAATATCATTTGAATATGAAAAATATCAAGTTTAATCTAAATATGAAATAAACCTGTATGCCATTATTTCTCCTTCGATATATTGGGTATAAATCTTTTCCTTATATCGTCTTTGCAGAAAAGGGTCTTGGATAGTGAAATCTACATGTTCCATTGATCATACATGAACTTCTGTTGTTAAAGCTTCCACATGGTCCATGTATCATATGTTTGACGACGGCATCATGAAGAATAGAAGATTCATTTCTATCTGGAATTTCAGCACACACATATTTATCATATTGATCTGCATTTGTGATTTTGTATTCATTCTTAAAAATTATGAGGATGTGTGCATGTGGCAGGCCCCGCTTCTGAAATTCAATCACATAAACAAATGCTGCCACTTTTCCAAATATTTCTTTCTTAAACAATTGGTGTTTGAGATCTTGTAACTTAGCTCTGAAAACTCGTGATGTCAAATCAGGCCTATCTTGAGACTGCTGACCTTCTTTAAGGTTGTCTTTGATCTCCTTCCAATCTGGATTACATGTCATTGTGATGAAAAGATCTGGTTTTCCAAATCGTTGGACCAAAGCCATTGCATCAAGATATCTTTTTCGCATATCTCTTGGACCCCCAACAAACGAAGCAGGAAGTACAATTCTTTTTCCTACTTTATTAGCTCTCGTTTCTCCAGCATTTACAACGTCTACCAATCCTTGATATAGTTCAGACCTAATATGAGATTGTTGTGTCTGAAAGAAGTCTAATCTTGTTGTCTCCAACTTTATGTACATATCCACTGCATATTGTTGCATCAATCGTCCAGCAAGAAGAATGATCGATGCATTTAAACTCCTGATTTGAAACTTGAAGCAATAGTATTCTCTACATGAAATATTCCCAGACGTTTTTTTGAGTTTTTCTGTTAACAACAAACATTTAGTATTGTTATAAAATATAAAATATAAAATGAATTATTAATTATTATATATAATTAAGATATTCATACCTTGACATTCATTTTGAAGAACTTGATGGATATCAAATGATCTCACTGCGCAATTATCACTTTCGTGATTTTCAATAGTATTGTTCTTTCTATTAGAATATTTATTTCTGTTTATCTGTTGGTCCCAACCCGGCTCTCCCTTCGGAAACAATAATGGATATTATAGAGAGTCATAACAACTAAAATAATGCTTTATTCGATGTCGATTTCCTGAATGTTCAGTCAATACAATGTCCCTTTCAAAAGGGATGTCTCCATTGTTTCCTTCAATCCATATAGCAGCTACTTGACTAACCGTTGGTGCATTATATACTCTTTGGTCAACCTTTATATTGCTTGCAATATGAAGATGAATGTCTGTCAAGTTTGGATAGTCTTTTAGGCTTCGAAAGATTTTTGCATATGGATTTTCATCTAGGACGACTCTTAGTTTTGCAACAATATCTTTATCAATTTGTCCATCTTCAAATATTCCAACTCTATTGTCAATTTCATTCTCAGTGTCATAAAAATATAACTGAAAGTATCTAGGACGATCTTGAGGAACTAAAGCAGGCAAATCATGGTAAATTTGTCCTTGTGCTCTAAAAGTGTAAACACCCTTTCTTGATGATGCTAGAGTTTTGTCCAAATTGACTCCAAATGATGTGAATGAAAAAAGACTATTGTATGCGCGAATATTTTTTCTAAAGAATACCCCTTCTTGTGATTGAGATGTAAAAAGATGAAGTAACTGATCAGGGATCTCATTGTCTGCAAGGCAAACTTCTCCATTGTAGCAACAAAAAGTTGGTGTTTCATATTCAAACCTTTTTGCTTTGCAATGTTTGCATGGTGGAACCTCTTTCAATTCATAACATATTGTTTCTTGAGGAAAAAAATATATTCCTACTTTACAATAACACAATTCATCTAATTAATATTTGTATAACTTAAATAATGCTATATTACATGATAAAATAAAATATGTATGAAAAATAAATATTCTAACCTTCACTCTGGTAGTGAGATAGGTCTTCCATTAATAAATTGTTCCTTGAATTCATTGTTTTGGGGGAAAGATTAATTCTTTGATGAGATGACATCTCAATTTTTTTTAATCGGTCTTCCATTGATAACTCTGCATATTTTTTCCTCTTTCTTTCATTTGCTTTCATTTTTTGTAACTCTGCAATTAAAATATCCAATAGTCAGTTATTATAGAAGATTGAAATTTATCATTGTTTATTTCTATAGAATGTAAACTTTATTTAATTTACCCTTGCGTGAAACACTTGTAGAACTGGTTGATGCCATTATAACTGCAATGACTTATAAGTATATCTGCACAAAACATTAAAAAAAGAATTCATCTCTGCTACTCATTTAAGAGAACATACAGTTTCAAAAATAAAAAGTTTAAGAGAACATGCCATATTTTAAATATATTTCATTGGAGATTTGGAATTGACATGTTAGACTTTAAGAAGAGAGATAGAAAAAAATTTTTAGCAAATTTATTTTGCATATTAAATAAATTTAGAAGAAATTCAAGGAAATTAAACTATCAATAACAATATACATGGCTATATAATTTAATTCAAGTTAAAATAAAAATCTAGTCTTTAAATTTTGACGGTTGTGCACACCATTTGATTCGTAAAGTTTTAGAAAGTCTCAACTATATATTAGAATATTCAATACGATTTTACCATGTTTTTGTTATTAATACTATTAAAATTATGTCATTGCAAACATAATTCGGTCCATAAGGAATCAACTACCATTTCAAATATCTTCATCACAATTGTTGAACATTAAAAAAAAAAAACTCCAAAGATGAATAGGTAAAATGAAACTTTTGAAGGTTTAGGTATAATTGAAAGTTTTTTTGATATGTATTATTTTTTTAAAATGTGATTTGAAAAGTGGTGAAATAAAAAAAACACACGTAGAAAAATACGGCTGAATAATCATGAGGTTAAAATTGAAAGGAAAGACCAAGTAAGTTTTTGAATCCCAACAAATTATAAAACAAACTCTTCCACTATTCAAGGTCCGAATTTCATCTTCTTGTTCTACTATGAAAGGGAGTTGCTTCTCAGGAGTCCTATAAACTAAATTACTAAGAGTTTGATCTGTTCATTGATCGTTGTGAATTTATGTTAGATATCAAGAAATATTAGTCAGTTGTGAGCCAAGACAAATTTTAATCTGTGGTTATGTACTTCTGTTAATTTCAATTGCTAAAGGTATGATAAGTTTTGAATGTGGAGGCCAATATGAACTAAATTTGAAAAGAAATATCTAAAAGAATGAGTGAATATAAGAAAATTAAGCATACATAAAAGTATTTACCCATCCCATTATTCAACCTTTTGATTCAAGAAAATTAAGCATACACAAAAAGAATGAATGAATATAAGGAAAATTAAGCATACATAAAAGGATACCATCGGAAGGAATGAATGAATATAAGAAAATTAAGCATACATAAAAGTATTTATCCATCCCATTCAACCTTTTGATTCAAGAAAATTAAGCATACATAAAAAGGAGTGAATATAAGGAAAATTAAGCATACATAAAAGGATACATAAGAAAATTAAGTATACATACAGAAAATTAAGCATACATAAAAGCTTTTAAGTGGAATATTAGTTTCGTTTCTCTCTGTATCTTGAGGTAAAATTGAAGAAAAGAAAAAATTACCGTAGGGGAGCGTCTCCTTGCCATATCGCACTGCTTGCACCACCCACCCAAGAAACAACCAACACACCCCTCTCAACCCAGTCGAAATTGCCCAGTCGGTCCAATGAGAATTATACCACGATCACAGCACTAATCCAATCGACAACCAAAGGAAAGAACAATCCAGAAATCCCTTAGACACTAAAGCAATCAAACAGCCACTGAAAAAGGGTGAAAGAGGAAGCCATGATTTTGTGGAGTTTAATAGTGGAGAGGAAAATATTCCTGCAAAAAACCCAATCCTATAATTCAATGTGGGTCAAGAACCGTAGTCCGATTTGAAGGCCGCTTGCCTCCTCAAAAACCATAATTCTACCAAAGTATAGCAACAAAAATAGTGGATCATACCCACACACAAAGCAAGATCAAGAGCTATGCCCTAATTACCTTCGTATTCACGTTGATTTTTTTTCGCTGTTTGTCGTTCCCTCTGCGTTTTTTCTTATAAGGGTTTTTGTGGGTTCATTGTTTACGGAAGCGAGGACTGAGGATATTTATATATTTATAAATGGGATACATGCTCTTAAAAATAAAAAAATAAAATCCAAAACTTTTACCCAAATTTGACAAAAAAAAAAGTAAAGATTTCAACTTGGATTCTCGTAATCTTTTTCGTTTTTTTTTAACCCGGAATTTCATAATCTTAAACTTAAAATAATTAAAGAAATTCAAAATAAATCATTTTTTTAATTAAAAAAACTTAAAAAACTTTTTTAAAAATTGCAATTTTGCATGTCACAAATTAAACCCAAAAATTAAAATTAAATATAACGAATTATAGATTTCATTACATTTATATTCTTGTACTATGTTTAGTCTATTAGATATGATTTTATTCCTCATCCCATTTTTAATATCGTCGGTATGTATTTTTGCAACATATTTTTGTAATCTTAATTGGAGGGTACATCTTGTTGTTTATAGATGTTTATTTAAAATGACAAAACATTATCAATATTCCTTCTTAAAACGATGCTAATACATTATTATAATTATAAACCATAAGATTATTCACTTGCTTTATCATATCATATATACAACCAGTTTAATTATGATTTATCATGATATTTTATCCAAAATTTCAACATAATATCTAGTGATTTTTTTTAAAAAAAAAAATTTATGGCAATCAATGATTGATTAAAATTGTACATAATTTTAAAAGGTAACGAATACAGAAGAGAAAGAAAGTGAAAGTAGAAAGGCATAGAGGCATTTGAATCATAATTACTAATAGGAAATTTTAAGAATGAATTACTATTTCTAAATAGAATAGAAGAAAAAAAAACGGTTCTTTAATAGGAAATAAAAATAAACAAATGCCTAATGTATAACTATTGTTCAACTTCTACTAAAAAAACAGATTGTTCAACTTTATAAAAATGCTTAAAAAAACTACTTTTCAACTTTGATCTTTTTGATGAGGTGGCCTGGTTCAAATTCCAAATAAGATTCTCCACTGTATGCTTCTGTGATTTCTTGTGCAACGAATTGTTTCCTTCCTCTGTCTTCTTCATTCTTCTCATCCATCTTTATGAGAAATTTGTAATCTTTATTTTGTGATAAGATAAGATTGTTATAAAATATGGACTTCTCTTTATTTTCTACCTGAAGAATAAGAATTAGAAACATTTAATAATTTAATAATAATTAAAATGTAAATATGTAAATAATTGTCTAAGTGTGAAAATATCAATATCCCTTACCTTGAAAATCTCCTTTGCATATTGAGAAACACCACATTTTGTCAACCTTTCAGCAGCTTCAAATGCTTTAACATTAGCTTCAATCTCTCCATTTGAAACAACTAACTTCAACATGTATTTTCTAATGAAAGGTACATCTTTTTCACAATGATTGCAATATAAGAGATCTTCATTCATTAGGATTATAATGCAGTACAGATATAATAAATAATTATTAAATATATATACATATATAATAAAATAAAAATAAATCAATATACCTTCATATAGTGATGTTTTAAGATTTGAAGCAATAATGATTGGATAATGATGGATGGTGTTTTCCAACTCTTGTCCTTCAAATTCAGCAAGATCTCCCCATAATGTCATTTTAATGGTCTGTAATCTACATTATTTTACGAATATATATAAGAATATGAAAAATGTTGATATTATTTTACAAATCTATGTTTATATATAAGTAAAGGAAAAATTTTGTTCATGCAAAAACAGTAATTAGGTTAAACATATCTACTATTGAATAACATCTCAAAACATACCTACTATTCATTAGAATAACCTCTCTTTTCTGCACAAACTTGGTTGATTGCCTTTGTTTGATCGGTAAAGTAGATTTTACTGAAATAACCATCCCAATCAAGTCTGTATGGTAAAACAAAAAATAATATTAATGATTAATAAATAAATAATTAAAGACTCATAAGAGTAATATTAATCAAATATCAATGCATATAAATAAATAAGTAAGATACATTACCTAACATATTCTTTTCTTCTGTGAGAGGAAATTCACTCAAATTTCGAATCATTGATTCAATAGGAATTGGTTCGTCAATTTCAGTAACTTCAGTGGCAGTAGATAGTGTTAGTTCTAATTTATCATGCACATTTAAAAATTGATGGTTGATTGACTTTATATTACCATTTTTTATAATATAAGTATTATCTTTTTTAAGTATGTGACCTAATTTTTCAATGGTATTGTTGAACAATACTGCTTGGATCTTTGTACCCTGAAAAGTTAGAAAAAAGAAAATGATTATTATGAATAAAAATGGTATATGAAAAAATAAATAAATAATTACCTGTTCATCCAATAGGATGATCTTTAGAATGTGTAGGTCATCACCGCCACGTTTGTGGAATTCTTCAACTTGTCCTTTTCTTAGAATGAGGACTTTAATCGCCCATTCTCTTAGACCAAGTTGAAGATTGTTGATTGGGATGACTTTGGGAGACATTATTTCAAGATTTCAAGGGGGATGGAAATGGTTTGAAGAGAAAATGAAAGTAAGGAAAAAATGGAAGTATGGAAAAAAGATTGTATGAGGACAATATATAGACGGATTATGTGAACAAAAAGGTGAGAGTCATGATTTTCTTTAAAATCATTTCTCTTATTAACAATTCTTAATTTATTTTTTTTTTAAAAATACATAAACGTGATAATAAGATACTTAACAATTCTTAATTTTTTTTTTTTAAAAAAAATACATAAACGTGATAATGAGATAATTGTTAACCAATATATTTTTTTTAAAAAAAAAATACCATGATAATGAGATAATTGTTAACCAATTCTTATTTTTAAAAAAAAAATACCGTGATAATGAGATAATTGTTAACAATTCTTTTTTTTAATATATTTTTTAAAAAAAAATACCGTGAGATTTTTTTTATTAAAAAATAATATCAATGAGATAATTGTTAACCAATTCTCAATATATTTTTTTTAAAAAAAATACATAAACGTGATAATGAGATAAGGACAAAACTTCCCTACATACCGATATGTAGGGATCTCCCTGCATACCACCATTAAAATGTTGACAACTAGGAGGGATAAAAAAAATTTCTCAAATTTTCTCATTTACTCCCTTTCTCTTTCTTAGTTGTCAAGATTTTAATGGGGTATGTAGGGAGATCCCTACATACCGGTATGCAGGAAAGTTTTGTTCATGAGGTAATTGTTAATCATGAGATTTTTTTTTATTAAAAAATAATATCAATGAGATAATTGTTAACCAATTCTCAATATATATTTTTTTAAAAAAATACATAAACGTGATAATGAGATAATTGTTAATCATGAACTTTTTTTTAATATATATTTTTTTAAAAAATACCGTGATAATGAGATAATTGTTAACCAATTCTTTTTTTTTAATATAATTTTTTTAAAAAAAATACCGTGAGATTTTTTTTATTAAAAAATAATATCAATGAGATCATTGTTAACCAATTCTCAATATATTTTTTTAAAAAAAATACATAAACGTGATAATGAGATAATTGTTAATCATGAGATTTTTTTTTTATTAAAAAATAATATCAATGAGATAATTGTTAACCAATTCTCAATATATATTTTTTTAAAAAAATACATAAACGTGATAATGAGATAATTGTTAATCATGAACTTTTTTTTTAATATATATTTTTTAAAAAAATACCGTGATAATGAGATAATTGTTAACCAATTCTTTTTTTTAATATAATTTTTTTAAAAAAAAATACCGTGAGATTTTTTTTTATTAAAAAATAATATCAATGAGATAATTGTTAACCAATTCTCAATATATTTTTTTTTAAAAAAATACATAAACGTGATAATGAGATAATTGTTAATCATGAGATTTTTTTTTTATTAAAAAATAATATCAATGAGATAATTGTTAACCAATTCTCAATATATATTTTTTTAAAAAAATACATAAACGTGATAATGAGATAATTGTTAATCATGAACTTTTTTTTTAATATATATTTTTTAAAAAAAATACCGTGATAATGAGATAATTGTTAACCAATTCTTTTTTTTTTAATATATTTTTTAAAAAAAAAATACCGTGATAATGAGATAATTGTTAACCAATTCTTATTTTTTTAATATATTTTTTTAAAAAAAAAATACCATGATAATGAGATAATTGTTAACCAATTCTTATTTTTTTTAAAAAAAAAATACATAAACGTGATAAGTTAACCAATTTTTATTTTTAACCATTGTTTTTTAACCAATAGGATAATGATTGTTAACCAATTCTTATTTTTTTAATATATTTTTTAAAAAAAATACCATGATAATGAGATAATTGTTAACCAATTCTTATTTTTAAAAAAAAAAAATACATAAACGTGATAAGTTAACCAATTTTTATTTTTAACCATTGTTTTTTAACCAATAGGATAATGAATTTTTTTTTTTTTAAGATTTCTAATAAAATATTGAATAATTATTATTTTAAAAAAAAATACATAAACGTGATAAGTTAACCAATTTTAATTTTTAACCATTGTTTTTTAACCAATAGGATAATGATTTTTTTTTTAAAGATTTCTAATAAAATATTGAATAATTAAATAGAAAGGACAAATGAGGAATTTGAAGATTAAAAGGGGGCAAAAAAGGAAATCAAAAGTTTCTCCCCTTTTTAAAAAAAAAAATATACATAAACGTGATAAGTTAACCAATTTTTATTTTTAACCATTGTTTTTTAACCAATAGGATAATGAATTTTTTTTTTTAAGATTTCTAATAAAATATTGAATAATTAAATAGAAAGGACAAATGAGGAATTTGAAGATTAAAAGGGGGCAAAAAAGGAAATCAAAAGTTTCTCCCCTTAAGCCCCTTTTAATATAGTATAGATAGATATAGATATAGATATAGATATAGATATAGATAGATTTCTCAAAATGTCCATTAGATCCTTCGTAGTTTTTTTTTTTTGAATCCCTAAACTTCTTCAATAGTTTTTTTTTTTTTTTTTCAATCTCTAGCCTAGTCACATATCAAAACTTAGGTACAATTTCATCGTCATTGAACTTGAAGCAAATTCAACTGAAAATATTAAAAATTAGAAAATATAATTTATAATTTGAACTATAAAAAACTCTAACTAATTAAATAAAATAGTATGTCTACTTTGGGCATATAAATAATTATTTCACATTCAAGAATTGTATTCTCTAAGGTACAATACAACTACAAGTTTTATGAGAACAAAATAGATAATATTATTTATATTTTTGTCTTACATTTTGTTTATACTTAAATTGGAATAACATTTGTTCATTATAATAGTATAGAACACTATTCTCCTTAGTCTTTTATCGTATAATTTAAAGTAATAAGAAAATATAATTTGTAACTTAAACTACAAATTCTAAATAATTAACTTAATAAAATTCATATATTGAAAATTAGCATATAAATAACTAAAATAATATATAGGTCTACTTTGGTCATTATTACTAAATCACACCATTTTCAAGTTTGAATTTAACAAACGTTATAAATTGCTTTTTAATGTTTAAAATTGAAATTTACCAAACTCTAATCTGCTTCATATAACAACTGATTTTCCTAAAAGCACAACTACTAGCAATTATTTTAAAAGTCACAACAATCCTAAACAGAACCAAAATACGTTTTTTCCTTCGACGTTGATAGCGAGCAAAGCTAGCTATTTTTCTCTGATTAATTAAGCTAGTCTCTTACAATTATTTGCCCAAATTTATGCAATTTTATGTTTTATTTGTAGGAAGTATGTGCTTGAAGCTTAATTCAGCCATTGGAGTCAAATGGAGCTTCCAATCTAAAATAAAAAAATTAAAAAAATTAAAAAAAAAAAAAGCGTCTCGACGCTATCGACAAATTTTCCAAAAACGCGGTATCGCGACAGCGTCGCGACGCTGTCGCTAGATTTTCTATAAATTCATCTTTTCATGCTACGGCCAAGGGGAGCCCAATTGGTGAGATTTTAGCCCTAATTTCGACTAGAGACCTTTTGTGAGAGCTAAAGGCAAGCGAGAAGACGTGAAGATCGTGACGGGGACGTGCGGTGTCGGCGGATTCGAGTTTCCCTTTCTCTTTCCCTTAACTCTTGTAGTTTTTATGGCTTTTCTTTCAATTAGTGTTTGTAGTTCAATGACTATGAGTAGCTAGTTGTTTGTCTTAGGGGTTGATGTAGTTGCTTTAGTTTGTTGAATTGATTTGTGGTATGAATATGCATTTATTTTACCTATGCAATTATATTTAAATGCTTTCAATTACTTGATCACTAGTTGAATGATTTGAGTGTTGAATCTTGCTCGGGAGAGGGGATTTGGCCTAAGACTTACTTTATTTAATTGCATGACTAAAGTAGAAATTCTAAGTTTGTGACGGGATTTGGAATAACTTTAGAAGTTGCTTGAAGAACTAAACTCAAAGCCTTGCATGTTAATGAACTTAGATAGGGATATCAAGTTGATTGCATGCATGAGAATCAATTATGCTCGGGAGAGATAGTTGTGATAAAAGGTTCCTAGACTTGGTAGAATAATTGCATGTTAAATTCATCCCATTAATTTATCCTCAATCTCAACAATGAAATCAATTCTCTAAGAGTCTTTCCATTTGAGTCTCCACCTTTATTTTATGTTTTTTGTCTTTAGATTTATCTTTCTCATCAAGTTTTGCTCCCTAAATAAAATTGAACAAAAGTATTCACGATACTTAATTTGCTAGAAAACCAATCCAGAGGACGACACTCGTTTAATCACGAAAACACTATATTATTACTTGACCCGTACACTTGCGGTTAGCAAATTGCACATCAAGTTTTTGGCGCCGTTGCCGGGGATTGGTATATTTAGTTAAATTAATATCCTGGAAAAATTGTTCGGTCTTAATTTATGGTGTATTTTATTTATTTATTTATTTTTATTTTGTAGATAGATTGCATTTTTTCCTTGTTTGTTTTTATTTTCCATATTTGTTGCATTCCTATTTTAGTGTTTTCCTTATAATTTGTTTTTCTTTCCATATTTGCTTTTCTAATTTAGTTTTTCTTTTAGTTGTGTAATATTTTCCTTATTTGTTTTTTGTGTTATTTTCTTGATTTTTTTTCTCTTTATTTAGATATTTTTCCTTGTTAGTCTTTTGCCTTAATTGTAATTTTCCATATTTGTTTCTTGTTTTCTTTAATTAGATAGTACTTTCCTTTTCTAGATTATATTTTCCATATTTAGATTTTTCCATATTAGATTTTTTTTTGTTTGAGTCTTTGTCATTTGTTCTTGTTGGGTTATTGTTTGATTGGAAGTCTAATTATCATTGTTGATTTAATTGATTTGAATGACTTTTTATTCAACATCATATTCCAATTTTTCATCTTAAGTTATACCCCTTTAAATGAAAATTCTTCCTTGGAAAGCATAGTTCAAAATTATATTGAGGAGTCTAAAAATTGATGAAATCATAAGAGGACTTCAAGCTCGACAGGAAGTTAGTGAGGTGGGATCCACTTCCATAAGTTGTCTAGTGAGTCATGTGGTCAATGATTCATTGGCACCCATTCATGAGCGTAGTTCTTTCAATCTTGATGAGGATGAGCAGTTAGGGGTGAGTTGCATGAATAGTGGGGATGAATTGGAGAGTTGGAGCACCTATCAAGAACATGGTTGTGAGGAAGAAAAAGAAAATGAGCTTGTAGTGTCAGAGGAAGTTCAGGAGGTAGAGTTTGAGGTTGAAAAGCCTTCGTCTGTTTTATCTTCTCCATCCTTTGTATATTTTGATTATTCCCTTTTCTATTCTCACGAGTCAATTTTAGAGTCAGAGTCTCTTTATTTTGATCTTTCTCCTTTTATGTTTATTTTAGTCAAAAATACCAAAAATAATTTTATTTCAGGGGCCCATGAGAAGCTGGTAAGCTTGCTAGCAATAGTGAGTTTTATTGATTCAAGAAAGAAGGGTCCAACGAAATACGAGAATTTTTATGTGCCTTGACAGACTGCACGAGCACGTCGAGCTAGAGACGATAAACAAGCGCTTATGGGAGGCAACCCAAGTTACTTTGTTATTGTTTTTTTTTTTTTTTTGTCTTGTTGTTTTTGTTTTGTAGGAGTTCCCGTGCTCTTGTCTTTGTCAAGCAATCATGAAAAGGTCATCATTCTAGGGCAGTATCGTTCACTCCTCCTACTCTTTTATTGTTCTCATGATTGATTATGCTTTATTTTCTTTATACATTGAGGACAATGCATGCTTTAAGTTTGGGGGTGGATTATCATGTTTGTGGAGCCCTTGAGCATCTGAGTTCGGGCTATAGTTTTGAGCTTTCTTTGAATTGAGCATATGGTTGTTTTCTGGATGCTATTTTTGCATGGCTATGATGTCTTAGGATAGGCTTTCTTGTCAATTTTCAAGCTTTCGATGAGTTGTAAGCATGAGTGCCCAAAAAGGGAGACTTTTTAAACTTTTTCTAGGAGATGGCTTGCATGAGTAGAGTATTTGTCTTGGCTAGATTTGGATTTGAATGCTTAGGAGTGAATTATTAGGTTCATATGCTTGTTGTCACCTCGATAGGTGTAGAGAAGAGCTAAAGAGTTAATTTTTTGCAAATTAGCATGTTTGATCTTGCTTAGGAGGAAAAAAAAGAATATATGCTTATCATGCTCATAAAGAAAAATCATTCTTGTTGTTACAATTTGAAAGAGAAAAAAAAAGTCATGACTTATGCGCGCAATGCAATGATTAATAAAGTTTAGGCAAAAAGAGCTACCCCTGTTGTGATCAGTTAGGCCAACCAGAGAAAACTCCGGTTAAGGGTCCCTGCAATAGGTGTGTGAAAGCTAGTGCCACATATAAATGCTTGATTTAATTTTCACTTATAAGCACCTAAGTATGGAGGAAAAGAAACTAATTTGTTCCATTGACTCATTAGTGAATCCTTAGTGCCAGTGTAGAGGGAAGATGAGTTGAGAGTTTAATAATCAAATCCCGGGCTGGTAGAGTCTGGTCTCGTTGAGTTAGATCTCGCTTGTGCAAGTTAATTTTGGAAAAATTTTAATTTGTCTCCCTCATTGGTCCTTATGTGCATGTCTCTTGCTTGCTTGACTATTGACTTTTGATCCTTGAGGATTGAGTCATGTTTGTGTTGGGTTTTTTTGCCCTAAAACTCGTAGATAGTAAATGTACATTTGACCGAACATTAATAAAGTGATGTATTATTCAATGTTTGTATTATATCTTGTCTTGCTAACCCTAATCCAATAAACTAAACATCCATGGCTAATAGAATGAGACTTGAACTAGTATGTAGGGACATGCGGGGATCAATGTTCAAGTTTTAGCCTACAGGGTCTGTAGTATAGGGATAAGGCTGGGTACCTTATCCTGGTGACACTATGGATACGACCCGCTTTGTATATTGATACAAACGTAATGATCCAACACGTTCATGTGGTTGACATGCAAGTGGGGGTATCCTGTGCAATGAGTTTGCACAAAGACCGGACCGCGAAATAGTTAACCACTAACTATAACGCCGTTGGTTAGCTCGGTTTCTATTTCACTAGGATAACCTAGGCAACTTGGCCTTAATCCTGAGTGGATTATGGACTCCTGTCCATGAGGGATTGTCCTTTGATTTGTACGGGTGAGAGTGGTCAGTTCGTCGACTCAATAAGCCTACCATTTTGGGGACAAGACCGAATGGGGAGCTGGGAACGTAGTCTTACAAGATGGAATTCACTCCTTCCTGATATGAGGGTATGTAGAGGTGTGTTCCCTTAAGTGGTATCTCCGGGTCTTGAACAAAGGGCCCTACCCTCTTTATGGCACGAGAGGGTTTTCTGTTTGTTGGTTGGACCACAAACAGGTTGTTCATTAGAGGAGCACTGGTACTTAAGGACCAAGAGGTAGCCCAGGGGTAAAACGGTAATTTGACCTAGCTCGGGTACGAACACACGTGAAGGGCTAACTTGCTGCTGACGGTCAATATCCGTGGACACAGAAATATATCTGCAGTGAGAAGAGTGCAGCTGTGGTTCTTTAGTGGAGTGAACCACAGTTAACGAATATTGATTAACTTGGTTAATGAGTTTAACCAACTAATCTCATATCGTTGGAGCTTCTGATCTGTAGGTCCATTAGGTCCCACCGGTAGCTCATTTAGGGCGTTGAGGTAAAATTCTAAGGATGAATTGAATATTCAAAGGTGTTTGAATATTATACTAAAATATGAAGTGGTTCATATTAAAACTATAGGTTATAATTAATATGCATTGGATGTATATTAATACTATAGTTTTTGAGAGAGAAAATAGTAATTGAATATGTGATGTTCAATTTTATTTTTTTTTAATTAATTTCGAATTAATTAATTAATTTAGTTTAATTAAATTTGATTTAATTAAACTATAATATAAGAGGGATATTAATTTAAATTGGATTTAAATTAATGTTATTTTAATTAATTTAGATTAATTAAAATATAATTAATTATAATTTAAAATTATGTTTTAAAATTATAATTAATTAAAATATCAGATAACTGATTTATCAGTTATCTGATTTTTTTTTATTTTTAAAAAGACGTGGTCAGGGAGTTGCAGAACTGACTCCCTGGTCTCACGCCTGACTCCCTCTCCAATAGCTCTCTCAGTTTGCATTCTCTCTCAGTGAATTGATCCAGAGAAAAATCCAGAGAATTTTTGCTCCCACCAGCACCCAAAGCAAAATCCTATCAGAGAATACCGGTGTACCCTCGTGGTGGTGTTCGTGGTGATTTTCCAGCAAGACCAAGAGTGATTGCTGCTGTATTTTTGGGAGAAAATCAGAGAATTTGGCGAAAGTTCAAGGATTTCTTCAAAGGTAAGGTTCTTCTTGAACTAGGGTCAATAGGACCCAATTCTAGATTAGATCTAGAATTATTCTCATGTTTATGCATGCTTGTATCTGGTTTTACAGCAAGTTTTATCTATTATTGTCGCTGTAAAAATTATTTTTTTTTGCCGTCGTATTGGTATCCCAATCGACGTTTTATTATTCGAAAAGGTCTCTGTGTTTTTCCGCTGCACATAGGGTTTTTATCCCTTCAATTGGTATCAGAGCCATTTCGAATTAAAACGTTGTTTTTGAGATTTGCGAATGGCTGTATGGTGGGATTAATTATGCATTATGAATGTGGGTTTGCGATAAACTGTTTAGATTTAATTTGGCCATAGATTTACCGCAATTTTATTTGATTTGATCGTGTAAGGCCCCTGCGTTTTTGGGCAAAATTGTGTAAATCGAGTCTGTATAAGTCCGGGTCATGTTTAGGCTTGAAAATCGATGAAGATCGCAGAAGAAATTGGTGAATTTCATGAAGAACAGCCGCTGTTCTGCCCAGGAAACAGCTCCAGACGCAACAGCGTCGGGACGCTAGGCATTGTGCGTCTCGACGCTGTCACGATTTCGTGCGGCGCCAGGATTTTCGCGAGAACGTGATGGTGCCCTAATTTGGCCGGTTCGGTTCGAGCGTTTTGGGTCAACTGGGACCGGTTTGACCCGTTTTGGGTGCGGTTCGAGTTTTTCAAGTCCGGTTCGAAGTGGTTCGGGTCGGTTCAAGGCTAGTAGACCGGATTTGGAGCTGCAGAATTTTGTAATAGGATAGATTTATTGCTTTATTAATGTAATTTTGCTTTAATCTATCCTAGGGGCCAATTAAATCGGTTTATTCGCTATTTAAATGCTTTATGGATGTCATTTAAATTTAATCCCACCTTAGGATATAAAGCATGCTCATGCATTTATGAATGTTATAATTAGATTATAATATATGTTTGAAATGCATGGTTTGTTTTTCATGATTTGTTTAATATATAGTAGAGTTATATTAAATTCATGAAAATGGAATAGTATGATGCATGCAATTACATAGTTTTAATATAAGAGTTATATTAAAAATTATTTGTTTGCAGCATGCTAAGTTGATTTTCCATTATTGGCTATAATAAAGTTGTTTATTATTTAAATGGAAATCAAATTGCATTGAGCATGATACATCCATAGATTAATATAAGGGTTATATTAATTATCATGCAATGCATAGTACTATAGTTTAAAATTTCATTAACTTGAATATGATTGTTAATTGTTTTTAAAAACTATAGTATGCATGATTATAGGGCTAATCATTATAAAATTTTGAAATAGTTTAAAATTTTATGATTAGAAACCGTCAATCTATAATCAAGTTATGCATGTTCACATAGGATCTTAGGTTAAAATTTGAATTAATTTTAATGGGTTAAAATTAATTAGACCTAAGATCATTTTCTAATAGGATTAGAAGATCTTACTTAGTTTTAAAATAGGTTTAATGAACTAAGTAGGACAAACATTCCTAAGATTATAAGGGAACTCTACCAGTGAAGTTCTGTCTAAGGATTGGAGGTATTTAAGTTGACGGTAAACGGAACACCTCCTACCTGGGAACTGATCTGGAATACCGGAGTTGAATTAATCTCAGGTTAATGTTAGAATAATGTCACTAGGTTAATTAAATTGGTTTAATACACCTAGACATTAGGTCTTATTATAATAGTTATAATAGGACTAGACTTAGATAAATGACTTAGCCGGATTTATCTAGGTTTAATCAAACCCTAAAATTAATAATCAGTTACTTTAGTGGGAGGAAAATTACAAAACTTAATTTAAATTGAGTTTTGCTCCTACGTCCCCGTGACGTTCACACCGTGAGATCCATGCTCGGCTTCGTGTCGTCGTAGAGCGGCCTCCCTTCGGAGAGTGTTTGCATGGGTCAATACCAAGGTGAATGGGGAAAGTGATTATAGTAAGTGGGAGCGGGATGCGTGTCAACGTATCCTTTGGTCTCCACCCCTAGGTCACAACGTGAGATTCCTATGATCCGCCTGCGTGTTGCCCTGGAGCAACCACCCCTTCGGAGGGCCTGATCATAGGATTCGGAACACCGTGAACTCCTGAAAAGGATAGGATCACTTAGGCTAATTACCAACAGTTGTCTTTCCTAACGGTAGCCTGTTGGTGCGTGCCTCTGGGATCTGAAAGTGGGAGGGTTACACTTACGGGGAGGAGTTAATTTGTTAACAAACCCTTGACCGAACAACGGTGGTTAATATCTAATGGAATATGAGTTATTCTGGTATTAGAAATTGACTGAGAAGTGTCTCATTTTAGAGGAGGAACAACTGATCACCCTTCGGTGGCTGTTCTTCTAAACCTCTAAAGCATCGTTGCGAAACACAATCATAGTTTTATTAGGGTTCTTTGATTGTTTGTTTGCAAAATTGATTGGATGTATGCAATTGTTTGTATTGCTTGTGTGATGGGTTAAGGCAAAGATAACTAATACGGTCACTTGTTTGTTTTTTCAGCAATGTCTTCCTCTATAATATCCCTCCTTAAAAATGAACAACTTACCGGCGAGAATTTTCCACAATGGAAATCAAACCTCAATACAATACTCGTGGTTGAGGATTTAAGATTCGTCTTAACGGAGGAATGTCCTCCCGTTTCCCCTCGCACTGCCTCTCAGGCAGTTAAAGACGCCTACGAACGCTGGACCAAGGCCAATGAAAAGGTCAAGGTCTATATTTTGGCCAGCTTGTCTGAAGTGTTGGCCAAGCGTTATGAGAACGTGGCAACTGCCAGGGAAATTATGAATTCCCTGCAGGAGATGTTTGGACTTCCGTCCTACCAGCTCCACCACGACGCCTTGAAGAACGTCTTCAATGCCAAGATGCTGGAAGGTCAATCTGTTCGGGAACATGTCCTGGACATGATTAACCAGTTCAATATAGCTGAGGCAAATGGCGGGGTTGTCTGCGAGCGCAGTCAGGTTGCGTTCATCCTTCACTCGCTCCCGGCGAGCTATCTGTCTTTCAGGACGAACGCGAGCATGAATAAGATTCAGTTCAACCTGACTACCCTCCTCTCGGAGTTACAGATTTACGAGTCCCTGCAAAAGAGCAAGGGAAAGAATGTGGTGAAAGGAGAGGCCAATGTGGCCCATTCCAAGAAGAAGTTCCTGAACGGTTCATCCTCAGGGACTAAATCTGTACCCCAGGCTTCTTCATCGAAGCAGATCCAGAAGAGGAAGGGAGACAAGGGGAAGGCTCCTGCACAGGCTGTGCAAGGGAAGGGGAAGGCCAAGGTCGTGGCCGATAAAGGTAGATGCTTCCACTGCAATGCAGATGGTCACTGGAAGCGCAACTGTCCCCGCTACCTTGCTGAGAAGAGAAGAGAAAAAGAAGGTAAATTCGATTTACTTGTGTTAGAGACTTGTCTCGTTGAACATGATGAGTTTGCCTGGATACTGGATTCGGGAGCCACTAATCATGTTTGTTCTTCTTTTCAGGGAAATAATTTCCAGCAGCTGGCAGAGGGTGAAATGACGCTCAAAGTCGGAACGGGAGACGTCGTTTCAGCTCGTGCAGTGGGAGCTGCAAAATTATTCTTTAGAAATAGGTTTTTAATTTTAGAGGACGTGTATTTGGTTCCTAGAATTAAAAGGAACCTAATTTCTGTTTCAGCTTTATTAGAACAATGTTATACTGTTTCATTCTTGCTTAACAAAGCTTTAATTTTAAAGAATGGAGTTTACATTTGTTCAGCTAAGCGTGAGAATAATTTATTTGTGTTAAGACAAAATGATGCAAAGGCCATTTTAAGTCATGAAATGTTTAAAACGGCTGAAACGCAAAGCAAAAGGCAAAAAGTTTCTCATTTAAGTAACAACACGTATCTTTGGCATCTTCGTCTTGGTCATATTAACATCGATCGGATCGATCGTTTGGTTAAAAATGGGCTTCTAAGTGACATAGAAGATACATCTTTACCACCCTGTGAATCGTGTCTCGAGGGTAAAATGACCAAGAGGCCTTTTACTGGAAAAGGTTATAGGGCCAAAGAACCACTTGAACTAATACATTCGGATCTTTGTGGTCCAATGAATGTAAAGGCTCGAGGTGGTTATGAATATTTCATCTCTTTTATAGATGATTATTCTCGATACGGTTACTTATACCTGATGGACCATAAGTCTGAAGCTCTTGAAAAGTTCAAAGAGTTTAAGGCTGAGGTAGAAAACCTGTTAGGTAAAACAATTAAGACACTTCGATCAGATCGAGGTGGAGAGTATTTAGATCAGCGATTCCAGGACTATATGATAGAACATGGAATCCAATCACAACTCTCAGCACCTGGTACACCTCAGCAAAATGGTGTATCAGAAAGGAGAAACAGAACCTTGTTAGACATGGTTCGATCTATGATGAGCTATGCTCAATTGCCTAGCTCGTTCTGGGGGTATGCAGTAGCGACTGCAGTTCATATTCTTAACAATGTTCCCTCAAAAAGTGTTTCTGAAACTCCTTTTGAGCTATGGAAGGGACGTAAACCTAGTTTGTGTTACTTCCGTATCTGGGGTTGTCCTGCACATGTGCTAGTGACAAATCCTAAGAAATTGGAACCACGTACGAGATTATGCCAATTTGTTGGGTACCCGAAAGAAACGAGAGGTGGTCTTTTCTATGACCCTCAAGATAATAAAGTATTTGTATCGACAAATGCAACTTTCTTGGAGGAAGACCACATACGAAATCATCAACCACGAAGTAAGTTAGTATTAGGAGAAGCTACAGAAGGATCAACAAGGGTTGTTGATGAACCTGGTCCTTCAACAAGAGTTGTTGGAGAATGCAGTTCTTCTCGTCAATCTAGTCCTCCTCACGTAGTGGGAGAGCTTCGACGCAGTGGGAGGGTTGTGATACAACCTAACCGCTACTTGGGTTTAACAGAAACACAAGTAGTCATACCTGATGACGGCGTAGAAGATCCATTGTCTTATCGTCAGGCAATGAATGATGTAGATAAGGACGAGTGGGCCAAAGCCATGGACCTTGAGATGGAGTCGATGTACTTCAATCAAGTTTGGGAACTTGTAGATTTACCTGAAGGGGTCAAACCCATTGGGTGTAAATGGATCTATAAGAGAAAAAGAGATGCTGCTGGGAAAGTACAGACTTTCAAAGCAAGACTTGTAGCAAAGGGTTATACCCAACGAGAAGGAGTGGACTATGAAGAAACTTTTTCTCCAGTTGCTATGCTAAAGTCCATAAGAATCCTCTTATCAATTGCCACATTTTATGATTATGAAATTTGGCAAATGGATGTCAAGACAGCTTTTCTGAATGGCAATCTTGACGAGAGTATTTTTATGTCTCAACCCGAGGGGTTCATATCCCAAGGTCATGAGCAAAAGGTTTGCAAACTGAATCGATCCATTTATGGGTTGAAACAGGCTTCTAGATCTTGGAATATTATATTTGATACTGCGATCAAATCTTTTGGTTTTGACCAGAATGTTGATGAGCCTTGTGTATACAAGAAGATCAACAAGAATAAAGTAGCTTTCCTCGTACTCTATGTAGATGACATCCTACTCATTGGGAATGAAGTAGGGTATCTATCTGACGTAAAAGAATGGCTAGCAGCTCAATTCCAAATGAAAGATTTGGGTGAGGCCCAGTATGTTCTTGGGATCCAGATTATTCGGGATAGAAAGAACAAATCGCTAGCTCTGTCTCAGGCAACGTATATCGACAAGATGTTGGCCCGATATTCGATGTAGAACTCCAAGAAGGGCTTGTTGCCTTTCAGGCATGGGGTTCACTTGTCTAAGGAACAGTCTCCTAAGACACCTCAAGAGGTAGAGGATATGAGACGGATTCCCTACGCCTCAGCCGTGGGTAGCTTAATGTATGCCATGCTATGCACGAGGCCTGACATTTGTTATGCTGTAGGGATTGTCAGCAGATATCAGTCAAATCCAGGGTTGGACCATTGGACCGCCGTTAAAGGAATCCTCAAGTATCTTAGGAGAACGAGAGATTACATGTTGGTGTTTGGGGCTAAGGAGTTAGTTCTCACGGGTTACACTGACTCTGACTTCCAAACTGACAAGGATTCTAGGAAATCTACGTCAGGGTCAGTTTTCACCCTTAACGGGGGAGCTGTAGTTTGGAGGAGCATAAAGCAGGGATGTATAGCAGACTCCACGATGGAGGCTGAGTATGTAGCTGCTTGTGAAGCAGCTAAGGAAGCTGTTTGGCTAAGGAAGTTCTTGACAGATTTGGAAGTTGTTCCAAATATGAACTTGCCTATTACGTTATACTGTGACAACAGTGGGGCAGTAGCCAATTCAAAGGAACCTCGCAGCCACAAAAGAGGTAAACACATAGAGAGGAAGTACCATCTAATTCGAGAGATTGTGCAAAGAGGAGATGTGGTCGTGACCAAGATCGCTTCTGAGCATAACATTGATGATCCGTTTACGAAGGCCCTCTCGGCTAAAGTGTTCGAGGGTCATCTAGACAGTCTAGGTCTGCGAGATATGTATATAGCGTAATCTAGGGCAAGTGGGAGATGTGTAATGGGTGTAAGGATGCCCTAGTTTATTGTATTTTGTATATTTACCTTTTATGTAATGTACAAATATACATGTACCGTTTCCAGCTTTGGATTATTTTGTATATACTTTCCCTGTAACTTGAGTTTTAGTTCAAGTGGGAGTTTGTTGGGTTTTTTTTCCCTAAAACTCGTAGATAGTAAATGTACATTTGACCGAACATTAATAAAGTGATGTATTATTCAATGTTTGTATTATATCTTGTCTTGCTAACCCTAATCCAATAAACTAAACATCCATGGCTAATAGAATGAGACTTGAACTAGTATGTAGGGACATGCGGGGATCAATGTTCAAGTTTTAGCCTAAAGGGTCTGTAGTATAGGGATAAGCCTGGGTACCTTATCCTGGTGACACTATGGATACGGCCCGCTTTGTATATTGATACAAACGTAATGATCCAACACGTTCATGTGGTTGACATGCGAGTGGGGGTATCCTGTGCAATGAGTTTGCACAAAGACCGGACCGCGAAATAGTTAACCACTAACTATAACGCCGTTGGTTAGCTCGGTTTCTATTTCACTAGGATAACCTAGGCAACTTGGCCTTAATCCTAAGTGGATTATGGACTCCTGTCCATGAGGGATTGTCCTTTGATTTGTACGGGTGAGAGTGGTCAGTTCGCCGACTCAATAAGCCTACCATTTTGGGGACAAGACCGAATGGGGAGCTGGGAACGTAGTCTTACAAGATGGAATTCACTCCTTCCTGATATGAGGGTATGTAGAGGTGTGTTCCCTTAAGTGGTATCTCCGGGTCTTGAACAAAGGGCCCTACCCTCTTTATGGCACGAGAGGGTTTTCTGTTTGTTGGTTGGACCACAAACAGGTTGTTCATTAGAGGAGCACTGGTACTTAAGGACCAAGAGGTAGCCCAGGGGTAAAACGGTAATTTGACCTAGCTCGGGTACGAACACACGTGAAGGGCTAACTTGCTGCTGACGGTCAATATCCGTGGACACAGAAATATATCTGCAGTGAGAAGAGTGCAGCTGTGGTTCTTTAGTGGAGTGAACCACAGTTAACGAATATTGATTAACTTGGTTAATGAGTTTAACCAACTAATCTCATATCGTTGGAGCTTCTGATCTGTAGGTCCATTAGGTCCCACCGGTAGCTCATTTAGGGCGTTGAGGTAAAATTCTAAGGATGGATTGAATATTCAAAGGTGTTTGAATATTATACTAAAATATGAAGTGGTTCATATTAAAACTATAGGTTATAATTAATATGCATTGGATGTATATTAATACTATAGTTTTTGAGAGAGAAAATAGTAATTGAATATGTGATGTTCAATTTTATTTTTTTTAATTAATTTCGAATAAATTAATTAATTTAGTTTAATTAAATTTGATTTAATTAAACTATAATATAAGAGGGATATTAATTTAAATTGGATTTAAATTAATGTTATTTTAATTAATTTAGATTAATTAAAATATAATTAATTATAATTTAAAATTATGTTTTAAAATTATAATTAATTAAAATATCAGATAACTGATTTATCAGTTATCTGATTTTTTTTATTTTTAAAAAGACGTGGTCAGGGAGTTGCAGAACTGACTCCCTGGTCTCACGCCTGACTCCCTCTCCAATAGCTCTCTCAGTTTGCATTCTCTCTCAGTGAATTGATCCAGAGAAAAATCCAGAGAATTTTTGCTCCCACCAGCACCCAAAGCAAAATCCTATCAGAGAATACCGGTGTACCCTCGTGGTGGTGTTCGTGGTGATTTTCCAGCAAGACCAAGAGTGATTG
The DNA here is from genome assembly GCA_036850905.1 of Luffa acutangula. Lineage (NCBI taxonomy): Eukaryota > Viridiplantae > Streptophyta > Magnoliopsida > Cucurbitales > Cucurbitaceae > Luffa > Luffa acutangula. Next base: position 24,437,854 of record CM072095.1, on the reverse strand, counting down.
CTGCTGTATTTTTGGGAGAAAATCAGAGAATTTGGCGAAAGTTCAAGGATTTCTTCAAAGGTAAGGTTCTTCTTGAACTAGGGTCAATAGGACCCAATTCTAGATTAGATCTAGAATTATTCTCATGTTTATGCATGCTTGTATCTGGTTTTACAGCAAGTTTTATCTATTATTGTCGCTGTAAAAATTTTTTTTTTTTGCCGTCGTATTGGTATCCCAATCGACGTTTTATTATTCGAAAAGGTCTCTGTGTTTTTCCGCTGCACATAGGGTTTTTATCCCTTCAGTTTGTTGCATCCATTCTTCCACTGTATGTTTGATTTTTAGTTTGCTCGAGGACTAGCAAAAGCTTAAGTTTGGGGGTATTTGATAGCGAGCAAAGCTAGCTATTTTTCTCTGATTAATTAAGCTAGTCTTTTACAATTATTTGCCTAAATTTATGCATTTTTATGTTTTATTTGTAGGAAGTATGTGCTTGAAGCTTAATTCAGCCATTGGAGTCAAATGGAGCTTCCAATCTAAAAAAAAAAAAAAAAATAGCGTCACGACGCTATGGATAAATTTTCCAAAAACGCGGTATCGCGACAGCGTCTGATTTTCTATAAATTCATCTTTTCATGCTACGGCCAAGGGGAGCCCAATTGATGAGATTTTAGCCCTAATTTCGACTAGAGACCTTTTGTGGGAGCTAAAGGCAAGGCCAAGGAGCGGGAATCAAGCGAGAAGACGTGGAGATCGTGACGGGGACGTGCGGTGTCGGCGGATTCGAGTTTCCCTTTCTCTTTCCCTTAACTCTTGTAGTTTTTATGACTTTTCTTTCAATTAGTGTTTGTAGTTCAAAGACTATGAGTAGCTAGTTGTTTGTCTTAGGGATTGATGTAGTTGCTTTAGTTTGTTTGATTGATTTGTGGTATGAATATGCATTTATTTTACCTATGCAATTATGGTTAAATGCTTTCAATTACTTGATCACTAGTTGAATGATTTGAGTGTTGAATCTTGCTCGGGAGAGGGGATTTGGCCTAAGACTTACTTTATTTAATTGCATGACTAAAGTAGAAATTCTAAGTTTGTGACGGGATTTGGAATAACTTTAGAAGTTGCTTGAAGAACTAAACTCAAAGCCTTGCATGTTAATAAACTTAGATAGGGATATCAAGTTGATTGCATGCATGAGAATCAATTATGCTCGGGAGAGATAGTTGTGATAAAAGGTTCCTAGACTTTGTAGAATAATTGCATGTTAAATTCATCCCATTAATTTATCTTCAATCTCAAAAATGAAATCAATTCTCTAAGAGTCTTTCCATTTGAGTCTCCACCTTTATTTTATGCTTTTTGTCTTTAGATTTATCTTTCTCATCAAGTTTTGCTCCCCTAAATAAAATTGAACAAAAGTATTCACGATACTTAATTTGCTAGAAAACCAATCCAGAGGACGACACTCGTTTAATCACGAAAACACTATATTATTACTTGACCCGTACACTTGCGGTTAGCAAATTGTACATCAGACGTCCAGCTACTCGTTTAGTGTTAGGCGGGAGAATGTGGTCCTCCTCTACAACATTTAAGCTAGATAATTGTTGAACATTTCCAATTGGATGCACATCTTTACTGTATAATTTCACTAAACTGGATGATCGGAAAAATTCATGACAATATGAATGAAATTCAAGGTTCCGACAACACAAGGCAAGACATGCATGTGGGCATGGCATTAGATCCAAATCCCATCGCCGACAAGTGCAACTCTTGGTAAGAATCTTGACCTCAAATTGCATTGTCTAATCATGTACTTCAAATTCATGTTGATTTATGTGATATAGCTGAAAATAAACAAATACTTTCCATTAGAAATATACAAATACAGGATAAGTAGCAAAATATATCAGGTACTATACAAATACAGAGGAAGTATAATGTAACAAAACTCACGTCCATTGTTCGACTTTCCTTTAGGGATGTACGAAGCACGTCCTCATCCCATGGCGAGAGGTTAGAACGTGAGAAGCTACAATAGCTCCGATGATCATAGAACCATTGTTGAATCAATCTTCGTATGGCTTCGAGAAGGGGAATAACAGGTAGCTCACGCGCCTCCCTCAAAATTGCATTCATACACTGAAATATATTTGTTGTCATTATAATATATCTTTTCCTCACAAAAAAATGTCCTCACCCATTTAGAACGTTCTATTTCTTCTAATTCAAACCTTATGAAAGGAACTATGTCCTCCAATTGCCTCATCTAATATTCATAATCTTTGGGTGTGTAGGCCCATGCACACATGTGGAAGGGTTGGTCAATTGGTTTTGATTTGTATTTTTTTTAAGGTTTCTTAACAAGTGAAATGCACAAAACCCATGCTCAACCTTATCATAAACACTATTTACACCCTTGCCTATACTGTTATGCGTATCAGACACTATGACTAAGTCTTTTGATTCACCTAACACAGATTTAAGATTGCGGAAAAACCAAGACCAAGAGGCATCATTCTCTGAGTCTACAACAACAAAAGCCAATGGGACTATTTGGAAATTACCATCCAATGGGCATGCAAATAAGAGAGTACCAAAAAAATTTGGTCGTTAATACCGCCCTATCAACAAATATAACTGGGAAACAGAATTTCCATGCATGGATTGAAGCTGAAAGGCACATGAAGAAATATTTAAACCTTCCGTCATCATCCACTTCTTGTGTTGTATATGTGCCTGAAAACCATTGTGATAATTAATTAAATACATGGTATCTTTTTGCAATTACTTTGTAAATGTTAGACAAAAAAACGCACCTGGATTTTTCTGGATTAATGTGAAGGGAATAAAAGTCCCTACGCAGCGGAAGCGCATCGATTGGACCTTACGCCGTATATTAATTAACATTAAAATACCGTTACGAAAACTCAAACAAACTTTAAACACTCTTTAAAGTTGCTGGAAAATTGGTTTAAACCTGCTGAAAAATAAATCTAAATTTATTTTCATGCTTTTCTAAAGAAAGAAGGAAGAACCGTTACAAACCTTCGTTGTAGACTTGACCGTTCTTCGCCAACGACGCTCCAACGAACGAAAACGCAGCAGCCTCCTTGCCTTTTAGTCGCTGGAAATTTCTCCTTTGAATGACACAATAACCACAGAGGTTACACCGGTATGTCTCTAAGTCTAGGAGGCAAAAGACTTGTGGGAGTCTTTCTCTAAGAGTGAGGCTAGAGAGAATTCTAGGTCTTGTCTTGTGAGTCTAAGAGTAAGAGGAAAGTGTCAAGTGTCTTGGACCAATTAGGTCTAGTGTTCTATTTATAGAAGAGAGGTCATGAATAAAATATTCAATTAAATCAATCTTTTCCAAAATTGATTCAATCTTATTCCTTATTTAATCAATCATGATCAATCAATTCCACAATTGATTAATCTTTTCCACAAATGACTAATTACTTCCATAAGTGATTAGATTATTTCCATAAATGATTAATCACTTCCTTAAGTGATTAATTATTTCCATAATTAATTAATTCCCGGTCAATGAATTATTTATTTAATTAACCACCAATTAAATATCACATATTTAATTCCCGGCCTAGAATTAATTAATTTGCCCAAACACATTTTAGGCCTTAAATTAATTAATTCATTATTTGAACTCTTTCAAACTTCCATAAATTTATATTTGAATTTCTTCAAATATTAATTTCTCTCATAACAATATATCAATATATATTATATTTGTTTCCCTTAGTAAATTGAACATTTTCAATTTACTTTTATTACTTAGTTGCCTCAAATTACTTTATGAGCTACCAGTGGGACCTGATGGACCTACAGATCAGAAGCTCCAACGATGTGAGATTAATTGGTCAAACTCATTAACCACATTAATCAATATTCGTTAACTGTGTGTTCATTCCACTATAGACTCACAATTGCACTCTTCTCACTGCAGACATATTTTCTGTGTCCACGGATATAGACCAATATCGACTAGTTAGTCCTTCACGAGTGTCCGTAGTACCAGTTCTCCTCTAATGAACAACTTGTTTGTGGTCCAACCATCAAACAGAAAACCCTCTCGTGCCATTGAGAGGGTAGGACCCTTTGTTCAAGACTCGGAGTAACCACTTAAGGGAACACTCATCTGCTTCCCTAAAGTCGGGAAGGAGCGAATTCCATCTTGTACGATTACGTTCCCAGCTCCTCATTCGGTCTTGTCTCCAAAATTGTAGGCTTATTGAGTCGGCGTACTGGCCACTCTCACCCATACAAATCAAAGGACAATCTCTCATGAGCAGGAGTCCATAATCAACTCAATGATTAAGACTAAGTCGTCTAGGTCGTCCTAGTGAAATAGAAAACCAACTAGTTAACGGTGTTATAACTAGTGGTTACTATTTCGCGGTCCGGTCTTATGCAAACTCATTGCATAGGATACCCCCACTCGCATGTCTCTTACACGAACGCGTTGGATCACAGCGTTTGTATCAAATACAAAGTGGGTCGTATCCATAGTGTCACCAGGATAAGGCACCCAGTCTTATCCCTATACTATAGACCCTTTAGGTTGTTTCTTGAATAATGATCCCATATGTCACTACATATAGTTCAAGACTCATATTACAGCCTTGGATGTCTAGTTTATTGGATTAGGGTTATTATTAGGCAAAGAAAAATATAAAATAACTAATAACAATTAATGGAAAAATATATCAATATTATTTCATTAATATCCGGTCAACGGTTACATTCACTATCTACGAGTTTTAGGGCATAAAACCCAACATAATGCAGCACTGAATTCAGGGATAAGCGGATATGAGTCTTCTGGGCTACCTCTAATGGCGTTCAGTGCAAGTTCACGTCCCCTCCAAGCTTTTTCATAACTAATATTCACCTCATGTTTCCTCCTCATGTAGCTAATTACATCACGGGGACGACATTGGATCTTATCATTCATCTTTAAAATTGACCTTACAGACTCCCCTACGATAAAAGTTGTGGCTTGTCGATGATCATTCTTAACAACATCAATGGAACATTCATGTTGGTCAATGAACTTACGGACTACCCACAGATTTCCATTTCGATAACAAGATGACCTAAAAAACCAATTACATAGGTCTTCCTTGCATTTAAGAACAAGGGATTTTTTATTTGACTTCATTGTACGACATTGAAAGTTGTTCTTTAAGGCAACTAGGTAAATGGCTTCCTTCAACTCATCCTTATTTTGAAAAACGGGCCCTTCTTTGACAAGAGTTTCACGTGATGGAGAATCAAAATCGACAAAGTCAATAAATTTAAAATCCTTTTTTCGTCCTGAATTTTTGGTATTTTTCTTATCACTAATAGTTTGCAAAGACACTGTATTCGAAAAATTAATGTCACTAATGTCGCAATGGTCTACTACGACAAATATATCAGAAGCCACACAATCTGAAATAATTGATAAAAACCAAAGAACATCCATGTCTTGAGTAATTCTAATTATATTGGATTTATTGGACTCGTTTCTATACATTGTCAAACGAGTGATAACTTGATTACCAGGAAGAATGAGTTTGTTCCGAATGCAATCACTGAAGTGTTGAAATGTCGACTCCATTCCAACGGACATATTGGCCACCTTGAAGTTCTGGTACCGATTATGTTCATACCATACACCATCATATAATATATTCACCAATTGAAACGTCATTTGGCTAACAAAAATTAAATGGAACAATAGTCATCATAAAAGAAACAAAGCGTTAATCAATAATTAAATTAGGGGACAATGTTGTAAATACCTTATGATTGATGAATTGATTGGAAGCCAATTACAAGTATCGTTTAGGGGTGGTGTAATTATCAATTCCAAATCTCGATTGGCGACTGTAATTGACAACGTTGATGGTGGAAAAAATCTCAAAACTTGATTGCAATCCGTAAACAAGACTGAAAAACAAAATCGATTGCAAACTGGTGGAAAAAAAAGACTCAAAACTTGATTGCAAACCGTAAAGCAGACTGAAGAATAAAATCAAATGAAAACCATAAACCATATTGAAAAATAAAATCTTTTAAGAAAACCGTTTAAATTCAAATATTTAAAAGATAATACAATAAATTTAAAGCAAATCGTAAATCTTTGAATTAAAAAGAAAATCTAGGGTAAAAAAAATCTACGTGATAAAGTTAAAATATCCTTGATTGTAGGAAGAAGGAAGCAGTTGAATGAAAAGATAAAATCAGTTACACTATCCTTAATTTTAGGGGAATGATGAATGAAAAATCTGGAAAAGGTTTAAACGGAACTTTCTATCACAAATAGAGTCACGTGCATCCCACGATTTGGTCATATTTCTCCTTTTTTTTCCTGTCTATTTTTCTAAACCGCTTTTCTTAGGTCATTTCCATGGATTACCCTTCTTTTTAAATTGGTAACCAATCACACCCTAAAAATGGTTGGTGACGTCTTCAAACCTCTTTATTATAAACCACACCTTTTTAGAGGACGTTGGCTTGCTCCGCGTCGCGGTATGACAGCGACAAATAGTATAACTACGAGTATTGTATATTACCAATGTTTTACGTAGTCATGTGTATTTGAGCCAACATAAGTTGATTGAGGCAAATATTGTGTGTAAGCAAATACTAGGACATAGCAAAACAATAGTAAAGATCAACATTCTTCCAAAAAAAATATTAGTAAAGATCAAGCTAGTTATTTTTTAGAAAGAGAAAAAAAAAATATTTTAGTTATCCAATTTAATTATGAGTTTAGTTTCTATTTGATTTCTAAGTTGGATAATGTTACACTTTTATCCTTTGATTTTTCACTAACACTCACTTTTGTCTTTAACATAACAGAACCATTAGTAATCACATAAAATATGTAGTGTGATTCACATGTGTGCAGGTGCAAGAAAAATAGAGTAACTTTTACTCCACATTTCTTTTACTGTCCTTTGTTTGCTGAACCCAACTTGTAATTTGTAAATAAAACTTTACTCAAACAAAAAAAAGTTGTTAATAAAAATCTTGTCAGTCTCAGCATGCTGTTTCTCATTGTCCATGTGCTTTTCATTTAATTTAAAATGACTTTTTTTAATGTTTAAAAATATTTTATTTTATTATTCAAAAAATATATGATATGTATTTTTTCTACTTTACTTCAAAATACTTCAAAAAAAACATTTCAAGAGAGGAATTGGAAAATAATAGATTATTAAGGACCATTTGATAATGTTTTCTTTTCTCATTTCTTGTTTCATGTTTCATGTTTTCATGTTTTTAATTTCTTGTTTTTTAAAAACTAAAAACATAAACATGTTTAGGATTTGTTTAATAACGTTCTCGTTTATTGTTTCTCATTTCTTGTTCCATGTTTCTTGTTTCTTATTTTTTAAGAACTAAAAACATAAACATGTTTGATAATTATTTATGTTTCTTGTTTCTCTAAAAAAAAAAAAAAAAAACAGAAACAGATATGTGTTTGGTAACGGTTTCTCGTTTATTGATTTTTAGTTGAAATAAAATTTGGTACATATAATATAAAAAATACATATAACATACATTAAAATTATAGTCAGAGGTTGTCAGTGGCAGCTGGCCAGCGGAGGTCGGCGGCGACTGATAGTCGGAGGTCGACAACAACCGGTAATCAGGGGTCGACGGTAGCGACCTGTTGGCAGAGGTCGATGGCGGCCGGTAATCAGAGGTCATCGATGACGGTTGGTCAGCGAAGGCCGATCAACAGCAATCGGTCGGTGACGACCAGTAGTCGGAGGTCAACAGTGGCAGCTGGTTGACAGAGGTCGACGGCGCCTAGTAAACAAAGGTCGTCGGTGGCAACCAATAGTCGGAGGTCGACGATAGCAGCTGGTAGTCGAAGGTCAACAGTGGCGGCCAATCGGCAGAGGTCGACGGCGGCTGGTAGTTGGAGGTCGACAGGGGCGATTGGTCGGCGGAGGACAGTTAGCAGAGGCCGGTAGTCGAAGGTCAGTGGCAACCGATAGTCGGAGGTCGACGGTGGCCGGTAGTCTGAGGTCGACGGTGACGCCTGATAGACAGAGGTCAACAGAGGTCAATAGTGGCGACCCATAATCGAAGGTCGAAAGTGGTTGTTGATCGATGGAGGTCGGCCAGTAGAGGTCGACGGCGGCCAGTTGTCGGAGGTCGACGAGAGTGGTCACTCGGCGGAGGGAAGTTAGCAGTCGGTAGGCGGAGGTCAACGGTGACAACCGATCGGCGGAGGTCGACGACGACTGGTAGTCGTAGGTCGACGGTGGCAGCCGACCATTGGAGGTTGACGGCGACCGATAGTCAGAGCTCGGCGATGACGATCGGCCTACGGAGGTCGACGGCACGGTGATCGATAGCCAAAGGTCGACGGCTGCAAGTAGTTAGAGGTCGATGGTGGCGATCAATCGTCGGAGGTCGACAGCGACCGATAGTCGTAGGTTGACGAAGGTCAGCAGTGGGCAGTAGTCGGAGGTCGACGATGGTGGTCGGTCGACGGCGGCCGGTAGTCGGAGGTTGACGGTGGCGGCTGATTGGTGGAGGTCGGCGGCAGCCAGTAGTCAGAGATCTGCGGTGGTTGGTAGTCAGAGGTCAACGATGGCGGCTGATCGATGGAGGTCGACGACGATCGGAGTCGGAGGTCAACGGTGGCAACTGGTCAGCAGAGGTCAGTGGCGGGCGGTAATTAGAGGTCGACGGTGGCGAAAAGATATTGGTGTAGGAATGAGAGAGAGAGATGGATTGCATGAAAGATAGAAAAAAACACAGAAACAGAATTTGAGAAACATAATTTGAGAAACAACTTTTTGTAGTTTCTCATAGTTTGTCTCGTTTTTCGAAACGTTTCTAGAAATTTAGAAACAAGAAACAAGGATGAGTTATCAAACACGTTTGTTTTTTAAACAATGAGAAACGGGAACAAGAAATAGGAAACAGGAACGTTATCAAACAAGCCCTAAATTGTTTGAGGTTCCAAATTGATCTAATCCACTAGAACATATGTAGGCAGCTTTGAATATATCTTAAGGGAAAAAAAGCGGAAAAAAACTTTTTTTTTCTTTTTTGAGGAAAAAAAAACTAAACTTAGCCACTCAAAGATATTATATTTAATGAAATGAAAATGATTGAATTAAGATTAATTCACTTAAGCGAGCAAAGAACTTAAAATTCCAATCTGATCTAACCCACTGGGACATATGTAGGCAACCACGAATATATCCTAGGAAGAAAAAGGAATTAAAAGTTTTTTTCTTTCTTTTTTTTCTTTTTTTTGAGGAAAAAGAAATTAAACATTTTTTTTTTAGAAAAAAAAGAAATTAAACTTAATCACTTAAAGATATTAAATTTAATGAAATGAAAAAGATTGAATTATAATTAATTCACTTAAGCTAGCTAAGAATTTTAAATTTTTTGTTTGGTATGTAATGCATTGACTCGCTTAAGTGAATTAATTTTAATTCAATTTTTTTTTTTCATTTCATTAAATTGAATAACGGGAGAGATTAATATCTTTAAGTGGCTAAGTTTATTTTTTTCTCTTAAAAAAAAAGGAAAAGAAAAAAGTTTTACTTTTCCTTTTTTTTTTCCTTAGGATTTGTCGTCTACACATGTTCTAGCGGGTTGGATCAGATTGGAATCTCAGACAATAATGTTCTCATAGGAATTTGATTTTTCGTGTATGTTTTTTTAGTTGGTTTTAAACATGTTTTAGTATTCAAATTTTTTATTTTTTTTTTGAAAAAAATGTTTTAGTATTCATTTAGACATTTTAGTTGGATGATTTTGTTACTAAATGCAGGTTTTTTCATGATTAAGGAACTGTTTGGGGTGCTGAGTTGGTTATAATAGTTAGGGGTTATAATAGTCTGGGGATTATAATAGTCTATGTTTGGGGTGCAAATTATTATAATCCGGGATAAAATAGTCTGTGTTTGGAATGCAAATTATTATAGTCTTGGTAAAATAGTTTGTGTTTTGGATGCAAATTATTTTAGTATGGGTTAAAATAATATGTGTTTGGAGTGTTGATTTGTTTAACATAGGGTTCTGAATCAAAGATTCAAGTTGACTGTATTTTTTTCTTGACTTTTTTGTTTATTTTCCTCATACAACTTTGAATGTCAAATATCATATTTTGAAAATATCAATAAAAAAAATATTTGGGTTTAGTTGGTAAAAGAAAATAAAGTTGTGGGTATAGGAGTTAAATTATGTGTTTAACTTTGGAAACAAAAATAACCTAAGGTAAGGGTTGATTTTCTTTGTTTTAGAGTCCTGATTTTTTCACAAAATAAGTCATTTTTGTAATTTAATATAGAAGAACCATATTTGTTTCATTGCTGTATTTCCAACATAAAAATGGTAAATGCTTATTGAAAACTCATTTTACCTTTGTTATCAAAAGAATAAAAAAAATAGAAATCAAATAAAATAAAAACTTGAGTAGTATTTTTTTTTAATTATTATTATCACAGTAAACTTGAATATGATAAGTATAATTTAGAATGAAAAATATGGTACGATGAAGGTAAACATGCATATACTTCATTATCAAAAGTAATTATGTAATAAAATTTCATATTTACATATGTACAAAGACAACCTAGTATCTAACTCAAATTTTCCGACTATTCCGACGACCACCAACAAATTTTCCAACGACCAAAATTTTTTTCCCTCTTTTTTTCCTTGCTTTTCTTTTACCTCTTTTCTTTTCTTTTTTTTCTTTATTTTTGTTTTTATATTTTTCGAAATGAAAATGAGAAGAAAGATTAAAAAAAAAAAAAAAAAAAAAAAAAAAAAAAAAAAAAATCGGTCGTCAGAAAAGTCGTCGGTGGTTGCCAAAAAAGTCATCAGCCAGTCGTCGTCGAAAAAGTCAATGAGTCACATGGAAGAAGAGAGGAGAGAGTTATTGTAGAAAATGGATAGAATAATCGGGTGGGTTGAATGGTGGTTACTATAGCAACAGTAAAAATAACCCACTTGATGTGAACCAAGCTACATCTATTGTCATGTCTCAAGGTCCAATTACAAGATCGAGAACCAAGAAGCTACAACAAGCATTAATCACCTATATTCAAGCTATGGTGAGCTCGACAAAGGACGTTCAAGGAGATGTTGGACTATTTCCCTACACTATTTCCAAAGTTGAGATTCAAGATGGAGACACATTAAATGCATTTTGACTTGCATTTAATGAACTATTGTTGGCTTTATGGAACTTAAGTTTAAACTACTCCAAGTGAAGCTTCAATTAACATGGGAGGTTATAAACAACTCAAAGCTGACCAAAGGAGCTCAATTCTCGGATTCATGGCCCTCCATTATGTAATTTTCAGTTTTTAAGTCTTTTTCATAACTTATAGGTTACATTTGAGTAGTGGCTGATTATAAGCTTTAATATTGTGGAGGTTACACTCTTAAATATGTCATTTAAGCTGAATTTAGGTTATATTTTGAAGGCTATAAAAAGCCATCTTGGATGTAACACAAACCAGAATATTTTGAGTGAAATATATTGAGTTTTCTCTTAGCTTTGTGTTGAGCTGAGTTTTTTTTTTAAATTGCGCAATTTCTTGTATTTAGATCTTGCATGCTAGAGTCATTCAAGTGGTGTTGATCAAACCTCTTGTGGAGTGATTCGAATCACGAGTTTAGAAATAAGTTTTCTTTACTCTTGATCTTGATCATGATCATCAAGGTAATCCGCCGTTTCAAAACTTTTCATTGGGTTGGTTCCATATTGTTCTTTGGGGTTTTCAGATTTGAGATCTAAAGGTCTTGTTTTTTTAGCAAGGTTGTTAGATCCATTTCTTGGGGGTTTCATAATACCACTCCACCACTTATTTTTATTGATGTCCCGAAAACTAAGTGTGCTATAATAGCCTGTGCTATTATAACCAACACAAGGGGTCAAACCACTCCTAAGTTTAGATTTTTCTTTTTTTAGTATTGCAGTGGTTAAATTTTGCGTGATTTCACCAAAACAAAATCACAAAAAACTTTTATTTGGTTTTGAGAATGTAAACTTCCACATTTGCCAACTAATATGACTACGTACTCAAGGTTTTAAGCGTTGATTTCAATAGGAATGTTGATATCTCAATTTTATGAAAAATATTTGATAAAAAGTAGAAGCTTTATAGATGTTTTTGGAAAAAATATAAAAATAGAAGTTCATAAAAATATTTAAATTAATGAATAAGGATTTGATCCATGTGAAATAAGCTAAAATTGCTTAGGTTAAATTATACAAATTTGATCCATATGATTTGGAGAAGTTAGAATTTAGTCTCTATGGTTTGATAAAAACCTCGTTATATAGTCCATATTGCATACTCATTTGGTTATAACTTCGTCCCTATCTTACTACATACTCAATTTGTCAGGGATTTCTAACGGTCATAGGTCACAGGTCACATACTCAATCCATTAGTGGCTTCTAACAATAGAGACTATTTAATGATGCTTCATCAAAGCATATAGACGAAATTCTAATTTTATAATCATACAGATTAAATTCTAACTTTTTCCATATCATAGGGACCAAATATGTATTTTAGTCAATCTCTTATTATTGATATTATATGTACATTAGTAATATTTTTTGTAATATTTCATCGATTTTTTATTGTATAATATAAATGTTGAAAATTCATTCATTTTGTCCATGTCAAACCCATCAACATATAGAAATATTGACGTGTTAACAAAAATTTAACATTCGGGTCGAGGTTCAAATCTCTCCCTCACAAAAAAAAAATAAATAAACTTTACCATTCTTTCGAGCATAGTATTTAATTTCATAGAATTGAAGTTTTTTGTTACAATTTGAATTTTGAAGCCAACGCTATATTTAATATATAAATTTAGTACTCATTTAGCAACAAGGTGGCTGTAGTTTAGTGGTGAGAATTCCACGTTGTGGCCGTGGAGACCTGGGCTCGAATCCCAGCAGCCACACACTTTTTTTGTTTTTTTTTGTTTTAATCCCAAAATTCGCCAGGTAATTGGGATTTTTCTGTTCTCTTTCAATTTTTTTTTTTCGAGTACAGACTACAGAGGTTGGTGACTTGGAATTATAATTTATGATTCTTTTTTTCTTTAAAAGATACACGACTAATTAAACTTAAATCACGGAAGAAATATGTAACTATATCAAATAAAATTATTTTAAGAAATACTATATGAAATTATGAATTATATAAGTTAAGAAACTAAAAAAAAATCGGTTTCAAAATTTTGTTTTTGTTTTTAGAAGTTGGTTAAGAATTCAAATGTGTTCTTAAATAAAAACCATGGTAAAGAAATTAGGAGAAAAAAAATATATATAATTTTTAAAAATCAAATGATTATTAAATGCGGTCTTAAATTTTAGAGTCACTATGTAGTTGTTCTAATACATATCCACATGGTTACATATACTCAAGACCAAATTATTCATTTGTTAAAAGCAAATAATAGGACCAAAATTGATAGTTTTTTAAAGTTGGTGGGCAAAATAGATATTTAAAAAGTTTAAAGACCAAAATAATAGAACTTAAAATTTTGGGAAAAATACACTTTTAGTCCTTGAGGTTTGAGTTAGATTTCATTTTGGTCCCTGAGTTTTCAAACTCAACCATTTAGTCCATGAGGTTTGAGATAAGGAGCAATTTGGTTTCTGTCATCCATCTTATTGTTAAATCTAACGGACTGCTGACGTAGTACTATTATTTTAATTAAAAAATTAATTTTTTATTTTTTAAATAAAAATAAAATATATTAAAATAATAAAAATATTATGGGAAAAATACCTTTTTGATCCCTGAGTTTTGAGGAATATGTGCGTTTGGTCCCTAAGTTTTCAAAATAGAATTTTTTAGTCCCTAAGTTTTGAGAAATATGTTTAAAAGGTCCCTAATATTATTTTTTCAAAATTTTAAATCAATGCTTTTTAATTTTTTTTAATTTTAAAAACCATTTGATATTAAAAAATAATACAAAAATATTAATTTAAAAAAGTTGAAAAAATAATATTAGGGATCTTTTAAATCTATTTCTCAAAACTGAGGGACTAAAAATGTCCACTTTAAAAACTTAGAGACTTTTTAAACCTATTTCTCAAAACTCAGGGACTAAAAATGTCTATTTTGAAAACTCAGGGACCAAACGCACATATTCCTCAAAACTCAGGGACCAAAAAGGTAATTTTCCCAAATATTATTATTTTTTAATAAATTTCTTTCTTTCTCTCTCTTCTTCTTTCACCACCCACCACCTCTCTCTTCTTCTTCTTCACCACCCACCACCCACAACCACCTGTTATAGACACCGGCCACCAACGACCACCACTCGTCGACGATCTTTTTTTTTTCTTTCTCTTTTCTCCCTTTCCTCTCTCTCACTGGTTCGGTCTCCCTCTCTCTCATCCCTCTCCATTTTGTTTCTCCTCTGCCAACCACGAGTAGGCCAGATCCGTCTCTCTCCCTTTCGTTTCTCCTCTGTCGACAACAAGATCTCGTCGTCGCTGTTCGCGAAGCTTCGCGCGAAGACCCATGCCAGTGTCCGCGAAGAAATCCCTACGCCGTGTTTGCGAAGAAATCCTCCTTCGCCGTGGAGGAGTCGCTGCCACGTGGGTTAGTGTGCGTGTCGCGTAGGGAGGCAGAGCGGTGAGATCGTGGGTCAGAACTGCCAGATCTGGGGTTAGAGCCGCCAGATCTAGGCGTTGGGCTGGGAGGCAAGGACGTCGTCGTCAGAGCGGTGCTAGAGATGGAGAAGAAAATTCGGAAAGAGGAACGACTGGAAGATCGTGAAAGAGAAGTAAAAAGGAAAAAAAAGATGGTAGACCCACGAACAACAACTTTTCTGGGTAATTTCCTGTGATTCGGGTTGTGGGTTTTCTCCTTTCAGCAAGCTTTGGTGTTTATTAGGCACCTACAGCAGTGGGTAAGAACCGATTCGCAGGAAAACCACTTAAAAGAAAAGAAAGATTGGAGAAAAGAAAGAAAAAAAAAATTCTGGTGGCGGCCGGCCATCGGAGCTGAAGAAAAAGAAGATGGGGAAGAAGGAAGAAGGTGGTGGGGAAGAGAAAGAAGAAGGATTAGAGAGAGGGAGGGAAAGAATTAAAAAAATAATAAAAAATAATATTTTTATTATTGTAATATATTTTTATTTTAAAAAATAAAAAATTAATTTTTTAATTAAAATAATAGTGTCATGTCAGCAGCCCGTTAGATTTAACGGCAAAATGGATGGCAGAGACCAAATTGCTCCTTATCTCAAACTTTAGGGACTAAATTGTTGAGTTTGAAAACTCAGAGACCAAAATGAAACCTAACTCAAACTTCAGGGACTAAAAGTATATTTTTCTCTAAAATTTTAGATGAGATAAACATTTTAAAAGTTTTGATAGTGAAATAAAATAAACATAATTAGACATTAAAGGACTGAAATAAGATTTTAACCTATTTAATGTTTTTTGTTTTATGAAATACTTATTTGAAAATGAATTTATAAGTTCTATTAATATTATACTACTAATTAATCAATGAAAACGTACAGGAGTGAAGTGTAAATTAATTTTTATAAAAAATTATGCCAAGCTATTTCATAAAATTTAGGAGTTAAATCTTATATATATTTAAAAGAATAATATTCATAAAATTCAGGAGCTAAATCATATATTTTAAAGTATATATTTGGTATAACTCATATATTTAAAAGTTCTTTTTTTTTAGTCCCTATTACTTAACATGGAAACCTTTTTCTATTTAGGCATATAGTTGATGTTTTATTAATATAATATAGTAGAAATTTGAATCAATTTATAAATCAAAGACTTACTAGAGTTTTAAATATCTAGCCATAAGTAAACCTTTGTTAATCCAACAAAGGAACAAAAGCCATATTACATTAAATGTCAAAACGAGCTTAGCTCAACGGTAGTTGGCATGTACCATCGACTATGAGGTTAGAGGTTCGAATCCCCCACCCCCAAATGTGTTGATGTACTAAAAAAACGTTTCCATTTAAATGATTTCAAATTACAAATAATATTAATAACTATAACTGAAATATATACATTGTATAACGGTTTCTTATAGTTTTGTAATTAATATTATGTTAAATTATAAGTTTAGTTCTTGAACTTGTATTTTAGCATAATATTATATTTTAAATTACAAGTTTAGTTCTTAAACTTTCATTTCAAGTTTTGTGTGATCTATTTGGTCCATGGACTTTTAAAATTCGGATAATTGTAGTGGGTGGCAAAATTAGGGTAAATAATGGTAAATTTAGCAAAATTTTAAAATAATTGCAAATATGGCAAAATTTTTAAATAAATTTTTTATATTCCCAAATTGCCCCTGGAGCGCATCTTTTTCATCCTCGTCTGCTATTATATATATATATATATATATATATATTTTGATAGAATCTATCAGTGATAGAAAAATTTTCTATCACTGATAGATTCTATCATTGGTAGAAAAACTTTCTATCAATGATAGAAAAAATTTCTATCAATGATAGAAATATTTCTATCACTATTGAAACTTTTCTACCAGAAACCAAACAACACGATTGAAAACCTTGTTCAAGTAATTTTTTTTTCAGTTCGTAATGTTCATCTTACTATCACTTGTTACTGATGGAAGATTGAAAACTAAACAACATGATTGAAAACCTTGTTTAAGTAAATTTCTTTATTTGGTTTATTATTCTCATCTTTCTATCATTGATAGAATTTCTTTTTATTACGGATAGAATCTATGAGTGATAGAAAACTTTCTATTAGTGATAGAAAACGTTCTATCAGTGATAGAAAGTTTCTATAAGTGTTGGTGTTCTGATATCATATTGTTTTGTTAGTTGTTTGGTTATTGTTGTTATTCTATATGTTTTTGTAGTTGTTGTGTTCTATCATGATTTTTCTATCACTGATAGAAGCTAGTACTTTCGTTATTGTATATATGTTGGATTTTTCTATCAGTGATAGAAAACTTTCTATCACTTATAGAAAGTTTTTCTATCAGTGATAGAAACTTTTCTATCATTGATAGAAGATTTCTATCACTGATAGAAGTGATAGAAAATTTTTCTATCATTGATAGAAAAATATCTAGCATGGATAGAAATCTTCTATCAGTGGTAGAAAATTTTTCTACCATTGATAGAAAAATACCTATCATTGATAGAAATCTTTTCTATCACTGATAGAATCTATTTGTAATAGAAAATTTTCTATCACTGATAGAAAATCTTTCTATCACTGATAGAATCTATCTGTGATAGAAAAACTTTCTATCACTAATAGAAAATCTGGAGGGGTATTTTAGTAAATGCAACATGTAGACCATCAGATTTTTCCATTTTTGCAATTCTTTTTGTGAGTTGCTAGATTTACAATTATTTTTGCCCATATTGCTATCCTTGCAACTGACCCTTAAAATTCAAACTTTAAAAATGTTTAATTCTAATAAATCTTTAAACTTCAATTTTCTATCTATGACATATTCAAAATTTTAAAAAAATAATAATGATATAGATCTAATAGATATGAAACTAAATTTTATGTCTAACCACTTTAAATATTTAATTTTATGTCTAGTACAGATGTAAATTTTAAAAGATATTTAATTGGTCAAGGACCTATTAGATAAAAAATTGAAAATTCAAGAATCTAAAGATAAAAAAGACACAAATTTGAAAGTTCAAGGATCTAGTGAACACAAAACTGTAAAAGTTTAAGAACCTATTGATCACAAAATTTAAAGTTCAAAGATCTATAGACATTTTTTAAAATTCAAGAGCCAAATAGACACAAGCTTAAAAGTTCATTGACTAAACTTTGTAATTTAACCTTGATATTACTTAATTCTAAAATTATATTTATATATATTTGTGTGTGTCTAACAAGATCCACTACGAATTACAAGGACCATAGGTAGATTTAACGAATATGATTTGGTGTATTAAAGAAAAAAAGTATATATTTTGAGATCGAAGATGGATACAATTATTTATTTATTTATTTATTTTTGATAATATGTGGTGAGTAAGAGAGATTTGAACCACAAACTTTTTGGACATCAATACAAGCTTTATGCAAGTTGAGTTATGTTCATATTGGCAAAATTAATAACGAGGATTGATCACCACCCCCTCGAAGGAAAAGAATAAATAAAAATCTATTATCCCTTGACTAAAATTTAAAAGGAAATTCTTTGTCCCACATTGAGACTAAGGACTACATTTTGGTAAACTTTTGACCACAAATTATAATAACACAAAGAAAAGCTTGAAGATATATTTGGTCTATATGAGAAGATGACTTTCCAGGACAGAGAGATAAAAATCAAGATTCTTCCTTTAATGAAGATGACAAGGATCTTGCATCATATCACATCACTGAGAGACTCATTCTACAATTAGATACATCCTATAATTAAGTTAACTATATGGATCATTCTACATATATACGTTATATATCATCACACGGAAAGACCTTAAACTAAATATCGTGAGTTATAAGTAGTGTATTAAACTATATCTCTATCGACATTTCCATACGTCCATGAGTTTGATATTGACGTAAAGAATGAATCGATATTTTCATTATACTGTAGAAAAATGATGAAACATAAAGAAAAAAGAACCACATAATGTCACTCATATTAGTATAATATTAATAAGAAACATATTTTAAATTATTTAAAAAGTATAAATTGTTTATTTATTAATTTAGTTTTTATGCTTTTTTTTTTTAATATCCATTGACTTCAACATTTTTGTTTAACCCTAATTGTGTATATTTTTGTTTGAAATTCAAAGATGAAAGGTTGAGTGATGAGAAAAAGATGAAATGATGGAGGGCAATGGAGTGGTGAGAAATTAAACATACTTGTGCATGTGACCCTCTCTATTATTTCACTCTCTCATGATGCTCTTTACATGTCTAGAGAGGTATATAGTCTATGAAACAATTAGTGAAGGAGTTAGGTATCTCTATCAACTTAATTAATTAATTTCTCCACTAATCAAAGTGTCCATCACTAAATCATTAATAACTTAATTGATTACTCTAAAAATATTAATTTGTAAAATCATTAATCAATATTCAATTCACTTTATACCTTATCATGTTTGTTTATGGAGTAGAATTTTAACCTAGACCTTTTAGAAAAGATAATTATTAATCAATTGGTTATTTTGTGTAATAATTGTTCATTTCTATAATATATTAATAACTTCCATATTAATTTAGTGTAAATATAATAATTATTGGTTAACTTTAGATATTGATGGAGTACAACCGTAATAATTATTGCATTTACTGTAATTATATTACATTTGTTATATTTATAATTATTTTTATCAAATTTTATCTCAATTACGCTACATTTGCTTTTTTTTTTTTTTTTTTTTTTTGCTAGGTGTGGATTGAAAGAAGGAAATGAACAAGAAAGATGTTATAATTAAATTCAACAAAGCAAGAATGAAAGAGAGAAGAACATAGATTTACGTGGTTCGCTAGCGGTGTGTTAGCCACATCCACGAACATAGAGAGAGTAATTTCATTAATGAGGAGAAATCATACACAGATTACAGAGATTACAGCGGATTAGGTTAAGAGAATTTACATATGACACCACTCTTAACCCTAATATAATAGATCCAAAATAAAGTTCAAAACGAAAATTCCATATCTACAGAATTTAGTTTAAGAGGTGTTGCCCCCGAACCCCACTGAACGTTTCGTTCGTACTTAATCATTTGGAATACTAGATAACAGATTTAAGACATATCAACAAACAAGAAAGAGTTCACCAAAACAAAGAAATTGTGACTTTTTTTGGTTGGTTGTTGTCTGCTGTGGGGTTGGGAAGGAGATGATGAAGAAGAAGACTTTTTGGAGATATTTTTGGATTTTTTGTTGCGACTTTTCTAGGTTTTTGTTTTGGGACCAAGGAAGATAAACAAGAAGATATATAGATATATTTTTGTGGGTATTTTTGTTTGTTTAGTTAATTATTAATTTGACTAATTTGTATAGTTTAAGTAATTTACCACATTGATTAAAAAAAAAAAAAAAAACCTAAGGTTTCATTCGATAACTTTTTGATTTTTTGTTTTGATTTTTAAAAATTATACTTGTTTTCTCTCAATTTTCTTATCATGATTTTTATTTTGGTTAAAGTTACAGTTGGATTTTTTAGCTAAATTTTAAAAACAATAACAAGTTTTTGAAATTAAACTATTTTTTTTTTTTAAATTTGACTTGGCTTTTGAAAACATGGAAAGAGTTGGTAGGTTCAAACCAAAGAAATGAATGAGTGGAATAAGTATTTATAAGCTTAATTTTTAAAAACCAAAAACAAAAAACGAAATGGTTATTAAACAGGATCTAAATTATTAAATTATTACCATGCTGACATCTAAAGAATTGCAAAATTAGCAAAAAGAAAAAAAAGGATCATTTTTATTTTAGAAAAAGGAAAAAAAAAGGGAGCATTTTTATTTTAGTTAAGTTATACAAAAAATTGTCGTTGAATTTTAGGGTACGTGTTAATTATACATGTGGAGCATTTTATATAATTTATACTTTTAACTTTTATTTTTATGTGTCAAATTTTATTTTGAAGTTTTAATCTCATCAAATTAAATCGTAAATTTAATTAAATTGCAATATTCATTAATACACTTACATAAGTTTCTATTTTGAAGATTAATTTTGTGATTATCCATTGTCTTGTCAATGTATTTTCTTTTCTGAATCATAAAATATGAGAGAATGAAGTTTTGAACCTTTTATTTTTTAATCTAATAATGACTTAATCAATTGAGTTTGATCGGTAGTATTAGTTAGATTTGTTTATTTGTAGTTGGGGTTTGTTCTTAGTTTTTTTTTTTTTTTTGACAGCTGTTCTTTTTTTTTTTTTATTACCTATTTTATTTTATGGTTGGATATAATAATTATTATTAAATAACACACATATAATTGTTAAAAAATATATTACTCTTTTTTGTTGATGTAATTTGTAAACTATTAAAAAAAAAAAAGATTATTTCAGTTGAAATATATCATTCTTATTTCTATTGATTTTATTCCCATTACTTTTCAATTCTATCCTTCCTATTTCTAAAAAGCCCTAAAATTTTTCTCAAATAAACCATATAAATTGGGGCAACTAGATAAATGACTATTTACTATTTTTAGTAGGTTTTTTTTTACAACGAATCGGACGAAAATACCCCTGAATGAAATCTAAATCCAGTGAACC
Source organism: Luffa acutangula (assembly GCA_036850905.1). Taxonomy (NCBI): domain Eukaryota; kingdom Viridiplantae; phylum Streptophyta; class Magnoliopsida; order Cucurbitales; family Cucurbitaceae; genus Luffa; species Luffa acutangula. Next base: position 24,416,588 of record CM072095.1, on the reverse strand, counting down.
GATAAATTCAAATACAACGTAAATTTAGTGAACTATAAATTCAAATACAACGTAAATGTGGGAGAAAATCTAGGGTTTACACTTAATTTAACGACACATCGAAAATCAATCAAATTCAAATTTAACAAATATAACAAGTAAATAGCTTAATTATATAAATTAATAATAGGGAGATAGTTGTAGAATTAAAAAAAATGTTGAACTTTTACCTTAAAAATAACATGAATCAAGGGAGATGGTTAATCAACCAAAATAACATGAATAGAGTCGTAGAGTTTTAAAAAAAAATTGTTAACTTTGTTTGTGTGTATTTAAATTACTCAATTCATTTACACACAAAACCCTATTTTCTTTTCCAAAACTTATTAAATATTGTCGTATTCGATAACCTAACTTCAAATTGTATTTAGTAAACTTGCAAATAATTTCAATCATCTTGAAAAGGGGAAAAATCATTACTCAATGTTACTAGAACAATAAAAAAAAAGATTAAGTTTATAAAAAAATAAAAACTATGCAAATACAGTGTATTTAGTAAACAAATTATGCAAATACTGTGTATATAAGTTAACTAACCTACTAGACAACATGCAAATAATTTCAGTGTGGTAAACATCAAATCATCTAAAAAACGAGAAGAAATCATTACTCACTATTTTCCTTAAGCTTAATTAAAAAAATATTTAGAAAATAATAGTCATGCAACTTCCCTATCCTCACAAAGCCTAAATATTGTCGGTTTACCCGAAATACAGTTAATTTTTCCATTATTCTAAAATGTAAGCTTACTATTTATGCAATCGATGAGTTGTTCGAATGAACAATTTGAATCCACACACTGTTGACACCTTGAATCCAGTGTAATGATTGCAATTATCCCACAATCCATTTTACCATGTAGAAAGGAGAATAGAAGACATAGTTTTGAAAAGAAAGAGCAGGGATTACATTAATGAACAAAAAAAATGAATGTGACTTTTAAAAAATGAATACAATCATGCAAACCATACCTATGATCAGCCTGAAGGGAATAAAAGTCCCCACGCAGCGGAAGCGCATCGATTGGACCTTACGTCGTATATTAATTAACATTAAAATACCGTTACGATAACTCAAACAAAACTTTAAACAACCTTTAAAGCCGCTGTAAAATTGGTTTAAACATGCTAAAATAAATCTAAATTTATTTTTAATACTTTTCTAAAGAAAAAGGGAAGAACCGTTACAAACCTCCGTTGTAGACTTGACCGTTCTTCGCCAACGATGCTCCAACGAACAAAACGCAGCAGCCTCCTTTTCTTTTCTTCGTTGGAAATTTCTTCTTTGATTGACACAATCACCACAGAGGTTACACCGGTATGTCTCTGAGTCTAGAAGGCTAAAGACTTGTGGGAGTCTTTCTCTAAGAGGGAGGCTAGAGAGAATTCTAGGTCTTGTCTTTCAAGAGTGTCAAGTGTCATGACCAATTAGGTCTAGTGTTCTATTTATAGAAGAGAGGCCATGAATAAAATATTCAATTAAATCAATCTTTTCCATAATTGATTCAATCTTATTCCTTAATTAATCAATCATGATCAATCAATTCCATAATTGATTAATCTTTTCCACAAATGACTAATTACTTCCATAAGTGATTAGATCATTTCCATAAATGATTAATCACTTCCTTAAGTGATTAATTATTTCCATAATTGATTAATTCCCGATTAATGAATTCTTTAATTAATTAACCACCAATTAAATATCACATATTTAATTCCCGGCCTAGAATTAATTAATTTGCCCAAACACATTTTAGGCCTTAAATTAATTAATTCATTATTTTGAACTCTTTCAAACTTCCATAAATTTATATTTGAACTTTTCAAATATTAATTTCTCTCATAATAATATATCAATATATATTATATTTGTTTCCCTTAATAAATTGAACATTTTCAATTTACTTTTATTACTTAGTTGCCTCAAATTACTTTACGAGCTACCAGTGGGACCTAATGGACCTGCAGATCAGAAGCTCCAACGATGTGAGATTAATTGGTCAAACTCATTAACCACATTTATCAATATTCGTTAACTGTGTGTACATTCCACTATAGACTCACAGTTGCACTCTTCTCACTACAGACATATTTTCTGTGTCCACGGTGTTGGATTTTATGCACTAAAACTCGTAGATAGTGAATGTAAACAAATTGTATACTTGTTTCAATAAAGTGTAATTGAGTTTCTACAATAAAGTGTTATTGTTAAATATTGCACAATTTGACCCAAATCCAATAAACTAAGATCCAAGGTTGTTTACATGTGACTTGAACTAGTATGTGGGGACATACGGGGATTGGTGTTCAAGTAACAACCTAAAAGGTCTATAGTACAAGGATAAGGTTGGGTACCTTATCCTGGTAACACTATGTGATACGGCCCGCTTTGTATTCGATACAGACGTATTAATCCAAGGCGTCCATGTAGGAGACATGCGAGCGGGGGTATCCTATGCAATGAGTTTGCATAAGACCGGACCACGAAATAGTAAACCACTAGATGTAACACCGTTAACTAGATATGTTACTGTTTCAATAGGATGAACTAGGTAACTCAGTCTTAATCCTGAGTGTGTCATGAACTCCTTCTCACGAGGGGTTGTCCTTTGATTAGTATGGGTGAGAGTGGTCTGCTCGCCGACTCAATAAGCCTACCTTTTTGGGGACAAGACCGAGTGTGGGGCTGGGGACATGAGACCACAAGATGGAATTCACTCCTTCCCACTTCTAGGAGAAGTAGATGAGAGTTCCCTTAAGTGGTGACTCCAGGACTTGAACAAAGGGATCCCGCCCTCTCACTGGCCCGAGAGGGACTTTCTGTTTAATGGTTGGACCATAAACAGGTCATTTATTAGAGGAGCGCTGGTACTTAAGGAGACAGATGTAACACAGGGGTAAAACGGTAATTTGACCCAGCCGTGGTTACGAACACTCGTGAAGGATTGACTTACCGGCATAGGTCTACATCCATGGACACAAAAATGTTCTACAGTGAGAAGAGTTCAGTTGTGGGTCTTTAGTGGAATGACCCACAGTTAATGAATTGGTTAACTTGATTAATGAGTTTAATCAGTTAACCTCATATCATTGGAGCTTCTGATCTGTTGGTCCATTAGGTCCCCCTGCTAGCTCGTAAAGAGTAATTAGGAACAAATATATCTTGAGAGAATTTGAATAGTTCAAATTCATATTGGGAATTAAGTTAATTGTATGAGATACAAATTAATATAATGTATAGTGATGCATTAAAATATAAAGTCTAATTTGAGATTAAACTTTATTATATTGAGAGATTGATATATTTGAAAGAGTTCAAATATATGTCTAATTAAATATATGGTATTTAATTAGAAGATGAATTAATTAATTATGAATTAATTAATTATTCAATTTAGTTTAAATTAAATGAGATTTAATTAAACTATAGTCTATGAGAGAAATAAATATTTGAAGAAGTTCAAATATTAATATGAATTTGATTCATATTAAATTTATAGGATATAAGAGAATTTGAAGGAGTTCAAATTTTAATATGAATTTGATTCATATTATAGAATTAATTAATTGAAGGCTTGAAATTTAATTGGGTAATTAATTAATTAACTAATAGAAAGTCTGAAATTAAATATATGATATTTAATTGGTGATTAATTAATTAAAGAATTAATTAATTGGAAATTAATCAATTATGGAAATGATTAATCACTTATGGAAGTGATCAATCATTTATGGAAAAGATTAATCAATTATGGAATTGATTGGTCATGGAATTGATTAATGGAAAAGATTAAATCAGTTATGGAAATAATTGATTTTAAATGAATATTTTATCCATGGCCTTTCTCCTATAAATAGAACACTAACCCTAGGGTTTAGGTACCATAACATATGGCCACCATAAGACCCTCTCATATTCTCTCAACTCAAGAACTCTAGGGAGAATTTTCTCTCTAGGGTTTTTCCCATTCAAGATTAGGTAGTCCCACAACTACGTTCCTAATCTCAGAGTTATAGCGGGGAAGATCAATTGGTGGTGTCCCAATTGTTGACGCTCGGTCCAAAATCAAGAAAGGCGTTGAAGTATTCAGAGTCGTCAACGGAGGTATGTTTCTCATCGTTTAACCTTTTGCCAATGTATTGATATTTTGTAGAACAAAATTAACTACGAAACGGTCCAATTGCTTCCGCTGTAACGGAATTGGGAATTCCAATCCTTCACACGGATCTAGACCAATATCGACTAGTTAGTCCTTCACGAGTGTCCGTAACACCAGCTGGGTCAAATTACCGTTTTACCCCTGGGTTACCTCCATTTCCTTAAGTACCAATTCTCCTCTAATGAACAACCTGTTTGTGGTCCAACCATCAAACAGAAAATCCTCTCGTGCCATTGAGAGGGTAGGGCCCTTTGTTCAAGACTCGGAGTAACCACTTAAGGGAACACTCATCTGCTTCCCTAAAGTCGGGAAGGAGTGAATTCCATCTTGTACGATTATGTTCCCATCTCCCCATTCGGTCTTGTCCCCAAAGTGGTAGGCTTATTGAGTCGGCGTATTGGCCACTCTCACCCATACAAATCAAAGGACAATCTCTCATGAGCAGGAGTCCATAATCAACTCAGGATTAAGACTAAGTTGTCTAGGCCGTCCTAGTGAAATAGAAAACCAACTAGTTAACGGTGTTATAACCAGTGGTTACTATTTCGCGGTCCGGTCTTATGCAAACTCATTGCATAGGATACCCCCACTCGCATGTCTCCTACACAAACGCGTTGGATCGCGGCGTTTGTATCAAATACAAAGTGGGCCGTATCCATAGTGTCACCAGGATAAGGCACCCAGTCTTATCCCTATACTATAGACCCTTTAGGCTGTTTCTTGAACAATGATCTCATATGTCGCTACATATAGTTCAAGACTCATATTACAGCCTTGGATGTCTAGTTTATTGGATTAGGGTTATTATTAGGCAAAGACATATATAAAATAACTAATAACAATTAATGAAAAAATATATCAATATTATTTCATTAATATCCGGTCAACGGTTACATTCACTATCTACGAGTTTTAGGGCATAAAACCCAACACAGCCTACAGTGTTGGAAGAAACCGTGAACCAACAAATCGATCAACTTTCTTCCAAGATCGAGAGAGAGAGGATCGATGCTATAAAAATCTATTGGAAAACCAAAGCAAAAAAAAAAAAAAAAAAAAGTATATTTTGGGTAGTTCCCCAGATTGTAAATGAGAAGAGAGAGATGATTGATTATGTACAAATATAGGGGAGACATGAGAAATTACTTAAGGGTAAAAATGGAAGATTGAATTGCACGAAAATAGGTAAAAAAAAAATAATAACAGCTGACCATTTTTCATTAAAAAATCCGGTTTGACCATTTTTTAAAACGTAATTTTGGCCATTTCTAAGGATATCCCATATACAATTAGATGCTACCATGAAATTAGCTAGAGGACAAGGGAAAATTAATTTTTTATAAAGTACTAAAATTCACATTAATTAATGAGCGATAATTAGAATTTATGACTCAAATTAGCGAAAAGGTTTTTGATGTGGACTTTTCCTAACCGCAAGCGCACGGGTCAAGTAATAATATAGTGAATAGTAAATTCGAATGTCGTCCTCTGGATTGGATTTTTAAGCAAATCGAGTATTGTGAATAATCTTGCCCAATTTTATTTAGGGATCAGAAAGTGATGAATAGGTGATGATAAAAACAAATCTAAAGCAAGTAAAAAGAATGGAAATTCAATTGGGAAAACTACTTAGGGAATTGATTTCGCCGATTTCGTTTAGGATTGATTTTAAAGAATAAGTTATTATGCACAATGAAATTATGAGCTAAAGACCCTTTAATCACAATTACCTCTCCCGAGTATAATTGATTCTCATGCAAATTAACCAACTTGATATCCCTATCTAAGTTTATTAACACGCAAGGCAATGAGATCTTTTAACTAATTCTAAAGCTAATCTAACACCGTCAAGAATTAGAAAGTACTTTATTCATGCAATCTTGAGCAAGTCTATATCAAATCCCCTCTCCCGAGCTAGATTCGAAACTTAAATCATCCAACTAATGGCCAATTAATTGAAAGCATTAAATCAAGATTACAAACACAATAACATTGCACAACTTAAACCATAAATCAATCCATAAACTTAATCAACTACATCAATCCCTAAGCTACAAGTTTAGCTACTCATGAATGCAAATACAAGCTCAACTAAACAAGTGGAAGCCATAAATCTAACTAAAGGAAGAAAAAGGGAAAAGAAAACTCAATGTAGGCCGAGTCCCGACGTCCCCGTCACGATCCCCACGAACAATGGGTTGATTTCCAAGTTCCTCCTTTGTTTGCAGCTCCAAAAGTGCTCTATTCTGTCCTCTTTACGGCTCCAAAAGGTCCCAAATTGATCTCCCCATAAAAATCTAACTAAAGTGAGGGAAAGAAGAATTAAACTCGTTGTAGGCCGAGACCGAACGTCCCCGTCACGATCCCCACGAACAATGGGTTGATTTCCGAATTTTCCCCTTTGCTTCAGCCTTGAATTCCTCTGTTTTTCCTCTGTTTACGGCTCCAAAAAGTCCCAAAATTGGTTCCCCCAAAAACCTAGCCGAAAGGATGCTTAAATAACAAAATTTCGTCGTAGCGTCGCGACGCTGTCGAGATCCGCATTTTTGGAAATTTTGTTTATAGCGTCACGACGCTGGTCCTAGCGTCGCGACGCTATGATTTTTTTTTTTTTTTTTTTTTTTTTTTTTTTTTTTTAAGATTGGAAGCTCCATTTGACTCCAATTGATGAATTAAGCTTCAAGCACATACTTCCTACAAATAAAACATAAAAATGCATAAATTTGGGCAAATAATTGAAAAAGACTAGCTTAATTAATCAGAGAAAAATAGCTAGCTATGCTCGCTATCAGTTTTAAACTTTAAAAAATGTTTAATAGGTTTTAAACTTTCAATTTTATATTTTTTTAACACAATTTTATATTTTTTTGACAATTTTATATCTATTAGGTCCTTAAACTTTAAAAATATATATCTAATAAGGTCTCTAAATTTTCAACTTTGTGCCTAAGAGTTTCATAACATATACAACATTTCTATAAATTAATGGATTTTTTTTTTTTTGACAAAATAAATTAATGGATTTATTAGACACAAAAATTAATTTTAATTTATTAGACATAAAATTAAATTTTGTGCCCAATAAAAATTTAAACTCTTATTTTATTTTTTGTTTTAAAGATCTATAAATTTTAAAAACATGTCACATATAGGTTATTGCTAGGGTTGAGCAAACCAAACCGAAAAACCGAGCCGACCGAAAAAAATCGACTGAACCGACATCGGTCGATCGATTTTCTTATTATTTTGGTCGGAGTCGGTTTTACGTAATGTAAAACCGACCCGTCGATCGGTCGGCTCGCCCAAAATGACGAGAAGCGACCAAACCGACCGAATTTAAAAAAAAAAAAAAAACTCTTCTTGTCTGTTGCGTTGCAGCTGCAGGACAGCAGTGTGCCGTCACCTCATTCTTGGGAAGACCATCAGCCGATGGTCTTCCCAAGATACATTTTTTAAAAAAATATTTAATTTATGTTTTTTTGAACCGTTTCTTTCTTTCTTTCTTTCTTTTTTTTTTTTGTTTAATCTCTCACCCTCCTTTTTCCCTCCCTTTTTCTCTCTTTTCATCCCCTTGTTTTCTTTTCTTTCTATCTTCTTCATAAGTCCATTGACAGCGAGCTTCTCTTCCCCCTTCTTTCTTTTCTTTTTCTTCTTCTTTTGGTTTTTATTTTTTTTCTTTCATCTCCATTCTCTGTTTGTTTTCTCTCTTCTTCAACTTGAAGCTTCGATTTATCTCCTCTCTCACACAGACGAAGTCAATCCCCACGTCGTCGCTCCTCTCTCCGTCGTGCCGTTGCTTTTTAGCCATTTTGTCCTTGCCACTTCGCTCTTTTGTTTCCCTTCTGGTCACAATCGGTTTAAACCGATCAAATCGACCGACCGACCGTCGGTCGGACGGTCGGCGAAATTTAACAAAAAAAAAAAGTCGGTTTCCAATATCTGGAAACCGACATAGTCGATTCGGCGTCGGTTTGGGGCCAAAACCGACCCCGACCGACCGATGCTCACCCCTAGTTATTGCTTTCTTGGACAAAATTGAAAATTCAAAACTTATTAAACTGAAAATTGAATATTCATTTTGTAAACTTTTTAAAGTTTAGTAATGATTTAGTAGACATAAAATTTAAAGTTTAATAACTTATTAGAAATTTTTAAAATTTCAAGTATCTATTAAATAAAAACCTGAAAGTTTAGAGATTTTATTAATTTAAACCTATTTTTATTATTACTGTTTAGGTTGAGAAGTTATTATATACTTATTTATATATTCTGTTGATGCCAAAATTTGGCCAAGGAACTCACTTGACCTTCACGTGACATTAACGGTGAATTTGTAAAAACTGGGGAAGACATGACCTGCAAGACCAGCAAAAACCGTTGCACACCAGCGTGGTGTAGGCTACACCTCCTTCGATGCTTAAGTCAGAAAACGGGAGGAGAGCAGGAAAGTAAGGGAAGAGAGTCGATAATTCAGTTCGGGTCCCTTTCTTCAGTGGCGAAGAGGGGTATAAATATCTGTTCATGCTCATAGGGTTTTTTAGGAGTTCAGAGGCGTTTCGGGACAAACCTGGCGAATTCGAGGCGGCTAGAGGCTACAAGGACCAAACGGGGCCCGACAGGCTCGACTCGCACGAGTGGGCCTAGGGTCAGCCTCAGCCTTGGGTCGAGGTCGAGCAGGGGGTCGGGCTTAGCCCGACCCCTTCGGTCTTGGCCCGTCCCGTTCGCCGGTTTCGCTTCTTGAATCCATCTTCCGGTCTGATTTCTGCTCGGTTGTCCTTGTCAACTCCTTGTGCATCGGGTAGTCCAAAATTACCTATAACATATTCAATCCATCTTCTATTTATATATATATGTATATATATTTTGAAATAGCAGTCTTCTATTTATATTCTTTAACGCAATGTTAATTTCCTCAAAAAAAAAAAAATGTTATTATAATATTTTGATGAACAGGTCCACGTGACTTTGTCCTTTTATAGAATGGATTTGATAATAATTTTGCATAATTAATCTGCCAACCGAACCACGTAACGCGTGCCTATATAATACTTATTACTATTTTTTTTTTTTTTTTTGAAAATTACTTATTACTATTTTCTTTTTGACAATTTCTTATTACTCTTTCTTTTTTTTTTTTTTTTTTTGAGATTTTACTTATTACTCATTTGTGCATGTGGATTTTACCTTCTTTTAATAATTGAAAACATTATTTGTATATGTAGCCCATCAAAAAGCAAGTTTTATATGAATCAATTAATGAAGAATAATATAAATCTATATAAATTAATTATCAAGTTGAAAATTATTGCATAACCAATATCCAAATAATTTTGATCAATTATGAATTATTGACCAACTTATTATCATTATTATTATGTAAATGGGCCGTAAAAATAGTAAATTATCTACTATATATGATCAATTAGGGATTTATCAATTTGATTGAATTTGGAAATACTAGATTACTAAATATTTTTTTTTTCAAAAAGCTATTATAATATATAGTTTACAAATATATTTTAAAAAATATATATGGTAGGTTTGCCGATGGAGAATTAATAAGAGGGCAACAGATGTTGACTTTCGATTCAATGAACTTTTTTTTTTTTTTCTTATTGTAGTTTATACTTTTAGTTAAATCTAAACATTTTTGTACTAGCTTATTTTTGTGGTGGGATTCAAGTTTTGACATATGGCTCAATTTAGATAGTACTATGTCTTGACGTTGAGTATTTTTGTGGTTGAATTTTGTATGATTTATTAGTTGGTACGAAGAAAATTATATTTTATAATTTAGGTCATGTTTTATAACCATTTGATTTTTGATTTTTGGTTTTGAAAATTAAGTCTATAAACACTACTACCAGAGACGAATCCACGTGGGGGGCACAAACCCCCTCACTTTCTTGATTTTACATAAATGTATATTGTTTTAACTATAAGACATTGAAATCGGCTATTGGTTTATTGGCTAGGAGGGGCACGGGTGAGTGTATATCACGTCTAGTTTGTGGTTTCAAATCTGGTCCTAATTTGACTTCTATATGTTGCAATTTATCTTTAAAATTTAAAAAATATATATATATATATATATATATATATATATATATATATATATATATATATATATATAATTTTTAGTCCTTCGAAAACTAATTAGAATTTAGTTTATTTTTAATTTTTCTCACCTATGTTTACACATACAAATATATATACAACTTTTTTTTAATCTTAAAAAAATGAATTGTATAAACAGATTAATTGATATCCAATAAGACCTATTAGATTAAAGTTTATGTCTAAAATAACATTTAATTTTTAAAATTATATAATATGTAAGAACTTATTGCATACAAAATTGAAACTCCAAAGAGGTATAAGACACAAAATAAAAATTTAGGGACCTAATATTTATTTTTTAGAGTAGGGACAATATCTAAAAATTGATGGTACTTAAATTTATTTAACCTTAAATGAACTTCCCCCAACATAAAGTTTTGGATCTGCCATTGACTACTACCATCCATAAATTTATTTGTTCTGTCATCTAACATCTTCTCATGTTTCCAAAAACCAAGTCAAGTTTTAAAACTAAAAATAATAGTCTTAAAAAAAAATATTTGTTACCAGAATTTGACTAAGTGTAAGGGACTATCAGACAACTACGTATCTCTACAATGGTATGATATTGTCCACTTTGAACATTTGCCCTCATGACTTTGTTTTTGGTTCACCCCAAAAGGCCACATACCAATGGAGATACTTGTCCTCCCTTATATACCTGTTGATGCCAAAATCCGGACAGAGGACTCACCTGACCTTCACGTGACACCAGTAGTGAATTTGTAGAAGCTGGGGAAGACGTGACTTGCAAGACCAGCAAAAACCGCTGCACACCGGTGTGGTGTAGGCCACACCGCCTCCGATGCCTAAGTCAGAAAACCGAGGAGAAGCTAGAGAGCAAAAGGAGAAGTCGAGAATAGAGTTTCGGAACCCTTCTTCCGTGGCGAAGAGGGGTTTTTATACCTGTTTGCCCTCCTAGGGTTTTTAGGAATTCAGAGGTGTTTCGGGACGAACCAGGTGGAACCGGGGCGATCCAGGGCATTAGGGACCGAAAAGGGGTCATCGGGCTCGGCCCGCGCAAGCGGGCCGAATGGTCGGCCTCGACCTTTTGCCGAGGCCGACCATATGGGTCGGGCCATGTTGGCCCGACCTTTTGGTCTGGTCTTCCTCTGGGTCGGTCTTTTGATCCTACCTCTGCCCGATTGTCCTCGTCAGCTCTTTGTGCATCTGTGTGGCCCAAAATTACCTATAACATTAAGCCCCCACTCTTGAATTGGGATTTAGGTGCGACTTAATGCTATAGGCCGAGCTCCTTAAGCCCAATTTAAGAGTATAACTCTCGTCTCGTGCTGACTTTTGTATGACTTCTTTGTTATCTTGCAAGATAGGACAAACTATGCAAAGTAGATACTTCCTGAATAGGGGTTAGGTGAAATGGAAATGAGAAAAGTGAGAGGTTACAAAAGTGACTGGGGGGCCTCTCTAGTCGGTCTCGGCCTCGGGAGGTGGCCGAGCATAGCATTTTCCATGACCCCCGTACTTGGTCATTCAGAGTGCTTCATTCCAGATCCAGGGCTTATCCATAATTAACAATAGAAAAAACAGAAAACTTCACAATCCTACCTTGAAAAGTTAATTTCTGCAGAAGAAAAACGAGGGAGGAGGCCAGGATCGGCCTTGCCTCAGTGCTTAGCCCCCTGCATTCATATGTCATTCCTTACTAGAAAATAATGGGAGAGTTGCATGACGATTACAACAAAGGAATGGAATAGCCTTAACCTATCCCTAGTCCCAGCTCCCACTCAACATGGGCATTTATTACCTCAAGCGTTGCATTTTTCGAGCAAGAAGGGCTAGTTTCATACCTGGACTTTTTGAAGGTGGATGGCCGGCCTCGGCCTTGGCATGAGGCTGACCAGCATCTCTGTACTATTTGCTTGCCGACGGCTAGGCTTATGTGTAGATTTTCCCGGCCCTACCTTAAGCATCTCCCTGCGGCTATGAGCGCCTCGACTGTGCTAAAAAGTAAAGTGACTGAGAACTCGAAACAGTCACGCTGCTTTGAATGTGTGCCTGATGGTTGGCCTCAGAGATGGGGAAAAACTTGGGGAGGCTTTTCTTCAAGCTGTCATGGTCATCCCGGGGGTGCGTACACTCTTCTGGGGAAAAGCTTGGGGAGGCCTAGGAAGTTCCCGAGCCTTTCTTCAAGCTACTGTGTTCATCCCAAGGGTGCGTACACTCTTCTAGGGAAAATGCTTGGGGAGGCCTAGGAAATTCCCGAGCCTCTCTTCAAGCTGTCATGGTCATCCCACGGGTGCGTACACTCTTCTGGGGAAAAGCTTGGGGAGACCTAGGAAATTCCCGAGCCTCTCTTCAAGCTGTCATGGTCATCCCAGGGGTGCGTACACTCTTCTGGGGAAAAGCTTGGGGAGGCCTAGGAAGTTCCCGAGCCTCTCTTCAAGCTACTGTGTTCATCCTAGGGGTGCGTACACTCTTCTGGGGAAAATGCTTGGGGAGGCCTAGGAAATTCCCGAGCCTCTCTTCAAGCTGTCATGGTCATCTCAGGGGTGCGTACACTCTTCTGGGGAAAATGCTTGGGGAGGCCTAGGAAATTTTCGAGCCTCTCTTCAAGCTACTGCGTTCATCCCAGGGGTGCGTACACTCTTCTGGGGAAAATGCTTGGGGATGCCTAGGAAATTCCCAAGCCTCTCTTCAAGCTGCCATGGTCATCCCAGGGGTGCGTACACTCTTCTGGGGAAAATGCTTGGGGAGGCCTAGGAAATTTCCGAGCCTCTCTTCAAGCTACTGTGTTCATCCCAGGGGTGCGTACACCCAGTCAGGGAAAATACGGAAGTCTGGCCTCTACAAGGATCGTCTCTGTCTAGCCACATGCGTTACATCCTATGGAAAAAACACTTTATGCAAAACACAACGCCATGGACATGTGTTACACAAAATGAAAGTAAGTAATCCCAAAACCATGGACTATGACTATGATGGACTTGGTTTGTCCCTGATCCCAACCTCCCACTCAAAATATGCATTCAATATCTTCGACATGCATTTTTTTGAGTAAGGAGAAACTAACTTCGTACCTGGGCTTCTAAAGGTGGAGCTCGGCCTTGGCCTCTGGATGGTCGGCCTCGACCTTGGCATGAGGCCGACTAGCTCCTCTATATTGTTCGCTCGATTGTTTTCCATCCCAAGAGTGCATACACTCGGTTGGGGACCTGTGGAGGTTGAGGACATGCACCAACCTCTTTGCAGGAATTCAGTCTCCGCAAGAATCACTCTTGTCTGGGAAAATGCGAAAGTTTGGCCTCTGCAAGAATTATTCTCGTCTAGCCGTATGTGTCACACCCTGCTTTATGCAAAACACAATATAGCAGATTTTATTGAATTCACAAATGTTCGCATGTTTTACAGTGAGAAAAATGACAGACAGTCCCATTGTAAAGTAAACATATATAAAAAAAAGCAATTGCTCCTGGTCGACCTCGGCCTCCTCTGGTCAGCCTCGACCTTCCTGCAGTGGTGGCGTTACCTGCCACTTGTTTCTGCTATGGCTACTGATAGTATATCTTCAAGTGTTCTGCATTCCATGGGTGTGGAGTTGGTTTCCCGTTTTCATCAACCAAGGCATAGGTGCCGGGGCGGACCACTTTGCTAACTTGATAAGGTCCTTCCCATGCTGGTCCCAATGCACCTGCATTGGGATCTCTGGTGTTTTGCATGACTTTTCTCAGTACTAGATCTCCTTCTTTGAAGGTGCGCCTTTTCACTCTTGCGTTATAATATCTGGCAACCCTGTTTTTATACTATGCAACTCGGAGTTGAACCATTTCACGATGCTCGTCTAGGAGGTCCAAATTCAACCTCAAAGCTTCATCATTCTCTTGCACACTAAACTGCTCTGTCCTGGGGGAGGGGATGCCGACCTCCACTGGGACTATCGCCTCTGCCCCGAATGAAAGGGAAAATGGTGTTTCTCCTGTTGAGGTTCGTGCTGTTGTCCGATACGCCCATAGTACACGTGGGAGCTCTTCAGCCCATGATCCTTTTAGTCCTTCAAGCTTCGTTTTAAGATTTTGCTTGATTATTTTATTCACAGCCTCCACCTGGCCGTTAGCTTGCGGATGGGCTGGGGATGAACTGAAGGATTGGAATTCCCAATTCCGTTACAGCGGAAGCAATTGGACCGTTCGTAAATTAATTTTGTTTTACAAAATACCAATGCATTGGCAAAAGGTTAAGCGATAAGAAACATACCTTCGTTGACGACTCTGAATTCTTCAAGAACGCCTTTCTTGATTGCTCTGCAACAACGAAGAATACCACCATTTGATCTTCCCCGCTATAACTCTGAGATTAGGAACGTAGTTGTGGGACTACCTAATCTTGAATGGGAAAAACTCTCAGAGAGAAAATTCTCCCTAGAGTTCTTGAGTTGAGAGAATTGAGAGAATATGAGAGGGCCTTATGGTGGCCATATGTTGTGGTACCTAAATCCTAGGGTTAGTGTTCTATTTATAGGAGAAAGGCCATGAATAAAATATTCATTTAAAATCAATTATTTCCATAACTGATTTAATCTTTTCCATTAATCAATTCCATGACCAATCAATTCCATAATTGATTAATCTTTTCCATAAATGATTGATCACTTCCATAAGTGATTAATCATTTCCATAATTGATTAATTTCCAATTAATTAATTCTTTAATTAATTAATCACCAATTAAATATCATATATTTAATTTCAGACCTTCTATTAGTTAATTAATTAATTACCCAATTAAATATAGTATATTTAATTTCAGGCCTTCAATTAATTAATTCTATAATATGAATCAAATTCATATTAAAATTTGAACTCCTTCAAATTCTCTTATATCCTATAAATTTAATATGAATCAAATTCATATTAATATTTGAACTTCTTCAAATATTTATTTCTCTCATAGACTATAGTTTAATTAAATCTCATTTAATTTAAACTAAATTGAATAATTAATTAATTCATAATTAATTAATTCATCTTCTAATTAAATACCCTATATTTAATTAGACATATATTTGAACTCTTTCAAATATATCAATCTCTCAATTTAATAAAGTTTAATCTCAAATTAGACTTTATATTTTAATGCATCATTATACATTATATTAATATGTATCTCATACAATTAACTTAATTCCCAATATGAATTTGAACAATTCAAATTCTCTCAAGATATATTTGTTCCTAATTACTCTTTACGAGCTAGCAGGGGGACCTAATGGACCTACAGATCAGAAGCTCCAATGATATGAGGTTAATAGATTAAACTCATTAATCAGGTTAACCAATATTCATTAAATGTTGGTCATTCCACTAAAGACCCACAGTTGAACTCTTCTCACTGTAGAACATTTCTGTGTCCATGGTGAAGGGAATAAAAGTCCCCACGCAGCGGAAACGCATCGATTGGACCTTACGCCGTATATTAATTAATATTAAAATACCGTTACGATAACTCAAACAAAACTTTAAACTAACTTTAAAGTTGCTGTAAAAACGGTTTAAACATGCTAAAATAAATCTAAATTTATTTTTAAAACTTTTCTAACGAAAAGAGGAAGAACCGTTACAAACCTCTGTTGTAGACTTGACCGTTCTTCGCCAACGACGCTCCAACGAACGAAAACGCAGCAGCCTCCTCGCCTATTGATCGCTGGAATTTTCTTCTTTGAATGACACAATAAACACAGAGGTTACACCGGTATGTCTCTAAGTCTAGGAGGCCAAAGACTTGTGGGAGTCTTTCTCTAAGAGGGAGGCTAGAGAGAATTCTAGGTCTTGTCTTTCAAGAGTGTCAAGTGTCATGACCAATTAGGTCTAGTGTTCTATTTATAGAAGAGAGGCCATGAATAAAATATTCAATTAAATCAATCTTTTCCATAATTGATTTAATCTTATTCCTTAAGTAGTCCTTCACGAGTGTCCGTAACACCAGCTGGGTAAAATTACCGTTTTACCCCTGGGTTACCTCTATTTCCTTAAGTACCAATTCTCCTCTAATGAACAACCTGTTTGTGGTCCAACCATCAAACAGAAAACCCTCTCGTGCCATTGAGAAGGTAGGGCCCTTTGTTCAAGACTCAGAGTAACCACTTAAGGGAACACTCATCTGCTTCCCTAAAGTCGGGAAGGAGTGAATTCCATCTTGTACGATTACGTTCCCAGCTCCCCATTCGGTCTTGTCCCCAAAGTGGTAGGCTTATTGAGTCGGCGTATTGGCCAATCTCACCCATACAAATCAAAGGACAATCTCTCATGAGCAGGAGTCCATAATCAACTCAGGATTAAGACTAAGTAGTCTAGGTCGTCCTAGTGAAATAGAAAACCAACTAGTTAACGGTGTTATAACCAGTGGTTACTATTTTGCGGTCCGGTCTTACGCAAACTCATTGCATAGGATACCCCCACTCGCATGTCTCCTACACGAACGCGTTGGATCGCGGCATTTGTATCAAATACAAAGTGGGTCGTATCCATAGTGTCACCAGGATAAAGCACCCAGTCTTATCCCTATACTATAGACCCTTTAGGCTGTTTCTTGAACAATGATCCCATATGTCGCTACATATAGTTCAAGACTCATATTACAGCCTTGGATGTCTAGTTTATTGGATTAGGGTTATTATTAGGCAAAGACAAATATAAAATAACTAATAACAATTAATGGAAAAATATATCAATATTATTTCATTAATATTCGGTCAACGGTTATATTCACTATCTACGAGTTTTAGGGCATAAATCCCAACACATGGATGTAGACCTATACCGGTAAGTCAATCCTTCACGAGTGTTCGTAATCACGGCTGGGTCAAATTACCGTTTTACCCCTGTGTTACATCTGTCTCCTTAAGTACCAGCGCTCCTCTAATGAACAACCTGTTTATGGTCCAACCATTAAACAGAAAGTTCCTCTCAGGCCAGTGAGAGGACGGGATCCCTTTGTTCAAGTCCCGGAGTCACCTCTTAAGGGAACACTCATCTACTTCTCCTAGAAGTGGGAAGGAGTGAATTCCTTCTTGTGTTGTCATGTCCCCAGCCTCCCACTCGGTCTTGTCCCCAAAAAGGAAGGCATATTGAGTCGGCGTATTGGCCACTCTCACCCATGCTAATCAAAGGACAATCCCTCATGAGAAGGAGTTCATGACACACTCAGGATTAAGACTGAGTTACCTAGGTCATCGTATTGAAACAGTAACCTAACTAGTTAACGGTGTTACATCTAGTGGTTTACTATTTCGTGGTCCGGTCTTATGCAAACTCATTGCATAGGATACCCCCGCTTGCATGTCTCCTACATGGACGCCTTGGATTAATACGTCTGTATCGAATACAAAGCGGGTCGTATCACATAGTGTTACCAGGATAAGGTACCCAGCCTTATCCTTGTACTATAGACCTTTTAGGTTGTTACTTGAACACCAATCCCCGTATGTCCCCACATACTAGTTCAAGTCACATGTAAACAACCTTGGATCTTAGTTTATTGGATTTGGGTCAAATTGTGCAATATTTAACAACAACACTTTATTGTAGAAACTCAATTACACTTTATTGAAACAAGTATACAATTTGTTCACATTCACTATCTACGAGTTTTAGGGCATAAAACCTAACATGAACAACGATGCGCTATGCCCAAATCCGAGCAGAACTTCATGAAAGCGACATTGTCGAACTGCCTACCATTATCTGATATAATGGTGTTAGGAATCCCAAAGCGACACACAATATTCTTCCATACAAAGTCAGTAATCTTTTTCTCAGTTATAGTTGCTAGTGGTTCTGCCTCTGCCTATTTTGTGAAATAATCCACAGCCACAACCGCATACTTGGTCTGGCCTTTACCTTGGAGGAGAGGTCCGTTCAGATCTATTCCCCATTGCGCGAACGACCACGGGCTGATAATGCTCGTTAAAGGCTCAGGCGGTTGCCTTGGAATGGGTGCAAACCTTTGGCACTGATCGCAAGATTTCGTGAAATGCCTTGCGTCTTGCAACATGGTTGGCCAGTAGTAACCTTGCCTGACTATCTTGTGACACAACGACCTTGCTCCTGAATGATTTCCACACACCCCCTCATGTATCTCTCTCATAACGTAGTTAGCATCACTAGGGGAAGGCACCTCAACAACGACATCGAGAAGCCTCTTTTATACAGTTTCCCTTCTCTTAACACAAAATGCGATGCTCGCCTCTGAACCTTTTTAGCCTCTGTCTTCTCTGTTGGCAGCTCGTCTTTCCCTAGGTAATCAAGGATCGGATCCATCCATGAAACTTCCTTTGCTTCTAGGGATGGCTCAGTTTCAATTGATGGGATGCTCTCCCCATCTGCAGGATCATCGACCTCAAGCCTTGGATCTTCCGCCTGGCCTCAGGCTCGACCTCGGACTTATCATCAAGCTCGGCCTCGGCCTCGGGCTTGTCCATAGGCTCGGCCTCGACCTCTGCTCGGCTATCTATCTTGAGGATCTCCATGAAGGATTGGAATTCCCAATTCCGTTACAGCGGAAGCAATTGGACCGTTCGTAAATTAATTTTGTTTTACAAAATACCAATTGGCAAAAGGTTAAGCGTTGAGAAACGTACCTTCGTTGACGACTCTGAATTCTTCAAGAACGCCTTTCTTGATTGCTCCGCAACAACGAAGAACACCACCATTTGATCTTCCCCACTATAACTCTGAGATTAGGAACGTAGTTGTGGGACTACCTAATCTTGAATGGGAAAAACTCAAAGAGAAAATTCTCTCTAGAGTTCTTGAGTTGAGAGAATATGAGAGGGCCTTATGGTGGCCATATGTTGTGGTACATAAACCCTAGGGTTAGTGTTCTATTTATAGGAGAAATGACATGAATAAAATATTCATTTAAAATCAATTATTTCCATAACTGATTTAATCTTTTCCATTAATCAATTCCATGACCAATCAATTCCATAATTGATTAATCTTTTCCATAAATGATTGATCACTTCCATAAGTGATTAATCATTTCCATAATTGATTAATTTCCAATTAATTAATTCTTTAATTAATTAATCACCAATTAAATATCATATATTTAATTTCAGACCTTCTATTAGTTAATTAATTAATTACCCAATTAAATATCATATATTTAATTTCAGGCCTTCAATTAATTAATTCTATAATATGAATCAAATTCATATTAAAGTTTGAACTCCTTCAAATTCTCTTATATCCTATAAATTTAATATGAATCAAATTCATATTAATATTTGAACTTCTTCAAATGTTTATTTCTCTCATAGACTATAGTTTAATTAAATCTCATTTAACTAAATTGAATAATTAATTAATTCATGATTAATTAATTCATCTTCTAATTAAATACCCTATATTTAATTAGACATATATTTGAACTCTTTCAAATATATCAATCTCTCAATTTAATAAAGTTTAATCCCAAATTAGACTTTATATTTTAATGCATCATTATACATTATATTAATTTGTATCTCATACAATTAACTTAATTCCCAATATGAATTTGAACTATTCAAATTCTCTCAAGATATATTTGTTCCTAATTACTCTTTACGAGCTAGCAGGGGGACCTAATGGACCTACAGATCAGAAGCTCCAATGATATGAGGTTAATAGATTAAACTCATTAATCAGGTTAACCAATATTCATTAACTGTTGGTCATTCCACTAAAGACCCACAGCTGAACTCTTCTCACTGTAGAACATTTCTGTGTCCATGGATGTAGACCTATACCGGTAAGTCAATCCTTCATGAGTGTTCGTAATCACGGCTGGGTCAAATTACCGTTTTACCCCTGTGTTACATCTGTCTCCTTAAGTACCAACGCTCCTCTAATGAACAACCTGTTTATGGTCCAACCATTAAACAGAAAGTTCCTCTCGGGCCAGTGAGAGGACGGGATCCCTTTGTTCAAGTCTCGGAGTCACCTCTTAAGGGAACACTCATCTACTTCTCCTAGAAGTGGGAAGGAGTGAATTCCTTCTTGTGTTGTCATGTCCCCAGCCTCCCACTCGGTTTTGTCCCCAAAAAGGAAGGCATATTGAGTCGGCGTATTGGCCACTCTCACCCATGCTAATCAAAGGACAATCCCTCATGAGAAGGAGTTCATGACACACTCAAGATTAAGACTGAGTTACCTAGGTCATCGTATTGAAACAGTAACCTAACTAGTTAACGGTGTTACATCTAGTGGTTTACTATTTCGTGGTCCGGTCTTATGCAAACTCATTGCATAGGATACCCCCGCTTGCATGTCTCCTACATGGACGCCTTGGATTAATACGTCTGTATCGAATACAAAGCGGATCGTATCACATAGTGCTACCAGGATAAGGTACCCAGCCTTATCCTTGTACTATAGACCTTTTAGGTTGTTACTTGAACACCAATCCCCGTATGTCCCCACATACTAGTTCAAGTCACATGTAAATAACCTTGGATCTTAGTTTATTGGATTTGGGTCAAATTGTGCAATATTTAACAATAACACTTTATTGTAGAAACTCAATTACACTTTATTGAAACAAGTATACAATTTGTTTACATTCACTATCTACGAGTTTTAGGGCATAAAACCCAACACTCCACTGTACATACCGCAGGCTCTGACAAAACCTCAACAGGCACAGACCTGCTCAACTTGTATCATAGGCAGCCGCCAAGCGAGCCAGTGAATCTACGTTGGCGTTCTGAGACCTCGGGATTTGTTTGATCTCCCACTACTCAAAGTTGGACAGCAGTTCCCTGGCCTTGGATAAGTACTTACTCATTCTCTGTTCCCTAGTCTGATATTCTGCCAACACCTACTTCACGATTAGCTTTGAATCGCTTTGAACCATGATGTCTGAGACTCCGATCTCCCTTGCCAACCTCAATCCTGCCAGGAGTGCCTGGTATTCAACCTCATTATTCGAGGCCTTGAAGTTGAATCTCAGGGCATACTCAAATCTTCCTCCATCAGGGGATTCTAGCAAAATTCCTGCTCCACAACCCTTGGTGTTAGAAGACCCGTCTACAAAGAGTGTCCAAGTCTGTTTCACCTCCCTTACACTCAGCATATTGACCTCTGTGCCTGACTTGCTCTGCTTGGCCTCGGACCTCTGAGGGTCGGCCTCCTCCTCGGCAGCCGTTAATTCTGTCAGGAAATCTGCCACAGCTTGCCCTTTCATGGCAGTTCGAGGTTTGTAGTGGATGTCATACTCACTCAGCTCAACTGCCCACTTCATGAGGCGACCCGAGACATCTGACTTCTGCAATACCTGTTTTAGAGGAAAATTGGTCAAAACTGTTACCTTGTGGGCTTGGAAGTACGGACGCAGCCTTCTGGCCGACGTAACTAGGGCCAGAGCGAGCTTCTCCACTTGGGAGTATCTAGTTTTTACTCCAACCATCGACTTACTGGTATAATATACGGGTCGCTGGAGCTTTTCTTCTTCTTTGATCAGTGCAGAACTTACAGCCGTATTCGAGGCCGCGACATAGAGCAGTAGCTCGTCGCCAGGGAGCGGCTTGGCCAAGAGCGGGGCCGAGCTCAAATAGTCCTTCAGCTCTCGAAAAGCCTTTTCACACTCTCCAGTCCATTCGAAACGTGATCCCTATCTCAAAATTTTAAAGAAGGGTAAGCACCTGTTAGTTGATCTACTAACAAACCTGTTCAAGGCGACGATCCTCCCGTTCAAGCTTTGAAGTTGCTTGAGATTGGTCGGGGAGGACATTTGCATGATTGCTCTGATCTTGTCTGGGTTTGCTTCTATCCCCCTCTGATGCACCATAAATCCTAGGAATTTTCCAGATGTCACCCCAAAAGCGCACTTACTCGGGTTTAGTTTCATTCGATACTTCCGGAGTATCTGGAAAGCCTCATTAAGGTCATACTCATGGCATTGAGACTTCAAGTTCTTTACCAGCAAATCATCCACGTACACTGATGTGCAAATTGCTAACCGCAAGTGTACGAGTCAAGTAATAATATAGTGTTTTCGTGATTAAACGAGTGTCGTCCTCTGGATTGGTTTTCTAGCAAATTAAGTATCGTGAATACTTTTGTTCAATTTTATTTAGGGAGCAAAACTCAATGATAAAAGATAAATCTAAAGACAAAAAGCATGAAATAAAAGTGGAGACTCAAATGGAAAGATTCTTAGGGAATTGATTTCATTGATTAAGAATGAGGATTGATTAATAGGAATGAATTGACCGTGCAATTATTCTACAAGCCAAGGAAACTTTTATCACGATTACCTCTCCCGAGTATAATTGATTCTCATGCATATAAACTAACTTGATATCCCTATCTAAGTTCATTAACATGCAAGGCATTATTCGGTTCGATCCTTGTTATGCTTCTAAAGATATTCCAAATCCCGTCACAAACTTAGAAATTCTACTCTAGTCATGCAATTAAACAAGATAAGTCTTAGGCCAAATCCTCTCTCCCGAGTTAGATTCAACACTTAAATCATTCAATTAGTGATCAAGTAATTGAAAGCATTAAACACAAAATTGCATGCATAGAATAAAAGCACATTCATACCAAAAATTAATCCAACAAACTTAAACAATTACATCAATCCTTAAGACAAACTACTAGCAATTCATAGTCTTTAAACCATAAACACTAATTGAAAGAAAAGCCATAAAAAAAAACTACAAGAGTTAAGGGAAAGAAAAGGGAAAACTCGAATCTGTCGAAACCGACACGTCCCCGTCACGATCTCCACATCTTCTCGCTTGATTCCCACTCCTTAGCCTTGCCTTTAGCTCCCACAAAAGGTCTCTAGTCGAAATTAGGGCTAAAATCTAACCAATTGGACTCCTCAAATCCGTAGCTGAAAAGAGGAATTTATAGAAAATCTGCGGGTAGCGTCGCGACGCTGTCACAGCGTCTCGACGCTATGGAGATAGCGTCTCGACGCTGTCTCTGTTGCCGCCCAATTCAGAAAAGGAAAGGCGGCGTCGAGACGCTCCAAGAGCAGCGTCCCGACGCTGGCCTACGGATGGCTCTCTTTTGACTTCTTCTTGGTTGAATATTTTCCGTTCTTTAGCCAATTTTCATGTCCCGAACATGTATTTAGCTCCAAATTCTCGATTTAACTCCGAAACATGATTCCTACAAAAAGAACATAAAAATGCATAATTTTGGCCAATTAAATATAAAAGACTAGCTTAATTAATTAGGGAAACATAGCTAGCTATGCTCGCTATCAAATACCCCCAAACTTAAGCTTTTGCTAGTCCTCGAGCAAACTAAAAATCAAACATACAGTAGAAAAATGGATGCAACAATCATAACTCAATCCTCAAGGCTCAAAAGTCAATAACCAAGCAAGCAAGAGACATGCACATAAGGACCAATGAGGGAGACAAATTAAAATTTTTCCAAAATTAACTTGCACAAGCGAGATCTAACTCAACAAGATCATACTCTACTAGCTCGGGATTGGATTATTAAACTCTCAGCTCATCTTCCCTCTACACTGGCACTAAGGCTTCACTAATGAGTTAATGGAACAAATTAGATTGTTTTCCTCCATACTTAGGTGCTTATAATTAACAATTGAATTAAGCATGTATATGTGGCACTAGCTTTCACACACCCATTGCAGGGACCCTTAACCTGAGTTTTCTCTGGTTGGCCTAACTGATCACAACGGGGGTAGCTCTTTTTGCCTTAATCTTTATTAAGCATTGCATATTGCGCGCATAAGTCATGACTTTTTTCTTTTTCAACAATAATAACAAGAATGATTTTTCGTTATGAACATGATAAGCAGATATTCTTTTCTTTTCTCCTAAGCAAGATCAAACATGCTAATTTGCAAAAAAATTAACTCTTTAGCTCTACCCTACACCTATCGAGGTGACAACAAGCATATGACCCCAATAATTCGCTCCTAAGCATTCAAATCCAAATCTAGCTAAGACAAATACTCTACTCATGCAAGCCATCTCTTAGAAAAATTTTAAAAAGTCTCCCTTTTTGGGCACTTATGCTTACAACTCATCGCAAGCTTGAAAATTGACAAGAAAGCCTATCCTAGGACATCATAATCATGCAAAAGTAGCATCCAGAAAACAACCATATGCATAATTCAAAGAAAGCTCAAAACTATAGCCCGAACTCAGATGCTCAAGGGCTCCACAAACATGCTAATCCACCCCCAAACTTAAAATATGCATTGTCCTCAATGTATAAAGAAAATAAAGCATAATCAATCATGAGAACAATAAAAGAGTAGGAGGAGTGAACGATACTGCCCTGGAATGATGACCTTTTCATGATTGCTTGGCAAAGACAAGAGCACGGGAACTCCTACAAAACAAAAACAACAAGACATAAAAAACAATAACAAAGTAACTTGGGTTGCCTCCCATAAGCGCTTGTTTATCGTCTTTAGCTCGACGTGCTCGTGCAGTCTGTCAAGGCACATAAAAATTCTCGTATTTCTTTGGGCCCTTCTTTCTTGAATCAATATAACCAACGATCGCTAGTAAGCTTACTAGTTTCTCATGGGCCCCTGAAACAGAATTATTTTTGGTATTTTTGAATAAAAGAAGCATAAAAGGAGAAATATCAAAATAAAGAGACTCTGACTCTAAAACTGACTCGTGAGAATAGAAAAAAGAACAATCAACATCTATAAAGGATGGAGAAGATAAAACAGACGAAGGCTTTTCAACCTCAAACTCTACCTCCTGAACCGTCACTGCAAGCTCATTTTCTTTTTCTTCCTCACAAACATGTTCTTGAAAGGTGCTACAACTCTCCAATTCTTCTCTACTATCTATGCAACTCACCCTTAACTGCTCATCCTCATCAAGATTGGAGAAACTAAGCTCATGAATGGGTGCCAAAGAATCATCGGCCACATGACTCACTAGACAACGTATGGAAGTGGATCCCACCTCACTAACTTCCTGTGGAGCTTGAAGTCCTCTTATGATTTCATCAATTTTTAGACTCCTCGCTCTAGACTCCTCAATATAATTTTTAACTATGCTTTCCAAGGAAGAATTTTCATTTAAAGGGGTATAACTTGAAGATAAAAAATTGGAATACGGTGTTGAGTAAAAAGCCATTCAATTAAAGCAACAATGATAATTAGGCTTCCAATCAAACAATAACCCAACAAGAACAAATGACAAAGACTCAAACAGAAAAGGAAAGAAGAAAAAAAAAAAAAAAGAACAAAGAAAACTAAATAGAAAAGGAAAACAAAAACAAATAAGGAAATAAAACAAATAAGGAAAAAAAAATCAAACAAATAAAGAAAACACTAAAATATGAATGCAACAAATAAGGAAAAAAAATGCAATCTATCTACAAAGTAAAAATACACCCTAAATTAAGACCGAACAATTTTTCCACAATATTAATTTAACTAAATGTGCCAATCCCCGGCAACGGCGCCAAAAACTTGGTGTGCAAATTGCTAACCGCAAGTGTACGGGTCAAGTAATAATATACTGTTTTCGTGATTAAACTAGTGTCGTCCTCTGGATTGGTTTTCTAGAAAATTAAGTATCGTGAATACTTTTGTTCAATTTTATTTAGGGAGCAAAACTCAATGATAAAAGATAAATCTAAAGACAAAAAGCATGAAATAAAAGTGGAGACTCAAATGGAAAGATTCTTAGGGAATTGATTTCATTGATTAAGAATGAGGATTGATTAATAGGAATGAATTGACCGTGCAATTATTCTACAAGCCAAGGAAACTTTTATCACGATTACCTCTCCCGAGTATAATTGATTCTCATGCATATAAACTAACTTGATATCCCTATCTAAGTTCATTAACATGCAAGGCATTATTCGGTTCAATCCTTGTTATGCTTCTAAAGATATTCCAAATCCCGTCACAAACTTAGAAATTCTACTCTAGTCATGCAATTAAACAAGATAAGTCTTAGGCCAAATCCTCTCTCCCGAGTTAGATTCAACACTTAAATCATTCAATTAGTGATCAAGTAATTGAAAGCATTAAACACAAAATTGCATGCATAGAATAAAAGCACATTCATACCAAAAATTAATCCAACAAACTTAAACAATTACATCAATCCTTAAGACAAACTACTAGCAATTCATAGTCTTTAAACCATAAACACTAATTGAAAGAAAAGCCATAAAAAAAACTACAAGAGTTAAGGGAAAGAAAAGGGAAAACTCGAATCTATCGAAACCGGCACGTCCCCGTCACGATCTCCACATCTTCTCGCTTGATTCCCACTTCTTAGCCTTGCCTTTAGCTCCCACAAAAGGTCTCTAGTCGAAATTAGGGCTAAAATCTAACCAATTGGACTCCTCAAATCCGTAGCTGAAAAGAGGAATTTATAGAAAATCTGCGGGTAGCGTCGCGACGCTGTGTACATAGCGTCGCGACGCTGTCACAGCGTCTCGACGCTAAGGAGATAGCGTCTCGACGCTGTCTCTGTTGCCGCCCAATTCAGAAAAGGAAAGGCAGCGTCGAGACGCTCCAAGAGCAGCGTCCCGATGCTGGCCTACGGATGGCTCTCTTTTGACTTCTTCTTGGTTGAATCTTTTCCGTTCTTTAGCCAATTTTCATGTCCCGAACATGTATTTAGCTCCAAATTCTCGATTTAACTCCGAAACATGATTCCTACAAAAAGAACATAAAAATGCATAATTTTGGCCAATTAAATATAAAAGACTAGCTTAATTAATTAGGGAAACATAGCTAGCTATGCTCGCTATCATACACCTCCATGTTCTTTCCCAGTAACGGAGCGAATATGCGGTTTACCATTCGTTGGTATGTTGCCCCAACGTTCTTCAAACCAAACAGCATGACCTTATAACAATACAACCCTCGACTGGTGATAAATGAAGTCTTTTCCTGATCGGGCTCGTGCATTCTAATCTGGTTGTACCCTGAATATGCATCCATAAAACTCAGCATCTCGTGCCCTGCTGTTGCATCAACCAACTGGTCGATCATGGGCAAAGGATAGTTGTCCTTTGGGTACACCTTATTCAGGTCGGTGAAGTCGATACACATTCGCCACTTCCCGTTAGCCTTCTTTACCAGTACCACATTGGACAATCATTGGGGATAATGAACTTCCCAGATGAACCCTGCTTTAAGCAGCTCATCCACTTGACTGGCGACAACCTCATTCCTCTCCGAATTAAATGCTCTTTGCCTCTGCTTTACTGGCTTGAAATCCCTATCCACGTCCAACTGGTGAACCATCACTCCCGGGTCAATTCCCGCCATATCCTTGTGTGACCATGCAAACATATCCGCATTAGCCCTCAAGAAACCAACCGATCTGTCCCTCTGCTCGGTCCCCAATTTGGTGCCGATGTTCACTCTCCTTTCCTCAGACGTTAGTGGTACAAATTCCAATTCCTCCGCTGGTTGTCCCCTTGGGTCAAGTCCAGCAGCGTCGCTGACATGCGGAACCTCGCAACAGCCTCCGGAGTTAGGGTCAGCCTTTTCCATACCGAGGTCGACCTCAGTCTGGTTCGACGCTTTCTGCTCATACCCGAGGTTTCCTTCTGGTTTCTGAACCCGATTCATCCTGCAGACCACCACCAATGCGCGATCTGAACTGGCAAGCACTCTTCCCCACAGACGACGCCAACTGTTGATGCCAAAATCTGGACAGAGGACTCACCTGACCTTCACGTGACACCAATAGTGAATTTATAGAAGCTGAGGAAGACGTGACCTGCAAGACCAACAAAAACCGCTGCACACCAGTGTAGTGTAGGCCACACCGCCTCCGATGCCTAAGTCAGAAAACTGAGGAGAAGCTAGAGAGCAAAAGGAGAAGTCGAGAATAGAGTTTCGAAACCCTTCTTCCGTGGCGAAGAGGGGTTTTTATACCTGTTTGCCCTCCTAGGGTTTTTAGGAATTCAGAGGTGTTTCGGGACGAACCATGTGGAACCGGGGCGATTCGGGGCGATTCGGGACCGAAAAGGGGTCATCGGGCTCGGCCCGCGCAAGCGGGTCGAATGGTCAGCCTCGGCCTTTTGCCGAGGCCGACCATATGCTCGGCCTCGGCAAAAGGCGGAGGCCGACCATATGGGTCGGGCCATGTTGGCCCGATCTTCCTCTAGGTCGGTCTTTTGATCCTACCTCTGTCCGATTGTCCTCGTCAGCTCCTTGTGCATCTGTGTGGTCCAAAATTACCTATAACAATACCCATGATCATCCCCTCATCTAGCCAATGTGGGACTTTGGCCGCACTCCCAACATTAAGAATTCAAATGTATGTTTAATGAAAATGAAAATCATGGTAAGAAAATTGGAAGAAAACAAGCATAATTTTAAAAGAAAAAACTAAATACTAATCAAATGGGACATTAGTTATAAAAGGTTTAAATTTCAATATTTATTCTAAGTTTAGAGTTGAATTTAATAAAAATTTTAAGTTGAAATTTGGTTAAATAGGTGAAGATAAAAACAAACTAATTAATTTTCCTTATTTTCATTTTAACGATGTTTCAAAAAATAAATATAAAAAACTTTGAAAACAAAAAATCTAAGCAATCAGCCATTCAAGAAAAAGCAATAAAAATCTCCACGTAGATAAAGAGCATAATATGAAAAAGTTATTAAATGAGTTATGATCGGAATCTCGAAAAAAGAAAAAAAGCAAAACATATTTTTTAAGAAAGGAATAAATGGGAAAAATATATGCTTTCACAGCTGCACAAGAAACAAAAAGAGAGGGAGGCTGTCGTTTTTTTCCTTTTTTTTCTTTTTTCTTTTTTCTTTTTTTGATGTCAACAATATTTAGCGTGGAGGGTTCGAATCTAACATTTTTTTTAATTAATGACATATATCAATTACCACTAAACTATATCTAATTTTGACGAAAGTTGTTATAAGTAATGGATAAAAAAAATAAATCAATAAGAACTCAAAAGGTTTAAATTGTAATATATATATATATATATATATATATATATATATATATATATATATATATATAAAAAGTGGATAAACATAACTTACCAATTTAGACTTTCTAAAGTAATAAAATTGTTATTACATTTTTTAAATACAAAATTGAGGTTAGAATATTGAAGAAAACTAAGATCTGTTTTTTACATTTCTAAAACCATATTTGAATTCGAAAGGAAATTTGAAAAACAAAATTAGGTTTTTTTAAAACTACTTTTTAATTTTCAAAAAACGTGCTTCATTTTTTAAAATACTTTTAAAAAGTAAGTAATAAAATAAGAAAACTATAGATAGGAGTAGTGTTTATAACTTTAGTTTATAAAAACAAAATGATTATGAATCGGAACCTAAGGGTGTACCATAAATAATTTTCTAAATAGCCAAACTTTAAATTTTCGAAGAAGATTTAAGATTGCTACGAAAGAATAAAAAAAGAAGGGCAAATTGCACAAACTACCCTTAAAGTATGGTAGTTGTAACAAATACACCCCTAAACTTTCAAATGTGAAAATTAAACCCTCAAACTTTTAAAAGAGAAAAAATTAGACCCTTAAACTTTGAATGTTAAAATTAAACCCTCAAACTATCACAAAGGTAAAAATTGGATCCATAGTACTCTATTCCTTTCTCATTTTTCATCTTCTCTCTACTTTCCTTTTCTTCTCATTCCACCCTACCTTTCTCTCTCTCCCTCCCTTCCTCATTTCCCTCCTTCAGCAGTTAGTCTAAAAACGCAGCAAACAAAGAGTTTGACATTATCTTCCTCTTCGTGAGGACTTTTCACTCTCTCTTCTCTACTCCCCTCCATGCCGATTTGAAGTTTTCTCTCTCTAGAAATTGGTCAGGCCAAGTACAACAACATGACTGACAATTTCATGTCGATTACAAGTTCTCTCTTTTGAAATTATATTGATGATAATTTGATAAAAATGTAATAACTTTACTCAATATTTTCAGGAGTATTAACTTGTAAAATTACATGAACAATCATTCATTTTTCTTTTAAGAAAGAAAAAAAAGACAGAAGTAGGGTGGTCCAATGGCAGTTTATATTGCCAATCCATTTATTCCTGCAATTTTCCCACCAAGTCCTTTATTTTCCTAGCGAAAACTCTGAAAAAAAAAAATCGAATCTCAAAGAAAAGTAATGGTGAAAACTAGAGAGAAGTTTTCTTTGAGAGAGAAAGCTTGAAACCCTCAGTAATGGTGGAGGAGAGTAGAGGAGAGAAAGAGTAGTTACTGTTCACAACTCTTTGTTTGCATTTTCACTGTATGACCCTTAAACACAAAGATGAGTATGAGTGAGAAAGTGGATTGAGGAGAGAGATAAGGTAGAGAGAAGATGAAATATGAGAGAGAAATAGATTAATATGGATCCAATTTTTACATTTGTGATAGTTTGAGGGTTTAATTTTACCATTCAAAGTTTAAGGGTCTAACTTTTTCACTTTTAAAAGTTGAAGGGTTTAATTTTTACATTTGAAAGTTTAGGGGTGTAATTGTTACAATTACCATACTTCAGGGGTGGTTTATGCAATTTGTCCAAAAAAGAATGATGACATACCATTATTCTGAACCTAGTCTACAAAGTCACATCTTAGAGATGAAATTCTGTTTAAACAAAGATTGATGGATACACAACTATACAAGTAGTTGACTTGTGCAAAATATAACATGCCCATTTTTAAGATCCAAATTAGAAACAGAAAAATAAAAATATAAAGAATTTTGAAAAATAAATAAGTTCTCCAACTTGGAATCATACGAAAATTTTCAATAAATCCATAAAATATAAAATATAAATTATAAAATGATTAAGAGCACAAAGAGTTAAAGCCTCTTATTGGTGGGATGAGGCTTCCCGACTGTTGGTGGAGTCAGATTGTCTGATAGTATAAATCTTTTAAATGGTGAGGAGACAAACTTCACCTTAGTTCATTCAATTGTTTGGGAGGTGTAGTGACTTTCTTCTCTCTTGATGGGGTCACAGTTTAAGCATTTCAGCAATGCCAAAATGTGATGGCTGACTTAATGGAGATCATGGTTCTTGGTTTTCAGATTTTTCAAGTTGGCTACTAAAGCGATAGAGGGTGGTGACAAACTATGTTTAAATTTATTGTAATCTTGTGTTTCTTTTTTCTAAAAAAAATAATAAAATAAAAAATAAAAATAATGACCATCTTTTTTAAAAAAAAAAAAAAAAAAGTTGCATTGAGGAAAAGAGTAGTCTATGAAATTTATCGCTTATTTCCAAAATATCCTCATTTCATCCACTAATCAACCTCAAATTTTCTAGGAGAAATTCAACTTCTCACCCACATTATCAAGCAAAAATAATAATAAAAACCTGTGTGAAACAGTATTATAATTATGAAAACTACTCATTATTTGTCATTTTGATGCCATCTAGAGATCAAAATTGAAATTATTAATTATAGACAGCCATGATTATAAAAAAGAAAAAATCAATGTGTTATACCAAAAATAAAATGGCATTAGTCTATATGTTTGGAAAAGTTATTAAAGTAAAATCTTATCATCATATGAGACAATCAGTATTTGGACACAGATCAGCATCTTAACCCCACTAATGATCTGCTTATGATTTCTTTTTGATTTATTTGTCTTTATTTCTTCTTTTTTTTTTTTTCTCCTTCAAAAAAGATTTTTAACCATTTTAATTTGTTGTACTCTTGGAAAGTATTGCCTTTAATCCTTAAATAAAGTTACAAATAAACCCTCCCCACTTTAATTAGCTTCTGAAAGTGAGGCCATGCACATGGATTAAAATGATATAGGAATGGAATTATGGAAATCTAATCATTCATTGAGGTTATGAAATCCATCAATGATGTTACACATTGGCTAATAATAAAAGATATAACATTTTTTGTAATCTAAATGCCATAAATTTCTTTTTTTTTTTAATCATGTATTTTTATTTAATTTTGGCTCTTTTATCTTTTAGGAGTTTCAATTATATCATTAATGTATGAAATTTTTTAATCAAGTCTTTATCATCATTAAAAGTAAAAAAAAAAAAAAATGATCTTTTTAATGGTCAAGCAGATGTTAGTCTACTGACAATTTTGATATATGTCTATATTTTCTAGAACATTACTACCTATTATAGGTTATGTTTGTCATTACGGATTAGTCAACAACAATCAATTAGTCTATCTAATTTTGTATTTACATCGTGACAGTTCAACCAAAATAACCTAATAAGGTATGTTATATTGTTATTTCATTGATGATTTTAGTCAGTATTATGACCAATAATATATATATATATTATACAACATTTAGGGATATGTATTTGAAACTCTTTAAAATTTAAAAACTAAATAGAGGATCACGTTCAAAGTTTAAGGACTAAATTTATAATTTAATATATATATATATATATATATATAGTTAGGATAACTATTTTTTAAAAAGTTGTATTTTTTTTTTGAGTACATCAATATTTGGGGGTGGGGGATTCGAACACCTCTGATCTCATGGTCGAGAGTACATGTCAATTAAGCTAAGCTCACTTTAGCAAAAAAGCTGTATTCTTTGTTTGCCTAATATTAATTTTACTACTATTAAAGATGTTTTTAATTCGAAAGTTGTACTATATTAATATTGAATTTAAATACATACCAATTGATCTTTTTTTTTTTTAATTTTATTTTTTTTAGTTCAACAACATTTAGGGTGGGGTTTTTAAACCTCTCACCTCTTGATCCAGTGTACATGTCAATTACCGTTGAGCTAAACTCACTTTGACATTTTTAAATTTGAAACTTGTAGGATCTTTAATATTGAATTTTAATGCATGGTAACTTTAATCTTTATGAATTACTCAATTTCAATTCTTATAACTAAGTTAAATTTGTCAAATATATGTGCCAACATGAGCAAAAACATAATTCAACTGACATAAAGTTTGTACTGATGACCAAGAGGTCTATAGTTCGAATCACCCCATCATCCCACAAGTTATAAAAAAAAAACAATGCTAAACCTGTACAAATCGAAACTAAACTTATAATTTAACCCTTTTTTTCCAGTGAGTTCAACAACAAATATGAAAAAGAAGATAGAACTAGGAGAAGATAACACCTATGTTTGACTTAACCACTGTAACAAAGGTAATATTTGTGTTTTTATTTTAGTTGATAATTGTTGATTTACAAAATGGATTATTCACCTGCATATTAAATATTTAAAGTTATAGTAATTCGATTCACTGAAATGTTAATGGACTGATTTATAGGTGTCAACAAGAACATAGTTCAACTGGCATAAAATTGTACTAATGACCATAAGGTTTGTGGTTCCAATCCTGGATACTAATGCCCCATTTGATAACCATTTGGTTTTTGGTTTTTGGTTTTTGAAAATTAAGCCTATAAACATTACTTTCACCCACAACTTTCTTTATTTTGATATCTACATCATTCTCATGTTTTCAAAAACCAAGCCAAATTTTGAAAACTAAAAAAAATAGTTTTCAAAAACTTGTTTTTGTTTTTGGAATTTAGCTAAGAGCTCAAATGTCTACTTAACAAAAATGAAAACCATAGTAAGGAAATGGAGAGAAAACAAGCATAATTTTCAAAAACCAAAAACAAAAAACCAAATGACTATCAAACGGGGCTAAACTTTTTCAAATATTCAGTTTTAGTTGCTTAACTCTCATAATTTTGTTTTTCATCCATTTTTAATAAAATATTTTTTTAGTTCATCCATTTTTAAATATTTACTCATGTCCATGTTGGGTTTTTGTTAAATAATATTAAAAAAATAGCAAGAATGGATTTTTTTTTCCTTTTAAAATTGAAAGTTTAGAAACCAAAATAAAATAAAAAAAATTGCAAAGACACCCCTAATTTGTAGTTGTTACAACTACACCCTCAAACTTTCATGTTAATTAATCACCCCCTTAAACTTAGAGAATTTTACGATTGAAGTCCTTGAATATTGTAAAAATGCACAAAGGGCTCTTAAACTATAAAAAATGTTACAATCAATCCCTAAAACTATATAAATGTTACAATTTAGCCCAATTTTATAAAACTCTATTATATTTCGAACTATAAATTAACTATTAATAACCTTTGGTTTTCAAATCAATGTTGAGTTGCTCTCTCAATCAAAGAAAACAAAAAACTGAGGCCCCGTTTGATAACTATTTGGTTTTTGAAAATTATGCTTGTTTTATGCTTGTTTTCTTCAATTTTCATAGGATGGTTTCCATCTTTGTGGAAGACATATTTGAATTCTTAACCAAATTTAAAAAACAAAAACAAGTTTTTGAAAACTATTTTTTTTAGTTTTCAAATTTTGACTTGGTTTTTTGAAAACATAGAAAGAAGGTAGATAGCAAAACAAAGAATTTTCTAGGTAGGAGTAGTGATTATAAGCTTAATTTTTTAAAACCAAAAACTAAAAACCAAATGGTTATCAATCGGAGCCTGATATAATGAATTCAAGTTTTGATTATAAAAATCCTATAGATTTGTGTATTTTGCAACATTTAAGGGTTTAATGGTGTAGAATGAATTTAAGTTTTGATTATAACAATTATCTCTCGTTGATTCAGGCCCTTAAGGGAATGGAACAATGTGATTTGAGTATCACAACAGTTTTGTGGGATATTAGAGGTCTCCATACTGCTTTTCATTAATTTTTGTCATGTAAATCACAAATTTAATAAGTTAGTCCACGAGTTTAGGAGGGCCTAGTCCCTACTAGGTAGGAGCGGACTTCAGATTATCCTTTGTAGATAAATCGCTTGATGTATCAGGATCTTTTTCTTTTTGTATCCACTCGGAGAGTTCTTTCTTTTTTAATGAATTTATCTTTTTTGTCAAAAAAAAAAAAAAAAAATTGCATCAATTTCCAAACGTGGATGGAAATCTCCTATTCTTATTGTTGAACTAAAAAAAGCATCAATTTCCTAAATTTGAAGAAATGATTAATGAAGTTGAAAATTTGAGTGAGTTAAACAACCTCTCCCATTGAGGCGATTTCTACAATTTTCTCACTAAAATAAACCTTATAAAGTTTCGTAGCAAAATTAATTTATTTAAACGCAAAAAAAAAAAAAAAAAAAAAAAATTACAAATTTAGTTCCTGAAGTTTGAGGTTTATGTTTAGTTAGTCTCTAAAATTTCAAAATTTTTAAAATTCATGAACCAATTAAAAAATTGAAATTTTAAAATTCCATGGAACATAAAATTCAATGCTCTAAAAAAGACATAAAATTCAAATTTTAAAGACTTATTAGACATAAAATTGAAATATAAAAATACATTAACCACTTTAAAAAGTTTAGAAAAAAAAAAACTTCAGGGACTCACCTTAACCAAAGAAATATGATTTAGTGAAGAAAAGTATAATTCAGCTATTTAAAAAAAAAAAACCCCAAAAATGATTCTTTAAAAGCGGTACGAAGAGGCCTCATTGCTCTGATTTTGTTTGTTTCATACGCAACAAATCGGAAAGAGGTTTAAAAAACAAAGAGAAGTGAGTGTGGTTTATGCGAGCGAGAGAAGAAATCAGAGCACACGACAATTAATGACGAGAGCTGTTGCCACTTGTGTTGTGTCTCGCAATATGTGCTACTGCTAGCTCAACCGCACCATATTCATATCGAATACTCTCTTTCTCTCTCTTTCATTTCCAATTTCTCTCTCATTCCGTGAAAGACGAACAACAACAACAACAACAAGCTTCATTCTCTGGATGTGGGTTTCTCACTCTGAATTTAACGGAATTGCTACTGTTTCATATATAAATGCAAAATTCCCCAATTGGGTTCTTGATTTCTTTCGATTTTCTGGGAACTTTGGCTTTCGTTTGTTTCTTCTTTCACTCTCTTCGGGATATTTAACATGTAATCGGATATGGGTCACTCTCTGTTTCTCTGCTTCCAGTCTTCTTTTCGAGTTTCTTGCTCGCTCTCTCTGACTCTTGGTGTGTTTTCTTTGGCAGAGTGTGAGAGAAATGAATGCCAGAGTTCGACCCAACATTCAATTTCAGATAGAGAAAGCTTCAGTTCATGATCAAGTAAGTCGTTCGATTATTTAGTTAGTTTCGTTTTCTGGAAATCCGAATGAATGAAATGGTTTTTGTTAGTTACTTCAATTTTCACCTGTAAAATTGATCTCGTTTGGTTAGTGGGGGTTTCTTTCACCAATCTCAAGAAACGAATAATGAATTTCTTCTAAAACCAGGAGAAAAGGAAGGCAGGAAGGAGCAAAGAGATGGGTGATGAAAAAGCTGGAATCAAGATCAATAGAAGAAGATTAAACAGAGAAAAGAAAATGGCATTGCTACAAGACGTATTTGATTATTCCTTCTTTTTCTCCATTCTAGACAAGAACCCAATATTGTGTTCTTTGATCAAATGTTCTTTTTCTGTTCTGGTGTTCATTCTTTTGGCTGTATATTTCAATTTACAGGTTGATAAGCTAAAGAAGAAGCTGAGGCATGAAGAGAATGTTCACAGAGCTTTGAAGAGAGCTTTCACTAGGCCTTTAGGAGCTTTGCCTCGTCTTCCTCCTTATCTTCCTCCATCTGTAAGTCTCTTTTTCTTTAACCTTCTAAATCATTCTCTCTCTCTCTCTCTATCTATAAGAATATGCTGGCAAAAGTAAGGTATTGGTGGACTTGTGAGTGGTTAAATTAGAGTAGGTAGAATGAGCTGTGCTGAAACCATCTTCAATTTTTCTATATGCTCATGGCCCACTTGTTTGATTCTCGAGAAGGCTTCGCCCTTCTCGAGCTAGCTCTGGGAGAGTACTGGAAGCCATCTTCATTAAGCACTTTATTCTGTTCAATTTTATGTATGTCCATGATGGAATGTTGCATTCTTGTCCTTGCAGACACTTGAGCTTCTAGCCGAAGTAGCTGTTCTCGAAGAGGAAGTTGTTTGGCTTTCTGAACGAGTGGTGAATTTTCGACAAGATCTTTATCAAGAGGCTGTCTTTGTTTCCTCGCAGCGGAACGTTGAAAATTTTGTCCATTCTGTTGAGAGTATCTCAATGAGAAGTTTACAGCAGCGGGGTCAATCGAAATCTTTAACTTCGAATGAGCTCAGTTCACCAACACCGACGTATCGGCCTCAACCGCTGGTTGCCAGAAGTATTTCGAGTAGAAAGATGTTATCTAGCCAAAACATCTCTGATCAGACAGGGAATTATTCTGCTAGGCTCTTGAATGCCAAGCAAGCCACCTGGAAATCCATTTCACCTTCAAAGGAGAATCAGTTTGGCTCTCATTATGTGAAAAATAAACCTTCTCCAGAAAAGAAAGCCACAAAAATCATTAGCCCATCCAAGAAGACACCAACCAAACATGAAGTTGCAGAGAAGAGTTTAGATACTTTGAAGTTGCAGGTTTCAATTGATTGTTATTTTCTACCTGATTTATGATCTTGCAAATCATGCCTCTGTGTTCAAGTAGTTTTGAAAACTCTTTTAGTTTTCTGTTAAAAGTGACTGTAAAATGTAAAAAGACATGATCAGCAGATTTTACAATCTATATATAACTTTTTTATCCTTATCTTCTGTCATAATTTGTTTCATTACCTTTTGCTGGTCACATATTGACCTCATTTCATAATTTTCCAGCTTGAATCAAGATTAATGGATGATGAACGAGCACAAGAGAGTTCTTTTGGTGCATCAGAAAATCTAGAATCTAAGACTTCACCTAACGAAATTTCCGAGGATATTGTTAAGTGCTTGTGTTCCCTTTTTGTTCAAGTGAGCACTCCGAGAGAGAAATGTGTTGAATCACAAACTCCTCGAGCTTTGTCTGACGCTTGCACGAGCAATGTAGAAGCAGAGCATCTGGATCCATACCATACATGTGCAAAATCCAAAGGAAACGATATTGGTTCCTATCAACATCTCTTTGCAGTCGAAGCAAATTCGATTCATCTCAATGAAATGGCTAACACACTTCCCCTAATTCACAGGCTGAAGTATGCTATTCTGCTTTGTAATTTGAGGATTAAGCATATTGTTTTCATTTGAGTTTATTCTTTCTTAGTGATGATGTTCAGATACCTAATTGGAAAGCTTGCCTCTGTGAACTTAGAGGGTCTTAACCAGCAGCAGAAACTGGCCTTTTGGATCAACACCTATAATTCTTGCATAATGAATGTAAGTTCTCTCTGCTCATCTCAAATTTTAGTTTGAGTGAACTTTTTACTCATATAAGCTTCTTGAGTCGCACGTCTTCGAAGAATGCTTTACGATGACCCGAAATACAATTGAATTAAACATTTTCAGGCACTTTTGGAGCATGGAATACCTGAGACTCCAGAAAGGGTTGTAGCTCTAATGCAAAAGGTAG
This sequence comes from Luffa acutangula, assembly GCA_036850905.1. NCBI lineage: Eukaryota > Viridiplantae > Streptophyta > Magnoliopsida > Cucurbitales > Cucurbitaceae > Luffa > Luffa acutangula. The sequence goes on along the minus strand of CM072095.1, from coordinate 24,377,957 downwards.
CAGGATCCATACCATTCATCATCTTCTTTCGAAATTTCTTTTCGCTTCTCATTCGAAATGGCTTGGATGTTTGGGGAAGTTTCTTTTCGCCTCTAGGTTGCGACTTTAATATAAGAAATTCTTCAATGTCTCTCAAAGTTGGCATTAGGAGGAGGTGCACAAAAAGTAGTTTTTGAATAAGCCAATGCAAGTGCAAACATTTAAACCTTGATTGCGAAATTAATACTTTTGCTTGCTTGTATCAGGCCGAAGTCGTTGTTGGGGGATGCATTCTCAATGCAATGACAATAGAGCATTTCATTTTGAGACTGCCTTACCACCTGAAATTTGTAAGTTTACTCTCCAAACTTCACTCCTATTATAAGCAGTGATGATCAAATGCAATCTTGTTTTTATGGTATGATTGTTTAAATTTCAAGTGTTTTTTTCATTAACCATTACTCTCAAGTTCATCAAACCTTTTTCTTTTCCCTTTTGGTGAATCAGAAGTGTTCAAAGGCTGTCAAAAGAGACGAGATGACGAAAGCACGTGATTTGTTTGGATTAGAGTGGTCTGAACCATTGGTTACGTTTGCTCTTTGTTGCGGAAGCTGGTCGTCTCCTGCGGTAAGTTTGCATTGATGGTTATTTTCACTCAACTTCAACATTAACATGAAAAGGCAGATGGCTAGTTTCCATTTGAACTTTCGACAAACACAAACGTAGCGAGTATATATCGAAGTATAGGGGTGGATTTTGCAATTTATTTTGCTCTTAATATGCTTTGCATTGATGCATTGTTTGAATGAAATGAAGGTGAGGGTGTACACTGGAAGTGGTGTGGAGGAAGAGTTAGAAGAGGCAAAGAGAAAGTACTTACAAGCTGCAGTTGGAATATCAAGAAGGGGAAACAGACTAATGCTTCCACAACTGTTGGATTGGTATTTACTTGACTTTGCAAAGGATTTGGAGTCATTGGTGGATTGGATTTGCTTACAACTACCTGATGAGCTCAGAAAAGAAGCTGTTAGATGCCTTGAAAGAAGGGGAAGACAGCCTATTGAAGAGTTTGTTCAAGTGATTCCTTATGATTTCAGTTTTAGACTGCTTTTAAACAAATTGGATTCATGAAGTAGAGAATGCAGTTGAAAAGTATATAGAGATAGATATATGTGTATGTAGGTTTGAAATAATAAAAGTGATTTTGGGTGTGGTTTTAATTGGTTTGTTTGTGGGTGGACTCAATAAGTCTTCTTTGAAGGAAATTTATGAATGTGTCACTCTACTCTCTTCTTTGTTGTTTTGCTCCATTTGGGATGTTATGATTTCAAAAGAGTTTTATTGTCTGTCATGACAAGAAGGGGAATGATTTGAAATCTGAAGTGATTTAAAATTGTGTTATTACATGAAACTTTTTTTTTCCAATTACCACTTGAATTTTGTAGGACTTAGATAGAATTTAGAGGTAAATTACTTAGGCCCCGTTTGATAACCATTTCAATTTTTGGTTTTTGGTTTTTCTGTTTTTGGTTTTTGGTTTTTGGTTTTCTGTTTTTTAAAAACAAAAGCCATATATGTTTGATAACTGTTTTTTGTTTTCTGTTTTTAAAAAACAGAAAACCAACCTTGTTTGGTAACTGTTTTTTGTTTTCAGTTTTTCAAAAATTAGAAAGATGAAAAAGATGTTTTAGAGAGAGAAAAATATGTAGAGACGTTGAAACAAAAATTTAGAGACACAAATATAAATGTTTTCGAGAGAAGTTTTTCTTTTTTTTGAAAAGACGAGAGTAAAGTTAAACATTGAAAATTTAGAGATGTGAAAGAAAATGTTTAGAGAGAGATTGAGAAAAGATATTAGTTAGAGAAAAAAAATTAGAAAAAAGTTAGAGTAAAAGTGATAAATTTTAGATAAAAAAAATTAAATAAAAAGAGAAAATACAGAGAGATAGTAAGGTCAAGAGTAAAAGATATGCTAAAAAAATAACGATAAATTAGAAAAATAAAGAAAAGTTGTAGCAATAGAAAATTTTGGAGATTTTGTTTCAAATAAAAATTAGAATAAATTTATTAAGGAGATAAAAAGTTATTGATAAGTTTTTAGAAATAGACAAAAAAAAAAATTTGAGAGAAAAAAATAAATTTTATAGAGAGAAAAACACTTTAGAGAAAAAAAAAAAATAGAAAAAAGAATTTGTTGGAGAGAGATAGGTAAAAGAGGAGAAAAATAAGCATTAGAATAAAAATGAGTTTTTGAAAAACAAAAACCTGTTTTTAAAAACTACTTTTCTTTGTTTTTGAAATTTGCTTATAATTTCAAAAACGTTTTTAAAAAACAGAAAACAAAAAACAGAAATGGTTATCAAACATTCCTGTTTTTTTAAAAATGAAAAACAAAAACAGAAAACAGAAAACGAAATGGTTATCAAACGGTCCCTTAGTTACTTGAAGTTTCTTAAATCAGACCTAATTGAATTGTTCAAATATTTCTGAATTTGAAAATTGGGTTACACGAAAGGGGTCATAAAAACTATTTTTCTAAAGAAGGGGTCAATCTTCTATAACCAATCGTTCTTTCTAATCGAGATTGTGACTGAAAAAGTTTTTGAAAATTATGATTGTTTTCTCTCAATTTTCATCTTATTAAGGGAACATTTGAATTCTTAACCAAATTCCAAAAAAAAAAAAAAATAAATAAAAAATAAAAAATTGAAAACTACTTTTCTTAATTTTCAAAACTTAACTTGGTTTTTGAAAACATGGGAAGAAGATAGATAACAAAAAAAAAAAAAAAAAAAAAGAAAGTGAAAGTAGTGTTTATAAACTTAGTTAAAACCAAAAACAACAAATTAAAGTCTCGTTTGATAATCATTTGGGTCCCGTTTGAAAACAATTTCTATTTTCATTTTTTGGTTTTTGGTTTTTGATTTTTTGTTTTTGGGTTTTAGTTTTTTTTTTAAAAAAATATGAAACATGTTTGGTAATTAATTTTTGTTTTCCGTTTTGAAAAAAACTAAAGACCAAAAATAGTTATCAAACATTATAACTTTTTTTATATTTTTAAAACTCAAGAATATTTTTATATTAAAAATAAATATTTTTTGGACAATTATTGTTTGTTTTATATTTTATAAAAAGAAAATATAACTATTTTTTTTAATTATTTAATAATTTTTGGGAGATTTATAATTTATATTAATAATATTTTTTTTTACTTGAGCAAGTCGATCTTTCTTTTGAGTTTTGAGTTTAATCTCCATTTGGTAGGGGTGATAAAAATAATCCGACAAACCAAGTCGATCGAACCAAATTGAACGAATGCCGGGTCAGTCTCATGCTATATTTCGTTGGGTCAATTTCATAATGAAATTTTTGTACGAATAACCCTTTTCGCTGGGCGATAATGGAATTTGACCTACCGCTTACAAAACAATGATAAATGACCTTTTGTCGATGTCACCACACGGCCAAAAGACCTTCACTGCCCCCCGTCTACCCGCCCAACCTCGACAGACGCCAGCCCGCCCCGCCAGGCTCTAGCCATCCATTAGCGATCGTCGCCACATGTTTCTTACAACCTCGCGAGCTGGGAATTCCCAACTTGCCGCGTTGGGGAACGACAATGAACAGTAACCTAGCGAAAAAATTTACTAAATCAAAGATGGAAAAAAAGAAATAGATAAAAAAAATCCAAAAAGTGATTCATTCGATGAAGAAGGATCAACTTGTGTCGGGAAACTAATCAACTTGCCCTCATCATCGTGGATCACAAACAGTGATTCATCCGATGAAGAAGGAACAAGAAAATCAGTTTTCCGACGAAGTACGCAGTCACGGGAAACCAACGAGAACGTTCATACAAATACGTACCTCTGTCAGGAAACTGATAAACCCCCTATCCTTATCGTGGATCACAAACAGCGAACCATCCGCTGGAGGATGGGGTGGAACATCGGTTTCTCGGCGAGGAACAGAGTTTAGAAGGCGGGTGATTTGGGGGACATGATCGTGGAAGTCACTGTAAATCGACAATGACGTTCATACAAATACGTACTGCTGTCGGGAAACTAACCAACTTGCCATCCTCATCATGGATAACAACAAACAGTGAAGTATCCGCTGAAGGATGAACAAGGAAGTCAGTTTCTCAGTGAGGTACAGAGTTTAGAAGACGGATGAGCATGGAGACATAGTCACTTGATACTTAAATCAACCGTTGGGAATGGTTGGACTACCTATAATAGTCAAGAAATTTCCATAATGGACAGTTGTACTGCATGTATTTGTTTCCCTAGTGACAGAAGAGATTGGCACGGTCTCTTGTCAAATAAATTTATAATCCACGATTCCTAAGCTAACTTGTAGCAGTAGTGGTCGGGGTCGATCACAGGGAATAATCGGTTTATTTCTAAATTTTTTTTGTGTTTTTGAGGTAACCAAAATGTGGGGTTTATTTATAAAAGATTAAGACATAAAGTAAAGGCGGGAAAATAAATAAGGAAAATTAAATGCAAGGAAAGTAAAGGTGGGGTTAGTTGATCTTACCACGAGGATCACTGTAATCGAGGTTGAACTCGATGTTAAGTTTGATTAATTTTATTCATTGATTATCAATTGATATTTAATTAACTATCTAAGTCCGGCGTACTTCGACAAAAAACCGAGAGCCATGATCCAACTATCACAAACATGCCAATTTGACGAAAGAGATTGCCGCGGTCTCTTGTCAAATAAATTTATAATCCACGATTCCTAAAGCTAACTTGTAGCAGTAGTGGTCGGGGTCGATCACAAGGAACAATCGGTTTATTTCTAAATTCTTTTGTGTTTTTGAGATAACCAAAATGGGGGTTTTATGGATAAAAGATTAAGACATTAAGTAAAGGCATGAGAATAAATAAGGAAAATTAAATTCAACTAAGATAAGAAAATTGGGAGATTCTAAGTGTATAACAAATTTGAACGATCAAAATACCCCCAACCTAAACCTTGCTAGTCCTCGAGCAAGCTAATATTATAATGAGAGAGGTTATTATGCAATGCAATATTCATGACTCAATTTCTCAAAGATAAGCATGATCAACATTTTACTTAAGAGAATTAAATGTGAGACTAGCATAATTAGAGACAAATTAAAATTAACCAAATTCTTTCTTATGCAAAATGTGAGCTAAGTCTTCCCTAGAGATGTTTTGAAAAGTTCGAGAAGGACTTATAAAATTCCCTATTCCATCTTCCCTCTACACTGGACAAAGGCATAATGCATTAAAGGAAAGGAACAGACTAACTTGTTTACGGATGCAAAGGGGGGCCTTAGACTCTTTCTTTCTTTCTTTTCTTTTCTACTAAAGGGTCCTAAGCTTGCATATATATATCATTTTTTTAAGGGGTACTAGCTTTCACACAACTAATGCAGGACCACATTTCAAGAGTTTTACTTTGGACGGCCTAAGTGATCACACTAGAGGTAGCTCTTTTTATCCCGACAAGCTAAACAAAAATAGTTTTATTCTTTTTCTTGCATTCTTTTTCTTGACCAAGTAAATGATTTTTCTTTTGAAGCTCACAAGGAAAATATTCTTTTACGCTCCGGTTTCGCTCGTTTAAGCCCCAAATTGTTCCAAAGCTCCGGTGAGGACCTTTAGACATATTATACTCATTTTAAAGATTTTTTCGCAAGGAGTTCAACGAAGATAAGAAAATTGGGAGATTCTAAGTGTATAACAAATTTGACCGATGCGATCCCCTGCATCCTTAGATGAAAATGCAGACATGCTGCAAGCTATAAAGCGTTGGAGAAAGGCGTATTCAAGTATCCGAAGGTAATTCTATGTTGAATACTTAGCTTTTTCTAGTATATATGTATCACTTACTTTACTGTTTGGAACAACGTAGACGATTGTGACACGGGTTATTGACCTTACTGACGATGAAATGCGACGTAAGACATCGTATAGGGTTGAGAGGGGAATTGTGGGAGAGATTGAAGAAGGTGGTGAGCATAATCAGCTCCATGTTGGTGATCTTGTGGAGTTCAACCCCCATGGATCATCCAATGTGCATGGGATTGACACGGGCGTACTGGATGTGCGTGACATCGCATCCACACGTATAGACCATCTAATGGAGAGTGATGAGGGGATACTTGATAGTCAACAACATGTGGATGCCGGAAACGATCGTGACTCACCATGTACCATTCAATCGAGCACATCTGCTGATGGGATACGAACGAAAGGTGGGGACGGTGATTGACGGAGCGTGTTGTGAGGCCGTGTCTGATAGCATGCATTTATGCTATCTTTTACCTAATTATTTTGGCTAGTTTTGTGCGTTAATTGTGAGATTTAATGTCTTTTTATGTTGATTTTGTATAAAACCAAGTTCGTGAGGCAAAACCGAGAATTTTACTAATTTTGGATATAAAAAGTAGACTTTGGACCATAAAAGAAGAAAAGAAAAGATTTCATTTGAAGTGGAGGCCTAAAAGCCCAAAGGAATGGGGAAACAAAGGCTAAAATCCTTGAAGATAGCTTTTAGAAGGCCTAGCGTCGCGACACTAGGGCTAGAGCATCGAGATGCTAGGTAGTGTAAGCGGCAAGAAAAGACTGACGTCACAGTGTCGCGACGCTGTGCATCTTGGGCAGCAAGACACCTCCGTTTCCTCACCTATAAATAACCCCTTTTTCCAATGGTTGAAATCATCCCATTTTGGGGAGTTCTTGTTGGGTTTTATGCCCTAAAACTCGTAGATAGTGAATGTAAACAAATTTTATACTTGTGTTCAATAAAGTGTTATTTAGTTTCTGCAATAAAATGTTATTGTTTAATATTGCACTATTTGACCCAAATCCAATAAACTAAGATCCAAGGTTGTTTGTATGTAACTTGAACTAGTATGTAAGGACATACGGGGATCGATGTTCAAGTAACAACCTAAAGGTCTATAGTATAGGGATAAGGCTGGGTACCTTATCCTGGTGACACTATGGATACGACCCACTTTGTATTATGATACAAACGCTATGATCCAACGCGTTCATGTAGTTGACATGCGAGTGGGGGTATCCTATGCAATGAGTTTGCATAAGACCGGACCGCAAAATAGTTAACCACTAACTGTAACACCGTTAGTTGGCTTGTTTTCTATTTCACTAGGATGACCTAGACAACTTAGTCTCAATCCTGAGTGGATTATGGACTCCTGTTCATGAGGAGTTGTCCTTTGATTTGTATGGGTGAGAGTGGCCAGCACGCTGACTCAATAAGCCTACCATTTTGGGGACAATACCGAGTGGGGAGCTGGGAACATAATCACACAAGATGGAATTCACTCATTCCCGACTTTAGGGTAAGTAGAGGTGTGTTCCCTTAAGTGGTGTCTCCGGGACTTGAATAATGGGCCCAACCCTCTCTATGGCACGAGAGGGACTTTTGTTTGTTGGTTGGACCTCAAACAGGTTGTTCATTAGAGGAGTACTGGGAACTTAAGGACAAAGATGTAAACCAGGGGTAAAACGGTAATTTGACCCAGCTGGGATACGAACACACGTGAAGGACTGACTTGTAGTATTGGTCGATATCCGTGGACACAGAAATATTCTACAGTGAGAAGAGTACAGCTGAGGGTCTTTAGTGGAATGACCCACAGTTAACGAATAGAGACTAACTTGGTTAATGAGTTTAAGCCGATTAGTCTCGTATCGTTGGAGCTTCTGATTTGTAGGTCCATTAGGTCCCACTGGTAGCTCGTAAAAAGACTTAAAGCAAACAAATATAAATTGTAAATTGAAAGTGTTCAATTTATCCTGGGAATCATATAATGTATATTGATGCATTATAATATAAAGTTTATGAAACTTTATAATATAATTTTTGAATTAATTTCAAAAAATTAATTCTTGAGAGAAAATATTTGAAAGAGTTCAAATAAATTTAATATGAATTGGATTCATATTAATTTTAATAAAATCTCTAAGATTAAATATATGATATTTAATTGGATAATTAATTAATTATGGAATTAATTAATTATTTATTAATAGAGACATTTTCCTATTAGGAAAGAAAATATTTGAAAGAGTTCAAATAAATTTAATATGAATTGGATTCATATTAATTTTAATAAAATCTCTAAGATTAAATATATGATATTTAAATGGATAATTAATTAATTATGGAATTAATTAATTATTTATTAATAGAGACATTTTCCTATTAGGAAAGAAAATATTTGAGGAAAAATGTGGGAATTGATCGGGATTCCAAGGCTTGGGAATCGATATGATCGTGACGGGAGCTTGGGATCAACTTATCGGTTATTTCTTCCTTACTCCTTTGTAATTCCTAATTTTAGTTTGAGTTAGGCCTATGGATCAAGATCACTTGGCCAAAATTATTTCCATTTGTGAGTAGATCTTGAGACCTAGGGTCGTTATCTTAGCTAATTGGATATTGTAGCACAATTACTTGGGTTATGTAATGAATTTCTTCATATTTCATCTATGCAATTCATGCTTAATGCCTTTAATCCCTTTATCACGGATTGATTGATATGTTGGTCTAAATTGATACTCGACAGAAAGAAGTTAGATTAGATCCAAATTGCATGACTAATGATTGCTTGGAACACGAGAGTGAAAGAGAATTGTTAGAAATTGATAATGAAGTTGCTTAATGTCATACTATGATTAACTAAGGAAATGGACACATAAATTAGTTATGTTAGTATGAGATGTGAAGGAACTTGAAAGAGAAATCCGCTTATAATTACTTCTAGATTTATGAAATTGAAGATTATTAGTTACCTGCATTCATGTATTTGAGCTGTATATCCAAAAAGCAAGTTAACACCCTAGGTCAAGTCCCCTGAATAGGATATTTCCATTTTTTGTTTCATGTTTCTTTTTATTAATTTCTTTAATTTTCACTTTATCGTTCGAGTTAGATTTCTAAATAAAATTGAACATGACGATTCTTGGTACTTAATGAATATAATTCAAATTCCCTGAGGATTCAATACTTGGTATTACCTACCGTTTTATATTACTTGTGGCCCGACCACTTTGCGGTCATCAAGTTTTTGGCGTCGTTGCCGAAGAATTTGTTATTTTTCCATTAATATTGAGAATTAAGTGTTTGATTTTAATTTAGAAATTTATTTTCTACATTTTAAATTTTTAGTTTTAAGAAGTTGTGGCTAAAATTTTGTGGAGTTATAAGGTGGATAATTTGTTTCTTGGAGATTTAACCATGACAAATCAAGAAGACAAAACAATCCGAGATTATTTCTTGCCTGGATTTCCATTAAACTACTCTTGAATAGCTTATGAGCCAATCGGTGCCGATAATTTTGAGCTCAAAGCTAGTCTTATTCAAATGGTAAGAGAAAGTGCTTTCAAAGGCTATCCATCAGAGGATCCACACAATCACCTGAGATCATTTTTGAATATCTGTGGAACGGTAAAGATAGGAGGAGTTAGCCCTGACGCTATTCATTTACAGTTGTTTCCATTTTCTTTGCAAGATAGGGCTAGAGATTGGTTAGACTCATTAACCTCAAATAGCATCCTTAGTTGGAATGATTTAGTTAAAGCTTTCCTTGCAAAATTTTTTCCATTAGCTAAAATTACCAAGCTTAGGACTGAAATTGGAATGTTTAAACAATTAGAGGAAGAGCAAATGTATGAAGCTCGGGAAAGATATAAGGACATGTTAAGGAAATTCCCGCAACATGGATGCCTTGATTGGATTCAAATTCAACTTTTCTACAGTGGGTTAAATAGGGATTTAAAGACAATTCTTGACACTGCGGCTAAAGGAAACTTTTTAGCCAAAACTGTCAAGGATGCACGAACCCTAGTAGAAGATTTGGCCTTGACAAGTTACCAATGGCAGTTTGAGCAACTAGAGTCCAAACCTAAGGGGAAACCATGTGAGAATGATGAGGTGAGTGCTTTAAAATTACAAGTCGAAGTTCTAACCAAGACTCTAAACAAGCTCACAGGATCAGAAATTCCAAGTTTACCTAAAGTTGAAGTAAAAGTGGAGCCTAAACCTGAGGAAATAAGTTAAGAGAAGAAAACCCCTTTGGAAGAAATGCTAGGAAACTTCATAAATGAGACTAGGAATTTGACAATAAATATGCAAGCTAGAAAAGATATTCTCATTAGTAAGATGGAAGCACTCATGAATCAAATTCAGCAAGGAAAGTTATCTAATGTCGTCGCCATGGACCCACAAGAACAATGCCCTACCATATCTCTCAGAAGTGGGAAACAGTTGAAAGAAGTTGAAAGAAAATAAGAAACTAAGCTAAGCACTAGGAAGATACTGGATGAGGATGATGATCAAAACAAATTAGAGGAAGAGATAACAACACCAGTGCCATACAAGTCTTTTGGTTCTATTCCTTTAGTTCCTAATTAGATTCCTTACCCTCAAAGATTTCAAAAGAAAAAGTTGGATGCTGAATTTTCAAAATTTCTTGATATTTTTAAACAGCTCCATATTAACATTCCTTTTGCTGATTCTTTGGAACAGATGTCACACTATGCTAACTTTATAAAGGAAATATTATCAAAGAAAAGGAAGTTCGAGAACCATGAGACGGTGAATATGACTGCCGAGTGTAGTGCCATAATCTAGAAACATCTACCACCGAAATTGAAAGATCCAGGGAGTTTCACTCTTCCTTGTACTGTGGGTAGTTTGTTTATTAAGAAAACTTTGTGTGACTTAGGGCCAAGTATTAACCTAATGCCTTTCAACGTTTACAGGAAACTTCGTTTGGGGGAATTGAAGTCAACCACAATTGTTTTGCAATTGGCAGATCGTTCGATGACATACCCTAAAGGTGTGTTAGAGGATGTTCTGGTTAACGTTGACAAATTCATATTCCCTGCAGACTTTGTAGTGTTAGACATGGAAGAAGACCCCGAAGTCTCGATCATTCTTGGAAGACCATTTCTGGCAACCGCTTGTGCCTTAATTGATGTACAAAAAGGAACCCTGACTCTCAGAGTAGAAGACGACGAGGTAGTATTCAACCTTTTTAATGCATTAAAACACCCAAAGGAGGTTAACTCTTTCTTTGCAATTGATTCGGTTGACACTATTATCGATGCATGTGTAGAGTCAGAGTCTCATGTTGATCATTATGAAATAAGCATGCCTGATGTGTTTGGAGATGAATTAATAAATGTTAATCAAGAGAGTGCTTTAATTTATAATGAAATTGATAAATCTTTAAGAAGGGAGGGAAAATTATCATTAGATATTTGTGCTCAAGTTGATACCCCTTACCTTGAATTGAAACAATTGCCTGCTCACCTGCGTTATGCTTTCTTAGGAGAATCTTCTACTTTTCCTGTTATCATTTCTGCTGATTTGAGTAAAGTAGAAGAGGAAAAATTGTTGGATGTGTTGAAAAAGCATAAATCTGCCTTAGGTTGGTCTATTTAGTGATATTAAGGGTATTAGTCCTTCTATTGTCATGCATAAAATTTTAATGGAAGATACCTTTAATCCCACAGTAGAACTCCAAAGAAGATTAAATCCAATAATGAAGGACGTGGTAAAAGCCGAGGTGTTAAAATTATTAAATGTAGGAATTATATATGCTATATTTGACAGTCCTTGGGTAAGTCATGTTCAAGTAGTGCCTAAGAAAAGGGGGATGACTATTATTAAAAATGAGAAAAATGAATCAATATCTACTAGGACAGTCACTGGTTGGCGTGTGTGTATAGATTATAGGAAATTAAACAAAGCCACCAGAAAATATCACTTCCCTCTCCCTTTTATTGACCAAATGCTTGATAGGCTAGTTGGGTATCCGTATTATTGTTTTCTGGATGGTTATTCGGGCTATAATCAAATTGCGATTGCGCCTGAAGACCAGGAGAAAACAACATTCACGTGTCCTTATGGTACTTATGCTTTTCGGTGTATGCCATTTGGACTGTGTAATGCTCCGACTACCTTTCAGCGTTGTATGATGGTCATATTTTCAGACTTTGTAGAAGAGATCATGTAGGTTTTTATGGATGATTTATCTGTTTTTGGTTCATCATTTGATAACTGTTTGCATAATCTCTCTCGTGTTTTACAAAGATGCCAGAAGACTAACCTTGTTTTGAACTGGGAAAAATGTCATTTTATGGTAAAAGAAGGTATAGTCTTGGGTCACAAGGTGTCTGAAAAAGGGTTGGAGGTAAATAAAGCCAAAATTTCTGCTATAGAGCAACTGCCTCCGTCCAACAATGTTAAAGGAGTTCGTAATTTCTTAGGCTACGCATGGTTTTATAGTCGTTTCATAAAAGATTTTACAAAAATAGCTAAACCCCTGTGCAATTTGCTTGAAAAGGATGCCCCATTTGTGTTTTCTAAAGAGTGTTTGCTAGCATTTGAATTACGAAAAGAAAAGTTGATTTCTGCCCCTATCATTGTTGTGTCGGATTGGAGTCAACCCTTTGAGATCATGTGTGATGCTAGTGACTATGCTTTAGGACCTGTTTTAGGTCAACGTCGAGATAAGTTCTTTAGGGCTATATATTATGCAAGTAGGACTCTAGATAGTGCTCAGCAGAATTACACCACTACTAAAAAAGAGATGCTTGCTGTTGTGTTTGCTTTTGATAGGAAATTTAATCACTTCTAATTTATATTGAATTAACTAAAGAATATATCTTTGTTGTGCATTAATCCAAGTATAAATTATGCACTACCAAGTAATACTTGGAGTATTCCAGGGTCGAATCCACAGGGAAGGGGTGAGTAGAGAAAATATCACAAATTAAATCCTATTCTAATGATGTTGTGCTGGGCTAATAAGAATAAAATATGGACGCGACATGTTAAACATGCAATAAAGAAAAGCAACAATAATGTGATAGAAAGATACGATGGATAATGAGCTATCAAGACTTTTGCCGCAACAACCACATGCGACAGATAAGATATTAATGTAGCGCATAACAATGAATCGACAGAATATTGATGCCTAAGCGAGAAATAAACATGTGATTCCCTTCCGGTATTACACATGCGATGAACTAAGAATATTCCTATTTCTTAATTCATTCGTTTAATCAACTCTCTATATTCTTGAAAGTGGTTGAATTATCCCTAAAGCAACCCAAACACATTCATGAAATATCCTAAGCGGCTGAGCTATTCCTAACACAACCAGACTACATGTAATGTATTATCTTGATCTACTTAGATATTTCCACATGCATTACCCTTTTGAGATTTATCTTGCTACTACCTCTATCGGTTGATCAGACAGATATTAGTAATGAAAGAATTATCACATCTTTGATGCGTGATAACTGCCCAAAAGGTAGTTATTTAGGCCTCATTTATATAGGGATTTGTGTGTCTTTTGTGCTTAATAGGGTTAATTTTAGATATATATTATATGTTTTAACCCATTTGGAAGAATGGTAGCCTTGGAAATTACTTTGTGCAGATTATGCTGCTGGGCGAATTGAGGAAACAAATTCTGTGCTGCAGCAAAACTGGGAGCAGGATTGCCACATCACAACTCGTTAGCCAACTTCATGAACCGAATTCTGTTGAGTTATTTTCGGGATAAAGGATCAAGGAGAGCCCTACACGTGTCCAAGTTGACCTAATTCAAGCCTCCTATCCTTCTATAAAAGGAAGTAGCCGTCCAAGTCAAAACCATTCCATGTTTCCTTGGAAGCCGAGTAGTATAGAGAGGTTGGAGACCACTAGAAGACCATCATTTGCAAGCTGATTAAGGAGATTATTATTTTCTTTATTATCTTTGAAGGATTGGAATTCCATAATTCCGTAAAGTGGAAGCGTGATTGGGACCGATTCGTAAGTAATTTTGTTTAATCTAAAATACTAATACATTGGCAATAATATTAGAACTATTCTAAATATATATTAAGGCTAAGCATAGAAAAATATTAGATCTAAATCTAATTTATAAAGTAACAAATTACTTACTCTCGTTGACGACTCAGATTAAATTCACCAACTGCATGTGAATTAATCACGAACTAGTGTGAACACCACCACTATGGCTACACCGGTATGACTCTGAGACTTCTAGAGGCAAGAGACTGGTGGGAGTCTAGAGGAAGCCTTGAGGGGAATTCTTTGAGAGAAGAAGAATGAATGAGATACCTTTCACCCCACCCCAGGGGTCCTATTTATAGGTAAAGGCCAAGACCTTCTTCCTAATAGGAAATTCTTCCTAATAGGAAAAGGAAGATCTTCTCCTAATAGGAAAAGGTCTCTAATTTTAATAAATAAATAATTAATTCCATAATTAATTAATTTCCCTAATTAAATATCATATATTTAATCTTAGGGATTTTATTAAAATTAAAATTAATATGAATCAAATTCATATTAAATTTATTTGAACTCTTTCAAATATTTTCTTTCCTAATAGGAAAAAGTCTCTAATTTTAATAAATAATTAATTAATTCCATAATTAATTAATTTTCCCAATTAAATATCATATATTTAATCTTAGAGATTTTATTAAAATTAAAATTAATATGAATCCAATTCATATTAAATTTATTTGAACTCTTTCAAATATTTTCTCTCAAGAATTAATTTTTGAAATTAATTCAAAAATTATATTATAAAGTTTCATAAACTTTATATTATAATGCATCAATATACATTTTACAATTCCCCAAATAAATTGAACACTTTCAATTTATAATTTATACTTAATTGCCTCAAGTCTCTTTACGAGCTACCAGTGGGACCTAATGGACCTACAGATCAGAAGCTCCAACAATACGAGACTAATTGGCCAAACTCATCGACCAAGTTTAGTCAACATTCGTTAACTGTGGGTCACTCCACTAAAGACCCACAGCTGCACTCTTCTCACTGTAGAATATTTTTGTGTCCATGGATATCGACCAAGCAGTAAGTCAATCCTTCACGTGTGTTCGTAACACCAGCTGGGTCAAATTACCGTTTTACCCCTGGGTTACCTCTGGTTCCTTAAGTACTACTGATTCCTCTAGTGAACAAGTTGTTTAGGGTCCAACCACTAAACAGGAGTTCCTCTCGGGCTAGGAGAAGACGGCGCGCCTTTGTTCAAGCCCTGAAATCAGCCCTTAAGGGAACACACATCTACTTACCCCAATAGGGGAAGGAGTGAATTCCATCTTGTACTGTTATGTTCCCAGCCCCCATTCGGTCTTGCCCCTAAAATGGTAGGATTATTGAGTCGGCGAACTGGCCACTCTCACCCATACAAATCTAAGGACAATCCCTCCTGAAAGGGGTTCATAACAGACTCAGGATTGAGATTGAGTTACCTAGGTCATCCTATTGAAATAGAAACCTAAACTAGTTAACGGCGTTACAACTAGTGGTTACTATTTCGCGGTCCGGTCTTATGAAAACTCATTGCATAGGATACCCCCACCCGCATGTCTCCTACATGGATGCTTTGGATCATTGCATCTGTATCGAATACAAGGTGGGCCGTATCACATAGTGTCACCAGGATAAGGTACCCAACCTTATCCCTATACTATAGACCTTTTAGGTTGTTACTTGAACACTGATCCCCGTATGTCCCCACATACTAGTCCAAGTTTCATTTAAACATCCTTGGATCTTAGTTTATTGGATTTAGGGTTTATTAATGCAAACTCGATTATTCAATAACCAAATTACTGAATTACTCAAATAACACTTTATTGAGATCGATTAATTTGTTTCATTTACTATCTACGAGTTTTAGGGCATAAAACCCAACAATCTTGTGATTATGGACATGCCTACTCAGATTGTAATTCGTGTTTCCATGCCTATTATGAACTAATTAGCTTAGGTGTTGGTTAGGAATAATGTGATTGCTGTGCTTCATCTTTAGTAATATATTGACTATTGCATTTTGGTTAATTGTTGTGCTTATTTCCATTTTATGCCCGCCTGGCCAGCCGGTGTGAATACCTCTCTCTAGTTTCAGGGATTATTTAGAGAGTGTGTGGCAATTATCCACACTACGATCATTGTGTATTGGTGAACGCCAGTGACTGAGCTAGGGATAGCCAGTTGCCTAGTGCTCGAACGGTCGTACTTCATTGGAGTTGAAACACATCCCAAAAGATCCAGAGTTCCAAGAGAAATTCGCTAATAATACTGCGAGAAATGCATGATCAATAATATTGCTAGAGCATCTTTTAAAACAATCACTAAATCCTAACTAGCGCCTGTCTCTAATCTGTCTGCCTATTTGTTTACTTGTTGTTCTGTTATTTACTTTGCTTCAGCATAATTCTTATAAAACCCAATCATTTTTATTACCTTGAAACCATTAAAAGATTCATACAAAATAGATAAAGTGGAAGCTAATTAAGGACTCAGATTGATAATATTACTTGCTGCAGACTGTGTATGCTTGCACAGGAATTCTAGAGTCTTTTTATACCATATTTCTACTCACTCTAGGAGCCCAACAATGCGCTACTCCCCAACTTAACTCTTCCCTTTTTCACCTTCCCTGAAGCATCATCATAAAGATTCATCTTTTCTGTTTCTGACTGCGTTGAAAAATATTTCGCTGGTGCATCATTTGTGGGTGCGTCATGTTTGGGCGCAACTTCTTCTTTTGGATGCCTAACTTTTTCTTCTAACGCATTGCACTCTTCTACTTTATCAGGGAATTTTAATGAGCTGAAAGCATTAAAAGTTACTTGTTTATCATTGAACCGGATGGTTAGCTCGCCCTTCTGCACATTAATCGAAGTTTGTCCGGTAGCCAAGAAAGGTCTTTCAAAAATGATTGAGACTTCTCTATCTGCTTCATAATCAAGAATGATAAAGTCAGCTGGAAAAATAAATTTATCTACTTTTACCAGTACATCATCAATTTTTCCTTTTAGATGCACCACCGACCTATCTGCAAGCTGGAGAGTGACTGTTGTTGGACGCGCTTCTCCAATACCAAGGCGCTTGAATACTGATAAAGGCATTAAGTTAATGCTTGCACCAAGGTCGCATAGGGCTCTCCCCACATCAATTCCACCAATGGAGCATGGAATAGTGAATCTTCCTGGGTCCTTCAATTTTGGGGGAATTTTGCTACTGAGGATCGCACTACACTCATTTGTTAGCGCAACGATCTCGAATTCTCTCCACTGGCGCTTGTTCGAAAGGATGTCCTTTAAGAACTTTGCATAGCTTGGCATTTTTTCAAGCGCCTCGACTACGGGAATGTTGATATGCAACTGCTTCAACACGTTTAGAAATTTCTTGAAATTTGTGTCATCATTCTTTTTTTTTAGATGCTGCGGAAAGGGAATAGGTGGCTTGTATGCGTCAGGCTCTTTTATCTTTTCTTCTTCTTTTTCCTTCACGACAGCTTCCTTGCTTGATTTAGCTGCATTGGGTTCTTCAGGACACTTCTTTGGATCTTCTGAATTTACTACCGCATCTTTTGGCACATGAGTAGTTGTATTGCTTGGAACTTGTTTACCATCACACAAGGTTAACGCATGACAGTGCTCTTTTCCTCTTGACGCTTCAGTGCTGTTTGGAAGAGTTTCTACTGGTTTGTTCTTTAGTTCCGATGCTAATTGCCCTAGTTGAACTTCAAGATTTCTGAGTGATGCGGCCTGGCTTCGCACTAACGCATCATTCTTTGCCATATACTCCTGTTGACTGGTCATAAAATCCTTCAGCATGGTCTCCAATGAGTTTGAGGATGATGCGTTAGATTCACCACCACCTGCATTGTTGATGCGATGAAAATTTCCATGCTGGAAGTTTACTTGAAATGGTCCCTGCAAAACTTGATTATTGTTTGCGTTAAAGATTTGAGGGCGAGAATTGTTACTCCCTTGCTGCTGCGGTTGCTTAGATGCGTCGACATTACCACTCCATGAGAAACTTGGATGATTTCCCCAACCAAAATTGTAGGCGTTTGGAAAGAGATTATTTCGTGCGTTACCTTGGGGTCCCACATAGAAAAATGATTCTGGATTTTATGGGCACTGATCATATGTGTGGCTACCGTCGCAGATGGCACATCCTAACGCAGCTAGATGCACTACAATGAGAGTTTGATTTGCAGCTAATTCGTCCATTCGTGTGGTTAGTGCATCGATCTTTGCATTAACTACTGTCATGGGTTCCACTTTAAAACTTCCAGAACTTGTCTTCATTGGGTGCTTCTTTTTGTCTTCAGCTGATCCCCACTCATAATTGTTCCTCGCAATGTGATCAAGGATTTCATGCGCTTCAACATATGTTTTCCTTAGTAATGCGCCATTGGCTGAAGAGTCAACCAACACTTGAGAGTTCTTGTTCAGCCCCACATATAATGTCTCTAATTGAATACAGTGAGGCAATCCATGACGGGGGCATCTTTGCAATAAATTTTTGAATCGTTCCCATGCATCGCTTAGTGACTCATCCTCTTGTTGTGAGAAAGTTATAATCTCTTTGCGCAATCTGGAATTTGTTGTTGGTGGAAAATATTTCTCCAAAATTTTTTCTGCCAAGTCGTTCCATGTAGCAATGGAATTCGCAGGTTGCTGATTTAACCATACCTTAACAGCATCTGGTAGCGAGTAAGGAAATAATATGACTTGAAGTTGTTCTGGGGTAACTCCTGGAATGATGAACTTGTTGCAAATGTCGAGGAATGATTTGAGGTGAGAGTGAGGATCTTCTGATGCACTTCCCCCAAACTATCCTGTTGCAGTAATCATTTGAAACATAACAGGCTTAAGTTCAAACCTTTCAGTGTCAAGCTTGGGACGTACAATTCCAAGGTTGAAATTGCACATCCTTGGGGCTGCATAGTCTCTAATGCCTCGTTCTCTCTCATCAGCCAATTGTATTAGATTTACAGGAGGATTTTGTGAGTTCAACGCAACCATTTCTTGGGTGCACACCTAACACACCTGAAAAAGACCAACTCAAGTCAGGTGGTTGTAATAACACAATACACAAAATAAGAAATAATAAAAGATGTTCTAAATTACTGTTGCCTTCCTCGGTAACGACGCCAAAAACTTAATAGAAAATTTAATCGCTTCAAATTTATATTGAATTAGCTAAAGAATATATCGTTGTTGTGCATTAATCCAAGTATAAATTATACACTACCAAGTAATACCTGGAGTATTCCAGGGTTGAATCCATAGGGAAGGGGTGAGTAGAGAAAATATCTAAAATTAAATCCTATTCTAATGATGTTGTGCTGGGGTGATAAGAATAAAATATGGATGCGATAGGTTGAACATGCGATAAAGAAAATCAATAATAATGCGATAGAAAGATACGATGGATAATGAGCTATCAAGACTTTTGCCGCAACAACCACATGCGACAGATAAGATATTAATGTAGCACATAACAATGAATCGACAGAATATTGATGCCTCAGCGAGAAATAAACATGTGATTTCCTTCCGGTATTACACATGCGATGAACTAAGAATATTCCTATTGCTTATCTCATGCGTTTAATCAGCTCTCTATATGCTTGCAAGTGGTTGAATTATCCCTAAAGCAACCCAAACACATTCATGAAATATCCTAAGCGGCTGAGCTATTCCTAACACAACCAGAATACATGTAATGTATTATCTTGATCTACTTAGATATTTCCACATGCATTAGCCTTTTGGGATTTATCATGCTACTACCTCTATCGGTTGATTAGACAGATATTAGTAATTAAAAAATTATCACATCTAAGTAGAAAGCATCAATATCATTGATTCATTGCATTGCATACAAAAAATAATCTTAATGCCTCATGGGAGCCTAGGCTAAGCCTTGATAAAAAGAAATTAGTTCATGCTACAGCATACATTAAAACATAAAACTCTAAATTAGTTCATGCTACAATATATAATAAAACAAAAGGCTCTAAGAAAGACTTGGATCCTTGGATCCCCGGATGGCCTTTGATTCTTCATCTCTCCCCTATTTATAAACCTTTCTTGCTTGGAGCCAAGGCATGTGATGCTTTGAGCCAAAGCATGATCTCATGGATAGAAACTTGTTGTAGCATCATCATGTATTCTGCTACAGCAACAAGCTTTCCATGCTTCAGCTGCTACAACAACAAACTTCCCATGCGACAGCTGCTACAACATCAAGCTTCCATTGCTACAGCAACAAGCATCCCTTGCTACAGCAACAAGCTTTCCATGTGCCAGCTGCTACAACATCAAGCTTCCATTGCTACAACAATGAACACCCCTTGCTGCAGCAACAAGCTTTCCATGCGCCAGCTGCTACAGCATGTCATTCCCCAAGCGCAACATGCTCTAGCGCATAATTGGCTAAGCTTTTCCTGATGCAACAATAATTTAGAATTAGTGCTGTTTGGTATGAATTTTAAAGATAATAATCAATATGAGCATATTAATACAAAAAAATCAATATTACTGCATCTAGCATATAAATTAGTTAAAACTTGGGTATTTTCACTCTCTTGAGGCTCACAATAAGCTTAAATTTGATGCTTAATAACTTGATATTTTCAAGTTATCAACTTTCAAAAAGTTTATGCCCTATTTGCTTGGTACAAAGGTTATAGTGCACACAGACCACACTGCTATTCGATATTTGAGTAGTAAGAAGGATTCCAAACCCAGACTGATAAGATGGATGAGAAGAATATCGCAACCTTTCCTACTAAAGAAGCTTTTCCGGATGAAAGATTATATTCATGATTGTCATGCCTCTCCTGATGGTGGTCATTTTGGACCAACTCATACTGCGACAAAGGTACTTCAATCTGGTTTTTATTAGCCTACTTTATTTAAAGATTGTTATACCTTTGTGAAATTATGTTATAAATGGCAAAGGACAGGCAATATTTCTAGACGCCATGAAATGCCCCTAACCCCTATTCTTGAAGTAGAACTTTTTTGATGTATGGGACATAGATTTTATGGGCCCTTTTCCCTCTTCCAATGGATATTCATACATCTTAGTTGTTGTTGATTATGTATCTAAATGGGTAGAGGCAATAGCCACTAAGACTAATAATGCACATGTTGTGTTGCGTTTTTTGCATAAAAATATTTTCACTAGATTTGGCACACCACGGGCTATAATTAGTGATGAGGGGTCTCATTTTTGTAATAAATTGTTTGAATCATTACTTAGGAAATATGGTGTCAACTTCTCAAGCTTATCATCCCCAAACTAACGGTCAAGCTGAGATTTCTTACAGGGAGATTAAACAAATCTTGGAGAAGACAGTTCACATAAACAGAAAGGACAGGGCATTCAAGTTGGACGATGCTTTGTGGGCCTATCTGACGGCTTTTAAAACTCTGATTGGTACTTCGCCGTATCGATTGGTGTATGGTAAGGTCTGTCACCTGCCTATGGAGCTCGATCACAAAGCATACTGGGCTATTAAGAAGTTGAACCTAGACGCAGAAAAGGTTGGGGAACATCGGCTACTGCAGCTCAACGAATTAGAAGAATTTAGGAGCCAGGCGTATGAGAATGCCAAGCTCTACAAGGAAAGAACAGTCAGATGGTATGATCATTTGATCCAGAGGCGTTCTTTTGTGCTTAGACAGCAAGTTCTTCTATTCAATTCTCGCATGCGATTGTTCCCTGGAAAATTGAAGTCAAGATGGTCGGGCCCATTTATGGCCAAGGAGGTGTCCCCTTATGGTTCAATTGAGTTGATGGATAGCAGCGGGTTAACTTTTAAAGTCAATGCTCAGTATGTGAAGCACTATTGTGGATTCGAAGAGCAAAAGGTCGAAAAAATGATTTTGACGAATCCAGGGTGACTGAGCCTTGTCGAGCTCAGGACGTTAAACAAGCGCTTCGTGGGAGGCAACCCAAGTGTTTAAGGTTTTTAGAGTTTATTTTAGTTTGTGTGTGTTGATCCTAATGCTCCCGTGTGATCGATCCTTGTGTAGGAAGCTCGTGAATTCATGCCTAGCCTCTCATTCTCTCTTTGGCCGACAATTCAAAACGTTTCAGATTCTCTCGCTTTTTCAGGACAATATCGATCTCTCTTTATCTGATTAAATGTTCATACATTGGGGACAATGTATATTTTAAGTTTTGGGGGGGGGGGGGAGATTTGCTCTGCTTAGATTTTGCTTTAGTAATACTTTGATGAACTATTGCATGTCGATGATGATGACGTCTGATGATTTGCTTTTAGCCATGAGTCTCTCTAGTTGTTGCAAATTTAAAAGCAGAAAACATGTCTAAATTCAAGATTTTTTTTCCTTGATTCCCTTGCAAAGTATGATGATTCACTTATTTTATTATGATTTTGAAAGTCTAGATGAAAGTTATATGCTTTAGAAGTTCGTTGTCACTCCAATAGGTGTAAAGTTTGTCTAGATAGCTTTCTTGCGTAATAGTAAGTAATACTGAGCTTTGGGAAAAAGAAATGTTTTTATTTGCCTAAAAAAAAAAAAGCCAGTTGCTTGAAAAGAAAATCGTTATTGCGGCTTGCTTAAAACTCTAGGGGTAAAAAGAGCTACCTACGGTGTGATCAGTTAGGCCAACCAAGAATAACATTCGGGTTATGGGTCCCTGCATCGTATTGTGAAAGCTAGAGCCATTAGTTTCTTCAGAAAAATGCAAGTTTGGGGGACACCCCAAGAATTATGGGCACCTCAGTAAGGTAATGCTTGCTAGATAAGTAAGATGGCTAAAAGGGCGAGCTTTAGTGCCAATGTAGGGGGAAGATGAATGGAGGTGTGTATAAATGATTCCGTGCTAGTAAAAATTATGATAAGGCAAATGATGATTCGTTTTTCCAAGGGAGGATAGGATTAAGTTTTTAAAATATCTTGATGGTTCACTGTGTTTGCTAACTTGTTTCAATAAGTTTGCATTTATGGCTAGTAGCATTGAGGATAGAGTTGTTAGCATGCAAGTTATGATTCATATGCATTACTTTATTTTGCTCGGGACTAGGAAAACCTTAAGTTTGGGGGTATTTGATAGCATGCATTTATGCTATCTTTTACCTAATTATTTGGGCTAGTTTTGTGCGATAATTGTGAGATTTAATGTCTTTTTATGTTGATTTTGTATAAAACCAAGTTCGTGAGGCAAAACCGAGAATTTTACTAATTTTGGATATAAAAAGTAGACTTTGGATCATAAAAGAAGAAAAGAAAAGATTTCATTTGAAGTGGAGGCCCAAAAGCCCAAAAGAATGGGGAAACTAAGTCTAAAATCCGTGAAGATAGCTTCTAGAAGGCCTAGCGTCGCGACGCTAGATAGTGTAAGCGGCAAGAAAAGACCGACGTCACAGAGTCGCGACACTGTGACGTAGCGTTGCGACGCTGTGCGTCTTGGGCAATAAGACACCTCCGTTTCCTCACCTATAAATAGCCCCCTTTCCAATGGTTCAAATCATCCCATTTTGGGGAGTGCTCCCCAAGT
This sequence comes from Luffa acutangula, assembly GCA_036850905.1. Lineage (NCBI taxonomy): Eukaryota > Viridiplantae > Streptophyta > Magnoliopsida > Cucurbitales > Cucurbitaceae > Luffa > Luffa acutangula. The sequence goes on along the minus strand of CM072095.1, from coordinate 24,354,562 downwards.
ACAATAGAGAGAAAAGTGAGTAGAATTGTGAGGAAAAAGGTGGGAATTGATAGGGATTCCAAGACTTGGGAATCGATATGATCGTGATGGGAGCTTGGGATCAACTTATCGGTTATTTCTTCCTTACTTCTTTGTAATTCCTTATTGTAGTTTGAGTTAGGCCTATGGATCAAGATCACTTGGCCAAAATTATTTCCATTTGTGAGTAGATCTTGAGACCTAGGGTCGTTATCTTAGCTAATTGTATATTGTAGCACAATTACTTGGGTTATGTAATGAATTTCTTCATATTTCATCTATGCAATTCATGTTTAATGCCTTTAATCCCTTGATCACGGATTGATTGATATGTTGGTCTAAATTGATACTCGACAAAGAGAAGTTAGATTAGATCCAAATTGCATGGCTAACGATTGCTTGGAACACGAGAGTGAAAGAGAATTGTTAGAAATTGATAATGAAGTTGCTTAATGTCATACTATGATTAACTAAGGAAATGGACACATAAATTAGTTATGTTAGTATGGGATGTGGAGGAACTTGAAAGAGAAATCCGCTTATAATTACTTCTAGATTTATGAAATTGAAGATTATTAGTTATATGCATTCATGTATTTGAGCTGTATATCCAAAAAGCAAGTTAACACCCTAGGTCAAGTCCCCTGAATAGGATATTTCCACTTTTTGTTGCATGTTTCTTTTTATTAATTTCTTTAATTTTCGCTTTATCATTCGAGTTAGACTTCTAAATAAAATTGAACATGATGGTTCTTGGTGCTTAATGAATATAATTCAAATTCCCTGAGGATTCGATACTCGGTATTACCTACCGTTTTATATTACTTGCAGCCCGTGCACTTTGTGGTCATCAGTGTCAAAAGGAATTTATATCCACGATGATTAAACTACTTTGCAGTAGTAGTGGCCGGGGTCGATCACACGGTGTGGCGGTTGGCTATTTATTTCCTATTTATTTCGAGTTATAAAAGCAATAAATAGGGGGATTGAGATGTTGAGGAGATAGAACCTGCAAAAAATTATAGATGCAATAATTCAAATAACAGGAAACTAAAAGGAGCAAGAAATTAAATTGTAGGAAATATAAGTAGGCAAGAGAGTTAATTAAATTAGGCGACGCCGATTGGAGAGATTCTTGGGGTTAAATGATTTACTTTGATCATTGTCTTCCTACCTATTTAAGGCTAGCTTGAATTGCTTAATTGCCCAATCGATCTAATCTGAACGCAGAAAAGACCCAAAGCCCACCTAAGCCATCTAACCCGATCATACACGTCCATCGAATTAGATTCTAATGATTAATCAATTAATCTGATCGAACCATCAAATCAAACAATCAACCGATTGCCTTAAGTCTAGTGGATTGATTAGGACATTAGAAATAATTAGGCCTAGATTACCTTTAACGCTATTTTGGATCCTAGACCTATCGTGTCAAGCAACAAAGTCGTGTCTGCTCTTAGGACTCGTGCCCACGAATCAGTCTATGTGCTAACTATTGAACTAATAATCTAGTAGCTACTTGAAAATCAATTCTTTAGCTTATTATTAACATACGAGCTGCGAGTTAGGGCATCAATCTAACCTACTGCGCATGCTAATTATACATATTGAATCCAAAATACAATTGCAATATTAAATCAAAGAAACATTCAGAACATGAAACTAAAAAAGAAATACATTTTATAAGGCAATAATCATCCAATCGGCATCAACAGGTTTAGATGCATTTAAGCCGACTTAAACCCGGGACCCTATGCTACAATAATAAAGAAATATAAGAGAAATCAATAAGAAAACATACACCTCTGAGTTCTGGACATGGAGGACAGAGAGAACCGAGAGGAAAACCAAAAATTACAATCCAAAAAATTCATACAAACGGTGTAACAAAAGAGGGTTTTTATAGAAATTTAATCGCGGCGTCTCAACGCTGTGCCTTTTGGGCCTAGGGTTCGAAAACAGGCCAGCATTTTGACGCTGGCCACGGCGTCTCGACACCTGGCTTTCTTCCAGCGTGCTTCGTCTTTAATTCTTCTTCGTTTCTTGCTTGAACCAGGTCTCGAACCTTTGACTCCTTGGAACCATTCTTCGGGCTCGTTACAATCCTCACGGTCTTCTCACCTCCTCGAGATCCATGGCCATTAAGTTAACTCGAAAACTCTCTAAGTCGCCTGAATTAGCTCCAATTTGTGTAGTTCGTCCCTGATGCCCTAAATGCACAAATAATCTACAAAATAGACAAATAAAGCGTAAAGTGCACTCTAATAGGTTTAGAATAACAACAAATAAATAGTGCAAATTTGGTTCTATCAGTGACATGATCGCTACATTGGAACGAATGGACGGTCAAAATCATGACGTCTCTACTATGACAATTATGCCAAGTACAAATTACTAGAATGAAAGAAAGTGGTAGTTGTTTAATTATGATGTTAACATATCATCCCTTGTTTGTAGGAGATGGATGTAACAAGCGATACATGTGTGGTTGACTCGCGCGTACTAGACATCCAAGGGGAAGCAGACATTGGTGTGGTGACCATGCTTGCTGACTCGCGCGTACCGATCATACAGCCTGACGCAAACACTGGCGTGGATACCGTGGATGTCCACCCACACGAACAGGACATCCAACCTGAAATAGAGACTGGCGGGTTGACCATAGATATCGACTCACGCAGACCGGACATCCAGCCTGAAATGGAGACTGGCGTGGTGACCACGCATGTTGACTTGCTCAGATAGGACATTCAGTCCGAATCAATTACTGGCGTAGAGACTAGTGAGGTCGACTCGTGCGGACAGGAAGAACCCGCCATTGCGAACCAACCATCTACCGAGATGGATCTGACTTCAACCGATCCAATCGTGTCGTCCACGTGCCCCAACCACATGGAAATGCATGAAACGTCCATTCCGATGGACACTAATCCAGCTCAGTTACCGCACTCTCAGACACAGTCGGCAATCACCAGTGACACGATTCGGACAGACAACCTAATTGGAACAACATAATCCCCACGGTCCATATAATTATGTTGTATGTGGAATATTTATTGTGTCGAGTTTGAATTTTAATAAGTTTGACTTCTTATTTGCTGAGTTTGCACGCTGAACGTGTCACCCGACGGAGGACCGGTCGGAAAAGGGTTAGAACGAAGCCGTATATTCCCCCAAGACGGGAGAAAAGGGGAAAAATGAAGACTTCAGCATTCGGTATGATTGGAAACCTGTTTTGAAAATCGAAGACCGCATGTATCCCGTGCTGGGTGTTCCCTTTGATGGGGATCTGTTGCCGGTTGTCAGATATTCTCTGCTCTGCAACATCCTAGCTGCACTGTTCGAGGAGTTTCACCAATGGCTCTCAAATCCAAACAACGAAGATGACACACGGTCGTCGTTCGTGTCACACGACGTTGCTACTGTGAAGCGGGCCAGGCTCGATACGAAGTTCTTCCACAATGTTGCCTTCCCAAGTCAGTGGATACTTCATGACGTACATTTCTTGTACTCGTCCTTACGTTGTTAATGGTCATAGAGATTCGAAAACTAATTGATGTCTGATTTGTTTGCACGGTTTTATAATGATGTGCAAAACATGAACCAGCTACTCGTTTTTATGAAGAAGAAACTATCCTAAAGATCGGAGATGTGCATCCACAAATTAACGATCATGCCACTCTCTCTTTTGGTACAACGTACTTGACAAATTAATTACAGTTGTTCGAAGTTACACCTTCGTGTTTACGCTGATATGTATTGGTTTCCAATAGGACTTCCTGAACTGTCCCGAAGGCCTATACCCGAAGATAAAAGGTAAGCCATTGGAAGACACTGAATCATACTGGCAACGCGAACACTTCACACCCCCTCCCGAACCACCTGCTAGCTTAGTCCGAAAGATGGCGTGAAGCCAACGGACATCGTCCTCCTCTAACGATACCTGTTGACCCTCCTGAAACGCTGAACCTGATAAACATACTAATCATAGATATAAAATATTCTACATGAAACACCACATTGAGGAAGCCCTGAAAACCTTTTAACATACACGAGGTGCAGCCCTGACATAACTCGGTTTGGAAAATAACCTAATATAGATATCACAACCAAAAACATATTCAACTAGGGTTTATACAACCACGACCTCTAGAACTTACACAAACCGTTAATTATTCAATCCTTAAGAAAAACATTTACAATATAGACAGACTCGATATACAACTCCACCCACGTACTAGAGCTTGATCTGGAACTTTCAGCAGACATTGGCAGTGTTTCAGGCACCGAGAGCTCGATCTCTACCTGAAAAGTGGGAAAACATTTTGAAAGAGTGAGCTACGAAGCCCAGTGAGTGACTAAATTTAAAACTGCGATTCCGGAAATCATAACACGTGATAAAACTTTAAACGTATAAGGTCTCTCAATCAAAGCGTTAAACATAAACGTGTAATAATAAAAGCTTTCATGAATACTCCTCAAGTACATCGTTAGAAAATCTAGCAAGGCATTTCAAGTATATCAAACATCTTAACTAACATGACCGATCTACGTTGTGTAAGGCACGCTCGGTACAACCAGTTTAGTAGCTCTACGATGTTGTGGGGCCCGCCCAACACTCCCATCGTCTTTGTCTTAGTGGGGCCCGCCCAACACTCACGACAGCATCGTTGTCACGGAGTACACTCAACGTCAACAACGGAACATAACCTGTGTGCACATGGTACCATATAGCCTCGGGCTCAATATCTCAGTCATGCAGTCAATAGAAATCTTAGAAAATCACATGAAAACATGAAAACATGCCTACTTATCGTTATCTTGCGTAAAACCTAAGCTTACTCAACTTGCTCGTGAAAAACTGAAAATCTTTAAAAAGTACTTGTTAATCCATACTTTACTTTAAAAGATATCGTTTCAACTATTTTTCATAAAGTCATTAATCACGTGCTCGTATATAAACCTCATTAGAAAATATAAGCTCAAAACTCATGCTTGAAACCGTTAATAGAAATCATGTATCATTCATAGGAAAAAGGGTATAAGACATCTAATCATGAACAACCGTTTAGAAACAATTTTCGAAATTTGTTTTGTCACTCACAATCTTAGCTAGTTCCCTGGTCTGTAGACTCGACCTATTTCCTCTTGGCCTGTCAAACAAAAAAAACCGAGCATTAGAACCATAGATAGCTTTGTCTTTCTATGCTCATGAATTCTAAACACTTGAATAAAAAATCACACTTCACATTCTACTTTTCCAGATTTTCCAGATTCTATACCCTAACTTTCAACACCCATAACTTCCTCAATACCTAACCAAAATTAATGTGCTATACATCCAACTCTTCCTTTTTGAACACTCTACAACTTACCTGCATAAATGAAAACGAGATTCTCAACCGATTTGCCCAGAAATGCCCCCAACACAGACAACATAGATTCACGGTTCTCTGCTACCCTTTATCTATCTCCTGAAATTAAACCTACTTCAAGTCATTTTTGGCTCACGAATTCTTCATGAAAGTTGTAGGACATGGAATAAGATTTCCAACCATACAAAATAGAGCTTCTGATTCAACTTGTACACCCCAGAATGCTCGAAAAACCAGAGAAAACCAGAGATCCTCCGGCTTTGCTCGAAAATCTTGTGCTCTGTTTTCCATTTCAGAAACCATTAACTTCTCATCCGATTTAGCTCAAGCTTCCTTCATGAAATTTGTTATAAAATGGACTAAATTTCAAGAAACTCAAACCTCACCTCTTAGTTCCTTCTGTGTAGCTCAAACCAAATAAAAAACCAGAGGTTGGCATGTTGAACCTAGATTCTGTCATGGCTGTCTTTGCTTGAGCTATTTCCTATCTTTTTCAACCTCAAAACCCTGTAAATCTCCTTCTTCTTCTTCCTTCACTCTATCCCTCGAATTTTTCTAAAGTTTGGATGGAAAAGATGGAGAAGTGTGGCCGGAAATGAACTAATATTGAATGTTGTCGGTGGTGGAGTTAACGCACCGCTCACTTTCTTCTTCCTTTTTTTTTTTATTTTCATTTCCCTATTTCCTTTCATTTCCTTTTTCTTCTTTGTTTCCTTTCTTTTCTTTATTCTTTTAAATTAGTAAATCCCAACAACTTAAATTCAACCATGAAACCACAATAGATGACAAGAGAAAATGATCCTAGGGAAGTCTCGGGTTTACAAGCAAACATACTTGGACTACTCACTAGGGCTCGCCAAATGATTTTGCTCCTACATAGGGGGACGCCAAATTTCTGTACACGGTGGCAATAATGCGCGAGCATTACCTCCTTTTGGCGATGGACATGAATCCAGGCGCAATTTACGTATACGATTCCATGTCGGGGTACATCAAGCGGCCCCAAGTAGACAAATTCTTGGAGCCACTTCGTCATACCCTACCGTCTTTATTGCATGAATGCAGTGTATATACGCAGAAGCTGGATATGAGTAGAGGACCATGGCGTGTCGTCCATGCGGACACTGGGAAGTTACAAACGAACTCCTTCAACTGTGGCATTTTCTGTTTTCAGTTTCTAGAACATCTAGTGATTGGTCGCAGCAAGGAAAATATCCTATAGTCGTAGATTAATATCTTTAGGATCTAGTATGCGTGTGAGATGTGGGCGGGGAAATTTATGTGCTGATTAGCGGGAAATTGTTAGGTTGTCATACGGTTTACTATTCACATGGGATGCATGAAAGTCTAGGTCACCGTTGTCTATGCCAACAGTTTTGAATCATGAAATAACATTTTCGTTTCTACAGGGGCTTTTTGCCAAATGACTTTTGATGGTTTAAGAAATTACCAAAAAGAAACAAAAAAATTAAAATAAAAAATAAAAAAATTGATTGATTAAAAAAATAAAAAAAACAATAAAATAACCATAAGCAAAGGAAAGTGGCCCGCGGGGGCGTTCTTCGGGTCGACAGTTATTGCTGACTGTATGATTCTCATTGGGCGATGGCGCAGGTTGATGATTCTGGTCGAAACTGCAACCAGTGCGTCTGACATATAGAATAATGAATCCTCGAATTGATTGATGACGTCTCGCGCTTACATCCTGTATTGCTTATCGTATGGTTTCCATTGGACGACCGCGTGGGTTGATGGTTCAAGTTGGAACTGCAACTAGTGTGTCTGACATATAAAAAAACGCATCCTCGAATTGATTGATGACGTCTCTCGCTTACATCCCGTATTACTGATCGTATGGTTCCCAATGGACGACCGCGCGGTTGATGGTTCGAGTCGGAACTCCAACCAATGCATTTGACATATAGAATAATACGTCCTTGAATTGATTGATGACGTCTCGCGCTTCATCCCGTATTTACAGCACCTAACCACCAAATTAATTGTTATCCACTGATACTGTTGGTTCACCTTCACGACTCTCGACCATTCTATGAATAACAACCATATGAGAACGGTTTCTAATAGAAGTGTGAACATAATCCTTCATCACTAGAATGCAAAACGACATAGACTCCGACGACTCTCGCTTTGGGTACGAAGTTTACAATCTAAGCGATGATCCGTCCCTGACACCGTCCCCGCTGCCTTTCATGACACTCAATAACTCGAGCGTATCCACCTTCACTACCCCGGAGATTGACCTCAACGATGGGGCAGATGAAGACGTAGAAGACGCGGTAGTCACCTCATCCTGACTCCCGTCTCCAGTATCCGAACTGACTGATGTCGAACCTCCCGCTGAGAACCTTTCGAGTCCTGGGACTGATGCGGCAAGTTCGACAGTCCCAGAACCTACTGTGGAACCGGAAGTCCGATCAACTCCTCCAACTGTCATGCCGCAACCTCGACGACCGTTTGCACGACGGTCATTGTCGTTCAACACCCTACCACGCAGTCAGAAATGACAGTTCACTGCACCTCCGTCCCCATCATCGGTGGTCCACATCTCATCCGATTCAGAGTAGACGATGCATGCATCCGCGTTTTTTGTGCCTGTTGGGTTGGAGGACGTTTGTTGGGTGAGGGTCGTTAGAAGGTTTTCCATTATTTCTGGTTCTAGGGTTTATGGTTTAATTCTATCTTATTTCCTTTTGTATTGATTATACTTAACGTTCATTTGTGTTTTCATTATAGTTTTTTTTTGTAATGACAAACACAAATGAAATGAAGAAATTGAAGTTTACGACATTGGGTAATTACATCACTGTGTTTTATTCGTTTATACCTTTAGAACATCCATGATATTCATACATCAAAGAATAACATGATGCGTTCGGTTTGATGAATAAACAAATATACGATGAATGAAAATAAAAAATAATGAATCTGTGAGAAACGCGGGTTTAAGGTATATTAAATTTCCCGCTGGAAAAAAATTATAAAAAATAATTTACTATAGCTCATGGGGACGACGTGAACAAGACCCTCTCTTATAGCTTGGGGGGACGACGGACATCATGTGACCCAGCTTTCCTGGGTATTGACCACCGTTGTTGCCAACGACTGGTCACACAACCGTCTGTTGTGTCCGGTGTTTCCACACCTACCACAACGCAACGCTGGTCTTTGTTCGCCACCAAATGGGATCCTACGGACTCGGCACCGATCAGCCCTTGACACTACTTTGGTGGTGCGATTTCTATGTGCACGTGATCATCCCTTATCCTCCACTCGAATCTATGGCCAACCAGATTGACCGACTGCGCGTATGCAGAAATTAGATAGTTGATGGAGTAGAACCGACTGCATAGGCTAGATGCGGGGACATTACGATATTGTGTGGCCGCCATCGCATGTGAACATGGTATCTCCATGCGGTCAAACTTCCTGCACATGCATTGACGTGTGTTAAGGTCGACAAGTCCGTCAAGGAAGCCATCCTGTACGTTCAGTTGATAATAGTCCATCGATTCAACCAGATACCTTCTCCCCATTTCCATCTCGGATGCCATCCACTGTAGTGCATAGTTTGAGTGCATGGAAGTTCGGGATTCCCAGTAGTTGTGCCGCTTGTAAAACCACACCTGTATGATTGGGTATGTGGTCTAATAGAGCAGTGATTGGCAACATTCTGGCCTCTATAGTTAAGGCGTTGAAGCACTCAGCGACATTGCTAGTCATACTGTCGTACCACTTATGTGTTTGATGGCATCAGGACCACAGTTCAATACCGATCTCATTCAGGTAATCTGCAACGGTGCCCCCCTCAATTACGAGAGTTGTTGTCAGTACCTCTGGAAATCAGTTAAACGGAAAGCTCTTGCAGCCTTCTTGAACAACTTCGTGATGGTCTTATTCCTGAAGTTTTTTATCACGTTGATCTTCAGGTGGTAAGTACATATTGCATGAAATGCGTTGGGAAATATCTCACCCACCGCATTTGCTATGGACTTGTGGCAGTAAAAAACAAACACCATTCTCGCGTCCTCTCTTATCGCAATCTTGAGGTTCTACATGAACCATGTCCATGACCGATCGGTCTCCTTGTCCACGATTGCATAGGCTAGAGGATACAGTTGGTTGTTTTCATTTAGAGCTACACCGACCAACAAGGTCCCGTTGTACTTCCCTTTCAGGTGGGAACCGTTGATAGCGAGCGTAGCTAGCTATTTTTCCCTAATTAATTTAGCTAGTCTTTGATTTTTAATTTGCCAAATTTATGCATTTTAGTGTTTTATTTGTAGGAAATATGTATTGGAGCTAAATTGAGAAAATGGGAATGATCGAGTGTTCGAGATGTGAAAAGAGGCCAAAGAAACGAAGTTGAATCGAAGTGGAAGCTTGGTGATTAGTGCAATCCGTGAGCCAGCGTCGAGACCCTCGGTTTTGGGCGTCTCGACGGTGGAGCTTTCCTCATTTAATTCAGGTGGCAAAAGGTCATATCGTCGCGACGCTATGACCATAGCGTCTCGACGCTCTCAGAATTTTCCTAAACAGAATGTGTGGTTAGCGACAGCGTCATGACGCTGTGCCTATAGCATCTCGATGCTGTTGACTTTTTTCCTATAAATAGAATGTGATTAGGGTTGGACAAGGGGACTTATTTTGATGCAACTGTAGCCTAGAAATCGACTGAAAACCTTCTGTGGAAGCTGTAGCGAGTGGTGGCCAAATTTATGCATTTTAGTGTTTTATTTGTAGGAAATATGTATTGGAGCTAAATTGAGAAAATGGGAATGATCGAGTGCTCGGGATGTGAAAAGAGGCAAGAGAAACGAAGTTGAGTCGAAGTGGAGGCTTGGTGATTAATGCAATTCGTGAGCCAGCGTCGAGACCCTCGATTTTGGGCTTCTCGACGGTAGAGCTTTCCTCATTTAATTCAGGTGGCAAAAGGTCACAGCGTCACGACGCTGTGACCATAGCGTCTCGACGCTCTCAGAATTTTCCTAAACAGAATGTGCAGTTAGCGACAGCGTCGTGACGCTGTGCCTATAGCATCTCGACGCTGTCGACTTTTTTCCTATAAATAGAATGTGATTAGGGTTGGACAAGGGGACTTATTTTGATGCAACTGTAGCCTAGGAATCGACTGAAAACCTTCTGTGGAAGCTGAAGCGAGTGGAGAGGAGCGCGATTCAAGGCTTTGCTCAGGGAGATCGTGACAGGGACGTGCGATCTCGACAACTTAGCGTTTAATCTTCTTTCCCTCTTACTTTAGTTAGTTTCAATGTTTGTTTTAGGCTTAGCTTATATCGTAACACGTTGTATGATTAGCTAGGTTCTTTATCTTAGGGATTGAGGTAGCCCTTTGGACAATTATGAATTGATTTATGGATTTTTGCTATGATTTCATGAAAGCATGATGTTTCCTTAATGCTTTCAATTTATCGGCCATAAATTGATTGTTGATTGTGTTTAAATCTTGCTCGGGAGAGGGGGTTTAACTTAGATCTCATCATGCAAAACTAGGATAGTCTTGAGATCGGGAGGTAAAAGATAATTCTAGAAATCGTTAAAAAGAATAACCTTAATGCCTTGCATGTCATGTTACTTATCCATAGATTAATTCATAATCCTAATTGGTGAAATCAACTCCCTAAGAATTTGCCATCAATTGATTTCCATATTTTTAGCTTTGTGTTAATTTTGCATTATTTCTCACTAAGCTTAATTTCCTATATAAAATTGGATTAGAGTATTTACGGTAGTTAAGTTGATTAGAAACTCAATCCAGAGGATGACATTCGATTTTTTTTTAGAAGTACGACTTTCGATTTAAAATCATTATATTATAACTTGGCTCGTACACTTGTGGTTAGCAAATTGCGTATCAAGTTTTTGGCGTTGTTGTCAGGGATTGGCATATTTAATCAATTTAATATCGTAGAAAAATTGTCTGGTCTTAATTTATGGTGTATTTTATTTGTTTGTTATTTTTATTTTTTAGGTAGATTGAATTTTTTTCCTTATTTGTTTTCTTTCCATATTTAGTTTTTCCTTATTTGTTTAAATTTTCCATAGATAGTTTTTTTTTTTTTAGATTTATTTCTTTCTTTTTCTAGTTTCTTTCCGTATTTGTTTTCTTTCATTTTGTTTCCTTTTCTTTTTTAGGTAGATTAGATTGTGCACGCGAAAGGTTAGGGAGTTGGCCTTAGTTCCCTTTGACCCAGAGATAGAAAGGACTTATAATAGACTTTGAAGGGAGAACCAACCAAATCTTATTCAAATGGCCAATCCTAAACCTAAGGAGCCTAAGCCCATTAGGGATTATTTTCAGCCGGTCTTTCAGGAGCAACAATCGGGGATTGTTTATCCCCCAATCAATGCTAACAATTTTGAGTTGATAACCGGTCTCACTAAGATGGCTCGAGACTGCGCTTACAGAGGATCACCCACTGAGGATCCAAATTCTCACTTGAAATCCTTGCTAGACATCTGTGGGACGGTAAACTTAAGTGGAGTTTCTGAAGATGCCATTCGCTTACGTTTATTTCCTTTTTCTTTGCAGGATAAAGCGAGGGATTGGTTGCAATCAATTCCACTTGGGATGCTTTGATCCAGGCATTCTTGAAGAAATTCTTTCCCCCTACTAAGACGGTCAAGCTGAGGACCGAGATTGGGACGTTCCAGCAGCAGTTTGATGAGCAGCTGCTCGAGGCCTGAGAGCGTTACAAAGAGTTGCTGAGGAAGTGCCCTCAGCTTGGTTATCTTGACTGGTTACAAATCCAACTCTTTTATAATGGTCTTAATCCCAATACTGAAACCATCGTTGATGCAACTGGAAGTTGGACTCTGTTGTCCAAGACCGTGGAGAACGTGCATCAAGAGGAGGAAACTCAAGTAGCTTAGAAGCAGGAGACTACTGAACCAGAGGATCTCACTGAAGAAGCTGAAGAGGGCACAACCTCAAACGAAGCTGATAAGCTTAATCTTGAGCCCTCTATCCCTTCTCCTACTATTCTAGTCCCGAAACTGAAGAAAAAGAAAAAGAAGAATTCAAAGGCTCAGATTGAAAAGTTTTTAGATGCTTTTATGGGATTGAATGTGAATATTCCTTTTTCAGATGCACTGGAGCAGATGCCTAGCTACAAGAAGTTCATGAAGCTCAACAAGAAAAAGAAGGAAAAGCAGTTGGAGACCGTGTACCTTGCATCGACCTGCAGTGCTCGCCTTCAACTGAAAGTACCTGAGAAACTGGCTGACCTAGGGAGTTTTTCTATCCCTTGTAATTTTGGTACTTACTCCTGTAAAGCATTGTGTGATCTAGGTGCTAGTTTAAATATTATTCCTTTGTCATTATGCAAGAAACTTAACATAGGAGAAATAAGATCTACTTCTGTTAGACTCCAGTTGGCTGACCAGTTTGTGGTTAGTCCATATGGAATTGTAGAGAATGTGTTGATTAAAGCAGGTAAATTTTTCCTTCCTGTTGATTTCTTTGTGATGGACATAAAGGAGAATCTTGCTATGCCTATTATTTTAGGGAGACCTTCCTTGCTACAGGGCGAGCTATAAATGATATTGAGCGTAGGGAGCTTATCATTAGAGTCCAACAGGATAAGGATATCCTAAAAGCATTTGAGGACCCTCAGAGCACATCCGAGACATTTGTTGTGGGGTATAGGAAAGGTGCTAGGAAGAGCACCATTGATGGAACACTAGACATTAGACCACCATGATGCATATTCGGTCAACACGTCGAGCTAATGACGTTAAACAAGCACTTATGGGAGGCAACCCAAGTCATTAGATTTCTGTTTATGCTTTTCGTTTGTTTTTTTTTTGTAGGTCTTTGGTTCCAGTTTCTCTTGGCTTGTAAGCTTCCATAAGAAGGTCATCATCATTCCCGGGCAGTATTGTTCACCCCTTTCATTCTTTTCTTGTTCTCATGTTGGATTATGCTTTATTTTTGTATACATTGAGGACAATGCATGTTTTAAGTTTGGGGGTGGAATGCTATGCTTGTTGAGCCCTTGAGCATATGAGTTCGGGCTAAATTGTTTGAGCTTTCTTTGAATCTAGCTTATGGTTGTTTTGTGGAAGCTATTTTTGCATGACTATGATTTCCTAGGATAGTATGGCATAGTTACAAACTTTACCAATTCCCTCGATAAAATTGGATTAGAGTATTTATGGTAGTTAAGTTGATTAAAAACCCAATCGAGAGGACGACATTCGATTTAAAATCACTATATATAACTTGGCCCATACACTTGAAGTTAGCAAATTGCGTATCAACCGTCTACCACAATAATCGGTTGACAACTGGCGTATCCTTGGATGTAAACACCTAACGCCGTGAAAGCGTACTTGAAATAAAGGTCATCTTCTAAATCAACTTCAAACAATGTCCTCGGATTCTCCATCTTAAGAGCTTCTCCATAAGCGTGCAGCGTACCATAAGACTCTGTTGGAGAACCCAGGATAGTGCAAAAGCAAGTTCCCTTGCCCGCCAAGCCTTGTCGTAGCTTACATTCACCTCGTATTGTTGTCGCACGTCCTCGATAACATGACGAGGCTTGTATACATGACCGACCCCAGATAGTCCTCGATAAAAAAAAAGATGATGTCAGCATCTGGAATAAGACAAAATAGCTGACGTCAGCCCTAATCGAGAGAAAGTCAGCAACTTGAATAAGACAAAATAGCTGATGTCAGCATCTGGAAAAAGACAAAATAGCTGACGTCAGCCCTAATCAGGAGAAAGTCAGCGGTTCTTGATGTTTTTTAACCGGTTCAAGGGTTGGTTGACCGGTTCAATAAGTTTTTGACCGATTCTCGATAGTTTTAACCAGTTCGACGTGGTTCCGTGTGGGTTTTGATCGGTTCTCGATGGTTTTGACCGATTCAATTCGTGGCGATTTGATCCATTTTAAGCGAGTTTTACCTTTTTTTATCGGTTCATGGTGGTTTTGACTGGTTCTCGCCAATTTTGACCGGTCTGAGTGGTTTTTTACCCGGTTTTGGGCGGTTTGAGCAGTTTACGATCCAGTTCATCGCATTTTTACCAGTTTATACGTTTTTGAAGCGGTTCATGAAGTTACAGCTTGGTTCGAAGCTTGTTCGGGCTGGTTCACGGCTAGATAGGGAAATTTTAGATTAATTATTGTAATTTTTCTATTTTATTTTGTCCTAGGATGCCAAAACCTATCTACTTAGCTGTTTATTTTGCTTTATGGATGTCATATAGCTTAAAATCCCACCATAGGTTAAGCATATTCATGGATATTTATTATTATAAATGTTATAATGTATGAAATATGCATGTATTTAATTTTCATGAGTATTTAATATTAATTGTTATGATTAAATGGATGAAAATTGAGAAGGATTGAGTATGAAATTACTTTAGTAAAAATATAAAGAGTTATATTTATGAAAGTAATTTATATGCTTATTAATTTTCATGAGCTATTAATATAAAGTGTTATGATAATGTATGAAAATGGTAATGCTATTTTAATTTCCTTCTATAATTAATTTAAGAGTTAGGTTTACTAAAAGGAAATTAAATTGCATTGAGCATGACATTACCTTAGATTAATATAATTGTTATATTTTTGGTATGTCATGTTTGCTAATGTATGGTTTTATAAATTAATTAGAATTTGATTGTTAATTTATTCACCAGAGTAGCATGTTATAGGGTTAATTCATTAAAATTTATAATAGTTATAAAATTAATGAATAGAAATCGTTAACCTATAATAAAAATTGCATGCAAACATAGGATCATAGGTAAATGAATTAATTTTTAAAATGTTTAAAATTAATTAGACCTAAGATCACACTAATTCTAATAGGATTAGAATTAAGTCTTTGCTTAGTTTTAAAATAGTTTTAATATGACTAAGTAGGACAAACATAACTATTGGTTATAAGGAAACTCTACCGGTGAAGTTCTGTCTAAGGCTGGAGGTACTTAAGATGACGGTTTACGGAACACCTTCTACCTGGGAACTGACCCAGAACTTGAGTTGAATTAACCACAGTTACGTAAGCATGCAATGTCGCTAGGTTAATTAAAAGAGTTTAATACACCTAGATCTTTAGAGTAAAGACTTTACATTACTATGGTTAAAACGAAACTCTCCCGGTTAAGTTCTGTCTAAGGCTGGAGGTATTTAAGCTGACGATTTACGAAACACCTGCTACCTGGGAACAAACCCGAAACTTAAGTTGAAATAACCATAGTCATGTTAGCATACGATGTTGCTAGGTATGTTAAAAGAGTTTAATTCACGTAGAACATTATAGTAAATTTCTCATTATAATAGTTACAATAGGATTAGACTTTGATAAATTGAATTAGCCGGATTTGTCTAGGTTAATAAACCCTAAAATATACGATAGGTCACTTTAGTGGGAGGTAAAATCAAAACTTGATTTAAATCGTGTTTTTACTCTTACATCCCTATATTCACAACGTGAGATCCATGCTCGACTTTGTGTCGTTTTCGCGCGACCTCCCTTCTAAAAGTGTTTGCATGGGTCAATAACATGCTGAATGGGGAAAGTGCCCATAGTAAGTGGGAGCGGGACACGTGTCAACGTATCCCTTAGTCTCCACCAATAGTCACACCGTGAGAGTCTTATGATCTGCCTGTGTGTTGTCCTGGAGCAACCATCCATTCGGAGGGCATGATCATAGGATTCGTAACACCATGAACTCCTAAAAAAGATATGGTCACTTAGGCTAATTACCAACAGTTGTCTTTCCCTTTGGTAGCCTGTTGGTGTGTGCCTCTGAGATCTGAAAGTGGGAGGGTTACACTTACGGGGATAAGTTAATTCATTAATGAATCCTTGACCGAACAACGGTGGTCAACGTCTATAGGAATATGAGTTATTCTGGTAATAGAGTTGACTGAGAAGTGTCTCATTTCAAAGGAGGAGTAGCTGACCACCCTTTGGTGGTTGTTGCTCTAAACCTCTGAAACATCGTTACAAAACTAAATCAATAGTCTTAGGGTTCTATGATTGCTTGTTTTGGCTAAACTGATTGGATTGTATGCAATTGTTTGTATTGCTCTTGTAATGAGTTAGTGTGATAAATAATCAAGTAATTTATTATTTTAGCGATTCAATGATTAAATATATGCACAGTCTTACACCTATAACGAGGATTATATAACAAACTTAAACAATTAATTTGTGGCGAATAATTTAAGATTAGTCTTAACAGAGAAATGTTCTCATGCCCCAAATGTTTAATTCATTAAGAAGTGTTATTAATGAAAATATGACACTGAGCCTTGCTCAGCCAAAGAAGACTTGTCCAAAGACAGTAAATTCGATTTACTAGTCTTGGAAGCGTAATTTGTGAAGAATGATGACTCTACCTGAATACTTGATTCATAGTCACAAATCACATTTGTTCTTATTAAAAGGAATGAATTCTTGGCAATGACTTGATGCTATTGAGATAACTCTCAAAATTTTGAACTAGAGAGATTGTCTTGGTTGTAGCAATGGGGGACGTTAAGTTATTTTTTCCAGTGGGAGCAAATACATATTATTAGATAATGTGTATATAATTCCTAAGATCAAAAGAAATTTGATTTATGTATCTTATTGGCTGGAACAATGTTACTCTTTACCTTTCCCTGCTAATGCAGCTCATTTCAAGAAAGGGAGTTAACTTTTGTTCAGCTGAACTGAAAAATAACATAAAAGTTGTAAGACTAATCAAGAGTAAGGCAGTCATGAACACTGCGTTGCCTGAGGCTACTACTACTCAAAGAAATGAAAGGCAAAGGATTTCTTCTAAAGGAAAATACCTTTCTTTGGCACTTAAGGTTAGGACATATTTACCTCAATATGATTGGTTGATTGGTCAAGAGTATACTTCTAAGCAAGTTAGAAGATAACTCTCTGCTACATTATAGGTCATGCCTTAAGGGCAATATGATTAATAGATTATTTTGCTTGAAAAGAACTATAGAGCCAAATAGCTCTTGGAGCATGTACATTTGTTTCCTTGTGGTCCAATATGTTAAAGTAGTGGGAGGACATGAATAATTCATCTATATTATAGATAATTATTCAAGGTATGGGTATCTCAACCTAATGCAACTTAAGTCTAAAGCTCTTGAGAAATTCAAAGTGGTTTGAAACTTGTTAGGTGAGATGATAAAACCACTTCGATCTGTCGAGGTGTAGAGTATATGAGACTTGAGATTCCAAGACTATTTGATAGAACATTGGTGCGTTGTTAGCTGAATTAATAGATGTGAGATAATAAAAATAAACTCAGTTAACCCTAGTGCAAGTATACACTCCCTAGTGCAAGTATACACTGTCGCACGTAGTAATAAAAAAACTTTAGAAGTATTCCAAGGGTATCAATCCCACGAGGACTAACTAGAAATTCAGATTTGAAGAAGAAACTACTCAACTTGATTGCTTAAAAATAGGTAACCAAAGAAAAAGGTTTGATGATTGGTTTTTAGAAAACATAAATAAAACAAGCAAATGAATAAAAGAATAACAATAAAATAAAACTAGGTATTCAACATGGATTCATCCCAAAGGAAATAACCTTAATCATGAAGTATTTAACTTAAGCCTATTCAATGCATTGGGTCAGATTTAACTTCCATTCGGTCTTGCTCCAAAGAACCGTTAGAAGGCTAAGCGAGTACCATTATGCACATTTTTGTGACTCGACTCCGACATAGATAATTCAGGAGTGCAACCTATGACCCTATAGTCGATATAGGGTGCCTTAGGCAACTTGCCCTATACCGCCGAACAATCTCTTTCGAGCTTTTTCTCCTATACCACCTTTATGAGAACCGATATCGTTTGTCCCTTTCGAGATCAAACTCACATAGCATGCAAAGTCTAAGTGATAAAGTTAAACTCAACAAGATTAGAGTGACAATGAATAAAGAATGACATGCATTGAACAGAAACTTAAGCAAATAAAACACTTTCAAGCTATTGAACCATAATGGAATTCACCATATTGAACCCCTCAACGGAATTTAGCTACTCATGGTGAGATAAAGTGCAAATGAATACATTTTCAATGAAATAAGAATGTAAAGAATATAGAATAATGAAAAGTATCAAAAGCTGGAAATAATGGAGATAGCCAAATATTATGAGTTTTTCTATTTACTCAATCCTTCTAGAGTTCACTAAGACACTCCACTCTCTCGCTTTTACAAGTGGGAATGGGTGAAAATCCGTACAAACCCTAAGGTTTGATGTCTAACTAAGGTTAGAATTCAGTCATCTAAGAAGGACCTCGGGCATCCCTACTCATAGGCGTCAACTAGGGTTCTGTCACCACCCTCTTCTTCCAAATGAGATCTGCTTGAATTTGACTTCGAATCTTGAGCTTATATAGTGTGGGAAATGGCTGAGAAGCTACGAAATAGGTGCTGGAAGGTAGCCCATTTAGTTTCGGGGTCAAAACAACCGGTTAGGTGCGAAGAAGACTCGTCAACAACGACCCACGGACGACTCGGAGGGGTGTCAGTTTTTCCAGAAATGCGGTCACATTTTATTTTGCCTTCCCAGAAATGCGGTCGCATTTCTGGGCAGATTCCAACATTTCCTCTATTTTCTTGCACAATAACAAACTTAGTCAAGTTCTCTTAAAATTAAGTCTTTTTAAGCACAAATGAGCATAATTTGACAAAAGTGAATCTCAACACCCTAACTTAACAACTTTAACATATTTTGAGCTCGAGAATAGTAAAATTGATCACAACATACAAAATTTGACCAAGAAATGAGATAAATATAAGGGTAAAATATGTATATTTTTTACCATTAACATACCCCCAAACTTAACCCATTGCTTGTCCTCAAGCAATAGCCAATCTAAATGTTAGAGATCAACTTTTCAATTGCAAATCAGAATGAAAGAGTTCAATATTAATTGCAAACCAAAACGTTAGAGTTCATGTATAGTAATCAGTCATGGTACTAGCATCAATTTTACATTTCAAATCAAGTGACATGGAATCAAGTAAACATGTTTTTCAAGATCGTTTTCTAAAAAGTTTTCCTTTTAGGAGAGGGTTCTACTCTAGTGCCAGTCACAACGTTTGAGTTTCCTAGGCATGAAGATTTCTATTGTTCTTTTTCAAAGCAAAACTCTCCCTAATCCATCCTAACCAATGCGTTTAAACTACCTAACTTCTACTCATAGAGCCTAGTGTAGTCCTTTTAGTTAAGAAAAACAATTTTGAGGAAAAAAAATGAGCATACATGAATTACTAGACCTTTTCCATCTCCCCCAAACTTATTTGACTGTTGGTGCTCTTTTTATTCAACTTCTTTTTCTCCCAATAGTATCCTTGCTGTCATCTTTACCTTCGTTCTAGCTTATCGACACTTTGTGGTGAAGATATCTAGCTACGAGCAAAGTTCACAAGCTTGGAATGATACTCACTTCCCTAGGTAAACCTTTCATGCAGTGGCAAACCATGGGTGTCATGAATGCCCCTGGTTACTCGGTAAACCATAGGAATGAGGAGTAACTCTCGGTTTTTCTTTTTTCTTTTCTTTTTTTTTTCAAACATACTGAGCACATACTCTTTTTCCAGCAGTACAAATTTACAAAGAATATTTACATAGTAATGCATAAAGCACCCCCCCCCCCCCAAACTTCAAGGTAGAAAATGTCCTCATTGGCTTTGTTTTTTAGGCATGGGCTTAACATGTGGCTTTTTGTTTTCAAAACATCAAGGCTAAACTCTCCTAGAGTGTTATA
Organism: Luffa acutangula; assembly: GCA_036850905.1. Lineage (NCBI taxonomy): Eukaryota > Viridiplantae > Streptophyta > Magnoliopsida > Cucurbitales > Cucurbitaceae > Luffa > Luffa acutangula. Next base: position 24,334,375 of record CM072095.1, on the reverse strand, counting down.
AAGGTTAAACACGAGGAAGTTTAGACTTTAAGAAAATCAACAATTCAGTTGTGACGGTGGCACTTTTGAGATAGAACAAAGAAGGGCTTAAAAGAAAACTCCTTTGTAAACATGTTTTTCTTCCAAAACATTTTAAAGCAAATTTTTCTTAAAGTTGATTTTTTCTTTAAAAAGTTCATAGGTTAAGATCCAAATAGCATGCAGATTTTTTTCAAGAAAAGATAAAAACCCAAGTTTATCTATTCTAAACTATCAACAAACTATCTAAACTACCCTATGATCAAAACTATTAACAAACTAAACAACTAAAGCAACCAAAACAACAACTAAACAACTAAAAACAGAATTTAAAACATGCTAAAACTAAAAAAATAGGGGAAAAATACATTTTTAGTCCCTAAGGTTTGGATTAGGTTTCATTTTGGTCCCTGAGTTTTCAAACTCAACAATTTAGTCCCTGAGGTTTGGTTTTAGTTTCATTTTAGTCCCTCCATCCATTTTTTCGTTAATAATTAACGGGTTGATGACGTTGCACTATTTTTTAATTAAAAAGAATATTTTTTGAACTTTTTAAAATATAAATATATTAAAACAATAAAAATATTATTATTTTATTAGTTTTTAAATTTTTTCTCCATCCCCGTGATTCTTCTTCTTCTTTTTTCTTTAGCTTCTTTTTCAGTTCTTCTTCTTCAGCAAGTCGCCGACAACAAGCGACCACCGTTCGCCAGCGGCCGACCGTCGCCGACTGTCTTTTTTTTTCTTTTGTTTCGCTTTAGAAAAAAAACACAAAGAAGCTTCTCCCAAGACCCACAACCCACACGTGTTCTGAAGCTTCCAACGACCAACTCGTCTTCTCCCTGAGATTAAAGCGAAAGGTTTCTCAAGTCTCGCACAAACAGATCTGGGGGTCGAGCCGTCTTTCTTGGGTAACGCACGAGCAGATCTGGAACGCGCTGTCTTCCATGGGTCATGCACGAGCAGATCTGAAAGGTAGTGTGGGTCTCGCACGAGCTGATCTGGAACGCGCCGTCTTCCGCGGGTCTTGCACGAGCTGATTTGGAACGCCATCTTCTGTGGGTCTTAGCAACCGTGGTCTCGCACGAGCAAATCTAGAATGTCATCTTTGGTGGGTCTGGACAACCGTGGGTCTCACGCGAGCAGATCTAGAACGATTCGTCTTCTTCTCCCCATGGGTCTCGACGTTCTGTACAAAGGAGAAAAGTAGCTGTCATTCGTGGGTCTCAACAGCCAGCATCCTCGTGTTTCAGATATGCAGATCTGGGTTCCTTTGAGGAGGTTCGTGAGAGAGAAAGTGGACGGTGAGAGGAGGGACGATGAACACGGGGGACTGTTGTTGTTTTTTTTTTAAGTGAATCAAAAGAAGGGGAAGGAGAAAAAAGAGAACGAAGAAAACAAAACAGTCGTCGGCGACTTGCTGAAGAAGAAGGTGAATAATAAGTAAAAGAAGAAGATGAAGAATAAGAGAGGGGGAGATAGAATTAAAAATAATAATAAAATAATAAATTTTTTATTTTTTATTTTTTTAAAATATCTATATTTTAAAAAATTCAAAAAATTATTTTTTTAATAAAAATATTACGCCACGTCAGCAATCTGTTGAGTATTAACGGAAAAATGGATGGAGGGACCAAAATGAAACTAAAACCAAACCTCAGGGGCTAAATTGTTGAGTTTGAAAACTCAGGGACTAAAATGAAACCTAACTCAAACCTCACGGACTAAAAGTGTATTTTTCCCAAAAAATAGCAAGCAATAAAAACAACAAACAATATTATTCACAAAAAATTTTAGTCAAAAGGGGATAAAAAAACTCCTCTAGTCCTCGTCTGAGGAACTCTCTTTCTCTTCATCATCTTCATCATCATTCTCATCATCTTCTTCATCAAAATCCTTGTCTTCTTGAGGCAGCAACGACTGAGGGAAATTGGAAAAGACCGGAGTAATACTTGGGGCAATAGAGAGATAAAACTCTCTAATGGCTTCATCCCGCTCCTTTGCATATGCCCAATATGTTCTCAGGTTATCCTTGAGTTGATCTATCAGGCGGTAGGCAATGGCTAGGGCTTTTGATGACGGTGAAGGCCCTGTGAAAGGAGCGTGCTGGGATGGAGAAGCCATGCTTGGCCCTAAAGGTGGAGTGGACATAGATGTGGAGGCTTTATCTTTCCTCTGGATGTTGTTCTTTTGGAGCTTCCCAATCAAGGACAGGTAGATGGTCGGCTTGAAGAAATGACGCTCCTCGTCCTTGCTTGGAACGATCTTCACCCTTTGGCAGAGCTGGGTGATGAGTGATCCGAAGAAAAGTTTACCTGCTCTTTTTCTTCCACAAACTATGATCTCTTCCCTTATTATGCTCCCCACATTGATTTCCAACCCCTTCATGATGCAGTAGACGAGCATAACTCTCTCTACTGAGATAGTACTGTCGTGCGTGGTTGGCATCAAACGGTTCTTGATGAAGTGAAGCCAAACTGTCGATTCTTGCTTTAAGTCGCTTGGTACTATGGACTTCACTTTCGTCTAAGATTCTTTCCATTGGACCCCTTTATTGGCCACAAGTTTCAGAGCTTGCTTCATTTGCTTGGCCGAAGGGTTCCTTATCACATCATTCCCTCTCGGATGTAGGGGTGCCTTGATCCTGTACACCCTATTAATGTCGATTGAGGAGAAACTAACCATCTTCCCCCTCACCACCACCATACTTATGCTTTCTTCCGTCAGACCAGCATAAAATTCACGAACCAGAGGCACTACAGACTCTTGGGGGTGAGCACAAAAGTCCTGCCATTTGTACTGCGAAATGATCCTGCTCACGAACTCTGGCAGTGCTCCTGCTCTATTAGAGAATCCCTTCTCATTTAGGAAATCTCTCTTTCTCATTATCTCCATCTGTTCCTGAAAATTTACATCTTTGAATTCCTCGGGGAATGGATTTTTGGGAGATGGAGCTTTTTGTGACTTGGTCTTGGGTTTGGTGGGTGAGACAATAGGAGGAACTGCAGGTGAGACGTCCATGGACCTCGTCCTCGACCTCTTGGCAAAGATTGGATCATTCTTGTTCTTTGTCCTTCTCTCAGTCTTTATCTCTTTTTTTCTCTTTCTCCTCAATGCTGCAGAGATAGGAACTTGGTCATCATCCAGCTCCTTTATCTCTGAATCGGATTCAGTTTCAGAGTCAATGGAGGTTTCTACCTCCTTGTCTTCCTTTTCTTCTTCATCCCTCTTCTCTCCCAAAGAGGTGTTGTCAGCTGCTAGTGGGTCATACTTGAATAGAGGTTCAAAAACCTCATTAGCAGGCTGTTCAATGGTGGCCTCGACTAGGCCTTCTTCAGAATGTGGCCCAGAGGCGATCGCATTCTGGCCTTCAAGTACTTCTTCTGTTTCTTTTTCTTTTTCTCGAATTTCTTCTCTTGGCCCCGATTGGGCCTCTTCTTCTCTTCCTTGCATCACTTCAACTTCACTTTGAGCCTTGTGGAGTGGCTCAAAAGCTGCAAGGAATTCTTCAGCTTCCTTTCTTCTTTTCTCATCTTCTTTTAACTCTTCTCTTCTCTTTTTCTCTTCCTCAAGGAGTTGCAAGTCAATTGATGCCCTCCTGAGGCTTTCACCTAATCTTCTCTCTTCTTCCTCAGCTAACTTGGCCTTATCGGCCTCTTGTTCTCCTTCTATCCTTCTTTTCTCTTCCCTCTCTTCCTCATCTCTTCTCTTTGCAAAATCATCTTCCTCAATCATGTGTTGGCTTTCCATCTCTCTCTCAGTTTCAACCTCCTTCAAAGCTTCTTGTTCAGTTCTGTATCCTTCAGCAATCACGAGAGCCTTTGCCACGACTTGGCGGATGATATCTTCGAACACGTCCGGAGGCATTCTCGCGGTTTTAAGTGGCTTGACTACAAGCTGCTTCTCGGGCACATTTTTCTTGGGACTCCTCTTCCTTGCACTATAGGTAACAAAGGGTTTGGCCTTGTAAGATGAAGAGGGGTTAGTTGACGGTTCAGAATGCTTACCCGATGAAGTTCCCTCTTACCGAGAGCTTCCTGCTGCCTTGGCGGCTTCTTCTTCATCTCACCGATTTCCTTCTTGAAGAGCAACACGTATTTGAGCTCACATCTCCTGGATCATCGCAAACCACTCCCGCGAGCGTTTTCTAAACTGTTGAGTGGCAGGTTTTTGGGTTTGGCGGATAATAGTGGCGCGCGTGAACCTCCATGATTGGGAAGTACTCGTATTCTCCCTCGACGTGGCCGACATTGTCGAGGAAGAAGGAGCTTGAGCATTGGGTTTTGGGTTTACAATCGTCGACGAGAATCCCGTGGGTCTCGTCCTTCGTGTGTCTTTCATGGGCGTTTCAGGATTCTCCTCTTGCCGTCGGTCACTTGCTTCAGCTTCGTGGCTAGTTTAATCACTCTGAGATCGAGTGATCTTGCATGATTATGATGGCTTTTGCGCGTTCTTCATCTTCTTGAATATGGGTTTTCGGTTTCGAGATGAGAGAATAGGGAGAGTTGAGGTTTTGACTTGAATGCAAAAGAGTTGAGTGGTTGGTGAAGGAGCAAAGACTATAAGTCAGCTATTTATAGTTTTCCAATTAGGTCACATGCTGGTCAATAGATTTTTGTGACTTCCTTCTTATTCGGTCAAATGCGGTCGCATTCTCAAATAGACTAGGGAGAAATACGGTCGCATTTCACCCTGTTTTTTTGCCTTCTCTATTTTTTTCTGACTTTTCATTTTTCCTTTGCTTTTTCTTCTTCGCTGGAACACTCATAAACATGTTAGAAAGTTCACATGCTTAATCATGATTTATTATTGTTTTTCATTTTTAAGAGAAATTAAGTCAAGATGTTTTGATCAATTCAACTTCCAGGTAAGTCCCCAAGTAGAGGTGTTCCCTACGGTCAGCTTAAATACCTCAGCCTAGTCAGGACTTTCCTCAGACAAAGTTCCATCTTGATAAAAAAATTATTGAACAATCTTACAATTTTTCCTATTTCTCTACTTCTTTTTTTTTTTTTTTTTGTAAAATAGATAGGATACAGAATAACATGGACTTTTCAAACTCCCAGGTAAATCCCCAGGAAAATGTGTTTCCAATGGTCATCTTAAGTACCTTTTCCTATATAGGATTTTGCTAGACAGAGTTTTTACTCTTGTCCAGATATTTTTTAGAGTCCCTGTCTATATTATTATTTTATTATAGATCCAGATAGTACACAAAAATTAACTCTCAAAGTGTAGGAGTCATACCAGGTCAATCACAGAGACATGGGCTTCCTCATCCTCAAAGCCCTTCCCCTAATATGGTTTGATCCTTTGTCCATTTATGGGTTCATTGGTCTCTTCAACTTCAATCTTTTTCCCACCTTTTTCTTCTGGTTCTTCCTCTCAAAGTATATCCTCCAAGGTTTCTCCATTCATTATTTCCTAAAAAGTAGACCAGGAGAGTTCATCAATTTAATCAAGCATAGAACATTCCTCGAAATCTCCAGGGTACTTCATTGCATTCATCACATTAAACGCGACTTGCAGATCTTTGACCCTCATGGTCAATTCTCCTTTTTCTGCGTCAATTAAGATTCTGCCAGTAGCTAGGAACGGTTCTCTTAAGATGATTGACACGTCCTTGTCAGCTTCACAATCTAAAATGACGAAATCTGCAGGGAAAACAAACTTGTCAACCTTGACCAATACGTCTTCAATCTTTCCAATAGGATGTGTAAGTGATATGTCTGCCAACTGTAAGGTTACAGTTGTTAGTCAGGCTTCTCCTATCCCTAACTGTTTAAAAACTAAGTATGGCATTAAGTTGATACTTGCTCCTAAGTCGCATAGAGCTCTGCCTACATCCCTGCCTCCGATGGAGCATGGGATGGTGAAACTTCCTGGGTCTTTGAGCTTGGGAGGGATTTCATTCTTGACCAGTGCACTGGAACATTCAGTGAGTGCAACAGTTTCTTATTCTCCCAACCTTCTCTTCTTTGATAGAATATATTTCAGGAAGTCCACATAGGTAGGCATTTGTTCAAGTGCTTCTACCAATAGTATATTGATGTGTAGTTTCTTTAATACATCTAAGAACTTCTTGAACTGTACATCTTGCGAAGCATGTTTGAATCTCTGAGGGTATGGAGGAGGTGGTCTGTAATCTGGATCGATTACAATTTTTTTGGGTTTTGCGGTCGCATTCCCCTGTTTTTTTCTCTAACTTTGATTTTTCTTCTTTTTCTACCAAGGCTTCATGCTCCATGGTCTTTTCTTCTTTTCTCTTTTTTATTATGTGTAGTATCTGAGGTAATGTCTGACTTCATTTCAAAAATCTTTTCTCAAGCTTCTTCTGGGATTTCTGCTTCTTGATTTATTGGATACTCTGGGCCATTGTATTCTAATCCACTTCTTAAGGTCAGTGCCTTGTATTGCTCCTTTCCTTCTCTGTGAGGGATCTCGGTCTTGCTAGGCAACGTCTCCTGTGGTATATTCTTAATCTCTTGAGAAATTTGTCCGCACTGAACTTCCAAATTCCTTACTACAGCATCGTTTCTGGCCATATATTCCTTCATAAAAGTCTCTAGATTTGACTCTTCACTCTGCACTGGAATCTGTTGGAAGTTTTTCTGCGGCTGTTGTTGTGTAGGAGGTTTCCCAAATTGGTTTGCATTGGAATTACTTGACCCGGCTTGTCCTCCCTAAGAGAAGTTCGGATGTTGTCTCCAACCTAGGTTGTACGTGGCCGAATAAGGATTCCATCTATTCTGGCTCTGGTTCCCCTGTTGACCTACATAAAAGACAGATGCAAGGTTCAGTGGGCAATTATCAGCGATGTGTTCCTCACCACAGATCTCACAACAAGGAGAATAGATAGCATTGGCAGGGGCTATGTTGGCTTGATTATTCATGGTCATGCCCATCATCATACTATGGATAGCCTTGATTTGGGCTTGCAACGTAGAGTTTGCCTCTGTTTCCACTACTTTTACTGGATTCTTTAGGATCGTAGTTGACTCAGTCTCTCCCCAATGACGATTGTTGGTGGCTATGGTGTCTAAAATAGCATGCGCCTCATTAGTAGACTTCTTCAAGAAAGATCCGTTTGCAGATGCGTTTACTAGTGCCTTTGAAGCTTGATCTAATCCACTATAAAAATGCTCCAAGATAATGCAAGCAGGCAATCCATGGTGTGGACACTTCCGAACCAGCCTTTGAAATCTTTCCCAAGCTGCATCCAGAGGTTCATTGTAAGATTGTCTGAAAGCAATAATTTCAGCTCTGTACTTAGCATTTTTATTGGAGGGAAAAAACTTCTCTAAGAATTTCTCAGCCAAATCATTCCATGAAGTGATGGAGTTTGGAGGGAATGAATCCAGCCAAGCTTCAACATCTCCCTGCAAAGAAAATGGAAAAAGCTTTAGTTTCAAGGTATCTTTCGGCACTCCTGTGACTTTAAAAGAATTGCAAACTCTCAAAAATAGCTTAATGTGTTTGTCTTGATCTTCATTTGGAAGTCCAGAGAATTGGCCCATTGTATTCAACATTTGGAACATCACTGGTTTAAGTTCAAACTGTGGAGCATCAATCGGTGGCTCCAAAATTCCTGGATTTAATGTCTGGAAAACTGGTAAAGCATAGTCCCTTATTACTTTATTGCGATCTCCAACAATGTAGATTGGATTTTCTTGTTGTGGCACCGGTGGAACTGGAGGAGCAGGAGGAATTCTCCCACCATTTTCCTCCCTTAGCTTCCACAATTCTTTGGATCACCTTGAGGATCGACTCTAGGAGGTTCCATTGGAAACTCTTGTATGTAAGAGGCTTATTCTAGAGGTTCCTGTGCGCTCAACTCTTGTTGTTCCCTTTTCTTTGTCTTTGTTCCTTCCTTTGACGACGAAAGGTTCTTTCTATCTCCAGATCAATGTCAAGGAGTGGACACCACTTGTTGATTGTTGGGTTCCTAGAGTGAGTAATAATATGGTATAAAAGACTCTAGAATTCCTGTGCAAGTATACACAGTCTGCAACAAGTAATATTATCAATCCGAGTCCTGAATTAGTTTCCACTCTACCTATTTTGTGTAACTTTCTAATGGTTTAAAAGATGGTAAAATGATTTGGTTTTATAAGAATTATGCTGAGGCAAAATAAATGGTAGAACAACGAGTAAACAAATAGATAGACAGATTAAAGACAGGCGTTGGTAGGATTTAGTGATTGCTCTAAAAGATGCTCTAGCAATATTATTGATCATGCATTTCTCACAGTATTATTAGCGGATTCCTCCCGGAACTCCGGATCTTTTGGGATGTGTTCCAACCCCAATGAAGCACGACCGATCAAGAACTAGGCAACTGGCTATCCCTAGCTCAGTCACTGGCGTTCACCAATACACAATGATCGTAGTGTGGATAATTGCCACACACTCTCTAAATCATCCCTGAAACTAGAGAGAGCTATTCACACCAGCTGGCCAGGCGGGCATAAAATGGTAATAAGCACAACAATTAACCAAAATGTGATAGTCAATATATTACTATAGATGAAGCACGACAATCACATTATTCCTACCAACACCTTAGCTACTTAGTTCATAATAGGCATGAAAATACAAATCACAATCTGAGTAGGCATGTCCATAACCACGAGTTAATAAAGAAAATAAACTCCTTAATCAGCTTGCGGATGATGGTGTTCTTGATGATCTTCAATCTCTCTATACTAAACGGCTTCCAAGGGAAAACATGGAATCCGTTTGACTTTGACGGCTACTTCCTTTTATAGAAGGATGGGAGGCTTTTAATTAGGTCAACTAGGACACGTGTAAGGCTCTCCTTGATCCTTTATCACGAGAATAACTCAACAAAAGTCGGTTCATGAAGTTGGCTAACGAGCTGTGATGTGGCAGTTTCTGCTCCTAGTTTTGCTGCAGCACAAAATTTGCTCCCTCCAGTCGCCCAGCAGCATAATCTACACAAAATAATTTCCAATGCATCCATTCTTCCAAATGGGTTAAAACATGTAATATCTATCCAAAACCAACCCTAATAAGCATAAAGGACACACAAATCTCTATATAATTGAGGCCTAAATAACTACCTTTTGGGCAGTTATCGTACCCCCAAACTTGAACTATTGTGCGTCCCGAGCAATACTAACTCACCTTCCCTTAAGAATTTAAAAACATTAGACAAAGAATTAGCTTAATCAAATAAGACAATCCAATACTACCTTTGACCTTTACCTGAGCACTCTGCACAACCGAGCTCTGCTGCAGCAAAATGATTCCTTCGGCATGAACAAATAATCACCACTTTTCAACTTAATTCTAAGAATTCACCACAACCTAGCTCTATTATCAGACATTTCAAAACATATTTTGAAAGGGGTTTATATCCTTGTTTATCAGACTTAAAGCAGCCTTACAGTCATAAGCTCTTAAGCATGGGATGACCTAGTTTACGGTGCAGTATACCCTTGCCTCAAGCTCATCACCAACTAGGCTCAATACTCATTATAAAGCTAAAAAATCCTTAGTTATTCTATCTCTTGCCCCTCAGAATGGCGACATTTTATGATGAAGCACACCTAAGTTCTGGGAGACAGAAAAACTGCTGGATCATCATTCATCCCTCAAAACTTTTGCTCTGTCAATTTTTTCAGCAAAATTTTCAACAATCAATTCTTTTCAGCAAATCATTTCATTATTTTTTCATATTTCCTAGGTCATATTTTGACGCGAAGACAAACTGTGGGTATCACAAATGTCCCCGGTTACTCAATAACCTAACAAATTTTAATTGAAGGAGAGGAATGCTCGAGAAAAGCAATTGGAGTAGCAAAAAGTCCCCCAAACTTGAAGTATTCATTGTCCCCAATGAATCATTAGTTAAGAAATTATACCCCCAAACTTAAAATTTTCTATCTGAATTTTTAAACTAAACATGTGACTCAGATTAAGCTTAAAGCGGATCATATAAGTCAATACTACCTTCAAAATCTTCTTTGCCGCAACAATAGTCCAGGCTAGAAGAAATGCTCAAGCAAAAGGTTTCCGGAGATCAGAATACCTTGATCTAATTAAGCGTAATCAGTCCAAGCTTAAAAAATTCAGAAGAAAATTAGTTAAGTTAGAGTTGCTCAGTGCTCATGGAACATAAATATTCAGAAATTCATTAAAAATATTCAGAAATATTACAAAGTAGAGATATTTTTTCTAAGTAGAGAGAAAAATTAAAAAGAAAACAAGCAGATACATCATCAAGCAGGGTCAAAATGTGTGAGCAAACAAAAATGCAAAAACAAAAGTAGTGCTCGCTCCAGGTCAATTCATCAGTCAGTCTTCCTAACCCTGCTCCTCCTCATCATCCTCTTCTTGTTCAACAGGTGGGGGTGGTATCCAAAGATTAAATAAGTCATCGGGAAACACTGGGAAGGCCTGATATGGTTTTAAGAAATTGGTCTGCAAGGCTCCCTTTAGCGCATCATCTCTCCTTTTAGCATAAGTCCAATAGGTCTGAGCTTGCCTTTTAGCAAACTCTAACCTGCTGGCCAACAATGTCAGCTGCTCTAGGATCTGATGAACTCCATACACAAGCCCACCCTGGCGAGCCTCTTGCGTACGTTGAAGCCGCACCAGATTAGGTGTGTCAATGATTCCCTTATCAAGCATGATCATATCTTCTGGAACCGTGGGCACTTCTGCCTTGCTGCATAACATTGTAATCGTGTTTGGAAAGAAGAGCTTCCCCACCTTCTTGCCCCAACAGTCAGCAATCTAAGTAGAAATTATTTTTCCAACATCTATACTCATTGAGCGAAGGATGGCAAAGGCAAGCAACACTCTGTCCCGAGATATAGTGGAGTCGTGCGTTGTCGGCAGTAAGCGGAGTCTAATGAAGCCCATCCAAGCGTTGGCTTCACTTTTTAAATAGGCAGCTTGAAATGTGTGCTTCTGCGTCTGCGACACCCTCCATTGAGCCCCCTCAACACCTACCTCTTGGACCGCCACACTTAATTGGTCGCTCGATGGCGCAACCATCACCTCATTAAAAACTGCATGTGGAAAGTCTTGGAGATCAAACAAATTATTAATGGACTCTGGGCTCCATTGTACAGGCACTCCTCGCACTATAACTTCAAAATCATCCTTAACATCAAGATTGGCGTAGAATTCCCGAACGATATTGGCATTGACAAGATCAGGCTTCGCACAAAACTGCCTCCACCCAAGGTTCACGATTCCAGACTCCAAGAACCTGGTCAAATCACTGCCAAATCCCCGCTCGAACAAGAAATCACGCTTCAGTACCTCTTGATATTTTGTTCTGGCAAGTTCGTTGACGAAGCGAATGAACGGTACCCTCGGCTCCTCAATCTCACCCGATTCTTCGGCAATTCCTTTCCCTTGTTTTCTCTTTTTTCGCGCAAACGCTCTTCTTCGGCCTTCCTTGCCTCTTCTTCCTTTGCCTTATTTTCAGCTTTCTCTTTTTTCTCTCGTTCCTCTCGCTCTGCCTTTTCTTTCTCGGAACCCGATGAAGGAGGCGACGGGGTATCAGTCTTGATCAGCTGAACGTGCCCAGCTTTTCGCTTAATGCGGCGCCGTCTCGGAGGTTCAGGCATGATAACCTCAACACGAGCCTCCTGAACTGGCTCTCTGCCTGCTACCTCTACGACCACTGTCTTCACATCCTCACTCTGTTGCTTCTGAATTTCCTCTCGAGCTTCTTCTGTAACCGTCATTCTCTGCTCATCCTCTTCTGGATTTTGTTTATCAGATTCTTTTGTTTATCAGATTTATCAGATACTTAGAGGAGTCTTATAAGCTGTCCTATACGCCCAAAGAGCCTCATCCAACCTAAAGGACCAATCCTTTCGAGATGGATGGACTACTTTCTCTAAAATAGCTTTAATTTCCCTATTACTAATTTCAGCTTGACCATTTGCTTGTGTGTGATAAGGGGTAGCTATCCTATGCTTAATCTCATACTTAGCTAAAAGCTTAGTTAAGATATTATTAACAAAATGTGTACCCTCATCACTCACTAGAGCCCTAGGTGTCCCAAACCGTGCAAAGATGTGCGATTGAAGAAACCTTGCAACTGTCTTGGCATCACTCTGATGGCATGCAATGGCCTCCACCCACTTGGACACATAATCAACTGCCAATAAGATAAAAACATTGCCATTAGAAGGGGGAAATGGCCCCATAAAATCAATACCCCATACATCGAATAATTCAACTTCTAAAATGTAAGTAAGAGGCATTTCATCTCTAGGCCCCAAATTTCCTCTCCATTGGCAAGCATCACATTGCTTGTAGAACCAATGGGCATCTTTAAATAATGTAGGCCAGAAAAATCCACAATGCAAAATCTTCATAGCCGTCCTCTGACCGCTGAAATGACCTCCATACGGCGAAGAGTGACATTGCTCCAGGATTTCCTTTGCTCCAGCACCTGAAACACACCTACGAATAATACCGTCAGAGCATTGCTTATACATAAATGGTTCATCCCAATAGAAAAATTTCGCATCATGCTTAAACTTTTTCTTCTGCCTCCAATCCATGTCAATACGGGTGACTCCCTTTACCAAGAAGTTTGCAATATCACCATACCAAGGGACATCCCTAACTACCTTTACCTCAACAGCAAAGAGCTGCTCATCTGGAAAAGAATCGGAAATGGCAGATTGCTCCAGCAAAGATGATGACGGATCAAGACGAGATAAATGATCTGCAATGACGTTCTCTGATCCCTTCTTGTCCTTTATCTCTAAGTCGAACTCCTGCAATAATAAAATCCAACGAATTAGTCTAGGCTTTGCATCTTTCTTAGACATTAAATACCTTATTGTTGCATGATCCGTAAAAACCGTGACTCTAGATCCAACCAAATATGGTCGAAACTTCTCAAAAGCGAACACCACAACTAACAACTCCTTTTCAGTAGTTGTATAGTTGACTTGTGCATCATTTAAAACCTTGCTTGCATAATATATAGGATGGATAAATTTGCCCTGCTTTTGCCCCAGCATCACACCTACCGCAACATCACACGCATCACACATTACCTCGAATGGCAAATTCCAATTAGGTGCACAAAGAATGGGTGCTGAGATTAAAGCAGCCTTTAAAGTCTCAAAAGCCTTCCTACAATCTGCATCAAAGTCAAAAACATGATCAGTGCACAATAAGTTACAAAGAGGTTTACTGATTCTGGAAAAATCCTTTATGAACCTCCTATAAAATCCAGCATGTCCTAAAAAACTCCGAATTCCCTTCACTGAATTCAGTGGCTCTATTCTTTCAATAACCTCAACTTTTGCTCTATCAACTTCAAGACCTTTCTTAGAAATTTTATGTCCTAACACTATGCCTTCCTTCACCATGAAATGGCACTTCTCCCAATTAAGAACTAGATGGGTATCCTCACATCTTTTTAACACCTTTCCTAAATTATCTAAACAACTCCGAAAAGACCCTCCAAATACTGAAAAATCGTCCATAAATACCTCAGCAGTGGACTCAATCATATCAGAAAAAATTGCTAACATACACCGTTGAAATGTTGTTGGAGCATTGCAGAGGCCGAAAGGCATTCTCCTAAAAGCAAATGTCCCATAAGGACAGGTAAAACTGGTTTTCTCCTGATCCTCAGGAGTAATAGTAATCTAGTTATACCCAGAATAACCATCCAAGAAACAGTAATAGGCCTGACCAGCCAATCGATCCAACATCTGGTCGATAAATGGTAGAGGGAAATGATCATTTCGTGTAGCTTTATTAAGCCTCCTGTAATCCATGCAAACCCTCCAGCCAGTTACTGTCCTGGTTGGGATCAACTCATTATCTTTATTGCTCACCACAGTGACACCTCCTTTCTTAGGAACACATTGGACAGGGCTTACCCAATTGTTATCAGCAATTGGATAAATGATCCCAGCATCCAACCATTTAATTACCTCCTTCTTAACAACCTCTTTCATTGCAGGGTTAAGCCTTCTTTGTTGCTCAATACTCCTAAAGGATCCCTCCTCTAGAGTGATTTTATGCATACAGAAAGACGGGCTAATTCCCTGAATGTCAGCCAATCTCCAACCTATAGTCTTGCGATATTGATGCAGCAGTTTTCTCCTCCTCACGCTCTGGCATTAAATCTGATGCAACAATAATGGGCAACGTCTTACTTTCCCCAAGATACACATACTTTAGATGCTCCAGCAAAGGCTTCAGATCTAAAGTAGGTGCCTCAATCAGGGATGGCTTGATTGGGGGAGCTTTTCTTTGATCTAAATCTAAAGACTCAAAAACATCCTCACATCTAAACAATTCTTTTTCTTCTTTTCTATCTAAAGAACAAATTTCAAAATCCTCTAAACTAACCTCTCCATGCTTTTCTGAATGCTTATCAGCTGAATCCTGTATTGCTGTCTCAATAACTGTGCTTTCCAGAATCCTAATGAAGGAGCAATCCTCCATTTCGTCTGGATATTTCATGGCTTTAAAGACAGTAGCCAAAAATGGACGACCTAGAATAATTGGGACATCTTTATCAGCCTCATAGTCTAAAATAATAAAATCAACAGGAAATATGAATTTATCTACTTTTACTAAGACATCCTCAATTTTACCCTCTGGATATGTAATAGACCTATCAGCTAGTTGGAGTGTAACTGTGGTAGGCCTAGCTTCACCAATACCTAACTTCTGGTAGACCGAAAGAGGCATAAGCTTAATGCTTGCGCCTAAATCACAGAGTGCTCTACCTAATTCTTTTCCACCTATAGACACGGGTATGGTAAATGATCCCGGATCCTTAGCCTTGGGGGGTAGCCCATTCTTAAGAATAGCACTACACTCCTCAGTAAGAGATACAGTTTCAAACTCACCTAACCTCTTCTTTTTAGTCAAAATATCCTTAAGAAATTTAGCATAATTAGGCATTTGCTCAATAGCTTCTACTATAGGGATATTTATATGCAATTGCTTAAAAATCTCTAAAAACTTCCTAAATTGACCATCTTGATTCTTAGGCTTTTGCCTTTGTGGAAAAGGTAGAGGTGGTACATAAGGTGGGGGCGGCACATAAGGTGGTTCCACATCTGGAACAGAACCAGATGCTCCAGCATTTTTATTGCTGCCTCCAGCACCCTGACCAGACTCCAACTCTTTTTCGACAACAACATTTTTATCACCATTTTTATCTATAACCTGGGTTTTACTAGGCTCAATTCTTTCTTCTAATGGCTTACCACTCCTAAGAGTTACTGCCTTTACCTGCTCCTTACCTTCCCTTCTAGGGTGTTCAATATCTGATGCAAGTTTCCCTTGAGGCATTGCCTTCAGCTTATTAGCTAGCTGACCCACTTGCAATTCCAGGGCTCTCATCGAAGCTTGATTACTTTGAATTGCGATATCTGTGCGAGCCATAAATTCTTTCATCATCGCCTCGAGAGAATTCCCCGAATTTTGTTGGGGCAAAGCATGCTTATTTTGCTGGGGCAATACCTACGCTTTAGCAAATCCTGGCTTGTTCATCTTTTGTTGCGCTTGCACATTATTTCCTTGACCTCCCCATGAGAAGTTGGGGTGGTTGCGCCAACCTGGATTATAGAAGTTAGAATAAGGGTTGTTCCTCTGATTACCTACAAAAAACACAGAAGCTGGATTGCTGGGGCAAAACTCGTAGTCGTGGTCTTCACCACAATAGACACATGCTTCGTCCGTGACTTGGTTCACCACTGCAGTAGGCTCCATAGCTGGTGGCTGCTGATGACTAATCACTGTCACATTCTTAAGAGCGTTAGTAATCATAGCAAGATCAGCCCTAATGGTGGACACACCATCAACTTCTAATACACACTTAACTTTCTTATTTGTGCCTCTAACATCCGACCACTGACAACTATTAATAGATATTCTTTCTAAAATTTCATAGGCTTCATCAAACATTTTTTCCAAAAGGGCCCCTCCAGCCGAAGCATCGACCATGCCTTGGGTTACTCCATTTAAGTCATTGTAAAATGTTTCCATTTGAATACAATGAGGTAAACCATGGTGGGGACACTTTTGCAAAAGCTCCTTAAACCTCTCCCAAGCCTCACTAAAAGTCTCATCCTCAAGTTGCCTAAACCCTACTATTTCACTCCTTAATTTAGCATTTCTATTAGGTGGGAAATATTTACTCAAAAAATTTTCAGCTAACTCATCCCATGTCCTAATTGATCCCGGAGCAAAAGAGTTTAACCATGCCTTTGCCCTATCCCTAAGGGAATACGGGAATAAAGTTAATCTAAGAGCATCTCTAGGCACTCCTTGAATTACAAAAGAATCACTAACTCCTATAAAAGACTTAAGATGTAAATGAGGATCTTCAGATGTCAAACCATGGAATTGCCCCACGGTTTGCAACATCTGAAACATTACCGGTTTCATTTCAAAATTCGCCGCTTGGATTTGGGGACGTGCAATCCCTGAATTCAACTCATTAAACATCGGGACAACATACGCAAGAATGGCTCTGGTCCTATCGTTTGCTATCAGGATAGGATTCTCAGCCTGATTATTTTGCTGCTCATTTTGTTCAAACAGTGGGTTTTGCTGCAACAAACGATTCTGGGGGTCTGCTGGACCTTCAGGACCCTCCGGAAGGCGCAACATGTTCTCCATCTTGTTTTTGCACTGCTCCCTCCTTCTGTTCCTAAATGTCCTTTCAATTCCTAGATCAAGCTCAAACCTTACCCCAGGCGGATCGCTCATGCAACAAACTCACACCTGCAAAAACAAAAGAAAGAATCAAAAAGTTCTAGCACCAAACAACTAAAACACATACACAAAAAATAAATCAGATAAAAACTTATTCAAGTCCCCGACAACGGCGCCAAAAAATTGTTGGGTTCCTAGAGTGAGTAATAATATGGTATAAAAGACTCTAGAATTCCTGTGCCAGTATACACAGTCGGCAACAAGTAATATTATCAATCCGAGTCCTGAATTAGTTTCCACTCTACCTATTTTGTGTAACTTTCTAATGGTTTCAAATATGGTAAAATGATTTGGTTTTATAAGAATTATGCTGAGGCAAAATAAATGGTAGAACAATGAGTAAAAAAATAGATAGACAGATTAAAGACAGGCGCTGGTAGGAATTAGTGATTGCTCTAAAAGATGCTCCAGCAATATTATTGATCATGCATTTCTCGCAATATTATTAACAGATTCCTCCCGGAACTCCGGATCTTTTGGGATGTATTCCAACCCTAATGAAGCACGACCGATCAAGCACTAGGCAACTGGCTATCCCTAGCTCAGTCACTGGCGTTCACCAATACACAATGATCGTAGTGTGGATAATTGCCACACACTCTCTAAATCATCCCTGAAACTAGAGAGAGCTATTCACACCGGCTGGCCAGGCGGGCATAAAATGGTAATAAGCACAACAATTAACCAAAATGTGATAGTCAATATATTACTATAGATGAAGCACGACAATCACATTATTCCTACCAACACCTTAGCTACTTAGTTCATAATAGGCATGAAAATACAAATCACAATCTGAGTAGGCATGTCCATAACCATGAGTTAATAAAGAAAATAAACTCCTTAATCAGCTTGCGGATGATGGTGTTCTTGATGATCTTCAATCTCTCAATACTAAACGGCTTCCAAGGGAAAACATGGAATCCCTTTGACTTTGACGGCTACTTCCTTTTATAGAAGGATGGGAGGCTTTTAATTAGGTCAACTAGGACACGTGTAAGGCTCTCCTTGATCCTTTATCACGAGAATAACTCAACAAAAGTCGGTTCATGAAGTTGGCTAACGAGCTGTGATGTGGCAGTTTCTGCTCCTAGTTTTGCTGCAGCACAAAATTTGCTCCCTCCAGTCGCCCAGCTGCATAATCTACACAAAATAATTTCCAATGCTTCCATTCTTCCAAATGGGTTAAAACATGTAATATCTATCCAAAACCAACCCTAATAAGCATAAAGGACACACAAATCTCTATATAATTGAGGCCTCAATAACTACCTTTTGGGCAGTTATCATTCATGCACTAACTCCAACCTGCAAAAGAAAAAAAAATGCAAATCAAAGTCAAATTCCCTTTGAGATAGAAATGCAGTCGCAATCTGATCGCAATTTCAAAAACAAATCTGGTTTCACTTTTGGTCCCCGGCAACGACGCCAAAAACTTGGTGCGTCATTAGCTTAATTAATAGATGTGAGATAATAAAAATAAACTCAGCTAACCCTAGTGCAAGTATACACTGTCGCACGTAGTAATAAAAAAACCTTAGAAGTATTCCAAGGGTATCGATCCCACGAGGACTAACTGGAAATTCAGATTTGAAGAAGAAACTGCTCAACTTGATTGCTTAAAAAAAGAAATAAGTTTGATGATTGGTGTTTAGAAAAGATAAATAAAACAAGCAAATGAATAAAAGAATAACAATAAAATAAACCGAGGTATTCAACATGGATTCATCCCAAAGGCAATTACCTTAATCATGAAGTATTTAACTTAAGCGTATTCAATGCATAAGGTCAGATTTAACTTCTATTTGGCCTTGCTCCCAAGAACCGTTAGAAGGCTAAGCGAGTACCGTTATGCACATTTTTTAGACTCAACTCCAACATAGATAATTCACGAATGCAACCTATAACCCTATAGTCGATATAGGGTGCCTTAGGAAGCTTGCCCTATACCGCCGAACAATCTCTTTCGAGTTTTTTCTCCTATATCACCTTTATGAAAACTGATATCGTTTGTCCCTTTTGAGATAAACTCACATCGCATTAAAAGTCTAAGTGATCAAGTTAAACTCAACAAGATTAGAGTGACAATCAATAAAGAATGACATGCATTGAACATAAACTTAAGCAAAGAAAACACTTTCAAGCTAGTGAACCATAAGAGAATTCACCATATTGAACCCCTCAACGGAATTTAGCTACTCGTGGTGAGGTAAAGTGCAAATGAATGTAAAGAATACAGAATAATGAAGATAGCCAAATATTATGAGTTTTTCTATTTACTCAATCCTTCTAGAGTTCGCTAAGACACTCCACTCTCTCGCTTTTACAAGTGGGAATGGGTGAAAATCCCTACATACCCTAAGGTTTGATGTCTAACTAAGGTTAGAATTCAGTCATCTAAGAAGGACCTCGGGCATCCCTACTCATACGCATCAACTAGGGTTCTGTCACCACCCTCTTCTTCCAAATGAGTTTTTCTTGAATTTGACTTCGAATCTCGAGCTTATATAGTGTGGGAACTGGTTGAGGAGTTGCGAAATAGGTGCTGGAAGGTAGCCCATTCAGTTTCGGGGTCAAAACAACCGGTTAGGTGCGAAGAAGACTCGTCAACAAACACCCACGGACGACTCAAATCGGTCTCAGTTTTTCAAGATTTGCGGTCGCGTTTTATTTTGCCTCGCATTTCTGGGCAGATTCCAGCATTTCCTCTGTCTTCCTGCACAACATCAAACTTAGTCAAATTCTCTTAAAATTAAGTCTTTTTAAGCACAAATGAGCATAATTTGACAAAAGTAAATCTCAACACCGTAACTTAACAACTTTAACATATTTTGAGCTCGAGAACAATAAAATTGATCACAACATACAATATTTGACCAAGAAATGAGCTAAATATAAGGTTAAAATAGGTATATTTTTTACCCTTATCAAACATGGAATTACATCTCAACTCTTAAACCCCTGAAGACCTTAGGAAAATGGTGTATCGGATAGGAGGAATAGAACCCGATTGAATATGGTTCGATTCATTATGAGCTATGCTCATTTGCCTGACTCGTTTTGGGGTCATGCAGTGTTGACTGCAGTACATATTTCCAACAACGTTCCATCAAAAGTGTTTTTGAAACATCTTTTGAATTTTGGATAAGGTGTAAAAGTAGTTTATTTTATTATTTTGGGGAGTCCAACATACGTGTTTGTGGCTAACCCAAAAGAAACAGGATCACTGTTCAACAATATACCTATTTGTAGGCTACCCCATGAAAACGAGAGATGTGGATACTTCTTCAATCCACAAGAGAATAAAGAATTTGTACCAACAAATGCTACATTCTCAGAAGAAGACCGCATGAGAAATAATAAGTCACAAAGTAGGATCGTTTTAAGTAAATTAACTGATGAAGCTACGAAAATATCAACAAGAGTTGTTGATAAGTCAACAAGGGTTGTTGATGATGTTAGACCTTTAACAAGAGTTGTTGATAGGGCCAATACAACTTGTTAGTTACATATATCTCAAGAGCTGAAAGTGCCTCAATGTAGTGGGAGGGTTGTTCTACAATCTGACTGTTACGTGGGCTTAGTTGAAGCCCAGATTGTCAAACCTGATGATGGCATTGAGGATTCAGTATCTTAGAGCAAGGCAATGAATGATGTTAACAAGAACCAATTGGATTAAAGCAATGGACCCGAAATTAAAATATGTGATTTCAATTCCATCTAGGATCTTGTAGATCTATCTAATGGGGTAACTGATAACTGCCCAAAAGGTAGTTATTTAGGCCTCATTTCTATAAGGATTTGTGTGTCTTTTGGGCTTAAGAGGGTTGGTTTTAGATGGATATTACATGTTTTAACCCATTTGGAAGAATGGGAGCATTGGAAATTATTTTGTGCAGATTATGCTGCTGAGCGACTGGAGGGAGCAAATTTTGTGCTGCAGCAAAACTGGGAACAGAACTGCCACATCACAGCTCGTTAGCCAACTTCATGAACCGACTTTTGTTGAGTTATTCTCGTGATAAAGGATCAAGAAGAGCCTTACACGTGTCCTAGTTAACCTAATTCAAGCCTCCCATCCTTCTATAAAAGGAAGTAGCCGTCAAAGTCAAAAGCATTCCATCTTTGTTTGGAAGCCGAGTAGTATATAGAGATTAGAGATTACCATGAACACCATCAGTCGCAAGTTGATTAAGGAGATTATTATTTTCTTTATTGTCTTGTGATTATGGACATGCCTACTCAGATTGTAATTCATGTTTCCATGTTTATTATGAACTAAGTAGCTTAAGGTGTTGGTTAGGAACATGTAGTTGCTGTGCTTAAACTTTAGTAATATATTGATTATTGCATCTTGGTTAATTGTTGTGCCTATTTACATTTTATGCCTGCCAGGCCAGTCGGTGTGAATATCTCTCTCTAGTTTCAGGGATGATTTAGAGAGTGTGTGGCAATTATCCACACTACGATCATTGTGTATTGGTGAACGCCAGTGACTGAGCTAGGGATATCCAGTTGCCTAGTGCTTGATCGGTCGCACTTCATTGGGGTTGAAACACATTCCAAAAGATCCAGAGTTCCGGGAGGAATCCGCTAATAATACTACGAGAGTTGCATGATCAATAATATTGCTAGAGCATCTTTTTAAACAACTATTAAGCCTAACCAGCGCCTGTCTTTAATCTGTCTGTCTATTTATTTATTCTTTGTTCTGTCTTGGACTTTGCTCCAACATAATTCTTATAAAATCAAATCATTGTTACCATCTTTGAAACCATTAGAAAGTTACACAAAATAGATAAAGTGGAAGCTAATTCAGGGCTCGGATTGATAATATTACTTGTTGCAGACTGTGTATACTTGCACAGGAATTCTAGAGTCTTTTTATACCATATTTTACTTACTCTAGGAACCCAACAAGTTTTTGGCGCCGTTGCCGGGGAGCTGAATAAGTTTTTATCTGATTTGTTTTGTGTATGTGTTTTAGTGGTTTGGTGCTAGAACTTTTTTATTGTTTCTTTTGTTTTTACAGGTGTGAGCTTGGTGCATGAGCAATCCGCCTAGGGTAAGGTTCGAGCTTGATCCAGAAATTGAAAGAACATTCAGGATAGGAAGGAAAGAGCAGCGCAGAAACTAGATGGAGAACGAGTCGCGCCTTCCGAAGGGTCCTGAAGGTCCACCAGACCCCAGAATCGTTTGCTGCAGCAAAACCCGCTGTTTGAACAAAATGAGCAGCAAAATAATAGGGCTGAGAATCCTATCTTGATAGCGAACGATAGGAGCAGAGCCATTCAAGCGTATGCTGCCCCAATGTTTAATGAGTTGAATCCAGGGATTGCACGTCCCCAAATTCAAGCGGCGAATTTTGAAATGAAACCGGTAATGTTTCAGATGTTGCAAACCGTGGGGCAATTCCATGGTTTGTCATCTGAAGACCCTCATTTACATCTTAAGTCTTTTCTAGGAGTTAGCGATTCTTTTGTAATTCAAGGAGTGCCTAGAGATGCCCTTAGATTAACTTTGTTCCCGTATTCTCTTAAAGATGGAGCAAAGTCATGGTTGAACTCTTTTACTCCAGAATCAATTAGGACATGGGATGAGTTAGCTGAATTTTTTTTGAGTAAATATTTCCCACCTAATAGAAATGCTAAATTAAGGAGTGAAATAGTAGGGTTTAGGCAACTTGAGGATGAGACTTTTAGTGAGGCTTGGGCAAGGTTTAAGGAGCTTTTGTGAAAGTGTCCCCACCATGGTTTACCTCATTGTATTCAAATGGAAACATTTTACAATGGTTTAAACGGAGTAACTCTTAGGAGTGGTAAGCCATTAGAAGAAAAAAATGAGCCTAGTAAGACCCAGGATATAAATAAAAATGGTGATAAAAATGTTATCGTTGAGAAAGAGTTGGAGTCTGGTCAGGGTGCTGGAGGCAGCAATAAAGATGCTGGAGCATCTAGTTCTGTTCCAGATGTGGAACCACCTTATGTGTCGCCCCCACCTTATGTACCACCTCTACCTTTTCCACAAAGGCAAAAGCCTAAGAATCAGGATGGTCAATGTAGGAAATGTTTAGAGATTCTTAAGCAGTTGCACATAAATATCCCTTTAGTAGAAGCTATAGAGAAAATGCCTAATTATGCTAAATTTCTTAAGGATATTTTAACTAAAAAGAAGAGGTTAGGTGAGTTTAAAACTGTATCTCTTACTGAGGAATGTAGTGCTATTCTGAAGAATGGGCTACCACCCAAGGCTAAGGATCTGGGATCATTTACTATACCTGTATCTATAGGTGGAAAAGAGTTAGGTAGAGCACTTTGTGATTTAGGCGCGAGCATTAACCTAATGCCTCTGTCGGTCTATCGAAAGCTTGGTATAGGTGAAGCTAGGCCTACCACAGTCACACTCCAACTAGCTGATAGGTCTATCACATATCCAGAGGGTAAAATTGAGGATGTCTTAGTAAAAGTGGATAAATTCATATTTCCTGGTTATTTTATTATTCTAGACTATGAGGCTGATAAAGATGTCCCAATAATTATAGGTCGTCCATTCTTAGCTATTGGTAGGGCATTAATAGATGTTCAAAAAGGGGAGTTAACAATGAGAGTCTGTAATGAGGAAGTGAAATTTAATGTGTTTAAAGCCATGAAGTATCCAGACGAAATGGAGGATTGCTCCTTCATTAGGATTCTTGAGAGCACAGTTATTGAGACAGCAATACAGGATTCAGCTAGCAAGCATTCAGAAGAGCATGGAGAGGTGGGTGTAGAGGATTTGCAAGCTTGTTTGTTAGAAAGAAAAAATGAAAAAGAATTGTTTAGGTGTGAGGATGTTTTTGAGTCTTTAGATTTAGATCAAAGGAAAGCTCCTCCTATTAAGCCATCCCTGATTGAGGCACCTACTTTAGATTTGAAGCCCTTGTCGGATCATCTAAAGTATGTGTATCTTGGGAAAGGAGAGACGTTGCCCATTATTGTTGCGTCAGATATAATGTCAGAGCATGAGGAGGCCATAATAAAATTGCTGCAGCAATACCGCAAGGCTATAGGTTGGACGTTGCCTGACATTCAGGGAATTAGCCCATCTTTTTGTATGCACAAAATCACTCTAGAGGAGGGATCCTTTAGGAGTGTTGAGCAACAAAGAAGGCTTAACCCTGCAATGAAAGAGGTTGTTAAAAAGGAGGTGATTAAATGGTTGGATGCTGGAATCATTTATCCAATTGCCAATAGCAATTGGGTGAGCCCTGTCCAATGTGTTCCTAAAAAAAGAGGTGTCACTGTGGTAAGTAATAAAGACAATGAGTTGATCCCAACTAGGAAATTAACTGGCTGGAGGGTTTGCATGGACTACAGAAGGCTTGATAAAGCTACCCGTAAGGACCATTTCCCTCTACCATTTATTGACCAGATGTTGGATAGATTGGCTGGTCAGGCCTATTACTGTTTCTTAGATGGTTATTCTGGGTATAACCAGATTACTATTGCTCCTGAGGATCAGGAAAAAACCACTTTCACCTGTCCTTATGGGACGTTTGCTTTTAGGCAAATGCCTTTTGGCCTTTGCAATGCTCCAGCAACATTTCAGCGGTGTATGTTAGCAATTTTTTCTGATATGATTGAGTCCACTGTTGAGGTATTTGATAGCGAGCATAGCTAGCTACTTTTACTTATTTAATTTAGCTAGTCTTTTATGATGTTTGGGCCATTTTATTGTGCTTTATTGTTTATTTTGTAGGAAATGGTTGATTGGAGCTATAATGCCATATTAGAGTTAATCGGGTGCTCGGGGCGTGAAAAGATGCAAAGGAATGAAAAGAGTAAAAGTGGAGAAAAGTCAAATCTCGGTCAACAGCAGGCTAGCGTCGAGACGCTAGCTCTTGAACGTCTCGACGCTCACATTCCATATCAGATTAGGCGCGTACAGCTTACAGCGTCGAGACGCTATGATAGGAAGCGTCCCGACGCTACCGTTTTTCCTTATTCAGAACGCGCGTTTAAGAGGCAGCGTCTCGACGCTAAGACGAAAAATCAGAATAGAAGCTTCACTTCGGCTAGGTTTTAGAGGAGATCAATTTGGGACCTTTTGGAGCCGTAAAGAGGGCAGAATAGAGGACTTTTGGAGCTGCAAACAAAGGAGGAACTGGGAAATCAACCCATTGTTCGTGGGGATCGTGACGGGGACGTCGGGACTCGGCCTACATTGAGTTTTCTTTTCCCTTTTCTTTCTCTAGTTAGATTTATGGCTTTCACTTGTTTAGTTGAGCTTGTATTTGCATTCATGAGTAGCTAAACTTGTAGCTTAGGGATTGATGTAGTTGATTAAGTTTATGGATTGATTTATGGTTTAAGTTGTGCAATGTTATTGTGTTAGAAATCTTGATTTAATGCTTTCAATTAATTGGCCATTAATTGGATGATTTAAGTTTCGAATCTAGCTCGGGAGAGTGATCTAGACTTGCTCAAGATTGCATGAATAAAGTTTACTTTCTAATTCTTGACGGTTTTAGATTATCTTTAGAATTGGTTAAAAGATCTCATTGCCTTGCATTTTAATAAACTTAGATAGGGATATCAAGTTGGTTAATTTGCATGAGAATCAATTATACTCGGGAGAGGTAGTTGTGATTAAAGGGTCATTGGCTCATAATTTCATTGTGCATAATAACTTATTCTTTAAAATCAATCCTAAACGAAATCGGCGAAATCAATTCCCTAAGTAGTTTTCCCAATTGAATTTCCATTCTTTTTACTTGCTTTAAATTAGTTTTCATATCGCCTATTCATTACTTTTTGATCCCTAAATAAAATTGGGCAAGATTATTCGCAATACTCAATTTGCTTAAAAATCCAATGCAGAGGACGACATTCGAATTTACTATTCACTATATTATTACTTGACCCGTGCGCTTGCGGTTAGGAAAAGTCCACATCAAGTTTTTGGCGCCGTTGCCGGGGATTGGCACATTTAGCTAGATTGATATTGTGGAAAAATTGCTTGATCTTAATTTAGGGTGTATTCTTACTTTTTTATGTTTGTTGCATTTTTTTCCTTATTTGTTTTTCTTTCCATATTTCCTTTTCTAGGTTAGTTTCCTTATTTGCATTTTGTCATATTTATTTTTGCATTCCATATTAGGTTATTTTGTTTCATTTTCTTGATTATATTTTTCCATATTTAGATTAGTTGTTTTCTTTTCTTTGTTGCTTTCCTTAATTTCTTTCTTTCCTTTTTAGAGTGGTTTTGTTTGTTTATGCGTAGGGATAAAGATTTAATTTTAGCACCTTTAGATCCCGAGATAGAAAGAACAATTCTTAGGCTTCGAAGGGAAAATAGAGAAATTATTCAAATGGCAGATCAAAATCCACCTGAGGAGCCTAGGCCTATTAGAGATTATTTTCAGCCTGTGTTTCAGGGGCAACAGTCGGGGATTGTCTATGCTCCGATTAATGCCAACAACTTTGAGCTGAAGACCGGCCTCATTCAGATGGCTCGAGACTGTGCATACAGAGGATCGCCCACCGAGGATCCAAATTCTCATCTTAAATCATTCTTGGATATTTGTGGGACGGTAAAGATTAATGGTGTCTCTGAAGATGCTATTCGCTTACGTTTATTTCCCTTTTCTTTGTAGGATAAAGCACGAGATTGGTTGCAGTCCATCACCCCTGGGAGCATCACTACCTGGGATGCTTTGGTCCAGGCCTTTTTAAAGAAATTTTTCCCTCCTGCAAAGACGGTCAAGCTGAGGACCGAGATTGGGACATTCCAACAACAATATGATGAGCAGCTGTTCGAAGCTTGGGAGCGATTCAAAGAGCTACTGAGGAAGTTTCCTCAACATGGTTACCCCGATTGGCTTCAGGTACAGTTGTTTTATAATGGTTTAACTCCTAGCACAAAAACGATTGTTGATGCAGCTGCAGGTGGGACTCTGTTGTCCAAGACCGTGGAAAACGCTCGCACACTTTTAGAGGATATGGCCACCAATAGCTATCAGTGGCCATCTGAGCGGTCTACACCTAAAAAGATTGCTGCTGGAGTGTTTGAGGTTGATAAAGTAAGTGCGCTCCAGGCCCAGATGACTTCCCTTGCCAATGCTTTTATGAAATTTTCAGGTACAGGGAGTGCACAGTCAATCGAATCAGCTGCTGCTTTAGCATCTAGACCTCAGGAGGAGATTATTGAACAGGTTCAGTATGTTTCAAATTCGAATTTTAGGGGGTATAATAATAGTTCTACACCTACACATTATCACCCTAACAATAGGAACCATGAAAATTTCTCTTATGCTAATACTAAGAATGTTCTTAATCCTCCTGGTTTTGCCCCTCAAACGCAAGATAATAAAAAGTTAGAAGATCTTGTTGGAGCTTTCATTGCAGAGTCTAGTAACAGGACAACCAAGTTAGAGGAGGCAGTCATTGCCATCAATTCAACAGTGAATGGCCACAGTGCAGACATCAAGAATATTGAGACTCAGCTGGGACAGTTGGTGAATGTTGTAAGCACCATGAATAAAGGTAAGGCCCCAGCTGAACAAGAGAAACCCCAGATGGAATATTGCAAGGCAATCACTGTTCACCAGGAGGAATCTGAAGAGGAACCTGAATCTGAGGACTATGAAACGCCTACAGGGGAAGCTGAGGAGGACACATCATCTGATGAGGCTGAACAGCCTAATCTTGAGCCTCCTATTCCTTCCCCCACACTGATGGTTCCCAAGGAAAAGAAAAAGAAAAAGAAGAAAAAGAATAATCAGGTTCAGTTTGATAAATTTATGAATGCTTTTATGAACCTGAATATTAATATTCCTTTTGCAGAGGCATTAGAGATGCCCAATACAACAGGTGCATGAAGGAGTGGTTAGCAAAGAAGCGAAAAGAAAAGAAGGTTGACACTGTTTATCTTGCTTCCACATGCAGCACCAGAGTACAACAAAAAGTACCTGAAAAAGTAGCAGATCCATGGAGTTTTTCTGTTCCTTGTAGTTTTGGTACTTATTCTTTCAGAGCATTATGTGATTTAGGTGCTAGCATTAATATTATCCCATTGTCCTTGTGTAAGAAGTTAGACATAGGTGAGATTAAATCTACTCCTGTAAAGCTCCAATTGGCTGATCAATCAGTGGTGAGACCAGTTGGTATTGTAGAAAATGTGTTAATCAGAGTAGGTAGATTTTTCCTCCCTATTGACTTGTATGTTATGGACATGATAGAAAATCCTTCAATGCCTGTCATATTAGGACGACCATTCCTCTCTACTGGGCGAGCGATTATAGATATTGAGCGCAGGGAGCTCACTATTAGAGTCAAGAACGAAAAAGAAATCTTTAAAGCAGTTGAAGACTCTAAAAATGAAGTGCTTTACATGGGCTACAGGAAAGGTGCAAGAAAGAGCACCTCTGTTGGATTCACAGAACAAAAGCCTCCTTGAAGCACGTGCAACACGTTGAGCTAATGCCGTTAAACAAGCGCTTATGGGAGGCAACCCAAGTAAGTTGAGTGTGTTTTCTTTTTGTTTTTAATTTATCGTTTGTTTTTGTTTTGTAGGTCTTGTTTTCTTCCTCTCCTTTGCTTTCAAGCTTTCAAGATTCCAAGCTTTCAAGCAAGAAGTCATCATCATTCCAGGCCAGTATTATTCACTCCTGTTATTCTTTTATTGTTCTCATGCTTGTTTATACCCTATTTTCTTTATACATTGAGGACAATGCATATTTTAAGTTTGGGGGTGGATTAGCATGTTTGTGGAGCCCTTGAGCATCTGAGTTCGGGCTATAGTTTTGAGCTTTCTTTGAATGATGCATATGGTTGTTTTCTGGATGCTACTTTTACATGATTATGATGTCCTAGGATAGGCTTTCTTGTCAATTTTCAAGCTTGTGATGGGATGTAAGCATAAGTGCCCAAAAAGGGAGACTTTTTAAAATTTTTCTAGGAGATGGCTTGCATGAGTAGAGTATCTGTCTTGGCTAGATTTGGATTTGAATGCTTAGGAGCGAATTATTGGGTTCATATGCTTGTTGTCACCTCGATAGGTGTAGGGTAGAGCTAAAGAGTTAATTTTTTGCAAATTAGCATGTTTGATCTTGCTTAGGAGAAAAGAAAAGAATATCTGCTATTATGTTCATAACGAAAAATCATTCTTGTTGTTACTGTTGAAAAGAAAATTATTATGCCATGGCCTGTGCACAGTTTGCAATGTTTAATAATGATTAAGGCAAAAAGAGCTACCCCTGTTGTGATCAGTTAGGCCAGCCAGAGAAAACTCAGGTTAAGGGTCCCTGCAATGGGTGTGTGAAAGCTAGTGCCACATATACTTGCTTAATCAATTGTTAATTAAAAGCACCTAAGTATGGAGATAAACAAACTAATTTGTTGCATTAACTCATTAGTGAAACCCTAGTGCCAGTGTAGAGGGAAGATGAGCTGAGAGTTTAATAATTCAATCCCGGGCTAGTAGAGTCTGATCTTGTTGAGATAGATCTCGCGTATGCAAGTAAATTTTGGAAAAATTTTAATTTGTCTCCCTCATTGGTCCTTATGTGCATATCTCTTGCTTGCTTGGTTATTGACTTTTGAGCCTTGAGGATTGAGTTATGATTGTTGCATCCATTCTTCCATTGTATGTTTGATTTCTAGTTTGCTCGAGGACTAGCAAAAGCTTAAGTTTGGGGGTATTTGATAGCGAGCATAGCTAGCTACTTTTACTTATTTAATTTAGCTAGTCTTTTATGATGTTTGGGCCATTTTATTGTGCTTTATTGTTTATTTTGTAGGAAATGGTTGATTGGAGCTATAATGCCATATTAGAGTTAATCGGGTGCTCGGGGCGTGAAAAGATGCAAAGGAATGAAAAGAGTAAAAGTGGAGAAAAGTCAAATCTCGGTCAACAGCAGGCTAGCGTCGAGACGCTAGCTCTTGACACTAAGACGATTACAGCGTCGAGATAGGATTAGGCGCGTACAGCTTACAGCGTCGAGACGCTATGATAGGAAGCGTCCCGACGCTACCGTTTTTCCTTATTCAGAACGCGCGTTTAAGAGGCAGCGTCTCGACGCTAAGACGAAAAATCAGAATAAAAGCTTCACTTCGGCTAGGTTTTAGAGGAGATCAATTTGGGACCTTTTGGAGCCGTAAAGAGGGCAGAATAGAGGACTTTTGGAGCTGCAAACAAAGGAGGAACTGGGAAATCAACCCATTGTTCGTGGGGATCGTGACGGGGACGTTGGGACTCGGCCTACATTGAGTTTTCTTTTCCCTTTTCTTTCTTTAGTTAGATTTATGGCTTTCACTTGTTTAGTTGAGCTTGTATTTGCATTCATGAGTAGCTAAACTTGTAGCTTAGGGATTGATGTAGTTGATTAAGTTTATGGATTGATTTATGGTTTAAGTTGTGCAATGTTATTGTGTTTGAAATCTTGATTTAATGCTTTCAATTAATTGGCCATTAATTGGATGATTTAAGTTTCGAATCTAGCTCGGGAGAGTGATCTAGACTTGCTCAAGATTGCATGAATAAAGTTTACTTTCTAATTCTTGACGGTTTTAGATTATCTTTAGAATTGGTTAAAAGATCTCATTGCCTTGCATTTTAATAAACTTAGATAGGGATATCAAGTTGGTTAATTTGCATGAGAATTAATTATACTCGGGAGAGGTAGTTGTGATTAAAGGGTCATTGGCTCATAATTTCATTGTGCATAATAACTTATTCTTTAAAATCAATCCTAAACGAAATCGGCGAAATCAATTCCCTAAGTAGTTTTCCCAATTGAATTTCCATTCTTTTTACTTGCTTTAAATTAGTTTTCATATCGCCTATTCATTACTTTTTGATCCCTAAATAAAATTGGGCAAGATTATTCACAATACTCAATTTGCTTAAAAATCCAATCCAGAGAACGACATTCGAATTTACTATTCACTATATTATTACTTGACCCGTGCGCTTGCGGTTAGGAAAAGTCCACATCAGTATTCATGGACGATTTTTCAGTGTTTAGAGGGACTTTTCAGAGTTGTTTAGATAATTTAGGTCAGGTGTTAAAGAGATGTGAGGATACCCATCTAGTTCTTAATTGGGAAAAATGCCACTTCATGGTGAAGGAAGGCATAGTGTTAGGTCATAGGATTTATAAGAATGGTCTAGAAGTTGATAGAGCAAAAATAGAGGTGATTGAAAGACTAGAACCACTGAATTCAGTGAAGGGAATTCGGAGTTTTTTAGGACATGCTGGGTTTTATAGGAGGTTCATAAAGGATTTTCCCAAAATTAGTAAACCTCTGTGTAACTTATTGTGTACTGATCATGTTTTTGACTTTAATGCAAATTGTAGGAAGGCTTTTGAGACATTAAAAGCTGCTTTAGTCTCATCACCTATTCTTTGTGCACCTAATTGGAATTTACCATTTGAGGTAATGTGTGATGCGAGTGATGCTGCGATAGGTGCTATGCTGGGGCAAAAGCAGGGCAAATTCATCCATCCTATATATTATGCAAGCAGAGTTTTAAATGAGGCACAAGTCAACTATACAACTACTGAAAAGGAGTTGTTAGCTGTCGTGTTTGCTTTTGAGAAATTCCGGCCATATTTGGTTGGATCCAAAGTCACAGTGTTCACGGATCATGCAGCAATAAGGTATTTAATGACTAAGAAAGATGCAAAGCCTAGACTAATTCGTTGGGTTTTGTTATTGCAGGAGTTCGACTTGGAGATAAAGGACAAGAAGGGATCAGAGAATGTTATTGCAGATCACTTATCTCGTCTTGATCAATCATCATCTTTGCTGGAGCAATCTGCCATTTCAGATTCTTTTCCAGATGAACAGCTTTTTGTTGTTGAGGTAAAGGTAGTCAGGGATGTCCCTTGGTATGCTGATATTTCCAACTTTTTGGTAAAGGGAGTCACTCCTATTGACATGGACTAGAGGCAGAAGAAAAAGTTTAAACATGATGCAAGATTTTTCTATTGGGATGAGCCATTTATGTATAAGCAATGCTCTGATGGTATTATTCGTAGGTGTGTTTCAAGTAATGAAGCAAAGGAAATCCTGGAGAAATGTCACTTTTCGCCGTATGGAGGTCATTTCAGCAGTCAGAGGACAACTATGAGGATTTTACATTGTGGATTTTTCTGGCCCACCTTATTCAAGGATGCCCATTGGTTCTACAAGCATTTTGATGCTTGCCAAAGGAGAGGAAACTTGGGGCCTAGAGATGAAATGCCTCATACTTATGTTTTAGAAGTTGAATTATTCGATGTATGGGGTATTGATTTTATGGGGCTATTTCCCCCTTCTAAAGGCAATGTTTTTATCTTATTGGCAGTTGATTACGTGTCCAAGTTTGTGGAGGCCATTGCATGCCATCAGAGTGATGCCAAGACAGTTGCAAGGTTTCTTCAATCGCACATCTTTGCGCGGTTTGGGACACCTAGAGCTCTAGTGAGTGATGTGGGTACACATTTTGTTAATAATATCTTAACTAAGTTGTTAGCTAAGTATGGGATTAAGCATAGGATAGCTACTCCTTATCACCCACAAACAAATGGTCAAGCTGAAATTAGTAATAGGGAAATAAAATCGATTCTAGAAAAAGTAGTTCATCCATCGAGGAAGGATTGGTCTTTTAGGTTGGATGAGGCTCTTTGGGCTTATAGGACAGCCTATAAGACTCCTTTAGGTATGTTTCCCTATAGCTTAGTATATGGGAAAGCTTGCCATCTACCATTGGAGCTAGAGCATAAAACGTTTTGGGCTTTGAAAAAGTTCAATTTTGATCTATGTCGTGCAGGAGCAATCAGAATGCTGCAGCTTAATGAATTGGAGGGATTTCGCCAGTTTTCTTATGAAAATGCGAAAATGTATAAAGAAAAGACTAAGTTGTGGCATGACAAGAAAATAAAATCTAAAGAGTTTGTCAAGGGTCAGAAAGTCTTGCTTTATAATTCTAGATTGAAGTTATTTCCTGGGAAACTAAAATCGAAATGGTCAGGACCATTTACTGTGGTTGAGGTTTTCCCCCATGGAGCAATTACTTTGCAGGATGAAAAAGATGGGAGAGTGTTCAAGGTGAATAGACAGTGTGTGAAGCATTATTGGGGTGAGGAGTTTCAGTCGAAATATCCTTCCCTAAAGTTGGTTGAGGATTGATAGAGCAAGATTTTTGCGGGACCATTTCACAGAGCAAAATTTTGAGCTCCCAGTGTTTGTATTGATTTTATTTTTCGCTTATTTTTTTTTTAATTTCGATAGGTTAGATTTAATTTTGCATGATTTATTAGATTTTATCTTTAAGTATTTTTATTATTTTTGGTAGTTCAAATTTTATATATTTTGTTTTGAATTTGATTTGATTTTTGGGTTATTTATTTGGATTATCTTTGAATTATCTGTGAATTAATTAAATTATTAGATTTTATTTATTTGAATTTTGTTTAGTTAATACAGATTTTCTCTAAGTTAATTCGGCTTCAAGAAAGATTTGATTTGATTTGATTGGTTATTTTTGAATTTAGAAGATTTGGTTTCTATTTTGAAATTTGAATTCTGTATCCAAGATTCTTCAGGTTCAGAAGATTGTTGCGGCAAAGGTCTGGCCGGAGCATTTCGTCCGAGAAAAAAAAGATTTTATTGTGAGTTAATTATTTTTACCGTTGGGATTTTTGAATTTCTGTGAGCAGGTAAATTTCCGGGATGCTGCCACATGTCACGCAGGGATTATCCAACGGTTTAGCCGTTGACAGCGTGCAGTTATTTACCATGGTTAATTAAAATTCAAAGATTTTACCGTTGGGAATTTGATTTGAAAATTAAATGTGAACGGTAAACCCATTTAATACGGAGCAAAATCTTTTAGTTATGATTTGATTTGTTGCAGCTATTTATTCAAGAACCTTCGGTAAGTTCTTCCTGTTGGGTTTTATGCCCTAAAACTCGTAGATAGTAAATGTACATTTGACCGAACATTAATAAAGTGATGTATTATTCAATGTTTGTATTATATCTTGTCTTATTAACCCTAATCCAATAAACTAAACATCCAAGGCTAATAGAATGAGGCTTGAACTAGTATGTAGGGACATACGGGGATCAATGTTCAAGTTTTAGCCTAAAGGGTCTGTAGTATAGGGATAAGACTGGGTACCTTATCCTGGTGACACTATGGATACGACCCGCTTTGTATATTGATACAAACGTACTGATCCAATGCGTTCATGTGGTTGACATGCGAGTGGGGGTATCCTGTGCAATGATTTTGCACAAAGACCGGACCGTGAAATAGTTAACCACTAACTGTAACACCATTAGTTAGCTCGGTTTCTATTTCACTAGGATGACCTAGGCAACTTGGCCTTAATCCTGAGTGGATTATGGACCCCTGTCTATGAGGGATTGTCTTTTGATTTGTACGGGTGAGAGTGGCCTGTTCGCCGACTCAATAAGCCTACCATTTTGGGGACAAGACCAAGTAGGGAGCTGGGAACGTAGTCTTACAAGATGAAATTCACTCTTTCCTGGTATTAGGGTAAGTAGAGGTGTGTTCCCTTAGGTGGTGTTTCCAGGTCTTGAACAATGGGCCCTACCCTCTTTATGGCACGAGAGGGATTTCTGTTTGTTGGTTGGACCACAAACAGGTTGTTCATTAGAGGAGCACTGGTACTTAAGGACCAAGAGGTATCCCAGGGGTAAAACGGTAATTTGACCTAGCTGGGGTACGAACACACGTGAAGGGCTAACTTGCTGTTGACGGTCGATATCCGTGGACACAGAAATATATCTGCAGTGAGAAGAGTGGAGCTGTGGTTCTATAGTGGAGTGAACCACAGTTAACGAACATTGATTAATTTGGTTAATGAGTTTAGCCAATTAATCTCATATCGTTGGAGCTTCTGATCTGTAGGTCCATTAGGTCCCACCGGTAGCT
Source organism: Luffa acutangula (assembly GCA_036850905.1). Classification (NCBI taxonomy): domain Eukaryota; kingdom Viridiplantae; phylum Streptophyta; class Magnoliopsida; order Cucurbitales; family Cucurbitaceae; genus Luffa; species Luffa acutangula. The sequence continues at coordinate 24,299,677 of CM072095.1, read as the reverse complement.
CCATTGGAGCGCTGAGGTAAATTTCTAAGGGGAGTTATATATTTGAAGGGGTTCAAATATTTTATTAAAATATGAATATGATTCATAATAAAAACTATAGGTTATAATTAATGCTCATATGATGAATATGAATTCTATAGTTTTATTGAGGGAAATATAATTAAATATATGATATTTAATAGAAATATTAATTAATTGGTGAATTAATTAATATTGATGTTTTAATTTAATTAAATTATGATTTAATTAAGTTATATTAAAACTATAGGTTATGTGGGATATGTACATGAAAGTGTTCATGTGCCAATAATTAAATTAAATATTTTTTTTATTATTTAATTTAATTAACTGGTCAGTTAAAGAACTGACCAGTCAACCACTCCCCTAACCCTATTCACGTTGGTATGAGGGTTTTAAGGGAGTGGGAAGTTTTTTCTAACCAACTCTCACATAATTCACTCTTCCTCTCTCACGTATTCACTCACTCTCTCTGCAGAAGGGTTCTCTGGTTTTTTGTTGAGTTTATAGAGACTGAGAAAATTTCCCCAAAGAAGTTTTAGAGATTTTGGTTCCCACAAGCCACTCAGCGCATACGCCTAGGAGGATACTGGTGTCTCTTTTTGGTGGTGTTCACAAGGTTTTTCAGCGAAAAAGGAGTCCCTCTTGCTGCTGTATTTTGGGGAGAATCAAGAGTTTTTTGGTGAAACATTCAAGAATTTCTTCAAGGGTGAGTTTTTCTTGAACTAGGATCAATAGGATCCATTTTTATAGATTAGATCTATAATTTTATTTATGTTTAAACATGTTTTATTTCAATTTTACAGCATGTATTTTCTGTTTTATGCTATATAATTGTTTTGCCATCGTATTGGTTTCCCAATCGATATTTAAACCGATAAGGTTCTCTGATCGTTTCCGCTGCGCTAGGGTTTTTATCCCTACACTTCCCACTTCATCTTCTTGATTCATCCCTTGCCATTTGCATTTTTCTTTCGTTCTCTGTGTGCGCAATAGAATTCCGTCTGAAACTCTTCGATGGCTAAGACGAGAGCGAGAAAAGAGAGAGATAACGAGGAAGAGGAGGTACCCGTTACCCCTGAGGTTCAGAAAGCGAAAACGAAAAAGAAGAGGACGCTGAAGGAAAAAGAAGCGAAGAGAAGGAGGAGGCAGCAAAGGGCTGCGGATCAAGAAGAGGTCCAGGAGGTAGCAGATGAGGTTGCTGCCACAGTAGTTGAAGACCCGAAAGAACCAGAAGAACAGAACCCAGAATAGGCTGAGCAGAGAGTTGCGGGTACAGAGGAAGTTCGAGAAGAGATTCAAGAAAAACAGAATGAGGATGTGCAGATAGAGGTTGCGACTGAGAATGAGCCAGTTCAGGAGGCTCGAGTGGATGTGATCATGTCGGAGGTACCTAAGCGTCGCCGCATTAAGCGAAAAGTCGGCCGTATTCAGGTAGTACGAACTGATACCCCCTCGCCTCCAACTACTGACTCTGAAAAAGACAATATAGAAAGGGAGGAACAAGAGAATAAGGAAGCTGAAGAGAAGACGAGAGAAGAAGAAGCAAAAAGGGCTGAGGAAGAGATTCTGCCCAAGCGAAGAGAAGACAAGGGCAAAGGAATTGTTGAGGCATCGGGTGAGACTGGCGAGATTGACGAACCAAGGTTGCCTTTTATTCGCTTCGTCAACGACCTTGCTCGAGCAAAATACCAAGAGGTGCTGAAACGTGACTTCTTGTTCGAACGACGATTTGGCAGTGATTTGCCCAAGTTCTTAGAGTCTGGAATAATGAACCTTGGGTGGAGGCAGTTTTGTGCAAAACTAGAACCTGTCAATTCCAACATTGTTCGGGAATTTTACGCTAATCTTGACGTTAAGGATGACTTTGAGGTTATAGTTCGAGGAGTGCCTGTACAGTGGAGCCCAGAAGCCATTAATAATTTGTTTAATCTCCAGGATTTTCCGCATGCAGTTTTTAATGAAATGATGGTTGCACCATCGAGCGACCAATTAAGTGCGGTTGTCCGAGAGGTAGGCATTGAGGGGGCTCAATGGAGGGTGTCGCAGACGCGGAAGCACACGTTTCAAGCTGCTTATTTGAAGAGTGAAGCCAACACTTGGATGGGTTTCATTAGGCTACGCTTACTGCCGACAACACACAACTCCACAGTATCTCGGGACAGGGTATTGCTTGCCTTTGCCATTCTTCGCTCGATGAGTATTGATGTAGGAAAAATAATTTCTTCTGAGATTGTTGACTGCTGGAAAAAGATGGTGGGGAAGTTTTTCTTCCCAAATACAATTATTATGTTGTGCAGAAACACAGGGGTTCCAGTGGATGAGAATGATGTAATTTTATTTGATAAGGGAATCATTGATACGTCCAATTTGGCGTGACTCCTGCGTACGCAGGAGATACGACAAGGAGGGCTAATCTACGGCATGAATACGATTCTAGAACAACTGGCACTGTTGGCCAGCAGGCAGGAGTTTGCTGAAAGGCAAACTTTAACCTTCTGGACCTATGTTAAGAATCGTGATGCTGGTTTGAAGAGGGCGCTGCAAGAAAAATTGTCAAAGCCATATCCAACCCTCCCTACATTCCCCGAAGACTTGCTGAACCCCTGGATTCCACCGCCGCCTGCTGAGAAGGAAGATGAAGAAGAAGATTTGGGTCAAGAAGATTGAAGGAGGATTTGAGCGCGCAATATTTTTGCTGACATATTTTGTTTGCTAGCGCATTCCTGACCACATCTTCTTATATAATTGCTTGTCTGTATCTTTTTAATTTTTCTGATGCTAAAAAAATATATCTGCTTTGTAATGTTTTTCTTAAATGTTTTTAATGAAATTTCTAGATATTTCCATTCCATGAGCACTGACTAACTCTAACTTAACTATTTTCTTCTGAATTTTTTAAGCTTGGACTGGTTAAGCTTAATTAGATCAAGGTATTCTGATCTCCAGAAACCTCTTGCTTGAGCATTTCTTCTAGCCTAGACTGTTGCTGCAGCAAAGAAGATTTTTTAGGTAGTATTGACTTATATGATCAACTTTAAGCTTAGTTCTAGTCCCACGCTTAGTTTAAAATTCAGAAAGAAAATTTTAAGTTTGGGGGTATAATTTGCAAAATTAATGATTCATTGGGGACAATGAATAATTCAAGTTTGGGGGACTTTTTGCTACTCCAATTGTTTTGTTCGAGCATTCCTCTCCTTCAAGTAAAAATTTGCTAGGTTGTTGAGTAACTGGGGACATTTGTGATACCCACAGTTTGTCTTCACGTCAAAAGGTAACCTAGGAAATGTGGAAAAAATGAGAAAAAATTATTTGCTAAAAAAAATCATTTGTTTAAGATTTTGCTGAAAAAAATTGAGGGAGCAAAAATTTTGAACGATGAATGATGATCCAGTAGTTTTTCTGTCTCCCAGAACTTAGGTGAGCTTCATCATAAAATGTCGCCAATCTGAGGGGCAAGAGATGGAATAACTAAGGATTCTTGAGCTTTATAAAGAGTATTGAGCCTAGTTGGTGATGAGTTTGAGGCAAGGGTATACTGCACCATAATGTGGGTCATCCCATGCTTAAGAACTTATGACTGTATGGCTGCTTTAAGTCTGAAAAACAAAAATAAACTCCTTGAAAATATGTTTTAAGATGTCTGATAATAGAGCTAGGTTGTGGTAAGTTCTTAGAATTAAGTTAAACGTGGTGATTATTTGTCCATGCCAGAGGAATCATTTTGTTGCAGCAGAGCTCGGTTTTGCAGAGTGCTCAGGTAAAGGTCAAAGGTAGTATTGGATTGTCTGATTTGATTAAGCTAATTTTTTGTCTAATGTTTTTATATTCTTAAGGGAAGGTGAGTTAGTATTGCTCGGGACGTGCAATAGTTCAAGTTTGGGGGTGTGATAACTGCCCAAAAGGTAGTTATTTAGGTCTCATTTCTATAAGGATTTGTGTGTCTTTTGTGCTTAAGAGGGTTGGTTTTAGATGAATATTACATGTTTTAACCCATTTGGAAGAATGGAAGCACTGGAAATTATTTTGTGCAGATTATGTTGCTGAGCGACTGAATGAAGCAAATTTTGTGCTGCAGCAAAACTGGGAACAGAACTGCCACATCACAGCTCGTTAGCCAACTTCATGAACCGACTTTTGTTGAGTTATTCTTGTGATAAAGGATCAAGGAGAGCCTTACACGTGTCCTAGTTGACCTAATTCAAGCCTCCCATCCTTCTATAAAAGGAAGTAGCCGACAAAGTCAAAAGCATTCCATCTTTGTTTGGAAGCCGAGTAGTATAGAGAGATTAGAGATTACCATGAACACCATCATTTGCAAGTTGATTAAGGAGATTATTATTTTCTTTATTGTCTTGTGATTATGGACATGCCTACTCAGATTGTAATTCATGTTTCCATGTTTATTATGAGCTAAGTAGCTTAAGGTGTTTGTTAGGAACATGTAGTTGTTGTGCTTAAACTTTAGTAATATATTGATTATTGCATCTTGGTCAATTGTTGTGCCTATTTACATTTTATGCTTGTCTGGCTAGCCGGTGTGAATATCTCTCTCTAGTTTCAGGGATGATTTAGAGAGTGTGTGGCAATTATCCACACTACGATCATTGTGTATTGGTGAACGCCAGTGACTGAGCTAGGGATAGCCAGTTGCCTAGTGCTTGATCGGTCGCACTTCATTGGGGTTGAAACAGATTCCAAAAGATCCAGAGTTCTAGGAGGAATCCGCTAATAATACTGCGAGAGTTGCATGATCAATAATATTGCTAGAGCATCTTTTTAAACAACTATTAAGCCTAACCAGCGCCTGACTTTAATCTGTCTGTCTATTTGTTTATTCTTTGTTCTGTCTTTTACTTTGCCCCAACATAATTCTTATAAAACCAAATCATTGTTTCCATCTTTGAAACCATTAGAAAGTTACACAAAATAGATAAAGTGGAAGCTAATTCAAGGCTCGGATTGATAATATTACTTGTTGCAGACTGTGTATACTTGCACAGGAATTCTAGACTCTTTTTATACCATATTTTACTCACTCTAGGAACCCAACAGTAACACATGTGGATTACAAATGAATTTACAATAAGAAACGAGACATAATCTTATGGTTAGACTTATGGCAATGGGTTATACCCAGAGACATGGGACTGTAAGAAATTCTTATCTCCTGTCATCATTCTGAAGTCTGTTAGAATTCTTGTCGATTTTGAATGGATTTAAAGACTACCCTTTTGAATTGTAATCTTGAGAAGAGTATTGTTGCACGATTTTAATCCGCAAGCGAACGGGTCGTCACAAGTAATATAGTGATTTTGAGTATAGAGTATCGTCTCCACAGGGATTGGATTTATTCAATTAAGTACCGCGAATAATCTTGCTTAGCTTTATTTAGAGAACAAAATCTAATGCCGAAAAGAATAACAAAAAGCTAAACTAGAAAGCGAAAGATAAATGGAGACACAATTTGATGGGATAATTCTAGAGTTGTTGATTTTATCAATTGGACCTTTAATCGCTTAATCAATGAATTAATATGGATTAACTAATCATTTGATTCATAAGTCTAGAAGCCTAATGACAAGGACTCTTCTGTCGGTCTCCTCCTATCTCATACCTTTCAATAAAGAATCTCCTTTCAGTCTCATCTTTATTTACTTAATATGGCATTACGATCCTTCAGTACAACCTCTAACGTTATTTATTTTATCCCGTGTCACCCGGGTAAATAACCGTTAGTCATGCATTCAGCTCTAGTCTAAGCTTCTCTCCGTCGAGTTTCCACTTAGTAACGATTCATTTAATCAGTGATCAGTTGATTAAAAGCATTACGGACAAAATGCACAAATGAACAATAATGACAATTAAACCAAATCAATTCATTAATTCAGCAGAGGTTCAACATCTAAATCAATCTCATAGAATTTAGGAATTTACTACTCATAATCACTAAAATTCAATAATTCCTAATCACAACAATTCTAGAAACTAAAACATAAAGGAAAAGGGAAGAGAAATGCTCATAAAAGTGTCGATCTCCTCGATCCCGCGCCGACCTCCTTCGATCCCGAGCTCCAAAGATCTTCAACAAAGCTCCAAAACTCTCCCAAAAATCTCAAATTTTAGTGTAGACTCTAGAATGGGGTGAAAACCCACAAATTGGCACACCAAATATGGATGCAAAAGGCTCCTTTTATAGGCTCCCAGTAGGCACAACGTCGAGACGCTACAAGGACAGCGTCGAGACGCTCTGACGTCATCTTTTCTTGGGCTCCAAGATGTCGCAGCGTCGAGACGCTACATAGACAGCGTCGCGACGCTCTCACGATTCTGGATCTTTCCACGCAGCTGCCTAGCGTCGAGACGCTCCAGGCTTAGAGTCGAGACGCTAGGCCCTGAATCTTCAATAAAGGCCCGATTTTGACTCAATTTTTGGGCCTCCAACTTTCTTTTGGCCCAAATACTTCTTGCAATAGATTTTGGACTTTTTTCTTGACCCAACTTGATACTTTAAGACTTGAAATTCATGAATTTGGGCTTCTAATTCATTCTTCTTGGCTTTTTGGACTCGAATCTTCAATGGAATTCTCCAAATTGCTCAAAAAGCCTCCAAAATCATCTAAATTCCGGTTTTGCTTCCTTGACTCGGTTTTCTGAAATTTAAATAGAAAATAGCATTAAAGCACACAATTCAAGCACAAAACTAGCTTAAATTAATAGGAAAATGATGACATTTTTGCATGTCATCAAGTATCTACATGTCTCAACCAGAATGGTTCATTTAGAAGGATCAAAAGCAAAAAGGTTTGCAAAGCTTAAGTGATCCATTCATGGATTGACCTAAGCAATTCGACCTTGGAATATAAGATTTGATATTGTGATCAAGTCTTTTGGCTTTGATCAGAACATTGATGAATCTTGTCTTAAAGATCGTGAATAGTTCAGTAGCTTAATTAGTGTTGTATGTGATTGATATCCTAGTCAATGGGAATGATGTAGGTTATCTTACTGACTGGTAAAATGAGCTAGAAACTCATTTCCAAATGAAAATTTGGGAAAAGCTAAGTTTGTTCTTCGGATCCAAATTGTTAGGAACCGTACGAACAAAAAGCTAGGCTTGTCTCAAGTGCCTGAGTCGTCAACGAGAGTAAGTAATTTGTTACTTTATAAATTAGATTTAGATCTAATATTTTTGTATGCTTAGCCTTAATATATATTTAGAATAGTTCTAATATTATTGCCAATGTATTGGTATTTTAGATTAAACAAAATTAATTACGAATCGGTCCCAATCACGCTTCCGCTTTACGGAATTACGGAATTCCAATCCTTCAGTTACTTCAACAATAATATAAAACTTCATGTGCATTATCTTACACCATTTTATTAATAACGGTTTAAGATACAACTAGCTTAAACGAAACTTGTGGTAAATGATTTAAGATTAGTCTTTAGTGAGGAATGTCCTCAGGCTCAAATGTCTAGTTCATCTTGAATTGTTCATGATGACAATTACATTAACTGCCTAGCCAATATCAATGACAATTAATATGATTTATTAGTCATTGAAACGTGCATAGTGGAAAATGAGGATACAACCTGAATTTTTAATTCAGGTGTCACTTATCACGTTTGCTTTTCCTTTTAAGGAATAAGCTCATGGCAACTGTTGCACATAGGTGAGATGATTCTTAGATTTTGATATGGAGAGTGTGTCTCAGCTTTGGCAGAGAGAACATTAAGTTATTTTATCCAGTGGGAGAAAATAAACATTATTGGATAATGTGTATGAATTTCCCGAAGATTAACAGAAATTTGATTTCTATATCGCATATGCTGGAACAATGTTACTATACCTTTCTCTGCTAACGCGGTTTTATTTTAAGAAAGGGAGTTGACATTAGTTCAACATTACTGAAAATAACTTATGTGTTTTAAGACTAATCGAGAGTAAAGCAAGTCATGAGCACTGAGATGTTTAAGATTGCTTATACTCATAGAAATAAAGGCAAAGGATATCTCCTACAGGAAATACCTTTCTTTGGTTCTTAAGGTGTTAGGCTATTTTTGTCTCAATATGATTGGGAGCTTAGTCTAGAGTATACTTCTAAGTTAGTTAGAAGAACACTCTTTAATACCAATTAAGTCATGCCTTATGGGCAATATGACTGATAAATCTTTTACTGGAAAAGAGCTAAAAGAGCTAAAGAGCCCTTGGAGCTCGTACATTTGGATCCTTGTGGTCTAGTATATTAAAGCAGTGGGAGGGTATGAATAATTCATCTCATTTATGGATGATTATTCAAAGGTATGAATATCTCTACCTAATGCAATTTAAGTCTGAAGCTCTTGAGATATTCGAAGTGGCTTAAGACTGAAGTTGAAAACTTGTTAGGTGAGATAATAAAAACACTTTGATCTGATCAATGTGTTGAGTATAGGGACTTGAGATTCTAGGACTATTTGATAGTTCATGGAATCACATCCTAAATCTCAGTTAGGAGTGGTAGAACCCTATTGGATATGGTTCAATCCAGGTTGAGCTATGCTCAATTGCCTGACTCGTTTTAGGGTCATGCAGTGTGACTGCAGCGTGTATTTTGAACAACGTTCCATCAAAAGTGTTTCTGAAACACCTTTTATGTTGTGGATAGGACGTAAAGATTGTTTACGTTCCTTTAAATTTTGGGGTGTCCAGCACTTGTGCTTGAGATTAACCCAAAATAAATTGGAATATCGTTCAAAATTATGCCTAATTGTAGGCAATCCCAAAGGAAACAAGGAGAATATGTTTCTTCAATCCATAAGAGAATAAAGAATTTGTATCGACAAATGCTTCATTCTCAGGAGAACATATAAGAAATCATAAGCCATAAAATAAGGTCGGTTTAAGTGAATTAACTAATAAAGCTACGGAAACATTAACAAGCGTTGTTCATGAATCAACAAAAGTTGTTAATAAGACTGGTTATTCAACAAGAGTTGTTGATAAGGCCGGTGCATTCGGTTAGTCACATCCATTTCAAGAGTTGAGAATGCCTTGATGTAGTGGGAGGGTTGGTTTATAACCTGACCGTTACATAGGCTTATTTGAAGCTCAAGTCGTCATTATTGATGATGACATAGAGGATTCATTGTCTTTTACAAAAGAGATGAATGATGTTGACCAGGACCAATGGTTTAAAGTCATCGACCTGGACATGAAGTCATTGCATTTCAATTCCATCTGGGGTCTTGTAAATTTGCTTGATGGGGTAACACCTATAGGTTACAAGTGGATTTACAAGAAGAAATGAGACGTTTAAGGTCTCAACCCGAAGGGTCCATTGAGCAAGATCAAAAGCAAAAGGGTTTGCAAGCTTAAATGATCCATTCGTGGATAGACATAAGCATTTCGATCTTGGAATTTAAGATTTGATACAGTGATCAAATTTTTGGCTTTCATCAGAACATTGATGAGTCTTGTGTTTACAAGTAATCATCAATAATTCAGTAGCTCACTTAGTGTTGTATATGATTGATATCCTAATCTTTGGGAATGATGTAGGTTATCTTACTGACATTAAAAGAGGCTAGCTAGCAGCTCATTTCCAAATGAAAATCTGGGAGAAGTTGAGCTAGTCTTGTCTCAAGTTTCTTATGTCTACAAGATGTTAGTTAGATATAAGCTGCAGAATTCCAATAAAGGTTTACTACCTTTTCAGGAATGGAATTCTGTTGTCTAAGGAACTGTGTCCTCAGACACCTCAAGAAGTTGAGGACATGAGACATATGCCCTATGCAGTAGGGTTGTCAGTGAGTATCAATCAATTCCAGGATTTGATCTCTGGAGTGTCGTTACGTACATCTTCCAGTATCTTAGGAGAACGAGGTTTTATATGCTCGTGTATGACGCTAAGGATTTGATCCTTACAGGATACACTGACACAGATGTTTTAACTGATAAGGATTTGATGAAATCTACATCAGTGTCTGTCTTCACTCTTAATGGAGGAGCTATAGTACGAGTTATCTGCAGTCTCGACCATATAGGCCAATAAGTAGTTGCTTATGAAGCACAGATAGAGACTGTATGACTTAGGAAGTTCAAGCCTAATTTGGAAGGTGTTCCAAATATGGACTATCCTATTGCAAGACAAGCAAGCACATTGAATCTAAATGATATATTGTTGATTCATTCACGAAGGCTCTCTCGGCTAAAGTGTATGAGGGTCATCTAGATGGTCTAGGTCTATGAGTTATGTACAAAGATGTAATCTAGGGCAAGTGGGAGAAGTGTAATGGGTATAGTGATACCATTATGTAATGGGTATAGTGATGCCCTAGTTTATTGTATTTGTACATTGTAAATACGTTGTATTATACATGTATTTATACACCCACTGCTGGGATAGATTATTGTACCTTCCCACTAAACTAGATTTTTAGTCCAAGTGGGAGTTTGTTGGGTTTTATGTCCTAAAACTCGTAGATAGTGAATGATTAACGAATTATACACTTGTAACAATAAAGTGTTATTGAGGTTTATGCAATAAAATGTTATTGTCATATTAAGTCTAGAATTGCACAATATGACCCAAATCCAATAAACTAAGATCCAAGGTTGTTTACATGAGACTTGGACTAGTATGTGGGGACATACGGGGATCAGTGTTCAAGTAACAACCTAAAAGGTCTATAGTACAGGGATAAGGTTGGGTACCTTATCCTGGTAACACTATGTGATACGGCCCGCTTTGTATTCGATACAGACGTATTGATCCAAGGCGTCCATGTAGGTGACATGCGAGTGGGGGTATCCTATGCAATGAGTTTGCATAAGACCGGACCACGAAATAGCAAACCACTAGATGTAACACCGTTAACTAGTTAGGTTACTGTTTAAATAGGATGACCTAGGTAACTCGATCTTAATCCTGAGTGTGTCATGAACTCCTTCTCACGAGGGATTGTCCTTTGATTAGTACGGGTGAGAGTGGCTAGAACGCCGACTTAATAAGCCTACCTTCTTGGGGACAAGACCGAGTGGGGGGCTGGGGACATGACATTACAAGATGGAATTCACTTCTTCCCCTATTGGGGCAAGTAGATGTGTGTTCCCTTAAGGGCTGATTCCGGGGCTTGAACAAAAGCGTGTTGTCCTCTCCTGGCCCAAGAGGAATTTCTGTTTAGTGGTTGGACCCTAAACAGGTTGTTCATTAGAGGGATCAGTGGTACTTAAGGATCCAGAGGTAACCTAGGGGTAAAACGGTAATTTGACCCAGCTGGTGTTACGAACACACGTGAAGGATTGACTTACTGCATTGGTCGATATCCGTGGACACATAAATATTCTACAGTGAGAAGAGTGCAGCTGTGGGTCTTTAGTGGAGTGACCCACAGTTAACGAATGTTGATTGACTCGGTTAATGAGTTTAGCTGATCAATCTCGTATCCTTGGAGCTTCTGATCTGTAGGTCCATTAGGTCCACCTGCTAGCTCATAACGGGTTCAGAGATAATGTAGTCTTGATGTTAAAGGGAATTTAAGTTAATTGTATTTTGATGCAATTAATATAATGTATGGAGATACATTATAGTATAAGTTTAATTAATGAATTAAACTTTATAATAAAATTAATTTTGGATATGATTCAAAATTAATTAATGAGAGAATTATGAATTTAATTAAATATGTGATATTTAATTAATTAATTAGGGTTTAGTTTTCTCGCGTTCCTCACAACGTCTATACCGACCCAACTTCTTACAAGTGTCTTTTCGAGACCGTTACAACATGCATGCTTTGGAGGCATTTTTAAATAAAAACATTTTAAAGCATAAACACTAGTTTAGGTAAAAAAAAAAAAAAACTCAAAATAAAAATTTTATTCGGGATCCCTGATTTTAAAGGTTTTAAATATTCTTAAATAATTTTCAAACTATAAATATACATGACCTCTAGGAAATTTCTCAAACAAGTTACCAATCAAATAAAGTAAAACATAGTTCTTAAAGCGAAAGAAAAATAAAATATGAAGTCCATGGTTCCCTTGTGGCTGCCTAACGGATTTTCATCAGTCGCCTTGCATCTGCCCTTGCCTTTACCTGAAAAAAAAATATTTTTGAAAAGAATGAGTATTTAAAATACTCAGTAAGTGACCCTACCGTTGAGGTTGGGTCACGCTTAAACACGTTATTAAAATCAACAACAAACATATTTTTGGTGGCTTTAAATTTTATTTTAAACCTATTAACTATGGGATATACATCAATTTCATGCATATCTTAGACACATCAATTTCATGTGTCACCTACGGAGGTCGTCAATTTCACGAACCTCGACTTAGGTACATCAATTTTATGTCCCTAAGTCCTATGTAGGCATCTCTTTAAGTACATCAATTTCATGTACACTTTAAAAATTTAAGAAAACTTATAATTCATTTAAAACTCAAACATATTACGGAATTTTGGAGAGACCACCAACTCAAGGTTTTCAAAACTCAACATTTACAAACATAAATAATAACGTTCATGTTTTCAATATTTTTACCGTAAACATAAACAAACAACTCACAGAGACACAAGAATTTTAGAAAATCAAGCACGCTCTTCCAACTAAAAAGTTCAACATTAAAACAACTTACCTCGACCTAATTGTCTTTATTTCAAGCCGCCTAAACAACTCAACAAAGAGTTAAACTCAACCTTAATTAAATGATCGGTCCTACAAAAAGTTTCCAAAATTAGGAGAAATTATCCTTCTAATTTCTCTTACCAACATAATCACTAACGAAGCACATACGAGGAAAGGAAACTCACCAAAACCGAATTTGAGCTAGCTGATTGGGTTCTAATTTTGCTCCAATTTCGACGATCCAAACTCTATTCTCAATGGGTACCTTAAATTGAGACCAAACATTAGTGGGTATTCATTTACGACACACAATCGTGCAAAGATTCATGGAAATTCACTTACCCCCAATTGAAATTGCTCGAAAACGCTGAGGAACCAATGGGTAATTTGACAGAAAGAAAAACCCAATGTTATGAGGCGAGCACTTGTTGTTCGAGACTCGATCCATGCAGATACAAGAGAATATCGACCCTTTTACAACACCCAACTGATGCCCACACAAATCGAGAAGGAGTCGCGAAACTTACCACTGTCGAGATCGTCGAAACCGCGAATCAAACCTTTCGAAAAACACCCAAACACGACTGTTGGACGCCGCTCACGGTCATAGCCGAACTGCTCGCAACCACTGACCACGACAGCCATGGGACTGAGACGCGAACGCCGCCAACGCTGCCGGAGAAGACGCACGACGAGGCCAGATCTACGAAGCCCACCCGCTGGAAACACGTTTGCTGCTGCTAAAGGAGGAAGACGCCGTTGCACCTGCCGTTGCACCCTCGTTGCGCCGCCATGAAGCTCGCTGGAGGAGACACCCACGACCGTCTGCTTCTGTCGCCGAAGATAGGTGTTGAGATTGAGTGGTCGGGTACAAGGGAAGAAGGAAATGGGAGATTTGGAGAAGATGGTGCCTTAGATGGCTCTTCTTGGCCTGCGTGCGGCTTAAATAAAGAAAGATGGCTTAAGGTTTGCTTGGCTTCAAAGATAACTTATTTACAATTTTGCCATTCCAGCCCTAACTTTAAATTTTCACCAATTTTCTATTCTTTTAAATTTCCTTTTTAACTCCAAATTAACTCCTAACTAAAGAAGTTTGAAAATTACTTAAAATTATCGACATTACAACGTCATTATGATTGGTGTCTACGTCCCTACAATCCCCCATGAATCCAAACCCTACGCCATCTTCTACCTCAAACTCTTCGTCGCCATCATTGGACATATACTCATCCATATCGTCGTGATCGTCCGAACCCTCGTCTTCGTACTCATCCCATTTGTCGTCATCGTCCATACCCTCGTCTTCGTACCCATCCCATGTTGGGTTTAATGTCTTATAAACTCGTAGTTTGTAAATCATTAAACATATTTCTATTTCCAATAAAGTCGTTATTGAGGTTATTCAGTAAGAGATGTTATTGAATATATAAATTGCAAATGATTAACCTAAATCCAACAAACTAAGATCCTTGACTATAAAATGAATACTCGAACTATATGTAGGGACATATCGTAGGATCAAGTTCAAGTTTATAGTCAAAATAGTCTATAGTATAAGGATACGGTTGGGTGCCTTATCCTGGGAGACACTATGGACGCGACCCACTTTGTATTAAGTACAAACGATTAGATCCTAAATCATTCATGTGGTGACATGCGAGTGGGGGCATCTCATGCAATGAGTTTGCATAAGACTGGACCGCGAAATAAGTCACTTTCTCTTTATAACACCGTTTACTGAAGAAACTCACTATTTCTCATAGATGACCTAGGTAACTCGTTCTTAATCCTAAGCTAACTATGAACTCCTGTTTATACGAGATTATCCTTTGATCTGCATGGGTGAGAGTGGCCAGCATCGCCGACTCAACAAGCCTACCATTTTGGGGATAAGATCAAATAGATAGTTGGGGACATAGTTTCGCAAGACGGAATTCACTCCTACCCATTTCAGGGATAACAAAGAGGTTGTTCCCTTATGTACTAACTCCAAGACTTGAACAAGGGGCCCCACCCTCTCGTTGGATCGAGAGGGACTTAGTTTTGATGGTTGGACCGCAAACCGATTGTTCATTAGAGGATTAGTGGAACTTAAGGAACAAGAAGTACTATAGGGGTGAAACGGTTATTTGACCTAGCTATAGCTACGAACAACCTGTGAAGGAACAACTTACTGAACATGGTTAAATCAACTGGACGAAAATATATCTATAGTGAGGGGAGTGCAACTATCGGGCTATAGTGGAGTGTCCCAGTAGTTAACGAATGTTGGCTAGCTTAGATAATGAGATTAGTCGGTTAGCCTCGAATCGTTGGAGCCCATGATCTATAGGTTCATTAGGTCCCTCTACTAGCTCATATTGGATTAAAGCTTAGAACATAATGATAGGAATCTTTGAATCGTTCAAAAACGGGAAATAGGGCATTATCGTAAAATGTGTTTGACACAATGTTTTAATTATGAATTAAATTAGGAATTAAGAGATAAGGTATTTAAAAGTGTTTTAAATACCATATATATGTATTAGGAATCATATATTATTAATGGCACTAGGTAACAATAATTAATTAGATTAATCATGACAAATTACTTGGAAATGTCCCAATTAATAACCTAAAAATCAAATTCAATTTAGAATTGAATTAGGGTAAATTGCAAGCTGAAAATTCAGAATGGAGATTCAATTTAGTGGATTTAGTGGCATTCCCACTCTTGCATGTTGATGCATAGTGAAAAACAACACAACCATGCACTAGTTGCATGTGTTGTGAATTAAACACCTAGAATCCACTTTGAGCTGCATTTTCACCATGTGTCTAGTGTCATGAAGCTTGTCTTTGCATGGAAGAGGTCTATATAAGGAGCTTGAATCAGATTCAAAGCCAAGAGAGTGAGTTGAAGGGAATAAAAGTCCCCACGTAGCGGAAGCGCATCGATTGGACCTTACGCCGTATATTAATTAACATTAAAATACCGTTACGAAAACTCAATCAAACTTTAAACATACTTTAAAGTCACTGAAAAATCAGTTTAAACATGCTGAAAAGTAAATCCAAATTTATTTTCATGCTTTTCTAAAGAAAAGGGGAAGAACCGTTACAAACCTCCAATGTAGACTTGACCGTTCTTCGCCAACGATGCTCCAACGAACAAAACGCAGCAGCCTCCTTTGTCTCGTGATCGCTGGAAATTCTTCTTGAATGACACAATAACCACAGAGGTTACACTGGTATGACTCTAGGTCTAGGAGGCAAAAGACTTGTGGGAGTCTTTCTCTAAGAGGGAGGCTAGAGAGAATTCTAGGTCTTGTCTTTGAGAGTCTAAGAGCAAGAGCAAAGTGTCATGGACCAATTAGGTCAAGTGTTCTATTTATAAAAGAGAGGCCATGAATAAAATATTCAATTAAATCAATCTTTTCCAAAATTGATTCAATCTTATTCCTTATTTAATCAATCATGATCAATCAATTCCATAATTGATTAATCTTTTCCACAAATGACTAATTACTTCCATAAGTGATTAGATCATTTCCATAAATGATTAATCACTTCCTTAAGTGATTAATTATTTCCATAATTGATTAATTCCCGGTTAATGAATTCTTTAATTAATTAACCACCAATTAAATATCACATATTTAATTTTTGGCCTTGAATTAATTAATTTGCCCAAAAAGATTTAAGGCCTTAAATTAATTAATTCATTATTTGAACTCTTTCAAACTTCCATAAATTTATATTTGAATTTCTTCAAATATTAATTTCTCTCATAATAATATATCAATATATATTATATTAGTTTCCCTTAGTAAATTGAACATTTTCAATTTACATTTATTACTTTGTTGCCTCAAATTACTTTATGAGCTACCAGTGGGACCTAATGGACCTGCAGATCAGAAGCTCCAACGATGTGAGATTAATTGGTCAAACTCATTAACCACATTAATCAATATTGTTTAACTGTGTGTTCATTCCACTATAGACTCACAGTTGCACTCTTCTCACTGCAGACATATTTTCTGTGTCCACGGATATAGACCAATATCGACTAGTTAGTCCTTCACGAGTGTCCGCAACACCAGCTGGGTCAAATTATCGTTTTACCCCTCGGTTACTTCTATTTCCTTAAGTACCAGTTCTCCTCTAATGAACAACCTGTTTGTGGTCCAACCATCAAACAGAAAACCCTCTCGTGCCATTAAGAGGGTAGAGCCCTTTGTTCAAGACTCGGAGTAACCACTTAAGGGAACACTCATCTGCTTCCCTAAAGTCGGGAATGAGTGAATTCCATCTTGTACGATTATGTTCCCAGCTCCCCATTCGGTCTTGTCCCCAAAATGGTAGGCTTATTGAGTCGGCGTATTGGCCACTCTCACCCATGCAAATCAAAGGACAATCTCTCATGAGCAGGAGTCCATAATCAACTCAGGATTAAGACTAAGTTGTCTAGGTCATCCTAGTGAAATAGAAAACCAACTAGTTAACGGTGTTATAACCAATGGTTACTATTTCGCGGTCCGATCTTGTGCAAACTCATTGCATAGGATATCCCCACTCGCAACGTTTGTATCAAATACAAAGTGGGTCGTAACCATAGTGTCACCAGGATAAGGCACCCAGTCTTATCCCTATACTATAGACCCTTCAGGCTGTTTCTTGAACAATGATCCCATATGTCGCTACATATCGTTCAAGACTCATATTACAACCTTGGATGTCTAGTTTATTGGATTAGGGTTATTTTTAGGCAAAGACAAATATAAAATAACTAATAACAATTAATGGAAATATATCAATATCATTTCATTAATATTCGGTCAACAGTTACATTCACTATCTACGAGTTTTAGGGCATAAAACCCAACATGAGTTACATACTATTATGCTGCTGGAATTTACTCTCAAACACACACACCTCCATAGATCTCTCAAGAGCTTGATCCTTCAAGCATTCCCTTCCCATTACCTATCTCTATAAGAATCCCACAAGTCATTCTTGGCCCGGAGAATAGTAGAGAAGACTCTAGAGGTTGTCCAAGGAGCATAGGAGAAGAAAACACCACAAAGAGTTCCACTTTAGTGAGCTACAAAGGTTGGTGTTCTCTAACTCTCTATTCTGTTTTTTTTTTTTTTAGAACATGCATGCTTTAAGAGTAAAATTGATTGAGTTAAGTGCTTTCGATCTTCAATTGCTTCCGCATGTGTTATATGAACACCTTCATCCCATTCATCGTCATCATCATCATCTTCACCATCCTCAGCTTCACCGTCATCAACACCCTCATATTGATTGTCATCCTCCTCATCCCCACCTGCACATCCCCCCTAGTATTCACCTTTCTCGTCCTCATCATCACCCTCATCATCCTCATCATCACCTTCATCGTCCCCACAATTCGGTTCATTTTCTTCTACAACCCGACTATTGCCAACTGCATTCGGATCGTTGTTAAGTTTCGTCGTCACTAGCAGTTGGACCTTCGACAGTTCTTGGTGTTGTAGTAGGAATTGAACATCGTTGTCATCGTTAATGTACAATGGAGGTGATTCATATGCCAACTTGTATTTCACTCGCAATGCAACATAGAACAGTGACGAACTAATGTTCGTGGCCGCGTGTACAAGGCATCTCAGTTTTACGTACGTAACATTGCTTGAAACAACCAACCCTTTTAAACGACCCCCATGATATCAATTCTCATTGTCGTCCCACTCACCACCATAACGAACGAATAAACATTTCTTCATCATGTCTACCAGCTGCCTTAACTTTGATTATTCTCAGAAGCAAGATTACTTAGTATGTTATCGCGTTTCATACGTTTAACTACCCACACCACACCTCGGTCGTGTCGAGTTATGTTGATTTGAAAGTGTAGACATTAGTGGTTAGATGGTGTTTAATATGGTGTTTATTAGGGTTCACTGTACTGGCCTCAACCCATGATCTTCACTCATAATGCAAAATCTTCTTACGTCAAATTAGTCCTCACCAACCGTACCGAGTAGATGATAGCGAGCAGAAATGTTGCTATTTTAGTCCCAATTTATTAGGCTTTTCTGTGCTTTAATCGTATTTTTATTGAAAATATTTAATGTATTTTGTTATTTGGTCTTTAGGAGCAAAGTTGTGGATTTTGGGGAAAAAGTGTCCAAAATGAAGACATTCAAGCCCAATTTCCATGTTTGGGCCAACGGGAGTCAAAAGAAGTCAACCATGAAGAAAAAGCCCAAAAAGAATTGAAGTGGAGGCCCAAAAAGAAGCCCAAACCGCAGTTGGGAAATCTGGAAAATGGTACAGCGTCGAGACGCTGTCCATTTCTTGGGCGCCAAACCGATTGCGTCACAGTGTCACGACGCTGTGCCAATCAGCGTCGCGACGCTACCCCCTGTCCAGGCCTATAAAAGGCGCCTCATGGTGCATCATTTCACCATCAATCAATTACCAATTCTTCCATCTTTCCCTTCCTTCCTTAGGCTCCTTTGGAGCCTCTCTCAAGGCTTTTTAGCCTTTTTGAGAGCTTTTCTTTAGTGGGAAAATTTTGGGAAATTTGGGGAGCATTCTAGGAGGCTCAAGGAGTGTTCGGCGGGACTCCGAGCGTCAGCGAAGGAGTTTTTCGACGGTCAATTCCTTTCCTCTTATTATGCTCTTAATTATGCTTTCTATTGTAAATTTTGAGGATATTTTAGCTATGTGTAGCTAAACCCCAATTTGGGGTCTTGGAATGAAATTATAGAAAAAATGTTGTTATAATTATCTGTCTCTTACCCTTTTTCCTAATTATTTGTATGGATGTGCTTAATGCTTTACTCAGTTTGGCCAATTGTGTAATGATTCGATTCTTAATGGAAACTCGACGGAGAGAAATTAGGATAGATCGTAATCCATGCAACTAGTTTAATTGCCCGTCGTGACACCGAGATTAGTTGATTAAACTTAGATTCCTAAAATTAATCAGAGCATAATAATTAATGATTTTTAATAGCGCTAAGGATACTTAGGTTGTTAAAATAAATTAATTGCAGTTAGGGGAGACCGACAGGAGAACCTATGTGATTAACGGAGATTCTAGGATTATAATTAGTTGGGCAATGAGATAGGATAATTATAACAATTGTTTAGCTAATAATTGATTTTCAAGACCCATCTTCCCATTTAAAGGAAAATCTTTCTCCATATTTTATTTTTTCTCGATTGATCAAATTTTCTCTTTAATTGCTTTGAATTTTAAATTTCTTTGATTGCATGAGTTGTTCCCTAAATATTATTTCTCCCAATTGTTTTTAGTGCTCAAAAGATTTTTGCTTTGCTTTATTTTCGCTTCACCTCCCTGTAGATTCGATACTCAGTATTACCTACCGTTTTATATTACTTGTGACGACCCGTGCGCTTGTGGTAATCGTTCCTACGAACAGTAGACCATTGCATGCCTTTATAGACACAGAATCGTCAACTCGGGTTCTTTATACGCGGGCTGTTTATAAAACACGACTCACTGTTGGGCTGGCATTTATTCGTCGCCGACATGACGAGGATTTTTTGTCGGATGCCTGCGTGGGCTATTTGTACAACATGGCTGACCCGTCGGGCTGGCAGTTCTTCGTGGCTCACATAACGGGCTTCTTTCACGAGCTAACTCCATAAAACGGTTCATGTTGTCAAACAGCCCATCTACTTGTCAACACTGGTTGCATGTGATTTCAATATCTGTGGTATCAAATTACATAACCCAGTGACCTAACGACACTCCATCAAGGTCAATGGTTTTCCACTATCGATTCGAAGGTAAAACAATGACTGAGATGTTATCGACCTTCCTTCGCTAGTTTATATCATCCATTTTTTAGGGTTACGGGTTTACTTAGTTTCTTATCCATGTTATCTTCTTATGCGTCTCAATTACTAACCAAGCATACGTGACCAACGTTACGCGAAATATACACAAACTACAGTTGCATTCATCCATAAAATTTTGACAATCTTTTAATCATATATAACAAGAAGTCGAACAATATTATTACTACTAAATGAAAAACATAAAAATCTAATACAGTTTAAATAAAAAAAAAAGAGAACACGACTACTTCTAGTCTGAATCGGTGTCGTCGATTATCACCAACGGGGGACGGGGGACTCCTCTTCCTCTTCACCTCGTTCGGTCCTTCCCCAACAAAGGGCCAATGCGGGGCATTCGTGTCGTTAGAATTCTTCACCTCTTCATCCTCCTCCTCGACTAGCATGGGACTTTTTCCCTTATTGGGAGTTAGTCAGACCCATTGACCAGAGCCCCATGAATCAGAAGGAGAAGCAGGAGAATCGTCAGATATACTGGTGTGTGATGGTTGGTTAACACTGGGTTCGTAACAATTTAGTCCCTAAACTTTAGTTTGTAATAATCTAGTCACTTTACTTTCAATTATGTAACAATATAATTTAGTCCCTATACTTTAAAATTTGTAACGATTTAAGTTCCTATAAAAAAAAATTTAATAGAAATTAAGTGTAAGTTTTTATTATGTAACAATTTTAGATATACTTGTGTGCGATGGTTGGTTAACACTGGGTTCCTAATGAAGTTATCGATCTATATATGAAAAAGAAAATCTATTATTAAATCTCTCGACAATATTTTTCACAATAGAGACTAATTAAATCGTTAAAAACTTTATATTAAAGTTCAATGACAAATTGCTGTAAAATTGAACGTCCAAGGACTAGATCGTACAAGTTAAAATCCAGGGACTAAATTGTTACTTTATGAAAGTTTAGGGACACAAAGTATTTGTTTAAACGGCCCTTTTAAAAAAGTGTTAATTTAAGATATATACAAAAAGCCCTTTTAAAAAATTAAAAAGAAAGAAAGAAAAAAAAAAGGTCCAGTAAAGAGACTAACATACAAAAGGGAAAAAGAGTCAAAGCGAACATAGCTCAGCGGTAATTGGCATGTACCTTCGACCAAGAGGTCAAAAGTTCGAATGTTGTTGAACTCAAAAATAAAAAAAATAAAAAAATAAAAAAGGTGGGATTTAAAAACCGAGTTAGGTTTTTTAAAACTAAAATTTTTCAGTTTTTTAATTTCTGAAATTTAAAAATGTTTAAAAAAATTTAAAAACCAAAAACTTATTTTGTCATTAAATGAACCTGTTTTTATAAAACTAAAAACCAAAAACAAAAAACAGGAAATCAATTACTTATCAAGGCTCCGTTTGATAACCATTTCATTTTTTGAAAATTAAGCTTATAAATCATTCTTCCACCTTCAAGCTTCTTTGTTTATCTAATACTTTTCTTTCCTTGTTTTTAAAAACCAACAAATTTTGAAAACTAAAAAAATTAGTTTTCAAAAACTTATTTTTATTTTTAGAATTTGGCTAGGAATTCAAATATGTCATTGACAAAGATGAAAACCATGGTAGGGAAATTGCAAGAAAACGAGCTTAATTTTGAAAAACCAAAAACAAAAAACCAAATGGTTACCAAACGAGGTCCAATGATTCTTTGGTTTTGGTTTTTGAAAATTAAGTTTGTTTTCTCATAATTTCTTACTATCGCTTTCATCTTTGTTAAGGCCACATTTAAATTCCTAGCTAAATTCCAAAAATAAAAACAAATTATTTGAAAACTACTTTTTTTTTTTTTTTTTTAGTTTTCAAAACTTGACTTGATTTTTTAAAACAGGGAGAGAAGGTGTATAACAAACCAAAAAACTTAATGGTGGAAACAGTGTTCTTAAACTTAATTTTCAAAAACCAAAAACCATATAATTATCAAATGGGCCTAATGGTTATCAAACATGGCTTAAAAGCCTTAAATGGTTATCAAAAAGGAGTATAAATTACTATTATCGGTTTTTCTTTTTTTTTTTGGATTTACTATTACAGTTAGTTAACCTATAATTCATAATTTCATATTATTTTATAGCCAATTAACTTATAATTCATAGTTCCATAGTGTTTCTTAAACTAATTTTATTTTATATAGTTATATTTCTTTCGTGATTTAAGTTTAATTAGTCTTTGCTGATACTTTAGCCGGGTTTGGGTTGTATTCTTCTCCACAGTCGTGGTTGTCAAACTATCCGGAATGGATAGTGCGGTTCGTTCATTGTGAGGAACAACTCTTTGTACCCCGCTGGGATCTCGTTCTTCTTAATATACTCCTTTTGGTTGTTTAAAAAAAAAAGAGTTTATTTAGTCTAAAAAAATGGGAATCATAAATTATAATTCCTCGTTGCCTCTACTCCAAAAAAGAATGCAAAAAAAAATCACAATTACCTGGCAAAATTTTGGATTAAAAAACAAAATCATAAAAATAGTGTGGCTGCTGGGATTCGAGCCCAGGTCTCCACGGCCACAACGTGGAATTCTCACCACTAAACTACAGCCACTTGTTAATAACAATACGATTTGTTTTACTATTTTATAAGTAAAATGCCTTTTAATCTTTTTCTTTTCTTTTCTTTTCTAAAAGAGATTTAATTTAATCATTTTTTAAATATATTTAATTTTAATCTTAAACCTCAATTCTATGAAATTAAATACTTAGCTCGAAATGAACTGATTTTTCTTTTTTAAGAAAATTAAATAACATGTCAGGGTAGAGATTTTTTTTTCCACATTCCAAAATCTCTGATTTCTTGATAAAAATAAGTGTATTAAATTTTTATCAACGAATCGATATTTTTACTTGTTCGTCATAAAGAATGAATCATCATTTCTATTATATGCTCTACATGTTTGTTTGGCTTGTTTGATATTTGTGAATTATCTGAGTGCTATTATGGAATCATTACATGTTCGAAAGTGTTTAAGCATGCTAAAATATTATGTGTATATTGATTATGTGACATTGGGGTGTTGTTGAACATGCTGATGTAGTGGCTATGTGATTTGAGTTATGAAGTGTTATGGTCTTCGATGAGTTTCAATATGTTGTGATAACGTAGAGTGTTGTTAGTCATAATTGCATAACATGATATGTAATACACATGTTAGGCTGAGTATGTGTTGCATGCCGTGTAGTGAAAGGATTTGGAATTCCCTAATTCCGATAAAGCGGAAGCGTAATTGGGACCGATTCGTAGTTAATTTTATTTTCACCAAAATACTAATACATTGGAAAAAGGTTAAGTGATGAGAAACATACTCCATTGACGACTCTGAATACTTCAACGGATGATTCTTGTTTGCTCTGCAACAACGAATAACACCACCATTTGATCTTCCCAGCTATAACACTGAGATTAGGAACGTAGTTGTGGGACTACCTAATCTTGAATGGGAAAAACTCTAGAGAGAAAATTCTCCCTAGAGTTCTTGAGTTGAGAGAATATGAGAGGGAGGCTAGAGAGAATGCAAGAGTGCATTCTTGTGGCCTTATGTTGTAGTACCTAAACCCTAGGGTTAGTGTTCTATTTATAGGAGAAAGGCCACGAATAAAATATTCATTTAAAATCATAACTGATTTAATCTTTTTCATAATTAATCAATTTCATGACCAACCAATTCTATGACCAATCAATTCCATAATTGATTAATCTTTTCCATAAATGATTGATCACTTCCATAAGTGATTAAATCATTTCCATAAATGATTAATTACTTCCATAAGTGATTAATCATTTCCATAATTGATTAATTTCCAATTAATTAATTATTTAATTAATTAATCACCAATTAAATATCATATATTTAATTTCAGACCTTCTATTAGTTAATTAATTAATTACCCAATTAAATATCATATATTTAATTTGAGGCTTTCAATTAATTAATTCTATAATATGAATCAAATTCATATTAAAATTTGAACTCCTTCAAATTCTCTTAGATCCTATAAATTTAATATGAATCAAATTCATATTAATATTTGAACTTCTTCAAATATTTATTTCTCTCATAGACTATAGTTTAATTAAATCTCATTTAATTTAAACTAAATTGAATAATTAATTAATTCATCTTCTAATTAAATACCATATATTTAATTAGACATATATTTGAACTCTTTCAAATATATCAATCTCTCAATATTATAAAGTTTAATCTACAATTAGACTTTATATTTTAATGCATCACTATACATTATATTAATTTGTATCCCGTACAATTAACTTAATCCCCAATATGAATTTGAACTATTCAAATTCTCTCAAGATATATTTGTTCCTAATTACTCTTTACGAGCTAGCAGGGGGACCTAATGGACCTACAGATCAGAAGCTCCAATGATATGAGGTTAATAGATTAAACTCATTAATCAGGTTAACCAATATTCATTAACTGTGGGTCATTCCACTAAAGACCCACAATTGAACTCTTCTCACTGTAGAACATTTTTGTGTCCATGGATGTAGACCTATGTCGGTAAGTCAATCCTTCACGAGTGTCCCTAATCACAGCTTGGTCAAATTACCGTTTTACCCCTATGTTACATATGTCTCCTTAAGTACCAGCGCTCCTCTAATGAACAACTTGTTTATGGTCCAACCATTAAACAGAAAGTCCCTCTCGGGCCAGTGAGAGGGCGGGATCCCTTTGTTCAAGACCTGGAGTCACCATTTAAGGAAACACTCATCTACTTCTCCTAGAAGCGGGAAGGAGTGAATTCCATCTTATGTTGTCATGTCCCCAGCCCCTCACTCGGTCTTGTCCCCAAGAAGGTAGGCTTATTGAGTCGGCGTGCAGGCCACTCTCACCCATACTAATCAAAGGACAATCCCTCATGAGAAGGAGTTCATGACACACTCAGGATTGAGACTGAGTTACCTACGTCATCCTATTGAATTAGTAACCTAACTAGTTAACGGTGTTATATCTAGTGGTTTATCATTTCATGGTCCGGTCTTATGCAAACTCATTGCATAGGATACCCTTGGATCAATACGTCTGTATCGAATACAAAGCGGGTCGTATCACATAGTGTTACCAGGATAAGGTACCCAGCCTTATCCCTGTACTATAGAAACAAGTATACAATTTGTTTACATTCACTATCTACGAGTTTTAGGGCATAAAACCCAACATGTAGTTCATATGCTGGGGTAAGTGTGCATCGTATAATGCGTAATTCATGTGTCGAGTTGAGTATCCGTTGCATGGTGCTTAATTCATGTGCTGCAGTGAGTGTTTTTTTGCATGACGTGTAATACATGTGTTGTTCTCGAGTATAAATGGTTCATGACTTATATTGAGTTGTGTTAAAGTGAATGTCAGGGTATCGAGTATAAATTGTCTTGGAGTGATATTGAGTTAGGAAAAGTGAGTAGGATATCAAGGCCTCAAGTATAAATGGTCGATTGTTTATATCGTGATAAGGAAAATCAGTGAATATCAAGGCCTCGAGTTTAAGTGGTTGATGGTGTATGTCGTGATAAGAAAAATAAGTGAATATCATGGCCTCATATATAAATGATTGAGGGTCGGTATATCATTGTTGGATGTTGAGGCCTTAGTTATAAATGGTTGGGGGTTGATATGCCAATGTTTTATAAAGAGGAGCATCAAGGTCTTGGATATAAATGGTCAAGGGTCGTTGTGATGAATCTTGAGGCAAGTAATAAGGTCTTGGGTATAAATGGTTAAGGGTCAATATGTTACTAAGTCATTGAGATCTTGAATATAAATGGTCAAGGGTTGATGCACAGTTTGGGGCCTTGAGTATAAATGGTAAAAAGTCGAACGATGAGCTCCATACAAAAGCATTGAGGCTCTAGATATGAATGGTTAGGGGTTGACATAATTCAAAGGGTTAGTCTTGGAGAGATTTGTGAGGGTTGAATATGAGTGTTGAGTGAGTTCGTTGAGCTTGAGTGGAAACAGAGTATGCACATTTGCACAACATGGTGCAAAATTCACGTGTTGGGTGCATGACATGGTGTGGAATTTATGTGTTGGATGCGTGTTAAAAGCATTTTGTTTGTCTTGTTTGATGCTTGGTAGCTCACCAGGTGTTAACTGTTTACTGAGTACTTTGTATTGATCTCTTAAACAATAGTTTTGTTGGCGATTTAGTCTCCATGAGCTTGGTGATATGGTGGAAAGGACGTTGGAAGAGACAATTAGCTAGTCATTAGTTTCTTTACTGTTGTTTTGTCGACATTATTGTTATGTATTCGTTGTTTGAGCAGAGTCCAATGATAGTTGAAGTTGGTTTTGTAATAGAATTTGACTTTTAAGTGTTATTAGTTTTGTTTGAGAAATTAGAGTTATTTCTGAAAGATTATATAAGTTGTTTGTCTTCTTTCATACAAGTTGTGATTCTTTGGCTTTATCAAGTAGTTCGATACGAGACCTGACTCATTCTTTTAGGTTGTATTCTGGTTACAGAAGTGTGATAATCTTGTTTATCATGTTAAAAACAAATTGGGTAGTTATCGAAGTTACGTCAACGTGCTGCCAAATTTTTTGGGACGTTACAGAATTGTAGCATATCCTTCCTTTTCTTATTTAGAATTCACTTTTTTTTTTCGAAATCTTTGTCAGTGTAATGTCGGTAATTGATAAGGGCAAAAAATATACCTATTTTGCCCTTAGATTTAGCTCATTTCCTTGTGAAACTCGATGTTTTTGATAAAAAAAAAAACACTATTCCTGAGCTTAAAAAGTGTTAAAGTTGATAAAATAGGAAGTTGTTGAGAGTCATGTGTGTCAAATTATGCATATTTGTGCTTAAAAAAACTCATTTTGGTGTGAATTTGACTTAGCTTTGGTGTTTTGTATAAAACAAAGGAATCGGGAAAAATTCCTAGAAATGCGACCGCATTTCTGGGCAGATGCAGAAAATTCCGAGTCCGTCGTAGGTCGTTTTGAACGAGCGTGTTGCGCACCTAACCGGCTGTTTTGACTCCGAAACTGACTGGGGCACCTGTAAGCACTATTTTCGTGACTTCTCAACCACTCCCCCACGCTATAAAAGGCCACGATTCGAAGGCAAACTCAAGCAGAACTCATTGGGAAGAAGAGAGTGGTGACAGAACCCTAGTAGACGCCCATGAGTAGGGATGCCCGAGGTCCTTGCTAGACGACTAAATTCTAACCTTAGTTAGACATCAAACCCTAGTGTTTATAGAGATTTCACCCTATTCCCACCTTGTAAAAGAAAAGTAGAGTGTCGTGAGAACTCTAGAATGATTGGATAAAGTGAAAAATCCTAGTTTTAGCTACTGCACTCTATTTTCCAACACTTATTTCTGTATTCCTTATTCATTATTCTTTATAAAGTGAAAAATCTCATTCATCGTCATCATTATCATCTTCACCATCCTCAGCTTCACCGTCATCAACACCCTCATATTGATTGTCATCCTCCTCATCCCCACCATCCGCTTCAATTTCTTGTACACTCAGACTACTACCACCTGCATCATCCCCCTGGTATTCACCTTCCTCGTCCTCATCATCACCGTCATCGTCCCCACCATCCAGTTCATTTTCTTCTACAACCCGACTACTGCCAGCTGCATTCGGATCGTTGTTAAGTTTCGCCGCCGTCACTAGCAGTTGGACTTTCGACAGTTCTGGGTGTTGTAGTAGGAATTGAACATCGTTGTCATTGTTAATGTACAATGGAGGCGATTTATACGCCAACTTGTATTTCACTCGCAGTGCAACATTGAACAGTAACAAACTAATGTTTGTGGCCACGTGTACAAGGCATTTCAGTTTTGCGTACGTAACATTGCTTGAAACAACCAACCCTTTTAAACGACCCACACAATAACAATTCTCATTGTCGTCCCACTCACCACCATAATGAACAAATAATCATTTCTTCACCATGTCTACCAGCTGCCTTAACTCTGATTATTCTCAGAAGCAAGATTACTTAGTATGTTATCGTGTTTCATACATTTAACTACCCACACCACACCTCGGTCGTGACGAGTTATGGTGATTTGAAAGTTTAGACATTAGTGGTTAGATGGTGTTTGATATGGTGTTTATTATTAACGTTCACTGTACTGGCCTCAACCAATGATCTTCACTCAGAATGCAAAATCTTCGTACGTCAAATCAGTCCTCACCAACCGTACCGAGTACAACGTTGCATGCCTTTATAGACGCAGAATCGTCAACTCGAGTTCTGTATACGTTGGTTGTCTGCGCGGGTTGTTTATAAAACACGGCTCATTTGTCGGGCTGGCATTTATTCGTCGCCAACATGATGGGGATTTTTTTTGGATGCCTGCGTGGGCTATTTGTACAACACAACTGACCTGTCGGGCTGGCAGTTCTTCGTCGCTCACATAACGGGCTTCTTTCACTAGCTAACTCCATAAGACGGTTCATGCTATCAAACAACCCGTCTACTTGTAAACTCGAGTTGCATGTGATTTCAATATTCGTGGTATCAAATTACATAACCCGGTGACCCAACGACACTCCATCCAGGTCAATGGTTTTCCACTATTGTTTCAAAGGTAAAACAATGACTTAGATGTTATCGACATTCCATCGCTAGTTTATATCGTCCGTTTTTTAGGGTTACGGGTTTACTTATTTTCTTATCCGTGTTATCTTCTTATGCGTCTAAATTACTAACCATACATACGTGATCAACATTACACGAAATATACACAAACTACAGTTGCATTCATCCATAAAATTTTGACAATCTTTTAATCATATATAACAAGAAGTTGAACAATATTATTACTACTAAATGAAAAACATGAAAAACTAATACAAATTAAATATAAAAAAACAAGAACACGACTACTTCTAGTCTGAATTGGTGTCGTCGATTATCACCAACTGGGGACTCCTCTTCCTCTTCACCCCATTCGGTCCTTCCCCAACAAAGGGCCAACGCGAGGCATTCGTGTCGTTAGAATTCTCCACCTCTTCATCCTCCTCCTCAACAAGCATGGGACTTTTTCCCTTATCGGGAGTTAGTGAGACCCAATTACTAGAGCCCCATGAATAAGAAGGAGAAGCAGGAGAATCGTCAGATATACTGGTGTACGATGGTTGGTTGACACTGGGTTCGGACCCAACATACGCCTTCGACCCCATATCAATATCGTGATGATAATCGTCACTGTCAAATTATATATTAACCTCAATGGGTGACGGGGGTCTCGAAATTTTTCCTTCTTCGGTCGATGTGGGACTAGTAGGAGAATGAGGATAAGAATAACATTGCCTCTTCATTTACGTGGTCATCATATATACAGACCATGTGAACCCTTCGTCTCGTTATTGTCCAATAAATGAACTCATCGACAGTTTCCCTATTAGCAGGCCAACGAAGGGCGTTATGATTGTTTCGTCTGACTAAACCCAACCCTATTTCGTCGTAACAATTATGGTTGACGTATTCGACCACGATTTCCTTCGAATTAATTACTACTCTTTGGATTTCAATTAATTGCTTACTTACTGTCCATCAATTCATTTAATGAACGACTAGAGGTAGACACAGGGTTAGGGGTGAGCATCACAAACCGAAAAACCGATCTGACCGACCAAAACCGACCGAACCGACGCCAGTCGGTCGGTTTTCAAGAAATTTTGGTTGGAGTCGGTCAGAGTCGGTTTTCAAGAAAAACTGACCAGTCGATCGGTCGGTGGGCCTTAAAAAGCCCAAACGACCGAACCGACCGAACATTCATTAATTAAAAAAAAAAAAAAAGAAAGAAAGATCTGAAAGCTGAAAAGTCGGCTGGCAGCACTTCCCATGTAACCATTTACTAAAAAAGCAAATTTAATTGATTACCTATATATAGGTAATCATTATTTTTTTAATATTGTTTTTATTTTCTTTAACCCAACGCAATTTCAAGCTTCTTTCCCAACCATCCCTCCATTTTTCTCTTTCTCCCTTACACGATCAAAATCCAACCCAAGCCCCACTCCCTCTATTGACATCGTCGATACCTCCATTGATGTTGCCGCTCCCTCCGTTGACGTCGCCACTCCTTCCGTTGAAGCTTTGTCGTGTCGATTTCTCTCTTCTTCCATTGAAGCTTCGATTCATCGTGTTGCTCATGTTCTCCGTTGTGTCGTTGCTTTAGCTGGTCGTCCCCACCGTTTTCAGTAGTGTTGCTCCTACACTCCCTCCTAGTCATGGCCATCGGTTTAAACTAATCAAACCGACCGACCGACTGGTCGATCGGTCGATCGACGTAATTTAAGCGAAACGAAAAGTCGGTTTTCAGCTTTTGGAAACCCACATGGTCGGTTCGGCATCGGTTTGGGGCCAAAACCGACCCCGACCGACCGATGCTCACCCCTACACAGGGTCCCCATGGACTAAACCCTAATGTTCCTAACCATTCTCGTTGGTGGATCCGACCACGCTTTAGTTTGAATTAATTACTCCTCTTCTAATATAATAAAGTACTTACTTACTCCTGTCCATCAGTGCATTTACTGAACGACTGGAGCCAGAAGGACGGTTCCCACAGACTATTTTAAATTTGAGCAACTACTTTAAGGTTCAGGGTTGTTCTTCAGATCATCCAACTTCTCCAACCAACTGCTTGAAGGTTCAGGGTTGTTCTTCTGATCATCAGACTTCACCAACTCGTACCTTGGTCGGGGAGCTGATCAACTAGAGGATCTTAATCGTCTTGATGTACGAAGGTGGTAAAATTGATGATGAAGATCCCCAGTTGATCCATTTCCCGTCCAAAAAGTGCTTGGAACAATATATGAAGATACTCGCATCTCGTCCAAAAAGCTACTTTTTGAATTTTTTTTTTATCTATTTCTTTTTTTCCATCTTTGATTTCGTAAATGTTTTGGCCAAGTTACTGTTCCATTTTGTTCCCCAACGCGGCAGGTTGGGAATTCCCAGCTCGCGGGGTTGTAAGAAACATGTGGCGGTGGGTCGCTAGTGGATGGTTGGAGCCTGGCGGGGTGGGTTGGCGTCTGTCGAGGTTGGGCGGGTAGACGGGGGGGCAGCGGGGGTCTTTTGGTTGTGTGGTGATGTCGACAAAAGGTCATTTATCATTGTTTTGCAAGCGGCGGGTCAAACTCCATTATCGCCCAATGAAAAGGGTCATCCGTATAAAAATCCCTTTCATAATGGTATACTTTTACCCTTGACTTTTAATTAATGCTCACTTTTTTGTCCTTAGTGTTTACTTTCCATTGATTTAAAAGAATTACAATGTGACATTTTTAATAGCGATCTTAAGTGGCAAAATACTTACTTTTAGATTATTATTTTGGACGATGTGGAATTCTTTTTAAAAAGCAGGTTATCTCTCCCTCTTCTTCTATTCTATTTTCATCACTCCTTTTCGTTGTCGATCCTCTTGTTATTGTAGTCTCCCATAAAAATTTTCTAGATCCACCCTAGTCTAGCAAGGGTGGGGGAGGCGATGGCCATAAATGATTAACATCGAAATTTAGAATGAACTTTAGAATCACATAAAAGATTAATGATCAATTGATATATTTAGTGAAGGGGATAAAAGCCCACACGCAGTGGAAGCACATCGATTGGACCTTACGACGTATATTAATTGACATTAAAATATCGTTGCTGGAAATTGCTGGAAATTGCTATAAACATGCTTGAAAATTAAATCTAATTTATTTTCATGTTTTTCTAAAGAAACGGGAAATAACCGTTACAAACCTTCGTTGTAGACTTGACCATTCTTCGCCAACGACGCTCCAACGAACAAAAACACAGCAGCCTTCTTGTAGTTCCTTCGCTGGAAATTTTTTCTTGAAAGACACAATAACCACAGAGGTTACACCGGTATGTCTCTAAGTCTAGGAGGCAAAAGACTTGTGGGAGTCTTTCTCTAAGAGGGAGGCTAGAGAGAATTCTAGGGTCTTGTCTTGTGAGTCTAAGAGCAAAATGAGAGTACTGAACCAATTAGGTCTAGTGTTCTATTTATTGAAGAGATGTCATGAATAAAATATTCAATTAAATCAATCTTTTCCAAAATTGATTCAATCTTTATTCCTTATTAATCAATCCAAGATCAATCAATTCCATAATTGATTAATTTTTTCCACAAATGACTAATTACTTCCATAAGTGATTAGATCATTTCCATAAATGATTAATCACTTCCTTAAGTGATTAATTATTTCCATAATTGATTAATTCTCGGTTAATGAATTCTTTAATTAATTAACCACCAATTAAATATCACATATTTAATTTTCGGCCTTGAATTAATTAATTTGCCCAAATAGATTTTAGGCCTTAAAATTAATTAATTCATTATTTTAACTCTTTCAAACTTCCATAAATTTAATGTGACTCAAATTTATATTAATATTTGAATTTCTTCAAATATTAATTTCTCTCATAATAATATATCAATATATATTATATTGTTTCCCTTAGTAAATTGAACATTTTCAATTTACATTTATTGCTTAGTTGCCTCAAATTACTTTATAAGCTACCAGTGGGACCTAATGGACCTACAGATCAGAAGCTCCAATGATGTGAGATTAATTGGTCAAACTCATTAACCAAATTAATCAATATTCGTTAACTGTGTGTACATTCCACTATAGACTCACAGTTGCACTCTTCTCACTGCATACATATTTTCTGTGTCAACGGATATAGACCAATAGCGACTGGTTAGTCCTTCACGAGTGTGCGTAACACCAACTGGGTCCAATTCGTTAACTGTGTGTACATTCCAATATCGACTAGTTACCCCCGGGTTACTTTTATTTCCTTAAGTACCAATTCTCCTCTAATGAACAGCCTGTTTGTGGTCCAACCATCAAACAGAAAAGCCTCTCGTGCCATTGAGAGGGTAGAGCCCTTTGTTCAAGACTCGGAGTCACCACTTAAGAGAACACTCATCTGCATCCTTAAAGTCGGGAAGGAGTGAATTCCATCTTGTACGATTATGTTCACAGCTTCCCACTCGGTCTTGTCCCCAAAATGGTAGGCTTATTGAGTCGGCGTATTGGCCACTCTCACCCATACAAATCAAAGGACAATCCTTCATGAGCAGGAGTCCATAATCAACTCAGGATTAAGACCAAGTTGTCTAGGTCGTCCTAGTGAAATAGAAAACGAACTAGTTAACGGTGTTATAACCAATGGCTACTTTTTCGCGGAACGATCTTATGCAAACTCATT
This sequence comes from Luffa acutangula, assembly GCA_036850905.1. NCBI lineage: Eukaryota > Viridiplantae > Streptophyta > Magnoliopsida > Cucurbitales > Cucurbitaceae > Luffa > Luffa acutangula. The sequence goes on along the minus strand of CM072095.1, from coordinate 24,265,962 downwards.
GCATAGGATACCCCCACTCGCATGTCTCCTGGTGACACTATGGATACGGCCCACTTTGTATTTGATACAAACGCTGCGATCCAACGCGTTCGTGTAGGAGACATGCGAGTGGGGGTATCCTATGCAATGAGTTTGCATAAGACCGGACTGCGAAATAGTAACCACTGGTTATAACACTGTTAACTAGTTGGTTTTCTATTTCACTAGGACGACCTAGACAACTTAGTCTTAATCCTGAGTTGATTATGGACTCCTGCTCATGAGAGATTGTCCTTTGATTTGTATGGGTGAGAGTGGCCAATACGCCGACTCAATAAGCCTACCACTTTGGGGACAAGACCGAATGGGGAGTTGGGAACATAATCATACAAGATGGAATTCACTCCTTCCCGACTTTAGGGAAGCAGATGAGTGTTCCCTTAAGTGGTTACTCCGAGTCTTGAACAAAGGGCCCTACCCTCTCAATGGCACGAGAGGGTTTTCTGTTTGATCGTTGGACCACAAACAGGTTGTTCATTAGAGGAGAATTGGTACTTAAGGAAATAGAGGTAACCCAGGGGTAAAACGATAATTTGACCCAGCTGGTGTTACGGACACTCGTGAAGGACTAACTAGTCGATATTGGTCTAGATCCGTGGACACAGAAAATATGTCTGCAGTGAGAAGAGTGCAACTGTGAGTCTATAGTGGAATGTACACACAGTTAACGAATATTGATTAATGTGGTTAATGAGTTTAACCAATTAATCTCACATCGTTGGAGCTTCTGATACGCAGGTCCATTAGGTCCCACTGGTAGCTCGTAAAGTAATTTGAGGCAACTAAGTAATAAATGTAAATTGAAAATGTTCAATTTACTAAGGGAAACAAATATAATATATATTGATATATTATTATGAGAGAAATTAATATTTGAAGAAGTTCAAATATAAATTTATGGAAGATTGAAAGAGTTCAAATAATAAATTAATTAATTTAAGTCCTAAAATGTGTTTGGGCAAAATTAATTAATTCAAGGCCGGAAATTAAATATGTGATATTTAATTGGTGGTTAATTAATTAAAGAATTCATTAACCATGAATTAATCAATTATGTAAATAATTAATCACTTAAGGAAGTGATTAATAATTTATGGGAATGATCTAATCACTTATGGAAGTAATTAGTCATTTGTGGAAAAGATTAATCAATTGGGGACTTGATTGATCATGATTGATTAATTAAGGAATAAAGATTGAATCAATTTTGGAAAAGATTGATTTAATTGAATATTTTATTCATGGCCTCTATTCTATAAATAGAACACTAGACCTAATTGGTCATGAGACTTGACACTCTTGAAAGACAAGACCTAGAATTCTCTCTAGCCTCCCTCTTAGAGAAAGACTCCCACATGTCTTTTGCCTCCAAGACTTAGAGACATACCGGTGTAACCTCTGTGGTGATTGTGTCAATCAAAGAAGAATTTCCAGCGAAGAAAACCTTAAAGCGGCTGCTGCGTTTTCGTTCGTGGAGCATCGTTGGCGAAGAACGGTCAAGTCTACAACGGAGGTTTGTAACGGTTCTTCCTCTTTTCTTTAGAAAAGTTTTAAAAATAAATTTAGATTTATTTTAGCATGTTTAAACCGATTTTACAGCGACTTTAAAGTTCGTTTAAAGTTTTGTTTGAGTTATCGTAACAGTATTTTAATGTTAATTAATATACGGCGTAAGGTCCAATCGATGCGCTTCCGCTGTGTGGGGACTTTTATTCCCTTCAATCGGCATCAGAGCCATCGCTGTCCCTATTAATTAATTTTAAAAAGTTGCGATAGGCTCTAATAGGTGGGATTTATGCATAATGTATGTTCGGTTTGCATTGAACTGTTTGGGTTAATTTTATGGCCATAGATTTTATTTTTATGTGATTTTTATCATGTAAGGCCCGGTGTTTAGGGTATATTATGTAAAATCGAGTCCTATGTAAGTCCGGGTCTAGAATAGGTTTTTATGAGATGAAAATCGAAGCAATCGCCGCTGAAATCGAAGCCAAAACGGAAGAAATCGTTGCTGTTTTGCCCAGATTCTGCCTCCAGACGCAACAGCGTCGGGACGCTCCTTCAACAGCGTCTCGACGCTTTCTCGATACCGAAGGCGCTCGGTAAGGAAAGCACACAGCGTCGGGATGCTACCTCAACAGCGTCTCGACGCTGTCTCGATTATGCAGGCGCCAGATATGGAAAACGCACAACGTCGGGACGCTATCAACACAGCGTCTCGACGCTGTCACGATGGAGGCGCGCATTAGGGTTTCAAAAGGCGCGGTTCAAGGTGTGACCGGTCCGGTTCGGATCGGTTCGGCTGGGCTGGGACCTATTTGGTCCGGTTCAGCCAATATTTGGCATGGTTCGTGATTTTGGAGGCCGGTTCGAGGTGGTTCGGGGCGGTTCGTGCTGTCTAGACCAATTCCGGAGCTGTACATGGATTTTTTAGGATAGAATTTAGCTAAATTAATGTAATTTAATGCTTTATTTTATCCTAGGGGCCAAAAGTAACCGGTTCAATTGCTATTTATATGCTTTATGGATGTCATATAGAATATTTAATCCCACCTTATGTTATAAACATGCTCATGCATTTTTTATATATTATAAATTGTTATAATGTATGTTTAAATGCATGGATTTGTTTTCATATTTTTTAATATAAGTGTATATTAATTATATGAAAAATTGGAAAGCATGAAGCATGTCATTACTTAAATTAAATATAAATAGTTATGTTTAATGTGATGAATGAAGCATGCTTGATTGATTTTCTTGATTGGCTTATAATTGTTATAATAAAAGAAAATCAAAAATTGCATGAAGCATGAAACATCCATAGTTAATAATATAATTGTTATATTATTCATGCAATTAGTGTGGTTTAATTATTTAATTTGAATGAGATTGTTGAATGAATTAAACCCTAGATTCTTGATTATAGGATTAATCATTAAAATTTGAAATAGTTCTTTAATATTAATGATTAGAAACCGTCAATCAATAATCAAGATTTGCATGCAAACATAAGATCATAGGATGAATTGGATTAATTTTAAATTGTTTAAAATTAATTAGACCTAGATCAGTTTCTAATAGGATTAGAATCTTTTCTTACTTAGTATTTAAAAATAGTTTTAATTGACTAAGTAGGAAAAACATTGCTATGAATATAAGGGAACTCCACCGGTAATGTTCTGTCTAAGGTTGGGGGTATTTAAGTTGACGGTTTACGGAACACCTCCTACCTGGGAACTGACCTGGAATACCGGAGTTGAATTAATCATAGTTAAATGTTAGCATGCAATGTCACTAGGTTTATTAAAAGTGTTTAATGCACCTAGATCTTTAGAGTAAAGACCTTACATTACTAAGGTTATAAGGGAACTCTCTCGGTAAAGTTCTGTCTAAGGCTGGGGGTATTTAAGTTGACGGTTTACGGAACACCTCCTACGTGGGAACTGACCCAAACATTGAGTTGAATTAACCATAGTAATGTTGACTTGCAATATTGGGTTTATTAAAAGAAGTTTAATTCACCCAAAAGATTGCAGTTGAATCCTTTCCATAATTGTTATAATAGGATCAGACTTAGATAGATTGACTTAGCCGAATACTATCTAAGTTAAACAACCCTATATTAACCTTATGACATTTTCAGTGGGAGGAAAATTACAAAACGAGATTTAAATCAAGTTTTGCTCCTATGTCCCTATATTCACAACGTGAGATTCATGCTCGGTTTCGAGTCGCCATAGGAGCGGCCTCCCTTTGGAAAGTGTTTGCATGAATCGATATCAAGGTGAATGGGAAAAATGTCTAGAGTAAGTGGGAGCGGGACACGTGTCAACGTATCCCTCGGTCTCCGCCCATAGTTCACACCGTGAGAGTCCTATGATCCGCCTGCAGGTTGTCCTGGCGCAACCATCCCTTCGGAGGGCCTGGTCATAGGATTCGGAACATCGTGAACTCCTGAAAAGGATAGGAGCTCTTAGGCTAATCACCAACAGTTGTCTTTCCCTTCGGTAGCCTGTTGGTGCGGGCCTCTGAGATCTGAAAGTGGGAGGGTTACACTTACGAGGATGAGTTAAAGGTGTTAACAAATCCTTGACCGAACAACGGTGGCTAATGTCTATAGGAATATGAGTTATTCTGGAATTAGAATTAGCTGAGAGGTGTCTCATTTCAAAGGAGGAGTGCCTGATCACCCTTCGGTGGCTGACATTCTAAACCTCTGAAACGTCGTTGCAAAACTAAATCGATAGTTTTAGGGTTCTGTGATTGTCTGTTTTGCTAAAGTGATTGGATTGTGTGCAATTGTTTGCTTGTATGATGGGTTAAGGCAAAGATAACTAATACGGTCATTGTTTGTTTAAATTTCAGCAATGTCTTCCTCAATTGTCTCTCTGCTTAAAAATGAGAAATTAACCGGCGAAAATTATGCTACGTGGAAGTCGAACCTGAATACGATTCTTGTTGTCGATGATCTGCGGTTCGTCTTAACGGAGGATTGTCCTTCAGCCCCTGCTCATAATGCATCCCAAGCAGTTAAGGATGCTTATGACCGCTGGACAAAGGCCAATGATAAGACTCGCGTCAATATCCTAGCCAGCTTATCTGAAGTTTTGGTCAAAAGGCATGAGAGCATGGTAACAGCGAGGGAGATTATGAACTCTCTCCAGGAGATGTTTGGACAACCGTCCTACCAACTCCGCCATGACGCTCTCAAATACGTTTATAGCTACCGCATGAAAGAGGGCACGTTTGTTCGGGAGCATGTCCTGGATATGATGGTCCAATTCAACGTGGCAGAGGCAAACGGGGCGGTCATAGATAAGCGTAGTCAGGTTGCATTCATCTTAGAATCTCTTCCGAAGAGTTTTCTACAGTTTAGAAGCAATGCAATGATGAATAAAATAACATTCAACCTGACTAGCCTCCTGAATGAGCTACAACTCTATCAGTCTCTTCTTAAGAATAAGGGACAGATAGAAGGAGAGGCAAACGTTGTCCACTCTAAAAGAAAGTTCGAGAAGGGTTCATCCTCTAGAACTAAATCTGTAGCCACTTCTTCAAAGAAAACTCAGAAGAAGAAAGGAAACAAGGGGAAAGCTCCCAGTACTGCTGCTAAAAGCAAGGGAAAAGTCGAAGCTATGGCAGATAAGGGCAAGTGTTTTCACTGCAATGTAGATGGACATTGGAAGAGAAACTGCCCAAAGTACCTTGCTAAGAAAAAGGAGGAAAAGGAAGGTAAATTTGATTTACTTGTTTTAGAAACATGCCTGGTAGAACATGATGAGTTTACCTGGATACTTGATTCAGGAGCAACTAATCATGTTTGCTCTTCTTTTCAAGAAAATAGTTCCTTTTGGCAGTTGAACGATGGGGAAATGACACTCAGGGTCGGAACTGGAGAAGTCATTTCAGCTAAAGCAGTGGGAGCTGCGAAGTTATTTTTTAGAAATAGATTCTTACTTTTAGAAAGTTTGTTAATCGTTCCCAAGATTAAGAGGAACTTAATTTCTATTTCATGTTTGATTGAACAATCGTATACAGTTACTTTTGATATGAATGAAGCGTTCATTTATAAAAATGGTGTACTTATTTGTTCAGCCAAATTGGAAAATAACTTGTACGTTTTAAGACCAACCGAAAACAAAGCACTTTTAAATCACGAATTATTTAAAACTGCTGAAACTCAAAGTAAAAGGCAAAAGATTTCTCCATCAAGTAACAATACTCATCTTTGGCATCTTAGACTTGGTCATATAAACATCGATAGGATCGGTCATTTGGTAAAGAATGGACTTCTAAACAAGTTAGAAGATGATTCACTACCACCTTGTGAATCGTGTCTCGAGGGAAAAATGACCAAGAGACCCTTTACTGGAAAAGGTTACAGACTCAAAGAACCCTTAGAGTTAATACATTCGGATCTATGTGGTCCAATGAATGTAAAAGCTCGACGAGGGTACGAATATTTCATCTCTTTTATAGATGATTATTTAAGATATGGTTACTTGTACCTAATGGGACATAAGTCTGAAGCCCTTGAAAAGTTTAAGGAGTTTAAGGCTGAAGTTGAAAACCTATTAGGTAAATCTATTAAAGTACTTCGATCTGATCGAGGAGGGGAGTATATGGATCAAAGATTCCAGATTATATGATAGAACATGGAATCCAATCTCAACTCTCAGCCCCTGGTACACCACAGCAGAATGGTGTGTCAGAAAGGAGAAATAGAACCTTGTTAGACATGGTTCGATCAATGATGAGCTATGCTCAATTGCCTAGCTCGTTTTGGGGGTATGCAGTAGAGACTGCAGTATACATCTTGAACAATGTTCCCTCGAAAAGTGTTTCTGAAACACCTTTCGAATTATGGAAGGGGCGTAAACCTAGTTTGCATCACTTTCGCATCTGGGGTTGTCCAGCACACGTGCTTGTGACAAATCCTAAGAAACTGGAACCTCGTTCAAAACTGTGCCAATTTTTTGGTTACCCTAAAGAAACGAGAGGTGGTTATTTCTACGACCCACAAGAAAATAAGGTGATTGTATCGACAAACGCCACTTTCTTAGAAGAAGACCACATGAGAGATCATAAACCACGCAGCAAAATAATATTAGGAGAAGCTACTGAAGAATCATCAAGAGTTGTTGATGAAGTTGGACCTTCAACAAGGGTTGATGAAGGAACTAGTTCTTCAGATCCATCCCGTCCATCTCAAACGTTGGGAATGCCTCGACGCAGTGGGAGGGTTGTATTACAACCTGACCGCTACTTGGGTTTAACTGAAACTCAGGTTGTCATACCTAATGATGGCATTGAGGATCCATTGTCCTATCGACAGACAATGAATGACGAAGATAAGGATGAATGGGTCAAAGCCATGAACCTGGAAATGGAATCAATGTACTCCAATTCTGTATGGGAACTTACAGATCTACCAAATGGGGTAAAACCCATAGGGTGCAAATGGATCTATAAGAGAAAAAGAGATCCAGCTTGAAAGGTACAGACCTTCAAAGCTAGACTAGTGGCAAAGGGTTATACCCAAAAGGAAGGGGTTGACTATGAGGAAACCTTTTCTCCTGTAGCCATGTTGAAGTCCATAAGAATTCTCTTATCCATAGCCACATATTATGACTATGAAATATGGCAAATGGACGTCAAGACTGCCTTTCTGAATGGTAATCTTGAAGAGAATATCTTCATGTCTCAACCCGAAGGGTTCATAGGCCAAGGTCAGGAACAAACGGTTTGTAAGCTCAATCGATCCATTTATGGATTGAAACAAGCATCCAGATCATGGAACATTAGATTTGATACTGCAATCAAATCTTTTGGCTTTGACCAAAATGTTGATGAGCCTTGTGTATACAAGAAAGTCAACAAAAGGAAAGTAGCTTTTCTAATACTTTATGTAGACGATATCCTACTCATTGGGAATGATGTAGGATACCTCACTGACATTAAGAAATGGCTGGCAGCCCAATTCCAAATGAAAGATCTGGGAGAGGCTCAATATGTTATGGGAATCCAAATCATTAGGGATCGTAAGAACAAAACGCTAGCTCTGTCTCAAGCAACGTATATTGACAAGATGTTGTCTCGATATTCGATGCAAAACTCCAAGAAGGGACTACTACCCTTCTGACATGGGGTACACCTGTCTAAGGAACAGTCTCCTAAGACACCTCAAGAAATTGAGAACATGAGACACATTCCCTACGCCTCAGCTGTGGGCAGCTTAATGTATGTTATGCTCTGCACTAGGCCTGACATATGTTATGCAGTGGGAGTAGTCAGTAGGTATCAGTCTAATCCAGGGTTGGACCACTGGGGAGCGGTTAAGAATATCCTCAAGTATCTTCGGAGAACGAGGGACTACATGCTTGTGTATGGAGCTAAGGATTTGATTCTTACTGGATACACTGACTCTGACTTTCAAGCTGATAAGGATTCAAGGAAATCCACATCAGGGTCAGTATTCACCCTCAATGGAGGAGCAGTAGTATGGAGAATCATCAAACAAGGATGCATAGCAGACTCAACCATGGAGGCTGAGTATGTAGCAGCTTGCGAAGCAGATAAGGAGGCAGTATGGCTCAGAAAGTTCTTGACTGATTTGGAAGTGGTTCCGAATATGAACGTGCCCATAACACTATACTGTGACAACAGTGGGGCTGTAGCCAACTCAAAAGAACCTCGAAGCCACAAACGAGGTAAACACATCGAGAGGAAGTATCACATGATACGGGAGATTGTGCAACGAGGAGATGTGATCGTCACTAAGATCGCCTCGGAGCACAACATCGCTGATCCATTTACGAAGGCTCTCACGACTAAAGTGTTTGAGGGTCATCTAGAGGGTCTAGGTCTACGAGATATGTATGTCATCTAATCTAGGGCAAATGGGAGAAATGTATAATGGGTATAAGGATGCCCTAGTTCATTGTATTTCCAGCTTTAGATTATTGCATTTAAATCCCACTAACTAGTGTTTTAGTTCAAGTGGGAGTTTGTTGGGATTTATGACCTAAAACTCGTAGATAGTGAATGTAACCGTTGACCGGATATTAATGAAATAATATTGATATATTTTTCCATTAATTGTTATTAGTTATTTTATATGTCTTTGCCTAATAATAACCCTAATCCAATAAACTAGACATCCAAGGTTGTAATATGAGTCTTGAACTATATGTAGTGACATATGGGATCATTGTTCAAGAAACAGCCTAAAGGGTCTATAGTATAGGGATAAGACTGGGTGCCTTATCCTGGTAACACTATGGATACGGCCCACTTTGTATTTGATACAAACGCTGCGATCCAACGCATTCGTGTAGGAGACATGCGAGTGGGGGTATCCTATGCAATGAGTTTGCATAAGACCGGACCGCGAAATAGTAACCACTGGTTATAACACCGTTAACTAGTTGGTTTTCTATTTCACTAGGACGACCTAGACAACTTAGTCTTAATCCTGAGTTGATTATGGACTCCTGCTCATGAGAGATTGTCCTTTGATTTGAATGGGTGAGAGTGGCCAATACGCCGACTCAATAAGCCTACCACTTTGGGGACAAGACCGAATGGGGAGCTGGGAACATAATCGTACAAGATGAAATTCACTCCTTCCCGACTTTAGGGAAGCAGATGAGTGTTCCCTTAAGTGGTTACTCCGAGTCTTGAACAAAGGGCCCTACCCTCTCAATGGCACGAGAGGGTTTTCTGTTTGATGGTTGGGCCACAAACAGGTTGTTCATTAGAGGAGAATTGGTACTTAAGGAAATAGAGGTAACCCAAGGGTAAAACGGTAATTTGACCCAGCTGGTGTTACGGACACTCGTGAAGGACTAACTAGTCGATATTGGTCTAGATCCATGGACACAGAAAATATGTCTGCAGTAAGAAGAGTGCAACTGTGAGTCTATAGTGGAATGTACACACAGTTAACGAATATTGATTAATGTGGTTAATGAGTTTAACCAATTAATCTCACATCGTTGGAGCTTCTGATTTGCAGGTCCATTAGGTCCCACTGGTAGCTCGTAAAGTAATTTGAGGCAACTAAGAAATAAATGTAAATTGAAAATGTTCAATTTACTAAGGGAAACAAATATAATATATATTGATATATTATTATGAGAGAAATTAATATTTGAAGAAGTTCAAATATAAATTTATGGAAGATTGAAAGAGTTCAAATAATAAATTAATTAATTTAAGTCCTCAAATGTGTTTGGGCAAAATTAATTAATTCAAGGCCGGAAATTAAATATGTGATATTTAATTGGTGGTTAATTAATTAAAGAATTCATTAACCATGAATTAATCAATTATGTAAATAATTAATCACTTAAGGAAGTGATTAATCATTTATGGGAATGATCTAATCACTTATGGAAGTAATTAGTCATTTGTGGAAAAGATTAATCAATTGGGGAATTGATTGATCATGATTGATTAATTAAGGAATAAAGATTGAATCAATTTTGGAAAAGATTGATTTAATTGAATATTTTATTCATGGCCTCTCTTCTATAAATAGAACACTAGACCTAATTGGTCATGAGACTTGACACTCTTGAAAGACAAGACCTAGAATTCTCTCTAGCCTCCCTCTTAGAGAAAGACTCCCACAAGTCTTTTGCCTCCAAGACTTAGAGACATACCGGTGTAACCTCTGTGGTGATTGTGTCAATCAAAGAAGAATTTCCAGCGAAGAAAACCTTAAAGCGGCTGCTGCGTTTTCGTTCGTGGAGCATCGTTGGCGAAGAACGGTCAAGTCTACGACGGAGGTTTGTAACGGTTCTTCCTCTTTTCTTTAGAAAAGTTTTAAAAATAAATTTAGATTTATTTTAGCATGTTTAAACCGATTTTACAGCGACTTTAAAGTTCGTTTAAAGTTTTGTTTGAGTTATCGTAACGGTATTTTAATGTTAATTAATATACGGCGTAAGGTCCAATCGATGCGCTTCCGCTGCGTGAGGACTTTTATTCCCTTCAGATAAGGCACCCAGTCTTATCCCTATACTATAGATCCTTCAGGCTGTTTCTTTAACAGTTATTTTCATATGTCGCCACATATAGTTCAAGACTCATATTACAACCTAGGATGTCTAGTTTATTGGATTAGGGTTATTTTAGGCAAAGACAAATATAAAATAACTAATAACATTTAATGAAAAAATATATCAATATTATTTCATTAATATCCGATTAACGGTTACATTCACTATCTACGAGTTTTAGGGCATAAAACCCAACATTTAGCTTATAAAATATTTCAATGAAACTAAAACTCATATATTAAAAAAAAAAAAAAATACTATGTTAGTTTATGTACTTTAAAAAATTATGCAAATCTAGTCCTCGTGTTTTGAATAAATCAATTTGTGATTAATTTTTCTATGATATGACAAAAAAAATTAAGAGCAAGCTAACCGAAACTAAATGATAAGAATTGATTTTAAGATTTTTTTTTTTTTAAGCTCAAAGACTAGATTTGATTGATGTTTAAAGCAACGATAACATATAGAAACTAAAATGATATTAAACCATTTTTAAATGTACCCAAATAAGCCAATTTAAAAAGAGCTAAGTTAAAAAAAAAAAAAAGAAAAAAAAAATCGTGGAAGTAACAATTTAGTCCCTAAACTTTAGTTTATAATAATTTAGTCACTTTACTTTCAATTATGTAACAATATAATTTAGTCCCTATACTTTAAAATTTGTAACGATTTAAGTTCCTATCATGAAAATTTTAATAGAAATTAAGTGTAAATTTTTATTATGTAACAATTTAATCTTTGTAGTTTATAAACATACATGGTCCTAATGAAGTTATAGATCTATATATGAAAAAGAAAATCTATTATTAAATCTCTTGGCAATATTTTTCACAATAGAGACTAATTAAATCGTTACAAACTTTATATTAAAGTTCAATGACAAATTGCTGTAAAATTGAACGTCCAAGGACTAGATCGTACAAGTTAAATCCAGGGACTAAATTGTTACTTTATGAACGTTTAGGGACACAAAGTATTTGTTTAACCAAAGATATATATATATATATATTTATTTATTTATTTATTTATTTATATATATATTTATTTATAAGTGTTAATTTAAGCTATATACAAAAAGCCGTTTTAAAAAGTTAAAAAGAAAGAAAGAAAAAAAAAAGGTCCAGTAAAGAGACTAAGGCTTAGTTTGGGGTTGCTGAAGCTTTTAAAATAATTGTTGTCAGCTGTGCTTTTAAGAAAATCAGCTTCCATAAGAAGCAAATTAGTGTTTGGTAAATTTCAGATTTAAACATGAAAATTCAAGTTACAGTGTTTGGTAAATTAATATTAAATTGTTGTGAAATAGGTATAATGACCAAAATAGACATATTTCAATTTAGCATGAGATTGCATTAATATTTACATTGAAATCTTTCCTAAGATAATTAGGTAAATTTATATCATTTATTTTATAAATTATATTTTGTTTACTTCATGTAAATTGAATATATATATATATATATAATTATAGAAAAAATTTGTGTCAAACGAAATCTAATTTTAGTTTAAATAAAAAAAAATTAAGAAAAATAAATTAGAAGCAACCAATTAAATTTAAAAGTAAAAATAATGAACTTAGATAAGATAAGATAAATTATGAATAATAATATTTGAAAACCTAAAATATGAAAGGATAGAAAAAAGAATTTTAAATATTGGTTAGTTACACCAGATTTTCCTAAAATCTAAATCCTAAAATTGATCCGTTTAACCAAACACAAAAAACGGTTAAAATGGATCTACAATCACTTTTTAGGTCTTCAAAATCAACCCCAAACGGGGCCTAACATACAAAAGGGAAAAAGAGCTAAAGCGAAAATAGTTCAGCGGTAATTGACATGTACCTTCGACCAAGAGGTCAAAGGTTCGAATGTTGTTGAACTCAAAAATAAAAAAATAAAAAAAAATGTGGGATTTAAAAAACAGAATTAGGTTTTTTAAAACTAAAATTTTCAGTTTTTAAATTTCTGAAATTTAAAAATGTTTTAAAAAATTTAAAAACCAAAAACTTATTTTGTCATTAAATGAACCTGTTTTTTTAAAACTAAAAACGAAAAACCAAAAACAGGAAATCAATTACTTATCAAGGCTCCGTTTGATAACCATTTCATTTTTGAAAATTAAGCTTATAAATCATTCTTTCACCTTCAAGCTTCTTTGTTTTTCTAATACTTTTCTTTCCTTGTTTTTAAGAACCAAGCAAATTTTGAAAACTACAAAAAGTAGTTTTCAAAAACTTGTTTTTGTTTTTAGAATTTGGCTAGGAATTCAAATATGTCATTGACAAAGATGAAAACCATGGTAGGGAAATTGGAAGAAAACGAGCTTAATTTTGAAAAACCAAAAACCAAATGGTTATCAAACAAGGCACAAATGATCCCTTGGTTTTTTGTTTTTGAAAATTAAGTTTGCTTTCTCATAATTTCTTACTATCGCTTCAATCTTTGTTAAGGCCACATTTAAATTCCTAGCTAAATTCCAAAAATAAAAACAAATTTGTTGAAAACTATTTTTTTTTTTTTTTTTTAGTTTTCAAAACTTGACTTGATTTTTGAAAACAGGAGAATGTGTATAACAAACCAAAATATTTAATGGTGGAAACAGTGTTCTTAAACTTAATTTTCAAAAACAAAAAACTATATAATTATCAAATGGGGCCTAATGGTTATCAAACATGGCTTAAAGCCTTAAATAGTTATCAAAAGGAGTATAAATTACTATTATCAGTTTTTTTTTTTTATTTATTTACTATTATCAGTTAGTTAACCTATAATTCATAATTTCATATTATTTTATAGTCAATTAACTTATAATTCATAATTCCATAGTGTTTCTTAAAATAATTTTATTTTATATAGTTATATTTCTTTCATGATTTAAGTTTAATTAGTCTAAAAAAATTGGAATCATAAATTATAATTCCTCGTTGCCTGTACTCCAAAAAAAGAATGGAAAAAAATCCCAATTACCTGGCAAATTTTTGGATTAAAAAACAAAATCATAAAAATAGTGTGGCTGCTGGGATTCGAGCCCAGGTCTCCACGGCCACAACGTGGAATTCTCACCACTAAACTACAGCCACTTATTGTTAATAATACTACAATTTGTTTTCCTATTTATAAGTAAAATGCTTTTAATCTTTTTTGTTTTTCTTTTCTGAAAGAGATTTAATTTAATCATTTTTTAAATATATTTAATTTTAATCTTAAACCTTAATTCTATGAAATTAAATACTGAGCTCGAAATGAACTTATTTTTCTTTTTTAAAAAAATTAAACAACATGTCAGGGTAGATATTTTTTTTTTCCAACATTCCAAAATCTTTGATCTCTTCATAAAAAACAAGTGTATTAAATTTTTGTCAACAAATCGATATTTTTACTTGTTCATGGATTTGACATCCGCATAAAGAATGAATCAACATTTCTATTATACCATAAAAACTTGATGAAATATAACAAAAATATCATTAATGTACATATAATATCAATAATAAGTGATTGATTAAATTACAAATGTTGTCCTTATGGTTTAGAGAAAGTTAGAATTTACTCCCTGTGGTTTTAAAATTAGAATTTCATCTTATATATGGTTCGATAAAACCTCATTACATGGTTCTCGTACATGCCAATTATTATTGAGCTCACTCACTTTTGACAGGTATGAAATACTTATTTATTAATATAAATATTTTTATGAAGTTTTTATTTCTATAATTTTTCTAGAAATATCCATAAACTTCTACGTATCTATCTATATCTATATCTATATCTATATCTATATCTATCTATATATCTATATCTATAGTATATATAAAAGGGGCTATAGGGAGAAACTTTTTATTCCCATTTTGCCTTCATTTAATATTTAAAATTACAAATCAAATTCAATTTTATATATTTGTGAGCTTTTATTATGTTTGGTGATGTGGAGAAGTTTTTACGTTGAAGATAAATTGAATTAAAAAAAAACTCATTTAAGTAATGAAGGGAGATTAATTTTGCCATACAATCCTCATTCATCTAAAATTACAAATCAAATTCAATTTTATATATTTGTGAGCTTTTATTATGTTTGGTGATGTGGAGAAGTTTTTACGTTGAAGATAAATTGAATTAAAAAAAAAAACTCATTTAAGTAATGAAGGGAGATTAATTTTTCCATACAATCCCCATTCAATTCAATAAAGCCGTTTAACTTTTCATCTTCCTCCTTTCAAGTTCCAAAAAATTGTTTATCTTCCACATGCTAGCTCAATATATAAAGAGATCAAATACATAGTAAGGACTCAAAGAAGAGGGGAATCTCTCTTTTTCGTCATTCGAAGGCAGGGAGGCATAACAATCGTGTCAACTTTGCAAATGGAAGTTATTTCCGTCAGCAACAAAAATTTTGCGATAGGTTACCGATGATTGAATCACAGGAAGTTTCTCAAAATTCCAAAACTTCAACAGAAGAAATTTCCATCATATTCACTTATCAATCCAATCTTTTGCCGTATAGTTTCCACAGACGATTTTGATATCACAAATTTAAAGTTGGTATTTTCAGAAAAGGGGATGAACTTATTGTTTCACTTTCATTCACTCATGAAATCAAATCCATGGCGATTGAGATGCTAAATGTTTGCAGGTGGTATCTTTTGTGGCAATTTGGTGCAACAACTTTCAAAAGTGGGGATCAACCGCTGAGGGGTTTGCAGCAAAGAAACAAGTGAGGGGAGAAAAGAAAAGTCTGAGATTTAGGGTTTTCTGGAAAACTAAAATATGTATATATTTTCATGTTTTTTTTAAAATATAAATATTTTAATGTTCATTGTTGTTATATGAGACTGAAATAGCAAGTATCTGTTAGAACTAATGAGGCAGAAATTATAACATTATCTATTTTGTAACTTTTTAAAATTAATTTCTTATATTTTTCAATCTCTTAGTCTTTCTGTTACATAATTTAATTAATTAATTTATTTGTTGTTCTTACTTTTAATTAAATAAAATATATTTTAGATTTTTTTTAGAAGAATATATTTTAGATTTAGGGTTTTAATTAATTAATTAATTTGTTTATTTTTCGTTTTAACTTTTAATTAACTAAAATATACTTTAGAGTTTTAATTAATTAATTTATTTGTTCTTAACATTATCTCCAAAACTATTCTTTTAGTTTTTCGAATTTTAAATAATGTTAAATTGCACTGATTTAATTTAATATTTAATTGAATGTCATTAATTTTAAGCGGGATGTTTTAATCATATCATTTAAATAAACTCCTTGTTTTTTTTTTTTACAATATAGTAAAAATAAAACTAATTTCACGTGCATCGCACATGTTATAGACTAGTACTATATTAAAAGGCACTTAAGGGGAGAAACTTTTGATTTTCTTTTTTGCCCTTTTTTAATATTAAAATTCCTCATTTGCCCTTCTTATCTAATTATTCAAATTCCTACGGGTAGATCATTCATCATCACGTTTAGGTTAAGAATTGGTTTTTTAAAAAAATATTCATTATCATGTTTAGGTTGTGTTTTTTTTTAAATCTCATCTTTCATAAGATTAAGAATTGGTTAAAAAAAAATCATTCCCACCTTTGTGTTGTTTTTTTTTTTTAAAAAAAAAAAATCTTGATTCCCACCTTTAGGTTGTTGCTTTTTAAAAAATCTAATATTTGATAAAATTAAGAATTGGTTTTAAAAAACAATATTCATTCCCACGTTTGTGTTGTTTTTTTGTTAAAAAAAATCTAATCCTCGATAAGATTAAGAATTTGTTTAAAAAGAAATCTTGATTCCCACCTTTAGGTTGTTGTTTTTTTTTAAAAAAAATCTCATACTTGATAAAATTAAGAATTGGTTTTAAAAAACAATCTTCATTCCCACCTTTAGGTTTTTTTTTTTTTTTAAAAAAAAACTCATATTTAATAGGATTAAGAATTGGTTTGAAAAAAAATCTTGATTCCCACCTTTAGGTGGTTGTTTTTTAAAAAAAAATCTCACCTTCATTCTCACGTTTAGGTTTTCTTTATTTATTTTATTTTATTTTTTAAAAATCACATCTTCATTCCAAATTCTAATTAATTTTCAGATTTTTTTAATTGGTTTTAAAAAAATCTCATCTCATATTTGGTAAGATTAAGAATTTGTTATTTTTTTTAAAAAAAAAAATCTCTTTTCCGTTTAGGTTTTCTTTTTTAATAAAAAATCTCATCTTTGATAAGATTAAAAATTGGTTTTTTGAAAAAATTTCATCTTCATCCTCACGTTTAATTATTAATTCTATTTGGTTTTCGGTGGTTATAATAAATAAATTTTTTTGAAATCTAAATTTATATCAATTGTGTTTGATTTTTTTTTTGATTTTTCAAAAATAAAAAGATAATTGAGTTTAATTTTCGGTTAAATCAAATACCGTTTTAAAATTAAATTTGAAAAAACTAAAATTCAAATGAATTGTTTTTAATTATTTTCAAAATTTCTAATTTAAAAAGATTTAACATAACCACCTCATTCTTTAAGTGGTCTAAGGTAAGTGGGAGAAGACTCATCCCTACTCCATCTTTAGTAATGTGAGTAAATATAGCATTTTCATTTAGTGTAAATATATATAATTTTTTCTTATTTCTTTTTCAAGTAGACTAAGGTATCCTTAGGAGATTTTGTTAGTTTTCTTTTGTAGCCTTTTATTAGTTTGTTTATTTCTTTAATAGTAGCGAGTACACCTTTATGTGACTTCATTAGTATTGTCTTTCTTATTCCGGGAAAAAAAATCGATGACTTTTATCTTTTTTTTTTTTTAAGATCGATCTCTCTCCACTATGCTTTTCTCCAACCTTCAAAATTTTTCATATATTTTTGAGATTTTTTTTTAGATAAGATGATAGGAAGTAATTATTAATTGATTACAAAATTAAGATTTTGGAAAATATAAATGCTTATCTAGGTAATTTGAAGGACTTTTCGTTATCTTCAATCTTAAGAAAAGGTTTAAACGGGTGAGATTTTTTATATTTAAAAATTGTATGATAAATAAAATAAATATGATAATTTATACATCTAAATAGTATTGAGAATTTAAATGTGCAATAAAGAAAAAAACTTTTAAAATTTGATATGGTATAAGATATGATTTATATCCATGATATTGGTTATAAACCATTTTTATTTGAATGGTTCAATTTGGTCACATACATCTAAATATGATCATTTTTTGCAATAATTATAAATTCATGTGTGTATTTATTCATTTTTATATTTTTTGGTACATTATTAAGTCATATTTCAAATTTTCTAAGTAACTACTTATACTTTAAAAGATATTATAACACGTGCAACGCACGTAGTTTCAAACTAGTTTCCATATAAATGATACATAGACATTTTTATCGACATCAACGCTTTAAAGAATGAGTATATATTTATGGTTTGGGTTGCAAATATGAAAGTTATTACATTCTCGAAGCCAAATAAAAAAATTTTGGAAACTAATTATTAAGGGCACGTTTGATAACCATTTCAGTTTTTGGTTTTTGGTTTTTCTGTTTTTGGTTTTTGGTTTTTGGTTTCCTGTTTTTTAAAAACAAAAACCACATATGTTTGATAACTGTTTTTTGTTTTCTGTTTTTAAAAAACAGAAAACCAACCTTGTTTTCAAGAGAATTTTTTCTTTTGAAAAGACGAGAGAAAAGTTAAACATAGAAAATTTAGAGAGATGAAAGAAAATGTTAAGAGAAAGAATATTAGTTAGACTCGAGAAAAGATATTAGTTAGAGAAAAAATAGAAAACAAGTTAGAGTAAAAGCGATAAATTTTAGATTAAAAAAATTAAATAAAAAAAGAAAATTTAGAGAGATAGTAAAGTTAAGAGTAAAAGATATGCTAAAGAACTAACGATAAATTAGAAAACATAAATGGTTATCAAACACCCCTGTTTTTTAAAAATGAAAAACAAAAACAGAAAACAGAAAACGAAATGGTTATCAAACGGGCCCTAAATTACACAAAATTTAATCACTATAATACTACAAAAAGAAAATCTAAACTTAATCGGAAAAAAACCTGCATTTAGTAGCAAAATCAAGCAACTAATATGTCTAAACTTAACAATACAATTTGCGTAAAACCAACTAAAAGAAACATCCAACAAAATTAGAAAAAACAAATATGCTCCGTTTAATAATCATTTGGTTTTTTTTTTTTTTTTTATTTTGAAAATTATGCTTGTTTTCTCCCAATTTCCTTATTATGGTTTTCATCTTTGTTAAGGATGTTGATGACAAAATCAAGACAAAAGACTCACCTGACCTTCAGTGCCACCGATAGTGAATTTGTTGAAGACGGGAAAGACGTGGCCTGAAAAACAAGAGAAACCTGCACACCGGTGTGGTGCTTGTCACACCGCCTCCGATGCTTAAGTTAGCAATGAGATAGATGGGAGGCAATTAGAGAGAAAGAGTGAGAGGAGAGAGTTCAGAGGGTAGAGTTCCCTCCCCCCTTCAGGGTTGAAAAAGGGTTTATATACCTTTTCCTTTTAGGGTTTCTAGGCGTTGGAAGACGATTCGCGCTGAACCAGGTTGATCCGGGGCAGCCAAAAGACTCTAGGGACCGAGTGGAGGGGAGGAAACTCGACTCGCACAAGCGGGCCGAGCGGGGTTGGGCCAAGGCCAAATCCCTTCGGCCTTGGGCCAACATTATGGCCTATTTCCCCTTTGGGGTCCATTTCCGGGTTGTGTCTTCGATTTCGGGTCATTGTCCTCGTCTGCTCCTTAGATTCCAGAATGGTCCAGAATTACCTATAACACTAAGCCCCCACTCTTGAATTGGGATTCAGGTGTGACTTATTGCTATAGGTTGAGCTCTTTAAGCCCGATTTAAGAGTATTGATCTTCCTTTTGTGTCGATTCAGATGTTGACTTCTCGTCGTCCTGCAAGAGAGAACAAACAATAGACAAAACAGAGGCTCCCTAAATATGGGTTAGGTAAGATAAAGATGAGAAAAGTGTGGGATTGCAGGAACAGCTGGACAAGCCTCAACTCCGACCTCGGCCTCGACCTCAAGATTTTGACCTCTTGTGCCTTTCTTTTGGACGTCCCCTTCTCATTTCTTCATTCCATTGCTCTGTTTTAAAGCCCCCTGTGTGTTTCTTTCACTTAACCATTTACGTGGCACCCGTGGTAAGACCATATGATAAGGGTAAAAAATATACCTATTTTACCCTTATATTTAGCTCATTTCTTGGTCAAATATTGAGTGTTTAGGTCAATTTTACTATTTCCGAGCTCAAAATATGTTAATTTGATAAGTTGGGGTGTTGAGAGTCACTTTTGTTGAATTATGCTTATTTATGCTTAAAAAGACTTAAGCAAATTTGACTTAGTTTGTTGTTGTGCAAAAAAACAGAGGAGAAGCTGGAATTCCCCAGAAATGCGACCGCATTTCTCGGAAGGCAAAATTGAAATGCGACCGCATTTCTAGAAAAACAGAGGCTGTTCGGAGTCGTGCGCGGGTCGTTGTTGACGAGTCTTCTTCGCACCTAACCGATTGTTTTGACCCCGAAACTGATTGGGCAACCTTCCAACACCTATTTTGCGGCTCCTCAACCAATTTCTACAGTATATAAGCTCGAGATTCGAAGTCAAATTCAAGCATAACTCACTTGGAAGAAAAGGGTGGTGACAGAACCCTGGCTCAACGCCAATGAGTAGGGATGCCCGAGGTCCTTCTTAGATGACCAAATTCTAACCCGAGAGAGAGTTAGACATCAAACCTTGTGGTTTATAGAGAGTTTCACCCATTCCCATCTTGTAAAAGTGAGAGAGTGGAGTGTCTTAGCGAACTCTAGAAGGATTGTGTAAACAAAAAAACCCATAATATTTAGCTATCTCCTTTATTTCCAGCTCTTGAATCTTTTCATTACTTTGTATTCTTTACATCACTATTTCAATGAAAATGTGTTCAGTTGCTTTTTATCCCATCATGAGTAGCTAAATCCCATTGAGGGGTCAATGTGGTGAATTCCCTTAGGGTTTAATGGCTTGAAAGTGTTTTATTTGCTTAAATAGGGTTTAATGCATGTCATTCTTTATTGAATATCATTCTGATCTTGCTGAGTTTAATTTGATCACTTAGACTTTGCATACTATGTGAGTTTGATCTCGAAAGGGACAAACGATATCGATTCTCAAAAAGGTGATATAGGAGAAGAAGCTCGAAAAAGATTGTTCGGCGGTATAGGGAAAACTGCCTAAGGCACCCTATATTGACTATAGGGTTATAGGTTGCATTCGTGAATTATCTATGTTGGAGTCGAGTCACAAAAATGTGCATGACGGAACTCGTTTAGCCTTCTTACGATTTTTTGAAACAAGGGCCAAATGGAAGTTAAATCTGACCCAATGAATTAAACACTCTTAAGTTAGATATTGCATAAGTATGGTTGTTACCCTAGGGATGAATCCATGTTGAATACCTCGTTTGTTTATTATTTGTTATTCTTTATTATCTACTTGCTTGTTTATTTATCTTTTCAAAAACCCAATCAATCAACTTATTTTCTTTGGTTACCTTTTTCAAAAGCAATCATTTGAGCAGTTTTTTCATCAAATATGAATTTCCAATTTAGTCCTCGTGGGATCGATACCCTTGGAATACTTTCTGAGGTTTTTTTATTACTACGTGCGACAATGTATACTTGCACTTAAGTGTTGGCTGAATATTCCTTTCTTATTAATATCCATCTTATCTCACATTTCATCCATTCAGTTCACACACGCACCACCATATGGTTGGCCTCAGTCACTCTCCATGTTATTGAAAATCTTAAGTTCCTACATCAAAATATTAGTTTCTACAAAAGAAAAGTGAGTGAAGAGGATAGGGTTGGCCTCGACCTCAATCCTCTATTAGCTCAAATTTTAGCTCCATGCACTCATACATTACTTTTGCAAAAGAAAAATGAGGGAAGAAGATAGTGTAACACCCGGGTTAGGAGGGATACATGAATGAACCGAGGCCACATCCGAATGAGAGGGATCTTGAGGACATGAAAGTATGTTCAAGAAAATCTTAAAAGAATTGATAGATACTACCTATACCAACAAGGCGCACCTTCCTTTTCGGTGGCTCAATCATAGGAACTTTGAAGTTAAGCGTGCTTGGCTTGGAGAAGTTCTATGTTGGGTGACCTCTTTGGAATTTTCCTAGGAAGCATGTAAGTGAGGACAAAGCATGCTAAAAGGACCCCGTGTTGGTTTGTGGGGATAGTCTTCACTCTTGGAAGCAGTTTAAGACAAGTATGGTAACGTAGCCAGGTCGCAGGGGAATGCCGGGGCCTTAAGTGCCGAATCCGGATTCCGAATCCTAGGTCTGGGGAGTTATAGATAGGGTCAGCTTCGGCCTCAATCCTCTATTAGCTTAAATTGCGGCCAGGTCTGCAGGGATTAAAGCCCTTGTGCAGCGGAAACGATCAGAGAATCACACTGATTTTAAAACGAGATTGAAAAACCAATACGGATCACAAAAGGATAAATTTACAGCAAGATACTGGAAAATAAACATGTTGTAAAACTGATAAAACATGCTGAAAAATTAAGAAACAATTCTAGATCTAATCTAGAAAAGGATCCTATTGATCCTAGTTCAAGAACAAACTCACCCTTGAAGGAATTCTTGAACCGCTTCGCCAAAACCCTTTGGTAACCAAAAATACAGCAGCAAGAGACCTTTGGTTTTGCTGGAAAAATAGCCACGAACACCACCACGAGGAATCACCGATATTCTCAAAAGGAATATGTTGAGTGGTTATGTGGGAACCTGAAAATACTAAGGATTTTTCTTCTGGAATGCTTCTCTGTATCACCGATGGAGAAGAGAATCACGAGAGAGAGCGAGAGGGCGAGGGTGAGGGAGGCGTGAATGAGGGTGTTATCAAAACTGCCTCTTTACGCTTTCTTTTAACCTAAACCTCAGGAGAAAATGCCACCTCACATAATATCAGGTAACTGAAATATCAGTTACCTGATATTTTTAATTAATCAGAATTTAAAATTATAATTAATTAAATCTTAATTAATCAATATTAATTAAAATAACATTAATTTAAATCCAATTTAAATTAATATCCCTCTTATCTTATAGTTCAATTAAATCAAATTTAATTAAACTAGAACAATTAACTAATTGAAATTAATTAACTTTAAAATAATAAAATTCAACATCATATATTCAATTATTATTATTCTCTCTCATGAAACTATAGTATTAATGTACATCCAATGAACATTAATTATAACCTATAGTTTTAATATGAATCAAATTCATATTTTAGTTTAACATTCGAACCCCTTCGAATACTCAACTTAACCTTAGAATTTTATCTCAACGCTCTTATAGAGCTACCGGTGGGACCTGATGGACCTACAGATCAGAAGCTCCAACGATATGAGATTAGTAGGCTAAACTCATTAACCAAGTTAATCAATATTCGTTAACTGTGGTTCACTCCACTAAAGAACCACAGTTGCACTCTTCTCACTGCAGATATATTTCTGTGTCCACGGATATCGACCGTCAACAGCAAGTTAGCCCTTCACGTGTGTTCATACCCCAGCTAGGTCAAATTACCGTTTTACCCCTGGCTACCTCTTGGTCCTTAAGTACCAGTGCTCCTCTAATGAACAACCTGTTTGTGGTCCAACCAGCAAACAGAAATCCCTCTCGTGCCATAAAGAGGGTAGGGCCCATTGTTCAAGACCCGGAGACACCACTTAAGGGAACACACCTCTACTTACCCTAATATCGGGAAGGAGTGAATTCCATCTTGTAAGACTACGTTCCCAGCTCCCCACTCGGTCTTGTCCCCAAAATGGTAGGCTTATCGAGTCGGTGAACAGGCCACTCTCACCCGTACAAATCAAAGGACAATCCCTCATGGACAGGAGTCCATAATCCACTCAAGATTAAGGCCAAGTTGCCTAGGTCATCCTAGTGAAATAGAAACCGAGCTAACTAACGGTGTTACAGTTAGTGGTTAACTATTTCTCGGTCCGGTCTTTGTGCAAACTCATTGCACAGGATACCCCCACTCGCATGTCAACCACATGAACGCGTTGGATCAATACGTTTGTATTAGTATACAAAGTGGGCCGTATCCATAGTGTCACCAAGATAAGGTACCCAGCCTTATCCCTATACTACAGACCCTTTAGGCTAAAACTTGAACATTGATCCCCATATGTCCCTATACCAGTTCAAGCCTCATTCTATTAGCCTTGGATGTTTAGTTTATTGGATTAGGGTTAATAAGACAAGATATAATACAAACATTGAATAATACATCACTTTATTAATGTTCGGTCAAATGTACATTTACTATCTACGAGTTTTAGGGCATAAAACCCAACAAGGTCAGCCTCAGGTCGACACTGTTCGTCATGGTGACCTTTGCGGTAACTCCCCTCTCGTGGTTTCTACGGGTGATGGTTACTTTTGGAAGGTTTTGCATCTGGAATCTAGCTTTGTTTCTCCATCCTCTTATCTGTTAGGTAATCGATGTGCAAATCTCACTAGCAAGCTTCTTCCCCACAAACGACGCCAACTGTTGATGCAAAATTCAGACAGAAGACTCATCTGACCTTCACGTGCCACCAACAGTGAATTTTTTTAAGACAGGGAAGACGTAGCCTGCAAAACAAGAGAAACCTGCACACCGATGTGGTGCTTGCCACACCGTCTCTGATGCTAAATTCAACATGATGATAGTGTTGGGTTTTATGCCCTAAAACTCGTAGATAGTGAATGTAACTGTTGACTGGATATTAATGAAATAATATTGATATATTTTTCCATTAATTGTTATTAGTTATTTTATATATGTCTTTGCCTAATAATAACCCTAATCCAATAAACTAGACATCCAAGGTTGTAATATGAGTCTTGAACTATATGTAGCGACATATGGGATCATTGTTCAAGAAACATCCTAAAGGGTCTATAGTATAGGGATAAGACTGGGTGCCTTATCCTGGTGACACTATGGATACGACCCACTTTGTATTTGATACAAACGCTGCGATCCAACGCGTTCGTGTAGGAGACATGCGAGTGGGGGTATCCTATGCAATGAGTTTGCATAAGACCGGACCGCGAAATAGTAACCACTGGTTATAACTGATAGCGAGCATAGCTAGCTATCTTTACTTATTTAATTTAGCTAGTCTTTTATGGTGTTTGGGCCATTTTATTGCACTTTAATGTTTATTTTGTAGGAAATGGTTGATTGGAGCTATAATGCGATATCAGAGTTAATCGGGTGCTCGGGGCGTGAAAATATGCAAAGGAATGAAAAGAGTAAAAGTGGAGAAAAGTCAAATCTCGGTCAACAGCAGGCTAGCGTCGAGACGCTAGCTCTTGAGCGTCTCGACGCTCACATTCCATATCAGATTAGGCGCGTAAAGCTTACAGCGTCGAGACGCTACGATAGGAAGCGTCCCGACGCTACCGTTTTTCCTTATTCAGAACGCGCGTTTAAGAGGCAGCGTCGCGACGCTGTCTTGACAGCGTCTCGACGCTAAGACGAAAAATCAGAATAAAAGCTTCACTTCGGCTAGGTTTTAGTGGAGTTCAATTTGGGACCTTTTGGAGCCGTAAAGAGGACAGAATAGAGGACTTTTGGAGCTGCAAACAAAGGAGGAACTTGGAAATCAACCCATTGTTCGTGGGGATCGTGACGGGGACGTCGGGACTCGGCCTACATTGAGTTTTCTTTTCCCTTTTCTTTCTTTAGTGAGATTTATGGCTTCCACTTGTTTAGTTGAGCTTGTATTTGCATTCATGAGTAGCTAAACTTGTAGCTTAGGGATTGATGTAGTTGATTAAGTTTATGGATTGATTTATGGTTTAAGTTGTGCAATGTTATTGTGTTTGTAATCTTGATTTAATGCTTTCAATTAATTGGCCATTAGTTGGATGATTTAAGTTTCGAATCTAGCTCGGGAGAGGGGATTTGATCTAGACTTACTCAAGATTGCATGAATAAAGTTTACTTTCTAATTCATGACAGTTTTGGATTAACTTTAGAATTGGTTAAAAGATCTCATTGCCTTGCATGTTAATAAACTTAGATAGGGATATCAAGTTGGTTAATTTGCATGAGAATCAATTATACTCGGGAGAGGTAGTTGTGATTAAAGGGTCTTTGGCTCATAATTTCATTGTGCATAATAACTTATTCTTTAAAATCAATCCTAAACGAAATCGGCGAAATCAATTTCCTAAGTAGTTTTCCCAATTGAATTTCCATTCTTTTTACTTGCTTTGAATTAGTTTTCATATCACCTATTCATCACTTTTTGATCCCTAAATAAAATTGGGCAACATAATTCGCAATACTCAATTTGCTTAAAAATCCAATCCAGAGGACGACATTCGAATTTACTATTCACTATATTATTACTTGACCCGTGCGCTTGCGGTAGGAAAAGTCCACATCAATAACACCGTTAACTAGTTGGTTTTCTATTTCACTAGGACGACCTAGACAACTTAGTCTTAATCCTGAGTTGATTATGGACTCCTGCTCATGAGAGATTGTCCTTTGATTTGTATGGGTGAGAGTGGCCAATACGCTGACTCAATAAGCCCACCACTTTGCGGACAAGACCGAATGGGGAGCTGGGAACATAATCATACAAGATGGAATTCACTCCTTCCCGACTTTAGGGAAGCAGATGAGTGTTCCCTTAAGTGGTTACTTCGAGTCTAGAACAAAGGGCCCTACCCTCTCAATGGCACAAGAGGGTTTTCTGTTTGATGGTTAGACCACAAACAGGTTGTTCATTAGAGGAGAATTGGTACTTAAGGAAATAGAGGTAACCCAAGGGTAAAACGGTAATTTGACCCAGCTGGTGTTACGGACACTCGTGAAGGACTAACTAGTCGATATTGGTCTAGATCCGTGGACACAGAAAATATGTCTGCAGTGAGAAGAGTGCAACTGTGAATCTATAGTGGATTGTACACACAGTTAACGAATATTGATTAATGTGGTTAATGAGTTTGACCAATTAATCTCACATCGTTGGAGCTTCTGATCTGCAGGTCCATTAGGTCCCACTGGTAGCTCGTAAAGTAATTTGGGGCAACTAAGTAATAAAAGTAAATTGAAAATGTTCAATTTACTAAGGGAAACAAATATAATATATATTGATATATTATTATGAGAGAAATTAATATTTGAAAAGTTCAAATATAAATTTATGGAAGTTTGAAAGAGTTCAAAATAATGAATTAATCAATTTAAGGCCTAAAATGTGTTTGGGCAAATTAATTAATTCTAGGCCGGGAATTAAATATGTGATATTTAATTGGTGGTTAATTAATTAAAGAATTCATTAACTGGGAATTAATCAATTATGGAAATAATTAATCACTTAAGGAAGTGATTAATCATTTATGGAAATGATCTAATCACTTATGGAAGTAATTAGTCATTTGTGGAAAAGATTAATCAATTATGGAATTGATTGATCATGATTGATTAATTAAGGAATAAGATTGAATCAATTATGGAAAAGATTGATTTAATTGAATATTTTATTCATGGTCTCTCTTCTATAAATAGAACACTAGACCTAATCGGTCATGACACTTGACACTCTTGAAAGACAAGACCTAGAATTCTCTCTAGCCTCCCTCTTAGAGAAAGACTCCCACAAGTCTTTTGCCTCCTAGACTCAGAGACATACCGGTGTAACCTCTGTGGTGATTGTGTCAATCAAAGAAGAAATTTCCTCCGAAGAAAACCAAAGGCGGCTGCTGCGTTTTGTTCGTTGGAGCATCGTTGGCGAAGAACGGTCAAGTCTACAACGGAGGTTTGTAACGGTTCTTCCTCTTTTCTTTAGAAAAGTTTTAAAAATAAATTTAGATTTATTTTTAGCATGTTTAAACCAATTTTACAGCGACTTTAAAGGTTGTTTAAATTTTTGTTTGAGTTTTCGTAACGGTATTTTAATGTTAATTAATATACGACGTAAGGTCCAATTGATGCGCTTTCGCTGCGTGGGGACTTTTATTCCCTTCAATCGGCATCAGAGCCATCGCTGTCCCTATTAATTAATTTTAAAAGTTGCGATAGGCTCTAATAGGTGGGATTTATGCATAATGTATGTTCGGTTTGCATTGAACTGTTTGGGTTAATTTTATGGCCATAGATTTTATTTTTATGTGATTTTGATCATGTAAGGCCCGGTGTTTCGGGTATTTTATGTAAAATCGAGTCCTATGTAAGTTCGGGTCTAGAATAGGTTTTTATGAGATGAAAATCGGAGCAATCGCCGCTGAAATCGGGGCCAAAATCGGAGAATCGATGCTGCTACCGCCCAGATTCTGCCTCCAGACGCAACAGCGTCGGGACGCTACTTCAACAGCGTCTCGACACTGTCTCGATACCGAAGGCGCTCGGTAAGGAAAGCACACAGCGTCGGGACGCTACCTCAACAGCGTCTCGACGCTGTCTCGATTATGCAGGCGCCAGATATGGAAAACACACAGCGTCGGGACGCTATCAACACAGCGTCTCGACGCTGTCACGATGGAGGTGCGACCTAGGGTTTCAAAAGGTGCGGTTCAAGGCATGGCCGGTCCGGTTCGGACCGGTTCGGCTGGGCTGAGACCTATTTTGTCCGGTTCAGCCAATTTTTGGCATGGTTCGTGATTTTGGAGGCCGGTTCGAGGAGCTTCGGGGCGGTTCGTGCTGTCTAGACCAATTCCGGAGCTGTTCATGGATTTTTTATGATAGAATTTAGCTAATTTAATGCTTTATTTTATCCTAGGGGCCAAAATTAATCGGTTCAATTGCTATTTATATGCTTTATGGATGTCATAGAGAATATTTAATCCCACCTTAGGTTATAAACATGCTCATGCATTTTTATATATTATAAAATGTTATAATGTATGTTTAAATGCATGAATTTGTTTTCATATTTTTTAAAATAAGTGTATATTAATTATATGAAAAATTAGAAAGCATGAAGCATGTCATTACTAAAATTAAATATAAATAGTTATGTTTAATGCGATGAATGAAGCATGCTTGATTGATTTTCTTGATTGGCTTATAATTGTTATAATAAAAGAAAATCAAAATTGCATGAAGCATGAAACATCCATAGTTAATAATATAATTGTTATATTATTCATGCAATTGATATGGTTTAATTATTTAATTTTAATGAGATTGTTGAATGAATTAAACCCTAGATTCTTGATTATAGGATTAATCCTTAAAATTTGAAATAGTTCTTTAATATTAATGATTAGAAACCGTCAATCTATAATCAAGATTTGCATGCAAACATAAGATCATAGGATAAATTGGATTAATTTTAAATTTTTTAAAATTAATTAGACCTAGATCGATTTCTAATAAGATTAGAATCTTTTCTTACTTAGAATTAAAAATAGTTTTAATTTACTAAGTAGGAAAAACATTGCTATGATTATAAGGGAACTCCACCAGTAATGTTCTGTCTAAGGTTGGGGGTATTTAAGTTGACGGTTTACGGAACACCTCCTACCTGGGAACTGACCTGAACATTGAGTTGAATTAACCATAGTAATGTTGACTTGCAATGTCGGGTTTATTAAAAGAAGTTTAATACACCCAAAAGATTGCAGTTGAATCCTTTCCATAATTGTTATAATAGGATCAGACTTAGATAGATTGACTTAGCCGAATACTATCTAAGATAAACAACCCTATATTAACCTTAGGACATTTTCAGTGGGAGAAAAATTACAAAACGAGATTTAAATCAAGTTTTGCTCCTACGTCCCTATATTCACAACGTGAGATTCATGCTCGGCTTCGAGTCGCCTTAGGAGCGGCCTCCCTTCGGAAAGTGTTTGCATGAATCAATATCAAGGTGAATGGGAAAAATGTCTAGAGTAAGTGGGAGCGGGACACGTGTCAACGTATCCCTCGGTCTCCGCCCATAGTTCACACCGTGAGAGTCCTATGATCCGCCTGCAGGTTGTCCTGGCACAACCATCCCTTCGGAGGGCCTGGTCATAGGATTCGGAACATCGTGAACTCCTGAAAAGGATAGGAGCTCTTAGGCTAATCACCAACAGTTGTCTTTCCCTTCGGTAGCCTATTGGTGCGTGCCTCTGAGATCTGAAAGTGGGAGGGTTACACTTACGAGGATGAGTTAAAAGTGTTAACAAATCCTTGACCGAACAACGGTGGCTAATGTCTATAGGAATATGAGTTATTCTAGAATTAGAATTAGTTGAGAGGTGTCTCATTTCAAAGGAGGAGTGCCTGATCACCCTTCGGTGGCTGATATTCTAAACCTCTGAAACATCGTTGCAAAACTAAATCGATAGTTTTAGGGTTCTGTGATTGTCTGTTTTGCCAAATTGATTGGATTGTGTGCAATTGTTTGCTTGTATGATGGGTTAAGGCAAAGATAACTAATTCGGTAATTGTTTGTTTAAATTTCAGCAATGTCTTCCTCAATTGTCTCTCTGCTTAAAAATGAGAAATTAACCGATGAAAATTACGCTACGTGGAAGTCGAACCTGAATACGATTCTTGTTGTCGATGATCTGCGGTTCGTCTTAACGGAGGATTGTCCTCTAGCCCCTGCTCGTAATGCATCCCAGGCAGTTAAGGATGCTTATGACCGCTGGACAAAGGCCAATGATAAGACTCGCGTCTATATCTTAGCCAGCTTATCTGAAGTTTTGGCTAAAAGGCATGAGAGCATGGTAACAGCGAGGGAGATTATAAACTCTCTCCAGGAGATGTTTGGACAACCGTCCTACCAACTCCACCATGACGCTCTCAAATACGTTTATAGCTGTCGCATGAAAGAGGGCACGTCTGTTTGGGAGCATGTCCTGGATATGATGGTCCAATTCAACGTGGCAGAGGCAAACGGGGCGGTCATAGATGAGCGTAGTCAGGTTGCATTCATCTTAGAATCTCTTCCGAAGAGTTTTCTACAGTTTCGAAGCAATGCAATGATGAATAAAATAACATTCAACCTGACTAGCCTCCTGAATGAGCTACAACTCTATCAGTCTCTTCTTAAGAACAAGGGACAGATAGAAGGAGAGGCAAACGTTGTTCACTCTAAAAGAAAGTTCGAGAAGGGTTCATCCTCTGGAACTAAATCTGTAGCCACTTCTTCAAAGAAAACTCAGAAGAAGAAAGGAAACAAGGGGAAAGCTCCCAATACTGCTGCTAAAAGCAAGGGAAAAGCCAAAGCTATGGCAGACAAGGGCAAATGTTTCTACTGCAATGTAGATGGACATTGGAAGAGAAACTGCCCAAAGTACCTTGCTGAGAAAAAGAAGGAAAAGGAAGGTAAATTTGATTTACTGGTTTTAGAAACATGTCTGGTAGAACATGATGAGTTTACCTGGATACTTGATTCAGGAGCAACTAATCATGTTTGCTCTTCTTTTCAGGAAAATAGTTCCTTTCGGCAGTTGAACGATGGGGAAATGACACTCAGGGTCGGAACTGGAGAAGTCATTTCAGCTAAAGCAGTGGGAGCTGCGAAGTTATTTTTTAGAAATAGATTCTTACTTTTAGAAAGTTTGTTAATAGTTCCAAAGATTAAGAGGAACTTAATTTCTATTTCATGTTTGATTGAACAATCGTATACAGTTACTTTTGATATGAATGAAGCGTTCATTTATAAAAATGGTGTACTTATTTGTTCAGCCAAATTGGAAAATAACTTGTATGTTTTAAGACCAACCGAAAACAAAGCACTTTTAAGTCACAAATTATTTAAAACTGTTGAAACTCAAAGTAAAAGGCAAAAGATTTCT
The DNA here is from genome assembly GCA_036850905.1 of Luffa acutangula. Taxonomy (NCBI): domain Eukaryota; kingdom Viridiplantae; phylum Streptophyta; class Magnoliopsida; order Cucurbitales; family Cucurbitaceae; genus Luffa; species Luffa acutangula. Next base: position 24,234,516 of record CM072095.1, on the reverse strand, counting down.
CCATCAAGTAACAATACTAGTCTTTGGCATCTTAGACTTGGTCCTATAAACATCGATAGGATCGGTCGTTTGGTAAAGAATGGACTTCTAAGCAAGTTAGAAGATGATTCACTACCACCTTGTGAATCTTGTCTCGAGGGAAAAATGACTAAGAGACTCTTTACTGGAAAAGGTTACAGAGCCAAAGAACCCTTAGAGTTAATACATTCGGATCTATGTGGTCCAATGAATGTAAAAGCTCGAGGAGGGTACGAATATTTCATCTCATTTACAGATGATTATTCAAGATATGGTTACTTATACCTAATGGGACATAAGTCTGAAGCCCTTGAAAAGTTTAAGGAGTTTAAGGCTGAAGTTGTAAACCTATTAGGTAAATCTATTAAAGTACTTCGATCTGATCGAGGAGGGGAGTATATGGATCAAAGATTCCAGGATTATATGATAGAACATGGAATCCAATCTCAACTCTCAGCCCCTGGTACACCTCAGCAAAATGGTGTGTCAGAAAGGAGAAATAGAACATTGTTAGACATGGTTCGATCAATGATGAGCTTTGCTCAATTCCCTAGCTCGTTTTGGGGGTATGCAGTAGAGACTGCAGTATACATCTTGAAAATTGTTCCCTCGAAAAGTGTTTCTGAAATACCTTTCGAATTATGGAAGGGGCGTAAACCTAGTTTGCATCACTTTCGCATCTGGCGTTGTCCAGCACACGTGCTAGTGACAAATCTTAAGAAACTGGAACCTCGTTCAAAACTGTGCCAATTTATTGGTTACCCTAAAGAAACGGGAGGTGGTTATTTCAACGACCCACAAGAAAATAAGGTGATTGTATCGACAAACGCCATTTTCTTAGAGGAAGACCACATGAGAGATCATAAACCACGAAGCAAAATAATATTAGGAGAAGCTACTGAAGAATCATCAAGAGTTGTTGATGAAGATGGACCTTCAACAAGGGTTGATGAAGGAACTAGTTCTTCAGATCCATCCCGTCCATCTCAAACGTTGGGAATGCCTCGACGCAGTGGGAGGGTTGTATTACAACCTGACCGCTACTTGGGTTTAACTGAAACTCAGGTTGTCATACCTAATGATGGCATTGAGGATCCATTGTCCTATCGATAGGCAATGAATGACGAAGATAAGGATGAATGGGTCAAAGCCATGAACCTGGAAATGGAGTCAATGTACTCCAATTCTGTATGGGAACTTACAGATCTACCAAATGGGGTAAAACCCATAGGGTGCAAATGGATCTATAAGAGAAAAAGAGATGCAGCTGGAAAGGTACAGACCTTCAAAGCTAGACTAGTGGCAAAGGGTTATACCCAAAAGGAAGGGGTTGACTATGAGGAAACCTTTTCTCCTGTAGCCATGTTAAAGTCCATAAGAATTCTCTTATCCATAGCCACATATTATGACTATGAAATATGGCAAATGGACGTCAAGGTTGCCTTTCTGGGTAATCTTGAAGAGAATATCTTCATGTCTCAACCCGAAGGGTTCATAGCCCAAGGTCAGGAACAAAAAGGCTTGTAAGCTCAATCGATCCATTTATGGATTGAAACAAGCGTCCAGATCATGGAACATTAGATTTGATACTGCAATCAAATCTTTTGGCTTTGACCAAAACGTTGATGAGCCTTGTGTATACAAGAAAGTCAATAAAAGGAAAGTAGCTTTTCTAATACTTTATGTAGACGATATCCTACTCATTGGGAATGATGTAGGATACCTCACTGACATTAAGAAATGGCTAGCAGCCCAATTCCAAATGAAAGATCTGGGAGAGGCTCAATATGTTATGGGAATCCAAATCATTAGGGATCGTAAGAACAAAACGCTAGCTCTGTCTCAAGCAACGTATATTGACAAGATGTTGTCTCGATATTCGATGCAAAACTCCAAGAAGGGACTACTACCCTTCAGACATGGGGTACACCTGTCTAAGGAACAATCTCCTAAGACACCTCAAGAAGTTGAGAACATGAGACACATTCCCTACGCCTCAGCTGTGGGCAGCTTAATGTATGCCATGCTCTGCACTAGGCCTGACATATGCTATGCAGTGGGAGTAGTCAGTAGGTATCAGTCTAATCCAGGGTTAGACCACTGGGGAGCGGTTAAAAATATCCTCAAGTATCTTCGGAGAACGAGGGACTACATGCTAGTGTATGGAGCTAAGGATTTGATTCTTACTGGATACACTGACTCTGACTTTCAAGCTGATAAGGATTCAAGGAAATCCACATTAGGGTCAGTATTCACCCTCAATGGAGGAGCAGTAGTGTGAAGAAGCATCAAACAAGGATGCATAGCAAACTCAACCATGGAGGCTGAGTATGTAGCAGCTTGCGAAGCAACTAAGGAGGCAGTATGGCTCAAAAAGTTCTTGACTGATTTGGAAGTGGTTCCGAATATGAACGTGCCCATAACACTATACTGTGACAACACTGGGGCTGTAGCCAACTCAAAAGAACCTCGAAGCCACAAACGGGGTAAACACATCGAGAGGAAGTATCACCTGATACGGGAGATTGTGCAAAAAGGAGATGTGATTGTCACTAAGATCGCCTCAGAGCACAACATCGCTGATCCATTTACGAAGGCTCTCACGGCTAAAGTGTTTGAGGGTCATCTAGAAGGTCTAGGTCTACGAGATATGTATGTCAACTAATCTAGGGCAAGTGGGAGAAATGTATAATGGGTATAAGGATGCCTTAGTTCATTGTATTATTTTAATATACATGACATTTCCAGCTTTAGATTATTGCATTTACATCCCACTAACTAGTGTTTTAGTTCAAGTGAGAGTTTGTTGGGTTTTATGCCCTAAAACTCGTAGATAGTGAATGTAACCGTTGACCGGATATTAATGAAATAATATTGATATATTTTTCCATTAATTGTTATTAGTTATTTTATATATGTCTTTGCCTAATAATAACCCTAATCCAATAAACTAGACATCCAAGGTTGTAATATGAGTCTTGAACTATATGTAGCGACATATGGGATCATTGTTCAAGAAACATCCTAAAGGGTCTATAGTATAGGGATAAGACTGGGTGCCTTATCTTGGTGACAATCCGTTGACAGTGTAAATGATCAAATCCTCTTAATCGATAACAACTGAGACAGCAGCCAATCGATTTACGATATCTTTAACACGCTGCACATATTGATCGACAGTCTCACCAGTTTTCTTCATAACACTTTGTAATTCAGACTTTAATCCAACGATGTTCGTACGCGTTGAAGAGGAAAAATGCTTCTCCAATCTGTCCCATACCTCCTTTGCCGTTTTGCACCCAATGACATACGATAGGGCTGTTTGCGTCAAGGTTGCATTGATCAGAGTGATGAGGGCTTGATCTCTCTCATACCATTGCTCATAGGCTGGATTAATCCGAGAAGGTTGTCCTTCAGTGCGAAGAATTGCATCAGGAGCTTCAAATGAGCCGTCAACATACTTGAATAGCTTGTGCGACTTGAGAAGGGGCGAAATCTGAAAACGCCATAGCACGTAATTCGTGGAATCCAAGCGAACAGAGACTAAATTGCAGATATTGTTGAGAAGTGAGACAGACGTGTTCGAATTTGAATTCGAACTGGAAATTAGGGCTTGATCGGTGGTAGTTTCCATCGAAGAGAGGAGAAATGACGAGAAGAATGACAAACACGTATGAAGAGCAGACACGTGGGGATCGAAAAAAAAATGACGCTAGTCAATCGTGTGCTCTGATACCATAAAGATTCTCAAGAATCTATGATAATCTCCTCATATTATTTAGACTGATAATACTGAATATATATACACTGAGTACAGAGGAGAAATACATTTTAACAAAACAACTAACTTGAAACTGAATAATAACAGAATATAAAATCAGAATACATATACATTATTAGATACGACCCACTTTGTATTTGATACAAACGCTGCAATCCAACGCGTTCGTGTAGGAGACATGCGAGTGGGGGTATCCTATGCAATGAGTTTGCATAAGACCGGACCGCGAAATAGTAACCACTGGTTATAACACCGTTAACTAGTTGGTTTTCTATTTCACTAGGACGACCTAGACAACTTAGTCTTAATCCTGAGTTGATTATGGACTCCTGCTCATGAGAGATTGTCCTTTGATTTGTATGGGTGAGAGTGGCCAATACGCCGACTCAATAAGCCTACCACTTTGGGGACAAGACCGAATGGGGAGCTGGGAACATAATCATACAAGATGGAATTCACTCCTTCCCGACTTTAGGGAAGCAGATGAGTGTTCCGTTAAGTGGTTACTCCAGCCTTGAACAAAGGGCCTTACCCTCTCAATGGCACGAGAGGGTTTTCTGTTTGATGGTTGGACCACAAACAGGTTGTTCATTAGAGGAGAATTGGTACTTAAGGAAATAGAGGTAACCAAGGGGTAAAACGGTAATTTGACCCAGCTGGTGTTACAGACACTCGTGAAGGACTAACTAGTCGATATTGGTCTAGATCCGTGGACACAGAAAATATGTCTTCAGTGAGAAGAGTGCAACTGTGAGTCTATAGTGGGTTGTACACACAGTTAACGAATATTGATTAATGTGGTTAATGAGTTTGACCAATTAATCTCACATCGTTGGAGCTTCTGATCTGCAGGTCCATTAGGTCCCACTGGTAGCTCGTAAAGTAATTTGGGGCAACTAAGTAATAAAAGTAAATTGAAAATGTTCAATTTACTAAGGGAAACAAATATAATATATATTGATATATTATTATGAGAGAAATTAATATTTGAAAAGTTCAAATATAAATTTATGGAAGTTTGAAAGAGTTCAAAATAATGAATTAATCAATTTAAGGCATAAAATGTGTTTGGGCAAATTAATTAATTCTAGGCCGGAAATTAAATATGTGATATTTAATTGGTGGTTAATTAATTAAAGAATTCATTAACTGGGCATTAATCAATTATGGAAATAATTAATCACTTAAGGAAGTGATTAATCATTTATGGAAATGATCTAATCACTTATGGAAGTAATTAGTCATTTGTGGAAAAGATTAATCAATTATGGAATTGATTGATCATAATTGATTAATTAAGGAATAAGATTGAATCAATTATGGAAAAGATTGATTTAATTGAATATTTTATTCATGGCCTCTCTTCTATAAATAGAACACTAGACCTAATTGGTCATGACACTTGACACTCTTGAAAGACAAGACCTAGAATTCTCTCTAGCCTCCCTCTTAGAGAAAGACTCCCACAAGTCTTTTGCCTCCTAGACTCAGAGACATACCGGTGTAACCTATGTGGTGATTGTGTCAATCAAAGAAGAAATTTCCAGCGAAGAAAACCAAAGGCGGCTGCTGCGTTTTATTCGTTGGAGCATCGTTGGCGAAGAACGGTCAAGTCTACAACGGAGGTTTGTAACGGTTCTTCCTCTTTTCTTTAGAAAAGTATTAAAAATAAATTTAGATTTATTTTTAGCATGTTTAAACAAATTTTACAGCGGCTTTAAAGGTTGTTTAAAGTTTTGTTTGAGTTTTCGTAACAATATTTTAATGTTAATTAATATACGGCGTAAGGTCCAATCGATGCGCTTCCGCTGCGTGGGGACTTTTATTCCCTTCAGATAGATGGGAGACAATTAGAGAGCAAGAGTGAGAGGAGAGAGTTCAAAGAGTAGAGTTCCCCCCTCCCCCCTTCAGGGTTGAAGAGGGGTTTATATACCTTTTCCTTTTAGGGTTTTTAGGCATTGGAAGACGATTCGCACTAAACCAGGTTGAACCGGGGAAGCCAAAAGATTCCCGGGACCGAATGGAGGGGAGGAAACTCGGCCTGCTTGCTAAGCGAGGTTGGGACAAGGCCCAATCCCTTCGGCCTTGGCCCAACCCTATGGCCCATTTCCCTTTTGGGGTCCATTTCCGGGTTGTGTCTTCGGTTCCGGGTCGTGTTGTCCTTGTCTGCTCCTTGGATTCCGGGATGATCCAGAATTACCTATAACAAATGACACATTTTAATTCCTAGCCAAATTCCAAAAATAAAAACAAGTTTTTAAAATCTACTTTTTTTTAGTTTTAAAAAATTGGCTTAGTTTTTTAAAACATGGAAAGAAATGTAAGGGACTACCGGACACCCACATAGCTCCACAATGGTATGATATTTTCCACTTTGAGCATAAGCCCTCATGGCTTTGTATTTTGATTACCACAAAAGGCCTCATACCAATAGAGATACTTGTCATCCCTTATATACCTCGTGATCATCCCCTTTTCTAGTCAATGTGGGACTTTGGTCGCACTCCCAACAATCCTCCCCTCGAACAAAGTACCAACAAGCCTCCCCTCAAATAGTCATCTATCCGTCCAAGTCTCTTTGCTTCATCGCTTTACCGAGAGTTCTTGCTCTTATCCAGGACAACTCCTCTTCTCTAGAGTATACCGCCTGCTCAACAGAGTGAAACCACATACCTCCATATGACTACTTCAAGGCTCACAACTTCTTTGTTTGGCACTTGAGGATTTCACCCGACACGACTACCCCTAGGGCATGGACTCTGATACCACTTGTTGGGAAAACCCCCCAAATGTATTGTAGGGATAAACAAAAAATAAAAGAGATTAAAATAAAGCAACAAAATAAGAAACACAAGAATTTACATGAAAAGTCCAAAGCGGAGAAAAAATTAAACCACGACCCACATAAAGAAATCCACTATGTGAAAAAGTTTTACAATCACAAATAATTCTCTCACCGACTTCAATTACAAGAAACACTCCCTCAAAGCTTTATACCACTCACAAAAATCTTTCTTCTTCTTCCAATTGCTAGCTACTAGCTTTAAATCCTCCTGTGAAGTACACCCTTCACTCTTCTGATAACAATTTACTAATAACATCAGCAAAACTTAAAATTTCAACTTAAAATTTCCTTCCTGTACATCACATCCTTAAAAACTACAAACCTAAAGCTCTGATACCACTTGTTAAGGACTATCGAATACCCACATATCTCCACAATGGTATGATATTGTCCACTTTGCGCATAAACCCTCATGACTTTGTTTTTGAATTACCCCAAAATGCCTCATACAACTGGAGATACTTGTCCACCCTTATATACTCATGATCATCCCATTGTCTAGCCAATGTGGGACTTTGGTCGCACTCCCAACAAGAAAGTGGATGAAAAAACAAAAAAAAAAACTTATAAGTGAGTGTAGTGTTTATAAAGTTTAATTTTCAAAAACCAAATGGTTATCAAATGGGGCCTAAAGAAACATTATTGTTTGAGGTTCCAATCTGATCCAACCCGCTAAAATATATGTAGATAGCCACGAATCTTGTTATAAAAAAGAAAAGAAAAGACAAGAAAAACTTAGCCCGGTTGAAAATATTAATCTCACCCCTTATTAAATTTAATGAATTGAAAAAGATCAAATTAAAATTAATTTACAAAATCAAGCTACAAGCTTAAAATATTTTTATTTGGTATGCAATTCAAATTTTGTTTTTTGTTTTTTATTTTTAGATTTATTGAAATGAAATGAATGAATAAGGAGTAGATTTGTTTTCTTAACAGTTGCTTCTAAATTATAAATTTGAGAATGCAAAATTAGTCTATATATATGTTTATTGTTTATAAATATTATATTTCTAAATACATTTTGAAATTAAGATATGTGTTTAATTTTTGCCAAATACGAAATATTGAAAACATGGTGTAGATGGCTTATTTTTCATCAATAATCTGTTCTTTTTAAATTAGAAAAAATACACTTTTGGTTCTTTTTTTTTTTTTTTTTTTTTGATCAGAACACTTTTAGTTCTTGAAGTTTAGGTTAAGTTACTTTGATCCCTGACAGCGACGGATCCACAAGGACCCAGGGGACTTTTGCCCCCCGAACCATTATCCGTTATGTATTTGTATATATAATTTGTGTAAGCGTTCCTTTCCCCCTCTCACTACGTTGCGGTACTGGGTTCAAATCTCAATTTGTACATTTTTTCAAGTTTTTATTCTCTTTTTCTTACTTACAAAGTTACCATATGAATAAACAAGGTCAAAACGTGGTTCTTTATTAATTTAAAAATATATACCAAACCTATTTTAAAAATTGATTTTTATAAGTAAAAAAACTTTTAATCTTATTTATTTTTATAAATTTAAATAATAGGTTGTATTTTTTGATTGGTTAAACTAAAAATTTAGTCAGTAAACTTAGTTTAGAGGTCTATGAATTTACAATTTTATGTCTAATAGGTTAATGATTAAATTACAAAAGTATCTAATAAGTCTCTAAACTTTTGACTTATGTCTAATAGGTTTTTGAATTTTTAATTTTGTGTCTAAGAGGTCTTTGATCTATATGAAAAATTTTTAAAATTCATGAACTTATTGATTATTAAATATTGAAAGTTTAATGTTTTATTAGACACATAATTCAATTTTATGTTTAATAAAGTTTGTTAATTTAAAAAATTGTTGGTCCAATGACCTATTGACGAAAAATTGAAAATCAAAGATCCATAGAAAACATAAAAGTCCCAAGATTAGATTTGTAATATAACCTAACAAATAAATAATATTACAATTTTTTTTTTTGTTTAAATTTCTTCTTTAAATATTATTTTTTATATCAAAGGAACGAAAATGGATAAAACTATTTTTAAATATATGTTTCTATTTTCTTAAAATTAATCTCATGATATGAACATTTATAGGGAAGAGATGCGATGAATCAAATTAATAGTTCAGTTTTCATTTATGAAATTTCTGGAATTGTCTACTTGTAAATTACTTTTACAAAATTTTAAATGAAGCCCCCTTTGAACAAAATTTCTGGATCCGCCACTGGTCCCTGAGTTTTCAAACTCAACAAAAATATCCCAGAGGTTTGAGATAAGAAGCAATTTGGTCACTGTCGTCTATTTTGCCGTTAAATACTAACAGACTTGATTATTTTAATTTAAAAAATTAATTTAAAATTTTTTAAAATAAAAATGTTATTATTTTACTACTTTTTTAATTCTTTCTCTCTCTTTCTTCTCCTTCTTCTTTCTCTTCTCTATCTCCTTTTTTCTCTTCTCTGTCTCCTTCCCCATCTCCTTATTTTTCAACTTCGGTGGCCGGTCGGCTGGCGTCGGCGAACGACGGCGGTGGCCGTCAGATTTTTTTTTCCTTCTTTCTTCTTCTTCCCTTCTTCTCTTCTTCTCCTTTCTTTTCTTTCTTCTATTTTTTTTTTAACAGGGAGAGATTCGAGGAGGAGGAGCTCCTCCTCCCCTCTTCGACGCTAGAAACGGAGGGACTCCTCCCTGTCCAGCACCGAAATCCCTTTTCTATCTTATTTATTTAAAAAACAGTGAAAAGAGGGGAGGAAGAAGAAAAAGAAAAGAAGGGAAAGGAGGAAAAAAAAAGTTGCCGGTGGCCGACTGCCGACCGCCTGAGAATTGAAGAAGAAGAATAAGAGAGAAAAGGAGAAACAATTAAAAAATAATAATAATATTTATATTATTTTAATATATTTTTATTTATAAAATTTTAAAAATAGTTTTTTTATTAAAATAATGGTGCCACGTCAGCAAACTGTTAGGGTTTAACGACAAAATGGACGGTAGGGACCAAATTTCTCCTTATCTCAAACCTCAGGGGTATTTTTGTTGAGTTTGAAAACTCAGGGAGCAAAGTGTAACTTAACCCAAACCTTAGGAACCAAAAGTGTATTTTTCCCTTTTAAATTCCTTCTTAAAGTCTAAAGTTCTTTTTGAAAGGATTTTTTTTAGTACTTAAAGAATATGTTTTCAAGTAAAATATATTTTTTTAAACATTTAAACTCTGTTTGGTTAGGTCTCGATAACCATTTGGTTTTTTGGCTTTTGGTTTTCGAAAATTAAGATTATAAACATTACTTTCATCTATAAGTTTCTTTGTTTTTTTTTTGTCTAACTTCTCTCCATGTTTTCAAAAACCGAACCAAATTTTGAAAACAAAAAAAGTAGTTTTCAAAAACTTATTTTTGTTTTTCGGATTTGGCTAGAAATTCAAATTTGTCCTTTACAAGGATGAAAACCATAATAAGGAAATCGAGAGAAAACACGTATAATTTAATCCGCAACGGCGCCAAAAACTTGTTGGGCGATTTTAATCCGCAAGCGAACGGGTCGTCACAAGTAATATAGTGATTTTGAGTATAGAGTATCGTCTCCACAGGGATTGGATTTATTCAATTAAGTACCACGAATAATCTTGCTTAGCTTTATTTAGAGAACAAAATCTAATGCTGAAAAGAATAACAAAAAGCTAATCTAGAAAGCAAAAGATAAATGGTGACACAATTTGATGGGATAATTCTAGAGTTGTTGATTTCATCAATTGGACCTTTAATCGCTTAATCAATTAACTAATATGGATTAACAAATCATTCAATTCATAAGTCTAGAAGCCTAATTACAAGGACTCTCCTGTCGGTCTCCTCCGTCTCATCTTTATTTACTTAGTATGGCATTACAACCCTTCAGTACAACCTCTAACGTTATTTATTTTGTCCCATGTCACCCGGGTAAATAACCGTTAGTCATGCATTCAGTTCTAGTCTAAGCTTCTCTCCGTCGAGTTTCCACATAGTAACAATTCATTTAATCAGTGATCAGTTGATTAAAAGCATTACGGACAAAATGCACAAATGAACAATAATGACAATTAAACCACATCAATTCATTAATTCAGCAGAGGTTCAACATCTAAATCAATCTCATAGAATTTAGGAATTTGCTACTCATAATCACTAAAATTCAATAATTCCTAATCACAACAATTCTAGAAACTAAAACATAAAGGAAAAGGGAAGAGAAATGCTCATAAAAGTGTCGATCTCCTCGATCCCGCGCCGACCTCCTTCGATCCCGAGCTCCAAAGATCTTCAACAAAGCTCCGAAACTCTCCCAAAAATCCCCAATTTTAGTGTGGATTCTAGAATGGGGTGAAAACCCACAAATTGGCACACAAAATATGGATGCAAAAGGCTCCTTTTATAGGCTCCCAGCAGGCACAGCGTCGAGACGCTACAAGGACAGTGTCGAGACGCTCTGACGTCATCTTTTCTTGGGCTCCAAGACGTCTCAGCGTCGAGACGCTACTTTGGACAGCGTCGCGACGCTCTCGCGATTCTGGATCTTCCCACGCAGCTGCCTAGCGTCGAGACGCTCCAGGCTTAGCGTCGAGACGCTAGGCCCTGAATCTTCAATAAAGGCCCGATTTTGACTCAATTTTTGGGGCCTCCAACTTTCTTTTGGCCCAAATACTTCTTGTAATGGATTTTGGGCACTTTTCTTGACCCAAATTGATACTTTAAGACTTGAAATTCATGAATTTGGGCTTCTAATTCATTCTTCTTGGCTTTTTGAACTCGGATCTTCAATGTAATTCTTCAAATTGCTCCAAAAGCCTCCAAAATCATCCAAAATCTCTCAAAATTCCGGTTTTGCTTCCTTGGCTCGGTTTTCTGAAATTTAAATAGAAAATAGCATTAAAGCACACAATTCAAGCACAAAACTAGCCAAAATTAATAGGAAAATGATGACATTTTTGCCTGTCATCAAAACCATAATAAGGAAATCGAGAGAAAACACGTATAATTTTCAAAAACAAAAAACAAAAAACCAAATGGTTATCTCGAGGCCTTAGTTTTTAGTTTTTTGTTTTGTAAAATTAAGCTTACAAACACTATTTCTACCAATAAGGTTTTTTTTTTTTTTTTTTTTAATCTACCTTCTTTCCATGTTTTCAAAAATCAAGTCTAAGTTTTAAAAATTAGGCTCTGTTAACCATTTGGTTTTTTATTTTTCGTTGTTGAAAATCAAGTTTATAAACACTACCTCCACATCTAAGTTTATTTGTTTTATTATTTACCTTTTATTAAATATTAATTTTTAAAAATTTTTTATTTTTAGAATTTTGCTAGGAATTCACATATCTAACAAAGATAAAAAAAACTTCCTAAAAAATTTGAAGAAAACAACATAATTTTCAAAAACCCAAATGATTCTCAAATGGGATCTTATAAAAATATTTTAAACGGACGCAACTGCAGGGGATAAATGAGAAGGATGAATAATGAGAAAAAGCATGCGGAGATGGAATGGTGGTGGCAGACAGAAAGCCGAGGACTGAGGAGAGTTTCATTTACAATATTTTTTTTAGTTGGATTCACCAAAATGAAATGTGCAGTAAATGCTACTCTCGGTCGGTTTGGAATACATTTTACTTTAAATGTTTTTCAAGAATACATTTTTCAAAAAACATTTTGTATAAAAATTGTTTAGAATTTAAACACTCATATGTTTGGTTGAATTTTCTCACAAATGTTTTTATACAAAAGTTATTGTTTACCTAAGAAGTCTTTTTTAAAAAGTTGGTTTAAAGTGTTTCTCGCAAAATGATTTATTTATCAATCTCATTTTCTAATAAGTCATTTTTAGTGGTTGCCAAACACTAGATACTTTTTCAAAATGATTTATTTTCAAAATTAAACACTTGAAAAGTTAAACCAAACACACTCTAGATTTATATGTATGGAATCGAATTCTCCTCACTCCAACCCCAATACAATAATGCCTCAAAATTTACTTTAATCATTATTGTAGAGGACTTAAATTTCATCTTGCTTATTCAATTTTCTAGTGGAGAACAAGCATGGATATTGTTCTTTCAATTACCTTACTTTTTTCCCTTCAATGAAGTATTTTCTTCTTGTCAATCGTCCCACTGTGCGTGAGAATTTGAACTCAAGATGCAATAATTCTTTTCTTTTCTCAATCAGGTTTATTTTATAATAATACTATTATTGTTTTTTGAGTTTAAACTCCCTTGTGAAAATTTCAATCAATGGGTCAATTTCTTTGTTGAAGTTGTAATGAAATAGGGTGGTTAGGGGTGAGCATTGGTCGGTCGGGGTCGGTTTTGGTCCCAAACTAACATCGAACCAACCAAAATCGATTTCCAATTTAAAATCCGTTTCCAATAATTGGAAACCGATTTTTTTAAAAAATCCATTTTCACCGATCAACTGACCGACCGGTCGGTCGGTCGGTCGGTTTGGTCGGTTTAAACCGACATTTTTCTTTTTCTTCTTTTAAATTTTTTTATTTTTAATTTATATTATTTATTTTTTAGTTTCATTTTATTTTGTGTTTTAATCAAATTATCAACTATCTGCCCGATTTTTTTTTTAATTTTAATTTTAATTTCAATGTTTCGATTAAGTTTGAACGGATTTTTGAAGGAATAAGTAATAATATGTTCTTAATAGACATTTTTTAAATTGACAATATCAAATTATTACTATTGAACACATTAAATTAATGTAAACACTAAACATATAATAATTACCAAACAACAAAATAACAATAATAGTTTGATTGAAAATTAAAAAAAAAAAATTATCATATAAAAGTCTCCAGATTAAAAGTTTAAACATCAGATTCAAATACATATTATATATAATCAAAGTACTCTTAATATTTTGATACAAGAACAAATGCTAAAATTCAAGATACATAACATTCTTTACTTAGAAAAGTACAAAAATCAAATCTGCAACTTTGCAAACTTCTCCACTTGATCTACATTCTTTTCTTCATCCACAATTGGTATGAATCCTACAAAATTAGAAAAAGAGAGAGGAAAAAAAACGAAATACAACATTATTAAGATTTAAAAGTATAAATAAATAAAAAAAGAAACAAAAAGTAAAATCAATAGATTCAATACAATCCATCTTCAAACATTGAAGCTTTTGCTATGGCTATCATAAATCATCACGATCTAATGATATCGGTTTAGAGTCTAGCCAATTTTTAGTGCATATAAGAGCCTCCACCGTCTTTGGAGTCAAAGAACAACGAGATGAGTTGACTAGACGTCCTCCAGTACTGAAAGCTGACTCAGATGCTACAGACCATTTTGCTTCCATCAATGAAGTATGTCAAAATAACTACTATCTTTAGCAAGAGTTTTCAACAAATATACATCAATCTCTGACTCCTTATCAAAACTTGTGGTCTCAACACTTTTGAACTGAGGTATTATGTCATAGTTGAAGTTTTCATCCTAATCTAGGTCCATTATTTCATCATCAAATCTCAAATCAACACTAGCAGTAACATTAGCACTAGCACTACTACTACCACCACTCCCACTACTAACACTAACATATGCAACTCCAGTACTATATTCATGAAAGAGACGTCTCAAAACCTTCTCTACTGAAGTTGTCATTCTTTTACAAACTTCTGGACCAAAGAAGTTGTCAAAACAATATGATAATAACTTCAACTTAAATCGAGGATCCAACACAACAACAACATACACCAAAATATTGTTCTACCTCTCATCAAACCCCCAATACTTTTCAAACTTGGCCTTCATCGCATTAGCCATACTAGAAAACATTTTATTTGAACCCCTCGAATTCAAGAGTATACAATTATGAATTGTAGAAATATGATGAAACATCAAATAAGAAGTAGTGTACAAAGACCCTGAAAGTTTTAATGTGACATTATAAAAAACTTTCAAAAACCTAATCAACATCTTAGCATTTGCCCAATCATCTTTGGTAGGTGGTGAATCATTCTTATAAATAGGATCTTCATCCTCTAACCTGTCAAAAGTTTTTTCAAACTTACTTGCTACCTCAAGCATCATATAAGTTGAGTTCCATCTAGTAGTAATATCAAGACATACAGAACTCTTGCAAGACTTTTTTTTTTTTTTCAATTTCACCACACTTCTTAAATTTCAAGAGACGTGCAGGAGAAGACCTTACAAATCTTACATCATTGCGAATCCTTTCAATGCACTCATGATGTTCTTTCAAAGCATCACATACAATAAGATTTAGTATATGTGCACAACATCGAACATGCAAAAATTCACCCTTAAACAACAACCCCTTACTAAATCTTCTAAGAAGAAAAGCAACAACAATACCATTGGAACTAGCATTATCAACAGTCAAGGTCATAGCATTTTCAATGCCCCATTTCTTTAAATTACTCTCAATGGTCTTACCAATGGTATCCCTTTTATGATTCTCAATTTGAAAAAAGCTAAGAATCCGTTTATGTAATTTCTAGTCAGAATTAATGAAATGAGTAGTCAGTACCATATAACCCATGTTTGCTCCTGACGTCCAACAATCAGTGGTGAGAGAAACTTTACATTTCGTTTTTCCAAACGTTTCTTTCAAACGATCTCTCTCCCTAGCATAAACCTCGAGAAAATCTCTAGCTACAGTAAATCGAGATGGAACAACAAACTTAGGTTCTTTCCCACATATCAATGTATCAACAAATTTCAGAAAACCTTCATTCTCCACAAACATAAAAGGCAATTCATCTCTAATTATCATTTCAGCCAAAGTTGTTCGACATCTTTCCAAACTAAATGACTCACATACAAGAGTACATTCCCCATCACTGTTTCAGTACCAATACGCTTAGAGTGACATGAAAGTGTTAATATCTAATATAAGGAAGCAATTTTGGATCTTAGGCACTTAATAAACTCAATTTGATCAAACTATGCATGTTGTTATGTGGAAGAAAAACAAAGACAGTAACACCAACCTCTTTAATTCGTGAAATTGGCTGAATCCTATTGTTGTTTTTCTTCTCCAATTAGTCACGAACCACCACTTGATCTTTCTTGCTATCTGTTGGGTTCCTAGTGTGAGTAAAAATATGATATGAAATACTCTAGAATTCCTGTGCAAGTATACACAGTCTGCAGCAAGTAATATTATCAATCCAAGGTCTGAATGAGTTTCCACTTTATCTATTTTGTATAACTTTCTAATGGTTTCGAAGATAATAAAAATGATGGGTTTTATAAGAATTATGCTGAAGCAAAATAAATGACAGAACAACGAGTAAACAAATAGACAGACAGATTAAAGACAGGCGCTGGTTAGGCTTTAGTGATTGTTTTAAGATATGCTCTAGCAATATTATTGATCATGCATTTCTCGCAATATTATTAGCGGATTCCTCCCGGAACTCCGGATCTTTTGGGATATGTTTCAAACCTAATGAAGAGCGACCGATCGAGCACTAGGCAACTGGCTATCCCTAGCTCAGTCACTGGCGTTCACCAATACACAATGATCGTAATGTGGAGAATTGCCACACACTTTCTAAATCATCCCTGAAACTAGAGAGAGCTATCCATACCGGCTGGCCAGGCGAGCATAAAATAAGAATAAACACAACAATTAACCAAAATGCAATAGTCAATTTATTACTAGAGATGAAGCACAGTAATCACATTATTCCTAACCAACACCCTAAGCTACTTAGTTCATAATAAGCATAGGAATACGAATTACAATATGAGTATGCATGTCCATCACTACAAGTTAAATAAGAAGGTAAACTCCCTAATCAGCTTGCGGTTGATGGTGTTCTTGATGATCTTCAATCTCCCTATACTATTCGGCTTCCAAGGGAAAACATGGAATGACTTTGACTTTGACGGCTACTTCCTTTTATAGAAGGATGGGAGGCTTGAATTAGGTCAACTAGGACACGTGTAAGGCTCTCCTTGATCCTTTATCCCGAAAATAACTCAACAGAAGTCGGTTCATGAAGTTGGCTAACGAGCTGTGATGTGGCAGTTTCTGCTCCCAGTTTTGCTGCAGCATAGAATTTGCTCCCTCCAGTCGCTCAGCAGCATAATCTGCACAAAATAATTTCCAATGCTTCCATTCTTCCAAATGGGTTAAATCATGTAATATCTCTCTAAAACCAACCCTATTAAGCATTAAAGACACACAAATCCTTATATAAATGAGGCCTAAATAACTACCTTTTGGGCAGTTATCATACCCCCAAACTTGAACTATTGCGCGTCCCGAGCAATACTAACCAACCTTCCTTCAAGAATTTAAAAATATTAGACAAAGAATTAGCTTAATCAAACCAGACAGTCCAACACTACCTTTAACCTTTACCTGAGCACTCTGCAAAACCAAGCTCTGCTGCAGCAAAATGATTCCTTCAGCAGGGACAAATAATCACCACTTTTCAACTTAATTCTAAGGACTCACCACAACCTAGCTCTATTATCAGACATTTCAAAACATATTTTTAAAGGGGTTTATTTCATTATTTATCAGACTTAAAGCAGCCTTATAGTCATAAGCTCTTAAGCATGGGATGACCCACTTTATGGTGCAGTATACCCTTGCCTCAAGCTCATCACCAACTAGACTCAATACTCATTATCAAGCTAAAAAATCCTTAGTTATTCCATCTCTTGCCCCTCAGAATGGCGACATTTTATGATGAAGCTCACCTAAGTTCTGGGAGACAGAAAAACTGCTGGATCATCATTCATCCTTCAAAACTTTTGCTCTGTCAATATTTTCAGCAAAAATCTTCAACAAATAATTTTTTCAGCAAATAATTTTTCTTATATTTCTCATTTCCTAGGTCATCTTTTGAGGCGAAGACAACCTGTGGGTATCACAAATGTCCCCGGTTACTCAATAACCTAGCAAATTTTAATTTTGAAGGAGAGGAATGCTCGAGCAAAATAATTGGAGTAGCAAAAAGTCCCCCAAACTTGAATTATTCATTGTCCTCAATGAATCATTAATTAAACAATTATACCCCCAAACTTAAATTTTTCTATCTGAATTTTTAAACTAAACATGGGACTAGGATTAAGCTTAAAGTTGATCATATAAGTCAATACTACCGTCAAAATCTTCTTGCCGCAGCAACAGTCCAGGCTAGAAGAAATGCTCAAGCAAAAGGTTTCTGGAGATCAGAATACCTTGATCTAATTAAGCGTAATCAGTCCAAGCTTCAAAAATTCAGAAGAAAATAGTTAAGTTAGAGTTACTCAGTGCTCATGGGATAGAAACATCTAGAAATTTCATTTAAAAACATAAGAAAAAGAAATTACATCAGCAGATATATTTTTGTTGAAAAAGCAGAAATATGAAAGAGAAACAAGCATAACATCAATAGAAAAGGAAAGTAGAAAATGCGCGAGCAAACAAAAAGTCAGAACAAAAATCATGCTCGCTCAGGGCCACTTCATCCTTCAGTCCTCTTGGCCCGATTCATTTTCATCATCCTCTTCTCCTCTTTCAACAGGTGGGGGCGGAATCCAGGGGTTCAACAGATCTTCAGGGAATGTAGGAAGGGCTGGATATGGCTTGGAAAAATTCTCTTGCAGTGCCCTTCTTAAGCTGGCATCTCGATTCTTAACATGTTCCAGAAGGTTAAAGTTTGCCTTTCAGCAAACTCCTGCCTACTGGCCGAAAGTGCCAGTTGTTCTAGAATCGAGTTGATGCCATGTATAAGCCCACCTTGACGCACCTCCTGCATGCGCTGGAGCCGTGCCAAATTGGGTGTGTCTATGATCCCCTTATCAAACATGATCACATCTCCTTCATCCACCGGAACTTCTGCTCTTCTGCACAACATCGTGATTGTGTTCGGAAAGAATAGTTTCCCCACCTTCTTTTTCCAACATCCAGAAATCTCATTCGCAATAATCCTCCCTACATTAATACTGAGAGACCGTAAGATGGCAAAAGCTAGGAGAACCCGTTCCCTGGAGATTGTCGAGTCATGTGTTGTTGGAAGCATCTTCTGTCTAATAAATCCCATCCATGTGTTCGCTTCCCTTTTCAAATAAGCCGACTGGAATGTCCTCTTCTGAGTCTTGGATAACTGCCACTGTGCCCCTTCAATTCCTACCTCCCTTACAGCCTCACTTAGTTGCTCATCAGATGGCGCCAAAGCCATCTCATTATATGCCGCATGGGGGAAATTCTGAAGGTTGTACAGTGCATTGATAGCACTTGGACTCCAATCCACCTCGACTCCTCGGACAATTACCTGGAAACCATCCTCCTTGACAATGTTAGCATAAAATTCACGCACCACCTGTGCATTTACAGATTCAGGCTTCGCATAAAACAGCTCCCAGCCGTGGTCTGCAATACCGGTCCTCAAAAACTGTGGAAGATCACCACTGAAACTGCGCTCGAACAAGAAATCCCTTTTTAGAAGCTCAGCGTATTTTGCTCTGGCAAAATTGTTGACGAAGCGATCAAATGGAACCTGCTGTTCTTCTATCGCCTCGTGTTCTTCCGATGCTTCAGCAATATTTTTGCCATTCTCTGCCCTGCGCCTGAGCAATTGCTCTTCCTCGGTCTTCTTCTCTGTTTCTTCTCTTTCTTTGTCCTCAGCTTCTTTCCTCTCTCTTTCCTCGCGCTCTGCCTTTTCTATCTCAGAATCTGACGATGGTGGTGACGGGGTATCAGTCCGAATCACCTGAATACGACCGACCTTCCTTTTTATGCGGCGGCATTTCGGCGGTTTGGGCATGATTACCTCAACACGAGCTCCTTGGTCCTGCTCGTTTCCTCTTTCAGACACTGTGTTTACCTGTTCGTCTCTCACCATCTCAGCCTGTTGTTCTCAATTTTCCTCAACATTTTCCTCTCGAGCCGTATCTGTAAGTCTCTGATCAGTCTCTCCTGGAGTCTGTTCTTGCGGTTCTTCCAGGTTTTTTTCAGCCACTGCAGCAGCCCCATCCCCTGCCACTTTTTCTTGTTCTTCCGCCCTCTGTTGTCGCCTTCTTTTTTTAGCTTCTTTCTCCTCCGGTGTTCTTTTCTTCTTAGTTTTCACTTTCGGAACTTCGGGGGTAATGGGTATTTCCTCTTCACTCTCTCTCTCTCTCTTTCTTTCCTCGCTCTTGTTTTGGCCATGGATAACTCAAAGGGTTTTGCAAAGAATGAAAAGAATAACACACGCACAAGAATTTGATCAAGAAAACGAAGTGAAATGTACTTACCAGAGATTGCGAATAAATAGGGCTGCAGCAAACAAGAATCCTAACCGAAAGGATTTGCCCTGCCATAACTAATATTACCGTTGCAATTAAAAATGCAAACCTGAAATTCAAAAATTACCAACGGTAAAATTGCGAATTCCAAACGGCCATGGTAAAAATTAATGCTCTGTCATCATTGAAGCCATTGGATAATTACTCTGCAACACGTGGCCTCATCAGATGATGCACTCACATTTACCTGCGAGAATTTAAAGCTAAGTCTAACGGTAACAATAATAAATTCCAACGGAAACCCTTCTATCTCCGAATAATTTGCTCCAGCAATATCTTTGCCGCGACAATCTGCTGAACTTGAAGAATCTCAGATACGAAATTCGAATTTCAAAATAGACAAATCAAATCTTTTTAATTCAAATTAAACCGATCAAAGCAAACTTAACTTGTTATTCTCAAAAGAAGCCGAATGAATTAGAGAAAATCTCTATTAATTAAAACTAGAATAACTGAAAATAAAATCTAGATAAAATCTAATAAAATCTATTTAATTAAAAGATAATTAAAAGATAATTTAAATAAATAACCCGAGAATAAAATCAAATCAAAACGAAATAAAATCTCAAAGAATAAAAATACTGAGATCTAATAAACTATGCAAAAATCAAACCTAACCTAATCGGACTTAAAAACAAATCAACGAAAAAAAATAAAATCACTACAAATCCTGGGAGCTCAAAAATTTTGCTCTGTGAAATGCTCCCGCAAATATCCTGCTCTCTCAATCATCAACCAACCTTAAGGAAGGATATTTCATATGAAACTCCTCACCCCAATAATGCTTCACACGCTGTCCATTCACCTTGAACACTCTCCCATCTTTTTCATCCTGCAAAGTAATTGCTCCATTGGAAAAAACCTCAATCACAATAAACGGTCCTGACCATTTGGATTTTAATTTTCCAGGAAACAATTTTAATCTAGAATTATAAAGCAAAACTTTCTGACCCTTGACAAACTCCTTAGATTTTATTTTTTTGTCATGCCACAGCTTAGTCTTTTCCTTATACATCTTCGCATTCTCATAAGAGAATTGGCGAAATTCTTCTAACTCATTAAGCTGCAGCATTCTTATTGCTCCTGCACGACTCAGATCAAAATTTAACTTTTTCAAAGCCCAAAATGTTTTATGTTCCAGCTCTAATGGTAAATGGCAAGCTTTCCCATATACTAACCTATAGGGAGACATACCTAGAGGAGTCTTATAAGCTGTCCTATAAGCCCAAAGAGCCTCATCCAACCTAAAGGACCAATCCTTTCTAGATGGATGGACTACTTTCTCTAAAATAGCTTTAATTTCCCTATTACTAATTTCAGCTTGACCATTTGCTTGTGGGTGATAAGGGGTAGCTATCCTATGCTTAATCCCATACTTAGCTAAAAGCTTAGTTAAGATATTATTAACAAAATGTGTACCCTCATCACTCACTAGAGCCCTAGGTGTCCCAAACCGCGCAAAGATGTGCGATTGAACAAACCTTGCTACTGTCTTGGCATCACTCTGATGGCATGCAATGGCCTCCACCCACTTGGACACATAATCAACTGCCAATAAGATAAAAACATTGCCATTAGAAGGGGGAAATGGCCCCATAAAGTCAATACCCCATACATCAAATAATTCAACTTCTAAAATGTAAGTAAGAGGCATTTCATCTCTAGGCCCCAAATTTCCTCTCCTTTGACAAGCATCACATTGCTTGTAGAACCAATGGGCATCCTTGAATAACGTAGGCCAAAAACAACCGCAATGCAAAATCCTCATAGCCGTCCTCTGACCGCTGAAATGACCTCCATACGGCGAAGAGTGACATTGCTCCAGGATTTCCTTTGCTTCAGTACCTGAAACACACCTACGAATAATACCGTCAGAGCATTGCTTATACATAAACGACTCATCCAAAAAGAAAAATTTTGCATCATGCTTAAACTTTTTCTTCTGCCTCCAATCCATGTCAATAGGAGTGACTCCCTTTACTAAAAAGTTGGCAATATCAGCATACCAAGGGACATCCTTGACTACCTTTACCTGAACAGCAAAAAGCTGCTCATCTAGAAAAGAATCGGAAATGGCAGATTGCTCCAGCAAAGATGATGATGGATCAAGACGAGACAAGTGATCTGCAACAACATTCTCCGATCCCTTCTTGTCCTTTATCTCCAAGTCAAATTCCTGCAGTAATAAAATCCAACGAATTAATCTAGGCTTGGCATCTTTCTTTGACATTAAATACCTTATTGCTGCATGATCCGTGAACACCGTGACTTTGGATCCAACCAAATATGGCCGAAATTTCTCAAAAGCAAACACAACAGCTAACAACTCCTTTTCAGTAGTTGTGTAGTTGGTCTATGCTTCATTTAAAACCTTGCTTGCATAATATATAGGATGAATAAATTTGCCCTGCTTTTGCCCCAGCATCGCTCCTACCGCAGCATCGCTCGCATCACACATTACCTCGAATGGCAAATTCCAAATAGGCGCGCAGAGAATGGGTGCTGAGATTAAGGCAGCCTTCAATGTTTCAAAAGCCTTCCTACAATCTGCATTAAAGTCAAAAACATGATCAGTGCACAATAAGTTACAAAGAGGTTTACTGATTTTGGAAAAATCCTTTACGAACCTCCTATAAAATCCAACATGTCCTAAAAAACTCCGAATTCCCTTCACTGAATTCGGTGGCTCTATCCTTTCAATAACCTCAACTTTTGCTCTATCAACTTCTAGACCGTCCTTAGAAATCCTATGACCCAACACTATGCCCTCCTTCACCATGAAGTGGCACTTCTCCCAATTAAGAACTAGATGGGTATCCTCACATCTTTTTAACACCTTTCCTAAATTATCTAAACAACTCTTAAAAGACCCTCCAAAAACTGAAAAATCGTCCATAAAGACTTCAACAGTGGACTCAATCATATCAGAAAAAATTGCTAACATACACCGCTGAAATGTTGCTGGAGCATTGCAAAGGCCAAAAGGCATTCTCCTAAAAGCGAATGTCCCATAAGGGCAGGTGAAAGTAGTTTTCTCCTGATCCTCAGGAGCAATAGTAATCTGGTTATACCCAGAATAACCATCCAAGAAACAGTAATGGGCCTGACCAGCCAATCGATCCAACATCTGGTCGATAAATGGTAGAGGGAAATGATCCTTTCGGGTGGCTTTATTAAGCCTTCTCTAATCCATACAAACCCTCCAGCTAGTTACTGTCCTTGTGGGGATCAACTCATTATCTTTATTGCTCACCACAGTGACACCTCCTTTCTTAGGAACACATTGGACAGGGCTTACCCAATTGCTATCGGCAATTGGATAGATGATCCCAGCATCCAACCATTTAATTACCTCCTTTTTAACAACCTCTTTCATTGCAGGGTTAAGCCTTCTTTGTTGCTCAATACTCCTAAAGGATCCCTCCTCTAGAGTGATTTTATGCATACAAAAATATGGGCTAATTCCCTGTATATCAGCCAATGTCCAACCTATAGCTTTGCGGTATTGCTGCAGCAATTTTATTAAGGCCTCCTCATGCTCCGACATTAAATCTAATGCAACAATAATGGGCAACATCTCACTTTCCCCAAGATACACATACTTTAGATGATCCGGTAAAGGTTTCAAATCTAAAGTGGGTGCCTCAATTAGGGATGGCTTAATTGGGGGAGCCTTTCTTTGATCTAAATCTAAAGACTCAAAAACATCATCACACCTAAACAATTCTTTTTCATTTTTCCTATCTAAAGAACAAAATTCAAAATCTTCTACACTAACCTCTCCATGCTTTTCCGAATGCTTATCAGCCGAATCCTGTATTGCTGTCTCAATAACTGTGCTCTCCAGAATCCTAATGAAGGAGCAATCCTCCATTTCGTCTGGATATTTCATGGCTTTAAACGCAATAAATTTCACTTCCTCATTACAGACTCTCACTGTTAATTCTCCTTTTTGAACATCTATTAATGCCCTACCAGTAGCCAAAAATGGACGACCTAGAATAATTGGGATGTCTTTATCAGCCTCATAGTCTAAAATAATAAAATCAACAGGAAATATGAATTTATCAACTTTTACTAAGACATCCTCAATTTTACCCTCTGGATATGTGATAGACCTATCAGCTAATTGGAGTGTAACTGTGGTAGGTCTAGCTTCACCAATACCTAACTTCCGATAGACCGAAAGAGGCATAAGGTTAATGCTTGCACCCAAATCACATAGTGCTCTACCTAATTCCTTTCCACCTATAGACATAGGTATGGTAAATGTCCCTGGATCCTTAGCCTTGGGGGGTAGACCATTCTTAAGAATAACACTACACTCCTCAGTAAGAGATACAGTTTCAAACTCACCTAACCTTTTCTTTTTAGTCAAAATATCCTTAAGAAATTTAGCATAATTAGGCATTTGCTCAATAGCTTCTACTAAAGGGATATTTATATGCAACTGCTTAAGAATCTCTAAAAACTTTTTAAATTGACCATCCTGATTCTTAGGCTTTTGCCTTTGTGGAAAAGGTAGAGGTGGTACATAAGGTGCGGGCGGCACATATGGTGGTTCTACATCTGGCACAGAACCAGATGCTCCAGCATTTTCTTTGCTGCCTCCAGCACCCTGACCAGACTCCAACTCTTTTTCAACAACAATATTATCACTTTTACTATTTAAATCATGGGTCTTTCTAGACTCTTCTAGTGGCTTACCACTCCTAAGAGTTACTGCCTTTACCTGCTCCTTACCTTCCCTTCGAGGGTGTTCAGTATCCGAAGGAAGTTTCCCTTGAGGCCTCGCCTTAAGCTCATTAGCTAGCTGACCCACTTGCAACTCCAGGGCCCTCATCGAAGCTTGATTACTTTGAATTGCGGCGTCTGTGCGAGCCATAAATTCTTTCATCATTGCCTCGAGAGAATTTCCCGAATTTTGCTGGGGCAAAGCCGGCTTACTTTGCTGGGGCATTACCTGCGCGATAGCAAATCCCGACTGGTTCATCTTCTGTTGCGCTTGTACGTTATTTCCTTGATCTCCCCATGAGAAGTTGGGGTGGTTGTGCCAACCTGGATTATAGAAGTTAGAATAAGGGTTGTTCCTCTGATTACCTATAAAAAACACCGACGCTGGATTGCTGGGGCAAAACTCGTAGTTGTGGTCTTCACCGCAATAGACACATGCTTCGTCCGTGACTTGGTTCACCACTGCTGCAGGCTCCATAGCTGGTGGCTGT
Source organism: Luffa acutangula (assembly GCA_036850905.1). Taxonomy (NCBI): domain Eukaryota; kingdom Viridiplantae; phylum Streptophyta; class Magnoliopsida; order Cucurbitales; family Cucurbitaceae; genus Luffa; species Luffa acutangula. Next base: position 24,209,366 of record CM072095.1, on the reverse strand, counting down.
TGATGACTAATCACTGTCACATTCTTAAGAGCATTAGCAATCATAGCAAGATCAGCCCTAATGGTGGACACACCATCAACCTCTAGTACACTCTTAACCTTTTTATTTGTGCCTCTAACATCCGACCACTGACAACTATTAATAGATATTCTTTCTAAAATTTCATAGGCTTCATCAAAAGTTTTTGCCAAAAGGGCCCCTCCAGCCGAAGCATCGACCATACCTTGGGTTACTCCATTTAAACCATTGTAAAATGTTTCCATTTGAATACAATGAGGTAACCCATGGTGGGGACACTTTTGTAAAAGCTCCTTAAACCTCTCCCAAGCCTCGCTAAAAGTCTCATCGTCAAGTTGCCTAAACCCTACTATTTCACTCCTTAATTTAGCATTTCTATTAGGTGGGAAATATTTACTCAAAAATTTTTCAGCTAACTCATCCCACGTTCTAATTGATCCCGGAGCAAAAGAGTTTAACCATGACTTTGCTCCATCTCTAAGAGAATACGGGAACAAAGTTAATCTAAGAGCATCTCTAGGCACTCCTTGAATTACAAAAGAATCACTAACTCCTAGAAAAGACTTAAGATGTAAATGAGGGTCTTCAGATGACAAACCATGGAATTGCCCCACGGTTTGAACCATCTGAAACATTACCGGTTTCATTTCAAAATTCGCCGCTTGGATTTGGGGACGTGCAATCCCTGGATTCAACTCATTAAACATCGGGATAGCATATGCTCGAATGGATCTGGTTCTATCGTTTGCTATCAAGATAGGATTCTCAGCCTGATTATTTCGCTGCTCATTTTGCTCAAACAGTGGGTTTTGCTGCAGCAACGGATTCTGCTGGGGGTTTGCTGCTGCTAGACCTTCATGAACCTGTGGAAGTTGCGGGGCGTTCTCCATTTGGTTTCTGCGCTGCTCCCTTCTTCTGTTCCTAAACGTCCTTTCAATTTCTGGATCAAGCTCAAACCGTACCCCAGGCGGATCGCTCATGCACCAAAATCACACCTGCAAAACAAAAGAAACAATCAAAAAGTTCTAGCACCAAACGACTAAAACACATACACAAAACAGATCAGATAAAAACTTATTCAAGTCCCCGGCAACGGCGCCAAAAACTTGTTGGGTTCCTAGAGTGAGTAAAAATATGATATGAAATACTCTAGAATTCCTGTGCAAGTATACACAGTCTGCAGCAAGTAATATTATCAATCCAAGGTCTGAATGAGTTTCCACTTTATCTATTTTGTATAACTTTCTAATGGTTTCGAAGATAATAAAAATGATGGGTTTTATAAGAATTATGCTGAAGCAAAATAAATGACAGAACAACGAGTAAACAAATAGACAAACAGATTAAAGATAGGCGCTGGTTAGGCTTTAGTGATTGTTTTAAGATATGCTCTAGCAATATTATTGATCATGCATTTCTCGCAGTATTATTAGCGGATTCCTCCCGGAACTCCAAATCTTTTGGGATATGTTTCAAACCCAATGAAGAGCGACCGATCGAGCACTAGGCAACTGGCTATCCCTAGCTCAGTCACTGGCGTTCACCAATACACAATGATCGTAATGTGGAGAATTGCCACACACTCTCTAAATCATCCCTGAAACTAGAGAGAGCTATCCATACCGGCTGGCCAGGCAGACATAAAATAAGAATAAACACTACAATTAACCAAAATGCAATAGTCAATTTATTACTAGAGATGAAGCACAGTAATCACATTATTCCTAACCAACACCCTAAGCTACTTAGTTCATAATAAGCATAGGAATACGAATTACAATCTGAGTATGCATGTCCATCACTACAAGTTAAATAAGAAGGTAAACTCCCTAATCAGCTTGTGGTTGATGGTGTTCTTGATGATCTTCAATCTCCCTATACTATTCGGCTTCCAAGAGAAAACATGGAATGACTTTGACTTTGACGGCTATTTCCTTTAATAGAAGGATGGGAGGCTTGAATTAGGTCAACTAGGACACGTGTAAGGCTCTCCTTGATCCTTTATCCCGAAAATAACTCAACAGAAGTCGGTTCATGAAGTTGGCTAACGAGTAGTGATGTGGCACTTTCTGCTCCCAGTTTTGCTGCAGCATAGAATTTGCTCCCTCCAGTCGCTCAGCAGCATAATCTGCACAAAATAATTTCCAATGCTTCCATTCTTCCAAATGGGTTAAATCATGTAATATCTCTCTAAACCCAACCCTATTAAGCATTAAAGACACACAAATCCTTATATAAATGAGGCCTAAATAACTACCTTTTGGGCAGTTATCACTATCCTCAAGCCTTTGGAATGGATTGTGGGATCCTCTAGTGATGGAATTTGATGGGAAAAGCTTGATGAACAAGCTATGGAGGTGAGTTATGGTGAAGAGAGATTTTGGTAGCAATTCACTATGGAAGAAACCCTGTTTCTTCAGCCTTCTTCTTCCCTTTTATAGAGGGATCAAAGCTAAAGAAAACCCCCAAGGATTGACACCAAATCAACCCACTCTAAGTGATAAATGTTGTGGCTAAAGTGAGGGGAGTGCATGGGTTTAGTCACCATGCACTACACCTCCAAAAAATCAATTAATTTTGATTTTCATTAATTCAAGATAATCTCTTGAATTTAATTTCAATAATATGAAAAATATAATATCTAATTTTAATTTTTCAATTTTAAATTATTTCAAAATTAATTTAAATAACTATTAGTTAATTTAATATCCAATATTAAATTAATAATTTGTCATCAATCCTGAACATTTCCGAAATGTTATTTTTAACCATGAATCCCTATTTATGTTTTTAATATTTAAATAATATTTAAATATTAAATTTCTCACAACTCGGTTTACACAAAAACCCGACGTATCGATAACGTCAAACCTATCCAACCATTTCCCTAAACTCAATTCGAACTAATTCATATTTTATCCATCATATTGTTCCAAAGGTTAGCCTCGAGCTAGCAAGGGGACCTAATGGACCTGCAGATCATGAGCTCCAACGGTACGAGGTTTAACCAGCTAAACCCTTTTAACCTAGCTGACCAACATGACTTTTTCATGTAGATATATTTCCGTCCACTCGATATAACCATGATTAGTAAGTCCACTGGTCCTCTAATGAACAATTTGTTTATGGTACAACTACTAAACGGAGTCCCTCTCGGGCCAAAGAGAGGGTGGGGCCCCTTGTTCAAATCTCGGATTTAGCACTTAAGGAAACAATCTCTCTACTATCTCTGATTCGGGTAGGAGTGAATTTTTCTTGCTACACTATGTCCCCAGCTATCCATTCCAAAATCGTAGGCTTATTGAGCGGCACTATTGAGCCACTCTCACCCATGTAGATCAAAGGATAATCCTAAACGAACAAGATTTCATAGCAAGCTCAAGATTGAGATCGAGTTACCTAGGTCATTGTTGGGTTCCTAGAGTGAGTAAAAATATGGTATAAAAGACTCTAGAACTCTGTGCAAGTATACACAATCCGCAGCAAGTAATAAGTATTATCAATCCAAGGTCTGAACTAGCTTCCACTCTATCTATTTTGTATAAATCTTTAATGGTTTCAAAGGTAGTAAAAATGATTGGTTTTTATAAGAATAATGTTGAAGCAAAGAAATGACAGAACAACAAGTAAACAAATAGCCAGACAGATTAGAAACAGGCGTTGGTCAGATTTTAGTAATTGTTTTGAAAGATTCTATAGCAATATTATTGATCATGCAAAACTCTCGCAGTCTTATTAGCAGATTCCTCCCGGAACTACGAATCTTTTGGACTGTGTTTCAACCCCAATGAAGAACTACCAATCGAGCATTAGGCAACTGGCTATCCCTAGCTCAGTCACTAGCGTTCACCAATACACAATGATCGTAGTGTGATTAATCGCCACACACTCTCTAAATCATCCCTGAAACTAGAGAGAGGTATTCATACCGGCTGGCCAGACGAGCATAAAATATAAATAAGCACAACAATTAACCAAGATGCAATAATCGATATATTATCAAAGTTAAGCACGACAATCACATAGTTCCTAACCAACGCCTAAGCTACTTAGTTCATATTATGCATGGAAACACACGCTACAATCTGAGTAGGCATGTCCATAATTACAAGATAATAAAAGGAAATGTTAATCTACTCAGTCAGCTTGCAATGATGGTTTTCTAGGTGGTCTCCAATCTCTCTTCACTACTCGGCTCCCAAAGATGGAAGGAACTTTCCAAGAATGGAATGTTTCTCCCAAAAGTGGAATGAATTTTACTTGGGCGGCTACTCCCTTTTATAGAAGGATAGGAGGCTTGACTTAGGTCAACATGGACACATGTAGGGCTCTCCTTGCTCCTTTATGCCGAAAATAACTCAACAGAAGTCGGTTCATGAAGTTGGCTAACGAGCTGTGATGTGACAGTTTTTCTCCCAGTTTTTGCTGCAACACAAAATTTGCTCCCTCAAGTCGCCCAACAACAGATTCTGCACAAAATGATTTCCAAAGCTTCCATTCTTCCAAATGGGTTAAAACATATAATATATATCCAAAACCAACCCTATTAAGAACTCGCCACAACCTAGCTCTAAATAAAACACATTTTCAAGGGGTTTATATTCTTGTTTTTCAGACTTGAAGCAGCCCTACAGTCATAAGCTCTTAAGCATGAGATGACCCACTTTATGGTGCAGTATATCCTTGCCTCAAACTCATCACCAACTAGGCTCAATACTCATTATAAAGCTAAAAAATCCTTAATCATTCCATCTCTTGCCCCTCAGAATGGCAACATTTTATGATGAAGCTCACCTAAGTTCTGGTAGACAGAAAAGCTGCTAGATTATCATTCATCCTTCAAAACTTTTGCTCCATGAATTTTCTCTGCAAAATTTTCAACAAATAGTTTTTTAAGAAAATAATAATTTTTCTCATTTTTCCTACTTCCTAGGTCATCTTTTGACGTGAAGAAAAACTGTGGGTATCCCAAATTTCCCCGGTTACTCAACAACCTAGCAAAAATTTTAAATGAACGAGAGGAATGCTCGAGTAAAAAAATTGGAGTAGCAAAAAGTCCCCCAAACTTGAATTATTCATTGTCCCCAATGCATCATTATTTTTCAATTATACCCCCAAACTTAAGTTTTTCTATCTGAATTTTAAACTAAGCGTGAGACTAGAATTAAGCTTAAAGTGGATCATAAAAAGTCAACACTACCTCCAAAATCTTCTTTGCCGCAGCAACAGACCAGGCTAGAAGAAATGCTCAAGCAAAAAGTTTTTGGAGATCAGAATACCTTGATCTAATTAAGCTTAACCAGTCCAAACTTCAAAAATTCAGAAGAAAATTAGTTAAGTTAGAGAAACTCAGTGCTCATATAATAGAAACATCTAGGAAATTTCATTAAAAACATTAAAAGAAATTACATAAGCAGGAATATTTTTTTCAGCAGCAGAAAAATTAAAAAGAAGCAACAAACATAACAGCAAACAAGATCAGATATGCACGAGCAAACAAAATATAAGAACAAAAGAAATGCTCATTGAAGATCGTCTCATCCATCAATCTTCATGACCCTGCTCTTCATCATCATCTCCTTCTCGTTCAACAGGTGGGGGCGGAATCCAGGGGTTCAACAGATCCTCAGGGAATGCTGAAAGGGCTGGATATGGTTTTGAAAAATTCTCTTGCAGCGCCTTCTTTAAGCTGGCATCACGATTCTTAACATAGTTCCAGAAGGTTAAAGTTTGCCTCTCGACAAACTCTTGCCTACTGGCCGAAAGTGCCAGTTGTTCTAGAATCGTGTTGACGCCGTAGATAAGCCCACCTTGACGTACCTCCTGCATGCGCTGGAGCCGTGCCAAATTGGGCGTGTCGATGATTCCCTTGTCAAACAGAATCACATCCCCCTCATCCACTGGAACCTCTGCTCTTCTGCAAAGCATCGTGATTGTGTTCGGAAAGAACAGTTTCCCCACTTTCTTTTTCCAACATCCTGAAATTTCACTAGCAATGATCCTCCCTAGTCATTGCTGAGCGACCGCAAGATTGCAAAAGCTAGAAGAACTCGTTCCCTGGAGATTGTCGAGTCGTGTGTTGTTGGAAGCATCCTTTGTCTGCTAAATTCCATCCACGTGTTCGCTTCCCTTTTCAAATAAGCCGACTGGAATGTCTTCTTCTGAGTCTTGGATAGCTGCCACTGTGCCCCTTCAATACCTACCTCCCGCACAACATCACTTAACTGCTCATTAGATGGCGCTACAACCATCTCATTATATGCCGCATGGGGGAAGTTCTGAAGATTGTATAGTGCGTTGATAGCACTAGGACTCCAATCTACCTCGACTCCTCGGACAATCACCTGGAAACCATCTTCTATCACAATGTTAGCATAAAATTCGCGCACCACCTGCGCGTTTACAGACTCAGGCTTCGAACAAAACAACTCCCAGCCGTGGTCTGCAATTCCGATCCTCAGAAACTGTAGAAGTTCACCGCTGAAACCTCTCTCAAATAAGAAATCCCTTTTCAGAAGCTCAACGTATTTTGCTCTGGCAAAATTGTTGACGAAGGATCATACGACAATTGTTGTTCTTCTATTTCATCGTGTTCCTCCGATGCTTCAACAATATTTTTGCCCTTCTCCGCCCTTCGCTTGAGCAACCGCTCTTCCTCAGCCTTCTTCTCTACTTCTTCCCTCGCCTTTTCTTCAGCTTCTTTTTTCTCTCGTTCCTCTTGCTCTGCCTTCTCTCTCTCAGAATCTGATGATGGTGGTGACGGGGTATCAGTCCTAATCACTTGAATGCCCCCAACCTTCCGCTTAATGTGGCAACGTCTGGGCACCTCCGGCATGACCACCTCCACCCAAGCCTCTTGCACTGGCTCATTATCTCCTTCAGGCACAACCTCTGCACGCACATAATCACTCTGTTTCTCTTGAATTTCCTCGATATGTCCTTCTTCTTGAACTTCCTCTGTATCCGCTACTCTCGGCTCAACCTCCTCTGGGTTTTGTACATCAGGCTATTGCGGGTCTTCTTCAACTATTGTGGCAACAACATCATCCGTCGCTTTCTGTAGAGCCTCCTGATCCTCGGCCCTCTGTTTCCTTCTCCTTCTTTTTGCTTCTTTCTCCTCTGGCGTCTTTTTCTTTTTCGTTTTCGCTTTCTGTACTTCAGGGGTAACGGGTACCTCTTCTTCCTCATTCTCCCTCTCTTTTCTAGCTCTCGTTTTGGCCATTGAAGATGCAAGGGTTTGACAGAGAATGAAAGGGAAAAAGAAAGAATGCAGATGGCAAGATTGAAACAAGAAGATGAAGTGAGAAGAAACTTACCAAAGTCTGCGAATAAATAAGGCTCCAGCAAAATGCAATCTCAACCGAAAGGATTTGCTCTACATTAAATAATATTACCGTTTAATTTTAAATACATGCAAATTGGAAATTCAAAACCATCAACGGTAAAGTGGTGAATTTCAATTGCCCATGGTAAACCCTTATGCTTTGTCCACCATCAGAGCCCTTGGATGATCTCTGCGTGACACGTGGCCTCATCAGATGACACATGCAAATTTACCTGTAAAAATTCAAAGAAAATCCAAACGGTAAAAATAATAAATTTTCAACGAAATCCCTCCTACTCGGACGGTTTTGCTTCAGCTATAACTTCGCCGCAACAACCTTCTGAACCTGAAAAATTTTGGATACGAAATTCAAATCACATCTTTATCTTTTGTTTTAAGCCGAATAAATCAAGAAAATCTTTATTAAATCTAAACTAATCAGAATTAAAGTAACTGAAAATAAAATCTAAATCTAAACTAAAATCTAATAAAATCTAATCTAAACTAATTAAAAGATAATTCAATAAATAAACCGAAAATAAAATCCAACAAAGTCAAATAAAATTCAAAACGACATAGATAAAATCTAAAATAAATTCTACGGAATTAAAAATACCAACGGACTGAAAATAAATCCTGCAAAATTTAAATAAACCAAATCTCACCTCATCGAAATTAAAAATAAATCAGCGAAAAATCAAAACAAATGAGCTCAAAATTTTACTCTGTAAAATGCTCCCGCAAACATCTTGCTTTCTCAATCATCCACCAATTTCAGGGAAGGATATTTCGACTGAAACTCCTCACCCCAATAATGTTTCACACGCTATCCATTCACCTTGAACACTCTCCCATCTTTTTCATCCTACAAAGTAATTGCTCCATGGGGGAAAACATCAATCACAACAAACGGTCCAGACAATTTAGATTTTAACTTCCCAGGAAATAATTTTAATCTAGAATTATAAAGCAAAACCTTCTGACCCTTGACAAACTCTTTAGATTTTATTTTCTTTTCATGCCACAGCTTAGTCTTTTCTTTATACATTTTCTCATTTTCATAAGAAAATTGGCGAAATTCCTCCAGTTCATTAAGCTGCAACATTCTTATTGCTCCTGCACGACTCAGATCAAAATTTAATTTTTTCAAAGCCCAAAACGTTTTATGCTCTAGCTCCAATGGTAAATGACAAGCTTTCCCATATACTAACCTATAGGGAGACATACCTAGAGGAGTCTTATAGGTTGTCCTATAAGCCCAAAGAGCCTCATCCAACCTAAAAGACCAATCTTTCCTAGATGGATGGACCACCTTTTCTAGAATCGTTTTAATTTGCCTATTACTAACTTCAGCTTGACCATTTGCTTGCGGGTGATAAGGAGTAGCTATCCTATGCTTAATCCCATACTTAGCTAATAGCTTAGTTAAGATATTATTAACAAAATGTGTACCCTCATCACTTACTAGAGCTCTAGGTGTCCCAAACCGTGCAAAGATGTGCGATTGAAGGAACCGTGCTAATGTCTTGGCATCACTCTGATGGCATACGATGGCCTCCACCCACTTGGACACATAATCAACTGCCAATAAGATAAAAACATTGCCATTAGAAGGGGGAAATGGCCCCATAAAATTAATACCCCATACATCGAATAATTCAACTTCTAAAATGTAAGTAAGAGGCATTTCATCTCTAGGCCCTAAATTTTCTCTCCTTTGGCAAGCATCACATTGCTTGTAAAACCAATGGGCATCCTTAAATAAGGTAGGCAAGAAGAATCCACAGTGCAAAATCCTCATAGTTGTCCTCTGACCGCTGAAATGACCTCCATACGGCGAAGAGTGACATTGCTCCAGGATTTCCTTTACTTCATCACCTGAAACACACCTGCGAATAATACCGTCAGAGCATTGCTTATACATAAATAACTCATCCCAATAGAAAAACTTTGCATCATGCTTAAACTTTTTCCTCTGCCTCCAGTCCATGTCAATAGGAGTGTCTCCCTTTACCAAAAAGTTGGCAATATTAGCATACCAAGGGACATCCTTGACTACCTTTACCTCAACAGCAAAAAGCTGTTCATCTCGAAAAGCATCTGAAATGGCAGATTGCTTCAGCAAAGATGATGATGGATCAAGACGAGACAAGTGATCTGTAATGACGTTTTCTGATCCTTTCTTATCCTTTATCTCTAAGTCGAACTCCTATAATAATAAAACCCAACGAATTAGTTTAGGCTTCACATCTTTCTTAGACATTAAATACCTTATTGTTGCATGATATGTGAACACTGTGACTTTGGATCCAACCAAATATGGCCGAAATTTCTCAAAAGCGAACACCACAACTAACAAATCCTTTTCAGTAGTTGAATAGTTGACTTGTGCTTCATTTAAAATCCTGCTTGCATAATATATAGGATGGATAAATTTGCCCTGCTTTTGCCCCAGCATCACACCTACTGCAACATCACTCGCATCACACATTATCTCAAATGGTAAATTCCAATTAGGTGCACAAAGGAGATTAAAACAGCTTTTAAAGTCTCAAAAGCCTTCCTACAATCTGCATTAAAGTCAAAAACATGATCAGTACAAAATAAATTACAAAGAGGTTTACGGATTTTGGAAAAATCTCTTATGAACCTCCTATAAAATCTAGCATGTCCTAAAAAACTCCGGATTCCCTTCACTGAATTCGGTGGTTCTAGTCTCTCAATAACCTCTATTTTTGCTCTATCAACTTCTAGACCATTCTTAAAAATCCTATGACCTAACACTATGCCCTCCTTCACCATGAAGTGGCATTTCTCCCAATTAAGAACTAGATGGGTATCCTCACATCTTTTTTAACACCTTACCTAAGTTATCCAAACAACTCTGAAAAGACCCTCCAAACACTGAAAAATCGTCCATGAATACCTCAACAGTGGACTCAATAATATAAAAAAAATTGCTAGCATACACCGCTGAAATGTTGCTGGAGCATTGCAAAGGCCGAAAGACATTCGCCTAAAAGCAAACGTCCCATAAGGGCAGGTGAAAGTGGTTTTTTCCTGATCCTCAGGAGCAATAGTAATCTGGTTATACCCAGAATAACCATCTAAGAAACAGTAGTAGGCCTGACCAGCCAATCTATCCAACATCTGGTCAATAAATGGTAGAGGGAAATGGTCCTTACGGGTGGCTTTATTAAGCCTCCTATAGTCCATGCAAACCTTCCAGCCAGTTACTGTCCTTGTTGGGATCAACTCATTGTCTTTATTGCTTACCACGGTGACACTTCCTTTCTTAGGAACACATTGGACAGGGCTTACCCAATTGCTGTTTGCAATGAGATAAATGATCCCAACATCCAACCATTTAATCACCTCATTTTTAACAACCTCTTTCATTGCAGGATTAAGCCTTCTTTGTTGCTCAACACTCCTAAAGGATCCCTCCTCTAGAGTGATTTTGTGCATACAAAAAGATGGGCTAATTCCCTGAATGTCAGCCAATGTCCAACCTATAGCCTTGCGGTATTGCTGCAACAATTTTATTAAGGCCTCTTGATGTGGACTTTTCCTACCGCAAGCGCACGGGTCAAGTAATAATATCGTGAATAGTAAATTCGAATGTCGTCCTCTGGATTGGATTTTTAAGCAAATCGAGTATTATGAATAATCTTGCCCAATTTTATTTATGGAACAGAAAGTGATGAATAGGTGATGATAAGAACAAATCTAAAGCAAGTAAAAAGAATGGAAATTCAATTGGGAAAACTACTTAGGGAATTGATTTCGCCGATTTCGTTTAGGATTGATTTTAAGGAATAAGTTATTATGCACAATGGAATTATGAGCCAAAGACCCTTTAATCACAACTACCTCTCCCGAGTATAATTGATTCTCATGCAAATTAACCAACTTGATATCCCTATCTAAGTTTATTAACATGCAAGGCAATGAGATCTTTTAACCAATTCTAAAGATAATCTAAAACCATCAAGAATTAGAAAGTAAACTTTATTCATGCAATCTTGAGTAAGTCTAGATCAAATCCCCTCTCCCGAGCTAGATTCGAAACTTAAATCATCCAACTAATGGCCAATTAATTGAAAGCATTAAATCAAGATTACAAACACAACAACATTGCACAACTTAAACCGTAAATCAATCCATAAACTTAATCAACTACATCAATCCCTAAGCTAGAAGTTTAGCTACTCATGAATGAAAATACAAGCTCAACTAAACAAGTGAAAGCCATAAATCTAACTAAAGAAAGAAAAGGGAAAATAAAACTCAATGTAGGCCGAGTCCCGACGTCCCCGTCACGATCCCCACGAACAATGGGTTGATTTCCAAGTTCCTCCTTTGTTTGCAGCTCCAAAAATCCTCTATTCTGTCCTCTTTACGGCTCCAAAAGGTCCCAAATTGATCTCCCCAAAAACCTAGCCGAAGTGAAGCTTTTATTCTGATTTTTCGTCTTAGCGTCGAGACGCTGTCAAGACAGCGTCGCGACGCTGCCTCTTAAACGCGCGTTCTGAATAAGGAAAAACGATAGCGTCGGGACGCTTCCTATCATAGCGTCTCGACGCTGTAAGCTTTACGCGCCTAATATGATATGGAATGTGAGCGTCGAGACGGTCAAGAGCTAGGGTCTCGACGCTAGCCTGTTGTTGACCGAGATTTGACTTTTCTCCACTTTTACTCTTTTCATTCCTTTGCATCTTTTCACGCCCCGAGCACCCGATTAACTCTGATATTGCATTATAGCTCCAATCAACCATTTCCTACAAAATAAACAATAAAGCACAATAAAATGGCTCAACCACCATAGAAGACTAGCTAAATTAAATCAGTAAAGATAGCTAGCTATGCTCGCTATCACCTCTTCATGCTCTGGCATTAAATCTGATGCAACAATAATGGGCAACGTCTCACCTTCCCCAAGATACACATACTTTAGATGATCCGACAAGGGCTTCAAATCTAAAGAAGGTGCCTCAATCAGGGATGGTTTAATAGGAGGAGCTTTCCTTTGATCTAAATCCAAAGACTCAAAAACATCCTCACACCTGAACAACTCTTTTTCATTTTTTCTTTCTAATAAGCAAACTTGTAAATCCTCTACACTAACCTCTCCATGCTCTTCTGAATGCTTACTAGCCGAATCCTATATTGCTGTCTCAATAACTGTGCTCTCCAGAATCCTAATGAAAGAACAATCCTCCATTTCGTCTGGATATTTCATGGCTTTAAACACATTAAATTTCACTTCCTCATTACAGACTCTCATTGTTAATTCCCCTTTTTGAACATCTATTAATGCCCTACCAGTAGCAAAAAATGGACGACTTAAAATAATTAGGACATCTTTATCAGCCTCATAGTCTAAAATAATAAAATCAATAGGAAATATGAATTTATCACTTTCACTAAGACATCCTCAATTTTACCCTCTGGATATGTGATAGACCTATCAGCTAGTTGGAGTGTGACTGTGGTAGGTCTAGCTTCACCAATACCTAACTTTCGATAGATTGAAAGAGGCATCAGGTTAATGCTTGCACCTAAATCACAGAGTGCTCTACCTAACTCTTTTCCACCTATAGACACAGGTATGGTAAATTATCCTGGATCCTTAGCCTTGGGTGGTAGCCCATTCTTAAGAATAACACTACACTCCTCAGTAAGAGATACAGTTTCAAATTTACCTAACCTCTTCTTTTTAGTTAAAATTATTGGGGTTTATGCCCTAAAACTCGTAGATAGTGAATGTAAACAAATTGTATACTTGTTTCAATAAAGTGTTATTGAGTTTCTACAATAAAGTGTTATTGTTAAATACTGCACAATTTGACCCAAATCCAATAAACTAAGATCCAAGGTTGTTTACATGTGACTTGAACTAGTATGTGGGGGCATACGGGGATCGGTGTTCAAGTAACAACCTAAAAGGTCTATAGTACAAGGATAAGGTTGGGTACCTTATCCTGGTAACACAATGAGATACGACTCGCTTTGTATTTGATACAGACGTATTGATCCAAAACGTCCATGTAGTAGACATGCAAGTGGGGGTATCCTATGCAATGATTTTGCATAAGACCGGACCACGAAATAGTAAACCACTAGATGTAACACCGTTAACTAGTTAGGTTACTATTTCAATACGATGACCTAGGTAACTCAGTCTTAATCCTGAGTGTGTCATGAACTCCTTCTCATGAGGGATTGTCCTTTGATTAGCATGGGTGAGAGTGGCCAATACGCCGACTCAATATGCCTTCCTTTTTGGGGACAAGACCGAGTGGGAGGCTGGGGACATGACAACACAAGAAGGAATTCACTCCTTCTCACTTCTAGGAGAAGTAAATGAGTGTTCCCTTAAGTGGTGACTCCAGGACTTGAACAAAGGGATCCCGTCCTCTCACTGGCCCGAGAGGAACTTTCTGTTTAATGGTTGGTCCATAAACAGGTTGTTCATTAGAGGAGCGCCGGTACTTAAGGAGACAGATGTAACACATGGGTAAAGATGTAATTTGACCCAGCTGTGATTATGGACACTCGTGAAGGATTGACTTACCGGTATAGGTCTATATCACTCGACACAAAAATGTTCTACAGTTAGAAGAGTTCAGCTGTGGGTCTTTAGTGGAATGACCCACAATTAATGAATATTGGTTAACCTGATTACTGAGTTTAATCTATTAACCTCATATCATTGGAGCTTCTTATCTGTAGGTCCATTAGGTCCCCCTGCTAGCTCGTAAAGAGTAATTAGGAACAAATATATCTTGAGAGAATTTGAATTGTTCAAATTCATATTGGGAATTAAGTTAATTGTATGAGATACAAATTAATATAATGTATGGTGATGCATTAAAATATAAAGTCTAATTTAAGATTAAACTTTATTATATTGAGAGATTGATATATTTGAAAGAATTCAAATATATGTCTAATTAAATATATGGTATTTAATTAGAAGATGAATTAATTAATTATGAATTAATTAATTATTCAATTTAGTTTAAATTAAATGAGATTTAATTAAACTATAGTCTATGAGAGAAATAAATATTTGAAGAAGTTCAAATATTAATATGAATTTGATTCATAATAAATTTATAGGATATAAGAGAATTTGAAGGAGTTCAAATTTTAATATGAATTTGATTCATATTATAGAATTAATTAATTGAAGGCCTGAAATTAAATATATGATATTTAATTGGATAATTAATTAATTAACTAATAGAAGGTCTGAAATTAAATATACGATATTTAATTGCTGATTAATTAATTAAAGAATTAATTAATTGGAAATTAATCAATTATGGAAATGATTAATCACTTATGGAAGTAATTAATCATTTATGGAAATGATTTAATCACTTATGAAGTGATCAATCATTTATGGAAAAGATTAATCAATTGTGGAATTGATTGGTCATGGAATTGATTAATTATGGAAAAGATTAAATCAGTTATGGAAATAATTGATTTTAAATGAATATTTTATTCATGGCCTTTCTCCTATAAATAGAACACTAAACCTAGGGTTTAGGTACTACAACATAAGGCCACAAGAATGCACTCTTGTATTCTCTCTAGCCTCGCTCTCATATTCTCTCAACTCAAGAACTTTAGGGAGAATTTTCTCTCTAGAGTTTTTCCCATTCAAGATTAGGTAGTCCCACAACTACGTTCCTAATCTCAGAGTCATAGCGGGGAAGATCAATTGGTGGTGTCCCAATTGTTGACGCTTGGTCCAAAATCAAGAAAGGTGTCCGTTGAAGTATTCAAAGTCAATAACGGAGGTATGTTTCTCATCGCTTAACCTTTTGCCAATGTATTGATATTTTAGTAGAAACAAAATTAATTACGAACGGTCCAATTGCTTTCGTTGTTCTCTCCTTCTTCTCCTGAATGTCCTCTCGATTTCTGGATCAAGCTCGAACCTTACCCCAGGCGGATCGCTCATGCACCAAACTCACCCCTGCAAAAACAAAAGAAACAATAAAAAAGTTCTAGCACCAAACCACTAAAACACATACACAAAACAAAACAGATAAAAACTTATTCAGTTCCCCGGCAACGACGCCAAAAACTTGTTGGGTCCCTAGAGTGAGTACAAATATGGTATTAAAGACTCTAGAACTCTGTGCAAGTATACACAATCCGCAACAAGTAATAAGTATTATCAATCCAAGGTCTGAACTAGCTTCTACTCTATCTATTTTGTATAAATCTTTAATGGTTTCAAAGGTAGTAAAAATGATTGGTTTTTATAAGAATAATGCTGAAGCAAAGAAATGACAGAACAACAAGTAAACAAATAGGCAGACAGATTAGAAACAGGCGCTGGTCAGGTTTTAGTAATTGTTTTAAAAGATGCTCTAGCAATATTATTGATCATGCAAAACTCTCGCAGTCTTATTAGCACATTCCTCCCGGAACTCCGAATCTTTTGGAATGTGTTTCAACCCCAATGAAGAACTACCGATCGAGCACTAGGCAACTGGCTATCCCTAGCTCAGTCACTGGCTTTCACCAATACAGAATGATCGTAGTGTGATTAATCGCCACACACTCTCTAAATCAACCCTGAAACTAGAGAGAGGTATTCATACCGGCTGGCATGGCGGGCATAAAATATAAATAAGCACAACAATTAACCAAGATGCAATAATCGATATATTACTAAAGTTAAGCACGACAATCACGCAGTTCCTAACCAACGCCTAAACTATTTAGTTCATATTATGCATGGAAACGCACGTTACAATCTGAGTAGGCATGCCCATAATTACAAGATAATAAAAGGAAATGTTAATCTCCTCGGTCAGCTTGCAATGATGGTCTTCTAGGTGGTCTCCAATCTCTCTTCACTACTCGGCTCCCAAGGATGGAAGGAACTTTCCAAGAATGGAGTGTTTTCTCCCAAAAGTTGAATGAATTTGACTTGGGTGGCTACTCCCTTTTACAGAAGGATAGGAGGCTTGACTTAGGTCAACCTGGACACGTGTAGGCTCTCCTTGCTCCTTTATCCCAAAAATAACTCAACAGAAGTCGGTTCATGAAGTTGGCTAACGAGCTGTGATGTGGCAGTTTTTCTCCCAGTTTTTGCTACAGCACAGAATTTGCTCCCTCAAGTCGCCCAACAACAGATTCTGCACAAAATGATTTCCAAAGCTTCCATTCTTCCAAATGGGTTAAAACATATAATATATATCCAAAACCAACCATATTAAGCATAAAAGACACACAAATCCCTATAGAAATGAGGCCTAAATAACTACCTTTTGGGCAGTTATCAGTCATCAAATGAAAAAGTCAATCTTAACAGTAAACGACGTTAGAAAGTAAGAGTGACTTATTTCTCGGTCCGGTCTTGTGTAAACATCTCTTA
The DNA here is from genome assembly GCA_036850905.1 of Luffa acutangula. Classification (NCBI taxonomy): domain Eukaryota; kingdom Viridiplantae; phylum Streptophyta; class Magnoliopsida; order Cucurbitales; family Cucurbitaceae; genus Luffa; species Luffa acutangula. The sequence goes on along the minus strand of CM072095.1, from coordinate 24,192,618 downwards.
CACAGGAGGCCCCTACTCACATGTCTCTACATGAACGATCCAGGATCACATCGTTTGCCTCATTCGCAAAGTATGTCGCATTCATAGTGTTACCAGGATAAGGTATCCAACCTTACCAGGATAGGTTATATATTCGAATTTGATCCCTATCCATATCCACAATATAGTTCAAGTATTTCATATCATAACCATAGATGTTTCTATTGGATTTAAAATATAAAACAAACGATTCACTAAATAACATCTTTATTATAAAAGGATTACAAAACTTGAGTTTTAGGACATAAAACCCAACAAACTCCCACTTCGACTATAACTCAAGTGAGATTACAATATGTCAGGTGATTAGCAATACATCACATGCTAAATACTCTCAGTACTAAATTTTGGAGATGTTTCTCAAACACTTTAGCCGTGAGGGGTTTTGTAAATGGATCAACCATGTTCTACTCTGAGACTATCTGGGTGACGGTCACGTCTCCTCTTTGTACAATCTCCCGGATGAGATGTTATTTGCATTCAATGTGCTTTCCTCGTCTTTGGCTTCAAGATTCTTTGAATTTGCAACTCCTCCACTATTATCACAATACAGAGTGATAGACAGATGCATATTAGGAACTACTTCTAACTCAGTTAGAAATTTTCTAAGCCATACTGTTTCCTTTGACGCTTCGCATGTTGCAACGTATTCAACTTCCATTGTGGAGTCGACAATGCATCCTTGTTTAACACTTCTCCAGACAACCGCTCCTCCATTAAGAGTGAACACATATCCCGATGTAGATCTCTTAGAATCTATGTCGCTTTGAAAATCTAAGTCAGTGTATCTAGTAATGATCAAATCCTTAGATCCATACACCAGCGAATAGTCTCTTCTTCTCCTCAGGTATTTGAGGATATTCTTAATCGCAGTCCAATGCGCTTGACCTGGATTGGACTGGTATCTGCTGACAATACCTACCGCATAGCATATGTCGAGTCGTGTGCATAACATTGCATACATTATACTACCGACTGCTGATGTGTAAGGAACTCGTTTCATATCCTCAACTTCTTGAGGTGTTTCAGACTTTGTTCCTTCGATAGGTGAATTCCATGTCTAAAGGGTAACAAATCCTTTTTAGAACTTTGTATCAAATATCAAATCAGAATGTTATCGATATAGGATGCCTGAGACAGTGTCAGCAATCTGTTCTTTCGATCTCTTATTATTTGGATCCCTAGAACAAACTGAGCTTTACCCAAATCCTTCATTTGGAATTGAGCTGCAAGCCACTGCTTTATGTCAGTCAATCCTCCCACTTCATTCCCTATGAGTAGGATGTCATCTACGTATAGAACTATGAAAGCTACAGTAGAATTGATGATCCTTTTATATACACAAGGTTCATCTATACTTTGTTCAAAATCAAAAGATTTGATCGCAGTATCAAATCTCATATTCCAGGATCTTGAAGCTTGTTTCAATCCATAGATGGATCTATTAAGCTTGCAAACCTTTTCCTCTTCTCCTTAGACTACAAACCCTTCTGGTTGGACCATGTAAATACTCTCGTCAAGATTACCATTCAAAAACGCTGTCTTGACATCCATTTGCCAAATTTCACAGTTATAGAAAGCGACAATGGAAAGGAGTATTCCTATTGATTTCAACATTACAACTGGTGAGAAGGTCTCATCATAATCAATCCCTTATCTTTGGGTATAACCTTTGGCCACCAATCGGGCTTTGAAGGTTTGTTCCTTGCTAGTTTGGTCTCGTTTTCTCTTGTAGATCTACTTGCAACCGATAGGTTTAACATCACTCGGTTGATCTACAAGTTCCCAGACTGAGTTGAAATGCGTAGATTCCATCTCAAGGTTCATGGCTTTGACCCACTGGTCCTTATCGTTGTCACTCATTCTTTATATATAAGTCAATGGATCCTCCATTTCATCATCAGGTATGATGAGTTGAGTTTCCATTAAACCCATGTACCAGTTAGGTTGTATTATAACTCTCCCACTACGTCGAGGTATTCTCATATCTTGAGATTGTTTTGAAGGACCAGCTTCACTCACAACTTTTGTTTGTCTGCTTGTAGCTTCCTTAGAAATTTCTTTAAGTATTAGTTTACTACGTGTTTGATGATTTCTCATATGATCTTCCTCAAGGAACGTGGCATTGGTCGAAACAATTACCTTGTTGTCTTGAGGATCATAAAACAGACCTTCTTTTGTTTCTTTAGGGTATCCTACAAATATGCATAATCTAGAACGTCATTCCAATTTCTTAGGGTTTGCATCAACACGTGTGTCAGGCATCACCAAATCCTGAAGTGAAGTAAACTCCCTTTACGTCCTCTCCATAACTCGTAAGGTGTTTCTGGAATACTTTTGGAGGGAACCATGTTCAGAATATATAAGCGGTTTCCACTGCAAAACCCCAAAATGAATCAGGTAGTTGAGCATAACTCATGATAGACTGAACCATATCTAATAAGGTTCTATTTCTCCTTCCTGATACGCCATTTTGTTGTGGTGTACCAGGTGCTGAGAGTTGAGAAGTAATTCCATATTCTATCAAGTAGTCTTGGAATTTTAAATCCATGTACTCTCCTCCTTGATCAGATCACAAAGTTTTAATTGTCTTACCTAATTTGTTTTCAACTTCAACTTTATACTCTTTGAATTTTTCAAGAGCTTCTGACTTATGAACCATTAGGTAAAGATACCCATATCTTGAATAGTCATCAATGAAGCTGATGAAATATTCATACCTTGTTCGTGCTTTAACATTCATTGGACCACAGAGGTTTGAATGTACAAGCTCCAAGGTTTCTTTGGCTCTATAACCTTTTTCAGAGAAAGGTCGTTTGGTCATTTTACCTTCTAGACAAGACTCACGTGGTGGTAATGAGTCATCTTCTAACTTATTTAGAAGTGCACTCTTAACCAACCTTTCTCTTCGTTTTCGATTTATGTGCCCTAGTCTTAAATGCCAAAGAAGAGTATCTTGAGAAACTTTTTTTCTTTTATTTTGGGTCTCAACTGTTTTAAACATTTCAGTATTGAGAACAACTTTTGTTTCATTCGGTCTTAACACATACAAGTTGTTTTCAAGTTTAGCAGAACAAAGTTGATATCCACTTTTGATAATAAACACTTCATTAACTTCAAAAGATACTTTATACATTTGTTCTATTAAACAAGAGATAGATACTAAGTTCCTTTTTATACTAGGAACATACAAAATATTTTCCAACAAAATGTAACTATCTCTAAACAACAGCTGCATTGCTCCCACTGTCTCTCCTGAGACAACATCTCTTGTTCCTACTCTGAGTGTCACCTTGATAGCGAGCTTAGCTAGCTATATTTCCCTAATTAATTAAGCTAGTCTTTTATATTTAATTGGCCAAAATTATGCATTTTTGTGTTCTATTTGTAGGAATCATGTTTCAGAGTTAAATCGAGAAATTGGAGCTAAATATGTGTTCGGGACATGAAAATTGGCTAAAGAACGAAGAAGATTCAAGTTAGAAGAAGTCAAAAGAGAGTCATCCGTAGACCAGTGTCGGGACACTGCTCTTGGAGCGTCTCGACTCTGCCTTTCCTTTTCTGATTCAGGCGGCAAAAGGTCGTAGCATCGTGACGTTGTGACCATAGAGTCTCGACGCTACGCTATGACCCTAGCGTCTCGACGCTATCGACAGATTTCCTATTTAAACTTCTTTTCATGCTACGACCAAGGGGAGTCCAATTGGTGAGATTTTAGCCCTAATTTCGACTAGAGACCTTTTGTGGGAGCTAAAGGCGAGGCCAAGGAGCGGGAATCAAGCGAGAAGACGTGGAGATCGTGACGGGGACGTGCCGGTTTCGACGAATTTGAGTTTTCCTTTCTCTTTCCCTTAATTCTTGTAGTTTTTTTTTTTTTGGCTTTTCTTGCAATTAGTGTTTTTGGTTCAAAGACTATGAATTGCTAGTTGTTTGTCTTAGGGTTTGATGTAGTTGTTTCTAGTTTGTTGGATTGATTTTTGGTATGAATGTGCTTTTATTTTATGCATGCAATTTTGTGTATTGCTTTCAATTACTTGATCACTAATTGAATGATTTAAGTGTTGAATCTAACTCGGGAGAGAGGATTTGGCGTAAGACTTACGTTGTTTAATTGCATGACTAAAGTAGAAATTCTAACTTTGTGACAGGATTTAGAATTACTTTAGAAGTATAACAAGGACCAAACCGAATTATAATGCCTTGCATGTTAATGAACTTAGATAGGGATATCAAGTTAGTTATTTGCATGAGAATCAATTATACTCGGGAGAGGTAATCGTGATAAAAGTTTCCTTGGCTTGTAGAATAATTGCATGGTCAATTCATTCCTATTAATCAATCCTCAATCTTAATCAATGAAATCAATTCCCTAAGAGTCTTTCCATTTGAGTCTCCACTTTTATTTTATGCTTTTTGTCTTTAAATTTATCTTTTTCATTAAGTTTTGCTCCCTAAATAAAATTGAACAAAAGTATTCACGATACTTAATTTGCTAGAAAACCAATACAGAGGACGACACTCGTTTAATCATGAAAACAATATATTATTACTTGACCCGTATACTTGCGGTAAGCAATTTGCACATCAAGTTTTTGGCGCCGTTGTCGGGGATTGGCATATTTAGTTAAATTCATATTGTGGAAAAATTGTTCGGTCTTAATTTAGGGTGTATTTTTTATTTTTAGATAGATTGCATTTTTTTCCTTATTTGTTTTCTTTCCATATTTTCTAGTTTCCTATTTTAGATCTTTCTTTATTTGTTTGATTTTTATTATTATTATTATTATTTTTTTTTTTTGAGTCTTAGTCCTTTGTTCTTGTTGGGTTATTATTTGATTGGAAGCCTAATTATCACTGTTGCTTTAATTGATTTGAATGGCTTTTTATTCAACACCATACTCCAATTTTTCATCTTCAAGTTATCCCCCTTTAAAAGAAAATTCTTCCTTGGAAAGTATAGTTCAAAATTATATTGAGGAGTCTAGAGCGAGGAGTCTACAATTTGATGAAATCATAAGAGGACTTCAAACCCCAAAGGAAGTTAGTGAGGTGGGATCCACTTCCATAGGATGTCTAGTGAGTCATGTGGTCGATGATTCGTTGGCACCCATTCAGGAGCTTAGTTCTTTCAATTTTGCAAAGGATGAGCATTTAGGGGTGAGTTTCATAGATAGTGGAGAAGAATTGGGGAGTTGTAGGACCTTTCAAGAACATGTTTGTGAGGAAGAAAAAGAAAATGAGCTTGCAGTGACAGAGGAAGTTCATGAGGTAGAGTTTGAGGTTGAAAAGCCTTCGTCTGATTTATCTTCTCAATCCTTTGTAGATTTTGATTGTTCTTTTTTCTATTCTCACGAGTCAGTTTTAGAGTCAGAGTCTCTTTATTTTGATATTTCTCCTTTTATGCTTCTTTTATTCAAAAATACCAAAAATAATTCCGTTTCAGGGGCCCATGAGAAGCTAGTCAGTTTGCTAGCGATCGTTGGTTATATTGATTCAAGGAAGAAGGGCCCAAAGAAATACGAGAATTTTTATGTGCCTTGACAGACTGCACAAGCACGTCGAGCTAAAGACAAAAAAAACGCTTATGGGCGGCAACTCAAGTTACTTTGTTATTGTTTTTTTTATGTCTTGTTTTTTGTTTTGTAGGAGATCCCGTGCTCTTGTCTATGCCAAGCATTCATGAAAAGGTCATCATCATTTCAGGGCAGTATTGTTCACCCCTTTCATTCTTTTGTTGTTCTCATGCTTGATTATTCCGTATTTTCTTTATACATTGGCGACAATGCATGTTTTAAGTTTGGGGGTGGAATAGCATGTTTGTGGAGCCCTTGAGCATCTGAGTTCGGGCTATAGTTTTGAGCTTTCTTTGAATTGAACATATGGTTGTTTTCTAGATGCTATTTTTGCATGACTATGATTTCCTAGGATAGGCTTTCTTGTCAATTTTCAAACCTCCGATGAGTTGTAAGCATGAGTGCCCAAAAAGGGAGACTTTTTAAACTTTTTCTAAGAGATGTCTTGCATGAGTAGAGTATTTGCCTTGGCTAGATTGGGATTTGAATGCTTAGGAGCGAATTATTAGGTTCATATGCTTGTTGTCACCTCGATAGGTGTAGGGAAGAGCTAAAGAGTTAATTTTTTTGCAAATTAGCATGTTTGATCTTGCTTAGGAGGAAAGAAAAGAATACACGCTTATCATGCTCATAAAGAAAAATAATTCTTGTTGTTACAATTTGAAAGAAAAAAGTTATTATGCCATGGCCTGTGCACAGTTTGCAATGAGTAATAAAGATTTAGGCAAAAAGAGCTACCCCTATTGTGATCAGTTAGGCCAACCAGAGAAAACTAAGGTTAAGGGTCTCTGCAATAGGTGTGTGAAAACTAGTGCCACATAAAAAATGCTTGATTTAAATTTCAATTATAAGGACCTAAGTATGGAGGAAAACAAACTAATTTGTTCCATTGACTCGTTAGTGAATCCTCAGTGCCAGTGTAGAGGGAAAATGAGTTGAGAGTTTAATCATCCAATCTCGGGCTAGTAAAGTCTAATCTCGTTGAGTTAGATCTCGCTTGTGCAAGTTAATTTTGGAAAAATTTGATTTGTCTCCCTCATTGGTCCTTATGTGCATGTCTCTTGATTGCTTGACTATTAACTTTTGAGCCTTAAGGATTGAGTCATGTTTTGTTGCATCCATTCTTCCACTGTATGCTTGATTTTTAGTTTGCTCGAGGACAAGCAAAACCTTAAGTTTGGGGGTATTTGATAGCGAGAATAGCTAGCTATATTTCCCTAATTAATTAAGCTACTCTTTTATATTTAATTGACCAAAATTATGCATTTTTTGTGTTCTATTTGTAGGAATCATGTTTCGGAGTTAAATCAAACAATTGGAGCTAAATATGTGTTCGGGACATGAAAATTGGCCAAAGAACGAAGAAGATTCAAGTTAGAAGAAGCCAAAAGAGAGCCATCCGTAGACCAGTGTCAGGACGCTGCTCTTGGAGCGTCTCGACGCTACCTTTCCTTTTCTGATTCAGGCGGCAAAAGGTCGTAGCGTCGCGATGCTGTGACCATAGCGTCTCGACGCTATCGACAGATTTCCTATTTATTCTTTTCATGCTACGACCAAGGGGAGTCCAATTGGTGAGATTTTAGCCCTAATTTCGACTAGAGACCTTTTGTGGGAGCTAAAGGCGAGGCCAAGGAGCGGGAATCAAGCGAGAAGACATGGAGATCGTGACGGGGAAGTGCCAGTTTCAACGGATTCGAGTTTTCCTTTCTCTTTGCCTTAATTCTTGTAGTTTTTATGGCTTTTCTTGCAATTAGTGTGTGTGGTTCAAAGACTATGAATTGCTAGTTGTTTGTCTTAGGGTTTGATGTAGTTGTTTTTAGTTTGTTGGATTGATTTTTGGTATGAATGTGCTTTTATTTTATGCATGCAATTTTGTGTATTGCTTTCAATTACTTGATCACTAATTGAATTACTTAAGTGTTGAATCTAACTCGGGAGAGAGGATTTGGCGTAAGACTTACGTTGTTTAATTGCATGACTAAAGTAGAAATTCTAAGTTTGTGACGGGATTTAGAATTACTTTAGAAGTATAACAAGGACCAAACCGAATTATAATGCCTTGCATGTTAATGAACTTAGATAGGGATATCAAGTTAGTTATTTGCATGAGAATCAATTATACTCGGGAGAGGTAATCGTGATAAAAGTTTCCTTGGCTTGTAGAATAATTGCATGGTCAATTCATTCCTATTAATCAATCCTCAATCTTAATCAATGAAATCAATTCCCTAAGAGTCTTTCCATTTGAGTCTCCACTTTTATTTTATGCTTTTTGTCTTTAAATTTATCTTTTTCATTAAGTTTTGCTCCCTAAATAAAATTGAACAAAAGTATTCACGGTACTTAATTTGCTAGAAAACCAATCCAGAGGACGACACTCGTTTAATCACGAAAACACTATATTATTACTTGACCCGTACACTTGCGGAAAGCAATTTGCACATCACACCTTGCCTTCTCTAAGTGCCTTCTAGGAACTAGTTTCCTGTATAGAAGAACATACATGATTAGTCGCTCATGAATCTAATATCTAGATGGAGGTATCATTCTCTACTAAACATGTTTCAATAATAAGTAAATCGTATTTACTTAGTTTGGCAGCTTCAACCTTTTCCGCTTTCTTCTCAGCAAGATATTTAGGACAATTGCTTCTCCAGTGACTGTCCTGATTACAGTGGAAGCAGGTTCCTTTATCTATATTCTTTTTCTTGCCTTTCTTGGTGATGGGAGCTTTCTCCTTTCCCTTGTTCTTCTTTTTCTTCAACTGAATACTCTTATTCTTTGAAGTAAAAGATTCAGATTTAGTTCAAGAGTTCGAACCTCTAAGGAACTCTTTACCTGAAACAACGTTTGCTTCAGTTTCATGTCCTTTACTTTTAGTAAGGGACTAGTAGGTCTGTACCTCGTTCAGGAGAGTCGTTGAATTATATTCAATTTTGTTCATCACAGAATTTGTGTGAAATTGAATGAAACTCTTCAGGAGATATTCCATAATAAAACTGACTTGACTACTTTCATCTATGACAACATCGTTTACTTCAGGTGCATTGAAATGCACCATCAAGTTCAAAACATGTTCTCAAAAAGAAGTTCCTTCTTTCATTCGAGAATTGTACATGTATTTGAGGGCCTCATGTCGAAGGGATGAGGACGACTGTCCAAATATCGCCTGTAATGAGTCCATCATTTATTTGGTCGTAGCCATGACCTCGTGTTTTTTAGATAGAACATCACTTATGCTTGTCAGGATGAAGACTTTTGTCTTATCATTGGCTCTAGTCCATCTGTCATAGGCGTCTCAATTCACTCGAGTTTCTGCTGGGCCAGGGTTAGGTGGACATTCTTCTGTTAAGACGAATCGAAAGTCATCAATCACTAATACTGTGTTTAAGTTTGATTTCCAAGTTCCATAGTTGTTGTCGTTAGGTTTTTTTTTGAAGCTAATAGATGCACTAAAGAGTTAGACATGTTGAAAAAACATAAATAAATCCTTTATCAGTGAATTGATTATTTAATAAATCCAATTTCAGTTTAGCAAAAGTAATAATGTACCCATCTCATTAATTAATTTGCAACAATACTTCAGTGAGTCAGAATAACTCCTACCAAGGGGTAGTAAATCACTCCTTCACTGAACCAAGACATTCTTGACTAAATATTCTATAACCAAAATAACTCCTTTATTTCTGTATCATTTATTTATCGCTACTTTGGTCAAGAATAAGCTAACAATTAGTTTATCTTATAAGTGTGACCCTCCAATTTTCATATCTTAGAGGACGACCCCATCAATGCTACCGAATGGAAAAGCTAATGTAGGGAATGGCCCTAAGAAACCCAATCCATTTCTGGAGTTTACTTTGTTCTTATTCCTATGTTACATCTCTCCGAATGGTGTAGTAGCTCCAGGGCATACTTAGCAGGCGCAACATAGGGATCTCACTGTGTAAACTAATGGAAGAGATCGTAGGATGCGTTGACATGCTTCCTTCTCCCACTTACTATAAATACTTTCTCTATTCACCTTGATATTGACTTATGCAAACACCTTCCGAATAGAGCAGTAGCGTTAGTAAGCAACACGAGGCCAAGCATAAATCTCACCGTGTGAATTTATAAGGGGAGCGTGTGAGAAAAACTATGTTTATCCTTTTCTCCCACTAAGTATTTTAACGTTGTTGGTGTTGAGTTTTATGCCCTAAAACTCGAAGATAGTGAATGTAAACAAATTGTATTGTTGATTCAATAAAGTGTTATTGAGTTTCTACAATAAAGAGTTATTGTTAAATATTACATAATTTGACCCAAATCCAATAAACTAAGATCCAAGGTTGTTTGTATGTAACTTGAACTAGTATGTGGAGACATACAGGGATCGATGTTCAAGTAACAACCTAAAAGGTCTATAGTACAAGGATAAGGTTGGATATCTTATCTTGGTAACACTATGAGATACAACCCGCTTTGTAATTGATACAAACGTATTGATCCAAAACGTCCATGTAGTAGACATGTGATCACTTGTCAAAAGGTTGATTAATTTATCACAGAATTGTCGATAGTATGCATTAATCCAAGTATAAATTAATCATAATCAAGTAGTACCGGGATAGTTCTAGGGTCGAATCCACAGGGAAGGACGGTTAAAGACTTTTAATAACTTATCTACTGAACACTCGCACACATGGCATTACATATTAAAAAAATTGAGTGATAATAGTTGTAATGAAATAACAGTGTTAAAAGAATAGACTATGCGATGAGATTAGGAAAGATATCATATGATAAAGCTATCAAGGCTTTTGCTGTGGCAACCACATGCGTTAATAGGCTATCTTACAGCGCATATTTTTCGTAAATGATCCATTATGCTTAAGCGAGAAATAAACATGTAATTCCCTTCCGGTACTAATCATGCGTTTGGCGTGAACTAATAACTGTTTTGTTCAATCAGTTAATGCGTTGGTGTTGTTCTCTAATAACTTGCAAGTGATTGCGTTAGTCCTAAAACAGTCTAAGCTCATTCATGCACTATCTTATTGCAACAATATTAGTTTTAACACGACCAAGACTACATGCAATGCACTAACTTGCTCTACTTAGATAATTCCACATGCATTACCTAGCAGGGATTTATCATGCTGTTACTGCATCCAGCAGGCCAGACGAGAGTTAGCAATGAAAATATTATCGCATCTAAGCATAAAGCATTAATTTCTCATTTAATCAAAATGTACGCATACAAGATGAACCTATCACTGTATGGGTGCCTACGCTAAGCCTTGATAAAAGTAAATTAGCTCATGCTAAGACAAAATAACACAACACAATACATTCTATCGCAATAATGTTCTGCGTCGAGAAAATCTTTCTTCTTTTCTTCAACTGAGTGCTCTCATCCACTATCCTCCGCTCGTTTCTTTGGTAGCTGGTTGCTTCTTATAGGCTGAAAAGGCTGACTTCTCCAAGAAATTTACTTGCATGCCCCAGTCATCTTTCGCCAGCTTGCACACCAGTCACACGTCAGCGCAATCATCTCTTCCATGAGGGATTGTCCTTTGATTAGTATGGGTGAGAGTGGCCAATACGTCGACTCAATATGCCTTCTTTTTTGGGGACAAGACCGAGTGGAGGCTGGGGACATGACAACACAAGAAGGAATTTACCTGTTCCAACTTCTAGGAGAAGTAGATGAGTGTTCCCTTAAATGGTGACTTTGGAACTTGAACAAAGGGATCCCACCCTCTCACTGGCCCGAGAGGGACTTTCTGTTTATTGGTTGGACCATAAACATATTGTTCATTAGAGGAGCATTAGTACTTAAGGAGATAGATGTAACATAGGGGTAAAACGATAATTTGACCTAGTTGTGATTACAGACACTTGTGAAGGATTGACTTACTGGTATAGGTCTATATCCGTGGACACATAAATGTTCTACAGTGAGAATAGCTCAACTGTGAATCTTTAGTGGAATGACCCACAGTTAATGAATATTAATTAACTCGATTAATGAGTTTAATCATTTAACCTCATATCATTGGAGTTTCTGATCTGTAGGTCCATTAGGTCCCCCTTCTAGCTCGTAATGAATAATTAGGAACAATTATATCTTGAGATAATTTGAATAGTTCAACTTCATATCGGGATTAAGTTAATTGTATGAGATACAAATTAATACAGTGTATAGTGATACATTAAAATATAAAGTCTAATTTGGGATTAAACTTCAATATTATGAGAGAAATAAATATTTGAAGAAGTTCAAAAATTAATATGAATTTGATTCATATTAAATTTATAGGATATAAGAGAATTTGAAGGAGTTCAAATTTTAATATGAATTTGATTCATATTATGGAATTAATTAATTGAAGGTCTGAAATTAAATATATGATTTTTAATTGGGTAATTAATTTATTAACTAATAGAAGATCTGAAATTAAATATATGATATTTAATTGGTGATTAATTAATTAAAGAATTAATTAATTGGAAATTAATCAATTATGGAAACGATTAATCACTTATGGAAGTAATTAATCATTTATGGAAATGATTTAATCACTTATGGAAGTGATCAATCATTTATGGAAAAGATTAATCAATTATGGGATTGATTGGTTGTGAGATTGATTAATTATGGAAAAGATTAAATCAGTTATTGAAATAATTGATTTAAAATGAATATTTTATTCATGATATTTCTCCTATAAATAGAACACTAAGCCTAGGGTTTAGGTACTACAACAAATGGCCACCATAAGACCAAAGGTCTCATTCTTGCCTCCCTCTCATATTCTTTCAACTCAAGAACTCTAGAGAGATTTTTTCTCTCTAAGAGTTTTTCCCACTCAAGATTAGGTAGTTCCACGACTATGTTCCTAATCTCAGAGTTATAGCGGGGAAGATCAATTGGTGGTGTCCCAATTGTTGACAATTGTTCCCTATGAAATCAAGAAAGACGTTCTTGATATTTCAAAGACAACAACAACAGTATGTATGTTTCTCTCTATTAGATTTAGATCTAATATTTTTGTATGCTTAACCTTAATATAAATATTGAATAGTTCTAAGCTTATTGTCGATGTATTGGTATTTTAGATTAAACAAAATTAACTACGAATCAGTCTCAATGACGCTTACGCAAAAATCTTCAACAAATAATTTTTTCAGCTAATAATTTTTCTTATATTTCTCATTTCCTAGGTCATCTTTTGACGCGAAGACAACCTGTGGGTATCACAAATGTCCCCGGTTACTCAATAACCTAGCAAATTTTAATTTTGAAGGAGAGGAATGCTCGAGCAAAATAATTGGAGTAGCAAAAAGTCCCCCAAACTTGAATTATTCATTGTCCTCAATGAATCATTAATTAAACAATTATACCCCCAAACTTAAATTTTTCTATCTGAATTTTTAAACTAAACATGGGACTAGGATTAAGCTTAAAGTTGATCATATAAGTCAATACTACCGTCAAAATCTTCTTGCTGCAGCAACAGTCCAGGCTAGAAGAAATGCTCAAGCAAAAGGTTTCTGGAGATCAGAATACCTTGATCTAATTAAGCGTAATCAGTCCAAGCTTCAAAAATTCAGAAGAAAATAGTTAAGTTAGAGTTACTCAGTGCTCATGGGATAGAAACATCTAGAAATTTCATTTAAAAACATAAGAAAAAGAAATTACATCAGCAGATATATTTTTGTTGAAAAAGCAGAAATATGAAAGAGAAACAAGCATAACATCAATAGAAAAGGAAAGTAGAAAATGCGCGAGCAAACAAGAAGTCAGAACAAAAATCATGCTCGCTCAGGGCCACTTCATCCTTCAGTCCTCTTGGCCCGGTTCATTTTCATCATCCTCTTCTCCTCTTTCAACAGGTGGGGGCGGAATCCAGGGGTTCAACAGATCTTCAGGGAATGTAGGAAGGGCTGGATATGGCTTGGAAAAATTCTCTTGCAGTGCCCTTCTTAAGCTGGCATCTCGATTCTTAACATAGTTCCAGAAGGTTAAAGTTTGCCTTTCAGCAAACTCCTACCTACTGGCCGAAAGTGCCAGTTGTTCTAGAATCGAGTTGATGCCATGTATAAGCCCACCTTGACGCACCTCCTGCATGCGCTGGAGCCGTGCCAAATTGGGTGTGTCGATGATCCCCTTATCAAACAGGATCACATCTCCCTCATCCACCGGAACTTCTGCTCTTCTGCACAGCATCGTGATTGTGTTCGGAAAGAATAGTTTCCCCACCTTCTTTTTCCAACATCCAGAAATCTCATTCGCAATAATCCTCCCTACATTAATACTGAGAGACCGTAAGATGGCAAAAGCTAGGAGAACCCGTTCCCTGGAGATTGTCGAGTCATGTGTTGTTGGAAGCATCTTCTGTCTAATAAATCCCATCCATGTGTTCGCTTCCCTTTTCAAATAAGCCGACTGGAATGTCCTCTTCTGAGTCTTGGATAACTGCCACTGTGCCCCTTCAATTCCTACCTCCCTTACAGCCTCACTTAGTTGCTCATCAGATGGCGCCACAGCCATCTCATTATATGCCGCATGGGGGAAATTCTGAAGGTTGTACAGTGCATTGATAGCACTTGGACTCCAATCCACCTCGACTCCTCGGACAATTACCTGGAAACCATCCTCCTTGACAATGTTACCAGAAAATTCACGCACCACCTGTGCGTTTACAGATTCAGGCTTCGCACAAAACAGCTCCCAGCCGTGGTCTGCAATACCGGTCCTCAGAAACTGTGGAAGATCACCACTGAAACTGCGCTCGAACAAGAAATCCCTTTTCAGAAGCTCAGCGTATTTTGCTCTGGCAAAATTGTTGACGAAGCGATCAAATGGAACCTGTTGTTCTTCTATCGCCTCGTGTTCTTCCGATGCTTCAGCAATATTTTTGCCCTTCTCTGCCCTGAGCCTGAGCAACTGCTCTTCCTCGGTCTTCTTCTCTGTTTCTTCTCTTTCTTTGTCCTCAGCTTCTTTCCTCTCTCTTTCCTCGCGCTCTGCCTTTTCTCTCTCAGAATCTGACGATGGTGGTGACAGGGTATCAGTCTGAATCACCTGAATACGACCGACCTTCCTTTTTATGCGGCGGCGTTTCGGCGGTTCGGGCATGATTACCTCAACACGAGCTCCTTGGTCCTGCTCGTTTCCTCTTTCAGACACTGTGTTTACCTGTTCGTCTCTCACCATCTCAGCCTGTTGTTCTCAATTTTCCTCAACATTTTCCTCTCGAGCCGTATTTGTAAGTCTCTGATCAGTCTCTCCTGGAGTCTGTTCTTGCGGTTCTTCCAGGTTTTTTTCAACCACTGCAGCAGCCCCATCCTCTGCCACTTTTTCTTGTTCTTCCGCCCTCTGTTGTCGCCTTCTTCTTTTAGCTTCTTTCTCCTCCGGTGTTCTTTTCTTCTTAGTTTTCACTTTCGGAACTTCGGGGGTAATGGGTATTTCCTCTTCACTCTCTCTCTCTTTTTCTTTCCTCGCTCTTGTTTTGGCCATGGATAACTCAAAGGGTTTTGCAAAGAATGAAAAGAATAACACACGCACAAGAATTTGATCAAGAAAACGAAGTGAAATGTACTTACCAGAGATTGCGAATAAATAGGGCTGCAGCAAACAAGAATCCTAACCGAAAGGATTTGCCCTGCCATAACTAATATTACCGTTGCAATTAAAAATGCAAACCTGAAATTCAAAAATTACCAACGGTAAAATTGCGAATTCCAAACGGCCATGGTAAAAATTAATGCTCTGTCATCATTGAAGCCGTTGGATAATTACTCTGCAACACGTGGCCTCATCAAATGATGCACTCACATTTACCTGCGAGAATTTAAAGCTAAGTCTAACGGTAATAATAATAAATTCCAACGGAAACCCTTCTATCTCTGAATAATTTGCTCCAGCAATATCTTTGCCGCGACAATCTGCTGAACTTGAAGAATCTCAGATACGAAATTCGAATTTCAAAATAGACAAATCAAATCTTTTTAATTCAAATTAAACCGATCAAAGCAAACTTAACTTGTTATTCTCAAAAGAAGCCGAATGAATTAGAGAAAATCTCTATTAATTAAAACTAGAATAACTGAAAATAAAATCTAGATAAAATCTAATAAAATCTATTTAATTAAAAGATAATTAAAAGATAATTTAAATAAATAACCCGAGAATAAAATAAAATCAAAAAGAAATAAAATCTCAAAGAATAAAAATACTGAGATCTAATAAACTATGCAAAAATCAAACCTAACATAATCGGACTTAAAAACAAATCAACGAAAAAAAATAAAATCACTACAAATCCTGGGAGCTCAAAAATTTTGCTCTGTGAAATGCTCCCGCAAATATCCTGCTCTCTCAATCATCAACCAACCTTAGGGAAGGATATTTCATATGAAACTCCTCACCCCAATAATTCTTCACACGCTGTCCATTCACCTTGAACACTCTCCCATCTTTTTCATCCTGCAAAGTAATTGCTCCATTGGAAAAAACCTCAATCACAATAAACGGTCCTGACCATTTGGATTTTAATTTTCCAGGAAACAATTTTAATCTAGAATTATAAAGCAAAACTTTCTGACCCTTGACAAACTCCTTAGATTTTATTTTTTTGTCATGCCACAGCTTAGTCTTTTCCTTATACATCTTCGCATTCTCATAAGAGAATTGGCGAAATTCTTCTAACTCATTAAGCTGCAGCATTCTTATTGCTCCTGCACGACTCAGATCAAAATTTAACTTTTTCAAAGCCCAAAATGTTTTATGTTCCAGCTCTAATGGTAAATGGCAAGCTTTCCCATATACTAACCTATAGGGAGACATACCTAGAGGAGTCTTATAAGCTGTCCTATAAGCCCAAAGAGCCTCATCCAACCTAAAGGACCAATCCTTTCTAGATGGATGGACTACTTTCTCTAAAATAGCTTTAATTTCCCTATTACTAATTTCAGCTTGACCATTTGCTTGTGGGTGATAAGGGGTAGCTATCCTATGCTTAATCACATACTTAGCTAAAAGCTTAGTTAAGATATTATTAACAAAATGTGTACCCTCATCACTCACTAGAGCCCTAGGTGTCCCAAACCGCGCAAAGATGTGCGATTGAACAAACCTTGCTACTGTCTTGGCATCACTCTGATGGCATGCAATGGCCTCCACCCACTTGGACACATAATCAACTGCCAATAAGATAAAAACATTGCCATTAGAACGGGGAAATGGCCCCATAAAGTCAATACCCCATACATCAAATAATTCAACTTCTAAAATGTAAGTAAGAGGCATTTCATCTCTAGGCCCCAAATTTCCTCTCCTTTGACAAGCATCACATTGCTTGTAGAACCAATGGGCATCCTTGAATAACGTAGGCCAAAAAATACCGCAATGCAAAATCCTCATAGCCGTCCTCTGACCGCTGAAATGACCTCCATACGACGAAGAGTGACATTGCTCCAGGATTTCCTTTGCTTCAGTACCTGAAACACACCTACGAATAATACCGTCAGAGCATTGCTTATACATAAACGGCTCATCCCAAAAGAAAAATTTCGCATCATGCTTAAACTTTTTCTTCTGCCTCCAATCCATGTCAATAGGAGTGACTCCCTTTACTAAAAAGTTGGCAATATCAGCATACCAAGGGACATCCTTGACTACCTTTACCTGAACAGCAAAAAGCTGCTCATCTGGAAAAGAATTGGAAATGGCAAATTGCTCCAGCAAAGATGATGATGGATCAAGACGAGACAAGTGATCTGCAACAACATTCTCCGATCCCTTCTTGTCCTTTATCTCCAAGTCAAATTCCTGCAGTAATAAAATCCAACGAATTAATCTAGGCTTGGCATCTTTCTTTGACATTAAATACCTTATTGCTGCATGATCCGTGAACACCGTGACTTTGGATCCAACCAAATATGGCCAAAATTTCTCAAAAGCAAACACAACAGCTAACAACTCCTTTTCAGTAGTTGTGTAGTTGGTCTGTGCTTCATTTAAAACCTTGCTTGCATAATATATAGGATGAATAAATTTGCCCTGCTTTTGCCCCAGCATCGCTCCTACCGTATCATCGCTCGCATCACACATTACCTCGAATGGAAAATTCCAATTAGGCGCGCAGAGAATGGGTGCTGAGATTAAGGCAGCCTTCAATGTTTCAAAAGCCTTCCTACAATCTGCATTAAAGTCAAAAACATGATCAGTGCACAATAAGTTACAAAGAGGTTTACTGATTTTGGAAAAATCCTTTACGAACCTCCTATAAAATCTAGCATGTCCTAAAAAACTCCGAATTCCCTTCACTGAATTCGGTGGCTCTAGCCTTTCAATAACCTCAACTTTTGCTCTATCAACTTCTAGACCATCCTTAGAAATCCTATGACCCAACACTATGCCCTCCTTCACCATGAAGTGGCACTTCTCCCAATTAAGAACTAGATGGGTATCCTCACATCTTTTTAACACCTTTCCTAAATTATCTAAACAACTCTGAAAATACCCTCCAAAAACTGAAAAATCGTCCATAAAGACTTCAACAGTGGACTCAATCATATCAGAAAAAATTGCTAACATACACCGCTGAAATGTTGCTGGAGCATTGCAAAGGCCAAAAGGCATTCTCCTAAAAGCGAATGTCCCATAAGGGCAGGTGAAAGTAGTTTTCTCCTGATCCTCAGGAGCAATAGTAATTTGGTTATACCCAGAATAACCATCCAAGAAACAGTAATAGGCCTGACCAGCCAATCGATCCAACATCTGGTCGATAAATGGTAGAGGGAAATGATCCTTTCGGGTGGCTTTATTAAGCCTTCTGTAATCCATACAAACCCTCCAGCCAGTTACTGTCCTTGTGGGGATCAACTCATTATCTTTATTGCTCACCACAGTGACACCTTCTTTCCTAGGAACACATTGGACAGGGCTTACCCAATTGCTATCGGCAATTGGATAGATGATCCCAACATCCAACCATTTAATTACCTCCTTTTTAACAACCTCTTTCATTGCAGGGTTAAGCCTTCTTTGTTGCTCAATACTCCTAAAGGATCCCTCCTCTAGAGTGATTTTATGCATACAAAAAGATGGGCTAATTCCCTGTATATCAGCCAATGTCCAACCTATAGCTTTGCGGTATTGCTGCAGCAATTTTATTAAGGCCTCCTCATGCTCCGACATTAAATCTGATGCAACAATAATGGGCAACATCTCACTTTCCCCAAGATACACATACTTTAGATGATCCGGTAAAGGTTTCAAATCTAAAGTGGGTGCCTCAATTAGGGATGGCTTAATTGGGGGAGCCTTTCTTTGATCAAAATCTAAAGACTCAAAAACATCCTCACACCTAAACAATTCTTTTTCATTTTTTTCTATCTAAAGAACAAAATTCAAAATCTTCTACACTAACCTCTCCATGCTTTTCCGAATGCTTATCAGCCGAATCCTATATTGCTGTCTCAATAACTGTGCTCTCCAAAATCCTAATGAAGGAGCAATCCTCCATTTCGTCTGGATATTTCATGGCTTTAAACACATTAAATTTCACTTCCTCATTATAGACTCTCATTGTTAATTCTTTACCAGTAGCCAAAAATGGACGACCTAGAATAATTGGGATGTCTTTATGAGCCTCATAGTCTAAAATAATAAAATCAATAGGAAATATGAATTTATCAACTTTTACTAAGACATCCTCAATTTTACCCTCTGGATATGTGATAGACCTATCAGCTAATTGGAGTGTAACTGTGGTAGGTCTAGCTTCACCAATACCTAACTTCCGATAGACCGAAAGGGGCATAAGGTTAATGCTTGCACCCAAATCACATAGTGCTCTACCTAATTCCTTTCCACCTATAGACACAGGTATGGTAAATGTCCCTGGATCCTTAGCCTTGGGGGGTAGACCATTCTTAAGAATAACACTACACTCCTCAGTAAGAGATACAGTTTCAAACTCACCTAACCTTTTCTTTTTAGTCAAAATATCCTTAAGAAATTTAGCATAATTAGGCATTTGCTCAATAGCTTCTACTAAAGGGATATTTATATGCAACTGCTTAAGAATCTCTAAAAACTTTTTAAATTGACCATCCTGATTCTTAGGCTTTTGCCTTTGTGGAAAAGGTAGAGGTGGTACATAAGGTGGGGGCGGCACATATGGTGGTTCTACATCTGGCACAGAACCAGATGCTCCAGCATTTTCTTTGCTACCTCCAGTACCCTGACCAGACTCCAACTCTTTTTCAACAACAACAATATTATCACTTTTATTATTTAAATCATGGGTCTTTCTAGGCTCTTCTAGTGGCTTACCACTCCTAAGAGTTACTGCCTTTACCTGCTCCTTACCTTCCCTTCGAAGATAATAAAAATGATGGGTTTTATAAGAATTATGCTGAAGCAAAATAAATGACAGAATAACGAGTAAACAAATAGACAGACAGATTAAAGACAGGCGCTGGTTAGGCTTTAGTGATTGTTTTAAGATATGCTCTAGCAATATTATTGATCATGCATTTCTCGCAGTATTATTAGCGGATTCCTCCCGAAACTCCAAATCTTTTGGGATATGTTTCAAACCCAATGAAGAGCGACCGATCGAGCACTAGGCAACTGGCTATCCCTAGCTCAGTCACTGGCGTTCACCAATACACAATGATCGTAATGTGGAGAATTGCCACACACTCTCTAAATCATCCCTGAAACTAGAGAGAGCTATCCATATCGGCTAGCCAGGCGGGCATAAAATAAGAATAAACACTACAATTAACCAAAATGCAATAGTAAATTTATTACTAGAGATGAAGCACAGTAATCACATTATTCCTAACCAACACCCTAAGCTACTTAGTTCATAATAAGCATAGGAATACGAATTACAATCTGAGTATGCATGTCCATCTCTACAAGTTAAATAAGAAGGTAAACTCCCTAATCAGCTTGTGATTGATGGTGTTCTTGATGATCTTCAATCTCCCTATACTATTCGGCTTCCAAGGGAAAACATGGAATGACTTTGACTTTGACGGCTATTTCCTTTTATAGAAGGATGTGAGGCTTGAATTAGGTCAACTAGGACACGTGTAAGGCTCTCCTTGATCCTTTATCCCGAAAATAACTCAACAGAAGTCGGTTCATGAAATTGGCTAACGAGCAGTGATGTGGCACTTTCTGCTCCCAGTTTTGCTGCAGCATAGAATTTGCTCCCTCCAGTCGCTCAGCAGCATAATCTGCACAAAATAATTTCCAATGCTTCCTTTCTTCCAAATGGGTTAAATCATGTAATATCTCTCTAAACCCAACCCTATTAAGCATTAAAGACACACAAATCCTTATATAAATGAGGCCTAAATAACTACCTTTTGGGCAGTTATCACTATCCTCAAGCCTTTGGAATGGATTGTGGGATCCTCTAGTGATGGAATTTGATGGGAAAAGCTTGATGAACAAGCTATGGAGGTGAGTTATGGTGAAGAGAGATTTTGGTAGCAATTCACTATGGAAGAAACCCTGTTTCTTCAGCCTTCTTCTTCCCTTTTATAGAGGGATCAAAGCTAAAGAAAACCCCCAAGGATTGACACCAAATCAACCCACTCTAAGTGATAAATGTTGTGGCTAAAGTGAGGGGAGTGCATGGGTTTAGTCACCATGCACTACACCTCCAAAAAATCAATTAATTTTGATTTTCATTAATTCAAGATAATCTCTTGAATTTAATTTCAATAATATGAAAAATATAATATCTAATTTTAATTTTTCAATTTTAAATTATTTCAAAATTAATTTAAATAACTATTAGTTAATTTAATATCCAATATTAAATTAATAATTTGTCATCAATCCTGAACATTTCCGAAATGTTATTTTTAACCATGAATCCCTATTTATGTTTTCAATATTTAAATAATATTTAAATATTAAATTTCTCACAACTCGGTTTACACAAAAACCCGACGTATCGATAACGTCAAACCTATCCAACCATTTCCCTAAACTCAATTCGAACTAATTCATATTTTATCCATCATATTGTTCCAAAGGTTAGCCTCGAGCTAGCAAGGGGACCTAATGGACCTGCAGATCATGAGCTCCAACGGTACGAGGTTTAACCAGCTAAACCCTTTTAACCTAGCTGACCAACATGACTTTTTCATGTAGATATATTTCCGTCCACTCGATATAACCATGATTAGTAAGTCCACTGGTCCTCTAATGAACAATTTGTTTATGGTACAACTACTAAACGGAGTCCCTCTCGGGCCAAAGAGAGGGTGGGGCCCCTTGTTCAAGTCTCGGAGTTAGCACTTAAGGAAACAATCTCTCTACTATCTCTAATTCGGGTAGGAGTGAATTTTTCTTGCTACACTATGTCCCCAGCTATCCATTCCAAAATGGTAGGCTTATTGAGCGGCACTATTGAGCCACTCTCACCCATGTAGATCAAAGGATAATCCTAAACGAACAGGATTTCATAGCAAGCTCAAGATTGAGATCGAGTTACCTAGGTCATTGTTGGGTTCCTAGAGTGAGTAAAAATATGGTATAAAAGACTCTAGAACTCTGTGCAAGTATACACAATCCACAGCAAGTAATAAGTATTATCAATCCAAGGTCTGAACTAGCTTCCACTCTATCTATTTTGTATAAATCTTTAATGGTTTCAAAGGTAGTAAAAATGATTGGTTTTTATAAGAATAATGTTGAAGCAAAGAAATGACAGAACAACAAGTAAACAAATAGCCAGACAGATTAGAAACAGGCGTTGGTCAGATTTTAGTAATTGTTTTGAAAGATGCTATAGCAATATTATTGATCATGCAAAACTCTCGCAGTCTTATTAGCAGATTCCTCCCGGAACTACGAATCTTTTGGACTGTGTTTCAACCCCAATGAAGAACTACCAATCGAGCATTAGGCAACTGGCTATCCCTAGCTCAGTCACTGGCGTTCACCAATACACAATGATCGTAGTGTGATTAATCGCCACACACTCTCTAAATCATCCCTGAAACTAGAGAGAGGTATTCATACCGGCTGGCCAGACGGGCATAAAATATAAATAAGCACAACAATTAACCAAGATGCAATAATCGATATATTATCAAAGTTAAGCACGACAATCACATAGTTCCTAACCAACGCCTAAGCTACTTAGTTCATATTATGCATGGAAACACACGCTACAATCTGAGTAGGCATGTCCATAATTACAAGATAATAAAAGGAAATGTTAATCTACTCGGTCAGCTTGCAATGATGGTTTTCTAGGTGGTCTCCAATCTCTCTTCACTACTCAGCTCCCAAAGATGGAAGGAACTTTCCAAGAATGGAATGTTTCTCCCAAAAGTGGAATGAATTTTACTTGGGCGGCTACTCCCTTTTATAGAAGGATAGGAGGCTTGACTTAGGTCAACATGGACACATGTAGGGCTCTCCTTGCTCATTTATCCCGAAAATAACTCAACAGAAGTCGGTTCATGAAGTTGGCTAACGAGCTGTGATGTGACAGTTTTTCTCCCAGTTTTTGCTACAACACAAAATTTGCTCCCTCAAGTCGCCCAACAACAGATTCTGCACAAAATGATTTCAAAAGCTTCCATTCTTCCAAATGGGTTAAAACATATAATATATATCCAAAACCAACCCTATTAAGAACTCGCCACAACCTAGCTCTAAATAAAACACATTTTCAAGGGGTTTATATTCTTGTTTTTCAGACTTGAAGCAGCCCTACAGTCATAAGCTCTTAAGCATGAGATGACCCACTTTATGGTGCAGTATACCCTTGCCTCAAACTCATCACCAACTAGGCTCAATACTCATTATAAAGCTAAAAAATCCTTAATCATTCCATCTCTTGCCCCTCAGAATGGCAACATTTTATGATGAAGCTCACCTAAGTTCTTGTAGACAGAAAAGCTGCTAGATTATCATTCATCCTTCAAAACTTTTGCTCCATGAATTTTCTCTGCAAAATTTTCAACAAATAGTTTTTTCAGCAAATAATAATTTTTCTCATTTTTCCTACTTCCTAGGTCATCTTTTGACGTGAAGAAAAACTGTGGGTATCCCAAATTTCCCCGGTTACTCAACAACCTAGCAAAAATTTTAAATGAACGAGAGGAATGCTCGAGCAAAAAAATTGGAGAAGCAAAAAGTCCCCCAAACTTGAATTATTCATTGTCCCCAATGAATCATTATTTTTCAATTATACCCCCAAACTTAAGTTTTTCTATCTGAATTTTAAACTAAGCGTGAGACTAGAATTAAGCTTAAAGTGGATCATAAAAAGTCAACACTACCTCCAAAATCTTCTTTGCCGCAGCAACAGACCAGGCTAGAAGAAATGCTCAAGCAAAAAGTTTTTGGAGATCAGAATACCTTGATCTAATTAAGCTTAACCAGTCCAAACTTCAAAAATTCAGAAGAAAATTAGTTAAGTTAGAGAAACTCAGTGCTCATATAATAGAAACATCTAGGAAATTTCATTAAAAACATTAAAAGAAATTACATAAGCAGGAATATTTTTTTCAGCAGCAGAAAAATTAAAAAGAAGCAACAAACATAACAGCAAACAAGATCAGATATGCACGAGCAAACAAAATATAGGAACAAAAGAAATGCTCATTGAAGATCGTCTCATCCATCAATCTTCATGACCCTGCTCTTCATCATCATCTCCTTCTTGTTCAACAGGTGGGGGCGGAATCCAGGGGTTCAACAGATCCTCAGGGAATGCTGGAAGGGCTGGATATGGTTTTGAAAAATTCTCTTGCAGCGCCTTCTTTAAGCTGGCATCACGATTCTTAACATAGTTCTAGAAGGTTAAAGTTTGCCTCTCGACAAACTCTTGCCTACTGGCCGAAAGTGCCAGTTGTTCTAGAATCGTGTTGACGCCGTAGATAAGCCCACCTTGACGTACCTCCTGCATGCGCTGGAGCCGTGCCAAATTGGACGTGTCGATGATTCCCTTGTCAAACAGAATCACATCCCCCTCATCCACTGGAACCTCTGCTTTTCTGCAAAGCATCGTGATTGTGTTCGGAAAGAACAGTTTCCCCACTTTCTTTTTCCAACATCCTGAAATTTCACTTGCAATGATCCTCCCTAGTCATTGCTGAGCGACCGCAAGATTGCAAAAGCTAGAAGAACTCGTTCCCGTGAGATTGTCGAGTCGTGTGTTGTTGGAAGCATCCTTTGTCTGATAAATCCCATCCACGTGTTCGCTTCCCTTTTCAAATAAGCCGACTGGAATGTCTTCTTCTGAGTCTTGGATAGCTGCCACTGTGCCCCTTCAATACCTACCTCCCGCACAACATCACTTAACTGCTCATTAGATGGCGCTACAACCATCTCATTTTATGCCGCATGGGGGAAGTTCTGAAGATTGTATAGTGCGTTGATAGCACTAGGACTCCAATCTACCTCGACTCCTCGGACAATCACCTGGAAACCATCTTCTATCACAATGTTAGCATAAAATTCGCGCACCACCTACGCGTTTACAGACTCAGGCTTCGAACAAAACAACTCCCAGCCGTGGTCTGCAATTCCGATCCTCAGAAACTGTAGAAGTTCACCGCTGAAACCTCTCTCAAATAAGAAATCCCTTTTCAGAAGCTCAACGTATTTTGCTCTGGCAAAATTGTTGACGAAGCGATCATACGACAATTGTTTTTCTTCTATTTCATCGTGTTCCTCCGATGCTTCAACAATATTTTTGCCCTTCTCCACCCTTCGCTTGAGCAACCGCTCTTCCTCAGCCTTCTTCTCTACTTCTTCCCTCGCCTTTTCTTCAGCTTCTTTTTTCTCTCGTTCCTCTTGCTCTGCCTTCTCTCTCTCAAAATCTGATGATGGTGGTGACGGGGTATCAGTCCTAATCACTTGAATGCCCCCAACCTTCCGCTTAATGTGGCAACGTCTGGGCACCTCCGGCATGACCACCTCCACCCAAGCCTCTTGCACTGGCTCATTATCTCCTTCAGGCACAACCTCTGCACGCACATAATCATTCTGTTTCTCTTGAATTTCCTCGATATGTCCTTCTTCTTGAACTTCCTCTGTATCCGCTACTCTCGGCTCAACCTCCTCTGGGTTTTGTACATCAGGCTATTGCGAGTCTTCTTCAACTATTGTGGCAGCAACCATCATCCGTCGCTTTCTGTAGAGCCTCCTGATCCTCGGCCCTCTGTTTCCTTCTCCTTCTTTTTGCTTCTTTCTCCTCTGGCGTCTTTTTCTTTTTCGTTTTCACTTTCTGTACTTCAGGGGTAACGGGTACCTCTTCTTCCTCATTCTCCCTCTCTTTTCTAGCTCTCGTTTTGGCCATTGAAGACGCAAGGGTTTGACAGAGAATGAAAGGGAAAAAGAAAGAATGCAGATGGCAAGATTGAAACAAGAAGATGAAGTGAGAAGAAAATTACCAAAGTCTGCGAATAAATAAGGCTCCAGCAAAATGCAATCTCAACCGAAAGGATTTGCTCTACATTAAATAATATTACCGTTTAATTTTAAATACATGCAAATTGGAAATTCAAAACCATCAACGGTAAAGTGGTGAATTTCAATCGCCCATGGTAAACCCTTATGCTTTGTCCACCATCAGAGCCCTTGGATGATCTCTGCGTGACACGTGGCCTCATCAGATGACACATGCAAATTTACCTGTAAAAATTCAAAGAAAATCCAAACGGTAAAAATAATAAATTTTCAACGAAATCCCTCATACTCGGACGGTTTTGCTTCAGCTATAACTTCGCCGCAACAACCTTCTGAACCTGAAAAATTTTGGATACGAAATTCAAATCACATCTTTATCTTTTGTTTTAAGCCGAATAAATCAAGAAAATCTTTATTAAATCTAAACTAATCAGAATTAAAGTAACTGAAAATAAAATCTAAATCTAAACTAAAATCTAATCTAAACTAATTGAAAGATAATTCAATAAATAAACCGAAAATAAAATCCAACAAAGTCAAATAAAATTCAAATCGACATAGATAAAATCTAAAATAAATTCTACGGAATTAAAAATACCAACGGGCTGAAAATAAATCCTGCAAAATTTAAATAAACCAAATCTCACCTCATCGAAATTAAAAATAAATCAGCGAAAAATCAAAACAAATGAGCTCAAAATTTTACTCTGTAAAATGCTCCCGCAAACATCTTGCTTTCTCAATCATCCACCAATTTCAGGGAAGGATATTTCGACTGAAACTCCTCACCCCAATAATGTTTCACACGCTGTCCATTCACCTTGAACACTCTCCCATCTTTTTCATCCTGCAAAGTAATTGCTCCATGGGGGAAAACATCAATCACAACAAACGGTCCAGACAATTTAGATTTTAACTTCCCAGGAAATAATTTTAATCTAGAATTATAAAGCAAAACCTTCTGACCCTTGACAAACTCTTTAGATTTTATTTTCTTTTCATGCCACAGCTTAGTCTTTTCTTTATACATTTTATCATTTTCATAAGAAAATTGGCGAAATTCCTCCAGTTCATTAAGCTGCAACATTCTTATTGCTCCTGCACGACTCAGATCAAAATTTAATTTTTTCAAAGCCCAAAACGTTTTATGCTCTAGCTCCAATGGTAAATGACAAGCTTTCCCATATACTAACCTATAGGGAGACATACCTAGAGGAGTCTTATAGGTTGTCCTATAAGCCCAAAGAGCCTCATCCAACCTAAAAGACCAATCTTTCCTAGATGGATGGACCACCTTCTCTAGAATCGTTTTAATTTGCCTATTACTAACTTCAGCTTGACCATTTGCTTGCGGGTGATAAGGAGTAGCTATCCTATGCTTAATCCCATACTTAGCTAATAGCTTAGTTAAGATATTATTAACAAAATGTGTACCCTCATCACTTACTAGAACTCTAGGTGTCCCAAACCGCGCAAAGATGTGCGATTGAAGGAACCGTGCTACTGTCTTGGCATCACTCTGATGGCATACGATGGCCTCCACCCACTTGGACACATAATCAACTGCCAATAAGATAAAAACATTGCCATTAGAAGGGGGAAATGGCCCCATAAAATTAATACCCCATACATCGAATAATTCAACTTCTAAAATGTAAGTAAGAGGCATTTCATCTCTAAGCCCTAAATTTTCTCTCCTTTGGCAAGCATCACATTGCTTGTAAAACCAATGGGCATCCTTAAATAAGGTAGGCCAGAAGAATCCACAGTGCAAAATCCTCATAGCTGTCCTCTGACCGCTGAAATGACCTCCATACGGCGAAGAGTGACATTGCTCCAGGATTTCCTTTACTTCATCACCTGAAACACACCTGCGAATAATACCGTCAGAGCATTGCTTATACATAAATAACTCATCCCAATAGAAAAACTTTGCATCATGCTTAAACTTTTTCCTCTGCCTCCAGTCCATGTCAATAGGAGTGTCTCCCTTTACCAAAAAGTTGGCAATATTAGCATACCAAGGGACATCCTTGACTATCTTTACCTCAACAGCAAAAAGCTGTTCATCTGGAAAAGCATCTGAAATGGCAGATTGCTTCAGCAAAGATGATGATGGATCAAGACGAGACAAGTGATCTGTAATGACGTTTTCTGATCCTTTCTTATCCTTTATCTCTAAGTCGAACTCCTATAATAATAAAACCCAACGAATTAGTTTAGGCTTCACATCTTTCTTAGACATTAAATACCTTATTGTTGCATGATATGTGAACACTGTGACTTTGGATCCAACCAAATATGGCCGAAATTTCTCAAAAGCGAACACCACAACTAAAAAATCCTTTTCAGTAGTTGTATAGTTGACTTGTGCTTCATTTAAAATCCTGCTTGCATAATATATAGGATGGATAAATTTGCCCTGCTTTTGCCCCAGCATCACACCTACTGCAACATCACTCGCATCACACATTATCTCAAATGGTAAATTCCAATTAGGTGCACAAAGGAGATTAAAGCAGCTTTTAAAGTCTCAAAAGCCTTCCTACAATCTGCATTAAAGTAAAAAACATGATCAGTACAAAATAAATTACAAAGAGGTTTACTGATTTTGGAAAAATCTCTTATGAACCTCCTATAAAATCTAGCATGTCCTAAAAAACTCCGGATTACCTTCACTGAATTCGGTGGTTCTAGTCTCTCAATAACCTCTATTTTTGCTCTATCAACTTCTAGACCATTCTTAGAAATCATATGACCTAACACTATGCCCTCCTTCACCATGAAGTGCCATTTCTCCCAATTAAGAACTAGATGGGTATCCTCACATCTTTTTAACACCTTACCTAAGTTATCCAAACAACTCTGAAAAGACCCTCCAAACACTGAAAAATCGTCCATGAATACCTCAACAGTGGACTCAATCATATAAAAAAAATTGCTAGCATACACCGCTGAAATGTTGCTGGAGCATTGCAAAGGCCGAAAGACATTCGCCTAAAAGCAAACGTCCCATAAGGGCAGGTGAAAGTTGTTTTTTCCTGATCCTCAGGAGCAATAGAAATCTGGTTATACCCAGAATGACCATCTAAGAAACAGTAGTAGGCCTGACCAGCCAATCTATCCAACATCTGGTCAATAAATGGTAGAGGGAAATGGTCCTTACGGGTGGCTTTATTAAGCCTCCTATAGTCCATGCAAACCTTCCAGCCAGTTACCGTCCTTGTTGGGATCAACTCATTGTCTTTATTGCTTACCACGGTGACACTTCCTTTCTTAGGAACACATTGGACAGGGCTTACCCAATTGTTGTTTGCAATGAGATAAATGATCCCAACATCCAACCATTTAATCACCTCATTTTTAACAACCTCTTTCATTGCAGGGTTAAGCCTTCTTTGTTGCTCAACACTCCTAAAGGATCCCTCCTCTAGAGTGATTTTGTGCATACAAAAAGATGGGCTAATTCCCTGAATGTCAGCCAATGTCCAACCTATAGCCTTGCGGTATTGCTGCAACAATTTTATTAAGGTCTCTTCATGCTCTGGCATTAAATCTGATGCAACAATAATGGGCAACGTCTCACCTTCCCCAAGATACACATACTTTAGATGATCCGACAAGGGCTTCAAATCTAAAGAAGGTGCCTCAATCAGGGATGGTTTAATAGGAGGAGCTTTCCTTTGATCTAAATCCAAAGACTCAAAAACATCCTCACACCTGAACAACTCTTTTTCATTTTTTCTTTCTAACAAGCAAACTTGTAAATCCTCTACACTAACCTCTCCATGCTCTTCTGAATGCTTACTAGCCGAATCCTATATTGCTGTCTCAATAACTGTGCTCTCCAGAATCTTAATGAAAGAACAATCCTCCATTTCGTCTGGATATTTCATGGCTTTAAACACATTAAATTTCACTTCCTCATTACAGACTCTCATTGTTAATTCCCCTTTTTGAACATCTATTAATGGCCTACCAGTAGCAAAAAATGGACGACTTAAAATAATTAGGACATCTTTATCAGCCTCGTAGTCTAAAATATTAAAATCAACAGGAAATATGAATTTATCACTTTCACTAAGACATCCTCAATTTTACCCTCTGGATATGTGATAGACCTATCAGCTAGTTGGAGTGTGACTGTGGTAGGTCTAGCTTCACCAATACCTAACTTTCGATAGATTGAAAGAGGCATAAGGTTAATGCTTGCACCTAAATCACAGAGTGCTCTACCTAACTCTTTTCCACCTATAGACACAGGTATGGTAAATGATCCTGGATCCTTAGCCTTGGGTGGTAGCCCATTCTTAAGAATAACACTACACTCCTCAGTAAGAGATACAGTTTCAAATTTACCTAACCTCTTCTTTTTAGTTAAAATTGTTGGGGTTTATGCCCTAAAACTCGTAGATAGTGAATGTAAACAAATTGTATACTTGTTTCAATAAAGTGTTATTGAGTTTCTACAATAAAGTGTTATTGTTAAATACTGCACAATTTGACCCAAATCCAATAAACTAAGATCCAAGGTTGTTTACATGTGACTTGAACTAGTATGTGGGGGCATATGGGGATCGATGTTCAAGTAACAACCTAAAAGGTCTATAGTACAAGGATAAGGTTGGGTACCTTATCCTGATAACACAATGAGATACGACTCGCTTTGTATTTGATACAGACGTATTGATCCAAAACGTCCATGTAGTAGACATGCAAGTGGGGGTATCCTATGCAATGAGTTTGCATAAGACCGGACCACGAAATAGTAAACCACTAAATGTAACACCGTTAACTAGTTAGGTTACTATTTCAATACGATGACCTAGGTAACTCAGTCTTAATCCTGAGTGTGTCATGAACTCCTTCTCATGAGGGATTGTCCTTTGATTAGCATGGGTGAGAGTGGCCAATACGCCGACTCAATATGCCTTCCTTTTTGGGGACAAGACCGAGTGGGAGGCTGGGGACATGACAACACAAGAAGGAATTCACTCCTTCCCACTTCTAGGAGAAGTAAATGAGTGTTCCCTTAAGTGGTGACTCCAGGACTTGAATAAAGGGATCCCGTCCTCTCACTGGCCCGAGAGGAACTTTCTGTTTAATGGTTGGACCATAAACAGGTTGTTCATTAGAGGAGCGCCGGTACTTAAGGAGACAAATGTAACACAGGGGTAAAGATGTAATTTGACCCAGCTGTGATTATGGACACTCGTGAAGGATTGACTTACCGGTATAGGTCTATATCACTGGACACAAAAATGTTCTACAGTGAGAAGAGTTCAGCTGTGGGTCTTTAGTGGAATGACCCACAATTAATGAATATTGGTTAACCTGATTACTGAGTTTAATCTATTAACCTCATATCATTGGAGCTTCTTATCTGTAGGTCCATTAGGTCCCCCTGCTAGCTCGTAAAGAGTAATTAGGAACGAATATATCTTGAGAGAATTTGAATTGTTCAAATTCATATTGGGAATTATGTTAATTGTATGAGATACAAATTAATATAATGTATGGTGATGCATTAAAATATAAAGTCTAATTTAAGATTAAACTTTATTATATTGAGAGATTGATATATTTGAAAGAATTCAAATATATGTCTAATTAAATATATGGTATTTAATTAGAAGATGAATTAATTAATTATTCAATTTAGTTTAAATTAAATGAGATTTAATTAAACTATAGTCTATGAGAGAAATAAATATTTGAAGAAGTTCAAATATTAATATGAATTTGATTCATAATAAATTTATAGGATATAAGAAAATTTGAAGGAGTTCAAATTTTAATATGAATTTGATTCATATTATAGAATTAATTAATTGAAGGTCTGAAATTAAATATATGATATTTAATTGGATAATTAATTAATTAACTAATAGAAGGTCTGAAATTAAATATACGATATTTAATTGCTGATTAATTAATTAAAGAATTAATTAATTGGAAATTAATCAATTATGGAAATGATTAATCACTTATGGAAGTAATTAATCATTTATGGAAATGATTTAATCACTTATGAAGTGATCAATCATTTATGGAAAAGATTAATCAATTGTGGAATTGATTGGTCATGGAATTGATTAATTATGGAAAAGATTAAATCAGTTATGGAAATAATTGATTTTAAATGAATATTTTATTCATGGCCTTTCTCCTATAAATAGAACACTAAACCTAGGGTTTAGGTACTACAACATAAGGCCACAAGAATGCACTCTTGTATTCTCTCTAGCCTCCCTCTCATATTCTCTCAACTCAAGAACTTTAGGGAGAATTTTCTCTCTAGAGTTTTTCCCATTCAAGATTAGGTAGTCCCACAACTACGTTCCTAATCTCAGAGTCATAGCGGGGAAGATCAATTGGTGGTGTCCCAATTGTTGACGCTTGGTCCAAAATCAAGAAAGGTGTCCGTTGAAGTATTCAGAGTCGATAATGGAGGTATGTTTCTCATCGCTTAACCTTTTGCCAATGTATTGATATTTTAGTAGAAACAAAATTAATTAAGAACGGTCCAATTGCTTCCGTTGTTCTCTCCTTCTTCTCCTGAATGTCCTCTCGATTTCTGGATCAAGCTCGAACCTTACCCCAGGCGGATCGCTCATGCACCAAACTCACCCCTGCAAAAACAAAAGAAACAATCAAAAAGTTCTAGCACCAAACCACTAAAACACATACACAAAACAAATCAGATAAAAACTTATTCAGTTCCCCGACAACGGCGCCAAAAACTTGTTGGGTCCCTAGAGTGATTACAAATATGGTATTAAAGACTCTAGAACTCTGTGCAAGTATACACAATCCGCAACAAGTAATAAGTATTATCAATCCAAGGTCTGAACTAGCTTCTACTCTATCTATTTTGTATAAATCTTTAATGGTTTCAAAGGTAGTAAAAATGATTGGTTTTTATAAGAATAATGCTGAAGCAAAGAAATGACAGAACAACAAGTAAACAAATAGGCAGACAGATTAGAAACAGGCGCTGGTCAGGTTTTAGTAATTGTTTTAAAATATGCTCTAGCAATATTATTGATCATGTAAAACTCTCGCAGTCTTATTAGCACATTCCTCCCGGAACTCCGAATCTTTTGGAATGTGTTTCAACCCCAATGAAGAACTACCGATCGAGCACTAGGCAACTGGCTATCCCTAGCTCAGTCACTGGCTTTCACCAATACACAATGATCGTAGTGTGATTAATCGCCACACACTCTCTAAATCATCCCTGAAACTAGAGAGAGGTATTCATACCGGCTGGCCAGGCGGGCATAAAATATAAATAAGCACAACAATTAACCAAGATGCAATAATCGATATATTACTAAAGTTAAGCACGACAATCACATAGTTCCTAACCAACGCCTAAACTATTTAGTTCATATTATGCATGGAAACGCACGTTACAATCTGAGTAGGCATGCCCATAATTACAAGATAATAAAAGGAAATGTTAATCTCCTCGGCCAGCTTGCAATGACGGTCTTCTAGGTGGTCTCCAATCTCTCTTCACTACTCGGCTCCCAAGGATGGAAGGAACTTTCCAAGAATGGAGTGTTTTCTCCCAAAAGTGGAATGAATTTGACTTGGGTGGCTACTCCCTTTTATAGAAGGATAGGAGGCTTGACTTAGGTCAACCTGGACACGTGTAGGCTCTCCTTGCTCCTTTATCCCAAAAATAACTCAACAGAAGTCGGTTCATGAAGTTGGCTAACGAGCTGTGATGTGGCAGTTTTTCTCCCAGTTTTTGCTGCAGCACAGAATTTGCTCCCTCAAGTCGCCCAACAACAGATTCTGCACAAAATGATTTCCAAAGCTTCCATTCTTCCAAATGGGTTAAAACATATAATATATATCCAAAACCAACCCTTTTAAGCATAAAAGACACACAAATCCCTATAGAAATGAGGCCTAAATAACTACCTTTTGGGCAGTTATCAGTCATCAAATGAAAAAGTCAATCTTAACAGTAAACGACGTTAGAAAGTAAGAGTGACTTATTTCTCGGTCCGGTCTTGTGTAAACATCTTTTACACAGGAGGCCCCTACTCACATGTCTCTACATGAACGATCCGGGATCACATCGTTTGCCTCATTCACAAAGTATGTCGCATTCATAGTGTTACAAGGATAAGGTATCCAACCTTACCAGGATAGGTTATATATTCAAATTTGATCCCTATCCATATCCACGATATAGTTCAAGTATTTCATATCATAACCATAGATGTTTCTATTGGATTTAAAATATAAAACAAACGATTCACTAAATAACATCTTTATTATAAAAGGATTACAAAACTTGAGTTTTAGGACATAAAACCCAACAAACTCCCACTTCGACTATAACTCAAGTGAGATTACAATATGTCAGGTGATTTGCAATACATCACATGCTAAATACTCTCAGTACTAAATTTTGGAGATGTTTCTCAAACACTTTAGCCGTGAGGGGTTTTGTAAAGGATCAACCATGTTCTACTCTGAGACTATCTGGGTGACGGTCACGTCTCCTCTTTGTACAATCTCCCGGATGAGATGTTATTTGCATTCAATGTGCTTTCCTCGTCTTTGGCTTCAAGATTCCTTTGAATTTGCAACTCCTCCACTATTATCACAATACAGAGTGATAGACAGATGCATATTAGGAACTACTTCTAACTCAGTTAGAAATTTTCTAAGCCATACTGTTTCCTTTGACGCTTCGCATGTTGCAACGTATTCAACTTCCATTGTGGAGTCGGCAATGCATCCTTGTTTAACACTTCTCCAGACAACCGCTCCTCCATTAAGAGTGAACACAGATCCCGATGTAGATCTCTTAGAATCTATGTCGCTTTGAAAATCTAAGTCAGTGTATCTAGTAATGATCAAATCCTTAGATCCATACACCAGCGAATAGTCTCTTCTTCTCCTCAGGTATTTGAGGATATTCTTAATCGCAGTCCAATGCGCTTGACCTGGATTGGACTGGTATCTGCTGACAATACCTACCGCATAGCATATGTCGAGTCGTGTGCATAACATTGCATACATTATACTACCGACTGCTGATGTGTAAGGAACTCGTTTCATATCCTCAACTTCTTGAGGTGTTTCAGACTTTGTTCCTTCGATAGGTGAATTCCATATCTAAAGGGTAACAAATCCTTTTTAGAACTTTTTATCAAATATCAAATCAGAATGTTATCGATATAGGATGCCTGAGACAGTGTCAGCAATCTGTTCTTTCGATCTCTTATTATTTGGATCCCTAGAACAAACTGAGCTTTACCCAAATCCTTCATTTGGAATTGAGCTGCAAGCCACTGCTTTATGTCAGTCAATCCTCCCACTTCATTCCCTATGAGTAGGATGTCATCTACGTATAGAACTGTGAAAGCTACAGTAGAATTGATGATCCTTTTATATACACAAGGTTCATCGATACTTTGTTCAAAATCAAAAGATTTGATCACAGTATCAAATCTCATATTCCAGGATCTTGAAGCTTGTTTCAATCCATAGATGGATCTATTAAGCTTGCAAACCTTTTGCTCTTCTCCTTAGACTACAAACCCTTATGGTTGGACCATTTAAATACTCTCGTCAAGATTACCATTCAAAAACGCTGTCTTGACATCCATTTGCCAAATTTCACAGTTGTAGAAAGCGACAATGGAAAGGAGTATTCCTATTGATTTCAACATTACAACTGGTGAGAAGGTCTCATCATAATCAATCCCTTATCTTTGGGTATAACCTTTGGCCACCAATCGGGCTTTGAAGGTTTGTTCCTTGCTAGTTTGGTCTCGTTTTCTCTTGTAGATCTACTTGCAACCGATAGGTTTAACATCACTCGGTTGATCTACAAGTTCCCAGACTGAGTTGAAATGCGTAGATTCCATCTCAAGGTTCATGGCTTTGACCCACTGGTCCTTATCGTTGTCACTCATTCTTTATATATAAGTCAATGGATCCTCCATTTCATCATCAAGTATGATGAGTTGAGTTTCCATTAAACCCATGTACCAGTTAGGTTGTATTATAACTCTCCCACTACGTCGAGGTATTCTCATATCTTGAGATTTTTTTGAAGGACCAGCTTCACTCACAACGTTTATTTGTCTGGTTGTAGCTTCCTTAGAAATTTCTTTAAGTATTAGTTTACTACGTGTTTGATGATTTCTCATATGATCTTCCTCAAGGAACGTGGCATTGGTCGAAACAATTACCTTGTTGTCTTGAGGATCATAAAACATACCTTCTTTTGTTTCTTTAGGGTATCCTACAAATATGCATAATCTAGAACGTCATTCCAATTTCTTAGGGTTTGCATCAACACGTGTGTCAGGCATCACCAAATCCTGAAGTGACGTAAACTCCCTTTACGTCCTCTCCATAACTCGTAAGGTGTTTCTGGAATACTTTTGGAGGGAACCATGTTCAGAATATATAAGCGGTTTCCACTGCAAAACCCCAAAATAAATCAGGTAGTTGAGCATAACTCATGATAGACTGAACCATATCTAATAAGGTTCTATTTCTCCTTCCTGATACGCCATTTTGTTGTGGTGTACCAGGTGCTGAGAGTTGAGAAGTAATTCCATATTCTATCAAGTAGTCTTGGAATTTTAAATCCATGTACTCTCCTCCTTGATCAGATCACAAAGTTTTAATTGTCTTACCTAATTTGTTTTCAACTTCAACTTTATACTCTTTGAATTTTTCAAGAGCTTCTGACTTATGAACCATTAGGTAAAGATACCCATATCTTGAATAGTCATCAATGAAGCTGATGAAATATTCATACCTTGTTCGTGCTTTAACATTCATTGGACCACAGAGGTTTGAATGTACAAGCTCCAAGGTTTCTTTGGCTCTATAACCTTTTTCAGAGAAAGGTCGTTTGGTCATTTTACCTTCTAGACAAGACTCACGTGGTGGTAATGAGTCATCTTCTAACTTATTTAGAAGTGCACTCTTAACCAACCTTTCTCTTCGTTTTCGATTTATGTGCCCTAGTCTTAAATGCCAAAGAAGAGTATCTTGAGAAACTTTTTTTCTTTTATTTTGGGTCTCAACTGTTTTAAACATTTCAGTATTGAGAACAACTTTTGTTTCATTCGGTCTTAACACATACAAGTTGTTTTCAAGTTTAGCAGAACAAAGTTGATATCCACTTTTGATAATAAACACTTCATTAACTTCAAAAGATACTTTATACATTTGTTCTATTAAACAAGAGATAGATACTAAGTTCCTTTTTATACTAGGAACATACAAAATATTTTCCAACAAAATGTAACTATCTCTAAACAACAGCTGCATTGCTCCCACTGTCTCTCCTGAGACAACATCTCTTGTTCCTACTCTGAGTGTCACCTTGATAGCGAGCTTAGCTAGCTATATTTCCCTAATTAATTAAGCTAGTCTTTTATATTTAATTGGCCAAAATTATGCATTTTTGTGTTCTATTTGTAGGAATCATGTTTCAGAGTTAAATCGAGAAATTGGAGCTAAATATGTGTTCGGGACATGAAAATTGGCTAAAGAACGAAGAAGATTCAAGTTAGAAGAAGTCAAAAGAGAGTCATCCGTAGACCAGTGTCGGGACACTGCTCTTGGAGCGTCTCGACTCTGCCTTTCCTTTTCTGATTCAGGCGGCAAAAGGTCGTAGCATCGTGACGTTGTGACCATAGAGTCTCGACGCTACGCTATGACCCTAGCGTCTCGACGCTATCGACAGATTTCCTATTTAATCTTCTTTTCATGCTACGACCAAGGGGAGTCCAATTGGTGAGATTTTAGCCCTAATTTCGACTAGAGACCTTTTGTGGGAGCTAAAGGCGAGGCCAAGGAGCGGGAATCAAGCGAGAAGACGTGGAGATCGTGACGGGGACGTGCCGGTTTCGACGGATTTGAGTTTTCCTTTCTCTTTCCCTTAATTCTTGTAGTTTTTTTTTTTTGGCTTTTCTTGCAATTAGTGTTTTTGGTTCAAAGACTATGAATTGCTAGTTGTTTGTCTTAGGGTTTGATGTAGTTGTTTTTAGTTTGTTGGATTGATTTTTGGTATGAATGTGCTTTTATTTTATGCATGCAATTTTGTGTATTGCTTTCAATTACTTGATCACTAATTGAATGATTTAAGTGTTGAATCTAACTCGGGAGAGAGGATTTGGCGTAAGACTTACGTTGTTTAATTGCATGACTAAAGTAGAAATTCTAACTTTGTGACGGGATTTAGAATTACTTTAGAAGTATAACAAGGACCAAATCGAATTATAATGCCTTGCATGTTAATGAACTTAGATAGGGATATCAAGTTAGTTATTTGCATGAGAATCAATTATACTCGGGAGAGGTAATCGTGATAAAAGTTTCCTTGGCTTGTAGAATAATTGCATGGTCAATTCATTCCTATTAATCAATCCTCAATCTTAATCAATGAAATCAATTCCCTAAGAGTCTTTCCATTTGAGTCTCCACTTTTATTTTATGCTTTTTGTCTTTAAATTTATCTTTTTCATTAAGTTTTGCTCCCTAAATAAAATTGAACAAAAGTATTCACGATACTTAATTTGCTAGAAAACCAATACAGAGGACGACACTCGTTTAATCATGAAAACAATATATTATTACTTGACCCGTATACTTGCGGTAAGCAATTTGCACATCAAGTTTTTGGCGCCATTGTCGGGGATTGGCATATTTAGTTAAATTCATATTGTGGAAAAATTGTTCGGTCTTAATTTAGGGTGTATTTTTTATTTTTAGATAGATTGCATTTTTTTCCTTATTTGTTTTCTTTCCATATTTTCTAGTTTCCTATTTTAGATCTTTCTTTATTTGTTTGATTTTTATTATTATTATTATTATTTTTTTTTTTTGAGTCTTAGTCCTTTGTTCTTGTTGGGTTATTATTTGATTGGAAGTCTAATTATCACTGTTGCTTTAATTGATTTGAATGGCTTTTTATTCAACACCATACTCCAATTTTTCATCTTCAAGTTATCCCCCTTTAAAAGAAAATTCTTCCTTGGAAAGTATAGTTCAAAATTATATTGAGGAGTCTAGAGCGAGGAGTCTACAATTTGATGAAATCATAAGAGGACTTCAAACCCCAAAGGAAGTTAGTGAGGTGGGATCCACTTCCATAGGATGTCTAGTGAGTCATGTGGTCGGTGATTCGTTGGCACCCATTTAGGAGCTTAGTTCTTTCAATTTTGCAAAGGATGAGCATTTAGGGGTGAGTTGCATAGATGGTGGAGAAGAATTGGGAAGTTGTAGGACCTTTCAAGAACATGTTTGTGAGGAAGAAAAAGAAAATGAGCTTGCAGTGACAGAGGAAGTTCAGGAGGTAGAGTTTGAGGTTGAAAAGCCTTCGTCTGATTTATCTTCTCAATCCTTTGTAGATTTTGATTGTTCTTTTTTCTATTCTCACGAGTCAGTTTTAGAGTCAGAGTCTCTTTATTTTGATATTTCTCCTTTTATGCTTCTTTTATTCAAAAATACCAAAAATAATTCCGTTTCAAGGGCCCATGAGAAGCTAGTAAGTTTGCTAGCGATCGTTGGTTATATTGATTCAAGGAAGAAGGGCCCAAAGAAATACGAGAATTTTTATGTGCCTTGACAGACTGCACGAGCACGTCGAGCTAAAGACAAAAAAAAAACGCTTATGGGCGGCAACCCAAGTTACTTTGTTATTGTTTTTTTTATGTCTTGTTTTTTTGTTTTGTAGGAGATCCCGTGCTCTTGTCTATGCCAAGCATTCATGAAAAGGTCATCATCATTTCAGGGTAGTATTGTTCACCCCTTTCATTCTTTTGTTGTTCTCATGCTTGACTATTCCGTATTTTCTTTATACATTGGCGACAATACATGTTTTAAGTTTGGGGGTGGAATAGCATGTTTGTGGAGCCCTTGAGCATCTGAGTTCGGGCTATAGTTTTGAGCTTTCTTTGAATTGAACATATGGTTGTTTTCTAGATGCTATTTTTGCATGACTATGATTTCCTAGGATAGGCTTTCTTGTCAATTTTCAAACCTCCGATGAGTTGTAAGCATGAGTGCCCAAAATGGGAGACTTTTTAAACTTTTTCTAAGAGATGTCTTGCATGAGTAGAGTATTTGTCTTGGCTAGATTTGGATTTGAATGCTTAGGAGCGAATTATTAGGTTCATATGCTTGTTGTCACCTCGATAGGTGTAGGGAAGAGCTAAAGAGTTATTTTTTTTGCAAATTAGCATGTTTGATCTTGCTTAGGAGGAAAGAAACGAATACACTCTTATCATGCTCATAAAGAAAAATAATTCTTGTTGTTACAATTTGAAAGAAAAAAGTTATTATGCCATGGCCTGTGCACAGTTTGCAATGAGTAATAAAGATTTAGGCAAAAAGAGCTACCCCTGTTGTGATCAGTTAGGCCAACCAGAGAAAACTAAGGTTAAGGGTCCCTGCAATAGGTGTGTGAAAGCTAGTGCCACATAAAAAATGCTTGATTTAAATTTCAATTATAAGGACCTAAGTATGGAGGAAAACAAACTAATTTGTTCCATTGACTCGTTAGTGAATCCTTAGTGCCAGTGTAGAGGGAAAATGAGTTGAGAGTTTAATCATCCAATCCCGGGCTAGTAAAGTCTAATCTCGTTGAATTAGATCTCGCTTGTGCAAGTTAATTTTGGAAAAATTTGATTTGTCTCCCTCATTGGTCCTTATGTGCATGTCTCTTGATTGCTTGACTATTAACTTTTGAGCCTTGAGGATTGAGTCATGTTTTGTTGCATCCATTCTTCCACTGTATGCTTGATTTTTAGTTTGCTCGAGGACAAGCAAAACCTTAAGTTTGGGGGTATTTGATAGCGAGAATAGCTAGCTATATTTCCCTAATTAATTAAGCTACTCTTTTATATTTAATTGACCAAAATTATGCATTTCTTGTGTTCTATTTGTAGGAATCATGTTTCGGAGTTAAATCAAACAATTGGAGCTAAATATGTGTTCGGGACATGAAAATTGGCTAAAGAACGAAGAAGATTCAAGTTAGAAGAAGCCAAAAGAGAGCCATCCGTAGACCAGTGTCAGGACGCTGCTCTTGGAGCGTCTCGACGCTACCTTTCCTTTTCTGATTCAGGCGGTAAAAGGTCGTAGCGTCGCGATGCTGTGACCATAGCGTCTCGACGCTATCGACAGATTTCCTATTTATTCTTTTCATGCTACGACCAAGGGGAGTCCAATTGGTGAGATTTTAGCCCTAATTTCGACTAGAGACCTTTTGTGGGAGCTAAAGGCGAGGCCAAGGAGCGGGAATCAAGCGAGAAGACATGGAGATCGTGACGGGGAAGTGCCAGTTTCGACGGATTCGAGTTTTCCTTTCTCTTTGCCTTAATTCCTGTAGTTTTTATGGCTTTTCTTGCAATTAGTGTGTGTGGTTCAAAGACTATGAATTGCTAGTTGTTTGTCTTAGGGTTTGATGTAGTTGTTTTTAGTTTGTTGGATTGATTTTTGGTATGAATGTGCTTTTATTTTATGCATGCAATTTTGTGTATTGCTTTCAATTACTTGATCACTAATTGAATTATTTAAGTGTTGAATCTAACTCGGGAGCGAGGATTTGGCGTACGACTTACGTTGTTTAATTGCATGACTAAAGTAGAAATTCTAAGTTTGTGACGGGATTTAGAATTACTTTAGAAGTATAACAAGGACCAAACCGAATTATAATGCCTTGCATGTTAATGAACTTAGATAGGGATATCAAGTTAGTTATTTGCATGAGAATCAATTATACTCGGGAGAGGTAATCGTGATAAAAGTTTCCTTGGCTTGTAGAATAATTGCATGGTCAATTCATTCCTATTAATCAATCCTCAATCTTAATCAATGAAATCAATTCCCTAAGAGTCTTTCCATTTGAGTCTCCACTTTTATTTTATGCTTTTTGTCTTTAAATTTATCTTTTTCATTAAGTTTTGCTCCCTAAATAAAATTGAACAAAAGTATTCACGGTACTTAATTTGCTAGAAAACCAATACAGAGGACGACACTCGTTTAATCACGAAAACACTATATTATTACTTGACCCGTACACTTGCGGAAAGCAATTTTCACATCACACCTTGCCTTCTCTAAGTGCCTTCTAGGAACTAGTTTCCTGTATAGAAGAACATACATGATTAGTCGCTCATGAATCTAATATCTAGATGGAGGTATCATTCTCTACTAAACATGTTTCAATAATAAGTAAATCATATTTACTTAGTTTGGCAGCTTCAACCTTTTCCGCTTTCTTCTCAGCAAGATATTTAGGACAATTGCTTCTCCAGTGACTGTCCTGATTACAGTGGAAGCAGGTTCCTTTATCTATATTCTTTTTCTTTCCTTTCTTGGTGATGGGAGCTTTCTCCTTTCCCTTGTTCTTCTTTTTCTTCAACTGAATACTCTTATTCTTTGAAGTAAAAGATTCAGATTTAGTTCAAGAGTTCGAACCTCTAAGGAACTCTTTACCTGAAACAACGTTTGCTTCAGTTTCATGTCTTTTACTTTTAGTAAGGGACTAGTAGGTCTGTACCTCGTTCAGGAGAGTCGTTGAATTATATTCAATTTTGT
The DNA here is from genome assembly GCA_036850905.1 of Luffa acutangula. NCBI lineage: Eukaryota > Viridiplantae > Streptophyta > Magnoliopsida > Cucurbitales > Cucurbitaceae > Luffa > Luffa acutangula. Next base: position 24,149,955 of record CM072095.1, on the reverse strand, counting down.
TCATCACAGAATTTGTGTGAAATTGAATGAAACTCTTCAGGAGATATTCCATAATAAAACTGACTTGACTACTTTCATCTATGACAACATCGTTTACTTCAGGTGCATTGAAATGCACCATCACGTTCAAAACATGTTCTCAAAAAGAAGTTCCTTCTTTCATTCGAGAATTGTACATGTATTTGAGGGCCTCATGTCGAAGGGATGAGGACGACTGTCCAAATATCGCCTGTAATGAGTCCATCATTTATTTGGTCGTAGCCATGACCTCGTGTTTTTTAGATAGAACATCACTTATGCTTGTCAGGATGAAGACTTTTTTCTTATCATTGGCTCTAGTCCATCTGTCATAGGCGTCTCGATTCACTCGAGTTTCTGTTGGGCCAGGGTTAGGTGGACATTCTTCTGTTAAGACGAATCGAAAGTCATCAATCACTAATACTGTGTTTAAGTTTGATTTCCAAGTTCCATAGTTGTTGTCGTTAGGTTTTTTTTGAAGCTAATAGATGCACTAAAGAGTTAGACATGTTGAAAAAACATAAATAAATCCTTTATCAGTGAATTGATTATTTAATAAATCCAATTTCAGTTTAGCAAAAGTAATAATGTACCCATCTCATTAATTAATTTGCAACAATACTTCAGTGAGTCAGAATAACTCCTACCGAGGGGTAGTAAATCACTCCACTGAACCAAGACATTCTTGACTAAATATTCTATAACCAGAATAACTCCTTTATTTCTGTATCATTTATTTATCGCTACTTTGGTCAAGAATAAGCTAACAATTAGTTTATCTTATAAGTGTGACCCTCCAATTTTCATATCTCAGAGGACGACCCCATCAATGCTACCGAATGGAAAAGCTAATGTAGGGAATGGCCCTAAGAAACCCAATCCATTTCTGGAGTTTACTTTGTTCTTATTCCTATGTTACATCCCTCCGAATGGTGTAGTAGCTCCAGGGCATACTTAGCAGGCGCAACATAGGGATCTCACGGTGTAAACTAATGGAAGAGACCGTAGGATGCGTTGACACGCTTCCTTCTCCCACTTACTATAAATACTTTCTCTATTCACCTTGATATTGACTTATGCAAACACCTTCCGAATAGAGCAGTAGCGTTAGTAAGCAACACGAGGCCAAACATAAATCTCACCGTGTGAATTTATAAGGGGAGCGTGTGAGAAAAACTATGTTTATCCTTTACTCCCACTAAGTATTTTAACGTTGTTGGTGTTGAGTTTTATGCCCTAAAACTCGAAGATAGTGAATGTAAACAAATTGTATTGTTGTTTCAATAAAGTGTTATTGAGTTTCTACAATAAAGAGTTATTGTTAAATATTACATAATTTGACCCAAATCCAATAAACTAAGATCCAAGGTTGTTTGTATGTAACTTGAACTAGTATGTGGAGACATACAGGGTTCGATGTTCAAGTAACAACCTAAAAGGTCTATAGTACAAGGATAAGGTTGGATATCTTATCTTGGTAACACTATGAGATACAACCCGCTTTGTAATTGATACAAACATATTGATCCAAAGCGTCCATGTAGTAGACATGTGATCACTTGTCAAAAGGTTGATTAAATTATCACAGAATTGTCGATAGTATGCATTAATCCAAGTATAAATTAATCATAATCAAGTAGTACCGGGATAGTTCTAGGGTCGAATCCACAGGGAAGGACGGTTAAAGACTTTTAATAACTTATCTACTGAACACTCGCACACATGGCATTACATATTAAAAAAAATTGAGTGATAATAGTTGTAATGAAATAACAGTGTTAAAAGAATAGACTATGCGATGAGATTAGGAAAGATATCATATGATAAAGCTATCAAGGCTTTTGCTGTGGCAACCACATGCGTTAATAGGCTATCTTACAGCGCATATTTTTCGTAAATGATCCATTATGCTTAAGCGAGAAATAAACATGTAATTCCCTTCCGGTACTACTCATGCGTTTGGCGTAGAACTAATAACTGTTTTGTTCAATTAGTTAATGCGTTGGTGCTGTTCTCTAATAACTTGCAAGTGATTGCGTTAGTCCTAAAACAGTCTAAGCTCATTCATGCACTATCTTATTGCAACAATATTAGTTTTAACACGACCAAGACTACATGCAATGCACTAACTTGCTCTACTTAGATAATTCCACATGCATTACCTAGCTGGGATTTATCATGCTGTTACTGCATCCAGCAGGCCAGACGGGAGTTAGTAATGAAAATATTATCGCATCTAAGCATAAAGCATTAATTTCTCATTTAATCAAAATGTACGCATACAAGATGAACCTATCACTGTATGGGTGCCTACGCTAAGCCTTGATAAAAGTAAATTAGCTCATGCTAAGACAAAATAACACAACGCAATACATTCTATCGCAATAATGTTCTGCGTCGAGAAAATCTTTCTTCTTTTCTTCAACTGAGTGCTCTCATCCACTATCCTCCGCTCTTTTCTTTGGTAGCTGGTTGCTTCTTATAGGCTGAAAAGGCTGACTTCTCCAAGAAATTTACTTGCGTGCCCCAGTCATCTTTCGCCAGCTTGCGCACCAGTCACACGTCAGCGCAATCATCTCTTCCATGAGGGATTGTCCTTTTGATTAGTATGGGTGAGAGTGGCCAATACGTCGACTCAATATGCCTTCTTTTTTGGGGACAAGACCGAGTGGAGGCTGGGGACATGACAACACAAGAAGGAATTTACCCGTTCCAACTTCTAGGAGAAGTAGATGAGTGTTCCCTTAAATGGTGACTTTGGGACTTGAACAAAGGGATCCCACCCTCTCACTGGCCCGAGAGGGACTTTCTGTTTATTGGTTGGACCATAAACATATTGTTCATTAGAGGAGCACTAGTACTTAAGGAGATAGATGTAACATAGGGGTAAAACGATAATTTGACCTAGTTGTGATTACAGACACTTGTGAAGGATTGACTTACTGGTATAGGTCTATATCCGTGGACACAGAAATGTTCTACAGTGAGAATAGCTCAACTGTGAATCTTTAGTGGAATGACCCACAGTTAATGAATATTAATTAACTCGATTAATGAGTTTAATCATTTAACCTCATATCATTGGAGTTTCTGATCTGTAGGTCCATTAGGTCCCCCTTCTAGCTCGTAAAGAGTAATTAGGAACAATTATATCTTGAGATAATTTGAATAGTTCAACTTCATATCGGGATTAAGTTAATTGTATGAGATACAAATTAATATAATGTATAGTGATACATTAAAATATAAAGTCTAATTTGGGATTAAACTTTAATATTATGAGAGAAATAAATATTTGAAGAAGTTCAAAAATTAATATGAATTTGATTCATATTAAATTTATAGGATATAAGAGAATTTGAAGGAGTTCAAATTTTAATATGAATTTGATTCATATTATGGAATTAATTAATTGAAGGTCTGAAATTAAATATATGATTTTTAATTGGGTAATTAATTTATTAACTAATAGAAGATCTGAAATTAAATATATGATATTTAATTGGTGATTAATTAATTAAAGAATTAATTAATTGGAAATTAATCAATTATGGAAACGATTAATCACTTATGGAAGTAATTAATCATTTATGGAAATGATTTAATCACTTATGGAAGTGATCAATCATTTATGGAAAAGATTAATCAATTATGGGATTGATTGGTTGTGAGATTGATTAATTATGGAAAAGATTAAATCAGTTATTGAAATAATTGATTTAAAATGAATATTTTATTCATGATCTTTCTCCTATAAATAGAACACTAAGCCTAGGGTTTAGGTACTACAACAAATGGCCACCATAAGACCAAAGGTCTCATTCTTGCCTCCCTCTCATATTCTTTCAACTCAAGAACTCTAGAGAGATTTTTTCTCTCTAAGAGTTTTTCCCACTCAAGATTAGGTAGTTCCACGACTATGTTCCTAATCTCAGAGTTATAGCGGGGAAGATCAATTGGTGGTGTCCCAATTGTTGACAATTGTTCCCTATGAAATCAAGAAAGACGTTCTTGATATATCAAAGACAACAACAACAGTATGTATGTTTCTCTCTATTAGATTTAGATCTAATATTTTTGTATGCTTAACCTTAATATAAATATTGAATAGTTCTAAGCTTATTGTCGATGTATTGGTATTTTAGATTAAACAAAATTAACTACGAATCAGTCTCAATGATGCTTACGCTTTAGTGAATTGGGGAATTCAAATCCCTTCAGTTGGGTATATTGTTACGTAGGTATATTTCGACTAATTGAATACTTACCTAAGTCTAGGTTATAAATTAACCTACGATGTCTAGGTGATTTATAACCTCACATCTCTCACGTGCATGCTCGTAAAACCTAGGTTAACCTAACTCAAGTACCGGCCCGACACCCAGGTAAGAGGTGTTCCGCAAACCGTCAACTTAAATACCTCCAGCCTTAGACAACATCCAACCTGGTGAGTTCTCTTGTAACCTTAGATTTACAAGTTATCGACCTATTTTATGAGATTGATTGATTTGGTTCGTTTAACCCTAGGTGATCATGCTTTTATCTTTGTTATAGGTTTTATGTCTATCTCGATTTATAACTCGATTATAAAAGAGATCAACCTATAACATTCTTTCTAATCGATGTTAATGCTTTATGATAACTTGCAAAAAGCAAGTTATTTCTCCTTTAAACTTAAACTAAAACAAGGCTAAAAGATAAATTGATGCGTTAACTCGACGCAATAAGGAAGGAAAATGCGATGGTTTTCTACAGTAGGCTATATTTATGGATGCGGTACAAAATTATAAAAATATAAGGTGCTAACGCATTAATAATGCAGTTGTTTGTTGCCCAAGTTTCTCACAGAGTAGGCACACATCCCAAGACGATCATGAACAAAAAAGATGGATGAAAAGACCGTGCTGACACAACTAACGCGCAAGTGGGCAGAAGATCACTGAAACAAGTTTCCTAATTCCTTGGAGAAGTTAGCTTCCTTCGCCTATAAATAGAAACCACCTACTCAAAGGAAGGGAGAGACGAGAGGGAAGAGACAAAGATCAAAGAAGCAAGGAGAAAGAGAAATCACAGAAGGCTGTGATTAAGGGTAGAATTGCATTTGCGATGTATTGCACAATGTATTCTTTTGCTCGCATGAGCTAATTTTCTTCATCACGGCTTAGCGCAGGCACCCATGTGGTGATAAGTTTACTTTGTAAGCGCATACTTTGATTTAATGAAACATTATTGTCTTCTACTTAGATGCGATACTATTTTCATTACTAACTCCTGCTTGGCCAACCGGTTGCAGTAACAGCATGATAAATCCCTGACAAGTAATACATGCGGACATATCTAAGTAGAACAAGCTAGCGCATTGCATGTAGTCTTGGTAGCATTAGATAAATACTACCGCTATAAGATAGTGCATGAATGAGCTTTGATTGCGTTAAGACTAATGCAGTCCCTTGTAAGTTGTTAGAGAACTAAGCCTACGCATGAACTAGCCAAACAAATAATTGATAGTTTTATGTCAAACGCAGAAGTAGTACCGGAAGGAAAACTTGTGATTTTTCTCACTTAGGCATTAATGGATCAATTAGTCATGGTTTGTGTGTAACACCCGAGTTAGGAGGGGTACATGAATGAACCGAGGCCACATCCGAATGAGAGGGATCTTGAGGACATGAAAGTATGGTCAAGATAAGCTTAAAAAGAATTGATAGATACTACCTATACCAACAAGGTGCACCTTCCTTTTCGGTGGCTCAATCATAGAAACTTTGAAGTTAAGCGTGCTTGGCTTGGAGAAGTTCTATGTTGGGTGACCTCCTGGGAATTTTCCCAGGAAGCATGTGAGTGAGGACAAAGCATGCTAAAAGGACCCCGTGTTGGTTTGTGGGGACAATCTTCATTCTTTGAACAGTTTCAGAAAAGTATGGTGGCGAGGCCAGGTCGCAGGGGAATGTCGGGGCCGTTATGGGTTGAATCCAGATTCCGAACCCTGGGCCTGGGGCGTTTGATAGCGAGCATAGCTAGCTAGTTTTCCCTAATCAATTTAGCTAGTCTTTGATGATATATTGGCCATTTTATTGCACTTAATGTTTAATTTGTAGGAAATTGTTTATTGGAGCTAAAACGTGATATTGGAGTCAATCGGGTGTTCGAGACGTGAAAAGATACAAAAGAACGGAAGAGAATCAACAAGAAAAAAGTCAATTTGGGGTCAAATGCAGACCAGCGTCTCGACGCTGCTCCTTGAGCGTCTCGATGCTGGCATTTCATATCTGAATAGGCGCTAAAAGGTCACAGCGTCTCGACGCTACGACCTTAGCGTCTCGACGCTGCGAGTTTTCCTTTCCAGAAACAAGCGTTTTGAAGGCAGCGTCTCGATGCTACGACGAAAAAATCAGAATATAAGGTTATTTTCGGCTAGGTTTTGGGGGACTTCGTTTTGGGACTTTTTGGAGCCGTAAACAGAGAGAAAGTAGAGCATATTGGGGCTGAAGCAAAGGGAGCAAGTTGGAAATCAACCCATTGTTCGTTGGGATCGTGACGGGGACGTTCGGTCTCAGCCTACAACGAGTTTAATTCTTCTTTCCCTCACTTTAGTTAGTTTTTATTGCTATTTTAGACTATTGCTATATTGTAACGTTGTGTATGAGTAGCTAGGCTTTAATTCTTAGGGATTGATGTACCCGTTGGGCACGTTATGGGTTGATTGACGGTTTTTATGCTATTGATGTCATTTATGCATATTTTGTATCCTTAATGCTTTCAATTTATCGGCCATAAATTGACTGATGTTTATGCTTGAATCTAACTCGGGAGGGAGGATTTAAATTAGAAATCAATATGCATAACTAGAATTTAACTAAAAATCGGGAGATTAAGGTTAATTCTAGAAATTGTTAAAAAGGCTACCCTTATTGCCTTTTATGTTTATTGGATATAGATAGGGATATCGGGTTCAATTGCATATGGGAGAATCATGTATGCTCGGGAGAGATATGTGTGATTTTAGTTACCAAGATTTATGAGTCATAGCATGTGTTAAACCGTTTATTAATTCATAACTTCAATTGGTGAAATCAAATCCCTAAGACCAATTCTTCCCATTAGAATGTCACTTTTTGCATTCTTTTTGTGTTTGATTCAACTATATTCTCATTCAATTCAATTCCCTAAATAAAATTGGTCAAAAGTATTTTCTGTAATTAAAATTGACTAGACACCAATCCAGAGGACGATATTCGAATTTACATTCACTATATTATAACTTGACCCGTACACTTGCGGTTAGCAAATTGCACATCAAGTTTTTGGCGCCGTTGCTGGGGATTGGCATATTTAGTCAATTTTAATATCGAAGAAAAATTGTCCGATCTTAGTTTAGGGTGTATTTTATTTTATTTTATTTTGTTATTTTTGTTATTTTTGTTTTAGGTAGATTGCATTTTTTCCTTTATTGTTTTTCTTTTCCATTCTTAAATTTTTTCCATATTTAGATTTTTTTCCATATTTGTTTGAATTTTCTATTGTTAGATTTTTAGTTTTTCCTTTTTAGATTAGTTTTTCCTTATTTGTTAGTTTCCTTAATTGTTATTGCCATATTTGTTTTTGCATTCCATATTAGTCTATTATTTCCTTTTGTAGATTATATTTTCCTTATTTAGATTCATTATTTTTTTTTATTTCTTTCCTAATTTATTTTCTTTCATTCTCTTTTAGTTTCCTTTTTAAGTTAGTGTGACGGTGTATGCGAAAGGTTAGGGAATTGGCCTTAGTTCCCTTAGATCCAGAGATCGAAAGAACTTTCAATAGACTTCGAAGGGAAAATCAAGAAAATATCCAAATCGCCAATCCTAATCCTGAAGAACCTAAGCCCATCAGGGACTATTTTCAGTCGGTCTTTCAGGAGCAACAATCGGGGATTGTCTATTCCCCAATGAATGCTAATAATTTTTAGTTGAAAACAGGTCTCATTCAGATGGCTCGAGACTGTGCCTATAGGGGATGCCCACAGAGGATCCAAATTCTCATCTGAAATCCTTCTTAGACATTTGTGGGACGGTAAAGTTAAATGGTGTTTCTGAAGATGCCATTCACTTACGTTTATTTCCTTTTTCTTTGCAGGACAAAGCGAGGGATTGGTTACAATCTATTCCACCTGGGAGCATTACCATTTGGGATGCTTTGGTCCAGGCATTCTTAAATAAGTTCTTTCCTCCTGCCAAGACGGTCAAGCTGAGGACCGAAATTGGGACATTCCAGCAACAATTCGATGAGCAGCTATTCGAGGCTTGGGAGAGATTTAAAGAGCTGCTAAGGAAGTGCCCTCAGCATGGTTACCCCGACTGGCTCCAGGTTCAGTTATTTTATAATGGCTTAACTCCTAGCACAAAAACTATCGTTGATGCAGCTGCAGGTGGGACTCTGTTGTCCAAGAGTGTTGAGAGTGCTAGGACTTTGTTAGAAGAGATGGCCACCAATAGCTATCAGTGGCCACGGAGCGGTCGGGACCCAAAAATTTTGCTACTGGAGTGTTTGAAATCGATAATGTAAGTGCACTTCAGGCCCAGATGTCTTCCCTGGCCAATGCGTTCTTAAAATTTTCAGGTATAGGGAGCGTTCAAACGATCGAGTTTGCAGCTACCCTCGCATCCCAGACTCAGGAGGAAAATCTCGAGCAGGTTCAGTTTGTGTCTAATTTTAATTCTAGGGGGTATAATAATAATTCTACACCTACACATTATCACCCTAGTAATAGAAATCATGAAAATTTTTCATATGCAAATAATAAGAATGTTCGGAATCCTCCTGGCTTCACTCCTAAGCAAGAAAGTAAAAAGTCTTTAGAAGATCTTGTGGGAGCTTTTATTGCAGAATCAAGTAACAGGACAAATACGCTTGATGAGGCCGTGATTGCTATAAACACCACTGTCAATGGTCATTCTGCAACCATCAAGAACATAGAGACTCAGCTGGGACAACTGGTAAGTGTGGTCAATACCATGAATAAAGGGAAAGCCCCAGCTGAGCAAGATAAATCTTCAATGGAGTACTGCAAGGCCGTCTCTGTACATCACGAAGAGGAGACTACTGATAGCGAGCATAGCTAGCTACTTTTACTGATTTAATTTAGCTAGTCTTTTATGATGTTTGGGCCATTTTATTGTGCTTTATTGTTTATTTTGTAGGAAATGGTTGATTGGAGCTATAATGTCATATTAGAGTTAATCGGGTGCTCGGGGCGTGAAAAGATGCAAAGGAATGAAAAGAGTAAAAGTGGAGAAAAGTCAAATCTCGGTCAACAGTAGGCTAGCGTCGAGACGCTAGCTCTTGAGCGTCTCGACGCTCACATTCCATATCAGATTAGGCGCGTAAAGCTTACAGCGTCGAGACGCTACGACAGGAAGCGTCCCGACGCTACCGTTTTTCCTTATTCAGAACGCGCGTATAAGAGGCAGCGTCGCGACGCTGTCTTGACACGTCTCGACGCTAAGACGAAAATTCAGAATAAAAGCTTCACTTCGGCTAGGTTTTAAGGAGATCAATTTGGGACCTTTTGGAGCCGTAAAGAGGACAGAATAGAGGAGTTTTGGAGCTGAAAACAAAGGAGGAACTTGGAAATCAACCCATTGTTCGTGGGGATCGTGACGGGGACGTCGGGACTCGGCCTACATTGAGTTTTCTTTTCCCTTTTCTTTCTTTAGTTAGATTTATGGCTTTCACTTGTTTAGTTGAGCTTGTATTTGCATTCATGAGTAGCTAAACTTGTAGCTTAGGGATTGATGTAGTTGATTAAGTTTATGGATTGATTTACGGTTTAAGTTGTGCAATGTTGTTGTGTTTGTAATCTTGATTTAATGCTTTCAATTAATTGGCCATTAGTTGGATGATTTAAGTTTCGAATCTAGCTCGGGAGAGGGGATTTGATCTAGACTTACTCAAGATTGCATGAATAAAGTTTACTTTCTAATTCTTGACGGTTTTAGATTATCTTTAGAATTGGTTAAAAGATCTCATTGCCTTGCATGTTAATAAACTTAGATAGGGATATCAAGTTGGTTAATTTGCATGAGAATCAATTATACTCGGGAGAGGTAGTTGTGATTAAAGGGTCTTTGGCTCATAATTCCATTGTGCATAATAACTTATTCCTTAAAATCAATCCTAAACGAAATCGGCGAAATCAATTCCCTAAGTAGTTTTCCCAATTGAATTTCCATTCTTTTTACTTGCTTTAGATTTGTTCTTATCATCACCTATTCATCACTTTCTGTTCCATAAATAAAATTGGGCAAGATTATTCATAATACTCGATTTGCTTAAAAATCCAATCCAGAGGACGACATTCGAATTTACTATTCACTATATTATTACTTGACCCGTGCGCTTGCGGTAGGAAAAGTCCACATAAAGTTTTTGGCGCCGTTGCCGGGGATTGGCACATTTAGCTAGATTGATATTGTGAAAAAATTGCTTGATCTTAATTTAGGGTGTATTCTTATTTTTTTAGGTTTGTTGCATTTTTTTCCTTTTTTGTCTTTCATTCCATATTTGATTTTCTAGGTTAGTTTTTCTTTTAGTTGTGTAATTTTTTCCATATTTGTGTCTTGTTATTCTTTTTTAGTTTAGTTTTCATTATTGGTTAGTTTCCTTATTTGCAATTTGCCATATTTATTTTTGCATTCCATATTAGGTTAGTTTGTTTCCTTTTTCTTGATTATATTTTCTTTTTTTAGATTATATTTTTCCATATTTAAATTGAGTCTTTGTCATGTGTTCTTGTTAGGTTATTGTTTGATTGAAAGCCTAATTATCATTGTTGCTTTAATTGATTTAATGGCTTTTTATTCAACACCATATTCCAATTTTTCATCTTCAAGTTATACCCTTTCAAATGAAAATTCTTCCTTGGAAAGCATAGTTCAAAATTATATTGAGGAGTCTAGAGCGAGGAGTCTAAAAATTGATGAAATCATAAGAGGACTTCAAGCTCCACAGGAAGTTAGTGAGGTGGGATCCACTTCCATAAGTTGTCTAGTGAGTCATGTGGTCGATGATTCATTGGCACTCATTCATGAGTGTAGTTCTTTCGATCTTGTTGAGGATGAGCAGTTAGGGGTGAGTTGCATGAATAATGGGGACGAATTGGAGAGTTGGAGTACCTTTCAAGAACATGGTTGTGAGGAGAAAAAAGAAAATGAGTTTGTAGTGTTAGAGGAAGTTCAGGAGGTAGAGTTTGAGGTTGAAAAACCTTCGTCTGTTTTATCTTCTCCATCCTTTATAGATTTTGATTGTTCTTTTTTCTATTCTCACGAGTCAGTTTTAGAGTCAGAGTCTCTTTATTTTGATCTTTCTCCTTTTATGTTTATTTTAGTCAAAATACCAAAAATAATTCTGTTTCAGGGGCCCATGAGAAACTAGTAAGTTTACTAGCGATCGTTGGGTATATTGATTCAAGGAAGAAGGGCCCAAAGAAATACGAGAATTTTTATGTGCCTTGACAGACTGGACAAACACGTCGAGCTAATGACGTTAAACAAGCGCTTATGGGAGGCAACCCAAGTAAGTTTAGTGTGTTTTCTTTTTGTTTTTGATTTATTGTTTGTTTTTGTTTTGTAGGTCTTGTTTTCTTTTTCTCCTTTGCTTTCAAGCTTTCAAGAGTCCAAGCATTCAGTCAAGAAGTCATCATCATTCCAGGGCAGTATTGTTCACTCCTTTCATTCGTTTATTGTTCTCATGTTTGTTTATGCTTTATTTTCGTTATACATTGAGGACAATGCATATTTTAAGTTTGGGGGTGGATTAGCATGTTTGTGGAGCCCTTGAGCATCTGAGTTCGGGCTATAGTTTTGAGCTTTCTTTGAATTATGCATATGGTTGTTTTCTGGATGCTACTTTTGCATGATTATGATGTCCTAGGATAGGCTTTCTTGTCAATCTTCAAGCTTGTGATGAGATGTAAGCATAAGTACCCAAAAAGGGAGACTTTTAAAATTTTTCTAGGAGATGGCTTGCATGAGTAGAGTATTTAGCTTGGCTAGATTTGGATTTGAATGCTTAGGAGCGAATTATTAGGTTTATATGCTTGTTGTCACCTCGATAGGTGTAGGGTAGAGCTAAAGAGTTAATTTTTTTGCAAATTAGCATGTTTAATCTTGCTTAGGAGAAAAGAAAAGAATATATGCTATTTATTATGCTCATAAAGAAAAATCATTCTTGTTGTTACTGTTGAAAAGAAAATTATTATGTCATGGCCTGTGCACAGTTTGCAATGTTTAATAAAGATTAAGGCAAAAAGAGCTACCCCTGTTGTGATCAGTTAGGCCAACCAGAGAAAACTCAGGTTAAGGGTCCCTGCAATGGGTGTGTGAAAGCTAGTGCCACATTTACATGCTTAATTCATTTGTTAATTAAAAGCACCTAAGTATGGAGATAAACAAGCTAATTTGTTGCATTAACTCATTAGTGAAGCCTTAGTGCCAGTGTAGAGGGAAGATGAGTTGAGAGTTTAATAATCCAATCCCGAGCTAGTAGAGTCTGATCTTGCTGAGTTAGATCTCGCTTGTGCAAGTTAATTTTGGAAAAATTTTAATTTGTCTCCCTCATTGGTCCTTGTGTGCATATCTCTTGCTTGCTTGGTTATTGACTTTTGAGCCTTGAGGATTGAGTTATGATTGTTGCATCCATTCTTCCATTGTATGTCTGATTTAGAGTTTGCTCGAGGACTAGCAAAAGCTTAAGTTTGGGGGTATTTGATAGCGAGCATAGCTAGCTACTTTTACTGATTTAATTTAGCTAGTCTTTTATGATGTTTGGGCCATTTTATTGTGCTTTATTGTTTATTTTGTAGGAAATGGTTGATTGGAGCTATAATGTCATATTAGAGTTAATCGGGTGCTCGGGGCGTGAAAAGATGCAAAGGAATGAAAAGAGTAAAAGTGGAGAAAAGTCAAATCTCGGTCAACAGTAGGCTAGCGTCGAGACGCTAGCTCTTGAGCGTCGAGACGCTCACATTCCATATCAGATTAGGCGCGTAAAGCTTACAGCGTCGAGACGCTACGACAGGAAGCGTCCCGACGCTACCGTTTTTCCTTATTCAGAACGCGCGTATAAGAGGCAGCATCGCGACGCTGTCTTGACAGCGTCTCGACGCTAAGACGAAAATTCAGAATAAAAGCTTCACTTCGGCTAGGTTTTAAGGAGATCAATTTGGGACCTTTTGGAGCCGTAAAGAGGACAGAATAGAGGAGTTTTGGAGCTGAAAACAAAGGAGGAACTTGGAAATCTACCCATTGTTCGTGGGGATCGTGACGGGGACGTCGGGACTCGGCCTACATTGAGTTTTCTTTTCCCTTTTCTTTCTTTAGTTAGATTTATGGCTTTCACTTGTTTAGTTGAGCTTGTATTTGCATTCATGAGTAGCTAAACTTGTAGCTTAGGGATTGATGTAGTTGATTAAGTTTATGGATTGATTTACGGTTTAAGTTGTGCAATGTTGTTGTGTTTGTAATCTTGATTTAATGCTTTCAATTAATTGGCCATTAGTTGGATGATTTAAGTTTCGAATCTAGCTCGGGAGAGGGGATTTGATCTAGACTTACTCAAGATTGCATGAATAAAGTTTACTTTCTAATTCTTGACGATTTTAGATTATCTTTAGAATTGGTTAAAAGATCTCATTGCCTTGCATGTTAATAAACTTAGATAGGGATATCAAGTTGGTTAATTTGCATGAGAATCAATTATACTCGGGAGAGGTAGTTGTGATTAAAGGGTCTTTGGCTCATAATTCCATTGTGCATAATAACTTATTCCTTAAAATCAATCCTAAACAAAATCGGCGAAATCAATTCCCTAAGTAGTTTTCCCAATTGAATTTCCATTCTTTTTACTTGCTTTAGATTTGTTCTTATCATCACCTATTCATCACTTTCTGTTCCATAAATAAAATTGGGCAAGATTATTCATAATACTCGATTTGCTTAAAAATCCAATCCAGAGGACGACATTCGAATTTACTATTCACTATATTATTACTTGACCCGTGCGCTTGCGGTAGGAAAAGTCCACATCAAGTTTTTGTGAACCAGAGGAACTCACTGGAGGAGTTGAAGAAGGCACCATCTCAAACGAAGCTGAAAAACTTAATCTTGAGCCTTTTGCCCCTTCTCCTACTGTTTTAGTTCCTAACTCAAAGAAAAAGAAAAATTCTAAGGTTAAGTTTGACAAATTTTTAGATGCTTTTATGGGTTTGCATGTTAATATTCCTTTTTCAGATGCCTTGGAGCAGATGCCTCACTACAAAAAATTCATGAAGGAATGGCTCAACAAGAAGAAAAAGGAAAATAAGTTGGAGACTGTATATCTTGCATCGACGTGCAGTGCTCGTGTCCAACCGGGAGTACCAGAAAAATTGTCTAACACAGGGAGTTTTACTATTCCTTGTAATTTTGGTACTTTTTCATGTAGAGCACTATGTGATCTAGGGGCTAGCATAAATATAATTCCTCTATCATTATGTAAAAAGCTTAACATAGGAGAAATAAAATCTACTGCTGTTAGACTCCAGTTGGCTGACCAATCTGTGGTTAGTTCTTAAGGAATTGTGGAAAATGTGCTGATCAAAGTTGGTAGATTTCTCCTTCCTGTTGATTTTTTCGTGTTGGATATTAAAGAGAATCCTGCTATGCCTATTATATTAGGGACACCATTCCTTGCTACAGGGAGGGTTATAATTGATATTGAACACATGGAGCTAATCATCAGAGTCCAACAGGAGAAGGAGGTCTTAAAAGCTTTTGAGGACCCCAAGAACACATCAGATACCATGTTGGTGGGCTATAGGAGAGGTGCTAGGAAGAGCACCAGTGATGGGGGATCTGACATGAGACCACCTTGATGCCTATTCGGACATCACGTCGAGCTAATGACATTAAACAAGCGCTTATGGGAGGCAACACAAGTAAGTTTAGTTGTGTCTTTCTTTTGAGTTTTATTTATTGGTTGTGTCTGTTTTGTAGGTCGTGTTTTCTGTCTCTCCTTTGCTTTCAAGCTTTCAAGCTTTCAATTAAGAAGTCATCATCATTCTAGGCCAGTATTGTTCACTCCTTTCATTCTTTTATTGTTCTCATGCTTGTTTATGCTTTATTTTCTTTATACATTGAGGACAATGCATGTTTTTTAAGTTTGGGGGTGGATTAGCATGTTTGTGGAGCCCTTGAGCATCTGAGTTCGGGCTATAGTTTTGAGCTTTCTTTGAATTATGCATGTGCTTGTTTTCTGGATGTATTTTTGCATGACTATGATGTCCTAGGATAGGCTTTGTTGTCAACTTTCAAGCTTGCGATGAGTTGTAAGCATGAGTGCCCAAAAAGGGAGACTTTTTAAA
This sequence comes from Luffa acutangula, assembly GCA_036850905.1. NCBI lineage: Eukaryota > Viridiplantae > Streptophyta > Magnoliopsida > Cucurbitales > Cucurbitaceae > Luffa > Luffa acutangula. The sequence goes on along the minus strand of CM072095.1, from coordinate 24,134,555 downwards.
CTTTTTCTAGGAGATGTCTTGCATGAGTAGAGTATTTGTCTTGGCTAGATTTGGATTTGAATGCTTAGGAGCGAATTATTAGGTTCATATGCCTGTTGTCACCTCGATAGGTGTAGGGAAGATCTAAAGAGTTAATTTTTTGCAAATTAGCATGTTTGATCTTGCTTAGGAGAAAAGAAAAGAATACCTGCTTATTATGTTCATAAAGAAAAATCATTCTTGTTGTTATTGTTGAGAAAAAAATTATGCCATGGCTTGTGCACAATATGCAATGGTTAATAAAGATTAAGGCAAAAAGAGCTACCCCTGTTGTGATCAGTTAGGCCAACCAGAGAAAACTCAGGTTAAGGGTCCCTGCAATGGGTGTGTGAAAGCTAGTGCCACATATAAATGCTTAATTTAATTGTCAATTAAAAGCACCTAAGTATGGAGGAAAACAAACTAATTTTTTCCATTAACTCATTAGTGAAACCTTAGAGCCAGTGTAGAGGGAAGATGAGCTTAGAGTTTAATAAATCAATATCGGGCTAGTAGAGTCTTATCTTGTTGAGTTAGATCTCACTTGTGCAAGTTAATTTTGGAAACATTTTAGTTTGTCTCCCTCATTTGTCCTTATGTGTATGTCTCTTGCTTGCTTGGTTATTGACTTTTGAGCCTTGAGGATTAAGTCATGGTTGTTGCATCCATTCTTCCACTGTATGTTTGATTTTTAGTTTGCTCGAGGACTAGCAAAAGCTTAAGTTTGGGGGTGTTTGATAGCGAGCATAGCTAGCTAGTTTTCCCTAATCAATTTAGCTAGTCTTTTATGATTTATTGGCCATTTTATTGCACTTAATGTTTATTTTGTAGGAAATTGTTGACTGTAGCTAAAACGTGATATTGGAGTCAATCGGGTGTTCGGGACGTGGAAAGATACAAAAGAACCGAAGAGAATCAACAAGAAAAAAGTCAATTTGGGGTCAAATGCAGACTAGCGTCTCGACGCTGCTCCTTGAGCATCTCGACGCTGACATTCCATATCTGAATAGGCGCTAAAAGGTCACAGTGTCGAGATGCTGCGACCTTAGAGTCTCGACGCTGCGAGTTTTCCTTTGAAGAAACGGGCGTTTTGAAGGCAGCGTCGAGACGCTGTCTTGACAGCGTCGAGACGCTACGACGAAAAAATCAGAATATAAGGTTATTTTCGGCTAGGTTTTGGGGGACTTCGTTTTGGGACTTTTTGGAGCCGTAAACAGAGAGAAAACAGAGCATATTGGGGTTGAAGCAAAGGGAGCAAGTTGGAAATCAACCCATTGTTCGTGGGGATCGTGACGGGGACGTTCGGTCTCGGCCTACAACGAATTTAATTCTTCTTTCCCTCACTTTAGTTAGTTTTTATGGCTGTTTTAGACTATTGCTATATTGTAACGTTGTGTATGAGTAGTGTTGGGTTCCTAGAGTGAGTAATAATATGGTATAAAAGACTCTAGAATTCCTGTGCAAGTATACACAGTCTGCATCAAGTAATATTATCAATCCAAGTCCTGAATTAGTTTCCACTCCACCTATTTTGTGTAACTTTCTAATGGTTTCAAAGATGGTAAAATGATTTGGTTTTATAAGAATTATGTTGAGGCAAAATAAATGACAGAACAACAAGTAAACAAATAGATAGACAGATTAAAGACAGACGCTGGTAGGATTTAGTGATTGCTCTTAAAGATGCTCTAGCAATATTATTGATCATGCATTTCTCGGAGTATTATTAGCGTTCCTCCCGGAACTCCGGATCTTTTGGGATGTGTTCCAACCCCAATGAAGCACGACCGATCAAGCACTAGGCAACTGGCTATCCCTAGCTCAGTCACTAGCATTCACCAATACACAATGATCGTAGTGTGGATAATTGCCACACACTCTCTAAATCATCCTTGAAACTAGAGATAGTTATTCACACCGGCTGGCCAGGCGGGCATAAAATGGTAATAAGCACAACAATTAACAAAAATGCGATAGTCAATATATTACTAAAGATGAAGCACGACAATCACATTATTCCTACCAACACCTTACCTACTTAGTTTATAATAGGCATGAAAATACAAATCACAATCTGAGTAGGCATGTCCATAACCACAAGTTAATAAAGAAAATGAACTCCTTAATCAGCTTGCGGATGATGGTGTTCTTGATGATCTTAAATTTCTCTATACTATTCGGCTTCCAAGGGAAAACATGGAATGAATTTGACTTCGACGGCTACTTCCTTTTATAGAAGGATAGGAGGCTTGAATTAGGTCAACTTGGACACGTGTAGGGCTCTCCTTGCTCCTTTATCCCGAAAATAACTCAATAGAAGTCGGTTCATGAAGTTGGCTAACAAGCTGTGATGTGGCAGTTCTGTTCCCAGTCTTGCTGCAACACAGAATTTGCTCCCTCCAGTCGCTCAGCAGCATAATCTGTAAAAAATAATTTCCAATGCTTCCATTCTTCCAAATGGGTTAAAACATGTAATATCTATCCAAAACCAACCCTAATAAGCATAAAGGACACACAAATCTCTATATAATTGAGACCTAAATAACTACCTTTTGGGCAATTATAAAGTAGCTAGGCTTTAATTCTTAGGGATTGATGTAGCCGTTGGGCACATTATGGATTGATTGACGGTTTTTATGCTATTGATGTCATTTATGCATATTTTGTATCCTTAATGCTTTCAATTTACCGTCCATAAATTGACTGATGTTTACGCTTGAATCTAACTCGGGAGAGAGGATTTAAATTAGAAATCAATATGCATAACTAGAATTTAACTAAAAATCGGGAGATTAAGGTTAATTCTAGAAATTGTTAAAAAGGCTACCCTTATTGCCTTGTATGTTTATTGGATTTAGATAGGGATATCGGGTTCAATTGCATATGGGAGAATCATGTATGCTTGGGAGAGATATGTGTGATTTTAGTTACCAAGATTTATGAGTCAGCATGTGTTAAACCGTTTATTAATTCATAACTTCAATTGGTGAAATCAAATCCCTAAGACCAATTCTTCCCATTAGGTTGTCACTTTTTGCATTCTTTTTGTGTTTGATTCAACTATATTCTCATTCAATTCGATTCCCTAAATAAAATTGGTCAAAAGTATTTTCGGTAATTAAAATTGACTAGACACTAATCCAGAGGACGACATTCGAATTTACATTCACTATATTATAACTTGACCCGTACACTTGCGGTTAGCAAATTGCACATCAGCGTTACAGATGGTATCAGAGCCAGATTTTTAGGTTCTGTAGACTCGCTTACATCGTAAGCATCATATTTTTCCCATAGCCAAGCACAAGCAAACACGCCTCGTCATCGCCAGGTATGTTAGTACCAAGTAGGAAAGATTTTTATGAATGAAGATCTATGTTATGCATGAAAGCATGAATAAGTTAATTTCAATTACTTGGGTTAAAATGAGCTTGTCCTCGTTATTCTTGGCATAAAAGTTTTGTGCTCGTCCTTAAGATACCTCTTATATGTTAAGCATTGCCCTCCACTTAAGAGGTTATGTAGGACAAGGACAAGGTCGTGGTAGGGGTGGTAGAGGACAAGCACTCCCAGAACAGGCAGACCTACCATTGATCCTCATGTGAGTAATCAACTAATAGGTTAGATGCTCACTAATCCAACACCCCTAGCACAAACCGCTTGACCTTGGGGGTTTCCCAGACTCTCTTGTAAAATGTCTTTGAGTCAAGCAATGCAAGCAGACCAGAATCAGCTAAGCTTGACTAAGGGAGTAAGATACCTCTAGAACTTCAGTCAAATATTAGACTCTCAGTACACCTCAGCACAACGGTAAGCGTGATGGTCTCCTATTTAGGCAATGGTTGACTACAAGAAGTGCCCCATGGTACAGTAGGTTATATGCGAGTCACCATGTTAAGGAATGACGTTTTCCTTTGGTGGGAATCCACAAAAAGGTTCCTAATGGGCCTAAGAGAGGATACTCGAGCGGTCATGGCAACTCTTGCCCCCAAAGATTTTGTAGCAGCCCTTTGAGTAGTTACCTATCCCAAAATTTGCCTTTGGTTCGAGAAGTAGACTTCAACATTGAACTCGAGCCAGCCACAACCTCTATTTCTAAGACGCTCTACAATATGACTCTAGCAAGGTTAAAAGGGATGAGGATATCCCTAAGGCAGTATTTAGATGCAACTACAAACTTTTCGAGTTCACTATTATGTCTCTCGAGTTGATGATTGCTCCTACAGTGTTCCTGGATTCGATGATCAAGGCGTTTGAGGGATTTTTCGACACATTTGTGATCGTGTTCATTGACAATATTTTGGGTTGTTTCAAGTTAGATGTCGAACACGAGACACACCTCTGGAGAGTTTTGATAGCCCCAAGGCACAACCAGCCATGTGCCAAGTTCTTTTAAGTGTAAGTTTTGGCTTCAGCAGGTGTTCGTTCTAGGACACGTAGTGTTGAAAGGTGGAGTTTCAGTTGATCCAGCAAAAGTTGGGGCTGTAACTATGTGGCCTCGCCCGATTACAGGCAGTAAGATTCGAAGTTTCTTGGGATTAACAGGCTACTATCGTCGTTTTGTACAAGACTTTTCCAAGATAGCCACACCATTGACACAGTTGACCTGAAAAGGGCAGTCCTTTTGTGTGGAATGGTGCTTGTGAAGCAAGTCTCCAGAAGCTCAAGTAGAGGTTGGTTTCAGCACCAATGCTCACTGTCCCAGATTGATCAGGTTCTTTCGTTGTTTACAGTGATGCTTCCAAGAAAGGTTTAGGTGTTGTTCTTACGCAAAACAGAAAGGCTATGGCCTATGCTTCTCGCCAGTTGAAGAACTATGAATGAGACTACCCAACTCATGATTTAGAGCTAGCCGCGGTAGTTTTCGCTCTGAAGAACTATGAATGAGACTACCCAACTCATGATTTAGGCATTACCTATATGGTGAGAAGATCCTAATCCTCACAGATCACAAGAACGTAAAGTATTTCTTCACTAGAAGGAGCTGAATGTGAGGCAACGTAGACGGCTCAACTTGGTTAAGGATTATGTTGTTGAGATACTTTACCACTCAAGTAAGACAAACAAGTGTGGTTGCAGATGCACTGAATAGAACGACAGCCCACACTTCAGCCTTAATCACAGACCAAACTCACATAAGGATTTACAGGGAACATGCAAGAATAACAGTCCTAGTGGGAGAAGTTGCCTCATAGTTGGCCCAGTGGGCAGAGCAGCAAATATTGAGACATCGTATCATAGACTTCCAGAAGGAAGATCCCGGCGTTAGTGACCTCTGCCACCAAGTAGTGTCAGGTCAGGGGATGGGTTCTCCCTATTCTCGGATGAGGGTTTTCTCTTTCGAGGATGACCATGCGTGCCTACGAGCCCATCAACGAGGTTTTGACTGAAGCTCACAGTTTTCTCTTCCCAGTGCCACTCGGGCAATACAAAGATGTGTCAGGACCTAAAGTAGTACTACTGGTGGCGTGGTACGAAGAGGGATGTAGTAGAGTTTGTCAGCAAGTGTTTGGTTTATGAGCAGATTAAAGCTCCCAAATAGAATTCATCAGGGTTGTTGCAACCTTCATATGTGCCTCAATGGAAATGGAAAGAAGTGGCCATGGATTTTTATCGTTGGTTTGCCTAGGATAGCCAGAGGTTTTACAATGATTTGGGTAATTATTGATACACTCACTAAGTTAGCGCGTTTTCGGCCAAGAAAACCTACTTATTTGGTGAAGGAAGTGGGCTCAGTTATACATGGAAAAAGGTTGTCAGGTTGCACGAGGTTCCAGTTACGTTTGCACCAAATAGAGACCCTCGTTTTACCTCTAACTTCTAGACCAGTTTTCACAGAGCCTTGGGCTCGTAGTTGAATTTCAGTGCAACCTTTCATTCCTAGACTGATGGTTAGACGTTAGAGAACATATTGCGAGTATGTGCATTGGACCTTGCAGTCAGTGACTGTGTTTTTAAAAGTTTCACCAATGAAGGGAGTTTTGAAGTTTAGAAAGAAAAGGAAGTTAAGCCTCAAGTATTGGGTCGTTTGAGATCTTGGAGAGGATTGGCCTTGTGGCTTATCGCTTGACTTTGCCACCATCTCTTCCTTCAGTTTATGATATGTTCCATGTATCCATGCGACAAAGGTTTGTGTCAATGTCTCATGGGATTGACTATGGATCGTTGAGGTAGAATGAGGACCTAAGTTATGAAGAGAAGCCAGTTTAAATCGTTACCAGAGATCAAAAGACTCTCCGTGTCAGGGAGATATCACTTGTTGAAGTGCTTTGGTAGGGCCACCAGATTCAGAAAGCAATGTGAATAAGAGAAGATGAGATGGGAATGAAGTAACCGGAGCTATCCCAGGAGTAACAACTTTCGAGGACGAAAGTTCTTAAGGAGGGAAGATTGTAACGTCAACAATTTAAGGAAAATCTTTATTTCTATAATTTTGAGTTTATAGGATTTAATTAAGGACCTTTGGTGATTTTTGCTTCAGGTACTAGGTGCGAGGGCATTTTTGTATTTAAGATGAAGTGGAAGGCATCCCTAAATCTCCCTCTTGTCTTTCTTTTGAGATGCACGCCTCACCCCCTTTATTCTCTTCCTCACGTGACTGCCGCCAGTCCCGCTTACCTTGCGTCTTCTTCTTCTTCTTCATTCAATCGTGTGTCCTCTGCAGCTCCCTTCCTCGGTCGATTATCTTCCTCGGTGACCCATTCTCCGGCGAACTTGGAACCACGAGCGACGGCGACGTCTCAGCACCTAAGGCGTGCGAAGAAGGGGCGTTTCGTGAATAGTAGCTCTTGATCACATGTCGGCCATTGTTGCAGCATTGGTGTCGAGCGACAGCATTTTCAGCAGCTTTTGGGGTTGATTTCCGGCGTTTTGTTCAGTGGGTAAGTGAGTATATGTTGTTCCTTTGTCGGTTGCTTAGTTTAATCGATTACCCATTCACTTTTCTTTCCGTTCCGCAAGCGTTTCTCTTCATTTTCGGCGATTCTCACAATGGGTCATCAAGTTTCAGTGTTGTGGAGCATTATCGGCAGTGGGTAAGTGTTTTAAGCTTGTGTTTTGGTTGGTTTTATGGTGCTAGAGGCTTACCCATTAATTGTGGCAATTGTTTCCAAGGTTTCGTGGCATTCGGGATTGTATTTGTCATTTTGGAGCGAGATTGTTAGCCCGGACAACAAGCTCCGTTTTTGTTTTTAGGTGAGTTTGAGGTGTTAGAGCATTCCAAAATTTACTTTGGTTCTAGGTGTTATTTTGGAATAAAAATCCCTTTTGATTTGAACATATTTGCCCATCTTTGTGTTGTTTGATAGGGGCTTGGAAGCTAAGGAGCTCATTCTTTTTGTCAAGCAAATTAGCTATCTAAGTAAGTAGCTATTTGGATTCAAATTCTATGCCTTAGACTAATTGCCCATTGTTTGTTAATTGGGAATTTAAAGTGGATAGTTGGATTGCGGTTCCATTTTTAGACCAAGTTGGTCTTTAAGCTTAAGTAAAGTGTGTTGGGTTAACTTTTGAAGCATGATGAGAATGTTGAGATTGCCTTTAGTTGGGCATTAAATGAGTAGCGTGGATTATGGAATAATTGAAGTTTGGGCTAAGTGTTCTTTGATTGTGTTGAGGCCATGAATTTTATGTTTTTTGGTTAGCCATGAACTGAAATGCTTAGAATTAATATATATGTAGCCGTTGGATTGAGTTCTATGCTTTAGATTAATTTTCTTGAAAATTTAATATGTTAGCATGGATAAGATTTAAGCCTTGAGTTTTGCTTGTGGATTTATATGAGCATGATGAGCTTCATTATAAGGCATGTTGATAGTATGAGGATCTTAAAGTTAACCTAGCATCTTTTGGTTTATTTCAAAGCATGTTTGGCACAAGACTATGATTCCTCTCTGGATTTTGTTTATGATATTGGAGAATGGGTTGAATGTCTGTTGGAGTTTGGATTGAACTTTGGGTGCGAGATCTGGCTCGTTATGACTATAGCAGTGCATTATTTTGTTTCATGGTGAAGCTAAAAATTTTGGTTTCCCCATATGTATGTCGTTATGCTGCCGGATTTTCGGTAGCATACGAGCGATTTAGGGATCAGGAGTGTCTTCAGGGAAGAGACTAGAATAGGGACCTTAGCTTCGTTTAGGGCCTCAGGTAGACTTACTAAATTTCTTAAGTCTTACCTAGCTAGTGCGTGTTCCTTCCCCATCTTAGGATTGATAGAACTTAGTTACCAGGCACGTTTACGTGCGTTCTATCAGTTGACTGTTAGAGCTCAGTTTCAGGCACGCTAGCATGCGCTCTCTCAGTTTAGGACGGTGTTGAGCTTATGACCAGACACGTTGTTCGTGCGCCATTTGGCACCAGGCATGTTTACATGCGTCAGTTGCTCCACCATATTTTTTTTTTATCTTTACATTCAGGGGTGTTGTGTTGGGATAGGTGTAGTTCTGCTAGAGGTGGCCAGCTAGTCTCTAGTTTACTTACCTTAACCGACTGACCCACACAACACTCTAGTTGGCCCAGGTTGGGGATAGGTTAACACCCTAGACAGAGCATGGCGTTGCCAGGTCGTAGGGGAATGTCGGGGCCGTTAAGGGTTGAATCTGAATTCCGAACCCTAGGCATGGGGCGTTACAATGCGCTACAAGGTACTTATAAATGCATGAGTTTGCAACCGCAACAGCCTTGATAATATTCTCATTAAGACTTCCCTTTTTTACTCTCAACGCATGTTTTACTCCCTTGTAGTAATTATTTCTCATACCAATCAAATCTCTCATTTAATTGTTCATAATATCACGCATCTTTGAGTTTAGATCAATAAAATTATTAGACTTTCAAATAACCTTTCCCTGTGGATTCGACCCTAGACTCACTAGGTATTACTTGATTGTGTTAATTTATACTTGGATTAATACACATCTGCGACTAATTCTTTATTAAAGTTATTGGCATACTGACAATTGATCAAGTTTTTGGCACCGTTACCGGGGAAAGGCAACCAAGTTTTTAAATAATCTTTTTGATATGACACTCCATTTGATATTATTTATCGTGTTTCCTGTTGAGTAATTTTTCTCCAGGTAGATTGCATGTGTGATGCTCGCCAGATCGATTTCGAAGTTGATCCTGAAATTGACCGAACGTATCATAGAAGGAGAAGAAATCGAAGAGCTCGTAGACAACCAGAAGAGATGGCAACATTCAACCAACTAAATAGACCAGTAAATCCCATCAGAATGGCTGATGATAGAGCCAGAGGGATCAGAGATTATGCAACCATGCAAACTGTAATTTCAACCGAGGGATAGTACAACCTACCTTGGAAACAGAAAGGTTTGAACTAAAACCTGTTATGTTTCAAATGTTCATTGCTGCAGGACAATTCGGAGGAAGTCCAGTTGAAGATCAACCCAGGCTTTTCTTTTGTGCAAGCAAAAGTTTTCTTTTTCAACAGATTTTTCTCTTCTCTCATTTTCTTTTGTTGCTTTTCTTTTCTCTCAGCAGGCATATCAATTTTTGTCTACCTACCTCTTTAGAACAATCAAGCATGAACTTCCTAATATTGGAAACTAAGCCTATCGGGGTGACAACAAACTTTAAAAATCATAATAAGAATCTAGATTTTCAAAGACGTATTAGATAAGACTATTGCATGCTTTAGACATCAAAACTAAGTATCAAAAAATTTTAAAATTTCACAATTTCTGCCGTGCTCCCAGATTCCACAACATATAAACCAATTTCTCCCAAAACTTCTAAAATCACATCCTTGGCTATCATAGCTATCTATTCATGCATCCAACAGGATTTAAATATGCTCAACACAGTCAAAGCCTCTCCCCCAAACTTAAACTAAACATTGTCCCCAATGTTTTTTTTTTTTTAATAGTAAAACATAAAGAGGGATACTGAGACTTCCCTATGCTAGGAGCACTTCATCCTCTTCCTTTGGATCCAGAAAAATGGGATTTTTGAAATTTTGGGATTTGCTAAGGTGATCCTGCAAAACAAAATTGGATCACAAAGCAAGGAAAATTATTTACTGCAAAAACAACTACCTAAACTTTAATCCTTGGGTTGCCTCACAAGCAGCGCTTTCTTTAACGTCTTTAGCTAGACGAGGCTCGACATGCTTACGGAGGCTCGAAATAAACATTTTCATCATCCTCCAGGCCCTGCAAAAAATCACGCACCGAATTGCACACTACAAACAGGGGAGAAAAAAAACTTTCCCCTGGCCCATCTTCACTAAAGAGATTGTTATAATAGCATTCTAGAAAATAAGTAGCCGCATCAAATCTCTTTTCTAAATCTCTATTCACAAAGCAATTGTTAATAGAGTCATCAAGCGTTATGATATCAACTGGTATGGGATCTAAAGATGGCCTATCAATCATGCCAGTCCATTCATCAGATTCAATATCTACATGCTCAGTAGCTTCCTCAGACTCAAAATTAAAAAATGATTCCACCAGGCTATCATATGACTCACTATCAAAAGAATTAAAGAATTCAAGTATTTATGGATCATACTCTATACTATGCACAGATTCGAGTTCCTCTGGGTCAGATTCTATGCTATCTACATCATAAGGACACAAATCAAAAGTATTCACATTTTCAGGGTTCATGCATTCCGGAATATCAAGATCAGACTCGATAGATTCAGTGTTATCATGATCAAACCCAAAATTATCTATCAAGTAATCTTTTTTATGCAATTCATGTTCATCCTCAATGTCAGGCAAATCAATATCATCATCAAAATCATCGATTTCAGGTAAATTCAATTCATTTTCAAAAGAAGGTAAATCATCAACTGCAGATTTTTCATTCTCACAAGCAAGCAAGTCTAATTCATTTTCAAAGTCAGGCAATTCCAAATCATTCTCAAACAGAGAGTCATCTAAATATGCATTGTGTTCAAAATCCCCATCATCCATAAGCATTTTTCCTAAGCCTAGGCCAAGATTATACTCTACCTCTTCATCATCGTCAGTCAAGTATTTAGGACCAATAGAAAAACATGTATGCAAACTACATACAGACTCTTCTTGGCCAAAAATACTAAACAGGACTTTTTCATCATCAATGTTCAAGGTAAGCTTACCTGTATGCACACTAATCTCAGCCTTACCAGTTGCTAAGAAGGGTCTGCCTAGAATAATTGGCACCTCTCTATCCTCCTGCATGTCCAGTACCACAAAGTCTACGGGGAAGATAAATTTGTTGACTTTTACCAGCACGTCCTCCACAACACCCATCAGGTGGGTAATCGATCTGTCAGCAAGCTGGAGAGTGACGTCGGTGTCTTTCATTCCTGTTAAACCAATCTTCCTGTAAACAGAATAGGGCATTAAATTTATACTAGCACCTAAATCACATAAGGCCCTATTGAAAGATACTTCTCCTATGATGCAGGGAATAGTAAAACTCCCTGGGTCTTTCTGTTTAGAAGGCATCTTTCCAGAAACAATGGTACTACTACTTTCAGACAATTTAAAAACTTCTTTTTTCAAACTTTTCTTCGTAGAAAGCATTTCTTTCATGAATTTCCCATAATTAGGCATGTTATACAAAGCATCTACTAAGGGAATATTCACAGACAACTTCTTAAACATTTCTAGGAACTTCTGAAACTGCACATCTAATTTAACATTTTTAAAGCGTTGAGGAAAAGGTAACTCCCTGTAGTCAAAGGTTGGACATTCGCCCCTCCGCTTGGGCGGGCTAATGTGCGAGCCTCTGTCATGTTGGTTGCATGGAACCACTTCTTCCTCGTTCAGTTTCTCTTTATGCCCGTCATCCTGCTTTTCATCTTTTCTTCCTGCAAAATTTTTAGGAAAATCACAATTCAAATTAATAGAGTTAGGAGGATGTTGGGACCTTTTAGAGGAGGTTTTTTGTGCCTCGGCCCTTTCATCTTCATCCTTGCTCTTTTCTTCTTCCTTCTTCTTTTCTGAATTGATATCCAGCTTCCTTCCACTTCTTAGTGTCACCATCTTACACTGCTCTCTTGGGTTAGGTTCAGTGTCGCTTGGAAATTTTCCCTTCTGAAGGGCATTCGCCGCTGAAGCAATATGTCCTATTTGAACTTCCATGTTTTTCAGAGCTGTGTCGTGGTTATTGACTGCCGTCTGGAGATTCACGTTCAACACTCTTTGTTCTTTAATAAAAAGAGCCACCATCTCCTCTAGGTTATTCTTCTTTTTCAGGCGCACTGGATGATGCAAAACTTGGCGGTGGCTGCAAAACATTCTTCATATTCGAATATGAGAAGTTCTCGTGATTGCGTAGACTGGGTGGTAGAAGTTTGATACTCCTTGAGTAAATGGTCTGTTTCCCACGTACTGGACTTCTTCCACATCTTGACCTTCCTTCTTTGAATGACCTTCAGCTAAGGTGGAAATGGATTTGACCACCTCAGATGAAGTCAGCTTGTTCAGCGCGTTGGTCAGAGATGCCATCTGTGCCTTCAACGAACTTGACTCATCCAATTCATAAATTCCAGTCTTCTATGAAATTGCTCCCCTCTCAGTCGGCCACTGATAAATTGTTGCCGCCATTTCCTCTAATAGATCTTTGGCTTCCGTCACTGTTTTGGAAAGAAAGCTTCCTCCTGCTAATGTGTCTAGAACTGTCTTGGTGGAGGGATTCAATCCATTGTAAAACAACTGCACTTGGAGCCAATCAGGATATCCATGTTGGGGGCACCGCCCAAGCATTTCCTTGTATCTCTCCCATGCCTCGTACAACTGCTCCTCATCAAGCTACCTAAACGTTCCGATTTCAGTCCAGAGCTTGGTAGTCTTGGCAGGCGGGAAAAATTTTGTCAGAAAGGCATGGGCAAGCTCGTCCCATGTACTAATGCTGCCCGTCTTGACTGATTCAAGCCAATCCTTTGCTTTGTCTTGTAGAGAAAATGGGAACAACCTCAATCTTATAGCGTCTGTCGAAACTCCATTCATCTTCACCTTCCCACATATTTCCAAGAATGATCGCAGATGTGAGTGTGGGTCCTCAGAAGGACGTCCCTTAAAAGAGTTATCGTGCGCCATCTGAATCAATCCTGTTTTTAACTCAAAATTGGTAGCTTGGATTGGGGTGTAAACAATTTAAGAATTCTCGGTGGGAAGAACAGGTTGTAAAAAGTCTCTAATTGCCTTGGGAGCTTCATCTTGGTGGGCCATTGCTTCTGCTAATCTTTTCTCTTTACGAATGGTTCTAAGAGTTTTGTCAATTTCGAGATCTAACGGAAACAAATTAACCACCTTGTTCCTTCGCATACAATGCTCCCAATCAATCAAAAGAACAAAAATAAAACAATATTCACAACATAATTACAGAAAAATATTTACACCTAAATTACTATTTATCCCTTTCCTTTTTTGATGTCATGAAAAATTGATTTGCTACAAAATTCAAGCCTCCCCGGCAACGGCGCCAAAAACTTGTTGGACGTAGAGCGATTACCGCAAGCGCATGGGTCGTCACAAGTAATATAAAATGGTAGGTAATACCGAGTATCGAATCCACAGGGAGGAGAAGCGAAAATTTGAGCAAAGCAAAAATCTCTTGAGCACTAAAAGTACTTGGGCGAAATAATATTTAGGGAACAACTCATGTAATAAAGAGGAATTTAAAATTCAAAGCAATTAAAGAAAATAATTTGATCAATAAAAAAATAAAATATGGAGAAAGAGTTTTCTTTTAATGGGAATAGGGGTCTTGAAAATCAATTATTAGCTAAACATTTGTTATAATTATCCTATCTCATTGCCCAACTAATTATAATCCTAGAATATCCGTTAATCACATAGGTTCTCCTGTCGGTTTTAACAACCTAAGTTTCCTTAGCGCCATTAAAAATCATTAATTATTACGCTCTGATTCATTTTATGAATCTAAGTTTAATCAACTAATCCTGGTGTCAGGACGGGCAATTAAACTAGTTGCATGGATCACGATCTATCCTAATTTCTCTCCGTTGAGCTTCCATTAAGAATCAAATCATTACACAATTGGCCAGATTGAATAAAGCATTAAGCACATCCATACAAATAATTAGGACAAAGGGCAAGAGACAGGAAATTATAACAACATTTAAACTATAATTTCATTCCAAGACCCCAAATTGGGGTTTAACTACACATAGCTAAAATATCCACAACATTTACACTGAAAAGCATAATTAAGAGCATAAAAGGAAAGGAATTGACCATCGAAAAACCCCTTCGCTGACGCTCGGAGTCCCGCCGAACACTCCTTGAGCATCCTAGGATGCTCCCCAAAATTCCCCAAAATATTTCCCACTATAGTCAAAAGTCCGTTTCACCCCTATAGTACTTCTAGTTCCTTAAGTCCCACTGATCCTCCAATGAACAATTGGTTTATGGTCCAACAATAAACCGAGTCCCTCTCGGGCCAATGAGAGGGTGTGATCCCTTTGTTCAAGCCCTGGAGTTAGCACTTAAGGGAACAACTTCTCTACTATCCCTAATTTGGGTAGGAGTGAATTCCTTCTCGCACGACTATGTCCCCAGCTATCTACCCGTTCCTATCCCTGAAATGGGAGGCTTATTAAGTCGACGATACTGAGCCACTCTCACCTATGCAGATCTAGGGATAAACCCGAATAAACAGGAGTTCATAGTTAGCTCTGGATTAAGATCGAGTTACCTAGGTCATCGCATGAAATAGTCAGTCTTGTCAGTAAACGGTGTTAAAAAGTGAGAGTGACTTATTTCTCGGTCCTGGTCTTATGCAAACTCATTGCATAGGACGCCCCCACTCGCATGTCTCTGAACGGACGATTTAGGATCACATCGTGTATACCATCTATAAAGTGGGTCGCGTCTCATAGTGTCCCCAGAATAAGGTACCCAACCCTATCCCTATACTATAGACCGTTTTGGCTATTACTCGAGCTTGATCCACTTTTATGTCTCTACATATAGCTCAAGTGTTCATCCTATAGCCATTGATCTTTGTTTATTTGATTTGGGTTTATTAAATGTGCAATTTACTTTATTCAGTAATGACTTTACTGAATGAATCTCGATAACGCCTTTATCGAATAATTTTGTTTAACATTCACTATCTACGAGTTTTAGGACACCAATCCCAACAATCTCCCACTTGAACTAAAACTCTAGTTCAGTGGGATGTACTATAATCCATAATAGCAGTGGGTGTATAAAGTACATGTATATTACATAAAATGTATTACAATGTATAAATACAATAAACCAGGGCATCAGATACCGGTTACAATTCTCCCACTTGCCCTAGATTATTTCCCATACAAATCTCGCAAACCTAGACCTTCTAAATGAATCTCGAACACTTTAGCCGTGAGAGCCTTCGTGAATGGATTAGCTATATTGTGCTCCGACGCTATCTTTGTGACGATCACGTTTCTTCGGTGCACAATCTCCCTGATGAGATGATATTTTCTTTCGATGTGCTTGCATCTCTTATGGTTGCGAGGTTCCTTTGAGTTTGCAACTGCGCCATTATTATCACAATACAAGGTGATAGACAGATGCATATTCAGAATGACTTCCAAGTCAGTTAGGAACTTCCTGAGCCATACTGCCTCTTTTGCTGCTTCGCAAGCGGCTACATATTCGGCCTCCATGGTCGAGTCTGCAATGCATCCTTGCTTGATGCTACGCCATACTATTGCTCCTCTATTTAGAGTGAATACTGACCCCGATGTAGATTTCCTCGAATCTTTATCGGTTTGAAAGTCAGAATCAGTGTATCTTGTAAGGATCAAATCCTTGGAACCATACAAGAGCATATAGTCCCTCGTTCTCCTTAGATACTTGAGGATATTTTTAACGGTTGTCCAGTGATCGAATCCTGGATTGGATTGATATCTACTGACAATCCCTACTGCATAACAAATGTCAGGCCTTGTACACAACATGGCATACATTAGGCTGCCTACTACAGAGGCATAGGGAAAACGACTCATGTCCTCAACTTCTTGAGGTGTCTGAGGACATTGTTCCCTAGACAAATTAATTTCGTGCCTGAAAGGTAATAGTCCCTTCTTGGAATTTTGTATTTTATATCTAACCAATAATTTGTCAATATAAGACGCTTGAGACAGGGCTAGCATTTTGTTCTTTCGGTCTCGAACAATTTGGATCCCTAGAACAAATTGTGCCTCACCTAAATCTTTCATTTGGAATTGAGTTGCTAGCCATAGTTTAATGTCCGTGAGATAACCTACATCATTCCCGATGAGTAGGATATCATCAACATACAATACTAAGAAAGCTACGGAGTTTTTGATGATCCTTTTGTAAACACAAGGCTCATCAACGTTTTGTTCAAAGCCATAAGATTTGATTGCAGTATAAAATCTCATGTTCCAGGATCTAGACGCTTGTTTTAACCCATAAATGGATCGTTTAAGCTCGCAAAATTTTTGCTCTTGATCCTGAGAAATGAACCCCTCTGGCTGAGACATGTAGATCTTTCTTCAAGATTGTCGTTCAGAAAGGCAGTCTTGACATCAATTTGCCATATTTCATAATCATAAAACGTGGCAATGGATAAAAGTATCCGGATCGACTTCAACATGGCAACAGGGGAGAAGGTTTCTTTATAGTCAATCCCCTCCCGCTGGGTAAAACCCTTTGCCACAAGTCGTGCTTTAAAGGTCTGTACCTTTCCAGCAGCGTCTCGTTTTCTCTTGTAGAACCATTTTCACCCTATGGGTCTAACCCCTTCAGGTTGATCTACAAGATCCCAAACTGAATTAAAATGCATGGACTCGATTTCCATGTCCATGGCTTTAATCCACTCGTTCTTGTCAACGTCATCCATTGTCTGTTTAAAGGTTAATGGATCCTCGATTCCGTCATCAGGTATGACGACTGGAGTTTCTGTTAAACCCAAATAACGATCAGGATGTCTAACAACCCTCCCACTACGTCGAGGTTCTTTTATTTCTTGAGAAGGATGCGATTGACTCGAGGTGCCAGTGTCATCAACAACTCTTGTTGATGTTTCTATAGCTTCATTCGAAAGTTCACTTAAAACGACTTTACTTCGTGGCTTATGGTCTCTGAGGTGGTCTTCTTCTAGGAATTTAGCATTTGTCGATACAAGTACTTTATTTTCCTCTGGATCGAAGAAGTATCCACCTCTCGTTTCTTTGGGATAGCCTACAAATAGGCAAAATCTAGAACGAGGCTCCAATTTCTTTGGGTTTGCTTCTAGCACGTATGCAGGGCATCCCCAAATTCTGAAATCTCGTAAACTAGCTTTACGACCTTTCCAGAGCTCAAATGATGTGAAACACTCTTTGAGGGAACTACGTTCAAAATATAAACTGCAATCTCTACTGCATAACCCCAAAATGAGTTAGGCAACTGAGCATAACTCATCATCGAACGAACCATGTCCAACAAGGTTCTGTTTCTCCTTTCTGATACACCGTTTTGCTGAGGTGTACCAGGGGCTGAGAGTTGGAACGTAATTCCATGCTCTATCAAATAGTCTTGAAAACTTGAGTCCATATACTCTCCACCTTGATCGGATCTAACAAGGTTCGACCTGCCAAGCTTGGTCGCTTCCTACCAGGGGCTTAGGAAGCGGACCTCATAGGCGAGGCAAATCGAAGGGATTGGGCCAAGCTTGGCCCAACCCCCATGGTCAGCCTCGACCATAGGCCAAGTCTGACCCTCAACCCACTTTCGTGTGTCGAGTTTTCCCCCCTCCGCTCGGTTTTTAGAGTCCTTTGGTCGCTCTTATTCAACCTGGTTCAGCTCGAATCCGTCTTCAAACACCTAAAAACTCTAAAAAGGGAGAAGGTATATAAACTCTTCTTCAACGTTGAAGAGAGGATCTAAACTGTAACTCTCTGAACTCTCTTTTCCTCCTTGAGCTCTCTTTCTTACCAGCTCATCTTTCTTCTCCTACGTGACTTAAGCATCGAAGTCGGTGTGGCAAACACAACATCAGTGTGCAGGTTTACTTTGTTTTGTAGGTCATGTCTTCCCCCTAAACAAATTTACCGTTGGTGTCACGTGAAGGTCAGGTGAGTTCTCCTACCAAAATTTTTGCATCAACAGTTGGCGTCGTTTGTGGGGAAGAAAACTTGCTAGTAGAATCTACACATCAGTTACCTATTGAGTAAGAGGATGGAGAAGGGAAACAAGAGTTTAGGCACAAAACATTCAAAAAGTGACCATCGACTGCAGAGGTCACGAGAAGAAAGTCGTGCTCGGCCTCAAACCCAATCTCCTCGGCCTCCTTCCCGAGAGAGGCAGACCGATGTCAAAATTTTTACTCTTGAGGATAAGGTAAATACGATGGTTCATAATTTGTCTAGGATACTGCGTATCTTGGATAAACCTGGTCCTAACACTAAAATCCATAAGGAGAGTCGGTCAGTGATTTGAGGAAGGGGAAGAAACTAATGAAACACACAACATAATTGGAGAGAAGATCGAATGGAAAGAAGACTGAAAAACGCGTTCAACAAGATCAGGGGACTCAAGTATGCAAATCCAACAGTTCTGAGGAGCCTATAACCAAACACGTACAAGGGGTACGACCACGCCGTTTCAAGAGGAACAAATCTGAGGAATCTGATTGAGGAAAAACACAAAATGTCCAAGGCTGCCGAGGCCGATGCCAAAGAAGACAACCCTCTTTGGAAAACTGAGCTTCTAAACATACAAAATGAACTCGAAAATCTCCAAGTAGGCCTGCAGAAGTCAAAAGATTTTGAGGGACAAGATTTGAAAGTCTTGATTGACCAGGTCGATCCACCCTTCACTGACGAAATCATGAAAGCCGAGGTGTCCCAAAAGTTCAAGGTGTCCACATTCAAACAATATGATGGCAAAAAGGATCTCGTGTAACACCTAGACACCTACAAGTCATGGATGGACTTCTACGGCGAGTTAGATGCAATCAGGTATCATGCATTTTCTTTCACTCTAACAAGGTCAATGAAGCAATGGTTTCAGAGATTGTAGAGGAGATCCCTTAGTTCATTCAAGGAACTAGCTCATGCATTCGCCGCACAGTTTATGGAAGCCAGAGACCAAGGCAAGCCTCATATCAACCTTTAACTTTAAAACAACAGTCGGGTAAGAGCTTGCTTGATTATATTACGCGTTTTAATTAAGAAGCACTTTAGGTTGAAGGATACAGCGATGGAGCAACCCTGATAACCACAATAGGGGACTTGAAGACGAGAAACTGCTTAATTAAATAGGTAAGATTCAACCCCGATCCTATGTGGAGTTCGTTTCCAAGGCATGGAAGTACATGAGTGCAGAGGAGTTGCTCAAGTCAAAGAAGTCAGAACAAGACCACAAGAGGCGTTCTTCGTTCGATCGAGACAAGAAAAAGGAAAAAAGACAACGGACAGACGAGGGTGGTTGAGGTCGAGCTAACCATAACCATGGTCGAGGCTGACCAGACTGTGGAGACTACGCAAGTAAGTTTGAAAAATACACCCCTACCTCAATTCCACAAGAGTAGATTTTGATGGAGATTCGAAATACGAACCTCCTTAACGTACCTAGAAAGCTAAAGTTAAATCCTAATAGAAGAGACAAAAACCAGTATTGCCTCTTCCACCGAGACCATGGACATTCAATCGAAAACTGCATTCAACTGAAGGACAAACTTTAAGCACTAATTTGGAATGGGATTTGAAGAAGTTCATCACCGAGGTCGAGGCCGACCAGAGATGACCTAGAAAGAGGCAATCGTGGACCCCCTCGGAAAATCTGGTGAAGGTCAAGGCCAAGGCAACCATACCTCATGTCAAAGTCGAGGATAGCACTCTTGAAACACACTGAGTCTGAGT
This sequence comes from Luffa acutangula, assembly GCA_036850905.1. Classification (NCBI taxonomy): domain Eukaryota; kingdom Viridiplantae; phylum Streptophyta; class Magnoliopsida; order Cucurbitales; family Cucurbitaceae; genus Luffa; species Luffa acutangula. The sequence goes on along the minus strand of CM072095.1, from coordinate 24,114,691 downwards.
TTAGGGAGTTCTAGTTTTTCTTCTTTACTTGTTGCAATTTTGTCATGAAATCAGAGCATTACTTCCTCATATTGCTTTCAGTAGATAAGAAGTAGTTAGTTTCTTTCCTATTTTATCATTTGAAGTTGAATGTAAAAATTTGAGCAATTTTAAATTATAGTTCTTCATGTCGAAAGCTCAGATTGTGTGACAAGACAACAAACTCAAGCCTCACCTTCAAGCCAATGACAATACATGTGAGCCTGAGCTTTCGAGCTTAGTGCTCACACTTACATGCGAGTCTAAGCCTTCAAGTTTAGAGCCGACGCTTACATGCGAGCCTAAGTTTCAATGTGTATGGCCCACGCTTTCATGCAAGTCTAAACATCCTACTTAGAGCCCACGCTTACGTGCGAGACGGAGCCTTCGAGCTTAGAGCCCACACCTACATGCGAGCTCAAGCCTTCAATCTTAGAGCCCACACCATCACATGCGAGCCTAAACCTTCAAGCTTAGAGCCCACACCATCACATGCGAACCTGAGTCTCCAAGCTCACAAACCACGCTAGCATCAAGTTTGAAGTCGAGCCGAGCCCCCTAGTCGAGGCCGAGGTCGAGCTCATCTTGTCGAGGTTGACCCTAAACCTTAAAGGTACTCTTCTCTTTACTCAACTATGTTTTATGTTCCAATAAATTTTACTTAAGTAAGGAAGCTACACAAGGGGATATGCACTCCCTATTAAAAAAGAAAAGCAAGTAATAGGGAATATGCACTTCCAATTAAACAAAAGGCACACTATCTTAGCATGTTTAATTAAAGATTACATGTCTTAGCCTATTCTCTGATTTTTCTTCTGCAAGATTGGCATGTGAATGCTGGGGACTAAAATTGAGCTAATAGGGGCTTGAGGTCGAGGTCGACCCTAGCCTCTTCTTTCCTTTTTCTCTGGAAAAAACTAATTTTATAGTGCAGGAACTCAGAATTTTCAATAAAATGAAAAGTGGTCGAGGTCGACCCCATGGTCTGACCACATTTGCCACATAAATGACTAAGGGGAAGAAGCACTTAACAGGGGCCTAAACAGAGGAATGAATTGAACAATGTTCAAATATGAATAAATAAGAAGACGAGATCAAAAAGAAAGGCACGATGGTTGGAGCTCAACCCCAAACCTCAGCCTTGGCCTCCATAGGTGGTTATGGCCTGTTGGGTTTAATGTCCTATGAACTCGTAGTTTGTAAATCATTAAACATATTCTATTTCCAATAAAAACGTTATTGAGGTTATTCAGTAAAAGATGTTATTGAATATGTAAATGTTGGGTTTTATGCCCTAAAACTCGTAGATAGTAAATGAAACAAATTAATCGATCTCAATAAAGCGTTATTTGGGTGATTCAGTAATTGGGTTATTGAATAATCGAGTTTGCATTAATAAACCCTAAATCCAATAAACTAAGATCGAAGGTTGTTTAAATGAAACTTGGACTAGTATGTAGGGACATACGGGGATCAGTGTCCAAGTAACAACCTAAATGGTCTATAGTATAGGGATAAGGCTGGGTACCTTATCCTGGTGACACTATGTGATACGGCCCACCTTGTATCCGATACAGATGCAATGATCCAAAGCATCCATGTAGGAGACATGCGGGTGGGGGTATCCTATGTAATGAGTTTGCATAAGACCGGACCACGAAATAGTAACCACTAGATGTAACGTCGTTAACTAGTCTAGGTTTCTATTTCAATAGGATGACCTAGGTAACTCAATCTCAATCCTGAGTCTGTTATGAACTCCTTTTCAGGAGGGATTGTCCTTAGATTTGTATGGGTGAGAGTGGCCTGCTCGCCGACTCAATATTCCTACCATTTCAGGGGCAAGACCGAATGGGGGCTGGGAACATAACAGTACAAGATGGAATTCACTCCTTCCCCTATTGGGGCAAGTAGATGTGTGTTCCCTTAAGGGCTGATTCCGGGGCTTGAACAAAAGCGCGTTGTCCTCTCCTGGTCCGAGAGGAATTTCTGTTTAGTGGTTGGACCCTAAACAGGTTGTTCATTAGAGGGATCAGTGGTACTTAAGGATCCAGAGGTAACCTAGGGGTAAAACGGTAATTTGACCCAGCTGGTGTTACGAACACACGTGAAGGATTGACTTACTGCTATTGGTCAATATCCGTGGACACAGAAATATTCTACAGTGAGAAGAGTGCATCTGTGGGTCTTTAGTGGAGTGACCCACAGTTAACGAATGTTGATTGACTCGGTTAATGAGTTTAGCTGATTAATCTCGTATCGTTGGAGCTTCTGATCTGTAGGTCCATTAGGTCCACCTGCTAGCTCATAACGGGTTCTGAGATAATTTAGTCTTAGTATTAAAGGGAATTAATATAATGTATGGAGATACATTATAGTATAAAGTTTAATTAAAGAATTAAACTTTATAATTAATTTTGAATATGATTCGAAATTAATTATTGAGAGAATAATGAATTTAATTAAATATGTGATATTGGCAGAGGTCGTGGGTTCGAGCTGCATTTTGGCAGTTATTTTTCCAGCGTGCTGAATGGTCTGGTTCAATTCCATTCGGTCCGGTTCACTGAATGGGGCAGTTGGTTCAGTCTGGTTCAAGTATTATGGGTCCGGTTTGAAGCGGTTCAAGCTGGTTCGGGCCGGTTCTAGAGCGGTTCAAGACTCAGAAGGATAATTAAATTGAAATTATTGTATTTTTTGTTTATTTTAATTATCCTAGGGGCCAATATACCGATTTTTCAGCTATTTATTGCTTTATGAATGTCATTTAGCTAGATCCCACCATAGGTTAAGCATGTTTCATGCATTTTTATGTTATAAATGTTATAATACATGATAATTATGCATGAATTTAAATTTCATGAGTTATTTAGTATAATTGTTATATTAAATATATGAAATTGGAAAAGCATGATGCATAACATTAATTAGATAAATATAAGATGTTATATTTTATTAATGTAGCATGCATGCTTAGATTTATTTTCATGAGTATTAATATAATAGTTATATTATGAATGAAAATAAATTTCAATGCTTATTTTCATGTATGATTTAATATAAAATGTTATATTAATTATATGAAAATGAAAAAGCATTGAGCATGACACCACTTTAGTATAATCGTTATATTATCGTTATCGGCGTCATGGGCTATATGGTGTTTAATAATTCAAACATGGTTGCTTTTATTCCCAACACCATAGAAGCATGTTATAGGGCTAATTATTAAAATTTTATAATAGTTATAAAATTGATTAGAAACCGTCAACCTATAACAAAGAGTTGCATGCAAACATAGGACCTTAGGTTAAAATTGAATTAATTTTAAAATGTTTAAAATTAATTAGACCTAAACTCATTTTTTTAATTCTAATAGGATTAGAATTATATTCTTACTTAGGATTAAAATAGTTTTAATTTACTAAGTAGGAATAGCATTACTATGATTATAAGGGAACTCTCCCGGTGAGGTTCTGTCTAGGCTGGGGGTACTTAAGTTGACGGTTTACGGAACACCCCTACCTGGGAACTGACCCGGAACCTGAGTTGAATTAATCATAGTTTAATGTTAGCATGCAATGTCACTAGGTAATTAAAAGGGTTTAATTCACCTAGACATCAGTGTAAAGACCTTTATATAAGAGTTATATACAGGTTTAGACTTAGATAGATTCACTTAGCCGGAATTTACCTAAGTAATAGACCCTTTAATTATAAAAATACTTAGTGGGAGGAAATATATCAAAACAAGATTTTCATAAATCAATGTTTTGCTCTCACGTCCTCAAGAGTTCACAACGTGAGGTCCATGCTTGGCCTCGAGTCACCTTGGGAGTGACCCCTACGGATGGTGTTTGCATGGATCAATATCAAGGTGAATGAGGGAGTATTTTATAGTAAGTGGGAGAAGGACACGTGTCAACGTATCCTACGGTCTCCTCCATTAGGTTGCACCGTGAGATCCCCATGATCTGCCTGCGAGTCGCCCTGGGAGCGATCACCCTACGGAGGGTTTGATCATGGGAGTCGGAACAACGCAAACTCCACAAATGGATAGGGTTTCTTAGGTTCATTTCCAAATTTGACTTTTCCTACGGTAGCATTGTTGGGACTGACCTTTGAAATCTGAAAAATGGAGGGTCACACTTACGGGAAATTGTTAAGATGTTAATAATTTCCTGACTGAATAACGGTAGCTAAGAACTATTGGAATATGAGTTATTCTGGGAATAGGGACTGGCTGAGATTGTCTCAATTCAGGGGAGGAGTAGTTGACTGCCCTACGGTAGCTGTTGCTCTAAACCTCTGAAGTATCGTTGCAAAATGAATGTTTATTCTAAGGGTCGACCATTACTTTTGCTAAATTGATTGGATTATAATAATAATATTATTTTGTGTAATGGGTTAATGCATCATCACTAATTAAATTAATTTGTTTGTTTCAGCATGAATCGTTCTTTGTATGCCTCTAATTACGCCGTGTGTAATAAAACTGGTATCGCTAATACAACTAAGGAAATGCACTCAAACACTAATTGCGTGGATTTGGTCTCAACTGAGGACTGTCCTCAGGCCCACATGTCTTATTCATCTGAAATTGTTCATGATGAATATGACATAGACTGCTTAGCAAAACTCAATGAAAATAAATGTGATTTATTGGTCATTGAAACGTGTATAGTGGAAAATGATGATACAGCCTGGATCCTTGATTCAGGTGCCACTCATCACGTATGCTCTTCCTTTGAAGGAATGAGCTCCTGGCAACAATTAGATGCTGGGGAAATGACTCTCAGAGTTGGGACTGGGGAGTTCATTTCAGCTAAAGCAGTGGGAGACATTAAAATGTTCTTCTCCAGGGAACGTTATATGTTATTAGATAATGTATATATAGTTCCTAAAATAAAAAGAAATTTGATTTCTGTATCTTGTTTGCTTGAACAAGGATATTCAGTGTCCTTTTCTATAAATGAAGCTCTCATTACTAAAAGGGGTGCTGATATCTGTTCTGCAAACTTGGAGAACAATTTATATGTTATAAGACCAATAGAGTCTAGGGCTATTTTGAACAATGAGATGTTTAAAACAGCTGAGACTCAACCTAAAAGGCAAAAGGTTTCTCAAAGTACCTATCTTTGGCACTTGAGACTTGGCCACATAAATCTCAATAGGATTGGGAGATTGGTTAAGAACGGACTTCTAAGCCAGTTAGAAGATGGTACTTTACCTCCGTGTGAGTCTTGTCTCGACGGTAAGATGACCAAACGACCTTTTACTGGAAAAGGTTATCGTGCCAAGGAGCCCTTAGAGCTCGTACATACGGATCTCTCTGGTCCAATGAATGTTAGGGCTCGAGGAGGGTATGAATATTTCATCTCTTTTATAGATGATTATTCAAGGTATGGTTATTTATACCTAATGAGTCATAAGTCTGAAGCCCTTGAAAAGTTCAAGGAGTATAAGGCTGAAGTTGAGAACTTATTAGGTAAGACCATTAAAACACTTCGATCTGATCGAGGTGGAGAGTATTTGGACTTAGAATTCCAGAACTATTTGATAGAACATGGAATCACGTCTCAACTCTCAGCACCAGGTACACCTCAGCAGAATGGTGTATCTGAAAGGAGAAACAGAACCTTGTTAGACATGGTTCGATCTATGATGAGCTATGCTCAGTTGCCTAATTCTTTTTGGGGTTATGCAGTAGAGACTGCAGTTTATATTTTGAATGTTGTTCCCTCAAAGAGTGTTTCTGAAACACCATTTGAGCTCTGGAAAGGGCGTAAAGCTAGTTTACGTCATTTCAGAATTTGGGGTTGCCCTGCACATGTGCTTGTGGCAAATCCAAAGAAATTGGATTCACGTTCAAAATTATGCCTATTCGTAGGCTACCCAAAAGAAACAAGAGGTGGATATTTCTTCGATCCACAAGAAAATAAAGTGTTTGTATCGACAAATGCTACTTTCTTGGAAGAAGACCACGTTAGAGAACACAAACCACGCAGTAAAATTGTGTTGAGTGAACTTTCTGGGGAAGCTACAAATGAATCAACAAGAGTTGTTGATGAGGTTGGACCTTCAACAAGGTTTGTTGATGAGCCCAGTTTAGAGGCTGGACCTTCAACAAGAGTTGTTGATGAGCCCAGTACATCTGGTCAAGCCCATCATTCTCAAGAGTTGAGAATGCCTCGACGTAGTGGGAGGGTTGTTATTCAACCTGAACGCTATCTGGGTTTAGCAGAAACTCCAGCTGTCATACCTGATGATGGGGTTGAGGATCCATTGACTTTTAGACAGGCAATGAATGATGTGGATCATGACCAGTGGGTCAAAGCTATGGACCTAGAGATGGAGTCTATGTACTTCAATCAAGTCTGGGATCTTGTAGACTTACCTGAAGGGGTAAAACCCATAGGGTGCAAATGGATCTACAAGAGAAAACGAGACGCAGCTGGGAAAGTACAGACTTTGAAAGCTCGACTTGTGGCAAAGGGTTATACCCAAAAGGAAGGGGTGGACTATGAAGAAACCTTTTCTCCAGTTGCCATGTTAAAGTCGATAAGGATACTCTTGTCCATTGCCACGTTTTGTGATTATGAAATTTGGCAAATGGATGTCAAGACTGCTTTTCTGAATGGCAATCTTGAAGAGAGCATCTTTATGTCTCAACCAGAAGGGTTCATCGCTCAAGATCAAGAGCAAAAAGTTTGCAAGCTTAAACGATCCATTTATGGGTTGAAGCAAGCTTCTAGATCTTGGAATATAAGGTTTGACACTGCTGTCAAATCTTATGGCTTTGACCAGAACGTTGATGAGCCTTGTGTTTACAAAAGGATTATCAGCGGTTCAGTAGCTTTTCTGGTGTTGTATGTAGATGATATTCTGCTTATTGGGAATGATGTAGAATATCTAACTGAAATTAAAACTTGGCTATCAACTGAGTTCCAAATGAAAGATTTGGGTGAAGCTCAATATGTTCTAGGGATTCAAATTATCAGGAATCGTAAGAACAAAACGTTAGCCCTGTCTCAAGCATCCTATATAGACAAGATGTTGTCTAAATATAAGATGCAGAATTCCAAGAGGGGTTTACTTCCCTTCAGGCATGGAGTTCATCTGTCTAAGGAACAGTGTCCTAAGACACCTCAAGAAATTGAGGATATGAGACGGATCCCTTATGCTTCAGCAGTGGGCAGCCTTATGTATGCCATGTTGTGTACTAGGCCTGACATATGCTATGCAGTTGGGATAGTTAGTAGATACCAGTCTAATCCAGGGTTAGACCACTGGACTGCAGTGAAAAACATCCTCAAGTATCTTAGGAGAACGAGGGACTATCAGCTTGTGTATGGCGCTAAGGATTTGATCCTTACAGGATACACAGACTCTGGCTTTCAGACTGATAAGGATTCTAGGAAATCCACATCAGGGTCAGTGTTTACCCTAAATGGGGGCGCTGTGGTCTGGCGTAGCATCAAACAAGGATGCATTGCAGACTCCACCATGGAGGCCGAATATGTCGCTGCTTGTGAAGCAGCTAAGGAGGCTCTATGGCTTAGGAAGTTCTTGATGGATTTGGAAGTTGTTCCAAATATGAACTTGCCAATCACCCTTTATTGTGATAATAGTGGTGCAGTGGCAAATTCTAAAGAACCTCGCAGTCACAAGAGAGGCAAGCACATAGAGCGCAAATATCATCTCATCAGAGAGATCGTGCAACGAGGTGATGTGATCGTCACGAAGATAGCTTCGGAGCACAACATTGTTGATCCATTTACGAAGGCTCTCACTACTAAAGTGTTCGAGGGTCATCTAGAGGGTCTAGGTCTGCGAGATATGTACATAGAATAATCTAGGGCAAGTGGGAGAAGTGTAATGTGTATTTAAATGCCCTAGTTTATTGTATTTATCTGTATTTGTACTTCTCATGTATTATACAGTATTAATACAAACTATTATTCCTACTTCAATGATTATTCATTCAATTCTGATTGTTGATGTACATTGCCCACTAGAGTTTTAGTTCAAGTGGGAGTTGTTGGGTTTTATGCCCTAAAACTCGTAGATAGTAAATGAAACAAATTAATCGATCTCAATAAAGCGTTATTTGGGTGATTCAGTAATTGGGTTATTGAATAATCGAGTTTGCATTAATAAACCCTAAATCCAATAAACTAAGATCCAAGGTTGTTTAAATGAAACTTGGACTAGTATGTAGGGACATACGGGGATCAGTGTCCAAGTAACAACCTAAATGGTCTATAGTATAGGGATAAGGCTGGGTACCTTATCCTGGTGACACTATGTGATACGGCCCACCTTGTATCCGATACAGATGCAATGATCCAAAGCATCCATGTAGGAGACATGCGGGTGGGGGTATCCTATGCAATGAGTTTGCATAAGACCGGACCACGAAATAGTAACCACTAGATGTAACGCCGTTAACTAGTCTAGGTTTCTATTTCAATAGGATGACCTAGGTAACTCAATCTCAATCCTGAGTCTGTTATGAACTCCTTTTCAGGAGGGATTGTCCTTAGATTTGTATGGGTGAGAGTGGCCTGCTCGCCGACTCAATATTCCTACCATTTCAGGGGCAAGACCGAATGGGGGATGGGAACATAACAGTACAAGATGGAATTCACTCCTTCCCCTATTGGGGCAAGTAGATGTGTGTTCCCTTAAGGGCTGATTCCGGGGCTTGAACAAAAGCGCGTTGTCCTCTCCTGGCCCGAGAGGAATTTCTATTTAGTGGTTGGACCCTAAACAGGTTGTTCATTAGAGGGATCAGTGGTACTTAAGGATCCAGAGGTAACCCAGGGGTAAAACGGTAATTTGACCCAGCTGGTGTTACGAACACACGTGAAGGATTGACTTACTGCTATTGGTCAATATCCGTGGACACAGAAATATTCTACAGTGAGAAGAGTGCATCTGTGGGTCTTTAGTGGAGTGACCCACAGTTAACGAATGTTGATTGACTCGGTTAATGAGTTTAGCTGATCAATCTCGTATCGTTGGAGCTTCTGATCTGTAGGTCCATTAGGTCCACCTGCTAGCTCATAACGGGTTCTGAGATAATTTAGTCTTGGTATTAAAGGGAATTAATATAATGTATGGAGATACATTATAGTATAAAGTTTAATTAAAGAATTAAACTTTATAATTAATTTTGAATATGATTCGAAATTAATTATTGAGAGAATAATGAATTTAATTAAATATGTGATATTTGATTAATTCATGAATTAATTAATTGGGGAATTAATTAATTTAATTTAGTTTGGTTAAATGTGATTTAATCAAATTAATACTATAGTTTATATTAATGTACATTATGATGCACATTAAAACTATAGGTTAAATGAGAGAGATTAAAATTGAATATGATTCAATTGTAATTAAATATTGGATATTTAATTAATGTGGATTCAACTAATAAGATTAATTGAATGGTCAATTTAATTCAATTTAATATGATTCAAATTGAATTAAATACCTTATGTTATAATTGATTTAATTAATATTGTTTTAATTAAATTAATTATAATTAATTAATTAATTAAATTATTATTATTATTTAATTAATGGATGACCAAGATCGGTTGGATTTGATCCAATGATCTAGATGGAGTAGGGTTTTAACTTCCCCCCACTTATCGTTAAGTGGAGAGGGGGTTACCCATCTCATTGCATTCATTCTCATTCTTACGATAGAAACAAAAGGTTTTGTTCTCTCTATTCTTATTTTCTCTCAAAAAATCCCAGCAATCCCTTTGCTGTAAAATTCCCATCCAAGACCAAAATTGGTTCCCACAAGCCAATCTCGAATTCCAAGAGTCATAGTGGGTGATCCGACGTGGTGGTGTTCGTTGGGAGGAAGAATCACATACATTGGAGCATTGTGCTGTGTTCTTCAATTCAATGTAAGTTTTCTAGATCTAAATAAGTTTTTAGATCTAATTTTTCAAGCATGCTTAATCAAATCGTCTAAATAGAAATCGTTTCTGTTTTTATTTTTTGCCCAACGTATCGGTATTCTAATTAGAAATTAAATCACAAACGGTGAAAACCGCTTCCACTAGAGGATTCAATTCCTTCAGTAAATTGCAAATGATCAACCTAAATCCAATAAACTAAGATCCTTGGCTATAAAATGAATACTTGAACTATTTGTAGGGACATATCATAGGATCAAATTCAAGTTTATAGTCAAAATAGTCTATAGTATAAGGATAAGGTTGGGTACCTTATCCTGGAGACACTATGGACGCGACCCACTTTGTATTAAGTACAAACGATGAGATCCTAAATCGTTCATGTGGTGACATGCGAGTGGGGGAGTCATATGCAATGAGTTTGCATAAGACTGGACCACGAAATAAGTCACTTTCTCTTTATAACGTCGTTTACTGAAGAAACTGATTATTTCTCATAAATGACCTAGGTAACTCGTTCTTAATCCTTAGCTATCTATGAACTCCTGTTTATGCGAGATTATCCTTTGATCTGCATGGGTGAGAGTGGCCAGCATCGTCGACTAGACAAGCCTACCATTTTGGGGATAAGATCGAATAGATAGCTGGGGACATAGTTTCGCAAGACAAAATTCACTCCTACCCATTTCAGGGATAGCAGAGAGGTTGTTCTCTTAAGTACTAACTCCAGGATTTGAACAAGGGGCCCCACCCTCTCGTTGGATCGAGAGGAGCTTAGGTTTGATGGTTGGACCGCAAACCGATTGTTCATTAGAGGATTAGTGGAACTTAAGGAACAAGAAGTACTATAGGGGTGTAACGGTTATTTGACCTAGCTATAGCTACGAACAACCTGTGAAGGAACGACTTACTAAACATGGTTAAATCAAGTGGACGAAAATATATCTATAGTGAGGGGAGTGCAACTATCGGGCTATAGTGGAGTGTCCCGGTAGTTAACGAATGTTGGATAACTTTGATAATGAGATTAGTCGGTTAGCCTCGAATCGTTGGAGCCCATGATCTATAGGTCCATTAGGTCCCCCTACTAGCTCATATCGGAATAAAGCTTAGAATATTTTGATAGGAAACTTTGAATCGTTCAAAAACGGGAAATAGGGCTTTATCGTAAAACGTGTTCGACACAATGATTTAATTATGAATTAAATTGGGAATTGAGAGATGAGGTATTTAAAAGTGTTTTAAATACCATATATATGTATTAGGAATCATATATAATTCATGGCATTAGGTGATAAAGATTGATTGGATCAATCATATCAAAATTACTTGGAAATGTCCCAATTAATTGCCTAGAGATCAATTTCAATTATGAATTGAATTTGAAATGAATTGAAAGCTGAAAATTCACAATTAGGATTCAATTCATAGTGGATTTAGTGGTTTTTCCACTCTTGCATAATGATACATAGTGGTAAACAACACAAACATGCATTAGATGCATGTGTTGTGAAGTAGACACCTAGAATCCACTTTGAGTTGCATCTTGACCATGTGGCTAAGTGTCATGAAGCTTGTCTTTGCATGGGAGAGGTCTATAAAAGGGGCTTGAATTAGATTCAAGAGAAGCAAGCTTTCATTTAGTGTTATGCTGCAAATTTTCTCCCTCAAATTCTCTCTCATTTCGTCTCGTTCCAAAAGCTTGTACCATCAAGCATTCCCTTCCTATTTCTTTCTTCTATAGACTCCCACAAGTCTTTCTAGGCTCAAGAGAATAGTAGGGAAGACACTAAAGGTTTTCCAAGAGAAGTTGGAGAAAGATAATATCACAAGGAGTTCCTTACAAGTGAGCATCAAAGAGGTTGGTACTCATTTACTGTCTTTTCTACCCTTTCTAGAACATGCATGCTTTAGAAGTAAAATTGAATGTCTTAAGTGCTTTCGATCTTCAATTGCTTCCGCATGTGTTATATGAACACCTTCATGGCCGAGGCTAGGCTCGGCCTCAACTCGAGGCGAAGGCTAGGCCGGGGTTGAGGCTCCTTCAGCCATTCCTACAATTCCACATTTTTCTCATATACATCCTTCCTAACCCCCATCAGGGATGCCACCATGTGCCTACGACACAGAGCGGTCGATGTTCTCAAAAAGAGGTAAAATAAAAGGAGCCGCCACCAATTTTTTTTTATGGTGTGATTGGACACCAAAAAAAGATAAAACTATCATTTTAAGAAAAATAATAAAAAAAAAAACGGTTTGCGAAAACCAGATTTGGGTTCGGGAGTTGTTCGTGTATGGGGAAGGTGTTAGCATCCCATAACACCCGTTAAAAATGGTGGCCCAAAATTTTATCTTGAAATGAAAATAATTTTAGAAAATTATTTTATTGAGCAAAAAGATATTTTTAAAACAACTGTCTTATTTTACCCCTCATTACTCCAATGTTTGAAGTAATTATCTCATAAAATAAGTGGAAAATATCCATTAATTTTGTTATGTTAGAATTAAAATTCTTCACCTCAAGAATATGAGAGAATTTTACCATTCCCTAATTCCGTCATAGGATAACATTCCAAAAGGGAAAGATTTTTCTAAAACATTTTTTTAAATTAAATTCATTTTTTCTTGGGATCAAAATCTCGAACTCCCAAATATTTATAGATTCCATCATAGGATTTTTTTACGAAAAATGGTCTTAAAAAAAACAACTTTAATATTATACAACCCTTTTAAAATAACGTTCTTAAAACTTTTAAGCTTAAAGGAACAAAAATAGAGAATTAAATAATAATAATGATGAGGACGACGACGACGACAACTTTGAAATGAATTAAAAATAAATCAAAGGAAAAGACTTAAAATAGATAGGAAATTGAAAATATTATAAAAAAGTCATAATAATAATGATAGTAATAACAATGATGAGAATGGTAATACTAATATTAACATAACAGTAATAACATCATCAACAATAATAATAATGTGTAACAATACAAAATATACAAACACAATGGACAAGAAATATAACTTTAATACATGATAAGCTAACATGATAATTAAGTGATAAACTGATAAACAAAATACACATTCAACTATGTTAGATTTTTTTAAAAAAAAAAACAAACAAACAAACATGTTGGAATCGATCTCAGACTTCCAAAGAATCGACTCCTCACCTCAGGAAAACTAGAAAATCGAACTCCCAAATATTTCTAGATTCCGTCGTCGGATATATTTTTTTTTAAAAAAAATGGATTAAGTGTTTGAAGCATAATACATTTCTAACATATTATAAATTCATCAAGTTAGCAACATAACTAAGATTAAAAGAAAGTCAAACTCATATAAATAATGCTTTAGGAGACATCCAAACCCAAATGTGACTAAGGATAACACTTAAATACAATGACATGAAAAGATGATACATAATTACTAGAGTAATTGCAGTGGGTGACAAATTAATTATCTATAATAGCAAATTTAGAACCAAGTAAAAAGCATTGCAAATATGGCAAAAAAAATTAGAATATTCCCATTTTACCCTTCTCTTCCTCTCCCTTCCCATTTACCCTTTCTTGTGTATACCATTTCTTCTTCTTCTTTTTTTCTTTTTTTTTGCTTTCTTCTTCTTCTTCTTTTTTTTTTTTCATTTATGAGCTGTTCTGATTTCCTTTTTTTTTTTTTTATAATGAGCTATTACGATTTCTTCTCTTTTCTTTTTTTTTTTATTTTTTGTGCATTTATGAGGGTGGAGTTCTTGTGTGATTAATATGTTTTTTTCCCTCTTTTGAGCAGTTTATTAAGTTGTGCATTTTCTTTTTCTTTTTTGATTTGATTTGCTTTTTATTCTTCTTCCCACAAGGTATTGTTATGATTGTTTCTTCTTCTTTTTATTTCGAACCACAGACCTTGTGGTTATCGGTACAACTTTATGCCAATTGAGTTAAGCTCTTGTTGGTCTTCTTTTTAATTCAAGAATGCCAAGAATACAAAAATAGCAATTTTGGTGAGTGTTTGTATAGGTATATCAAAGTATATCACTGATATACTCCGGTTAATCGTAGTCTATCACTGACTATCACTGGTCGAAGTCTATCAAGGCTATAATTGATAGATAATGAAATACAAAGAATACAAGAATAGCAATTCTATGGTGGTGGTCACGGAGCTTGTGTGCTAGACTTTAAAAATTATATTGCTGATTAAGAGTCGCTTGTTCGTAATGGTTATTTTTGGATTTTATGTTCTAATTACCACAAGAGACTTAAACTTTTTGTTCAATTTATGATTGTAGTATAATAATTTTGGATGAGTTTCTAAATACCGAGATGAATTGCAATGGAAAGTAATTTACTAATAGATTTCAATTAAATTGATTTCTATGAGTAACAATCACTGGTAGACTTCAATTAATTGATAATTAACTGAATTCTATCAGGGATAGAAACTGATAGACTTCAATTAACTGATTTCTATCCTCGATAGAAAATGATAGATTTGAATTAAACTAATTTCTATCAGTGATACAAGTCAATAAACTTCAATTAAATTGATTTCTGATAGAAACTGATAAACTTCAATTAAATTGGTTTCTATCGGTGATAGAAACTAATAGTCTTGAATTAAATTGATTTCTATCAGTGATATAAACTGATAACCTCAAATTTAACGGTTTTCTATTAGTGATTATCACTGATAGACTTAAATTAAACTGATGGATAGAAATTTATAGCCTTGAATTAAACTGAACTAATAGCCTTGAATTAAATTGTTTTCTATCAGTGGCTATCACTGATAAACTTGAATTAAACACGATAAAAACTTATAGATTATAATTATCAGAGTCTATCGGTGATACACACTGATAGACTTCGATTAATCAAAGTCTATCAGTGTCTATCACTAATAGACTCCGATTAATTGAACCTTATCATCAAAGTCTATCAGTATTTATCACTGATAGACTCCGATTACTCGAAGTCTATCAGTGACTATCAATAATAGGGACTGATAGACTATTGGAGATACTAAGGGTATTTTCGTAATTTAACGTATTTTTTGCTATTTCTGCAAATAATTTTATTTTTTTCCTAATTTTGCAATATGTTTGCCAGTTTTTGCTATCTGTGCAAAGCCCCCTAATCACTACAATAAACAATAAGAACTAAAGATAAATCCATAAAAAAAAAGATAAACTAAACAAAACGAAAAAGAAGAAATTAAAAATGATAGAAAAGGCAAATTACTAGATCAGTAAAGTTAAAGTATCACTAAATTAGTTAAAACAAATAGAAACAAATTAATAACAAGAGAACTACACTGAAATAAGAATAATCAAGATGAAATAAATAAAGAAGAAATTTATTTTTTTTGAAGAGGAAATCAATGCATTAAAGAGAATTAGAAGAGTCAGATACAACTATCTCCTTGGCAATCAAAGAGGACAACCAAGAAGGAGGATTCGAGGACCAAAAACAACTAAGACCTTCCAGCATGGAAGAAGTCCCTTGAACCTCAACAAAAGAATTAAAATCAGAAGGAGAATCAGAAGAACAAAAAGCACCCATATGAGCAATGGAATGAGCCACCCCATTTTTCACTCTAGGGCAGTGCTTAAAGAACAGCATTCCTAAATTGGGAGCCAATTCCAGGATGGCTTCAACAAACACCTAGATCTCAGACAAACCCACCACAACATTGTTCAAGTAGTGAATCACTTCAGGGGCGTCAGATTCAACTTCAATCTCCATCAGATTTCCAAATTTCTCATGTAAGCATTTGAGCCCTTCCCACATAGCTTTGGCTTCAAGAACACTAATCGACCAACTACCTTTCAACGATTGCAAACCTGCACAAATCAAAGATCTGCTGGAATCACGCACCACCCACCCAAGACCTGTCGTCTTCGATTCAGTGTTACAAGAGGCATCTGAATTGGGGGAGGGGGCAATTTCGTGTGTCAGTGGCAAAAATGCCAACTGACACACGATATGACCTTACTTTATAAATAAAATAAAAAATGGAAATCAAGAAAACGTGGAATCCCAGCTTAACATACATATTAATAATAATAATAATAATAATAATAATAATAATAATAAAAAAGGACCATAGTTTCAAAAAAAAAAAAAAGGGACAACATGGCAAAAGCAAATTTGAAAGACAAGGATGGGTGCCAATCAGCCACTCCACGAAAACAGGTAAAGTAAAATAAAAAAAAAAAACAAAAGAAAATAATAATAATAATAATAAATAAAACAATAAAAAAAAATTTATCAAATTGCAAAAACATGACAAGACTTTTTCAAACTTTTACCTGAAAAAAAAAAAAAAAGATACATAAATAACTTTTCTCTCTTCCTTTTAACTCAACATTATTTTTCTTCTTCGGCACCTCTCCGAGCCACTGTCCTCTCTTTTTTCTTCTTACTTATTCACTCATCTTCAACCTACTTCACACTCTCTTCTTTCTTTCTAAAATAAACCTCGCCATTCTCCTCTCGGCGCGATCTCCCTCAACGTAAGCTATCTCTTCCTTTCTTCTCTCTTTTTCTTTTTTTTTCACCTTCTCGCTCTCACCATTATTATCTTGTTTTTCTTATTGTTTTTTTTTTTTGGGTGCCAGAAAACTTACAAGAGATAATGAAAAACAAGAAGAGAAAATTAAACAACGTAAATGCAAGAAATAACACTAGCAATGAAGGATCTAAAGCAAAAATATATATATGTGGCATGAAAAAAAACAGTAAACAAAAGTATGGTTTAGCCTACTAATACCTTTGCTTTTTTTTTTTTTTTTTTTGGGTATTTGAGGGGAAAAGAGATGGTTAAAGGCTAAAAAAAAAAAAAAACACTGAACACCAATGCTATTTGTCGAGGTACGGATCCTTGGGACAACGCCTTACCACTTGCAACCTCTAAGTTAGCTTTTGGTGTTCTGAAACTTGCGTATGTGTTTTGTTCTTGGAGATAACCGCTGGTTTTTTCTTCTTAGACTCTCTTACTCTATAACTCTCTTTTTTTTTCTGGTTGTATGACAATGGTATTTTGTGTGCTGGAAAATGTATGGATGAGTATGGATGAGTATGGATGTTTTGTGGTGTTGGTGGCTGAGTTGCTCTCTACGGTTTTTTGATAGTGAGTAAACTGCTTTCTTGAAGAAAAAAAAAAAAAGAATTTTATAGCCCTAACCACTTCTTTGTTTGAACAAACAAACTTGGCTGGTTTTTGCAAAATTAAAAAAACCTATCCAAAACGGTGAAAGTTTTGGGCAATCCCCTCAAGAATTTGGATGTTTATCTCTTTGACTCCTTGTTTCTTTTTCCTTTTTGTTTTTTTTGTTTTGTTTTTTTTTTTAAGCTTTACTCTAGATGAATAGAAAAATAAGGGTAACAAACCAATTTATGAAATCAATAATCAATTTAGTAATTAATAACATAAATGTAGAGATAAACAAATTCAATTAGGATAAAATTAAATTTATAATCCAAATTAAAAAATAAGCCGGACAAAAATATCTGGCTACAGCATGCTCCCTTCGTATATCCTTGTACAAGTAGAAGGTGGACGAAGGTATAGACACTATTGTGTCTGGCTGAACTTAGAGGTATACTCGAATATCTCAATCAAAATCACAAAGCACAAGAAAACACGGTTGTCTCTTGTAAGCCAAGAACACAACCAATAATAAGCTTAATAGGGATAAGATAAATGTTGGGTGTCAGGGATAAATAAGCACCACCACAACAAACGTGATACGCTGGAGGCTGATAGCGAGCAAAACTAGCTATTTTTCTCTGATTAATTAAGCTAGCCTTTTACAATTATTTGCCCAAATTTATGCATTTTTATGTTTTATTTGTAGGAAGTATGTGCTTGAAGCTTAATTCAGCCATTGGAGTCAAATGGAGCTTCCAATCTAAAAAAAAAAAAAAAAAAAAAAAAAAAAAAAAAATCATAGCGTCGCGACGCTAGGACCAGCGTCGCGACGCTATCGACAAATTTTCCAAAAACGCGGTATCGCGACAGCGTTGCGACGCTATCGCCAGATTTTCTATAAATTCATCTTTTCATGCTACGGCCAAGGGGAGCCCAATTGGTGAGATTTCAGCCCTAATTTCGACTAGAGACCTTTTGTGGGAGCTAAAGGCAAGGCCAAGGAGTGGGAATCAAGCGAGAAGACGTGGAGATCGTGACGGGGACGTGCGGTGTCCACGGATTCGAGTTTTCCTTTCTCTTTCCCTTAACTCTTGTAGTTTTTATGGCTTTTCTTTCAATTTGTCTTTGTAGTTTAAAGACTATGAATTGCTAGTTGTTTGTCTTAGGGATTGATGTAGTTGTTTTAGTTTGTTGGATTGATTTGTGGTATGAATATGCATTTA
This sequence comes from Luffa acutangula, assembly GCA_036850905.1. Classification (NCBI taxonomy): domain Eukaryota; kingdom Viridiplantae; phylum Streptophyta; class Magnoliopsida; order Cucurbitales; family Cucurbitaceae; genus Luffa; species Luffa acutangula. Next base: position 24,096,348 of record CM072095.1, on the reverse strand, counting down.
TTTTACTTATGCAATTATGGTTAAATGCTTTCAATTACTTGATCACTAGTTGAATGATTTGAGTGTTGAATCTTGCTCGGGAGAGGGGATTTGGCCTAAGACTTACTTTATTTAATTGCATGACTAAAGTAGAAATTCTAAGTTTGTGACGGGATTTGGAATAACTTTAGAAGTTGCTTGAAGAACTAAACTCAAAGCCTTGCATGTTAATGAACTTAGATAGGGATATCAAGTTGATTGCATGCATGAGAATCAATTATGCTCGGGAGAGATAGTTGTGATAAAAGGTTCCTAGACTTGGTAGAATAATTGCATGTTAAATTCTTCCCATTAATTTATCCTCAATCTCAACAATGAAATCAATTCTCTAAGAGTCTTTCCATTTGAGTCTCCACCTTTATTTTATGCTTTTTGTCTTTAGATTTATCTTTTATCATTGAGTTTTGCTCCCTAAATAAAATTGAACAAAAGTATTCACGATACTTAATTTGCTAGAAAACCAATCCAGAGGACGACACTCGTTTAATCACGAAAACGCTATATTATTACTTGACCCGTACACTTGCGGTTAGCAAATTGCACATCAAGTTTTTGGTGCCGTTGCCGGGGATTGGCATGTTTAGTTAAATTAATATCGTGGAAAAATTGTTCGGTCTTAATTTAGGGTGTATTTTATTTTATTTTTTTTTATTTTGTAGATAGATTGCATTTTTTCCTTATTTGTTTTTATTTTCTATATTTGTTGCATTCCTATTTTAGTGTTTTCCTTATAATTTTTTTTCTTTCCATATTTGCTTTTCTAATTTAGTTTTTCTTTTAGTTGTGTAATCTTTTCCTTATTTGTTTTTTGTGTTTTTTTCTTGATTTTTTTTCTTTATTTAGATATTTTTCCTTGTTAGTCTTTTGCCTTCATTGTAATTTTCCATATTTGTTTCTTGTTTTCCTTAATTAGATAGTACTTTCCTTTTCTATATTATATTTTCCATATTTATATTTTTCCATATTAGATTTTTTCCATATTAGATTTTTTTTTGTTTGAGTCTTTGTCATTTGTTCTTGTTGGGTTATTGTTTGATTGGAAGCCTAATTATCATTGTTGCTTTAATTGATTTGAATAGCTTTTTATTCAACACCATATTCAAATTTTTCATCTTCAAGTTATACCCCTTTTAATGAAAATTCTTCCTTAGAAAGCATAGTTCAAAATTATATTGAGGAGTCTAGAGCGAGGAGTCTAAAAATTGATGAAATCATAAGAGGACTTCAAGCTCCACAGGAAGTTAGTGAGGTGGGATCCACTTCCATAAGTTGTCTAGTGAGTCATGTGGCTGATGATTCATTGGCACCCATTCATGAGCGTAGTTCTTTCGATCTTGATGAGGATGAGCAGTTAGGGGTGAGTTGCATGAATAGTGGGGATGAATTGGAGAGTTGGAGCACCTATCAAGAACATGGTTGTGAGGAAGAAAAAGAAAATGAGCTTGTAGTGTCAGAGGAAGTTCAGGAGGTAGAGTTTGAGGTTGAAAAGCCTTCGTCTGTTTTATCTTCTCCATCCTTTGTATATTTTGATTATTCCTTTTTCTATTCTCACGAGTCAGTTTTAGAGTCAGAGTCTCTTTATTTTGATCTTCCTCCTTTTATGTTTATTTTAGTCAAAAATACAAAAAATAATTCTATTTCAGGGGCCCATGAGAAGCTGGTAAGCTTGCTAGCAATAGTGAGTTTTATTGATTCAAGAAAGAAGGGTCCAAAGAAATACAAGAATTTTTATGTGCCTTGACAGACTGCACGAGCACGTCGAGCTAGAGACGATAAACAAGCGCTTATGGGAGGCAACCCAAGTTACTTTGTTATTGTTTTTTATGTCTTGTTGTTTTTGTTTTGTCGGAGTTCCCGTGCTCTTGTCTATACCAAGCATTCATGAAAAGGTCATCATTCCAAGGCAGTATCGTTCACTCCTCCTACTCTTTTATTGTTCTCATGATTGATTATGCTTTATTTTCTTTATACATTGAGGACAATGCATGCTTTAAGTTTGGGGGTGGATTATCATGTTTGTGGAGCCCTTGAGCATCTGAGTTCGGGCTATAGTTTTGAGCTTTCTTTGAATTGAGCATATGGTTGTTTTCTGGATGCTATTTTTGCATGGCTATGATGTCCTAGGAAAGGATTTCTTGTCAATTTTCAAGCTTTCGATGAGTTGTAAGCATGAGTGCCCAAAAAGGGAGATTTTTTAAACTTTTTCTAGGAGATGTGTTGCATGAGTAGAGTATTTGTCTTGGCTAGATTTGGATTTGAATGCTTAGGAGCGAATTATTAGGTTCATATGCTTGTTGTCACCTCGATAGGTGTAGGGAAGAGCTAAAGAGTTAATTTTTTTGCAAATTAGCATGTTTGATCTTGCTTAGGAGGAAAAAAAAGAATATATGCTTATCATGTTCATAAAGAAAAATCATTCTTGTTGTTACAATTTGAAAGAAAAAAAAAAGTCATGACTTATGCGCGCAATGCAATGATTAATAAAGTTTAGGCAAAAAGAGCTACCCCTGTTGTGATCAGTTAGGCCAACCAGAGAAAACTTCGGTTAAGGGTCCCTGCAATAGGTGTGTGAAAGCTAGTGCCAGATATAAATGCTTGATTTAATTTTCACTTATAAGCACCTAAGTATGGAGGAAAACAAACTAATTTGTTCTATTGACTCGTTAGTGAATCCTTAGTGTCAGTGTCGAGGGAAGATGAGTTGAGAGTTTAATAATCCAATCCCGGGCTGGTAGAGTCTGGTCTCGTTGAGTTAGATCTCGCTTGTGCAAGTTAATTTTGGAAAAATTTTAATTTGTCTCCCTCATTGGTCCTTGCTTACTTGACTACTGACTTTTGAGCCTTGAGTGTTGAGTCATGTTTGTTGCATCCATTCTTCCACTGTATGCTTGATTTCTAGTTTGCTCGAGGACTAGAAAAAGCTTAAGTTTGGGGGTATTTGATAGCGAGCAAAGCTAGCTATTTTTCTCTGATTAATTAAGCTAGTCTTTTACAATTATTTGCCCAAATTTATGCATTTTTATGTTTTATTTGTAGGAAGTATGTGCTTGAAGCTTAATTCAGCCATTGGAGTCAAATGGAGCTTCCAATCTAAAAAAAAAAAAAAAATTCATAGCGTCGCGACGCTATCGACAAATTTTCCATAAACGCGGTATCGTGACAGCGTCGCGACACTGTCGCCTGATTTTCTATAAATTCATCTTTTCATGCTACGGCCAAGGGGAGCCCAATTGGTGAGATTTTAGCCCTAATTTCGACTAGAGACCTTTTGTGAGAGCTAAAGGCAAGGCCAAGGAGTGGGAATCAAGCGAGAAGACGTGGAGATCGTGACGGGGACGTGCGCTGTCTGCGGATTCGAGTTTTCCTTTCTCTTTCCCTTAACTCTTGTAGTTTTTATGGCTTTTCTTTCAATTTGTGTTTGTAGTTTAAAGACTATGAATTGCTAGTTGTTTGTCTTAGGGATTGATGTAGTTGTTTTAGTTTGTTGGATTGATTTGTGGTATGAATATGCATTTATTTTACCTATGTAATTATGGTTAAATGCTTTCAATTACTTGATCACTAGTTGAATGATTTGAGTGTTGAATCTTGTTCGAGAGAGGGGATTTGGCCTAAGACTTATTTTATTTAATTGCATGACTAAAGTAGAAATTCTAAGTTCGTGACGGGATTTGGAATAACTTTAGAAGTTGCTTGAAGAACTAAACTCAAAGCCTTGCATGTTAATGAACTTAGATAGGGATATCAAGTTGATTGCATGCATGAGAATCAATTATGCTCGGGATAGATAGTTGTGATAAAAGGTTCCTAGACTTGGTAGAATAATTGCATGTTAAATTCATCCCATTAATTTATCCTCAATCTCAACAATGAAATCAATTCTCTAAGAGTCTTTCCATTTGAGTCTCCACCTTTATTTTATGCTTTTTGTCTTTAGATTTATCTTTTATCATTGAGTTTTGCTCCCTAAATAAAATTGAACAAAAGTATTCACGATACTTAATTTGCTAGAAAACCAATCCAGAGGACGACACTCGTTTAATCACGAAAACACTATATTATTACTTGACCCGTACACTTGCGGTTAGCAAATTGCACATCAGAGGCCAGGGATAAATAAGTTCCATCACAAAAAAAAGAAGTTGGGGGCCAGGGATAAACAAGCACCACCGCAACAAAACTGACAAGGGTAAGGGATAAACCGACACCACATGTCACAACTAAGACGTTAGAGGCCAGGGATCAACAAGCCCCACCACGACAAGAAAAATAGAAAATACTAGGGGCCAGGGATAAACATGTGCCGCACCCAGCAAAACTTTGAATCTAAGGGTAAAATGCTTATGCATGCATGCATGTTCACTTTGAATGCACCATTATTTTATCCTTCAATTACTTTGCAAAAAGGTTAAAGCATACAAAATAGCTCATTTCTACTCAATAAGCATTGGGATTTCGCTCCATAAAGCTGTTACTTTCCATAACGTAACCCTTCGATAAGTCTCAATCATCAGGGAAAAATTTCCATGAATATCATTTTCAGGCATACAAAAGGTCGATTACAAGATTTCAAAAGAGAACAAATGATCCAGCAGCTCTGATATCCCTCCTGGAGGTTTTTGTTTCTCTTATGCATAATATTTCTTGACGCACACGACATTTATCGGATTTGGTAGATCATTTCCATCTATATTAGTTAAGATCAGAGCTCCACCAGAGAATGTCCTCTTTACCGCATACGGTCCTTCTTAGTTGGGAATCCACTTCCCTCTGTGATCCTTTTGAAATGGAAAGATTCTCTTTAAGACAAAATCTCCTTCTTGAAAGCAATGTGGTCGAACCTTCTTATTGTAAGCTCGAATCAACTTCTTCTAGTACAGTTGTCCTCTAAACAACGTTGTCATTCTTCTTTCTTCAATGAGGTTTAGTTGCTCATACCTTGCTTGGATCCACTCTGCTTCTTCTAGTTCAGCCTCTTTAATTACCCTGAGAGATGGTACTTCAACCTCAAAAGGAAAAACCGCTTCCATGTCGTACACTAAGGAGAATGGAGTTGCCCCGATTGATGTTCGAACTGAGGTCCGATAACCATGTAGAGCAAAAGGCAACATCTCGTGCCAATCTTTGTACGTGACAGTCATCTTCTCAACAATTCTCTTGATATTTTTGTTTGCTACTTCCACTGCACCATTCATCTTGGGACGATAAGGAGTAGAATTCAAGTGCCTGATTTTAAATTTGGTACACAATTCATCCATCAGTTTTTTATTCGGGTTCCTTGCATTATCAGTAATGATTCTTTTAGGCAGATCGTAACGACATATGATGTCCTTTTTTATGAACTTGAGTACAACTTGCTTCATGACACTATTGTATGAGTTAGCTTCCACCCATTTCGTGAAGTAATCAATAGCCACCAGGATGAAACAGTGTCCATTTGACGCTTTTGGTTTAATAGGTTCTATCACATCCATCCCCCACATAGAGAAAGGCCATAGGGCTGTTAATACATGAAATGAAGAGGCTGGAGTATGGACTTTGTCTGCATATATTTCACACTTATTACAATTCCTTGCATACTTGATGCAATCTGATTCCATAGTCAACCAATAATAGCCCGCGCGTAGCACTTGTCTTGCCATCTTGTGCCAATTTGCATGGGTCCCACAAACTCCCTCATGCACCTCTTCTAAAATCTTTTTGGCTTCTGTCACATCAACACATCTTAGGAGAGTCATGTCATAATTCCTCTTGTATAACACTTCTCGATTCAAAAATAAGTTCATGGCTAATTTTCTGATGGTGTGTTTATTATTTTCAGATGCTCCTAGAGGGCATATAATGTATTGTTTAATATCATGGTACTAAGACCTTCCATTTGGTTCTTCTTCAATGCTCAGACAGTATGTCGGTGCTTCTCGTTTATCAATTGTTATAGGTTGAATTTCCTCATTGTAATCCAGGTTGAACATGGAGGATAAGGTTGCTAATGCAACTACAACTTGATTCCTTTCTCGTGGGATATGTTCAAAAGTGATTGACTCAAAGGATCGAGTCAATTCTCGAATATACTAATAATAGGGAATCAATTTAGGGTCTCTCGTTTCCCATTCTCTATTGAATTGGTGTATCACCAAAAGGGAATCTCCATAAACACGTAGCTTCTTTATCTTCATGTCGTACGCCATTTGAACGCCGATTCTGCACGCTTTGTATTCAGCCATGTTATTTGTGTAATGAAAGTATAATTTGACAATTCAAGGATATAGCTTCCCGTCAGGAGATATCAACATGGCCCCAACGTCATGCCCCACTTCATTTGTAGCTCCATCAAACCACATTGTGCACGTTTTTTAATCATGTGGTGCCTCTGCTCTCACCACTGTCATGATGTCCTCATCTAGAAATTAAAATTTCATAGGCTCATAATCTTCTAATGATAACTTGGCCAAACAATCAGCAATTGCACTCCCTTTTATGACATTTCTCGTAACATAGACAATATCTTACTCAGATAGCAAAACATGCCACTTAGCTACACTCCCAGAAAAAGATGGCTTTTCAAAAATGTACTTTATGGGATCCATCTTTGAGATAAGACATGTTGTGTGGTATAACATATATTGCCTCAATCTTTGAGTTGTTCAAGCTAAAGCGCAACAAGTTTTTTCCAATAATGAGTAATTCGACTCACAACTTGTGAATTTCTTGCTTAAATAATAAACAACATGCTCATTCCTTCCCGAAGCATCATGTTGCCCCATCACACAACACACACCCCATTGATCCATCTTTTACTGTCAAGTATAAGATTAATGGTCACCCTAGAGTTGGTGGGACAAGCACTGAAGGGCTCTATAAATATTCTTTGATCTATCAAAAGCCCTTTAACAATCTTCATTCTAGTGACACTCCTCACTCTTTCGCAAAAGCTTCAGTATTGGTTCGCAAGTTTAAGTTAGGTGTGAAATAAACCATGCAATATAATTCAACCTCCCTAAAAAGCTTCTGACTTTTTTTTGGGTTTTTGGTGGTTGCAAATCCACTATCGCCTTTATCTTATCGGGATCTACCTTGATTCCTTCTTGACTAACAACAAACCCCAATAACTTTCTAGAGGATACCCCAAATATGCACTTTGTTGGATTCAATTTTAGTTGGAATTTCCTTAATCGCTCAAAAAGTTTACAAAGAGTGTCTACATGCCTTTCTCCTGGTTTGGACTTGGCTATCATATCATCAACATATACCTCAATTTCCTTATGAATCAGATCATGGAATAATGTAACCATGGCTCTTTGATAAGTTGCTCCAGCATTTTTCAAACCGAATGGCATGACCTTATAGTAGAATGTCCCCCATAAAGTGATGAAAGTCGTCTTTTCCCGATCTTCAGGAGCCATCTTAAATTGGTTGTACCCTGAAAATCCATCCATAAACGAAAATGTAGAATATCCAACCGTATTATCCACCAAAACATCAATGTGAGGAAGTGGAAAATTATCTTTAAGACTTGCATGATTGAGATCCCTATAATCCACGCACATTCTAACTTTTCCATCCTTATTTGGGACTGGGACAATATTAGCAATCCATTCAGGGTACTTAGCTACTTCTACGAAATATGCGTCAAATTGTTTTTTAACCTCCTCTTTAACCTTGATCAACATTTCAGGTTTCATTTTACGAGACTTTTGCCTTATGGGCTTACATTTAGCTTTACGTTGTAACCGATGCTTTACCATTTATGTGTTCAAACCAGGCATATCTTGGTAGGACCATGCAAATGTATATTTATAATCATGCAATAGAGCTATAAGATCTTAACGATCCTACTCTATGGCCAAAGTGTCGATTCGTACTTCCTTTGGTTTGTCAGTTGTCTCTAAATTGGTTACCTCCAACGGGTCTTGGTATGGCATAGTTTCTTTCTCCTCTTGCTTTATCAACCTTAGCAATTTTGGTGACACATCACAATCGTCCTCCACGCTTTACTCGAGAATATAAATTGGGATTCCAAAGTCAACTGTTCCCTCTCCATTGTCCTTTTGTATCTCCTTAGTGACTCCCAGTATCTCTTTAGTTTCCCAATTTTTCAAATCGAACACTAGAGGACAGGGGCGAACCAGTTGTCGAGGCACAATTGTGCTTTTAGTGACAACAACGATCGAAATATCGGAAGCTTTGTTGCAGGATTGGTTGTCATCATGAATCACTTCACCTCTCTTGAAAGTCTCAGATAGATGTGGTATGTTCATCTTTCCTTACTTGATTTCTTGCCCTTCGAGTCGTACATTCCTCACTTCTTTCTTTTACGCTCTGACCCTCTCCCATTATGAAGTTGTTGGCTTGTATCTCAATCCAAATCTCTCATTACTTTGGGGAAGACAGATCACATTGGGATCTTCTTGATTATTTCGTCCCAATCCTCCATGCACTTGGAAACTGCTTTTTAACATTGTCTATGCAACCACTAGAGCTGTCTTGGATGGATAACAATTTATATCCCAACCTTCAGTTGGGAAGATGGTGACGTTGGCAACCTCAAAGGACATGTATGAACACTCCACAACTTCTTCTGTCGCTTCTACATATGGAAATGACGTGGTCTTTGTTCAAACATATATTCTTCTCCAAGAACAATGGCATGATCGTTGTCCACAATGAACTTCACCCTCTGGTGAAGCGATGATGGGACAACTCCTGTTGAATGAATCCATGGGCGCCAAGCAAACAACTATATGAAGAGTTCACATCCATCACTTGGAAGGTTACATTGAAAGAGAGGGCCCAATTCGTAGATGGATTTCGATGTCCCCAATCACTTCTATTTGAGCTCCATCGAAAGCCCTAACAACCATGGTACTTGGCTTAAAATACGAGGAGTCCACAGGGAGCTTCATCGACGTAGATTTGGGCATTATGTTTAGGGATGAACCATTGTCAACCAAAACTCTAGCCCCAAGGTGATCCTTACATCTCACAGAAATATGTAATGCTTTAGTGTGCCCCGTACCTTCAAGAGGGATCTCGTCATCTGTGAAAGTGATGTGATACAGTTAATAGAAGTTATGTTTCCCACAATTTCACTGAATGCATTTGCAGAAATGTCGTGACCTGCATGGGCTTCATTTAAGACATCAAGCAAAACTCTACGGTGTGGCTCAGAGTGTAGGAAAAAATGATAAGATTGAAATACGAGTTAAGGTGCGATGTAGCTGCTTTATCACTTTATACTCACTTTGCTTGATTAATTTCAAGAACTCACGTGTTTCTTCTTCTAATACTGGCTCTTGGCTTATCTTCTTTCCTGCTATGGTTACTTTTTCAATAAAAGCTTTATCCAGATCATTCAAATCGTCTTCATTTTCCACCTCCACAGCTTTACCATTACGTTGCCTAACTTCATCTTCCTTTGACATACCCTTCAAATTGTCTGGCATGTTGCATTGTTGCAATTCTGAAGTGGTTAAAAATATGAGATAAATTAACTCCAGATTACTATGCAAGTATACACAATCTAGCAGCAAGTGATAACTATTTATCGTATCCACAGGGTCTTGAAACGCCTACCTCTATTGATTTAATTTGCCTTTTTACTGATTTCAAAAGGTTGGTTAAATTGATTTGAGTTTTTAAAATGCTGAAACAAAAGAAATACGAAAGCAGTAAGTGATTACGATTGGAGAAAACAGAATGGAAACAAACACAGGTTAGGACTTCTATAATTGTTATTAAGATGCTCAAGCAATTCTTTTGATCCGTCAATCTCCTGCAGTATTAACAGCGGGATCCTCCCAGAACTCCATTTTTTTTGGAATATGTTTCAACTCCAATGAAGCTCTACCGATCAAGCACTAGGCAACTGGCGTTCACCAATACACAATGATCTAGTGTGAATTATCGCCACACAACTCCTAAATCATCCCTGAAACTAGGAGAAGTATACATACCGGCTAGCTAGGCGGGCACATAATGAAATTAAAGATCAACAATAATTCAAGATGATCATGATCAAATAGAATTTCCAGATTTATAAATATAACAATCACATAATTCTTAACCTATGCCTACAAAACAATTAGTTCATGATTGAAAACATAAAATACGTTACAATCTCGATAAGCACATCAATAATACGAAATACACAAGAAATACTAATCCTTTTCAGCAAATGGGGATGAAACGGCTGCTCCAAACCACCAAGAACATGGAAGAACTTCGTCTCCTTGAGTGGTATCGCAAATGGTCTTCTTAGATCTCCATTCCGCCGTCAATTCGGCCTATAGCCGATTGATTCGGTCTCCCAATTGTGAATGAATTTATCTTTGACGACTCCTCCTTTTATAAGATGAGAATTAGGTTAAATTGGACACATGACAGGCTCTCCTCGCTCCTTTATCTCGAAAATAACTCAACAGAAGTCGGTTTGTCAACTTGGCTAACGAGTTGTGACGTGGCAGTTTTTCTCCCAGTTTTGCCGCAGCACAGAATTTGCTCCCTCCAGTCGCTCAGCAATATTTTCTGCACAAAATAACTTTCAAAGCCTCCATTCTTCCAAATGGGTTAAAACATATAATATTCATCTAAAAGCAACCTTATTAAGCACAAAAGAAACACAAATCCCTATAGAATTAAGGCCTAAATAACTACCTTTCGGACAGTTAACAAGCATCGACCACTACAAGTCATCCCTCCAACTGCCGAAATATCTGGTGCAGAGGTACCACTATATGTGATGAATTGACATTCATATTTCCATGGTACAACTCTATTATCCTTATAAGCGAAAGGACCGGGGAGTTCTACAATCATTGGTTTAGGCGCCTGAGTTTGAGAAGTGGTACTTGATTTCTCCTCATAATGGACGTTTAATGGTTTTGGGAGAGATGATGTCCCACCTGACCTCTCTTCAGAAGATGATGTGTGAGAAATTACGTCAACATCCTTTTCATCCACATCTGTTTGACTTACGATCAATAGCTTGGAATCCATCAACGTTTGCACTTGTTGCTTAAATCATCACATTCTTCTATGGAAACTCCGACCATTCCTGCATGGAACACACATCTTTTCTCATAATCAAATTCTGATTCATCTATATAGCTCTGCTCAATTTCTATTGAGAGATATCTAGCATTACAGAGAACTTGAAATAAAGTCCTCATAGACGTACTCAAATCATAAACCTTATCCTTGTAGCGTTGTGCAGGTACTTCAATTGCATTCACAGTAGGATATTCATGAGTTGGGAGAGGATTTTGATTAACATTAGGCTCTTCCCCTGTCTTTTTGAACTTCAACCATCCAGCTTTGACTAGACTCTGTATTTCAGCCTTCAATGGATAACAATTTTCTATAGAGTGCCCAATTGCCCCTACATGATACTCGCATCATGCATCAGGATCATACCATTTAGGATATGGTGGTTGTAGTGGCTCTTGAGGCACAAGGGCACCCTACTGGTTCTTCAACAATTGAGGCAAAAACTCAGTGTATGTCGTGGGGATGGGATCAAAACGTGCTTGCTTCCAATTACCCTTGCCACCTCGCTGATTTGGCTGACTTGATGAACTTTGTCCTTCATGTTGAGGATTAGGGGAGTAACTGGTATGCCCAAGAATTGGTGACGACACATGGGTCGCAACTCTTTGCCCTGAATTGACCTCATGAACCTCTCATTTTTTTCTTCTTTGGCGTCATCATTTTTCCCGCACTTGCCTCAGATATTGTATCAGTGATCCTTCCATTCTTGACTCCATACTCTATTTTTTCCCCAATCGTTATGATATTAGAAAAATTGGTTGAAGCAGTTCCAATCATTCTGTCATAATACAGTGCTCGCAAAGTGTTTATGAACGTAGTTGTCATTTCTCGGTCTGCCAAATGAGGTTGTACTTGTGTGGCCGTTTCTCTACACTACTGAGCGTACTCTTTAAAGGTCTTAGAATTCTTCTTTTCCATGCGTTGGAGATCTAAACGATCCGGAACCATGTCAATGTTATACTTATATTGTTTCAAAAAGGAATCTGCCAAGTCTTTCCACTTGTGCACTTGAGAGCTGTCCAAGTGCATATACCAACGAGATGTCGGGCTTGTCAGACTGTCTTGAAAGTAGTGAATCAACAATTTTTCATTGTGGGCGTGGGCTGACATCTTTCGACAATACATGACAAGATGGCTCTTTGGACATGTGGTCCCATTGTACTTTTCAAATTCCGGTATCTTGAATTTGGGGGGAATAATAATATCCAAGATCAAGCATAATTTTGTTGCATCAATACCTCCATAAACATCACCACCCTCAATCGCATGCAACCTCTCTTCCAGGAACTCCAATCTTCCTTTACCGCCAACATCAGATGTCTTCTCGAGGGTCTCTATGACTGGAGTGGATACCGGGTCATTCACATGGTTTGCCTGCTGCGAAGCAACAGGGAATGACGCAGCATACACCATTACTCCCAAATGCAAACCCGATAACATTTGCAACATAAACCTTGGAGGGTAAGGAGAAGTGTTGTCTGACGCTTGGTTCTGACTTACTTCAACCTGTGATGATGTTCCTGCCACAAACTTTTCTTTTCTTGCAGTGAGAATTTCCAAAATATTTGCCATTTGCTCTTTCAGTTCTTCCACTTCTTGTTGGACTGCCTGTACCTGATCATTGACTTGATCATCCATGAATTTTGCTTTCCTTATTGTCCAGTACGAGTGATGTGGAGGTGTACTTCAAGTTACTCACAATCTCTCCCTCTAAGAGGCTTTAAGAGCCTTTGAAAGATGCTCCAAATGGTTGCTTGATGATTGAAAACTGAGCCCAATAGTCCCTTTTATAGTGCTTCAGCCATGCAAGCGTTGAAACACTGACGTCACAGCGTCTCGATGCCATGACGTCACCAACTTGTTCCTCAAGTCGTCTCAGCGTCGAGACACCGAGGGTGGCGTCTTGACGCTGCCCCTCAGTTTGGACTTCCATCTTCTCGTCTTTGGGCTGGTTTTAGGCTTCTTCTCACAAGATTTTTGGCCTTCAATCTTCACTTCTAAGATTTTGACCCACATCTTCACAATTTGGGCCAAATCTTCTTCTTTTTCTCCAAAATTCAACACTAAGCTCCATTGGGACATAAATGCTGAAATTAATATAATAAGACATTAAAACCACAATAAAATAAAGCAAAACACTTAAATATAGGGATAAAACATTAGCATTTTTGCATGCTAACATTATGTCTGAAAGATAAAACGTATGTGGGTTGTTTTAGACTGATTTGGGTTAAAAACTTAGAGAGCCTTATCAGAGGAAGAAACAGTTGGCCAGATGCAATTTAGTTGCTAACTTCTCTCCTTAAAAGGAGGAACCAACATCAGAATAATTCCCATTTATTTTATTAAAAATTATAATTAATAAATTAATTAAATAAAATGATTTAATAAAACTAAATAAAAGACGATCTTCAATTTTCCAACAAAATACTATAATCAATCAAAGACTATAAAAAACATTTTTCTTGTAATGGAAAAACAAACAAACAACTTAACAACTTTTTCAATCAAAGTTGTAGTTGGGAGATAAAGAAAATGCCAAGAAAAAAGCAATTGAGGTCAAGGACATGCTAGTAAGCACGGTTCTGGTGATTTGAGAGGTCGAGGTCGAGAAAATTACGATCAAAGAAAATTTTATGAGAGTAACTCACATTCTAATTCATTAAGATGTTGTGGAAGACAAAATAATTCAAGGTCGTATGGAGGAAGATCAAATCATGACAAAAGGTATGACAAACGTCAAATTGAAGGTTATATTTGTCATAAATTTGGTCGTTATTCATGAGAATGTAGACATAAAGTTGAAGAGAATGTATGCTATGTTGTGGAAGACGTTAAAAGTGGTGAGTAATCTCTGCTTCTAGCATGCAAAGGTGAAGAGACATGTGAAAACAATTTGTGGTATTTTGACAACGGTGCAAGCAATCACATGTGCAACTGTAAATCAATGTTTGTGGAACTTGATGAATATGTTGATGGAAATATCACATTTAATGATAATACAAAAAATTTAGGGGAAAGAAAAAAGTAAAATTTTGATAAACTTGAAGAATGGGAGGCATGAGTTTATCTCTAGTGTCTATTATATGCCAAATATAAAGAACAATATTTTGAGTTGGGACAACTCTTAGAGAAAGGCTACAACATTTCGATGAAGGATTATAGTCTTTCGATAAGGGTGGTGTGGACTGTATTGACTTCTATTTATATTGAATTAACTAAAGAATATGTCATTGTTGTGCATTAATCCAAGTATAAACTATTCAATACCAAGTAATACCTGGAGTATTCCAGGGTCAAAACACAGGGAAGGGGCAACTAGTGAAAATGCCTTTCTTTATATCCTAATGCAATGGTGCTGAGAGTTTTTAAATAAGTTGAGATATGGTATGAACATGTGATGATATAAAAATAGAAACTAATGCATTAGGGGAAAAGCAATGGCGATGAGCTATCAAGACTTTCACCACAACAACCACATATGACAGATGAGATATTAATGTAGCGCATAATAATGAATCGATAGACTACTAATGCCTAAGCGAGAAATAATCATGGTCTCCCTCCTAGTATTACACATGCGATGAACTAAGAATATTCTATTTCTTAATTCACGTGTTTACTCAGTTCTCTTTATGCTTGCAAGCGGTTGAATTATCCTTAAAACAACCCAAACACATCCATGAAATATCCTAAGCGGTTGAGTTACTTCTAACCCAACCAGACTACATGTAATGTGTTATCTTGCTCTACTTAGATATTTCTACATGTGTTACACTCCTAATGATTTATTATGCTGCTACCTCTATCGGTTGATCAGACGGATATCAGTAATGAAAGAATTATCGCATTTAAGTGGATACGATCCACTTTGTATTTGATACAAACTAGGGGTGTTAATCGATCGGTCAGAGTCGGTTTTGGGCTAAAACCGACACCGACCACCGACATATCGGTCGATCGGTTTTCTAGTGCTTGGTGATGCCAACTGACTGAACTCAAGATCGATCGGTCCATTTTTGTCAGTTTTGCAACTCCGGCGAAACAAAAAAAAAGTATACGAAAAGAAAGAAAAAAACTGAGAGAAACAGAAAGAAGAAAAGAAAAAAGGAGAAGGGAGAAGGAATAAGAGAAAAAAAGAGGGAGAAAAGAAACAAACTATATTAAAAAAAAGCATAAGAAAAAAAAAAAAGAAAATGAGATGGAGAAAACGATGATGGTGGACCGACAGCGGTGGTAGACGGTGGGAAGTGAAGGATTTGGAATTTCCTAATTCCGATAAAGCGGAAGCGTAATTGAGACCGATTCGTAGTTAATTTTGTTTATTAAAAAATATCATTACATTGGCAAAAATCATAGAACAAATTCTATAGAAACTTAAGGCTAAGCATTGATAGCGAGCATAACTAGTTATGTTTCTCTAATTAATTAAGCTAGTCTCTTACAATTAGTTGGCCAAATTTATGCATTTATATGTTTTATTTGCAGGAAGTATGTGTTTGAAGCTTAATTGAGAAATTGGAGTCAAATGGAGTTTGTGCGCGCAAAACAAAAATAAAATAAAATAAAAAAATAAAAGTCATAGCGTCACGACGCTCTCGGTTGCAATTTCCCGAATCCGTGATTTCGCACTAGCCCCATAGCGTCGCGACGCTACGACCAATTTTCTCCTTATTTAAAGATTCTGATTAGGGTTGATTGGGGGACTTCTCTTGGATGATTTGGAGCCGAAAAAATAGAGAAAAAATGGGCTATTGAAGTTGAATCAAGTGGAGGAAAAGTGGGAATCAAACCGTTGTTCGTGGGGTTCGTAACGGGGACGTGCGTGAAGGGATAAAAGCCCCACGCAGCGAAAGTATTACCGAACCTACTCAGAGTCTTAGATTCTAATTGAAATACCAATACAATTTGCAAAATATTACAACAATAAATCTATGTTTAATGGGTTGTACAAAGGCTATAAACAGGCTAAAAGATCAACTAGATTGATCCTAGTGATCAAGGATTTCATAGAAAACTTACTTTTGTACAAAGCCTCGATCAATTTGCTTTTTCTTACCAATAAGATTAAAAACGCAGCAACCCTCTTGTGCGAACACCACCAATCGGCTACACCGATATATCTCTAAGACTTCTTGAAGCAGGAGACTTGTGGGAGTCTTTTGGGAGAAATCTCTGAGAGAAGGAGAGACAATGAGATGCCTTTCACCCCACCCCAGGGGTCCTATATATAGGTAAAGGCCAAGACCTTTTCCTAATAGGAAAAGGTCTAGGAATAAGTTAAAATTAATATGAATCCAATTCATATTAAATTTATTTGAGCTCTTTCAAATATTTTCTTTCCTAATAGGAAAAGGTCTCTAATTAATAAATAAATAATTAATTCCATAATTAATTAATTTCCCAATTAAATATCATATATTTAATCTTAGGGATTTTATTAAAATTAATATGAATCCAATTCATATTAAATTTATTTGAACTTTTTCAAATATTTTCTCTCAAGAATTAATTTTTGAAATTAATTAAAAAATTAGACTATAAATTTTCATAAACTTTATATTATAATGCATCAATATACATTATACGATTCACCAGATAAATTGAACACTTTCAATTTACAATTTATATTTGTTTGCTTCAAGTCTTTTTATGAGCTACCAATGGGACCAAATGGACCTACACATCAGAAGCTCCAACGATGCGAGACTAATCGGCTTAAACTCATTAACCAAGTTAGTCTCCATTCGTTAACTGTAGGTCATTCCACTAAAGACCCTCAGCTACACTCTTCTCACTGCATAATATTTATGTGTCCATGGATATCGACCAATACTACAAGTCAGTCCTTCACGTGTGTTCGTATTCCAGTTGGGTCAAATTACCGTTTTACCCCTGGTTTACATCTTTGTCCTTAAGTCCCCAATGCTCCTCTAATGAACAACCTGTTTGAGATCCAACCAACAAACAGAAGTCCCTCTCGTGCCATAGAGAGTGTTGGGCCCATTGTTCAAGTCCCGGACGCACCACTTAAGGGAACACACCTCTACTTACCCTAGAGTCGGGAATGAGTGAATTTCATCTTGTGTGATTATGTTCCCAGCTCCCCACTCGGTATTGTCCCCAAAATGGTAGGCTTATTGAGTCGGCGTGCTGGCCACTCTCACCCATATAAATCAAAGGACAACTCCTCGTGAACAAGAGTCCATAATCCACTCAGGATTGAGACTGAGTTGTCTAGGTCATCCTAGTGAAATAGAAACCAAGCCAACTAATGGTGTTACAGTTAGAGGTTAACTATTTCGCGGTCTGGTCTTATGCAAACTCATTGCATAGAATACCCCCACTCGCATGTCAACTACATGAACGCGTTGGATCATAGCATTTGTATCATAATACAAAGTGGGTGGTATCCATAGTGTCACTAGGATAAGGTACCCAGCCTTATCCCTATACTATAAACCTTTTAGATTGTTACTTGAACATCGATCCCCGTATGTCCCTACATACTAGTTCAAGTTACATACAAACAACCTTGGATCTTAGTTTATTGGATTTGGGTCAAATAGTGCAATATTAAACAATAACATTTTATTGTAGAAACTAAATAACACTTTATTGAACACAAGTATAAAATTTGTTTACATTCACTATCTACGAGTTTTAGGGCATAAAACCCAACAGTGCAGTCTCGGCCTACCTAGCGTTTAATTCTCTTTACCCTTTGCTTTTGTAATTTTTATGGCTTGTTTAGACTTAGTTTATATTGTTACGCGGATTATGTGTAGCTAAGTTTAATTCTTAGGGATTGATGTAGCCGTTGGGCACTTTATGGATTGATTTTATGGTTTTATGTTATTGATTTCATTTATGCATAATGTATGTTTAATGCTTTCAATTTACCAGCCATGAATTGAATGTTGATTGTGATTAAATCTAACTCGGAAGAGAGGATTTAGCTTAGAACTCATTATGTATAACTAGGATTTAGCTAGATATCAGGAGATAATAGTTAATTCTAGAAATCGTTATAAAGGTTAACCTTAATGCCTTGCATGTTTAATGAATTTAGATAGGGATATCAGGTTCATTGCATGTGGGAGAATCATGTATGCTCGGGAGAGATATGTGTGATTTTAGTTTCCCAAGATTTATGAATCTTAGCATGTCATTAAACCATGAATTAATCCATAATCCCGATTGGTGAAATCAAATCCCTAAGACCGTTATCTCCATTAGATTATCATACCTTTTGTTGTTTTGTGTTTGATTTGCATTCACTCTCACTTTGTTTGGTTTCCTAAATAAAAATGGACAAGACTATTTTCGGTAATTAAAATTGATTAAAAATCCAATCCAGAGGACGACACTCGATTGCAAAATCACTTTATTATTACTTGACTCGTGTGCTTGCGGTAGGAAAATTCAACATCAAGCATACAAAATTTAGATCTAATTCTATAATAAAGAAAAGAGAAGCAAACCTCCGTTGACGTCTTTGAAAATCAAGAATGATTCTTGATTGCTCTGCAACTATGAAGAACACCACCAATTGGTTACACCGGTATATCTCTGAGACTACTGAGGCAAGAGACTGGTGGGAGTCTTTTAGGAAAGATATCTCAGAGAAGTAGAATGAATGAGATGAGGGTCCTATATATAGGTAAAGATCAAAACCTTTTCCTAATAGGAAAAGGTTATGAATAAGTTCAAATCTATTATCTTATTCATATCTAATTTTAATAAATAAACAATCAATTCCATAATTAATTAATTACCCAATTAAATATCACATATTTAATCTTAGGAATTTTATTAAATTTAAATTAATATGAATCCAATTCATATTTTAATTATTTGAACTCTTTCAAATATTTTTCTCTCAAGAATTAATTTTTGAAATTAATTCAAAAATTATATTATAAAGTTTCATAAACTTTTATATTATAATGTGTCAACATGCATTATATGATTTCCCTAAATAAATTGAACACTTTCAATTTACAATTTATACTTAATTGCCTCAAATCTCTTTACGAGCTACTAGTGGGACCTAATGGACCTACAGATCAGAAGCTTCAACGATACGAGACTAATTGGCTAAACTCATTAACCAAGTTAGTCACCATTTGTTAACTGTGGGTCACTCCACTAAAGACCCACAGCTGCACTCTTCTCGAGTGTTAACGGATATCCACCAGTAACGGCAAGTTAGTCCTTCACGAGTGTTCGTAACTCCAGCTGGGTCAAATTACCGTTTTACCCCTGAGTTACCTATACCTTCTTAAGTTCCAGTGCTTCTCTAATGAACAACATGTTTGTGGTCCAACCATCAAATAGAAACCCCTCTCGGACCAGTGAGAGGGTAGGGCCCTTTGTTCAAGAACCGGAGACACCACTTAAGGGAACACTCATCTACTTCCTCAAAAGTCGGGAAGGAGTGAATTCCATCTTGTGTGATTATGTTCCCAGCTCCCCACTCGGTCTTGTCCCCAAAATGGTAGGCTTATTGAGTCGGCGTACTGGCCACTCTCACCCATACAAATCAAAGGATAATCCCTCGTGAAAAGGAGTCCATAATCCACTCAAGATTCAGACTAAGTTGCCTAGGTCATCCTAGTGAAATAGAAACCTAACTAGTTAACGGTGTTACAGCTAGCAATTACTATTTCGCGGTTCGGTCTTATGCAAACTCATTGCATAGGATACCCCCACTCGCATGTCTACTACATGGACGCTTTGGATTAATACGTTTGTATGAAATACAAAGCGGGTCGTATCACATAGTGTTACCAAGATAAGGTATCTAGTCTTATCCTTGTACTATAGATCTTTTAGGTTGTTACTTGAACATCGATCCCCGTATGTCCCCACATACTAGTTCAAATTACATACAAACAACCTTGGATATTAGTTTATTGGATTTGGGTCAAATTGTGCAATATTTAACAATAAAATTTTATTGCAGAAACTCAATAACACTTTATTAAAACAAGTATACAATTTGTTTACATTCACTCTCTACGAGTTTTAGGGCATAAAATCCAACAGGAGGTGGAGAGTGTGAGAAGAGAAAGAATGAAGGACTCCCATACTACTCCCATATAGAAGTAACTCAACATTTACTTTCAACATTACATCACCAACAGAAAGAACAAGGGAGAATGAAAAAAAAAAAAGAACAAAGGAGAAGGAATGGAGAGAGGTGAAAAAAGAAAGAAGATGACGATGAGATTGGGAAAATAAATCGTGGGAGGGAAATGCGAGGAGAGAGATATAGATAAAAAAATAATTTCCTTTTAAAACCAAGGTGGTTTTGAGAAAACCATGGCCACTGTCATTAATGCCATTAGAGAATAAATAAGGCATATTCGATTTTTCCTTCCCCTCTTACATATTCAGTCGGTTGGTCGAAATTTTTCACTTTTTTTCACCGACCGACCAGTCGGTTGGTTTTATGAAATGAAAAACTTACTCTGATCAATATACCCCTTAAACTGATAGACCGACGTCGGTTCAATCGATTTTTTGTGCTCTGGTGCGATTTTTGGGGTTATTTTGAACACCCCTAATACAAACGTAACGATCCAATGCATTCATATAGGTGATATGCGAGTAGGGGTATCCTATGCAATGAGTTTTCATAAGACTGGACCGAGAAATAGTAACCGCTAGATGTAACACCGTTGACTTTTTAGGTTTCTATTTCACTAGGATGACCTAGGCAACTTAGTCTCAATCCTGAGTGTATTATGAACTCCTGTTCGCAAGGGATTGTCCTTTGATTTTTATGGGTGAGAGTGACCAGCTCGCCGACTCAATAAGCCTACCATTTTGAAGACAAGACCGAATGGGTGGCTGGGAACATAATCACACAAGATGGAATTCACTCCTTTTCGACTTTAGGGTAAGTAGATGAGTGTTTCCAAAAGTGGTGTTTCTAGGTCTTGAACAAAGGGTCCTACCCTCTCACTAGCTCGAGAGGAGTTTCTGTTTAATGGTTGGACCATAAAAAGGTTGTTCATTAGAGGAACACTAGTACATAAGGATATAGAGGTAACTAGGAGTAAAATGGTAATTGACCCAGTTGGTGTTACGAACACTCGTGGAGGACTAACTTGTTGTTATTGGTCTATTTCCGAGGACACATAAATATTTTGTAGTGACAAGAGTGCAGTTGTGGTCTTTAGTGGAGTGACCCACAGTTAATGAATATTGGTTAAACTGATTAATGAGTTTAGTCAGTTAACCTCATATCATCGGAGTTTTTGATCTGTAGGTCCATTAGGTCCCCCTGCTAGCTCATAAAGGTTAATTAAGAACAATTAGTCTTGAAAGAAATTTAAATAGTATAAAATCTGTTATGGGAAATCAAGTTAATTGAATGAGATATAATTAATATAATGTAAGTGATACATTATATTATAAAGTTTAACTTGAGATTAAACTTTATTAATTGGGGCTTAAATTAAATATAAGATATTTAGGGTGCATTTGGTTGGTGATCTGAAAACATAAATTTAAAAACAAGGGATTCAATGAAAACAGGGTTGTATTTCATGTCTTCAGATATGTGTTTGGTAGTAGATTCAGAAATTTGATCTCAATTTAAACAATTGTTCCAAATGTGTTTGATAATATATTTATAAACCATAAACTATTTGTTGTTATCAACTAAATATATTAGGTTGAATATAAACTGTTATTAATTAATTTATAAACATGTTATATGTTATAAATTTTGTATAATTATTAATTTACAATATCATATAATTTAATAATTATACACTGCCAAACACATATTCACTGGATTTAGTGAACCCAAAAACATAAAATAGAATCCGAATTGCCCTTAATCTAGTAATTAATTAATTGGAGAATTAATTATTTATTTAATTGAATTTGATTTAGTTAATAAACTATAGGTTATATGAGCGATGCTCATTTAAATATGATTTAAATGAAATTAGTTAAATTTTATTTAGATGAAATTAGTTAAGTTTGATTTAATTAATTGTTGCTTTAATTATTTAATTGTTATAAGTTAATTATATAAATCTCTCTCCTATTACGACTAGGAAAAGGGATATGACATTCTATATAAACCACAAAATGTCTTCCAGATTTATACAACACACGTTGCTCTCAAGCAAAATTTCTCTCTAAGAATTTTTATAACATTCTAGTGAAGTTCTTTTCCCAAAATTCAAGAACACCAAGTCCCACAATTTGGTTCCTAGTCCTAGAGATATAGTAGTGGAAGATCTTGGTGGTAGTGTCCCTACTGTGATCGTATTGTTCTTGGTAGGAGTTCATTGAAGAAAGTCTTCAACAAGTATTTCTGTTTTTTAAATTCTTAGATTTAGATCTTATGCATGCTTTATCTAGTTTATATATAGAACCGTTCTATATGTTTTGCCAATGTACTGGTATTTTAGAAAACTTAATTAAAATACGAATTGGTCCTGTATGCTTCCGTTGGGAATTAAGGAATTCCAATCCTTCAATTGGTATCAGAGCCCCTTTTGTATGTTTAATTTTAATTTTCTAAAATTTGCATTGGTTTTTGGTGGGATTAAAATTTCATTATGAATGTGATGGTTTGCGAATGAATGTTTTCGATAGATTTGGCCTTAGAATTTACTTTTGATTTGATCAAAATTGTAAGGGCCCATGTGTTTTTGGACAATTATTTGTAAATTCGAGTCTATTGTAAGTCTGAATCTAGATTAGGCTTAAAATTTGATGGAGATCGAGACCAAATTTGACCAAGACAGAAGAACAAGTCGTGGAATAGTCTAGATTTTGCCTCCAGACGCAACAGCGTCTCGACGTTGTGCCGAGTTTCAGCAGAGACGGCTAGGGTTTTGAGTGCTCCGGTTTGTGATGTAGGCGGTTCAGTTCGACATGTTTTGAACGGTTCAGCACCGGTTCGTGGTGGATTGGCTTGGTTCGAGGTTTTGGAGGTCGATTCGAGCTGGTTCGAGTCGTTTTGGTCTGATTCTGGAGCAACAAAAGACTTATAAGGATAAAATTTTTCTAATGTAATTTATTGTTTTATTTTATCCTAGGGGTCAAATTATCGGTTCATTTGATTTTTAAATGCTTTATACCATTTAGATTAAATCTCACCTTAGGTTAAGCACGATCATTCATTTTGATATATTATAAACATTATAATGTATGGTTTGAGTGCATGATGAATGAATTTCATGAGTAATTTAATATAATGGTTATGTTAAATAGGAAATCGAATAAGCATGTAGCATGACATGACTTAGTTTAAATATAAAGAGTTATATTTAATTTAATGTCTTATGGGTGCTTGTATGATTTTCATGATTTGTTTGATATATGTGTTATATAATAAAATATGAAAATCAATTTGCATTGAGCATGACACATCCATAAGTTAAATATAATGGTTATATTAATGTGATGAAGATGCATGTTCTATGGTTAATTTAATAAATTAGAATTTGATTGTTAATTGAATTAAACCATAGACAATATATTATGGGATAATCATTAAAATTTATAAGAGTTATGAAATTAATGATTAGAAACCATCAACCTATAATAAAGATTGCATGCAAACATCGGATCATAGGTAAATGAATTAATTTTAAAATGTTTAAAATTAATCTGATCTAAGATCACATTAATTCTAATAAGATTAGAATTTAGTCTTCCTTAGTATTTTAAAATTAGTTTTAATATGACTAAGTAGGACAAACATATCCTATGGTTATAAGGGAACTCTATCGATAAGGTTCTGTCTAAGACTGGAGGTACTTAAGTTGACGGTTTATGAAACACCTCCTATCTGGGAACTAACCCGGAACTTGAGTTGAATTGACCATAGTTATGTTAGCATGCAATGTCGCTAGGTTAATTAAAAGAGTTTAATTCACCTAGATCTTTAGAGTAAAGACTTTACATTACTATGGTTATAAGGGAACTCTCCCAGTGAAGTTCTGTCTAAGGTTGGAGGTACTTAGGATGATGGTTTACAGAACACCTGCTACCTAGGAACTGACCTGGAACTTGAGTTGAATTAACCATAGTTATGTTAGCATGAAATGTTGTTAGGTTAATTAAAAGAGTTTAATTCACCTAGAACATCAAGGTAAAGATTTCATTAAAAAGTTATAGTAGGCATAAACTTAGATAGATTGACTTAGCCAGATTTATCTAAGTTAAATAAACCCTAAAATCAGTAGAACACTTTAGTGGGAGGAAAAGTTCGAAACAAGATATTTATATATCAAGTTTTTTCTCTCAAGTCCCCCTGTGTTCACATCATGAGATTCATACTCGGCTTCGTGTCACCCTAGAAGTGGTCTCCCTTCGGAAAGTGTTTGCATGGGTCAATACCAAAGTGAATGGGGAAAGTGCTCATAGTAATGTAGAAGTTAATATCAAACATGCGGAAGCAAATTTGGATTTTAGGCATACAATTTCATCAATTTGATCCTAGAAGACATGTTGTTCATAAGAGCAAAAACAGAGTAAGTGACACCTACCTCTTGAAGCTCCCAATATGTGCAATCCGAGGCTTTAAAACTTCACACCAACGACTCTTGGACAACCACTTGGATCCTCTCTACTATCCTCAGGCCTTGGAACGGATCGTGGGATCGTCAATTGATAGGAATTTGAAAGGAAAGATTATGGGTTCATGCAAACTTGAGAGTATGAATTATGGAAGTCTTGGGAGAATTTTGGCAACATTTTAGGTTGAAGAATTCCACTAATTTTCACTAGTTGATCCTCTATATATAGAGGAAAATCATGCATAAAATATGCACAAGAAATTGGCAGCAATTTGGGAGTGATTTGAGTCACAGATTAGGTGTTGTAAGAAGGCTAATTCCATGTGATTAGTCACTAAGCACTTCTACAAAAAAATTACCAATTATTTGAATTTCTTTTAAATTCAAAAAATTTATAATTTTAAATGAAAAATCTCAATAATCCCACTCACTTTTATTTGTTGGGATTGGTGCCCTAAAACTCGTAGATAATGAATGTTAAACGAATTATATACTTATTCGATAAAGGTGTTATCGAGATTGATTCAGTAAAAGTCATTACTGAATAAATTAAATTGCATATATAACCCAAATCCAATAAACTAAGATCCATGGCTATAGGATGAACACTTGAGCTTTATGTAGAGACATAAAAGTGGATCAAGCTTGAGTAATAGCCAAAACGGTCTATAGTATAGAAATAGGGTTGGGTACCTTATTCTGGAGACACTATGAGACGCGGCCCACTTTATAGATGGTATAGACGATGTGATCCTAAATCGTCCATGTAGAGACATGCGAGTGGGGGTGTCCTATGCAATGAGTTTGCATAAGACCAGGACCGAGAAATAAGTCGCTCTCGCTTTAGAACACCGTTTACTGACGAGACTGACTATTTCATGTGATGACCTAGGTAACTCGATCTTAATCCTAAGCTAACTATGAACTCCTGTTTATTCGGGCTTATCCTTAGATCTGCATAGGTGAGAGTGGCTCAGTATCGCCGACTCAATAAACCTCCCATTTCAGGGATAGGAACAGGTAGATAGCTGGGGACATAGTCGTGCAAGAAGGAATTCACTCCTACCCGAATAAGGGATAGTAGAGAGGTTGTTCCCTTAAGTGCTGACTCCGGGGCTTGAACAAAGGGATCCCGCCCTCTCATTGGCCCGAGAGGGACTCGGTTTATTGGTTGGACCATAAACCAATTGTTCATTAGAGGATCAGTGGGACTTAAGGAACTAGAAGTACTATAGGGGTAAAACGGCTTATTGACCTAGCTATAGCTACGAACAACCTGTGAAGGATCGACTTACTAATCATGGTTAAATCAAGTGGACGGAAATATATCTATAGTGAGGGGAGTGCAACTATCGGGCTATAGTGGAGTGTCCCGATAGTTAAAGAATGTTGGCTAGCTTGGACAATGAGATTAGTCAGTTAGCCTCGAATCGTTGGAGCCCATGATCTATAGGTCCATTAGGTCCCCCTACTAGCTCATATCGGAATTAAGCCTAGAACAAAAGATAGGAAGCTTTGAATCGTTCAAAATCGGGAAAAAGGGTATTATCGTAAATTGTGTTTGACACAATAATTTAATTATGAATTAAATTAGAAAACGAGAGATGAAGTATTTAAAAGTGTTTTGAATACTATATATATGTATTAGGAATCATATATATGGAATTGCACAAGATAACAAAGATTAATTAGATTAATCATATCAAAATTAATTTGAAAATTTTCAAATTAATTGCCAAGTAATCAATTTCAATTTAGAATTGAAATTGGGGGTAATTTGCAAGCTTGAAATTTGATTTCAACTTGAATTTAGTGGATTTAGTTGAAAATCCACTTAATGCATGATCATTCAAAGTGGAAAGACAACTCACTCATGCATTGTTGCATGTCTTGTGTAATGTACACCTAGAATCCACTTGAGCTTGCAAATACACCATGTGTCTTGTGTCTTGAGGCTTGGCTTTGCATGGAGAATGTCTTTAAAAGGAGTTTGAATCATATTCAAACATAAGAGAGCCATTTTTCCTTAATGTTATGCTGCTGGAATTTGGACTCAAAGTTCTCTCATCTCTCATTCTTCTCCATTGCTTGATGCTTCAAGCATTCCCTTCCATTCCCTATCTTATATAGACTCCCACAAGTCGTTCTTGGCCCGGAGTATAGTAGGGAAGACTCTAGAGGTTGTCCAATGAGCATAGGAGAGGCAAACACCACAAGGAGTTCAACATAAGTGAGCTACAAAGGTTGGTGTTTTCTAAACTCTCTATTCTGTCTTTTCTAGAACATGCATGCTTTAGGAGTAAAATTGAATGTCTTAAGTGCTTTCGATGTTCAATTGCTTCCGCATGTGTAATATGTACACCTTCAATTGGTATCAGAGCATGATTAGAGCACTTAATTCGTTTTAATTTTGCTTTGGTGGGTACCATTTTGAAATTGAATTTTCTGTGTGCTAAAATGGAAGTGTTCTGGTTTGGCAATTTTTTGAGCATTCAAACCTTCATGAAATTGTAATTGCTCGGATATGTAAGAGCGTTTATGTGTGTACTATAGTCTGTAATTTTTATAGAGTCATTAGAGTCCATATAGGCTATAAAATCGAAGAAAAACCGGAGAAGATGCAGCAGAAAATGAAAATTCCAGCAAGCAGTTTTTTTTTTCTTCTATTCCAGATTTTTGGTCCGGTTCAGCTGCTGCCTTTTGGTCCGGTTCGGTCTGTCGCAGCCTCATTTCACTCATTGCATGGCCGGTTCATTGCTTGGATGAGCGGTTCGGGATGGTTCGTGAAGCTCGGGCGTGTTGCAAGTTTATTTATTAATTATTATTGTAATAATTAGTGAAATTGCTTGTGTTTTTTTTTAAATTGCCAAACCATTCCATTTTAGCTTGATTTAATTACTTTATGCATTGTGAATGTATGATTTAATTAAATGGATGTATGTGCATTATGAGCATGCCATATAGATTAAAATCCCACCATAGGAAAGCATGTTCATGCATTTGTTTAATTTGAATAAGTGTTATTGATTAATTCAAATGCATGAGGGAAATTTCATGTTTAATTAATATAAGTGTTGTATTAATTTAGGGAGATTCATGCTTGAATGGTTAATTAAAATTTATTATTCTTATAATAGTTATAATTATTAATTGATAAAATTAACCAAGCATGAAGCATGAAATTTCATTAGTTTGATTATAAGTGTTATTCTCAAATTAGGCTTGTTATGGATTGTTTTTATAATTGTTATAAAAAGAGATAGAAATCTAAAATCTATAACAAGATTAAGTGCATGCTCACTTAGGTTAATGAACCTTCAACGATTCGATCAACTTGCATAGTTTAGGTCGATATCTTGTAAAACAATGGTTACGAGAGAACTCACCCGACAAGATGCTGTCTAAGGCTGGAGGTATTTAAGTTGACGGTTTACGGAACACCTCCTACCTGGGCATCGAGTCGGTTCTTGAGTTAAGTTAACTCGAGTTTTATGAGCATGCGTGAGCGGTGTGAGGTTTTAAAGTGTTATCACCTAGACATCGTAGTATAAAGCGTTATACAAACCTAGACATAGGTTGTTTCTAAATGGTGCTTTTCTTATAACTTGAATGATTGATTGTTATATGCTTTTAAACACCATTAGAAAGCATGTTATAGGGTTAATTCATTAAAAGTTATAAGAGTTATAATAGTTAATGAATAGAATCCATAAAACCTATAACAAAGAGTTGCATGCTAACATAGGATCTTAGGATCTTATCATTCTTTAAATGGTTTAAAATGAAATAGATCTAAGATCGCCTTTTCTAATAGGATTAGAAATATGTCTTACTTAGTTTTTTTTTTTAAAATAGTTTTAAAATTTGAGTAAGTAGGACATAAGACCTTGGTTATAAGGGAACTCTCCCGGCAAATGGTTCAGAACCTGAGTTGAATTAACCAAAGTCTTACTAGCATGCAATGTCACTAGGTTATTAAAAGAGTTTAATTCACCTAGACATTTAGTGTAAAGACCTTGTTTAATAAGGCATAGACTTAGATAGATTCATTTAGCCGGAATTTACCTAAGTAATAGACCCTAAAACTTTACGACACTTTAGTGGGAGGAAAAGTATAGAAACGAAATATTCATATTAAGTTTCTACTCTCACGTCCCCCTGAGTTCACACCGTGAGATCCATGCTTGGCCTCGAGGCGCCCTGGGAGCGTCCCCCTACGGATGGTGTTTGCATGGGTTAATATCAAGGTGAATGGGGAAAGTGTTTATAGTAAGTGGGAGAAGGAAACGTGTCAAACGTATCCTGCGGTCTCCATCATTAGGTTGCACCGTGAGATTCCTATGCGCTGCCTGCGAGTTGCCCTGGGAGCGATCACCCTACGGAGGGCTTGCGCATGGGATTCGGAACAACGCAAACTCCAGAAATGGATAGGGTTTCCTAGGGCCATTCCCAACATTAGCTCTTCCCTACGGTGGCATTGTTGGGGCCGCCCTCTGCAATCTGAAAATGACGGGTAACACTTACAAGATGGTCTTGACCAAATTAACGTTAGCTAATAATTATTGGAGTAAGAGTTATTCTGGGAATAGTATTTGGCCGAGATTGTCTCGATTCAGAGGAGGAGTAGCTAACTGCCCTACGGTAGCGGTTATTCTAAACCCCTGAAGTATCGTTGCAAAATAAATCAATTGTATATATGGGTCGATGATTGCTTTTGCTAAATCTGATTGGATAAATATGATTAATGGGTTTAGTGCATGTTTCTAATAGAGATTAATTTGTTTGTTTCAGCAATATGTCGAAAAACGTATGTGCTTTGTCAAATGCCAAATTAAACGGTTTAGTACATTCGACTAAGAATACTTGCTTAAACGCTAAACATGTGGCAAAGGATTTAGGTTTGGTCTCAACTGAGGAATGTCCTCAAACTAACTGCGTAGCCAAGAAAAACATGATCCACGACTCTAAATGTGATTTATTAGTCTTGGAAACGTGTTTAGTGGAAAACGATGATTCTGCCTGGATACTTGATTCAGGTGCCACTAATCACGTATGTTCTTCATTTCA
Source organism: Luffa acutangula (assembly GCA_036850905.1). Classification (NCBI taxonomy): domain Eukaryota; kingdom Viridiplantae; phylum Streptophyta; class Magnoliopsida; order Cucurbitales; family Cucurbitaceae; genus Luffa; species Luffa acutangula. The sequence goes on along the minus strand of CM072095.1, from coordinate 24,066,640 downwards.
AGGAATGAGTTCCTGGCAACAGCTAATAGATGGAGAGATGACTCTTAAAGTTGGAACAGGAGAAGTCATCTCGGTTATTGCAGTGGGAGACATAAAATTATTCTTCACCACGGAACGCTACATGATATTAGATAATGTGTACATAGTTCCGAAGATTAAAAGAAAATTGATTTCTTTATCTTGTTTATTAGAACAAGGTTACTCAATTTCTTTTTCTGTTAATGAAGCGTTCATAACTAAAAGAGGTATTGATGTTTGCTCTGCAAACTTGAAGAATAAATTATATGTTTTGAGACCAATTGAGTCTAAAGCTATTTTAAATCACGAGATGTTTAAAACCGCTGAGACTCAACCTAAAAAGCGAAGAGTTTCTCAAGATACCTATCTCTGGCACTTGAGGTTAGGCCATATCAACCTCAATAGGATTGGGAGATTGGTCAAGAGTGGACTTCTAAACAAGTTAGAAGACGACTCGTTGCCTCCTTGTGAATCCTGCCTTGAGGGCAAGATGACAAAACGACCTTTTACCGGAAAAGGTTATCGTGCCAAAGAGCCCTTAGAGCTCATTCATTCGGACCTCTGTGGACCAATGAACATTAGAGCTCGAGGAGGGTACGAATATTTCATCAGTTTCATTGATGATTATTCGAGGTATGGCTATCTCTACCTGATGCATCATAAGTCCGAAGCTTTTGAAAAGTTCAAGGAGTATAAGGCCGAGGTTGAGAACCTATTAGGTAAGACGATAAAAACACTTCGATCCGATCGAGGTGGAGAGTATATGGACTTAAGTTTTCAAGACTATTTGATAGAGCATGGAATTACGTCCCAACTCTCAGCCCCTGGTACACCTCAGCAAAACGGTGTATCAGAAAGGAGAAACAGAACCTTGTTGGACATGATTCGTTCGATGATGAGTTATGCTCAGTTACCTAACTCGTTTTGGGGTTATGCAGTAGAGACTGCAGTTTATATCTTGAACGTAGTTCCCTCAAAGAGTGTTTCTGAAACACCATTTGAGCTCTGGAAAGGTCGTAAAACTAGTTTACAACATTTCAGAATTTGGGGATGTCCTGCATACATGCTAGAAGCAAACCCAAAGAAATTGGAGCCTCGTTCTAGATTTTGCCTATTTATAGGCTATCCCAAAGAAACGAGAGGTGGATACTTCTTCGATCCAGAGGAAAATAAAGTACTTGTATCGACAAATGCTACATTCCTAGAAGAAGACCACCTCAGAGATCACAAGCCACGTAGTAAAGTCGTTTTAAGTGAACTATCTAACGAAGCTACAGAAACATCAACAAGAGTTGTTGATGATACTGGCACCTCGAGTCAATCACGTCCTTCTCAAGAAATAAGAGAACCTCGACGTAGTGGGAGGGTCGTTAGACAGCCTGATCGCGATTTGGGTTTAACTGAAACTCCAGTCGTCATACCTGATGACGGGATCGAGGATCCATTAACCTTTAAACAGGCAATGGATGACGTTGACAAGAACGAGTGGATTAAAGCCATGGACTTAGAGATCGAGTCCATGCATTTTAATTCAGTATGGGATCTTGTAGATCAACCTAAAGGGGTTAGACCCATAGGGTGCAAATGGATCTACAAGAGAAAACGAGACGCTGCTGGAAAGGTACAGACCTTTAAGGCACGACTTGTGGCAAAGGGTTTTACCCAGCGGGAGGGGATTGACTATGAAGAAACCTTCTCCCCTGTTGCCATGTTAAAGTCGATTCAGATACTTTTATCCATTGCCACGTTTTACGATTATGAAATATGGCAAATGGATGTCAAGACTGCCTTTCTGAACGGTAATCTTGAAGAAAGTATCTACATGTCTCAGCCAGAGGGGTTCATAGCTCAGGATCAAGAGCAAAAAGTTTGCAAGCTTAAACGATCCATTTATGGATTAAAACAAGCGACTAGATCCTGGAATATGAGATTTGATACTGCGATCAGATCTTATGGCTTTGAACAAAACGTTGATGAGCCTTGTGTTTACAAAAGGATCATCAACAGCTCTATAGCTTTCTTAGTACTGTATGTGGATGATATCCTACTCATCGGGAATGATGTAGGTTATCTAACTGACATTAAACTATGGCTAGCAACTCAATTCCAAATGAAAGATTTGGGTGAGGCACAATTTGTTCTAGGAATCCAAATTGTTCGAAACCGAAAGAACAAAATGCTAGCCCTGTCTCAAGCGTCTTATATCGACAAATTGTTGGTTAGATATAAAATGCAAAATTCCAAGAAAGGTCTATTACCTTTCAGGCACGGAATTAACTTGTCTAAGGAACAGTGTCCTCAGACACCTCAAGAAGTTGAGGACATGAGACGTTTTCTCTATGCCTCTGCAGTAGGTAGCCTAATGTATGCCATGTTGTGTACAAGGCCTGACATTTCTTATGCAGTAGGGATCGTCAGTAGATATCAATCCAATCCAGGATTTGATCACTGGACAGCCGTTAAAAGTATCCTCAAATATCTAAGGAGAACGAGGGACTATATGCTCGTGTATGGTTCGAAGGATTTGATCCTTACAGGATACACTGATTCTGACTTTCAAACTGATAAAGATTCGAGGAAATCTACATCGGGGTCAGTATTCACTCTAAATGGAGGAGCAATAGTATGGCGCAGCATCAAGCAAGGATGCATTGCAGACTCGACCATGGATGCCGAATATGTAGCCGCTTGCGAAGCAGCAAAAGAGGCAGTATGGCTCAGGAAGTTCCTAACTGACTTGGAAGTCGTTCCAAATATGCATCTGCCTATCACCTTGTATTGTTATAATAGCGGCGCAGTTGCAAACTCAAAGGAACCTCGCAGCCATAAGAGAGGCAAGCACATCGAAAGGAAATACCATCTCATTAGGGAGATCGTGCACCGAGGAGACGTGATCGTGACGAAGATAGCGTCGGAGCACAACATTGCTGATCCATTCACGAAGGCTCTCACGGCTAAAGTGTTCCAGAGTCATCTAGAAGGTCTAGGTTTGCGAGATATGTACGAGAAATAATCTAGGTCAAGTGGGAGAATTGTAACCGGTATATCGATACCTTAGTATACTGGGTATTTAGATGCCCTAGTTTATTGTATTTTTACTCCGTTATTAATACAAGTATTTATTCATCCACTGCTGTTATAGATTATAGTACATCCCACTAAACTAGAGTTTTAGTTCAAGTGGGAGATTGTTGGGATTGGTGCCCTAAAACTCGTAGATAATGAATGTTAAACGAATTATATACTTATTCGATAAAGGTGTTATCGAGATTGATTCAGTAAAAGTCATTACTGAATAAATTAAATTGCATATATAACCCAAATCCAATAAACTAAGATCCATGGCTATAGGATGAACACTTGAGCTTTATGTAGAGACATAAAAGTGGATCAAGCTTGAGTAATAGCCAAAACGGTCTATAGTATAGGAATAGGGTTGGGTACCTTATTCTGGAGACACTATGAGACGCGGCCCACTTTATAGATTGTATAGACGATGTGATCCTAAATCGTCCATGTAGAGACATGCGAGTGGGGGTGTCCTATGCAATGAGTTTGCATAAGACCAGGACCGAGAAATAAGTCGCTCTCGCTTTAGAACACCGTTTACTGACGAGACTGACTATTTCATGTGATGACCTAGGTAACTCGATCTTAATCCTAAGCTAACTATGAACTCCTGTTTATTCGGGCTTATCCTTAGATCTGCATAGGTGAGAGTGGCTCAGTATCGCCGACTCAATAAACCTCCCATTTCAGGGATAGGAACGGGTAGATAGCTGGGGACATAGTCGTGCAAGAAGGAATTCACTCCTACCCGAATAAGGGATAGTAGAGAGGTTGTTCCCTTAAGTGCTGACTCCGGGGCTTGAACAAAGGGATCCCGCCCTCTCATTGGCCCGAGAGGGACTCGGTTTATTGGTTGGACCATAAACTAATTGTTCATTAGAGGATCAGTGGGACTTAAGGAACTAGAAGTACTATAGGGGTAAAACGGCTTATTGACCTAGCTATAGCTACGAACAACCTGTGAAGGATCGACTTACTAATCATGGTTAAATCAAGTGGACGGAAATATATCTATAGTGAGGGGAGTGCAACTATCGGGCTATAGTGGAGTGTCCCGATAGTTAACGAATGTTGGCTAGCTTGGACAATGAGATTAGTCGGTTAGCCTCGAATCGTTGGAGCCCATGATCTATAGGTCCATTAGGTCCCCCTACTAGCTCATATCGGAATTAAGCCTAGAACAAAAGATAGGAAGCTTTGAATCGTTCAAAATCGGGAAAAAGGGTATTATCGTAAATTGTGTTTGACACAATAATTTAATTATGAATTAAATTAGAAAATGAGAGATGAAGTATTTAAAAGTGTTTTGAATACTATATATATGTATTAGGAATCATATATATGGAATTGCACAAGATAACAAAGATTAATTAGATTAATCATATCAAAATTAATTTGAAAATTTTCAAATTAATTGCCAAGTAATCAATTTCAATTTAGAATTGAAATTGGGGGTAATTTGCAAGCTTGAAATTTGATTTCAATTTGAATTTAGTGGATTTAGTTGAAAATCCACTTAATGCATGATCATTCAAAGTGGAAAGACAACTCACTCATGCATTGTTGCATGTCTTGTGTAATGTACACCTAGAATCCACTTGAGCTTGCAAATACACCATGTGTCTTGTGTCTTGAGGCTTGGCTTTGCATGGAGAATGTCTTTAAAAGGAGTTTGAATCATATTCAAACATAAGAGAGCCATTTTCCTTAATGTTATGCTGCTGGAATTTGGACTCAAAGTTCAATCATCTCTCATTCTTCTCCATTGCTTGATGCTTCAAGCATTCCCTTCCATTCCCTATCTTATATAGACTCCCACAAGTCGTTCTTGGCCCGGAGTATAGTAGGGAAGACTCTAGAGGTTGTCCAATGAGCATAGGAGAGGCAAACACCACAAGGAGTTCAACATAAGTGAGCTACAAAGGTTGGTGTTTTCTAAACTCTCTATTCTGTCTTTTCTAGAACATGCATGCTTTAGGAGTAAAATTGAATGTCTTAAGTGCTTTCGATCTTCAATTGCTTCCGCATGTGTAATATGTACACCTTCATTATTTTCATTTAAATTTAAATAAAATTTTATTTAATTAAAATGATAATAAAATCAATTAATTTAATATCTTATAGTAAACCAATATCACTTGCCCAATCCTGGTTTTTCTCCCAATGAAATTTCCCAAACATGAATCCCTATTCACGTGTTTAATATTTAAATCATATTTAAATATATCTAACTCTTGTTTTAAGTTTAATTCAAAATTAAACCAATAGGTCATTAAATATCATATATAACCGACTTTTGTATCCTTTTCCGAATTTGAACGTTTCAAATGTTAACCTATCGTATTGCTCCAAGTTTTATTTCTATTGAGCTAGTAGAGGAACTTAATGGACCTACAGATCATCGACTCCAACGATACGAGGATAACCGGTTAAACTCATTAACCTAGTTATTCATCGTCCGTTAGCTTCCGAGACACTCCATTATAGCCCGTAGCGGAACTCCCCTCACTATAGATATATTTCTTGTCCACTCGATATAACTATGATTATTAAGTCGACCTTTCATCGGTTGTTTGTAACTAGAGCTGGGTCAAATGTTCGTTTTACCCCTATAGTCACATCTCATTCCTTAAGTTCCACTAGTCCTCTAATGAACAATTAGTTCATGATACAATCACTGAACCAAGTCTCTCTGATTGTTATGAGAGGGCGAGGCCCCTTATTCAAGACTTGGAGTCAGTACTTAAGGGAACAACCTCTTTACTAACCCTAAAACGAGTAGCAATGAATTTTGTCTTGCAAAGCTATGTCCCCAGCTATCTATTTAGTCTTATCCCCAAAATGGTAGGCTTACTGAGTCGGTGATGTTTGGCCACTCTCACCCATGCAAATCAAACGACAATCCTAAATAAAGAGGAGTTCATAGTTAGCACATGATTAAGATTGAGTTTACTTGGGTTATTTGTATGAGATGTTCAGTTTCAACAGTAAACAGTGTTGTAACGTGAAAGTGACTTATCTCCTGGTCCGATCTCTATACCAACTCATTGCATAGGACACCCTCACTCACATGTCTTATACATGAACGGTTAGGATCACATCATCTGTTTTTAGAAAACAAAGTGAGTCGCGCCAATAGTTTCCCCAGGATTAAGGTACCCAACCTTATCCATGTTCTATAGATCATTTAGGCTATTTACTTGAACTTGATCCATACTTATGTCATACATAAACTTCAAGTATACATAATATAGTCATGGGTTCTTAGTTTATTGGATTTGTGGTTATATTTAGGCAAAACAAATATATAGAAATTATACTTCATTAAAGCAAGTCAAATGTTACATTTACTATCTCGAGTTTTAGGGCATAAAACCCAACAAGTAAGTGGGAGAAGGATGTGTGTCAACACATCCTATGGTCTCCTCCATTGGTTTGTTCTTGAGATTTCATGTTGTGCCTGCGTGTTATTGTAGTGGGGCCATCCTTTCGGAGGGCCTAGGCATGGAATAGCAGGACAAACTCCAGAAATGGATAGATTTTCTTAGGTTCATGTCCCAACATTATCTTTTTTAATAGTAGCTTGTTGGGGCAGACCTCTGGGATCTAAAAATCGAGGGTTACACTTATAGGGAATAAGTTAAATGTGTTAATGAATCCTTGAACGAACAACGGTGGCTAATGTCTATAGGAATATGAGTTATTTTGGCATTAGAGTTAGTTAAGAATTGTCTCAATTCAGGGGAGGAATAGTTGATCACTCTTCGGTGGTTGTTGCTCTAAACCTTTGAAGCATCGTTGCAAAAACTAAATCAATAGTTTGTTTGGGTTCTATGATTTCTTGTTTTTGCTAAATTGATTGGATTGTTTGCAATTTGTTTGCTTGTGTAATGGGTTAAGACAAAGATAACTAATACGATCAATTGTTTGTTTTAATGTGACACCCCGAGTTTCAAAATTAAGGATTCCTGGGATATTTTGGATCAATTATTGAGTTTAAATTTGAATTGAGTTGAAGGGAACTAAGTTAATTAAGTGGTGAAAAATTTGAACAAGGGTCAAAATTTGGATATCAATTTCTACGGGTATGAGATAAATTATTGCCCAAGATTCCATAAATTGAAAAAGGAAATTAGGCTTTGATTGGTTTTTTTTAAAAGGTTGGAATTAAGGGAAATGAATCCTAATTAAAAGAAAAGAAAAGAAAAGCCCTAGAGCCCATCATCTTTCCTGTCTTTTCCTTCACGCTATCAACCCCCCCCCCCAAAATCTTCTCCTCTTCACGCGTCCCCTGCGTTATTCCTCTCGCCGGCAGCCACAACATTGTTTTTTTTCATGTGAGCAGTCACCAAGTCGTTGAGTCCCTCAGCCCCGCTCCTTCTTTTCGCGTGCAACCTCTTCTCAATCGTCGACCCACGCGAGCAAGCAACCCGCGGCGAGCAGTCTGCGACTCGTCTCTTCTTCTCTCGTTTTGTCGTGGTCATCACATGGGTCTCAGACTCTCTTCATTCTTGGCCCTTCCTCCGGTGACAATCTCAACGACGTGAACAGTGGCGGTAGGCACGTTTTCTACCTCCATTCCAGTTCAATCCGCGACCCAACGCGGTTTCCCCATCTCTTCAACGATTTCAATGAGTTTCGACATTGATCTATTTTGTTTTCGTGATTTCAAGCAATAAGCACTCTGAAATCAAACTTGAAACCACTTTGGTATCGTGACCCACACTCTATTAATTTGTAATTTAAATTACCTACTCTCTAACGACTCCGAATTTACAGGATTTGGCCTTTTGAATCAATTCCCAGCAAGATGTTAGGTTCGAATATGACTTTTGGCATTTACCCTTAGCCCAAAAGGTCTTATATCAGATTGCCCATAGTCCTACGACTTTAGATCAATGTTTTTGGAGCTTTTCAGTTACTGTCCAAAAAGTATTCAAGTCTTTTGGGTAAGATTCATCAATTTCCAGCATGCTTTATACCTATTCGAACTCATTAAACGTATTATAAGGTTTGGTATATCGATCCTTAACGCTTGGAAGCTCCCTTTTTGTAGGTTCAATCTCTTTCAAATGTTTATTGCAAGGACCCAAGTCCGTTTCATTTGAAAGTTCTCGAGCTGGGTTCTAAAATTACCTTTGGTAGACCGTTAGACTAATTAGGAGCGCTTTAGAATGAATAGTAAGTGGAATTCTATCTGTTGGGTCAGTTTGTTTGTGTGCTAGCATGATGTGTGCTTTACTCGTTTTGTTTATCTTATACTGTACAAATATCTATGTGTTATGTTATCGTGATGAGTTTTGAATACGTTGGACTGCTGTGTTGAGCTTATATGTTGAGACTATTGTGCTAAGAATGTTGTTTCATAGTGGTTGATTGAAAAACGTGGAGTTAATTTGACGTGTTTTATGACTCAACGCATGGTTTAATGTTTGGTGTGTGCATTATGAGTTGCATGTCACTGGTATGAAGCATGGTTTAGAAGCATGATGAGTAGGATTCATGCATTCTAGTGAGAGTGTGAGGTCAGAGGACCTTGTATGTCTAAACGGAAAGTTAGGTGAATACCAGGTGCCTCGGGTAAAAATGGTCGAGGGGTGGTATGTCACCAATGGATTAAGAGAAGCATCGGGTGCCTTGTGTAATATGGCCAAGGGGCGATGCACAGTTTGAGGCCTTGGGTAGTATGGTCAAGGGTCGAACGTTGAGCGTCATAGAGAAACATCGAGACCCTAGGTAATATGGTCAGGGGTCAGCGTGACTCGAAGGAGTCAGTCTCAGAGAGCTTTGTGAGGGCTATGAGTGTTGAGCGAGCTTGTGGAGCTTGAGAGAAAACCAAGTGTGCATGGCATGATGCAGAATTCATGTGTTTTTAATGTGCATGGCATGGTGCGGAAACTCATGTGTTAGGTGCATGGTTTCATTAGTTGAGTATGCTTCTCTGGGTTGATTGTTCACCTCGTATCTAAGGGATGTTAATGTAACTGAAAAACATGATGTTTTTCTTGTATGTTGTATGTTGTTTGATGGCTCTTCATGTGTGAGCCACTTACTCAGTACCATTGTTTTGTACTGATCCACCACCAGATTTTTGCAGGTGATGAGGAATATTACGAGTCTGGTGATACTGAGGAGCATGCTTAAGAAAGCATAGTTTATGAGTTTAATTCATTAATATGTTTTGGCTATTTAAACATTGTTAGGAGAGATAGATTTTTGTGTTAGTCAGGAAGTGTTGTTTAGAATAATGGTTATCGATTTACTTCGTTTAGTAACTTCGAATTAGACTTAATGTGAATTATGTTAACTGGATGGGAATGGTTGCGAGATCTTACACGTAATTGTGTTGCAGCTTCATTTAGTGTTATGAAACGCTTTATCAGGTTGTAGAATTTTGGTTTAAGCAAAATTACGTCGTTATGCTACCGAATTTTCGGTAGCACCTTAAAGAGTAATGTGACTAAGTTTAATGGTAACCTTAGATAGTCTCTTAAGAATTTGGGGGCGTTACATTTAATCTCAGCATGTCTTCCTCTATTAGCGCCCATAAGAATAACGATAATACAACTACCTTAAACGATAAACTAGTGGTAAATGATTTACGATTAGTCTTAATTGAGGAATATCCTTTTGCCCTAATGTCCAATTCATTAAGAAATTTTCATGATGTATATGACATAGAACACTACTTAGCCATAAAGAACATTTCCAGAGACTGTAAATATAATTTACTTGTCTTGAAAACGTGCTTAGTGGAGAATGATTATTCTTCCTAGATACTAGATTCAGGGGCCACCAACTAGCTTGAAGCTAGTGAGGTGACTCTCAAAGTTGGAACTGGAGTGGTCGTCTTAGCTACAGTAGTGGGGAATATCAAATTATTTTTCAGTCAGAATAAATATATACTATTAGATGATGTGTATGTTGTTCCCAAGATAAAAAGAAATTTGATTTCTATATCTTGTATGCTTGAACAAGATTATTCCATATCTTTCTCAATGAATGAATCGTTCATTTCTAGAAAGGGAGTTAATATTTGTTCAATTAAACTAGAAAATAATTTATATGTTTTAAGACCAATCGAGAGTAAAGCAGTCATGAGCACTAAGTTGTTTAAGACTGCTAGTACTCAAAGTAATAAGAGAGACGACAGATTTCTCCTAAAGAGAATATCTATCTTTGGCACTGAAGGTCAGGCTATATTAATCTCAATAGGATTAAGAGATTGGTTAAGAGTGAACTTCTAAGTGAGTTAGAAGATGACTCTCTACCACCTTGTGAATCATGCCTTGAGGGGAAAATAACAAAAAGGCATTTTATTGAAAAGGGCTATAGAGCCAAAGAACCCTTTGATGCGCAATTTGCTTACCCCAAGTGTACGGGTCAAGTAATAATATAGTATTTTCATGTAAAACGAGTGTCGTCCTCTGGATTGGTTTTCTAGAAAATTAAGTACCGTGAATAATCTTGTCCAATTTTATTTAGGGAGCAAAACTTAATGATAAAGATAAATTTAAAGACAAAAAGCATAAAATAAAAGTGGAGACTCAAATGGAAAGACTCTTAGGGAATTGATTTCACCTATCGGAGTTGTGGATTAATCGTTAGAATATGTGAACATGCAAGGATTCATAAATCTAGGATAATCTATTATCATAGCTATCACTCTCGAGCATAACTAATTCTCATACATGTAATAAACCCAATATCCCTATCTAAGTTCATTAACATGCAAGGCCTTAATTCTAATCTCTTAATGATTTCTAAGACTATCTCTCATCTCCCGATCTCAAGTTTATCTTAGTTATGCACAACACGTTCTAAGCTAAATCCCCTCTCCCGAGCAAGACTTAGAGAAAACATCATTCAATTCATGGCCAATGAATCAAAAGTATTAAGAGTAGAATATTCATAAATGAATTCAAAGCAATACATCACCAAGAAATAATCCATCAACGCCCAAAGGGCTACATAATTTCCTAAGACAATCAAGCTAGCTATTCATAGTCAAAGAACTACAAATAAAACTTGAAAGAAAAGCCATAACAACAACAAGAGGTAAGGGGAAAGAAAAGGAAAACTCTTGAATCCATTGAAACCAACACGCTCCCGTCACGATCTCCACGTCTTCAAGCTTGGTTCCCATTTCTTGGCCTTGCTTCAGCTCCCACCAAAGGTCTTTAGTTGAAATTAGGGCTAAAATCTAACCAAATGGACCCCCTAATCTGTAGCACAAATGATTGTATACATAGAAAAATTGTCGGTAGCGTCGCGACGTTGTCCCTGCCACCGCCAAAAAACAGAAAAGGAAAACCAGCGTCTCGACGTTAGCTCTCGGTTTTGCCTCAAACTTAAGCCTCTAACTTTGATTCTTTTTGCTTCTTTTGCTCTTCTTTTGGTCCCGAGCACCCAATCAACTTCCTAATTCAACATTTCTTCCAAGAATTCATTTCCTACAAAATAAACATTAAAGTGCATAAAAACGACCAAATAATACTCAAGGACTAACTTAAATAAACCGAGAAAAATAGCTCACTTTGCGCACTATCACCCTTGGAGCTTATACATTCGGATCTTTGTGGTCCAATGAATGTTAAAGCAAGAGGAAGGTATGAATATTTCATCTCTTTTATAGATGATTATTCTAGGTATGGATATCTCTACCTAATGCAACATAATTCTGAAGCCCTTGAAAAGTTCAAGGAGTTTAAGACTGAAGTTGAAAACTTGTTATGTAAGATGATAGAAACACTTTGATTTGATCGAGGTGGAGAGTATATGGACTTGAGATTCCAAGACTATTTGATAAACATGGAATCACATCCCGACTCTCAGCACCTAGTACACCTCAGTAGAATGGTGTATCAGAAAGGAGGAACAAATTCCTATTGGATATGGTTCGATCCATGATGAGCTACGCTCAGTTGCCTGACTCGTTTTGAGGTCATGCAGTGTTGACTGCAATCTATATTTTGAACAATGTTCCATCAAAAAGTGTTTCTGAAACACCTTTGGAGTTGTGGAAAGGGCGTAAAAGTAGTTTACGTTATTTGAGGATATGGGGGTGTCCAACACACGTGCTTGTGACTAACTCAAAGAAACTAGAACCTCGTTCAAAATTATACCTATTTGTAGACTACCCCAAGGAAACGAAAGGTGAATACTTCTTCGATCCATAAGAGAATAAGGTGTTTTTATCCACAAATGCTACATTCTTTAGAATGCATGGGAAATCATAAGCCACGAAATAAGGTCGTATTAAGTGAATAAATTAACAAAGCTACAGAAACATCAACAATAGTTGTTGATGAGGCTGGTCCTTCAACAAGAGTTGTTGATGGGGCCGGTTCATATGGTCAATCATATCCATCTCAAGGATTGAGAGTGCCTCGATGTAGTGGGATGGTTGTTATACATCCTGACCATCACATGGGCTTACCTGAAGCCCAAGTCGTCATACTTGATGATTGCATAGAGAATCCATTATCTTACAGACAGGCAATGAATGATGTTGACAAGGACCAATGGATTAAAGCCCCATGGACCTAGAAATGGAGTCTATGTACTTCAATTTCGTCTAAGATCTTGTAGATCAACCTGAAAAGGTAAAACCTATAGGTTTCAAATGGATCTACAAGAGAAAACGAGACGTAGAAGGTAAAGTACAAACCTTCAAGGCTAGACTCGTGGCAAAGTGTTATACCCAGAGGGAGGGGGTGAACTATGAGGAAACCCTATCTCCTGGTTTCATGCTGAAGTCTATTAGGATACTCTTGTCCATTGCCATGTTTTATGATTATGAACTATGGAGAATAGATGTAAAGACTGTTTTTCTAAATGACAATCTTGAGGAGAGTATTTATATGTCTCAACCAGAAGGGTTTATTCAGCAAGGTCAAGAGCAAAAGGTTCACAAGCTTAATCGATCCATTTATGGATTGAAACAAGCATCTCGATCTTGAAATATAAGATTTGATACTACGATCAAATCTTTTGGCTTTGATCAGAACATTTATGAGTCTTATGTCTACAAGAAGATCGTCAATAGTTTAGTAGCTTTCTTAGTGTTGTATGTGGATGATATCCTACTCATTGGGAATGATGTAGGTTATCTTAATGACATTAAGAAGTGGCTAGCAGCTCAATTCTAATGAAAGATTTGGGTGAAGCTCAGTTTGTTCTTGGGATCCAAATTGTTCGAAACCGTAAGAACAAAATGCTAGCCCTTTCTCAAGCATCTTATATCGACAAGATGTTGGTTAGATATAAGATGCAGAGCTCCAAGAAGGATTTACTTCCTTTTAGCCATGGAATTCATTTGTCTAAGGAATAGAGTCCTAAGACGCCTCAAGAAGTTGAGAACATGAGACGCATACCTTATGCTTCAACTGTGGGCAACTTAATGTATGTCATATTGTGCACTAGGGTCGACATCTGAGTATGTAGCTACTTGTGAAGCAGCAAAATACATCGTTGATCCATTTACGAAGGCTCTCTTGGCTATAGAGTTTGAGGATCATCTAGAAAGTCTAGGTCTACGAGATTCGTACATAGTAATGGGTATGAGGATACCCTAGTTTATTGTATTTGTATGTAATATACTAAACATTTAACATCTCCATTGCTTTGGGTTATTTATTCTGATGTACATTGACGAAGCGTGTCGTGGGGCTCGTGTCAAAGAAAATTTATAATCACTGATCACTAAACTACTCTGCAATAGTAGTGGTCGGGGTTGATCACAGGGAACAACTGGTTCATTTCTAATCTCCTTTGTGTTTGGTAACAGAATGGGTGTTGAGAAGGATGGTGAAAATTGTGGGGAAGTAAAAATGTAAGAAAGTAAACTGACAGAAAATTAAAACATAAGAAAGCAAACTGACAGGAAGATAAATGGGGAGGTTGGTTAACCTCACCTTGTCGCTCATTATAGCTGGAGACACTCGGGATTAGTACATTTACCTTTCACTCATTGATTAGCAGATAATGATTTACATGCAAGTTGTCTATAGGTACTCTAAATCAATTAATTCGATCCCAACGTCCATCGACTCAATCACTAGTTACTGATTAATTAACCCCACGAACCCGCCAAAGTCAATTAATCAAGCAACTGCATTAAGAACTAGATACCCCTAGAGCGTTAACCCAACAGACCCGTTGAACTAACTTGCAATTGATCAATAAATTAACCTGGCCACGATCAATAAATCAATTAATTGTTGCTCTAGACTAGAACACTCATAATTAACTAGAGGGGAATGTGATTAATTACAAGTATCGACTTAGACCCTAGATCTATCGTGTCAGCAATAAAGTCAGAGTCTGCTCTTGGGACCCGTGCTCACAAATCAACCTAATGCTAACTATTGAACTAACCATCCATTAGCTACTTGGAAATTAGTTCCTTAGCAAGTTATTAACATACGAGCTGTGAGTTAGGGCATCAATCTAACCTACTGCGCATGCTAATTATAAAAGCGAGAATCTAAAGCCACAATCAACAAGTAAATCATGAGTAGAGTTCAAGAATCTAAAGAAATTCAGCAAATCAGTTCAGAAAGTTCAAGAATGGTGCTTAGACGACCATATACAAGCCTAATATAAGCCCAAGGCTCCAGAAACCAACCTAATCTACCTAGAAACTATGAAATACATAAGAAAAGTGAAGAAATCGGGGCTAAAACTGAGAGAAACGACTCCTAAGACCTCCAATCGACCTTTTCCTCTTCTTCCCCTCCAAAATCTTTTCACCAAACTGCTGCCCTAATCGCAGTTGCCATATTTAAATAATCGGAGTGGCGCCAAGACACCATGGCCGGCGTCTCGACGCCAACGGTGATTCTTCCAGCCCTCCACTTCTGAAGCGTCGAGACGCCGGAGGATGGCATCGAGACGCCACCTCTCGGGTTTCCCTAGTTTGACTGCTTCAAAATTTGATCCATTTAGCATCGTTTTCGAGTCCCAAGTGCTCCACTTAGGTCTTTTCTCCATCTCAGCATCCCATGGACTTCAAGATGGATCGAAATCGCGCTAATTTCCTCGAATTAACTCCAAATTCGAATATGAGCTCCCTTGAAGCGCTTGATACCAAACCCCTACAAAACATAACTTTAAATGAGATAATTGTCGTAAAACTAACGAGATTAAGGACAAATAAACATGGGCAATTAGGTCCCATCATACATCCTACTAACTAGAGTTTTAGTTCAAGTGGGAGTGTGTTGGGTTTTATGCCCGTTGCCTTCTGGAGTTGTTAAAAATATGAGAGAAATTAACTCCAAAATACTGTGCAAGTATACACGATCTGCAGCAAGTAATAAGTATTTTATCGTATCCACGAGGTCTTGAATAGTCTCACTCTACCTATTTCGTTTTAGTTCTTAAGTGATTTCAAGGCTGGTAAATTGGTTGGGTTTTAAAAAATGTAGGAACAAAAGAAATGATAAAGCAGAAATGTAAACGAATAAAGAAAACAGATTGGAAACAGGCTCTGGTTAAGAGTTTTGCAATTGTTAAAAGATGATCTAGCAATTCTATTGAGCAGGCAATCTCTCGCAGTCTTATCAGCAGGATCCTCCCAGAACTCTGGATTTTTGGAATGTGTTACAACTCTCTAATGAAGTTCTACCGATCGAGCATTAGGCAATTGGCTATCTCTAGCTCAACTGTTGGCGTCCACCAACTACAAAGGTCTAATGTGGTTACAAGCCACACAACTCCTAAATCATCCCTGAAACTAAGAGGAGCTATCCATACCAACTGGCCAAGCGAGCACACAATAGAAGAACAACAAGTAATCAAGATGCTCAAAGATCAATAAGAAATACTAGATTAATAAGAGAAGACAATTACATAATTTTGAACCAATGCCTAAAGTAAATTAGTTCATGGAAATAGAAACGACACACATTACAATCTGATTAAGCACATCCATAACTACAAACTCTACAAGAAAGAACTATCCTCCTTGAGGAAATCCGTAGAAAATGGTCTTCTAAGGTCTCCAATCGATCTTAACTCTATTCGGTCTCCAAAAGATTGATTTTTTTTTTTACTTTAGATGCCTACTCTCTTATATAGGGTGAAGTCAAATCTAATTAGGTCAAACATGACACGCAGAGCTCTCTCCAAGCCTCCTAAATCAGAGATCAGAGCTGGAAACGATACCTCATTTAATAAATCACGTGTAGCTCACGTGGCCAGTTTTGCTCGCAGCTTTGCTGGATCAATAGACTTTGCTCTCTCAATCTACTCAACATTAATTTTTCTGTAAAAGAACTCCAAAGCATCAATTCTTACAACTAGGTTAAAACATCATATATCTATCTAATAACACACCCATATGGCACAAATAACATATAAATCATCATAGAATAAGGTATAAATAACTCCCTTTAGGAGAGTTATCAATGCCCTAAAAATCATAGATAGTAAATGTAAACTATTGATTGTTATCAATAAAGTATTATTGATTAATATTCTATAAAAAGTTATCGAATTATTGTATTAGTTTTGTCTTAAATAACCCATAATTCCAATAAACTAACATCCTAGATTGTTGTATGGGTCTTGAACTGTATGTGATGACATATGTGGATTAGTGTTCAAGATATAGCCTTAAAGGTCTATAGTACAAGAATAAGGTTGGATACCTTATCCTGGTAACACTATGGATACGACCCACTTTGTATTTAATACAAACGCAATGGTCCAATGCGTTCATGTAGTTGACATGCGAGTGGGGGTATCCTATTGTTGCTTTCTAGAGTGGGGTAAAAATATGATAAAAATGCTCTCTAGAATACTATGCAAGTGCACATAGTCGGCACCAAATGATAAGTAATTTATCGTATCCACGAGGTTTTGAATAGCTCTCACTCTACCTATTTTATGTAACTTTTTAATGGTTTCAAGATTGTTAAAATGATTGATTTTGAAATAATGTTGAAGCAAAAGAAATAACATAGTAGAATGTAAACAGATAAAGCAAACAGATTGGAAACAGGCGTTGGTCAGGATTTCTATAATTGTTTTAAAGGATGCTCTAGCAATAATATTGATTAGGAAATTCTCTTGCAATCTTATCAACAGGATCCTCCCGGAACTCTGGATTTTTTGGAATGTGTTTCAACTCCAATGATGTGTTATCGATCAAGCACTAGGTGACTGGTTATCCCTAACTCAGTTACTGGCTTCCACCAACACATAATGGTCTAGTGTGATTAAATGCCACACACCTCTCAAATCATCCCTGAAACTAAGAGGTCATATTCATACCGGCTGGCCAGGCATGCACAAAATAGAAATAGACACAACAAATAATCAAGATGCTCAAATCAATATCAATTGCATAAAGAATGAAGCACGACAATTACATAGATCCTAACCAACATCTAAGTAAATTTAGTTCATGGAGTACAAGGTAACACACGCTACAATCTGAGTATGTGCATCCCTAACTACAAGAAATTTATAAGAAAAGGTTAATTTCCTTGAAGAAATCTCTCGTTGATGTTCTTCTTGAGGTCTCCAATCATTCCTCCTTTGTTCGGCTTCCAAAGATGGAAAGTAAGCCTCCAAGAATGGAATTAGACTTTCCCCTCTCGAATGAATTGACTAGGGACGGCTACTTCCTTTTATAGAGTGGAGTCAACCCTAATTAGGTCAAATATTACACATGGAAGGCTCTCCAAGCACCTTAGATCCGAGATTGGTTCAGCTAATGCCACCTCATTAATGAATCACGTGTGACTCACATGGCAGTTTTGCTCCCTACTTTGTTGGATCGCGACTTTTGCTCCTTCAAGTCGCTCAGCATTATTTTGTGCACAAAATAACTTCCAAAGCATCCATTCTTCTAAATGGGTTAAAACATATAATATTCATCTAAAAGCAACCCCATTTGGCACAAATGACACACAAAACACTATAGAAATAAGGTCTAAATAACTCTCTTTTGGAGAGTTAGTATACCCTTGATGTGGACTTTTCCTACCGCAAGCGCACGAGTCAAGTAATAATATAGTGAATGTAATTCGAATGTCGTCCTCTGGATTGGATTTTTAAGCAGATCAAGTATTGTGAATTTTCTTGCCCAATTTTATTTAGGGATCAAAAAGTGATGATTGAATAATAAGAAAACTAAATCAAAACACGTAGAAAGTGTGGAATTTCAATTGGGAAAACTACTTAGGAAATTGATTTCGCCGATTTAGTTTAGGATTGATTTTAAAGAGTAAGTTATTATGCACAATGAAATTATGAGCCAAAGACCCTTTAATCACAACTACCTCTCCCGAGTATAATTGATTCTCATGCAAATTAACCAACTTGATATCCCTATCTAAGTTTATTAATCATGCAAGGCAATTAGATCTTTTAACCAATTCTAAAGTTAATCTAAAACTGTCACGAATTAGAAACTAAACTTTAGTCATGCAATCTTGAGTAAGTCTAAATCAAATCCCCTCTCCCGAGCTAGATTCGAAACTTAAATCATTCAACTAATGGCCAATTAATTGAAAACATTAAATCAAGATTACAAACATAATAACATTGCACAACTTAAACCATAAATCAATCCATAGACACAATCAACTACATCAATCCCTAAGCTTACAAGTTTAGCTACTCATGATTAAAATTACAAGCTCAACTAAACATGTAAAAGCCATCAAAATCTAACTAAAGTGAGGGAAAGAAGAATTAAACTCGTTGTAGGCCGAGACCGAACGTTCCCGTCACGATCCCCACGAACAATGGGTTGATTTCCAAATTTTCCACTTTGCTTCAGCCTTGAATTCCTCTCTTTTTGCTCTGTTTACGGCCCCCAGAAGTCCAAAAATTTGTTCCCCAAAAACCTAACCGAAAGGATGCTTTTATTCTGAAATTTCGTCGTAGCGTCGAGACGCTGTCAAGACAACGTCTCGACGCTGCCTCTAAAAACACGTTCTGGAAAAGGAATTCTCGCAGCGTCGAGACGCTAAGGCCGCAGCGTCGAGACGCTGCGACAGTTTCGCGCCTCCTCTGATATGGAATGCCAGCGTCGAGACGCTAAAGAAGCAGCGTCGAGACGCTGGTCTATATTTGACCAAATGTTGACTTTTTTCCTTTTTGATTCTTTTTCCTTCCTTTGCATCTTTTCGCGTCCCGAGTACCCGATTAACGCCATTATTGCGCTATAGCTCCAATCAACCATTTCCTACAAAATAAACAATGAAGTGCAATAAAATGGCCAAAAATCATGAAAGACTAGCTAAATTCAATAAGGAAAGATAGCTAGCTATGCTCGCTATCAAATATCCCCAAACTTAAGCTTTTGCTAGTCCTCGAGCAAACTACAAATCAAACATACAGTAGAAGATTGGATGCAATAATCATGACTCAATCCTCAAGGCTCAAAAGTCAATAGTCAAGCAAGCAAGAGACATGCACATAAGGACCAATGAGGGAGACAAATTAAAATTTTTCCAAAATTAACTTGCACAAGCGAGATCTAACACAACAAGATCAGACTCTACTAGCCCGATATTGGATTAT
The DNA here is from genome assembly GCA_036850905.1 of Luffa acutangula. Classification (NCBI taxonomy): domain Eukaryota; kingdom Viridiplantae; phylum Streptophyta; class Magnoliopsida; order Cucurbitales; family Cucurbitaceae; genus Luffa; species Luffa acutangula. The sequence goes on along the minus strand of CM072095.1, from coordinate 24,047,011 downwards.
TAAACTCTCAGCTCATCTTCCCTCTACACTGGCACTAAGGTTTCACTAACGAGTTAATGGAACAAATTAGTCTGTTTTCCTCCATACTTAGGTGCTTATAATTGACAATTAAATTAAGCATTTATATGTGGCACTAGCTTTCACACACCTATTGCAGGGACCCTTAACCTGAGTTTTCTCGGGTTGGCCTAACTGATCACAACAGGAGCTCTTTTTGCCTAAACTTTATTAAGCATTGCAAACTGTGCACAGGCCATGGCATAATAATTTTTTTTTCAATAGTAACAACAAGAATGATTTTTCTTTATGAGCATAAATAACAAATATTCTTTTCTTTCCTCCTAAGCAAGATCAAACATGCTAATTTGCAAAACATTAACTTTTTAGCTCTTCCCTACACCTATCGAGGTGGCAACAAGCATATGAACCTAATAATTTGCTCCTAAGCATTCAAAACCAAATCTAGCCAAGACAAATACTCTACTCATGCAAGCCATCTCCTAGAAAAATTTTAAAAAGTCTCCCTTTTTGGGCACTCATGCTTACAACTCATCACAAGCTTGAAAATTGACAAGAAAGCCTATCCTAGGACATCATAATCATGCAAATATAGCATCCAGAAAACAACCATATGCATAATTCAAAGAAAGCTCAAAACTATAGCCCGAACTCAGATGCTCAAGGGCTCCACAAACATGCTAATCCACCCCCAAACTTAAAACATGCATTGTCCTCAATGTATAAAGAAACTAAGGCATAAACAAGCATGAGAACAATAAAAGAATGACAGGAGTGAACAATACTGGCCTGGAATAATGATGACTTCTTGACTGAAAGCTTGGAATCTTGAAAGCTTGAAAGCACAGGAGAGAAAGAAAACAAGACCTACAAAACAAAAACAAACAATAAATCAAAAACAAAAAGAAAACACACTAAGCTTACTTGGGTTGCCTCCCATAAGCGCTTGTTTAACGTTATTAGCTCGACGTGTTGATCGTGCTTCAAGGAGGCTTTTGTTCTGTGAATCCAACAGAGGTGCTCTTTCTTGCACCTTTCCTGTAGCCCATGAAAAGCACTTCATCTTTAGAGTCTTCAACTGCTTTAAAAATTTCTTTTTCGTTCTTGACTCTAATAGTGAGCTCCCTGCGCTCAATATCAATAATCACTCGCCCAGTAGCGAGGAATGGTCTTCCTAATATGACAGGCATCGAAGGATTTTCTATCATGTCCATAACATACAAGTCAATAGGGAGGAAAAATCTACCTACTCTGATTAAAACATTTTCTACAATGCCAACTGGTCTAACCACAGATTGATCAGCCAATTAGAGCTTTACAGGAGTAGATTTAATCTCACCTATGGCTAACTTTTTACATAAGGACAAAGGAATAATATTAATGCTAGCACCTAAATCACATAATGCTCTGAAAGAATAAGTACCAAAACTACAAGGAACAGAAAAACTCCCTGGATCTGCTACTTTTTCAGGTACCTTCTGTTGTACTCTGGTGCTGCATGTGGAAGCAAGATATACGGTGTCAACCTTCTTTTCCTTTCGCTTCTTTGCTAACCACTCCTTCATAAACCTGTTGTATTGGGGCATCTCTAATGCCTCTGCAAAAGGAATATTAATGTTCAGATTCATAAAAGCATTCATAAATTTATCAAACTGAACCTGATTGTTCTTTTTCTTCTTTTTCTTTTTCTTTTCCTTGGGAACCATCAGTGTGGGAGAAGGAATAGGAGGCTCAGGGTTAGGCTTTTCAGTCTCATCTGATGATGTGTCCTCCTCAGCTTCCCCTGTAGGCGTGTCATAATCTTCAGACTCAGGCTCCTCTTCAGCTTCCTTCTGGTGCACAGTGATTGCCTTACAGTACTCCATCTGGGTTTTCTCTTGCTCAGCTGGGGCCTTACCTTTATTCATGGTACTTACAACATTTACCAACTGTCTCAGCTGAGTCTCAATGTTCTTTATGGTTGCACTGTGGTGTTGATAGCAATGACTGCCTCCTCTAGTTTGGTTGTCCTGTTACTTGACTCTGCAATGAAAGCTCCAACAAGATCTTCTAACTTTTTATTTTCTTGAGTTTGAGGGGCAAAACCAGGGGGGTTAAGAACATTCTTAGTGTTTGCATAAGAGAAAATTTCATGGTTCCTATTGTTAGGGTGATAATGTGTAGGTGTAACATTATTATTATATCCCCTAAAATTAGAATTTGATACATACTGAACCTGCTCAATGGTCTCCTCCTGAGGTCTAGATGCTAAAGCAGCAGCTGATTCAATTGACTGTGCACTCCCTGTACCTGAAAATTTCATAAAAGCATTAGCGAGAGAGGTCATCTGGGCCTGGAGTGCACATACTTTATCAACCTCAAACACTCCAACAGCAATCTTTTTGGGTGTAGACCGCTCAGATGGCCACTGATAGCTATTGGTGGCCATATCCTCTAGAAGTATGCGAGCATTTTCCACAGTCTTGGACAACAGAGTCCCACCTACAGCTGCATCAACAATCGTTTTCGTACTAGGAGTTAAACCATTATAAAACAATTGTACCTGGAGCCAGTCCGGGTAACCATGCTGATGACACTTCCTCAACAACTCTTTGAATCGCTCCCACGCCTCGAACAACTACTCATCATATTGTTGTTGGAATGTCCCAATTTCGATCCTCGACTTGACCGTCTTTGCAGGAGGGAAAATTTTCTTCAAAAAGGTCTGGACCAAAGCATCCCAAGTGGTGATGCTCCCAGGGGTAATGGACTGCAACCAATCTCATGCTTTATCCTGCAAAGAAAAGGGAAATAAACGTAAGCGAATAGCATCCTCAGAAACTCCATTTATTTTTACCGTCCCACAAATATCCAAAAATGATTTAAGATGAGAATTTGGATCCTCGGTGGCCGATCCTCTATATGCACAATCTCGAGCCATCTGAATGAGACCGGTCTTCAGCTCAAAGTTGTTGGCATTAATCGGGGCATAGACAATCCCCGACTGTTGTCCCTGAAACACAGGCTGAAAATAATCTCTAATAGGCCTAGGCTCCTCAGGTGGATTTTGGTCTGCCATTTGAATAATTTCTCTATTTTCCCTTCGAAGCCTATGAATTATTCTTTCTATCTCGGGATCAAATGGTGCTAAAATTAAATCTTTACTACTACGCATACAAAACTAATCTAACCTAAAAAGGAAAGAAAACAATTATGGAAAGAAATAAAGAAAAGACAACAACTAATCTAAATATGGAAAAATATAATCTAGAAAAGGAAACAAAATAACCTAATATGAAATGCAAAAAATAAATATGGCAAAACAAAAATAAGGAAACTAACAAATAAAGAAAAACTAAACTAGAAAACAAATATGGAAAGAAAAACAAATAAAGAAAAAAATGCAATCAACCTAAAAAAAATAAAAATACACCCTAAATTAAGATCAAACAATTTTTTCACAATATCAATCTAGCTAAATGTGCACCTCCCCGGCAACGGCGCCAAAAACTTGATGTGGACTTTTCCTACCGCAAGCGCACGGGTCAAGTAATAATATAGTGAATGTAATTCGAATGTCGTCCTTTGGATTGGATTTTTAAGCAAATCAAGTATTGTGAATTTTCTTGCCCAATTTTATTTAGGGATCCAAAAGTGATGATTGAATAATAAGAAAACTAAATCAAAACACGTAGAAAGTGTGGAATTTCAATTGGGAAAACTACTTAGGGAATTCATTTCGCTGATTTAGTTTAGGATTGATTTTAAGGAGTAAGTTATTATGCACAATGAAATTATGAGCCAAAGACCCTTTAATCACAACTACCTCTCCCGAGTATAATTGATTCTCATGCAAATTAACCAACTTGATATCCCTATCTAAGTTTATTAATCATGCAAGGCAATTAGATCTTTTAACCAATTCTAAAGTTAATCTAAAACTGTCACGAATTAGAAACTAAACTTTAGTCATGCAATCTTGAGTAAGTCTAAATCAAATCCCCTCTCCCGAGCTAGATTCGAAACTTAAATCATTCAACTAATGGCCAGTTAATTGAAAGCATTATATCAAGATTATAAATATAATAACATTGCACAACTTAAACCATAAATCAATCCATAGACACAATCAACTTCATCAATCCCTAAGCTTACAAGTTTAGCTACTCATGATTAAAATTACAAGCCCAACTAAACATGTAAAAGCCATCAAAATCTAACTAAAGTGAGGGAAAGAAGAATTAAACTCGTTGTAGGCCAAGACCGAACGTCCCCGTCACGATCCCCACGAACAATGGGTTGATTTCCAAATTTTCCCCTTTGCTTCAGCCTTGAATTCCTCTCTTTTTGCTCTGTTTACGGCCCCCAGAAGTCCCAAAATTTGTTCCCCAAAAACCTAGCCGAAAGGATGCTTTTATTCTGAAATTTCGTCGTAGCGTCGAGACGCTGTCAAGACAGCCTCTCGACGCTGCCTCTAAAACACGCGTTCTGGAAAAGGAATTCTCGCAGCGTCGAGACGCTGTGACAATTGCGCGCCTCCTCTGATATGGAATGCCAGCGTCGAGACGCTAAAGAAGCAGCGTCGAGACGCTGGTCTATATTTGACCAAATGTTGACTTTTTTCCTTTTTGATTCTTTTTCCTTCCTTTGCATCTTTTCGCGTCCCGAGCACCCGATTAACGCCATTATTGTGCTATAGCTCCAATCAACCATTTCCTACAAAATAAACAATGAAGTGCAATAAAATGGCCAAAAATCATCAAAGACTAGCTAAATTCAATAAGGAAAGATAGCTAGCTATGCTCGCTATCAACCCTCAAACTTGAACTATTGCGCGTCCTGAGCAATACTAACTCACCTTCCCTTGAGAATTCAAAACATTAGTCACAGCATAACTTAATCAAAACAGATAATCCATCACTACCTTCAACCTTTACCTGATCATTTTGTAAAACCAAGTACTGCTGCAGCAAAATAAATCTTTCAGCATTGAACAAATAATCACCATGTTTAACTCAATCCTAAGAACTTACCACATCCCCGTTCTATAATCAAACACATTAAAACACATATTTTAGGGGATTTACTTTTCCGTTCTTTAGACTTAAAGCAGCCCTACAGTCATAAGCTCTTAAGCATGAGATGACCCACTTTATGGTGTAGTATACCCTTACCTCAAACTTACCACCAACTAGGCTAAATACTCATTGCTCAGCTCAAAATTCCTTAGTTATTTTATCCCTTGCTTCTCAGAATGGCGACATTTTATGGTGAAGCTCACCTAAGCCCTGGGAGACAAAAAAAGCTGCTAGATTATCGTTCATCCTTCAAAACTTTTGCTCCATGAATTTTCTCAACAAAATTTTCAACAATTTTTCTTTTCAGCAAATAATTTTTTTTTTTTATCATTTTTCAATATTTCCTAGGTCATCTTTTGACGCAAAGACAAATTGTGGGTGTCACAAATGTCCCTGGTTACTCAACAACCTAGAAAAATTATTATGAAGGAGAGGAATGCTCGAGCAAAACAAGCGGAGTAGCAAAAAGTCCCCACAACTTAAATTATTCATTGTCCCCAATGAATTATTTGTTGGGTTTTATGCCCTAAAACTCGTAGATAGTGAATGTAACCGTTGATCGGATATTAATGAAATAATATTGATATATTTTTCCATTAATTGTTATTAGTTATTTTATATTTGTCTTTGCCTAATAATAACCCTAATCCAATAAACTAGACAACCAAGTTTGTAATATGAGTCTTGAACAATATGTAGCGACATATGGGATCATTGTTCAAGAAACAGCCTAAAGGGTCTATAGTATAGAGATAAGACCGGGTGCCTTATCCTGGTGAAACTATGGATATGGCCCACTTTGTATTTGATACAAACGCTGCGATCCAACGCGTTCGTGTAGGACACATGTGAGTGGGGATATCCTATGCAATGAGTTTGCATAAGACTGGACCGCGAAATAGTAACCACTGGTTATAACACCGTTAACTAGTTGGTTTTCTATTTCACTAGGACGACCTAGACAACTTAGTCTTAATCCTGAGTTGATTATGGACTCCTGCTCATGAGAGATTGTCCTTTGATTCGTATGGGTGAGAGTGGCCAATACGCCGACTCAATAAGCCTACCACTTTGGGGACAAGACCGAATGGGGAGCTGGGAACATAATCGTACAAGATGGAATTCACTCCTTCCCGACTTTAGGGAAGCAGATGAGTGTTCCCTTAAGTGGTTACTTCGAGTCTTGAACAAAGGGCCCTACCCTCTCAATAGCACGAGAGGGTTTTTTGTTTGATGGTTGGACCACAAACAGGTTGTTCATTAGAGGAGAATTGGTACTTAAGGAAATAGAGGTAACCCAGGGGTAAAACGGTAATTTGACCCAGCTGGTGTTACGGACACTCGTGAAGGACTAAGTAGTCGATATTGGTCTAGATCCGTGGACACAGAAAATATGTCTGCAGTGAGAAGAGTGCAACTGTGAGTCTATAGTGGAATGTACACACAGTTAACGAATATTGATTAATGTGGTTAATGAGTTTGACCAATTAATCTTACATCGTTGGAGCTTTTGATCTGCAGGTCCATTAGGTCCCACTGGTAGCTCGTAAAGTAATTTGAGGCAACTAAGTAATAAAAGTAAATTGAAAATGTTCAATTTATTAAGGGAAACAAATATAATATATATTGATATATTATTATGAGAGAAATTAATATTTGAAAAGTTCAAATATAAATTTATGGAAGTTTGAAAGAGTTCAAAATAATGAATTAATTAATTTAAGGCTTAAAATGTGTTTGGGCAAATTAATTAATTCTAGGCCGGGAATTAAATATGTGATATTTAATTAGTGGTTAATTAATTAAAGAATTCATTAACCGGGAATTAATCAATTATGGAAATAATTAATCACTTAAGGAAGTGATTAATCATTTATGGAAATGATCTAATCACTTATGGAAGTAATTAGTCATTTGTGGAAAAGATTAATCAATTATGGAATTGATTGATCATGATTGATTAATTAAGGAATAAGATTGAATCAATTTTGGAAAAGATTGATTTAATTGAATATTTTATTCATGGCCTCTCTTCTATAAATAGAACACTAGACCTAATTGGTCATGACACTTGACACTCTTGAAAGACAAGACTTAGAATTCTCTCTAGCCTCCCTCTTAGAGAAAGACTCCCACAAGTCTTTTGCCTCATAGACTTAGAGACATACCGGTGTAACCTCTGTGGTTATTGTGTCAATCAAGAAGAAAATTCCAGCGATCAAGAGGCGAGGAGGCTGCTGCGTTTTCGTTCGTTGGAGCGTCGTTGGCGAAGAACGGTCAAGTCTACAACGAAGGTATGTGACGGTTCTTCCCCTTTTCTTTAGAAAAGCATGAAAATAAATTTTGATTTATTTTTAGCATGTTTAAACCAATTTTACAGCAGGTTTAAAAAGGTTTTTAAAGTTTGTTTGAGTTTTCGTAACGGTATTTTAATGTTAATTAATATACGGCGTAAGGTCCAATCGATGCGCTTCCGCTGCGTGGGGACTTTTATTCCCTTCATTATTAACTTGATAATTATACCCCCAAACTTTATTCTTTTTCTATCTGAATTTTAAACTAAGCGTGGGACTAAGATTAAGCTTAAGGTGGATCAAAATAACTCAATACTACCTCAGAATCTTCTTGCCGCAACGATGACCAGGCTAAAAGAAATGCTCAAGCAAATGGTTTCTGGAGATCAGAACACCTCGATCTAATTAAGCTAACTAGTCCAAGCTTCAAAAATTCAGAAGAAAATGGTTAAGATAGGAATGCTCAATGCTATAGAACAGAAAATAATTTGGAAATTTCATTAAAATGATAAAACATTACAATATCATATTATATTTTTGAAAGGCCAGCAAAATAAGATCATAAAAACAGAAACAAACAAACAAACATGGTCAGGAAAATGAGCGAGCAACAAAAATGATCGGACAAAAGAAAAGCTCGCTTGGTAACTTTTTATCTAGTCCTCCTGACCAGCATCATCATCTTCCTCTTCTCTCCCAACGGGTGGTGGTGGGATCCAAAGGTTCAACAAATCATCTGGGAATACAGGAAGGGCTGGATAGGGTTTGGAAAAGTTAGCTTGAAGTGCCTTCCTTAATGCAACATCACGTCTTTTAACATAAGTCAAGAAGGTTTGAGCTTGCCTTTCGGCGAATTCTTTCTTGCTCGCTGAGGGTATGAGGTGTTTTAAGATTTGGTGAATGCCACAGACTAGCCCCCTTTGGCGTGCTTCATGTGTCCGCTGAAGCCGAGCCAAGTTAGGCGTGTCAATTATTCCCTTGTCCAATAGGATCACATCTTCTGCGCTTTCTGGAACCCCTACTCTCTTACACAACAATGAGATTGTATTTGGAAAGAACAATCTCCCAACCTTCTTACGCCAACATCCAAAAATTTCACCAGCGATAATCTTACCTACATCGATGCTAAGAGACCTTAGTATTGCAAAAACCAGAAGAACTCTTTCCCGAGAGACTGTGGAGTCGTGAGTTGTTGGAAGCAGCCTCTGTCTGATAAATCCCATCCAAGTGTTGGCTTCCTTCTTCAGATAAGCAGCCTGGAAAGTCCTCTTCTTGGTTTTCGATAGTCGCCACTTGATGCGCAAATTGCTAACCGCAAGTGTACGGGTCAAGTTATAATATAGTGAAATTAAATTTGAATGTTGTCCTCTGGATTGGGTTTCTAATCAATCTAATTACCGCAAATACTCTAATCCAATTTTATTTAGGAAACCAAACAAAGTGAGAATTAGAATGCAAATTAGACAAAACAATAAAAAGTGTGACAATCTAATGGAGGCAAAAGTCTTAGGGAATTGATTTAACCAATTAGGATTATGGATTAATTCGTGGATTATTAACATGCTATGACTCATAAATCAAAGAAACTACAATCATAAATATCTCTCCCGAGCATACATAATCCTCTCACATGCAATAAACCCGATATCCCTATCTAAATTCATTAAACATGAAAGGCATTAAGGTTGGTCCTTTTCACCGATTTCTAGAATTAACTATTATCTCCCGATCTTTAGCTAAATCCTAGTTATGCATAAGGATTTCTAAGTTAAATCCTCTCTCCCGAGTTAGATTCAAACACAAACATCAATCAATTTATGGCCGGTAAATTGAAAGCATTAAGCACACAATATGCATAAATGTAATTAATAGCACAAATCCATAAAATCAATCCATAAAGGGCCCAACGACTACATCAATCCCTAAGATTCAAAACATAGCTACCCATACAATGCGTTACAATATAACTAAAGTCTAAGAAAGCCATTAAAACTACTAACGAAAAGAGGGAAAGAAAAATAAACACTAAGTGGTCGAGACCGCACGTCCCCGTCACGATCTCCACGAACAAAGTCTTCAATCCCGCTCTCCACAACTTGCTTTAGCTTCCAAAGAGGATTTTTCTCTGAGTTTTCGGCCACAATTTTCCCAAAAGAAGTCCCCAAAAACTGACCTAATCGCAAAGTATAAATAGGGGAAAATTTTGGCACAGCGTCGCGACGCTATAGGGGCAGCGCCATGACACTGTCACGATACCCAGCTTCTGTAAAGGAAACAATCTGCAAGCATCTCGACGTTGTGACCTATTGCCGCCTAATCAAAAATGGAAGGTCCTCGGCAAGGTCAGTCCAGAGTGCTTCCAACTTCGATTCTTTTCGTTTCTTTGCCTCCTTTCAAGTCTCGAACACACGATTAGCTCTAATACATATCCTACAAATAAAACATGAAAATTCATAAATTTGGCCAATTAATTATAAAAGACTAGCTAAATTAATTAGGGAAAACTAACTAGCTATGCTCGCTATCACCACTGTGCTCCTTCTATTCCTACCTCCCGAACAGCAGCATTCAACTACTCGTTAGATGGCACTACTGCCATCTCGTTGTAACTAGCATGCGGGAAATCTTGAAGGTTGTACAATGAATTTTTGGCCCCGGGACTCCAATCAACAGCTACTCCACGAACAATCACTCGAAAACCCTCTTCCTCGTCGACGTTCGCATAGAACTCACGCACCACCTGCAAGTTCACGGGTTTTGGCTTAGAACAGAACAACTCCCAGCCATGGTTCGTGATACCTACTCCTAAAAAGTGTGGAAGATCACCATTAAACCCTCTTTGGAACAAAAAGTCTTGCAATACCTTTGCCCTTATCTTCTGAAGTCTTTTTTTCAATTTCACCTTCTACAGCTTCCTTTTTGTGCTTCTTCTTGATTTTCAGGTTCCTCTTTTTCCGATTCAGTTGTGGGTGGAGAAGAAGTGGTGGTGACGGTGCAGCGGATCCTGCACAATCTCTTCCAGAACCTCTTGTACTACTGTTGCTGTCTGTTTATTATCTTGCTTCTGCAAATCTGTTGCTGACTTTTCTTGAATCTCTTGCTCTGTTTCACCAATCTTTCAGGATCTTTTTCAGGATCTTCCGGTTCTTCCTCAGTGACTACTTATTCGGCAATGTCCTCGATGACCTTCTGTAATACTTCAAAGACTTCAGCCTCTTGTAGTCTTTTAAGTCGCTTGGCTTCCCTTTTTGCAGGCGTTCTTTTCTTCTTTGCCTTCTTCTTAGGGGCTTCGGGTGTCATAAGTACATCCTCTTCCACTTCTTTTTCTTTTCCTCCTCTCGTTTTTGCCATTTAGAATAGAAAATTTTCTTGCACTCAAAGAGACAGAGAGAAAATAGAAGGAGAAACACGATTTAAACAAGAAAATGAATGAGAGAAAGAACGTACCAGAGTTTAAAAAGGGCACTTCAGCATTTGAAATACTAATCGAAATAAATTCCTCCATTAATCAAAATATTACCGTTTAATCTGCATGTCATCATGGAAATTAATCCCAACAAATGGTAAAATTCGGCTCGTGGTAAATGTTGATGTGCTGTCCAACGGCTAGGCCGTTGGATCTTCCCTACGCGACACGTAGAAGCACCAAATGCTCCACGTGTTTTACCTGCCCATAGAAAATTTAAAATAAAAAATGTAAAATATTTTATTCTTTAACCAAAACTGTAATATTCTAATGTTACGTTTGCTATAACCAAAAGATTGCGAAAATAAACTGAGCAACAAAGATTTTCTTCTAGAAGAATCTTTTACAAGGGAAAGAATTCAATTTATATTCAAACTGCCAAAATCAAATCAAATCTTTATTTTTAGCCGAATAAATAAGAAAATATATTATTAAAAACCTAATCTAAACAGAAATTTAAATAACGAAAATACAAACTGAAATTAAATCTAAACAAAACTAATCTGATTAAATTAAAAATTAAGTCGGCCAAAATAAAAATAAACCGAAAATAAAATCTACGAAAATTAAAGACCAACGAATCAAAATAAATCAGATAAAATTGAAATCAATAAAATCTAATTCAAATTAATTCAAACCAGAATAAATTCCACGAAATAAAATAAAAATTGCAACAAACACTATGAGCTAAAAATATTGCAATATGAAATGCTCCCGCAAAACTTTCGCTCGCTCATTCGTCAACCAATTTTAGGGAAGGATATTTCGAACGGAATTCCTCTCCCCAATAATGCTTCACTCGATGTCCATTAACCTTGAACACTCGCCCATCTTTTTCATCTCTCAAAGTAATTACTCCATGAGGAAAAACTTCAATCACAATAAACGGTCCAGACCATTTTGATTTCAATTTTCCAGGAAACAATTTCAATCTAAAATTGTATAGCAAGACTCTCTGGCCCTTGAAAAATTCTTTAGGTTTTATTTTCTTATCATGCCACCGTTTTGTATTCTCTTTATACATTTTCGCATTTTCATATGAAAACAGGCGAAACTCTTCTAACTCATTAAGTTGCAGCATTCTTATTTCCCCTGCACGACTTAAATCAAAATTTAATTTCTTTAAAGCCCAAAACGTTTTATGTTGAAGCTCTAACGGTAAATGGCAAGCTTTTCCATACACTAACCTATAGGGAGACATACCTAGAGGAGTCTTATAGGTTGTCCTATAAGCCCAAAGAGCCTCATTTAACCGAAAAGACTAATCTTTCCTAGATGGATGGACTACTTTCTCTAAAATAGATTTAATTTCCCTATTACTAACTTCAACTTGACCATTTGCTTGTGGGTGATAAGGGGTAGCTACCCTATGCTTAATTCCATTCTTAGCTAAAAGCTTAGTTAAAACATTATATACAAAGTGTGTGCCCTCATCGCTCACAAGAGCTTTAGGTGTCCCAAATCGCGCAAAAATGTGCGATTGAAGAAACCTTGATATCGTCTTAGCATCATTCTGATGGCATGCAATGGCCTCCACCCATTTGGGCACGTAGTCAACTGCCAATAAGATAAAAACATTACCATTAGAAGAGGGAAATGACCCCATAAAATCAATACCCCATACGTCGAATAATTCTAATTCCAAAATATAAGTAAGAGGCATTTCATCTCTAGGTCTCAAATTTCCTCTCCTTTGGCAAGCATCACATTGCTTATAGAACCAATGGGCATCCTTAAATAAGGAAGGCGAGAAGAATCAACATTGCAAAATCCTCATAGTTGTCCTCTGACCGCTGAAATGACCTCCATACGGCGAAGAGTGACATTGCTCCAAGATTTCCCTTGCTTCATCACCTAAAACACATCTTTGAATAATACCATCAGAACTCTGTTTATAAATAAATGGCTCATCTCAATAAAAGAGTTTTGCATCATGCTTAAACCTTTGCACCTGCCTCCAATCCATATCAATAGAAGTTACCGAAAAATTGGCTATATCAGCATACCAATGAGTATTATTCACTACCTTTACCTCAACAGCAAAAAGCTGCTCATTTGGAAATGAATCAGAGATGATAGATTGCTTTAGCAAAGATGATGTTGGATCAAGACGAGGCAAATGATCTGCAATAACATTTTTCGATCCCTTCTTGTCCTTTATCTCCAAGTCGAACTCTTGCAATAACAAAACCCAACGAATCAATCTAGGTTTTGCATCTTTTTTAGACGTTATGCACTTTATTGTTGCATGATCTGTGAAAATTGTGACTTTGGAACCAACTAGATATTGGTGGAATTTCTCAAAGGCAAACACGATCGCTAACAACTCCTCTTCAGTAGTTGTATAGTTGATTTGTGTCTCATTCAAAACTCTGCTTGCATAATAAATAGGATGGATAACCTTGCCTTGCTTTTGCCCCAGCATTGCACCTACAGCAATATCACTGGCATCACACATTACTTCAAATGGCAAACTCCAGTTAGGCGCACAAAGAATGGGGGCTGAGATTAAAGCAGCTTTTATAGTCTCAAAAGTCTTCCTACAATCTGCATTAAAATAAAAAACACTATCAGCACACAACAAGTTACAAAGAGGTTTACTAATTTTTAAAAAATTCTTTATGAATCGTTTATAAAATCCAGCATGACCTAAAAAGCTCTGAATCCCCTTAACTGAATTCGGTGGTTCTAACTTCTCAATAACCTCTATTTTTGCTGGATCTACTTCTAGACCTTTCTTTGAAATTTTATGACCTAACACAATGCCCTCCTTCACCATGAAGTGGCATTTCTCCCAATTAAGAACTAGATGGGTATCTTCACATCTCTTTAATACCTTGCCTAAATTATTCAAACAATGATGAAAAGACCCTCCAAAAACTGAAAAATCGTCCATAAATACCTCAACAGTGGACTCAATCGTATCAGAAAAAATTGCTAACATACACCGCTAAAATGTTGTTGGAGCATTGCAAAGGCCAAAAGGCATTCGCCTAAAGGAAAACGTCCCATAAGGGCAGGTGAAAGTGGTTTTTTCCTGATCCTCAAGAGCAATGGTAATCTGGTTATACCCAGAATAACCATCTAAGAAACAGTAGTAAGCCTGACCAGCCAACCTATCAAACATCTGGTCAATAAATGGTAGAGGGAAATGGTCCTTACGGGTGGCTTTGTTAAGCCTCATGTAATCCATGTAAACCCTCAAGCCATTTACTGTCTTGGTAGGGATCAACTCATTGTCTTTATTAGACACTACCGTGACACCTCCTTTCTTAGGAACACATTGGACAGGGCTTACCCGATTGCTATCTGCAATTGGATAGATAATCTCAGCATCCAACCATTTAATCACGTCCTTCTTAACAACTTCGTTCATTGCAGGGTTAAGCCTTCTCTTTTGCTCAATACTCCTAAAGGATCCCTCCTCTAGAGTGATTTTATGCATACAGAAAAATTTGGCTAATTCCCTGAATGTCAGCCAATGTCCAACCTATTGCTTTACGATATTGTTGCAGCAACTTTATTAAGGCCTCTTCATCCTCCAGCATTAAATCTGATGCAACAATAATGGGCAACGTCTCACCCTCCCCAAGATACACGTACTTTAGATGATCCAACAAGGGCTTCAAATCTGAAGTGGGTGCCTCAATTAGGGATGGCTTAATAGGAGAAGCCTTCCTTTCATCCAAATCTAAAGACTCAAAAACATCCTCACACCTAGAAATTTCTTTTTCAATTTTTCTTTCTAAAGAACAAACCTCTAAATCCTCTACACTAATCTCTCCATGATCTTCCAAATGTTTGTTTGTCAAATCCTCCATTGTTGTCTCAATCATTGTGTTCTCCAAAATTTGAATGAAAGAACAATCTTCCACTTCATCTAGATACTTCATGGCCTTCAAAACATTAAATTTCACTTCCTCATTATAAACCCTCACTGTTAATTCCCCTTTCTGAACATCAATCAATGCCCAACCAGTAGCCAAAAATGGACGACCAAGAATAATTGGGACATCTTTATCTGCCTCATAATCTAAGATAACAAAATCAAAAGGAAAATGAATTTATCTACTTTCACTAAGACATCCTCAATTTTACCCTATGGATATGTGATAGACCTATCAACTAGTTGAAGTGTGACTGTGGTAGGCCTAGCTTCAGCAATACCTAGCTTTCGATAAACCGAAAGAGGCATAAGGTTAATGCTCAAGCCGAAATCACAAAGTGCTCTACCCAACTTTTTTCCACCTATTGAGACAGGAATAGTGAATGACCCTGGATCCTTAGCCTTGGTTGGTAGCCCATTCTTAAGAATAGCACTACATTCCTTAGTAAGAGATACAGTTTCAAACTCTCCTAACCTCTTCTTTTTAGTCAAAATATCCTTAAGAAATTTAGCATAATTTGGCATGTGCTCCACAGCTTCTACTAAAAGGATATTTATATGCAATTGGTTAAGAATCTCTACAAACTTCTTAAATTGACCATCCTGATTCCTAGGCTTCTGCCTTTGTGGAAAAGGTAGAGGTGGTACATAAGGTGGAGTCGGTACATAAGGTGGTTCCACATCTGGAACAGAACCAGATGCTCCAGCATTATTATTGTTGCCTCCATCACTCTTACCAGACTCCAACTCTTTCTCAACAACAACATTTTTATCACTATTCTTCTCTACATTCTGGGTTTTACTAGGCTCTTTTCTCTCTTCTAGTGGCTTACCACTCCTTAGAGTCACTGCCTGTACCTACTCCTTACCTTCCCTTCTAGGGTGCTCAATATATGCAGCAAGTTTCCCTTGAGGTCTTGCCTTCAGCTCATTAGCTAGCTGACCCATTTGCAATGTTAGGGCTCTCATTGAAGCTCGATTACTTTGAATAGTATGTATGAGCCATATATTCTTTCATCATTGCCTCAAGAGAACTCTCTGAATTTTGTTGGGGCAAACCCTGTTTATTTTGTTGGGGCATTGCCTGTGATTTAGCAAATTCTGTCTGGTTTACCTTTTGTTGTGCTTGGGGGAGTTGTGAATTGCTTCCTTGCCCTCCCCATGCAAAGTTCGGATGATTGCGCCAACCTGGATTATAAAAGTTAGAATAAGGGTTATTCCTTTGATTACCTACAACAAACACAGAAGCTGGATTGTTGGGGCAAAACTCGTAGTTGTGCTCTTCACCACTACAGTAGACTCCACCACTGGGGGCTGCTGATGACTAACCACTGTTACATTTTTAAGAGTGTTAGCTAACATTGCAATATCAGCCCTAATGGTAGACACACCATCAACTTCTAATACACTCTTAACTTTTTTATTTGAGCCTCTAACATCCGACCACTGACAACTATTGGTTGATATTCTTTCTAAAATTTTATGGGCTTCATTAAAGGTTTTTGCCAAAATGGCCCCTCCTGCAGAAGCATTGACCATACTTTGGGTTACTACGTTTAGCACATTGTAAAATGTTTCCATTTGGATACAATGAGGTAAACTGTGGTGGGGACACTTTTGCAAAAGCTCTTCAAACCTCTCTCAAGACTCACTAAAAGTTTCATCTTCGAGTTGCCTAAATCTCACTATTTCACTCCTTAACTTGGCATTCCTAGTTGGTGGATAATACTTACTAAGAAATTTTTCTACTAACTCATTCCAAGTTCTAATTAATCCTAGAGCAAAAGAAAATTTTACCATGTTTTTGCTCCATCTCTAAGAGAATACAGGAACAAAGTTAATCTAAGGGCATCTCTAGACACTCCCTAAATTACAAACAAATCACTAACTCCTAGAAAATACTTAAGATGTAAATGGGGGTCTTCAGATGACAAACCATGGAATTGACCCACAGTTTGCAACATCTGAAACATTACCGGTTTCATTTCGAAATTTGTTGCCTCAATTTGAGGACGTGTAATTCCTTGATTTAACTCATCAAACATTGGAAAAACATACGCTCAAATGGCTCTGACCCTATCATTCGCCACCAAGATAGGGTTCTCAGCCTGATTATTTTGCTGTCCATTTTGCTCCAGCGGTGGGTCTGGCTGCAGCACACGATTCTGTTGGGATCATCTTGACCTTATAGAATGTTTGGGAGACACGGCACATTATCCATTAGATTTTGATTTCTTCGCTGCTTTCTCTTTCTTCTCCTGAATGTTCTTTCAATTTTTGGATCAAACTCGAATCTCACCCCAGGTGGGTCGCTCATGCACCAATCTCACACCTGCAAAAACAAAAAAAGACAACCAAAAAGTTCTCACACCAAACCACTAAAACACACATACACAAAACAGATAAGATGAAAACTTATTCAAGTCCCCGGAAACGACGCCAAAAACTTGTTGCCTTCTAGAGTGGGGTAAAAATATGATAAAAATGCTCTCTAAAATACTATGCAAGTGCACATAGTCTGCACCAAGTGATAAGTAATTTATCGTATCCATGAGGTTTTGAATAGCTCTCACTCTACCTATTTTATGTAACTTTTTAATGGTTTCAAGATTGTTAAAATGATTGATTTTGAAATAATCCTGAAGAAAAAGAAATAACAGAGCATAATGTAAACGGATAAAGCAGACACATTGGAAACAAGCGTTGGTCAGGATTTCTGTAATTGTTTTAAAGGATGCTCTAGCAATAATATTCATTAGGAAATTCTCTTGCAGTCTTATCAGCAGGATCCTCCAAGAACTCTGGATTTTTTGGAATGTGTTTCAACTCCAATGACGTGCTACCGATCAAGCACTAGGTGACTGGTTATCCCTAACTCAGTTACTGGCATTGATGAAAGGCAAAAATGTCATCATTTTCCTATTAATTTTAGCTAGTTTTATGCTTGAATTATGTACTTTAATGCTATTTTCTGTTTAAATTTCAGAAAACCGAGTCAAGGAAGAAAAACCGGAATTTTGAGAGATTTTGGATGATTTTGGAGACTTTTTGAGCAATTTGGAGAATAACATTGAAGATCCGAGTCCAAAAAGCCAAGAAGAATGAATTAGAAGCCCAAATTCATGAAGTCCAAGCCTTAAAATTATCAATTTGGGTCAAGAAAAGTGCCCAAAATCCATTACAAGAAGTATTTGGGCCAAAAGAAAGATGGAGGCCCAAAAATGGAGTCAAAATCGGGCCTTTATTGAAGATTCAGGGCCTAGCGTCTCGACGCTAGGCAGCTGCGTGGAGAAATCTGGAATCGCGAGAGCGTCGCGACGCTGTCCAAGTAGCGTCTCGACGCTGCGACGTCTTGGAGCCCAAGAAAAGATGACGTCAGAGCGTCTCAACGTTGTCCTTGTAGCGTCTCGACGCTGTGCCTGCTGGGAGCCTATAAAAGGAGCCTTTTGCAATGAAGATTGTGTGCCAATTTGTGGGTTTTCACCCCATTCTAGAGTCTACACTAAAATTTGGGATTTTTGGGAGAGTTTCGGAGCTTTGTTTAAGATCTTTGGAGCTCGGGATCGAAGGAGATCGGCGCGGGATCGAGGAGATCGACACTTTTATGAGCATTTCTCTTCCCTTTTCCTTTATGTTTTAGTTTCTAGAATTGTTGTGATTAGGAATTATTGAATTCTAGTGATTATGAGTAGTAAATTCCTAAATTCTATGAGATTGATTTAGATGTTCAACCTCTGCTGAATTAATGAATCGATGTGGTTTAATTGTCATTATTGTTCATTTGTGCATTTTGTCCGTAATGCTTTTAATCAACTGATCACTGATTAAATGAACTGTTACTATGTGGAAACTCGACGGAGAGAAGCTTAGACTAGAACTGAATGCATGACTAACGGTTATTTACCCGGGTGACACGGGATAAAATAAATAACGTTAGAGGTTGTACTGAAGGGTCGTAATGCCATGCTAAGTAAATAAAGATGAGATTGAAACGAGATTCTTTATTGAACGGTATGAGATAGGAGGAGACCGACAGGAGAATCCTTGAAATTAGACTTCTAGACTTATGAATCAAATGATTAGTTAATCCATATTAGTTAATTGATTAAGCATTAAAGGTCCAATTGATAAAATCAACAACTCTAGAATTATCCCTCCAAATTGTGTCACCATTTATCTTTTGCTTTCTAGATTAGCTTTTTGTTATTCTTTTCAGCATTAGATTTTGTTCTCTAAATAAAGTTAAGCAAGATTATTCGTGGTACTTAATTGAATAAATCCAATCCCTGTGGAGACGATACTCTATACTCAAAATCACTATATTACTTGTGACGACCCGTGCGCTTGCGGATTAAAATCGTGCAACAGGCATCCACCAACACATAATGGTCTAGTGTGATTAAATACCACACACCTCTCAAATCATCCCTGAAACTAAGAGGTGATATTCATACCGACTGCCCAGGCGGGCACAAAATAGAAATAGACACAACAAATAATCAAGATGCTCAAATCAATATCAATTGCATAAAAAATGAAGCCCGACAATTACATAGATCCTAACAAACACCTAAGTAAATTTAGTTCATGGAGTACAAGGTAACACATGCTACAATCTGAGTATGTGCCTCCATAACTACAAGAGATTTACAAGAAAAGATTGATTCCCTTGAAGAAATCTGTAGTTGATGGTCTTCTTGAGGTCTTCAATCGTTCCTCCTTTATTCGGCTTCCAAAGATGGAAACTAAGCCTCCAAGAATGGAATTAGACTTTCCCCTCTCGAATGAATTGACTAGGGATGGCTACTTCCTTTTATAGAGTGGAGTCAACCCTAATTAGGTCAAAGATTACACGTGGAAGGCTCTGCAAACACCCTAGATCCGAGATTGGTTTAGCTAACGCCACCTCATTAATCAATCACGTGCGGCTCACGTGGCAGTTTTGCTCCATGCTTTGCTGGATGACAGATTTTGCTCCCTTAATCAACATTATTTTCTGCACAAAATAACTTTCAAAGCATTCATTCTTCTAAATAGGTTAAAACATATAATATTCATGTAAAAGCAACCCTATTTGGCACAAATGACACAAAAAACACTATAGAAATAAGGCATAAATAACTCCTTTTTGGAGAGTTATCACCTATGCAATGTGTTTGCATAAGTCCAGACTGTAAAATAGCAACCGCTAGATGTAACACCGTTGACTAGTTAGGTTTCTGTTTCACTAGGATGACCTAGGCAACTTAGTCTCAATCCTGAGTGTATTATGAACTCCTATTCGCGAGGGATTGTCCTTTGATTTGTATGGGTGAGAGTGGCCAGTTCGCCGACTCATTAAGCCTACCATTTTGGGGACAAGACCAAGTGGGTGGCTGGGAACATAATCACACAATATGGAATTCACTCATTCCCGACTTCAGGGTAAGTAGATGAGGTTTTCCTTAAGTGGTGTCTCCAGGTCTTGAACAAAGGACCCTACCCTCTCGTTGGCCCGAAAGGGGTTTTTGTTTAATGGTTGGACCGTAAACATGTTGTTCATTAGAGGAGCATTGGTACTTAAGGATATAGAGGTAACCCATGGGTAAAATGGCAATTTGACCTAGCTAGTCTTACGAACACTCGTGAAGGATTAACTTGCTATTATTGATCTATATTCGTTGACACAAAAATATTATGCAGTGAGAAGAGTGTAGTTGTGGGTCTTTAGTGGAGTGACCCACAGTTAATGAATATTGGTTAAACTGATTAATGAGTCTAGTCAGTTAACATCATATCATTGGAGCTTCTGATATGTAGGTCCATGAAGTTTCCCTGCTAGCTCATAAAAGGGTAATTAGGAACAATTAGTCTTGAAAGAAATTTGAATATTTTAAAATCCGTTATGGGAAATTCTTGCAATTTTGAATTGGTTAAAATTATAGATAGAATTCACCTCAAAATACTATGCAAGTGTACACAATCTAGCAGCAAGTGATAAGTATTTATTGTATCCACAGGGTCTTGAAATTGCTTACCTCTATTGATTTAATTTACCTTTTTAGTGATTTCAAATGGTTGGTTAAATTCATTGGGTTTTTGAAATGCTGAAACAAAATAAATAAGAAAGCAGTAAATGATTACGACTAGAGAAAATAGAATGGGAACAGACACAGATTAAGACTTCTGTTATTGTTTATAAAGATGATCCAACAATTCTTTTGATCAGTCAATCCCATGTAGTATTATCAGCGGGATCCTCTAGGAACTCTGGATTTTTTGGAATATGTTTCAACTCCAATCAAGCTCTACCGATCAAGCGTTAGGCAATTGACTATCCCTAGTTCAACTACTGACGTCCACCAACTCATAATGGTCTAACGTGAATTATTGCCACACAACTCCTAAATCATCCCTGAAACTAGGAGAAGTTATACATATCTGCTAGCTAGGCGGGCACATAATGAAATTGAAGAACAACGATAACCCAAGATGATATAATCAAATAGAATTTCCAGATTTTATAAATATAACAATCACATAATTCTTAACCCATGCCTACAAAGCAATTAGCTCATGATTGAAAACATAAAATACGTTACAATCTCGATAAGTGATAAGTCCAATTTATTATACACTTAGAATCTCCCAATTTGCTTATCTTAGTTGAATTCCTTCGAAAAATGCTTTAAAATGAGTATAATATGTCTATAGGTCCTCACTGGAGCTTTAGAAGCAATTCAGGGCTTAAACGAGCGAAATCGGAGCGTAAAATGACAATTCTGCCCCTGGAGCCTCATCAGCGTCGAGACGCTCGTCATACAGAGTCGAGACGCTACAACGTCGAGACGTTTGCTCATCAGAGTCGAGAAACTACAGGGTCGAGACGCTCGTCTACAGAGTTGCGACGTTAGGGCAATCCGAGAAATATTTTCCAAAATTGAAGGGGACAGCGTCGAGACACTATCCACAGCGTCGCGACGCTAGGCAATTTTCCAGAATTAATTTTTTCCTATTTTGGCTGGAAATTTTCCTTCTTTGGAGACCCAATTCAGTACCATTCTACCACGAATTGAAGGCCAAGAAACTCTATAAATAGAGGCCTTTGGTGTAGGTTTAGAATCATCCCTCAATTCATCCCTCAATACAATTTTGTAGCCACTTTTCTCTCTTGTTTCAAGAGTTCTTTTAAGCTTTCTTAGTCCATGGGTCGGTTGTTCGAGCCTCGAGCTTGGAGGTGCTTGTCTATGGCCAACTAAGCTCGGATCGTTGTAATCGGGACCTCAGTTTGTAAGTTTGATTCAATTTTATGAGATTTCTATTCTTAATTACTCAGTTAATTGTCTTTGTGATTTTAGTTCTTTTTCTATAAGTTTAGATTGTGGTAGGAAAGATTGACAACCTTGACCGGGCCCTCTCTAAATTTACTTGCTAAATCTATGTAGCAAATAGGTTAACGTTATGATTATACACATGCGTCCCTAGAACTAAATGATTTAATCAATTGTAATTGTGGTTTGTTGCTCATTGCATGTGAATTAATTCGGCTAGATCCCAAGGCTATTTAGATTAGTTAATTGGATAATTAATTAATTTAAACTAGAATCAAACTTAGTGTTTGCATGTTTGTGATAGTCGGATCATGGCTCTCGGTTTGTTGTCGGAGTACGCCGAACTTAGATAGTTGATTAAATATCAATTGATAATCGATGAATGAAATTAATCAAACTTAACACTGAGTTCAACCCCGATTACAGTGATCCTCGTGGTAAGATCAACTAACTCCACCTTTACTTTCCTTGCATTTAATTTTCCTTATTTATTTTCATGCCTTTACTTTATGTTTTAATCTTCATCTATAAACCCCCCCCCCCTTTTTTTGGTTACATCAAAAACACAAAAGAATTTAGAAATAAACTGATTGTTCCCTGTGATCGACCCGGACCACTACTGCTACAAGTTAGCTTAAGGAATCGTGGATTATAAATTTATTTGACAAGAGACTGCAGCAATCTCATCCATCAAAGCACATCCATAATGCGAAAAACACAAGAATTACTAATCCTTTGATGAAACGACTGCTCCAAACCACCAAGAAGATGGAAGAACTTTGTCTTCTTGAGAGGAATCACACTTGGTCTTCTTAGATCTCCATTATGTCGTCAATTCGGCCTCCAGCCGATTGATTCGGTCTCCCAATCGTCAATGACTTTATCTTTGATGGCTCGTCCTTTTATAAGATGAGGTTTAACCTAATTAGGTTAATTTAGACATATGGAGTGACTCCCCAGCCAAATTAGTCTGAGATCTATGCTTAAAACGCCATCTCATTTAATGAATCACGTGCAGCTCACGTGGCCAGTTTTGCTCAAAGCTTTGCTGGATCATGGATTTCGCTCTCTCAATCTTATCAGCATTCATTTTTCTGCAAAAGAAACTCCAAAGCATCAATTCGTTCAATTAGGTTAAAACACATTATATTCATCTAATATCACACCCAAATGATACAATTAAGATATAAATCATCATAGACTAAGGTATGAATAACTCCCTTTTGGAAAGTTATCAGAAATCAAGTTAATTGTATGAGATACAATTAATATAATGTATGTGATACATTATAATGTAAAATTTAATTTGAGATTAAACTTTATTAATCTGGAGAAATACAATTAAATACGATTTAATTGTAGACTTAAATTAAATAAGAGATATTTAATTTAGAAATTAATTAATTATTTAATTAAACTTGATTTAATTAAAAAACTATAGGTTATATGAGAGATGTTCATTTAAATATGATTTAAATGAAATTAATTAAATTTTATTTAATTAATTAATTGTTATTAGTTAATTAAATAAATCCCGATATCCTATTACGATTGGGAAAAGGGATATAACATTCTATATAAACCACATAATGTTTTTCTAGTTGTATACACACACTTTGCTCTCAAGCAAAATTTCTCTCTAAGAATTTTCACAAAATTCTAGTGAAATTCTTTTCCCAAAATTCAAGAACACCAAGTCCCACAACTTGGTTACTAGTCCCAGAGATATAGCAGTGGAAGATCTTGGTGGTACTGTCCCTACTGTGATCGCACTGTTCTTGGTGGGAGTTCGTTGAAGAAAGTCTTCAACAAGTAAGTACTTCTATTCTTTTAATTCTTAGATTTCGATCGTATACATGCTTAGCCTAGTTTATATATAGAATCGTTATGTATGTTTTCTCAATGTACTGGTATTTTAGAAAACCTAATTAAAATACAAATTGGTCCTATACGCTTCCACAGGGAATTTAGGAATTCCAATCCTTCATAAAAGATTGTCATATGTCAAGCATCTAGATAAATTTTTTGAAGGCTGTCTTTATGACAATCAATCAAGGAAGAGTTTTTCATAAGAATCTTTTTGAAGAGCAAAGAGACGATCAGAGCTTGTTCACATTGATCTTTGTGGACCAATAAAGCCAAGTTCTTTAGGTAAGAATAATTATTTCTTATTATTTATTGATGATTTTAGTCAAAAAAAAAAAAAAAAAAAAAACCTTGGGTTTATTTTGTCAAGAAGAAATCATAGATATTTGACATGTTCAAGAGATTTAAGGCTCTTGTTGAAAAAGAAAGTGGTTATTACATAAAAACTTTGAGATCAGACAGAAGTAGAGAATTCACTTCAAATGAATTCAAAGACTTTTGCAGAGAAAATGGAATTTGTCGACCTATGACAGTTCCATAGACTCCACAACAAAATAATGTCGTTGTGAAGAAGAACAGAACTATACTTAAAATGGCTCGAAGCATGTTGAAGAGTAAGAAGATGTCAAAAGAGTTTTGGGCACAAGCTATTGATTGTGCTTGTACTTGTCTAATTGTTCCTCCACTAGAAGTTTGTGGAACAAAACCCTTCAATGGATTGGAAGAAAACCATCTATTTCTTATTTGAGAGTATTTGAGAGTATCACTTATGCACACATACCAAATTAAAGGCGTAGTAAGCTCGATGATAAAAGTGAGAAACTTGTTTTTTTCATTGGCTATGATGCAAACTCAAAAGGTTACAAGGTTTATAATCCTGCTACAAAGAATATGGTGGCTAGTAGGGATGTTGTGTTTGATGAGGAATCATCATGGAGCTTGGATGATGAACCAAAAGTCTTTAAGTTTCTATTGTTTTCTAAAGATGATAATGAAACTAGTGATATGGTTGTTTCTCCATCGCCAAGTCGCTCTAGAACAAATAGCACCTTCATCATCAACATCGAGTTCAAGTGAAGGCCTCATCGCATGAGAAGTTTACGAGACATATATGATGAAACAAAAGAGTTAAGTTAAAGTTTTAGTGATATCTTACTCTCTTTTTTCTTTTTGGTGACAATGAACCATTAAATTTTGAAGAAGCTTCACAAGATGAAAAGTGGAGGACTTCGGGTGAAGAGATAAATGCCATAAAGAAGAATGATACATGAGAACTTTCTACTCTTTCAAGTGGAAAGAAAGTGGTAGTTGTCAAATGGGTGTTCAAGATAAAAAGAAATGAAAAAGGAGAAGCAGAGAGACACAAAGTGAGATTAGTTGCAAAAGGTTATTCTCAAAGAAAAGACATTGATTATGATGGAGTATTTGCTCCTATTGCTTGCATGGAGACTATAAATGTTGTTAATTGCACTTGTCGCTCACAATAGATGGAATATCTTTTAGATGGATATGTCAAATCGACATTCTGGAACGAATATCTGGAAGAAGAAGTCTACTTGGAAGAACCTCTTGGTTATGCTGTGAAAGTTCATGAAGATAAAGTCTCGAAGTTAAAGAAGGTTTTGTATGGATTGAAACAGTGGTGATGTGGAATTTTCCTACCGCAAGCGCACGGGTCAAGTAATAGTAAAGTGATTTTTGAAATCGAGTATCGTCCTCTGGATTGGATTTTTAATCAAATTTAATTACCGAAAATAATCTTGTCCAGTTTTATTTAGGGAACCAAACAAAGTGAAAAATAATGGAAATCTAACGCAAAGCAATAAAATAGTGACAAACAATTGAGGACAACGGTCTTAGGGAATTGAGTTCACCAATTGGGATTATGGATTAATTCATGGATCAATGACATGCTATGATTCATAAATCTTGGAATACTAAAATCACACATATCTCTCCCGAGCATACATGATTCTCCCACATGCAATGAACCCAATATCTCTATCCAAATTCATTAAACATGTAAGGCATTAGGTTATCCTTTTCTAAAATTTCTAGAATTAACTATTATCTCCCAATTTCTAGCTAAATTCTAGTTATAATAACGAGTTCTAAGCTAAATCCTCTATCCCGAGTTAGATTTAATCACAATCAACATTCAATTCATGGCCGGTAAATTGGAAGAATTAAACATACAATATGCAAAAATGAATCAATAACAACAATCCATCAATTCAATCCATAAAGTGTCCAACGGCTACATCAATTCCTAAGAAATAAACTTAGCTACACATCATCCGCATTACAATATAAACTAAGTCTAAATAAGCCATAAAACTACTAAAGAAAAGGGAAAAGAGAAGTAAATGCTAAGTAGGCCGAGACCGAACGTCCCCGTCACGATCTCCACGAACAAAGCTTTAAATTCCACTTTTCTCCACTTGCTTCAGCCTCCACAGCAACCTTTTCTCTCTGTTTTACGGCCCCAAAGTCACAAAAAAAAAAAAAAAAGTCCTCCAATCAGCCCTAATCGCAGTCTTTAAATAAGGCAAAATTTGGTTGTAGCGTCACCACGATTTTTCAGATTTTGAGATTTTCGACCGAGAGCGTCGCGACGCTATTTTTTTTTTTACGCGCGAACTCCATTTGACTCCAATTTCTCCATTAAGCTTCAAACACATACTTCCTGCAAATAAATCATATAAATGCATAAATTTGGCCAAATAATTGTAAAATACTAGCTTAATTAATTAGAGAAAAATAGCTAGTTATGCTCGCTATCAGGCGGCAAGAATGTGAAATAGCATAATTAACAAATATTTTCTTGACAATGGGTATTTGAGATGCCCTCATGAACTTTCTCTTTCTATTAAGACTAATGGCTATGAAGATATTTTGTTAGTTTGTCTATACGTGGATGACTTAATTTTTACATGAAATTGTTTTAGACTTTATAAACGGAAAGGATATCTGCTTTGAGGTTGTAAACACCACATGAATTTCATGGTACCTTCATGGGATGCCGCTCACACGACGAATGTGTTTTCTTTGACTTTTTAAGTGCTTAATTTTGGAAAAAAAAACTATTTTGAAAAAAATTCTAGTGTTTGGCAACCACAAAAAAATTACTTATTAAAAAATGAGATTGAAAAATAAATCATTTTGAGAGAAACACTTGAAAGCAAATTTTTTAAAAAGTCTTTTTAAGTATATATAACTTGTGTATAAAAACACTTACGAAAAAATATAATCAAACGTATAAGTGTATAAATTCTAAAAAATTTAAAAGAAAATGTTTTAAAGAAAATGTATTATTGAAAAGCACTTAAACTGAAATGTATTTCAAATGGGCCCATCTAACCATGATAAGACATGGGGTGGGTATCTCCATAACGGTTTATTATAGTATAGAAATAAATATTACTTAATCAAAACGTTTTATATTAATACATCTAAAAAATTAAATTTATATGAATTTGTGTCATATCATCTTACCTACAATTTTAGATCTGCCACTAATTAAAATTAGCAATTTAGCTCGAGTAATTAAATCTTCAATTTATGTCTCTTGAGAGAGAAAATTTCTCCATTTTGTTTGGTTGAATTTCAAATAAATATTTCATTAGCCTAAATAGTTCATTTCAAATTATTTCAGAAAAAAATTTCCATATTGGGTTCCACAATAAATTAGATCTACAACATATATTGTTGTTAATAAATTTGATCAACAACATATAAGGAAAAAAAAACATGAGCCTAGTTCAACTGGCATAAAACGTAGGGTTAGTTGCATAGATGGCAAAATTGGACCAAAATTAATAGCAAATATAGCACACTTGCAAACTAATTGTATATATAGCACAATTAGTTGTAAAAGACCAAAAAGCCCATCAAAGTCCATTTAGCCCAAATATTTTTTGGAGCAACAAGAAATATGGCTAAAAATAAATAGGTGGCTTGAAATATAGCTACAAACGTTTAAAAATTAATTAGATGGCTAAACGATTTAATGATTAATAAATCCATATTTGTAAAAGACAAATATGCCCCCAACAAACTGCCTAACGTATTCTTAACGTTTAAAATCAAAATCGGAGTTTAGGAGAGATAAAATATACCCCTAAAAAAAGTTGGAGACATTTTAGGAAGTTTGAAAAATAAAAATTCCAAGAAACAAAACTAGTTTGAAAAACAAAACTAGTAGTAGGTGTTACTACTGAAAAAATTTGCACCCTAGAAAAAGTTGCTACCCGGAAAAAAAGAGTCAATACCTTTATTGGGGAAGGATAACAAAGTTCAACCTCCCTCAGTAGAGAGAAATACCTTCAGAATGCATTAATTGAAAAAAATGTCCTCTCAATCCGAACACATACTACCTGCACCCAAGAACATCAGCAATTAAAAACCCAAAAAAATAAGAACACCAGCAACCCGAAGACATACTAATTTTCCCCCAAGAATGAATAAGCTAAAAAGAAGATACCGCCCACCCTCACCACCAGAATGAATAATTGCAATTAAATACTGCAAAACACATCTTTGTCCTCGGAAATGACGTAAACGGCGTCTGTAAATAACCGTAAATACAAGGGGTAAAAACGTCATGTCACCGCCCAGCCTCACCACCAGAATAGCCTTCATGCAGCAGCCCACCCGTCCATCTTCTTCCTCCAAAAGTAGAAATCCTTAAGAGCATTCCACACCCCTTGAGAGCATTCCACACCCCCGAACTCTCCATTCCACACCATTTCCCACCGCCAAATAGAGTGAATATACCTACCTCTCACACCACACCGACGAACCATCTCCGTCGTGCCAACGACCTTCATCCGCCGCGTCGACAACTATCTCTTGCATGCTCGGTCGTTTCTCCCCCTACGCGACGACTGTACAAAAAAATTGAAATAGGTAACGGTTTCGTTTCCCTCCCCTTATATTTGCAACAAACAGATACTAAAATCCCGAGATTTTAGGGATTTAGTTTACTCCCTTTGAAACTGTCCCCACGGGGTGTATACAAGTATTGACACTCGGGATGTCAACGACTACACAACACCCCCTGTATGTACCGTTTTGAAATTCGTTCACCATCCAAAACACATCTTTGTCCTCAGAAATGACGTAAACGACGTCTGTAAATAACCGTAAATACAAGGGGTAAAAACGTCATGTCACCGCCCACCCTCACCACCAGAATAGCCTTCATGCAGCAGCCCACCCGTCCATCTTCTTCCTCCAATAGTAGAAACCCTTGAGAGCATTCCACACCATTTGAGAGCATTCCACACCCCCGAACCCTCCATTCCACACCATTTCCCACCGCCAAACAGAGTGAATATCACTACCTACCTCTCATACCATGCCGACGAACCATCTCCGCCGTGCCAAAGACCTTCATCCACCGTGTCGACAACCATCTCTTGCATGCTCGATCGTTTCTCCCCCTACGCGACGACTGTACCAAAAAAATTGAAATAGGTAACGGTTTCGTTTCCCTCCCCTTATATTTGCAACAAACAGATACTAAAATCTCGAAATTTTAGGGATTTAGTTTACTCCCTTTGAAACTGTCCCCACGGGGTGTATACCAGTATTGACACTCGGGATGTCAACGACTACACAACACCCCCTGTATGTACCGTTTTGAAATTCGTTGACCATCCAAAACACATCTCTGTCCTCGGAAATGACGTAAACGACGTCTGTAAATAACCGTAAATACAAGGGGTAAAAACGTCCAAAATAATCCAGTAAACAGTTCCCTAAAGTGTCGGTAGCCATGCCTGCAAAATCCAAACTTCCGTAGCCAAAAATCAAGAATGCTTTTTTTTTTTGTAGTCATTTATCACAATTTCCCATTCCCATCACTTGACAGTTTATAGCCTGCAAGCCCTAATCCCTCATTTTCGCATTTCAGTTGAGAAAATCAGTAAGTATTTTTTTTTTCTTTAAAAAATCAGTTCTAATTAGCTCATCTCATTTCTCTATTGATTTATGTTAATTTATGTTTTTTCAACATCGGATAGACTCTAATAATTGAAGTTTTTTTTTTAATTATCAGAGATAGACTCCAATTATGGGAATCTATCAGTGATAGTCACAGATAGATTGTTACCTTCAACAAACTTTGCTCTAGTCAATTCAAAATGTTGTAATCCATTTTTAGAAAATTGTTGATTATCATTTAGACTTCAATCAATCAATCATTGGTAGACTTCATAATTTACAAAACTAATTGAAGTTAATGTCCCATGACTAGTTCGTTGGGAATCACAAAATCCCAAGGATTGGCAAAATATGAACGAGAAGATGTTCTTGGCAAATAATGTAAGTTACTTTTATACTTTTTATTTAATTTTCAAGATATTCTTGGCGAATGATGTAAGTTACTTTTATACTTTTTGTTTAATTTTCAAATTTTGTATACATGTGCATAGATTTTGATTAATTAGATTCTATCAATGTCTATCACTGATAGACTCCAATTATTCAATGTCTATCACTGATAGATTTTAATTAATTGAATTCTATCAGTGTCTATCACTGATAGATTTTGATTAATCAAAGTCTATTAGTGATAGACACTGATAGATTTCGATTAATCGGAGCCTATTAGCGATAGATACTGATAGACTCTGAATCGAAGTATATTAGTAGACTGATAGATTTTGATTAATCAGAATCTATCAGTGATGTACTCTGATAGATTGTGTTATATTTGTCATTCTTTTTACATTGTGCTATATTTGCAATTATAGAAATCTTATTTGTCACCCGCTGCAAATTCTATAAAGCTTATACTAATGACCAAGAGTTCTACCTTTTGAATCCGTCCTCCCACACATGTAAAAAAAACCATATAAGAAAAGAAGGAAAAAAATGTATTTTTTTTTCACATAATGGAGTAGTTTCAATAGGACATTTTTTATTAATATTATATATTTTAAAACTTATTAGTAAAATAAGGTTGCTTTAAAACTTATTATTAAAATATTGTGGTTTTATCCACATCAACAGGTCGCCTAGAGACAACCTGCTGACGTGGCAAATTTGAAAAGCTCACCGAAACAGACGTTTAAAAAAAACGTTTTTTTAACGTGAAGAGACAACCTACGCGCACTTTTAGATATAAAGTTTCATTGCCATATTGGCAACCTACCAACTTTTATATCTAGAGATTCTTGGGCTCCAGCTGTACAAAACATTTATCTCCTTTTATTTTTTTTCTTTTTCCTTTTCCTGCGTTTCCTTCCTATTTTTTGTCCTTCTCATATTTTTAAACAAATTGAATTTTTATATTACAATTTATTTCCTTTTCTCTAAAGTAATTAAAATTTAACTACTTGAAGCTTGGCTGCGCCAGTGTCTAGTAGTTTTTAGGTTCGAGCTGGATAGAACGATAATTTTTTTTTTCCTTTCTCGTTTCCTTTTTTCTTTCCTTTTTTCCTTCCTATTCCTTTTTTTTTTCTAACATTTGTTTTTTAAGAAATCAAATATGTAATGGCATTTTTTAAAAAAATCTTTTAAACAAATTGAATTTTTAGAAGAAATCAAATATGTAAGGGCCAATTGCAACACTAGCAAAAAAAAAAAAAAATGTTGCAATTGTGCCTTCCGTTTTTGTATGTTGCAAACATAGCAAGAGAAAATGGCTCAGCCCAAAGATTAAAGTTGAAAAGTCGAAAAAGCCCCTTAAAAACACATAGATTTAAGAAGTATATCAATGGTGTTATTGATATACCATATATCAGGTACATCATTCATTTATTTAGTGTGACTGATATATTTGGTATATCAGTCAACTGATCCACTTTAAATTGGGTATATCTGTCAACCGATCTACTTTAAATTTAGTATATCAATCTATTAATCTACTAAATATTTAGTATATTAGATGTATATTTCGTAAATATGATATACTTTATTCATGAAGTATACACACGAGTTTTCGTTAGTTTGAATATTTTTTTTCTATAATTCATTAATGAATAATTAGGTATTTTAATTTTTTTTTTTTTTTGGACAATATGTATGGTCGAAGATTCAAACATCTAACATCTTGATAAAATTTACTTGTCTTATGTCAGTTGAGTTATGCTCATGTTAGCAAATATATCATTGATATATTACCATCTTAATGATATACTATTGAGACATTAATGATATACTTGAAATTGCATTTTTAGTGAGTATTGATCATATACTAATGATATACTTGAAAATGCATGTTATTGATATACTTATAAATAATTTTGAATTCCACGAACTTCATGATACACCAACAATTATAACATTGTTATACTACTGATATTTTAATGATATACCTTGTTAGTATATCAACATGTTATACTTGAAATGAATTTTAAATGAAAGCATCGATATAATATTGATATATACACCAATGATATACTTGATTGTAATAAAATTTGCATTTCACAACCTTGATAATACACCAACAATTAAAAATATATCAATAATTATTTTATTAAAAAAAAACATCAAGCATATCATTGATGTATCTAACTACTAATAATCAAGTATATCAATATTTAATATAACAAATGAGGTATATCAATGATATATGAACATTCATAATATGTATAGAAGATAAATATTTAGGTTATAAGAGACAGACATTTAATTTAAAATATGTAAATAATACAACACAATTAGTTTAAAAAAAACATGATAAAAGAAGTAAAGATAAGTAACGAGAATAAGTAACATATTAGGTAATCATTTTGGTATATCAACATTCATATCAAGTGTATCGTTCATAAATCAATACTCATTTTTATGGGTACTTTTGACATTGTAGGACTTGGACCCCGGAAGCAACTTTGGGCCCGAACCAAATGAGCCCATGATGAAGAGAACCCAGCCCGAGATGGGCTAACTCACTCCTCGGCCTCGGCATTGGGTGGAGGCCGAGGAGGAGCATAAGCCCACGGGGGCCACATGGGTCAGCAAAGGGTCTTCCTAAGCCCGAGAGGGAGGAGTTCGTGGAGCAGGGGCCGGCTTACAACGAAGAAAGATAGAAAACCCTAATTTGAGAGGAGTTATAAAAGGTCCACCTAGGACACAGGTAAGGGGGTCGAAACCTTGAATTCACAACCCTAGACTTTTACAGTTTCACTATTATTCTTGTCGGATTATCTCTGATCACTGACTTAGGCATCGAAGCGTGTGTGGCAAGCACCACACCGATGTGCAGTGCTCAGTTCCTTTTTTGCAGGTCACATCTTCCCCAGGTTCAAATAAATTCACTGTTGATATCACGGGAAGGTCAGGTGAGCGCTTGGTCGGATTTTGCCATCAACACTCATAATCAAGTATATCATAGATTCATCAAATCAAGTATATATATCAGTTATATCATTAATATATTAGATAGATCAATATCATTATATTCATTTAAAGGTAAACACACATGAATGTATCATTTTAGTAGTATTTTGAATATATTAGCAACATATCATACATCAATCGATATTCATTTGCGGTAAAATATGAGTCTATCATTTTAGTAGTGTTTTGAATATATCAAAAGACATTAATCAGTACTTTTTGGACTTTTCTTATGGATTAGACTAATTTCAAGTATATCAAATTCTTAAGTATATCAGTTAACAAATATAAAGTATATCAACAATATATCTGATATATTTCATTTTAGGTATATCAATAGTATATCAACAATATATCTGATATATTTCATTTTAGGTATATCAGTAGTATATCAACCATATATCTGACTACTGATATACTTCATAATAGTAAAACACGCGTAAATAATGGAAAGGGTATTTACGACTTTTTCTATTTGCATTTTGGGTTGGGCTGAATTTTTTTTTGTCATAATTGCAATCTTCAAAAAGTGGAGGCACGCTAGTAATTGAGAATTTCTCTTTTGCTATTGTTGCATCACCCCTAAATTGTAATATAAAATTTCAATTTGTTTAAAACATTTTAAAAAATGCATTTACTTCTTTCATTTTTTGAAAAAAAAAATATTAGATAGGAAAAAAATAGGAAGGAAAACGTAGGAAAAAAAAACAAAGATTAGCGTTTTGTACGGTTAGAACCCAAGAATTTCTAGATACAAAAAGTAGTAATTAAGGGGCCGTTTGATAACCATTTCGTTTTCTGTTTTCTGTTTTTGTTTTTCATTTTTAAAAAAACAGGAATGTTTGATAACCATTTCTGTTTTTTGTTTTCTGTTTTTTAAAAACGTTTTTGAAATTATAAGCAAATTTAGAAAACCAAAAAAAGTAGTTTTTAAAAACAGGTTTTTGTTTTTCAAAAACTCATTTTTATTCTAATGCTTATTTTTCTCCTCTTTTACCTATCTCTCTCCAACAAATTCTTTTTTCTATTTTTTTTTCTCTAAAGTGTTTTTCTCTCCATAAAATTTATTTTTTTCTCTCTAAAATTTTTCTCTCAATTTTTTTTTCTGTCTATTTCTAAAAACTTATCAATAACTTTTTATCTCCTTAATAAACTTATTCTAATTTTTATTTGAAAAAAAATTCTCCAAAATTTTCTATTGCTACAACTTTTCTTTATTTTTCGAATTTATCGTTATTTTTTTAGCATATCTTTTACTCTTGACCTTACTATCTCTCTGTATTTTCTCTTTTTATTTAATTCTTTTTATCTAAAATTTATCACTTTTACTCTAACTTTTTTCTAATTTTTTCTCTAACTAATATCTTTTCTCGAGTCTAACTGATAATCTCTCTCTAAACATTTTCTTTCACATCTCTAAATTTTCAATGTTTAACTTTACTCTCGTCTTTTCAAAAAAAGAAAAACTTCTCTCGAAAACATTAATATTTGTGTCTCTAAATTTTTTGTTTCAACGTCTCTACATATGTTTCTCTCTCTAAAACATCTTTTTCATCTTTCTAATTTTTGAAAAACTGAAAACAAAAAACTGTTATCAAACATATATGGCTTTTGTTTTTAAAAAACAGAAAACCAAAAACCAAAAACCAAAAACAGAAAAACCAAAAACCAAAAATTGAAATGGTTATCAAACGGGGCCTAAGTTGCCAATATGGCAATGAACCATTATTTTTAAAAAGGTGCATAGGTCTTCTTTTGAAGAAACGAACTACGTTTAAAAACATTTTTTTTAACGTCTGATTAGACGTGTTTTGTTGTTTCTCCGAGAGACGACCTACTTACGTGAATTTTAAACTACAATATTTTAAAATAAGTTTTAAAATATATAAAATATTAATTAAAAGAATGTCCTTTCAATGCGGAGCATTTTCAATAACCAATTATGATAGAATTATTTATCAGCTCTAAAGTGTACAATCATTTATTTTACCATACTTCCAATATCAAACAGGAAAATAAGAAACTGAACGAATTAAAATTATACATCTTTCCATACATGCATTTTCAAAGTCAGCATAATTTAGCGGCACGTAATCGGCATGTACCTTCGATAATGAGGTCGGAGATTTGAATTCCCCCACCCAAAATGTTGATGTACTAAAAAAAAAACAACTCCAACTTATTTTCAAGAAGAACAAAAAAAAAATCCAACTTGAAGTCTTTTGGGATAAATTATAATAATCAATCCCCATTAGATTTTCCCAATAATTAAATAGTTCTCTCCAAAGGAACTGGAATATGGATTTGAGAATTAGACAATAAGACTCGTTTGATAACGTTTTCGTTTCTCGTTTCTCGTTTCTTGTTTCCTGTTTCTTGTTTTTTAAGAACTAGAAACATAAACATGTTTGATAACTATTTCTATTCCCTGTTTCTCTGAAAAAAGAAACAGAAACACAAATGTGTTTGATAACTGGTTCTTGTTTCTTGCTTTTTTTAGTTAAAATAAAATTTAGTACATATAATATAAAAATATATTAATTTTCAACGATTATTTTTTTTATTTCTCCTTCTTCCTCATCTCTACCACCATTGTTACCGATCACCCGTCGTCGTTGAACATCGACCATCGCTACCGACCTCCGACCACTGGGTGAATGCTGACAGTCAGCGGCGAATGCTGGAAAAGTCGTCGGCGGTCGTCGAAAATATGAAAAAAGGAAAAAGTTTCGGTCGACGACGATAGTGGTGGTCGGTAGTCGGGGGTCGACAATGACATTTGGTAGTCAGAGGTCGACTGTAGTGTTGGCCAATAGTTGAAGGTCAACGACGGCGGCCAGTTGGCGGTGCTTGGTCGACAGTAATAAGAGGTCAGCGGCGTCCGGTAGTTAGAGGTCGACGGTGGCGGTTGTTTGGCGGAGGTCGACAGCTGTCGGTAGTCAGAGGTCGACGGTAGTGGCTGGTCGACGGTGCCTGGTAGTCTGAGGTCGACAATAGCGGTCGGTCGGCGGAGGCATGTCAGCGGGAGTCAACGACGGCCGGTAGTTGGAGGTCAACGGTGGTGGTCGTTCAGTGGAGGTCGGCGGCTGTCGGTAGTAAGAGATCGACGGTAGTGGCTGGTCGGCGACGCCCGGTAGTCTGAGGTTGACAGTAGCAGTCAGTTCGCGAACGTTGGTCAGTAGGGGTCGACGACGACCAACAGTCAGAGGTCGATGATGGTGGTTGGTCGACGGCGCCAGGTATTCGGAGGTCCACAGTAGCGGTCGATTGGCGGAGGCTGGTCAATGGGGGTCGGTAGAGGCCGGTTATTGTAGGTCGACGGTAGCGGTCGGTTGGCGGAGGTTAGCGTTGGTCGGTAGTCGAAGGCCGATGGTGGCGGTCGACGACGGAGGTCGACGACGGTAGCTGCTGGTTGAGGTTAGTGACAGCCAATAGTCGGAGGTAGACGGTGGCCGGTAGTCGAAGGTCGGCGACGACGACCAGTTGGTGGAGGTCTGCGATAGGCGGTAGTCGGAGGTAGACGGTGGTCGGTAGTCGAAGGTCGGCGACGGTGGCCAGCCGGTGGAGGTCGACGACACTCAGTAGGCGGAGGTCGATGGTGGCGGTTGGTTGGTGGCCGGTTAGTGGAGGTCGACAACAACCGGTAGTCGGAGGTCGACGGTGGTGGTCAGTCGGTGGAGGCCGACGGTGGCCGGTTAGTGGAGGTCGACGACAACTGGTAGTTGAAGGTCGACGGTGGCAGTCGGTTGGTGTAGGTCGACAGAAGCGGTAGTCGGAGGTCGATGGTGGCTGTCGGTCGGAAAAAAAAAAAGATGGATCTAGGAATGGAAGAGAGAGATGGATACATGCATGAAAGAAAAAAAAAACGGAAACAAAATTTGAGAAACAACTTTTTGTAGTTTCTCAAATTATGCCAATTTTCTAGAACCGTAGGGATGAGTTATCAAACATGTTTGTTTCTTAAAAATGAGAAACAGGAAGGGATAACAGCAAGAATAGCTAAAAATAAACCATAGATTTGAAAAAGAGCTAAAAATATTTTTTCTTGTAAAAATGGCAAAAGGATAAAAATGGAAATCTACTCTTTGCTATGAACTGACAAAAATGCCCCTGTATGGAAAAAATGTGTAATCCTAATTTTAAGCAACCTAATTGAAACAAATCTGATACTCAAATATAACAACCTAAATCTCGAATTAAGACAAAATCAAAACCTAACAACCTCAAATTCAAAACAAAATTCAAATTCAAATCTAACAACCTAAATCTGATAAAATTAAAAATCTTTTTAACTAATAAAATCAAAACTTAAATTCCATAAAACACAAAATCTTTCACACTAACAAAATCAAAACCTAAATTCCATAAACCAAAAAAATCTTTACAACAAACAAAATAAAAATCAAAATAAAAAATCAAAAGGAACTTGGACAAAAAAACAATCAACATTGATGAGAACACTAAAATCTTGTAATTCAATATACAAAAATGTCCCGTATTTGAAAACAACAAAAATATTTGTGTTTTTTAAAACACAAATACTAATAGTCTGAGACATGTAAATACTGTGTTTTTTAAAACACAAATACTTTTTAAAAACACAAATACTGTATAATCTCGTAACACAAATACTGTGTATTCTCATAATAATCACTCGAACAACCCCAAAATTAATCCTCTCAACATATTATATTAAAAATAATTGGTCATATTTGATAACAAGAGTGTAAATACTATTTTTACTAATTTATAGTATTTAAACCAAGGGGACAATAAAGTGTCTCTGCCAATTTGAGAACAACAAAATAGGTGAGCATCAAATACAGTGTCTTTGTAGAACAAAGAATCAACCCTACAACACAAAAGCGGTAAAAAAATGAAATAAAATTATTGACTACATGTTGATCCCCTGACATCTTTCATTCTACTTGGATAAGATTCGTACCTATATTGAGAGGTTTCGAGATCGGAAGTTTTGTGACCGTGAGAATTTGCAATCCTATGTGGGAACTCAGTTCCTGCTTGGAGGAGAAGGCGAGGAAGAAAACGATCATGCTTGGGAGAGAAGACAAGTTATGGAGGAAGAAAACGATAGAAATAGGCGAGGAAGTTGGAGAAATTTGAATCTTATCAATAAATATAAAATATTTTTATAATATAAAATTTGAAAAGATTTAGTTTGTTGGATTCACTTAGTCTAAGTTTAAGGTTTTTGTCAAGATTTAGTTTGTTGGAGTCCAAATACGTAATTTTAGGAGCTCGTTGGTTTACAGGTTGCAACAAGGGTACATATGGAATATTAGGAAAAGTCTGATCATGCCTAACTCACGTGTGGCCTTTTTTCAATGGTTTTATTTTTTTGGCCATCTTTCAAAACCGCCCCCCATATTTTGACCATACTCCCAAATTTCTCAAACAGGAATAAGAAACAAGAAACGAGAACGTTATCAAGCGAGCCCAAAATTACGTTTTGAATGTGCAACAATTAATAAGAGAGAATTTTTTTTTAGTACATAGCTCTGATACTATTTTGAAGAAAAAGAGAGAAGTTGTGAATAATATTTTTCTATTCTTACACTTTAAATAACTTTGGAGGGAAATTGACGATCTCTTTTAATTAAAACAAAAACTTACCATAGTTTCTAAATAGAAAACTAATAGAATATATCTTAAAAGTTGAATACAGCTATTCAAACACAAGAAGAAAAACTAAAAACCAAAAAAGGGAAAGAAGAAAAAAAAAAAAAAAAGAAGTGAAGTTAGTGGTAGGCTTGAACATCAATTGTTGGAAGATGGGAAAGTTTGGCCCGCTCCATATCTCCTTCACCAAGTTGTAAATGTGGACATTGGAAAACTTCTAACAGACTTAATTTGGTGAGTTGTAGCATAGCTTGTCTTGAAGGTAACTGTGTCAATTTTAAGCAATGAGAAAGTCTCAATATTTGCAAAGACGTAAGGTTTCCAAACCATTCTGGCAAAACTTCAATGCCACAAAAATATAGAATGGATAGATCTCGCAAGGCAACAAGCTGTTCAAATTGGTGAGGAATATGAGTCGCAGTTCCCCACTCATCAACCAGCTCAAGCTTCATAAGAAAAGGTAGGTGCATGAGGGAGCTCATATCATAATAATTTTGGTTGCACCCCACAATTTTCATTTCTTTAAGGTTAGTGAGTGTTAACTCCTCAGGAAACTTGTGCAAGTCACCTATGACCAAAGAAGATAACTCGGGCTTATTTTGCAAAGCTAGAGTCAAATTGGGGCATTTGCATATTGTGGAATGTTGAATGGAATGGCAAAATTGTAGCCCATTCGGAAGTTTGGTCAATTGGTGACATTCTGAAATGTTGAGAATTCTAAGGCGCTTGACTCCACTTGAAGACAGTAGAAAACTTCCTTTCAAGTTTTTTAGAGGTCCAAGTTCCGTAATTTTACAACCCTTCTCAAATCCTATCACAAAATTAGATAGTGTTTGAAGTTGAACCAATTGGCCCAAATATGGAGGCATTTGCTTGCCTTTTTCAAAAGCATAGACTGAAAATTCAAAATGTCTCAATTTAACCAATTCTCTTAAATTCTTTGGAAGATATTTGATTGGTGAGCCTTGTTGAGAAAATGAAAGGTTTTCTATTTTCATTATTAAACTTTATTTGTGCATTTAGTGTGACTTTTGGTTTTTGTGACTTTTGGCTTTTGGTTTCTTGTATCCAATAGTGACTTTTGAGTTTTGGGAGTTAGATGAGTTATGAGCATTTTATCACATTTAAAGTTATGAACCATTGGTATTCTATGGTTACTTTTGTAAGCCTATATAAAGACATGCTTAGTTGAATGAAAAATCATCTCCATTCATACTTGCCTTCCACATTTTTCTAACAAAGTGGTATCAGAGCGAGTAGCAAAAAATTGAGAGAAATGGCCAACGGTGGGATGGGTTCGCTTCAACTACCGATGCTTTCCAAGCTCAACTATGACAATTGGAGCATCAAGATAAACTAGGAGCACAAGATGTGTGGGAGATCGTAGAGAATGGTTTCCAAGAGGCGGAAGCTGGAGCCGATCAAGCGCAAAGAGATGCGTTAAAGGAGGCAAGAAAGAAGGACAAGAAAGCCCTCTATATCTTGTACCAATCGGTGGACGAAGACACATTTGAGACCATCGCCAATGCCGAGACGTCAAAGGCGGCATGGGACAAGCTCCAATCGACTCATAGAGGAGCCGATCGTGTGAAAAAGGTACGGTTGCAAACTTTACGTGGTGAGTTTGAATCTTTACAAATGAAGGAGACGGAGGTGATAGCGGAATATCACACAAGAGTAATGACCGTTGTCAACCAATTGAGACGGAACGGTGAAGAAATCACCGATGTTCGTGTCATGGAAAAGGTTCTACGGAGCCTAAATACAAAGTTCGAGATTATTGCTACGACAATCGAGGAGACACAGGATCTCGAGATTATGACGATTGAACAATTTATAGGCTCGTTGCAAGCCTATGAGGAGAAAAAGAAAAGGAGGATGGAGCAAACAGAGACCGTTGAACAACTTCTCCAACTCAAACTCAAGGAGGAGAATAGTCGTGGACGTGGAAGAGGTCGCGGTGGTCGAGGCCGTGGTGGAAGAGGTGAAACCAACACCGAAGTTTCTCAAAATTCGAGTGATTCCTCAAGAGGAAGAGGAGGTCGAGGTCGTGGAAGGCGTGGTGGAAGATCTGGGAGAGATAAATCTCAGGTAAAATGCTATAATTGTAATAAGTATGGACATTATGCAAATGAGTGTTACTCATCTCAATCAGAATCAAATGATCGGAAGCATCAAGACCAGTCAACTGCCAGCACATCAAAAGCCCATCAAGGGCAATCAAATTATGCAGAGGAGAATGGAACCTTATTTATGGTTTCAAAGGGAGAAGAAGAGAGTCAAGATAGTATGTGGTATCTTGACACCGGAGCCTCAAACCACATGTGTGGAAAACGGAAGATGTTTGTGGAGTTGAACGAGATGGAGAAAGGTAATATTGCCTTTGGAGACAATTCTTTGGCCGCCATCAAAGGAATAGGTAAAATTCTCATTCGGTTAAAAAATGGAGAAAATCAATATATTACAAATGTTTATTACATTCCCAGTATAAAAAATAATATATTGAGTGTAGGACAATTGTTAGAGAAAGGTTTTGAAGTTCAAATGAAAAACAATTGTTTGTATTTGAGGGATAATCATGAGAGACTTATTGCTAAAGTTTCCATGACAAAAAACCGAATGTTTCCTTTGAATATATGTAATGATGTTCCAAAATGCTTGAAGACATGTTATGAGGATCTCTCCTGGTTATGGCATCTACGGTTCGGACACCTCAATTTTGGAAGTCTAGAAGACTTGTCGAAGAAGCAGATGGTGCGGGGTTTACCGCACATTCACAAGCCGAACCAAGTGTGTGAAGGATGTCTACTTGGCAAACATCATCGAAGTAGTTTCCCGAAGGAGTCTATGACAAGAGCCAAGAAGCCTCTAGAACTCATCCATGCTGATGTCTGTGGAATGATCAAACCAGAGTCTCATGGTAAAAGTAAATACTTCCTTCTATTTATTGACGATTTTTCTAGAAAAACATGGGTGTACTTTTTGAAGGAAAAATCGGAAGTATTTGAAATCTTCAAGAGATTCAAGGCACGTGTGGAGAATGAAAGCAATCTTACAATCAAGGCCATGAGAACTGATCGAGGTGGTGAATTCACATCAAATGAGTTCAAACAGTTTTGTGATGAAAAAGGCATCCGACGTCCGTTAACAGTGCCAAGGACACCACAACAAAATGGCGTGGTGGAGAGGAAGAATCGGTCAATCTTGAATATGGCAAGAAGCATGCTAAAGACAAAGAAAATGCCAAGGGAATTTTGGGCGGAGGCCGTAGCTTGTGCGGTCTATGTGACAAATCGAGCAC
Source organism: Luffa acutangula (assembly GCA_036850905.1). Classification (NCBI taxonomy): domain Eukaryota; kingdom Viridiplantae; phylum Streptophyta; class Magnoliopsida; order Cucurbitales; family Cucurbitaceae; genus Luffa; species Luffa acutangula. Next base: position 24,004,825 of record CM072095.1, on the reverse strand, counting down.
CAACCAAAAGTGTGCTTGACAAGACGCCTCAAGAAGCATGGAATGGAAGAAAGCCCGGAATTGGTTACTTCAAGGTATTTGGGAGTATTGCATATGCTCATGTGTCAGAGGAAAAAAGGACAAAGCTCGACGATCGAAGTGAGAAACTCATATTCATCGGTTATGATGCATGTTCAAAGGGTTATCGCCTTTACAATCCTTTGAATGGAAAGGTGATTATTAGTCGTGATGTTGTTTTTGATGAACCAGCATCTTGGGATTGGAATTTACAGGAGGAGGAGTATGATTTCCTTCCATATTTTGAAGAAGACGATGATAATGAGCCAACCAGAGATGAAATGGGTGAAGTTTTGCCTAGTCCAGTGACATCCCATTTGACTGATCGATCGTCATCTGAAGGTTCATCCAGCGATTCTGAGAATGAAATTGGTCCAAGAGGAACCCGAAGTCTACAGGAACATAATGAGGTAAATGAAAATCAAAATGACATAACTCTCTATTGTCTTTTTGGTGATTGTGAGCCTATTAGTTTCCAAGAAGCCATTGCAAGCAAGAAATGGAAGGATGCAATGGATGAAGAAATTCGAGCGATAGAGAAAAATGACACATGGGAGTTGACCAAGCTTCCAAAAGGGCACAAACCGATCGGAGTGAAGTGGTTATACAAGACAAAGAGAAAAGCCAATGGCGATGTTGAAAGGCATAAGGCGAGACTAGTGGTGAAAGGGTATAGTCAACGACATGGCATCGACTATGATGAGGTATTTGCCCCCGTTGTTCGCCTTGAAACTATTCGTTTGATTATTGCTTTGGCAGCTCATAATCATTGGAAAATACATCAAATGGATGTCAAATCGGCATTCTTGAATGGAATTCTTGAGGAAGAAGTCTATGTGGAGCAACCATTGGGTTATGAAGTCAAGGGTGAAGAAAACAAAGTGCTTCGATTGAAGAAGGCTCTTTACGGTTTGAAGCAAGCACCGAGAGCATGGAATTCAAAAATTGACAAGTATTTTCAAGAGAAGAAGTATATGAAGTGTCCTTATGAGCATGCCCTTTACATCAAAATGCAAGGTGAAAGCATACTAATCATTTGTTTATATGTTGATGATTTAGTATTTACTGGAAACAATCCTAGCATGTTTGATGAGTTCAAAAGAGAGATGGCAAATGAGTTTGAAATGACAGACATTGGTCTCATGAGTTACTATCTTGGGATCGAGGTCAAACAAAGTGAAGATGGGATTTTTATATCCCAGGAGGGCTATGCTAAAGAGATGCTCAAAAAGTTCAACATGGATGATGCTAATCCAGTTGGAACACCGATGGAATGTGGAGTCAAAATCACTAAGCAAGATGGAGGAGAGAAGGTAGATTCTACATATTTCAAAAGCTTGGTTGGAAGTTTGAGATACTTGACATGCACAAGACCGGATATTCTTTATTCAGTTGGAATTATTAGTCGATTTATGGAGGAGCCGACAACTACGCATTGCAAAATGGCAAAAAGGATACTTCGCTACATCAAAGGGACGATTGGGTATGGTCTTTCCTATGTCTCTTCTAGAAATTTTGATATTGTTGGATATTGTGACAGTGATTGGAGTAATGACTTGGATGATCGAAAGAGTACTACGGGGTTTGTATTTTTTATTGGGGAAACGGCGTTCATATGGATGTCAAAAAAGCAACCCATAGTCACATTATCAACATGCGAGGCGGAGTACGTCGCGGCAACTTCCTGTGTATGTCATGCAATTTGGCTAAGAAACTTAGTGAAGGAGTTGAAGTTTCAAATGGAAGGTCCAATGGAGATTTATGTTGACAACAAATCGGCCATTGCCTTAGCCAAAAATCCGGTATTTCATGGGAGGAGCAAGCACATTGATACCCGATTTCACTACATTCGGGATTGCGTTGCGAATAAAGAAGTGAAACTCAAATATATCAAGTCACAAGACCAAGCGGCAGACATTTTCACAAAGCCCCTCAAGTTGGAGACTTTTATCAGAATGAGGAGTTTACTTGGTGTAACAAATCAAGTTTAAGGGGGGGTGTTGAGAAAATGAAAGGTTTTCTATTTTCATTATTAAACTTTATTTGTGCATTTAGTGTGACTTTTGGTTTTTGTGACTTTTGGCTTTTGGTTTCTTGTAACCAATAGTGACTTTTGAGTTTTGGGAGTTAGATGAGTTATGAGCATTTTATCACATTTAAAGTTATGAACCATTGGTATTCTATGGTTACTTTTGTAAGTCTATATAAAGGCATGCTTAGTTGAATGAAAAATCATCTCCATTCATACTTGTCTTCCACATATTTCTAACAAGCCTTTAATCCTCAATGTTTGCAAATTATAAAGCAAACTGATAGATTCTGGAATCTTCCTTATTGAACAACATGAAATATCGAGATATCTCAAATGCTTCAACTTACCAATGGAATTTGATAACTTATTAATTGACCAGGAATTCATCCTCAACACGCAAACAACCGAAATTTGCAACATTATTATGAATCACCTTTTCTATTCTGCAAGGCATTTCTTCGTAATAAACTATAGTGCGAAGCTTGCTTTCAACTGTATCACTTCCATCCTTCTGAGGTTCCTCATCCAATAAATTGTTGGGATATAATTCTACTTTTTTTTCATTTGAAACAACACATGCAATATCATGAGTAAGATCATGCATCTTACAACATATACTTATCCCTCTATCATCTTTAACAACGTCTTGAAACAAGCATCGAGACAATAAGATATTGAAGTACATATCTCCTATATCTTCCATTGTTATGTTTATTCTTCTTTCTTGTGATTGAATAAATTCATGTGCCATCCACATTTGAATTAGTTGTTCTTTTTGAAATGCAAAATCTTTGGGAAAATTTGAACAATAGGCAAAACATTGTTTCAATGAATTAAAATGACGGTAGACAATCCACACTTAATCTCAATATGGATAAAACAAAATTTTTCTCTTGCAAGGGAGTACCCTTCAACGATTGTAAGGTTGCTCCCAAAATCTTGTTGATAAGAAACGGTTGAGACACACATACCCACATGGTTTTATCAAAATGTTCTTAATGTTCTTTGATTGTCTTATGGTTGAAGACCAACAACCAATGTTGTTTTTCCTAGGCCACCCATACCAACAAAGCATAGGATAGATGTAATTTGTTGATTACTAGCATCAATCACTTGTTTTACTATATTTGAAACTTCAATATCCCTTCCCACAACTTCCAAATCATCAAGTTCCGAGACCGTCTCTCGAAGTTGGTTAAGATCAATTTCCACTTCCATAGATTCATTGGCAACAAGTCCTAAAGGACTCGCCTCCCAATAATGTTTGTATAATAAGTCCATAACATTTTTCATTCTTTTGGCCATCTTGTGACGAAAGACAAAAGCATTAGTAGAAGGGGAAACGAAATCATATACCTTCTTCATCTTCCCTCTTTCCACCTTTCATCGAAGGTCTTCATAAACAAGCTCATCTAATAGATCGTCAGCTTCATGAACAAGATGTTGAAGATCTTCCACCCAGAGTTCACTGAATGATTGTACAATTTTCTTGTGTTGATATCGCGTAAGATGGTTTCAGTCTTGAGTAGCCATTTTCTTAGCTTTGACAGCTCCTTCTCCAAGCCCCATGCTAGGCCAATTTGCTCAGCTGCACGTGTCACCACCTTCTTCAACACTTCTTGCACAGCGAAGGTCCATAGGAACTCAGCCATATTGATCTGATCTTACTAATTTCTCAGAAAATTTCAGTTTGTTTGAGGAAGATGATCCATATTCCACTGATCTAAGATTGTATATGAGCGTGGACTTTGATACAATGACAAGGAAGTTGCCTAGAAAGAACCAATTTTTGTTCTGACATAGTCATGGATTGTGGGCTATTAAAATAATGAAAAATAAAATGTTAAGTAAATTCCAAACATACCCTTTCATTTTTATTTCCTTCTTTACTCTCAATTTTTTTTTTTAACGATGGGAGAGATTTAAACCTCTTAATTAGGGTTTTTTTTTTTAAAAGAAAATTCAATAATTGCAAGAAGGATATCATTCTACTACTTCATTAAAGAGGTTACAAAACACGTCGGGTATTGACCCAATCCAGAAGCCCGAATCCAAAACAGAGTAGAAACGAGGGGAGCTGCACATGCAAAGCGCGCCAAACTGTGGGTTGTGATGTTACACAAGCGAGGGCAGCGATTTTGGACGGCTGGACAGCAAGCTGTGGTTTTGTTTTGGGTGAGTTTTGGGTGTTAAATTACCCCCAAATTTAATGGGTTCCTAGTTGAATGTTTGGATTAGAGTCCCTATTCATTTGAGAGTTTCTTTCCTTGTTGTAGCTTGCTTAAGATCCTTGAAGTTAAGGAATTTCTTGAAGGTTAAGCAAATATCTCCTTCACTAAGGTAAGTAGCCATTTGGAATAAATTCTATGTTTTAAACCCATTTTAGTTGAGAATGGTTTATGCTAGCATGAGTTGGACTTAATCCTTAAGTTGTCCCTTTGAATTTAAGTAGCTATTTGGATTCAAATTCCATGTTTTAGATACATTGTATGGTAGCTGAGTATGGTAAGTAATTTGCTGCGTTAGAATGAAATGTTTATGCATTGAAATGACTGTTTGCTCCTAACATGAGTTGGTATTATATATTTGGATTGAGATTGAGATGTTATGAATACGGTTGTCTTCAAGAATATGGTTGTTGTGTACTTGTGCTATGTGAAAGGTGAAAGTGCTGGACTGTTTTATATTATAAGTTGACTGGCATTGTTTGTGGACAACGGGGAGTTTGTGTTTGATCTCTGTTTAGGAGTGTTGTTGTCGCCTTCGTTTCTTGTTCTTGAGATTGTTTGAGGTGGGATGGTGCATATCAGTTTAGCCTGTCAGTATTCTCAGTAAAAGAAAAGAATTTGGTTAGCTGGGTTGCAGTAAAAAAAATTAGTAAGTGTTAAGGGGTCCTAAAGGGTAAAGGATTAAGAAAGGGAAAAGGATGGGCTAGTTGCCTCGATTGAGGGTCGTGTCAATTAAACACCTAGGACTGAGATGTATTAGACTGAAATGAGGGGCTTAATGGGCGGGACTTGGCTTCGCAGACTAGGTGCCATTTACTAACAGTGGAAGTTAATTTCTGACTTAACCCATGAACGCCCCACCAATGAAATAGTAGTTTAGAGTGCTATGGCACATTAGTGCCTTGAGGGACGAGACTCAGCTCCACTGACTGGGTGCCTTCTACCATCAGTAGGAGTAGAGATCTCCCAAAACACCCACCTGTGCACTACCAGTGAGTTGGCAAACTTATATGTAGGTGAGTTAATTGATCACGAGGACCGAACTACAGTTAAATGAAATGAAATGAATGAGAATGAGATGACCTAACACTTAGGCCCTTAACTCGAATAAAATGTTGAAACCTTGGTTGTTGCAAGCGGCTAGCAGTATTGCTACTTACTGAGTATTTTCTTAAATACTCATTCTTGTCCCTAACATGTAATTGCAGCTAAAGGCAAGGGTGTATAGAACGCGTGATGGACCGTTGCTGTGCCATGGAATTCCTTAGAATAGTCTTCCGCATTTTATGTTTGAAATGTTGGGTTTTATGCCCTAAAACTCGTAGATAGTAAATGTAAACAAATTGTATACATGTTTCAATAAAGTGTTATTGAGTTTCTACAATAAAGTGTTATTGTTAAATATTGCACAATTTGACCCAAATCCAATAAACTAAGATCCAAGGTTGTTTGTATGTAACTTGAACTAGTATGTGGGGACATACGAGGATCGATGTTCAAGTAACAACCTAAAAGGTCTATAGTATAAGGATAAGGTTGGGTACCTTATCCTGGTAACACAATGAGATACGGCCCGCTTTGTATTTGATACAGACGTATTGATCCAAAACGTCCATGTAGTAGACATGCAAGTGGGGGTATCCTATGCAATGAGTTTGCATAAGATCGGACCACGAAATAGTCAACCATTAGTTATAACACCGTTAACTAATTAGGTTACTGTTTCAATAGGATGACCTAGGTAACTCAGTCTTAATCCTGAGTGTGTCATGAACTCCTTCTCATGAGAGATTGTCCTTTGATTACCATGGGTGAGAGTGGCCAATACGCTGACTCAATATGCCTTCCTTTTTGGGGATACGACCAATTGGGAGGCTAGGGACATGACAACACAAGAAGGAATTCACTCATTCCCGCTTCTAGGTGAAGTAGATGAGTGTTCCCTTAAGTGGTAACTTCGGCACTTGAACAAAGGGATCCCGCCCTCTCACTGGTCCGAGAGGGACTTTCTGTTTAATGGTTGGACCATAAACAGGTTGTTCATTAGAGTAACGCTGGTACTTAAGGAGACAGATGTAACACACGGGTAAAACGGTAATTTGACCCAACTGTGATTACGGACACTGGTGAAGGATTGACTTACCGGCATAGGTCTACATCCATGGACACAGAAATGTTCTACAGTGAGAGTTCAGCTGTGGGTCTTTAGTGGAATGACCCACAGTTAATGAATATTGGTTAACCTGATTAATGAGTTTAATCTATTAACCTCATATCATTGGAGCTTCTGATCTGTAGGTCCATTAGGTCCCCCTGCTAGCTCGTAAAGAGTAATTAGGAACAAATATATCTTGAGAGAATTTTAATAGTTCAAATTCATATTGGGAATTAAGTTAATTGTACGAGACACAAATTAATATAATGTATAGAGGTGCATTAAAATATAAAGTCTAATTTGAGATTAAACTTTGTAATATTGAGAGATTGATATATTTGAAAGAGTTCAAATATATGTCTAATTAAATATATGGTATTTAATTAGAAGATGAATTAATTAATTATGAATTAATTAATTATTCAATTTAGTTTAAATTTAATGAGATTTAATTAAACTATAGTCTATGAGAGAAATAAATATTTGAAGAAGTTCAAATATTAATATGAATTTGATTCATATTATATTTATTGGATATAAGAGAATTTGATGAAGTTCAAATTTTAATATGAATTTGATTCATATCATAGAATTAATTAATTGAAGGCCTCAAATTAAATATATGATATTTCATTGGGTAATCAATTAATTAACTAATAGAAGGTCAGAAATTAAATATATGATATTTAATTGGTGATTAATTAATTAAAGAATTAATTAATTGGAAATTAATCAATTATGAAAATGATTAATCACTTATGGAAGTAATTAATCATTTATGGAAATGATTTAATCACTTATGGAAGTGATCAATCATTTATGGAAAAGATTAATCAATTATGGAATTTATTGGTCATGAAATTGGTTGGTCATGGAATTGATTAATTATGGAAAAGATTAAATCAGTTATGGAAATAAATGATTTTAAATGAATATTTTATTCATGGCCTTTCTCGGTTTCTCCTATAAATAGAATACTAAACCTAGGGTTTAGGTACTACAACATAAAGCCACAAGAATGCACTGTTGCATTCTCTCTAGCCTCCCTCTCATATTCTCTCAACTCAAGAACTTTAGGGAGAATTTTCTCTCTAGAGTTTTTCTCATCCAAGATTAGGTAGTCCCACAACTACGTTCCTAATCTCAGAGTTATAGCGGGGAAGATCAAATGGTGGTGTTCTTCGTTGTTGCAGAGCAATCAAGAATCATTCTTGATTTTCAGAGACGTCAACAGAGGTTTGCTTCTCTTTTCTTTATTATAGATTTAGATCTAAATTTTGTATGCTTAGCCTTAAGTTTCTATAGAATTTGTTCTATGATTTTTGCCAATGTTATGATATTTTTGGATAAACAAAATTAACTACGAATCGGTCCCAATGACGCTTCCGCTTTATCAGAATTAGGAAATTCCAAATCTCTTACAATTGGTATCAGAGCCGATCGTAGATTTAATTTCGTTTCTCTAAAATTAGCATTGGTTAAATGGTGGGTATTTTAATTTCATATATGTGATATGTAGTTTAATTTACAAAATTGATTATTTTGGCATATTTGTTTGGATTAGATTTATATTTTTGATTAGATCAATTTTAAATGCCAAAAAGGAAAAGATTTGAAACCAAGATATGTCATGGATTTAAATTATTGTAATTTAAATTGCTTTTAATTCCTTAGGATATGCCAAATATGCCGGTCAATTTTGGTAGTTGTAATTTAATTATGCATGTGATGTATGTATTAAATTAATTGATTATTGCATAAAGTATGTCATTTAGCTTAAAATCCCACCATAGGTTAAGCATATTCATGCATATTTATTATTATAAATGTTATAATGTATGAAATATGTATGAATTTTATTTTCATGAGTATTTAATATAAATTGTTATGATTAAATGGATGAAAATTGAGAAGCATTGAACATGAAATTACTTTGGTTTAATAATATATAAGAGTTATATTTATATAAGTAATTAACATGCTTAATTAATTTTCATGATATATTAATATAAAATGTTATGTTAATGTATGAAAATGTGAATGCTTATTTTCTTGGCAATTAATTTAAGAGTTAGATTAATTGAAGAAACTTAATTTGCATTGAGCATGAAATTACTTTAGTTTAAAAATATAAGAGTTATATTCATATTAGTAATTTACATGCTTAATTTCCATGAGCTATTAATATAAATGTTATGTTAATGTATGAAAATGTTAATGCTTAATTTTAATTTTCTTGTATAATTTATTTAAGAGTTAGATTAATTAAAAGAAAATTAAATTGCATTGAGCATGACATTACCTTAGATTAATATAAATGTTATATTTTTGGTATGTCATGTATGCTAATGTATGGTTTTATAAATTAATTAGAATCTGATTTTTAATTTATTCACCATAGTAGCATGTTATAGGGTTAATTCATTAAAATTTATAATAGTTATAAAATTAATGAATAGAAACCGTTAACCTATAACAAAGAATTGCCTGCAAACATAGGATCTTAGGATAAATGAATTAATTTAAAAATGTTTAAAATTAATTAGATCTAAGATCACATTTCTAATAGGATTAGAATTATTCTTACTTAGAATTAAAATTAGTTTTAATTGACTAAGTAGGAAAAACATTGCTATGATTATAAGGGAACTCCACCGATAAAGTTCTGTCTAAGGTTGGGGGTATTTAAATTGACGGTTTACGGAACACCTCCTACCTGGGAATTGACCCAGAATACTGGAGTTGAATTAATCATAGTTAAATGTTAGCATGCAAGGTCACTAGGTTTGTTAAAAGTATTTAATACACCTAGATCTTTAGAGTAAAGACCTTACATTACTGTGGTTATAAGGGAACTCTCTCGGTAAAGTTCTGTCTAAGGCTGGGAGTACTTAAGATGACCGTTTACAGAACACCTCCTACCTGGGAACTGATTCGAACCTTGAGTTGAATTAACCATAGTAATGTTGACTTGCAAAGTTGGGTTTATTAAAAGAAGTTTAATTCACCTAAAACATTGCGGTTGAATCCTTTCCATAATTGTTATAATAGGATCAGACTTAGATAGATTGACTTAGTCGAATTTTATCTAAGTTAAACAACCCTAAATTAACCTTAGGACATTTCAGTGGAAGGAAAATTACAAAACGAGATTTAAATCAAGTTTTTCTCCTACGTCCCTATATTCACAACGTGAGGTTCATGCTCGGCTTCGAGTCGCCCTAGGAGCGGCCTCCCTTCGGAAAGTGTTTGCATGAATCAATAACAAGGTGAATGGGAAAAATGTCTAGAGTAAGTGGGAGCGGGACACGTGTCAACGTATCCCATAGTCTCCGTCCCTAGTTCGCACCGTGAGAGTCCTATGATCCGCCTGCAGGTTGTCCTGACGCAACCATCCCTTCGGAGGGCCTGATCATAGGATTCGGAACATCGTGAACTCCTGAAAAGGATAGGAACTCTTAGGCTAATTACCAATAGTTGTCTTTCCCTTCGGTAGCCTGTTGGTGCGTGCCTCTGAGATCTGAAAGTGGGAGGGTTACACTTATGGGAATGAGTTAAATGTGTTAACTAATCCTTGACCGAACAACGATAACTAAACGCTAACGGAATATGAGTTATTCTGGTGTTAGAGTTTAGTTGAGATTGTCTCAATTCAGAGGAGTAGCTGACCACCCTTTGGTGGCTGTTGTTCTAAACCTTTGAAGTATCGTTGCAAAAATAAATCAATAGTTTTATAGGGTTTCTTTGATTGCTTATTTGTTTTTGCAGAATTTGATTGGATTATTTGTGATGGGTTAGTGCAGTTAATAATACAAGTAATTTGTTAATTCAGCAATTATATAATAATTTTATGTGTATTGTCTTACGTCATTTAATAAATAACGGTAATACAACAAGCTTAAACGACAAATTGTGGTAAATAAGTCTAGGATTATTCTTAACTGAGGAATGTCCTCATGCCCCATACGTTTAATTCATAAAGAATTGTTCTTGGTGAATATGACATAGAACCCTGCTTAGCAAAAGAGAACTTGTTCAAGACCGTAATTTTCATTTACTTTTCTTGAAAACGTGATTAATGAAGAATAGTGATTCTTCCTGAATACTTGATTCAGGGGCCACAAATCATGTGTGTTCTTCTTTTAAAAGGAATAAGTTCTTGGCAACAACTTGCTGTTTGTGTAATGACTCTCAAAGTTAGAATTAGAGAGGTTATTTTGGCTATAGCAGTGGGGAACATTAAGTTATTTTTCTCAGTGGGAGAAAATACATATTATTAGATAATGTGTATGTAATTCCTAAGATCAAAAGAAATTTGATTTCTGTGTCTTATTTGCTGGAACAATGTTACTCTTTACCTTTCTCTGCTAACGCAGTTTTGTTTCAAGAAAAGGAGTTGACATTTGTTTAGCTTTACTGGAAAGTAACCTAAATGTCTTAAGACTAATCAAGAGTAAAGCAATCATGAACACTTGGTTGTTTAAAACTGCTACTAATCAATGTGAAAAGAGGCAAAGGATTTCTCCTAAAGAAAAATACCTTTCTTTGGTTCTAAGGTAGACCATATTAATCTCAATTTGATTGGGAGATTGGTCAAGAGTGAACTTCTAAGCGAGTTAGAAGATGACTCTCTACTACCTTGTAAGTCATGCCTTGTGGGTAATATGACTGATAGATCTTTTATTGGAAAAGATCTAAGAGCCAAAGAGCCCTTGGAGCTTGTACATTTGGATCATTGTGGTTCAATATGTTAAAGCAGTGGGAGGGCATGAATAATTCATCTCTTTTGGATGATTATTCAAAGGTATGAGTATGTTTACCTAATGCAACTTAAGTCTGAAGCTCTTGAGATATTCGAAGGGGCTTAGGACTGAAGTTGAAAACTTGTTAGGTGAGATGATAAAAACACTTCAATCTGATCAAAGTGTTGAGTATAGGGATTTGAGATTCCAGGACTATTTGATAGTACATGGGGTCACACCCTAAATCTCATTTAGGAGAAATAGAACCCTATTGGATATGGTTCATTCCATGTTGAGCTATGCTCAATTGTCTGGCTCGTTTTGGGTTCATGCAGCGTTGACTGCATTGCATACTGTAATAGGCAACCCCAAAGGAAACGAGAAGTGGATACTTCTTCAATTCACAAGAGAATAAAGAATTTGTATTGACAAATGCTAAATTCTCAGAAGAAGTCCACATCAAAAATCATAAACCACAAGAGTAAAGTCAGTTTAAGTAAGTTAACTAATGAAGCTACAGTAACATCCAAGAGTTGTTGATGAGGCTGACTATTCAACAAGAGTTGTTGATGGATCAGTGCATCTAGTCAGTCACATCCATCTCAATAGTTGAGATTGCCTCAATGTAGTGGGAAGGTTGTTTGATAACCTGAATGTTACATGGGCTTGTTTTGAAGCCTAGGTCATCATACCTGATGATGACATAGTGGGTTCATTATCTTTTAGAAAGAAAATGAATGATGTTGACAAGGACCAATGGATTAAAGTCATGGACCTGGAAATGAATTCTTTTGTATTTCACTTCCATCTGGGATCTTGTAGATCTACTTGATGGGTAGCACCTATTAGTTACAAGTGGATTTACAAGAGAAAATGAGACATTAAAGGTCTTAACCAGAAGGGTTCATACAGCAAGATCGAAAGCAAAATGGTTTGCAAGCTTAAATGATCCATTCATGGATTGACCTAAGCATTTCGATCTTGAAATATAAGATTTGATATAGTGACCAAATCTTTTGGCTTTAATCAGAACATTAATGAGTCTTGTGTTTACAAGTAATCATCAATAGTTTAGTAGCTTACTTAGTGTTGTATATGATTGATATCCTAATCATTGGGAATGATGTAGGTTATCTTACTGACATTAAAAGAGCTAGCAGCTCATTTCCAAATGGAAATTTGGGAGAAGCCGAGTTTGTTCTTGGGATCCAAATCGTTAGGAATCGTTAGAACAAAAAGCTAGCCTTGTCTCAAGTGACTTATATCTACAAGATGTCAGTTAGATATAAGATACAGAATTCCAAGAAGGGTTCACTACCTTTCAGGCGTGGAATTCTTTTTTGTCTAATAAACTGTTTCCTAAGACACCTCAAGAAGTTGAGGAGATGAGACGAATGCCCTATGCAATACGGATTGTCAGTAAGTATCAATCTAATCCAAGATTTAACCATTGGAAAACCGTTAAGAATATCCTCAAGTATTCAAGGAGAACGAGGAACTATATGCTCGTGTATGGGACTAAGGATTTGATCCTTACAGGATACACTGACACAGATTTTAAGACTGATAAGGATTTGAGGAAATCTACATCAGTATCTGTGGTCACTATTTACGATGGAGCTATAGTATGGCATAGTTACAGTCTTGACCGTATAGGCCGAAAAATTAGCTGCTTGTGAAGCATCGATAGAGACTGTATGGCTTAGAAAGTTCTTGATTGATTTGGAATGTGTTCCAAATGTGAACTTGCCCATCACACTTTATAGTGATATAGTGGTGTTGTGGCAAATTCAAAAGAACATCGCAGCCTAAGACAAGAAGACACATTAAATTGAATGAAATATTGTTGATTCATTTACAAAGACTCTCTCGGCTAAAGTGTTTGAGGGTCATCTAGAAGGTCTAGATCTACGAGATATGTACAAAGGTGTAATCTAGGGCAAGTGGGAGAAATGTAATGGGTATAGTGATACCATTATGTAATGGCTATAGTGATGCCCTAGTTTATTGTATTTGTACATTGTATATGTTTTATACATGTATTTATACACTCACTGCTGTATAGATTATTGTACATCCCACTAAACTAGAGTTTTAGTTCAAGTGGGAGTTTGTTGGGTTTTATGCCCTAAAACTCGTAGATAGTAAATGTAAACAAATTGTATACTTGTTTCAATAAAATGTTATTGGGCTTCTACAATAAAGTGTTATTGTTAAATATTGCACAATTTGACCCAAATCCAATAAACTAAGATCCAAGGTTGTTTGTACAGGGATTAAAGCCCTTGCGCAGCGGAAAAGTTCAGAGACCTTAACCGGTTTGAATGCCGATTGGGATACCAATACGACGGCAAAACATATAAATTTACAGCAGGAAAAATATTCTAAAAACATGTTGTAAAACGGATATAAAACATGCTTAAAACACCTCTAAAAGCTATAGATATAATCTATAAAGGACCCTATTGATCCGAGATCAAGAAAACTTACTTTTGAAGTCGTTCTCGATCGTTTCACCAACCAAATCACCTTGAATCCGAAAATTCCAGTAGCTAATCCTTCCCTTGATGCTGCAAGTTCACCACGAACACTACCACGTAGTAGCACCGGTATTCTCATGGGATGTAAGATGAGGTGGATGGTGGGATCCTCAGATTTCTAGGGAGAAAAATCTCTTCTGTATTGTAGAGGGAAGAATGCCAAGAGAGAGAGTCTGTCAAAAATTGATCTAAAGCGTACTGAATCAATGAGAGAGATTGCCCTCTGCTATTCACCAACGATTGGGAGTAACCTCCCTAAAAAATCTCTCCCTCAACGTTCAGTTGCTGGGATAGTGGAAGACTCAATCAGTTTAAACAACTGATTGAGTAATTAATTAATTATTCAAAATTAATTAATTAATAATAATATTAAATTAACTAATTAATTTAATGAAACCATATAAATCACATTTATATGTGTATAACCACTTTTACCCATAGTTTTAATGAAATTCAATTAAATCAAATTTAATCGAATTAAATTAAAACAAACAATTAATTAATTCAACAATTAATTAATTTAATAATTAAATATCAAATATTCAATTATATTTCTCTCTATTTTAAACTATAGTATTAATTGAAGGTGTACATATTACACATGCGGAAGCAATTGAAGATCGAAAGCACTTAAGACATTCAATTTTACTCCTAAAGCATGCATGTTCTAGAAAAGACAGAATAGAGAGTTTAGAAAACACCAACCTTTGTAGCTCACTTATGTTGAACTCCTTGTAGTGTTTGCCTCTCCTATGCTCCTTGGACAACATCTAGAGTCTTCCCTACTATACTTCGGGCCAAGAACGACTTGTGGGAGTCTATATAAGATAGGGAATGGGAAGGGAATGCTTGAAGCATCAAGCAATGGAGAAGAATGAGAGATGAGAGAACTTTGAGTCCAAATTCCAGTAGCATAACATTAAGGAAATGACTCTCTCTAGTTTGAATCTTATTCAAACTCCTTTTAAAGACATTCTCCATGCAAAGCCAAGCCTTAAGACACAAGACACATGGTGTATTTGCAAGCTCAAGTGGATTCTAGGTGTACATTACACAAGACATGCAATAATGCATGAATGAGTTGTCTTTCCACTTTGAATGATCATGCATTAAATGGATTTCCAACTAAATCCACTAAATTCAAATTGAAATCAAATTTCAAGCTTGCAAATTATCCCCAAATTGAAATTGATTGCTTGGTAATTAATTTGAAAATTTTCAAATTAATTTTGATATGATTAATCTAATTAATCTTTGTTATCTTGTGCAATTCCATATATATGATTCCTAATACATATATATAGTATTCAAAACACTTTTAAATACTTCATCTCTCATTTTCTAATTTAATTCATAATTAAATTATTGTGTCAAACACAATTTACGATAATACCCTTTTTCCCGATTTTGAACGATTCAAAGCTTCCTATCTTTTGTTTTAGGCTTAATTCCGATATGAGCTAGTAGGGGGACTTAATGGACCTATAGATCATGGGCTCCAACGATTCGAGGCTAACCAACTAATCTCATTGTCCAAGCTAGCCAACATTCGTTAACTATCGGGACACTCCACTATAGCCCGATAGTTGCACTCCCCTCACTATAGATATATTTCCGTCCACTTGATTTAACCATGATTAGTAAGTCGATCCTTCACAGGTTGTTCGTAGCTATAGCTAGGTCAATAAGTCGTTTTACCCCTATAGTACTTCTAGTTCCTTAAGTCCCACTGATCCTCTAATGAACAATTGGTTTATGGTCCAACCAATAAACCGAGTCCCTCTCGGGCCAATGAGAGGGCGGGATCCCTTTGTTCAAGCCCCGGAGTCAGCACTTAAGGGAACAACCTCTCTACTATCCCTAATTCGGGTAGGAGTGAATTCCTTCTTGCACGACTATGTCCCCAGCTATCTACCCGTTCCTATCTCTGAAATGGGAGGCTTATTGAGTCGGCGATACTGAGCCACTCTCACCTATGCAGATCTAAGGATAAGCCCGAATAAACAGGAGTTCATAGTTAGCTCATGATTAAGATCGAGTTACCTAGGTCATCACATGAAATAGTCAGTCTCGTCAGTAAACGGTGTTATAAAGCGAGAGCGACTTATTTCTCGGTCCTGGTCTTATGCAAACTCATTGCATAGGACGCCCCCACTCGCATGTCTCTACATGGACGATTTAGGATCACATCGTCTATACCATCTATAAAGTGGGCCGCGTCTCATAGTGTCTCCAGAATAAGGTACCCAACCCTATTCTTATACTATAGACCGTTTTGGCTATTACTCAAGTTTGATCCACTTTTATGTCCCTACATAAAGCTCAAGTGTTCATCATATAGCCATGGATCTTAGTTTATTGGATTTGGGTTATTATAAGTGCAATTTACTTTATTCAGTAATGACTTTTACTGAATCAATCTCTATAACATCGTTATCGAAAAAGTATATAATTCGTTTAACATTCACTATCTACGAGTTTTAGGACACCAATCCCAACATTAATGCACATCTAATGTACTTTAATTATAACCTATAGTTTTAATATGAATCAAATTCATATTCAAGTTTAATATTCGAACAACTTCGAATATTCAATTCTCCCTTAGAATTTTACCTCAACGCCCTTAGTGAGCTACCGGTGGGACCTAATGGACCTACATATCTGAAGCTCCAACGATATGAGATTAATTGGCTAAACTAATTAACCAAGTTAATCAATATTCGTTAACTGTGATTCACTCCACTAAAGAACCACAACTGCACTCTTCTCACTGCAGATATATTTCTGGGTCCACGAATATCAACCATCAACAGCAAGTTAGCCCTTCACGTGTGTTCGTACCCCAGCTAGGTCAAATTACCGTTTTACCCCTAGGCTACCTCTTTGTCCTTAAGTACCAGTGCTCCTCTAATGAACCTGTTTGTGGTCCAACCAGCAAACAGAAATCCCTCTCGTGCCATAAGGAGGGTAGGGCCCATTGTTCAAGACCCGGAGACACCACTTAAGGGAACACACCTCTACTTACCCTAATATCGGGAAGGAGTGAATTCCATCTTGTAAGACTACGTTCCCAGCTCCCCACTCGGTCTTGTCCCCAAAATGGTAGGCTTATTGAGTTGGCAAACATGCCACTCTTACTCGTACAAATCAAAGGACAATCCCTCATGGACAGGAGTCCATAATCCACTCAGGATTAAGGCCAAGTTGCCTAGGTCATCCTAGTGAAATAGAAACCAAGCTAACTAACGGTGTTACAGTTAGTGGTTAACTATTTTGCGGTCCGGTCTTTGTGCAAACTCATTGCACAGGATACCCCCACTCGCATGTCAACCACATGAACGCGTTGGATCAATACATTTGTATCAATATACAAAGCAGGTCGTATCCATAGTGTCACCAGGATAAGGTACCCAGCCTTATCCCTATACTACAGACCCTTTAGGCTAAAACTTGAACATTGATCCCCGTATGTCCCTACATACTAGTTCAAGCCTCATTCTATTAGCCTTGGATGTTTAGTTTATTGGATAAAGGTTAATAAGACAAGATATAATACAAACACTGAATAATACATCACTTTATTAATGTTCGGTCAAATGTACATTTACTATCTACGAGTTTTAGGGCATAAAACCCAACCGTTTGTATGTAACTTGAACTAGTATGTGGGGACATACGAGGATCGATGTTCAAGTAACAACCTAAAAGGTCTATAGTACAAGGATAAAGTTGGGTACCTTATCCTGGTAACACTATGAGATACGACTCGCTTTGTATTTGATACAGACGTATTGATCCAAAAGGTCCATGTAGTAGACATGCAAGTGGGGGTATCCTATACAATGAGTTTGCATAAGACCGGACCACGAAATAGTCAACCATTAGTTATAACACCGTTAACTAATTAGGTTACTGTTTCAATAGGATGACCTAGGTAACTCAGTCTTAATCCTGAGTGTATCATGAACTCCTTCTCATGAGGGATTGTCCTTTGATTAGCATGGGTGAGAGTGACCAATACGCCGACTCAATATGCCTTCCTTTTTGGGGACAAGACCGAGTGGGAGGCTCGGGACATGACAACACAAGAAGGAATTCACTCCTTCCCGCTTCTAGGTGAAGTAGATGAGTGTTCCCTTAAGTGGTGACTCCGGGACTTGAATAAAGGGATCCCGCCCTCTCACTGGCCCGAGAGGGACTTTCTGTTTAATGGTTGGACCATAAACAGGTTGTTCATTAGAGGAGCGTTGGTACTTAAGGAGACAGATGTAACATAGAGGTAAAACGGTAATTTGACCCAGCTGTGATTATGGACACTCGTGAAGGATTGACTTACCGGCATAGGTCTACATCCATGGACACAGAAATGTTCTACAATGAGAAGAGTTCAGCTGTGGGTCTTTAGTGGAATGACCCACAGTTAATGAATATTGGTTAACCTGATTAATGAGTTTAATCTATTAACCTCATATCATTGGAGCTTCTGATCTGTAGGTCCATTAGGTCCCCTGCTAGCTCGTAAAGAGTAATTAGGAAAAAATATATCTTGAAAGAATTTGAATAGTTCAAATTCATATTGGGAATTAAGTTAATTGTACGAGATACAAATTAATATAATGTATAGTGATGCATTAAAATATAAAGTCTAATTTGAGATTAAACTTTGTAATATTGAGAGATTGATATATTTGAAAGAGTTCAAATATATGTCTAATTAAATAGATGGTATTTAATTAGAAGATGAATTAATTAATTATTCAATTTAGTTTAAATTTAATGAGATTTAATTAAACTATAGTCTATGAGAGAAATAAATATTTGAAGAAGTTCAAATATTAATATGAATTTGATTCATATTAAATTTATAGGATATAAGAGGATTTGAAGGAGTTCAAATTTTAATATGAATTTGATTCATATCATAGAATTAATTAATTGAAGGCCTCAAATTAAATATATGATATTTAATTGGGTAATCAATTAATTAACTGAAGGTCTGAAATTAAATATATGATATTTAATTGGTGATTAATTAATTAAAGAATTAATTAATTGGAAATTAATCAATTATGAAAATCATTAATCACTTATGGAAGTAATTAATCATTTATGGAAATGATTTAATCACTTATGGAAGTGATCAATCATTTATGGAAAAGATTAATCAATTATGGACTTGATTGGTCATGAAATTGGTTGGTCATGGAATTGATTAATTATGGAAAAGATTAAATCGGTTATGAAAATAATTGATTTTAAATGAATATTTTATTCATGACCTTTCTCGGTTTCTCCTATAAATAGAATACTAAACCTAGGGTTTAGGTACTACAACATAAAGCCACAAGAATGCACTGTTGCATTCTCTCTAGCCTCCCTCTCATATTCTCTCAACTCAAGAACTTTAGGGAGAATTTTCTCTCTAGATTTTTTCCCATCCAAGATTAGGTAGTCCCACAACTACGTTCCTAATCTCAGAGTTATAGCGGGGAAGATCAAATGGTGGTGTTCTTCGTTGTTGCAGAGCAATCAAGAATCATTCTTGATTTTCAGAGACGTCAATGGAGGTTTGCTTCTCTTTTCTTTATTATAGATTTGGATCTAAATTTTGTATGCTTAGCCTTAAGTTTCTATAGAATTTGTTCTATGATTTTTGCCAATGTTATGTTATTTTTGGATAAACAAAATAAACTACGAATCGGTCCCAATTACGCTTCCGCTTTATCGGAATTAGGAAATTCCAAATCCCTTACATGAAATTCTTCTTTTGAACTTGTATTGCGATGTTTTATGGTTTATTCCGCTTTAAGGTTTTTCTTTTTTGTTTTTGCTTTTATGGCTAAAGATTCTTGTGTTCTATTTTTTTTAACTGGGATCCCAGACTGAAAAGTTTCGAAAACATTTTTAAGTATGTTTCACTTTAAATGGCATTTCCTCGCTCTTCTTAGAAGTAGAATGATATGTATGTAGTGATGGCTCTAAGATCTAGTCATGAAAAGTAGGGTCGTCACACTCCTGCTTCAAGAAGTCTTAGAGATATACCGGTGTAGCCGATTGGTGGTGTTCGCACAAGAGGGTTGTTGCGTTTTCAATCTTAATTGCAAGAAAAGGCGAATTGATCAACGTTTTCTACAAAAGTAAGTTTTTTTTATGAAATCCTTGATCACTAGGATCGATCTAGTTTATCATTTAGCATGTTTACAGCCTACATACAACCCATTAAATATAGATTTATTGTTGTAATATTTTACAAATTGTATTGATATTTCAATTAGAATCTAAGACTCTAAGTAGGTCCTGTTAAATTCTTCAGCTGCGTGGGGCTTTTATCCCTTCACACAGAAATATTTAACTGTGAGAAGAGTGCAACTATGGGTCTTTAGTGGAGTGACCCACAGTTAACGATGTTGATTGACTCGGTTAATGAGTTTAGCCGATCAATCTCGTATCGTTGGAGCTTCTGATCTTAGGTCCATTAGGTCCACCTGTTAGCTCATAACGGGTTCTAAGATAATTTAGTCTTGATATTAAAGGGAATTAATATAATGTATGGAGATACATTATAGTATAAAGTTTAATTAAAGAATTAAACTTTATAACTAATTTTGGATATGATTCAAAATTAATTATTGAGAGAATAATGAATTTAATTAAATATGTGATATTTGATTAATTCATGAATTAATTAATTGGGGAATTAATTAATTTAGTTTGATTGGTTAAATGTGATTTAATCAAATAAATACTATAGTTTATATTAATGTACATTATGATGCACATTAAAACTATAAGTTAAATGAGAGAGATTAAAATTGAATGTGATTCAATTGTAATATTAATTAAATATTGGATATTTAATTAATGTGGATTCAATTAATGGGCAGTTTAATTCAATTTAATATGATTCAAATTGAATTAAATACCTTATGTTATAATTGATTTAATTAATATTTTTTTTAATTAAATGATTATTATTATTTAATTAATAGACGACCAAGATCGTTTGGATTTGATCCAACGATCTAGATTGAGTAGGATTTTAACTCCCTCCCCACTTATCGTTAAGTGGAGAGGGGATTACCCAACTCACAGGACACTCTCTCATTTTTCACGATAACAGAGAAGTGAATTCTCTCAATTTTCTCTCTTACTCTCTCCAAAATTACAACAACTTGCTTGCTGGAATTTTTCCCTTCCAAAAATTGTTTTGGGTTCCCACAAGCCAATCTCAGAGAACCAAGAGCGTAGCGGGTGCTCTCGAGTGGTAGTGTCGATTGGAGGAGTCCTTGGAGCATTGTGCTGTGATTTGACCTTCAAATCATGTAAGTGTTCTTGGTCCCAAAAATTTCCAACATGCTTAATCTTAGTAATTATAGAAATTGTTTCTGTATTTTTATTTGCTAACGTACCAATGATAGCGAGCATAGCTAGCTACTTTTACCTATTTAATTTAGCTAGTCTTCTATGATGTTTGGGCCATTTTATTGTGCTTTATTGTTTATTTTGTAGGAAAAGGTTGATTGAAGCCAAAATGCAATAGTGGAGTTAATCGGGTGATCGGGACGCGAAAAGATGCGAAGGAAAGAAAAGACTCAAAATGGAAAAAAGTCAAAATTCGGTCAAAAGGTGACTAGCGTCGAGACGCTAGCCCTTAGGCGTCTCGACGCTAGCATTCCATATCAGAACAGGCGCGAAATTGTCGCAACGTCTCGACGCTGCGACCTTAGCGTCTCGACGCTGTATATTTTCCTTTCCTGAAACGTGCGTTTTGAAGGCAGCGTCTCGACGCTTCGACGAAAAAACAGAATAAAGGCTTATTTTCGGCTAGGTTTTGGGAGAGTTCGATTTGGAGACCTTTGAGAGCCGTAAACAGGGCAGAACAGAGCACATGGAGGCTGAAAACAAAGGGAGAGATTTGGAAATCAACCCATTGTTCGTGGGGATCGTGACGGGGACGTCGGATTCGGCCTACATTGAGTTTTCTTTTCCCTTTCCTTTCTTTAGTTAGATTTATGGCTTTCACATGTTTAGTTGAGCTTGTATTTACATTCATGAGTAGCTAAACTTGTAGCTTATGGATTGATGTAGTTGATTAAGTTTATGGATTGATTTATGGTTTAAGTTGTGCAATGTTATTGTGTTTGTAATCTTGATTTAATGCTTTCAATTAATTGGCCATTAGTTGGATGATTTAAGTTTCAAATCTAGCTCGGGAGAGGGGATTTGATCTAGACTTACTCAAGATTGCATGACTAAAGTTTATTTTCTAATTCATGACGGTTTTAGATTAACTTTAGAATTGGTTAAAAGATCTCATTGCCTTGCATGATTAATAAACTTAGATAGGGATATCAAGTTGGTTAATTTGCATGAGAATCAATTATACTTGGGAGAGGTAGTTGTGATTAAAGGGTCTTTGGCTCATAATTCCATTGTGCATAATGACTTATTCCTTAAAATCAATCCTAAACTAAATCGGCGAAATCAATTCCCTAAGTAGTTTTCCCAATTGAATTTCCATTCTTTTTACTTGCTTTGATTTGGTTTTATTATCATTCATTCATCACTTTCTGATCCCTAAATAAAATTGGGCAAGATAATTCACAATACTTGATTTGCTTAAAAATCCAATCCAGAGGACGACACTCGTATTTACGAACTCTTTATTATTACTTGACCTGTGCGCTTGCGGTTAGGAAAAGTCCACATCAAGTTTTTGGCGCCGTTGCCGGGGATTGACACATTTAGCTAGATTGATATTGTGAAAAAATTGTTTGATCTTAATTTAGGGTGTATTTTTATTGTTTTGGTTGATTGCATTTTTTTTCCTTATTTGTTTTTCTTTCCATATTTGATTTTCTAGGTTAGTTTTTCTTTTAGTTGTGAAATCTTTCCTTATTTGTTCTTGTTTTTCCTTTCTAGATTAGTTTCCTTATTCGTGTTTTGCCATATCTATTTTTGCATTCCATATTAGGTTATTTTGTTTCCTTTTCTAGATTATATTTTCCATATTTAGATTAGTTGTTTTCTTTTCTTTGTTGCTTTCCATAATTGTTTTCTTTCCTTTTTAGGGGTAGTTTTGTTTGTTTATGCGTAGGGATAAAGATTTAATTTTAGTACCATTAGATCCTGAGATAGAGAGAACAATTCATAAGCTTCGAAGGGAGAATAGAGAAAATTTTCAAATGGCTTGTTGGGATTGGTGCCCTAAAACTCGTCAATAATGAATGTTAAACGAATTATATACTTATTTGATAAAGGTGTTATCGAGATTGATTCAGTAAAAGTCATTACTGAATAAATTAAATTGCACATATATAACCCAAATCCAATAAACTAAGATCCATGGCTATAGGATGAACACTTGAGCTTTATGTAGAGACATAAAAGTGGATCAAGCTTGAGTAATAGCCAAAACGGTCTATAGTATAGGAATAGGGTTGGGTACCTTATTCTGGAGACACTATGAGACGCGGCCCACTTTATAGATGGTATAGACGATCTGATCCTAAATCGTCCATGTAAAGACATGCGAGTGGGGGTGTCCTATGCAATGAGTTTGCATAAGACCAGGACCGAGAAATAAGTCGCTCTCGCTTTATAACACTGTTTACTGACAAGACTGACTATTTCATGTGATGACCTAGGTAACTCGATCTTAATCCTGAGCTAACTATGAACTCCTGTTTATTCGAGCTTATCCTTAGATCTGCATAGGTGAGAGTGGCTCAGTATCGCCGACTCAATAAGCCTCCCATTTCAGGGATAGGAACGGGTAGATAGCTGGGGACATAGTCGTGCAAGAAGGAATTCACTCCTACCCGAATAAGGGATAGTAGAAAGGTTGTTCCCTTAAGTGCTGACTCCGGGGCTTGAACAAAGGGATCCCGCCCTCTCATTGGCCCGAGAGGGACTCGGTTTATTGGTTAGACCATAAACCAATTGTTCATTAGAGGATCAGTGGGAATTAAGGAACTAGAAGTACTATAGGGGTAAAACGGCTTATTGACCTAGCTATAGCTACGAACAACCTGTGAAGGATCGACTTACTAATCATGGTTAAATCAAGTGGACGGAAATATATCTATAGTGAGGGGAGTGCAACTATCGGGCTATAGTGGAGTGTCCCGATAGTTAACGAATGTTGGCTAGCTTGGACAATGAGATTAGTTTGTTAGCCTCGAATCGTTGGAGCCCATGATCTATAGGTCCATTAAGCCCCCCTACTAGCTCATATCGGAATTAAGCCTAGAACAAAAGATAGGAAGCTTTGAATCGTTCAAAATCGGGAAAAAGGGTATTATCGTAAATTGTGTTTGACACAATAATTTAATTATGAATTAAATTAGAAAATGAGAGATGAAGTATTTAAAAGCGTTTTGAATGCTATATATATGTATTAGGAATCATATATATGGAATTGCACAAGATAACAAAGATTAATTAGATTAATCATATCAAAATTAATTTGAAAATTTTCAAATTAATTACCAAGCAATCAATTTCAATTTGGGGATAATTTGCAAGCTTGAAATTTGATTTCAATTTGAATTTAGTGGATTTAGTTGGAAATCCATTTAATGCATGATCATTCAAAGTGGAAAGACAATTCATTCATGCATTATTGCATGTCTTGTGTAATGTACACCTAGAATTCACTTGAGCTTGCAAATACACCATGTGTCTTGTGTCTTGAGGCTTGGCTTTGCATGGAGAATGTCTTTAAAAGGAGTTTGAATCATATTCAAACACAAGAGAGCCATTTCCTTAATGTTATGCTGCTGGAATTTGGACTCAAAGTTCTCTCATCTCTCATTCTTCTCCATTGTTTGATGCTTCAAGCATTCCCTTCCCATTCCCTATCTTATATAGACTCCCACAAGTCGTTCTTGGCCCGGAGTATAGTGGGGAAGACTCTAGAGGTTGTCCAAGGAGCATAGGAGAGGCAAACACCACAAGGAGTTCAACATAAGTGAGCTACAAAGGTTGGTGTTTTCTAAACTCTCTATTCTGTCTTTTCTAGAACATGCATGCTTTAGGAGTAAAATTGAATGTCTTAAGTGCTTTCGATCTTCAATTGCTTCCGCATGTGTAATATGTACACCTTCAATTGGTATCAGAGCATGATTAGAGCACTTAATTCGTTTTAATTTATCTTTGGTGGGTACCATTTTGAAATTGAATTTTCTGTGTGCTAAAATGGAAGTGTTCTGGTTTGACAATTTTTTGAGCATTCAAACCTTCATGAAATTGTAATTGCTCGGATATGTAAGAGTGTTAATGTGTGTACTATAGTCTGTAATTTTTATAGAGTCATTAGAGTCCGTATAGGCTGTAAAATTGAAGAAAAACCGGAGAAGACGCAGAAGAAAATGAAAATTCCAGCAAGCTGTTTTTTAATTCCAGCAGCAGTTTTTTTTAATTCTGGTTCAGCTGCTGCCTTTTGGTTCGGCTCGGTCTGTTGCAGCCTCATTTCACTCATTGCATGGCCGGTTCATTGCTTGGATGAGCGGTTCGGGATGGTTCGTGAAGCTTGGGCGTGTTGCAAGTTTATTTATTAATTATTAATTTAATAATTAGTGAAATTGCTTGTGTTTTTTTAAAAATTGCCAAACTATTCCATTTTAGCTTGATTTAATTACTTTATGCATTGTGAATGTATGATTTAATTAAATGGATGTATGTGCATTATGAGCATGCCATATAGTTTTAAAACCCCACCATAGGAAAGCATGTTCATGCATTTGTTTAATTTTAATAAGTGTTATTGATTAATTCAAATGCATGAGGGAAATTTCATGTTTAATTAATATAAGTGTTGTATTAATTTAGGGAGATTCATGCTTGAATGGTTAATTAAAATTGATTATTCTTATAATAGTTATAATTATTAATTGATAAAATTAACCAAGCATGAAGCATGAAATTTCATTAGTTTGATTATAAGTGTTATTCTCAAATTAGGCTTGTTATGGATTGTTTTTATAATTGTTATAAAAAGAGATAGAAATCTAAAATCTATAACAAGATTAAGTGCATGCTCACTTAGGTTAATGAACCTTCAACGATTCGATCAACTTGCATAGTTTAGGTCGATATCTTGTAAAACAATGGTTACGAGAGAACTCACCCGACAAGATGCTGTCTAAGGCTGGAGGTATTTAAGTTGACGGTTTACGAAACACCTCCTACCTGGGCATCGAGTCGGTTCTTGAGTTAAGTTAACTCGAGTTTTATGAGCATGCGTGAGCGGTGTGAGGTTTTAAAGTGTTATCACCTAGACATCGTAGTATAAAGCGTTATACAAACCTAGACATAGGTTGTTTCTAAATGGTGCTTTTCTTATAACTTGAATGATTGATTGTTATATGGTTTTAAACACCATTAGAAAGCATGTTATACGGTTAATTCATTAAAAGTTATAAGAGTTATAATAGTTAATGAATACAATTCGTAAAACCTATAACAAAGAGTTGCATGCTAACATAGGATCTTAGGATCTTATCATTCTTTAAATGGTTTAAAATGAAATAGATCTAAGATCGTTTCTAATAGGATTAGAAATATGTCTTACTTAGTTTTTTTAAAAATAGTTTTAAATTTTGAGTAAGTAGGACATAAGACCTTGGTTATAAGGGAACTCTCCCGACAAATGGTTCGGAACCTGAGTTGAATTAACCAAAGTCTTACTAGCATGCAATGTCAATAGGTTATTAAAAGTGTTTAATTCACCTAGACATTTAGTGTAAAGACCTTGTTTAAAAAGGCATAGACTTAGATAGATTCATTTAGCCGGAATTTACCTAAGTAATAGACCCTAAAACTTTACGACACTTTAGTGGGAGGAAAAGTATAGAAACGAAATATTCATATTATGTTTCTACTCTCACGTCCCCCTGAGTTCACACCGTGAGATCCATGCTTGGCCTCGAGGCGCCCTGGGAGCGTCCCCCTACGGATGGTGTTTGCATGGGTTAATATCAAGGTGAATGGGGAAAGTGTTCATAGTAAGTGGGAGAAGGAAACATGTCAAACGTATCCTGCGGTCTCCATCATTAGGTTGCACCGTGAGATTCCTATGCGCTGCCTGCGAGTCGTCCTGGGAGCGATCACCCTACGGAGGGCTTGCGCATGGGATTCAGAACAACGCAAACTCCAGAAATGGATAGGGTTTCCTAGGGCCATTCCCAACATTAGCTCTTCCCTACGGTGGCATTGTTGGGGCCGCCCTCTGCAATTGTTGGTGTGTGTACGATTATCCGCAAGCGCACGGGCCACAAGTAATATAAAACGGAAAGTATTCCGAGTATCGAATCCTCAGGGAGGCGAAGCGAAACTTAAGCAATTAATTAAAATTCTCTTGAGCACTGAAAATACTTAGGTAAAATAATATTTAGGGACCAAGCTCGTGTAATAAAAGAATTGAATTTAAAATAACTTTAATGAAAACAAATTTGATCAATCAGAAATAAAATGTGGAGAAAGAGTTTTCTTGAAATGGGAAGAGGGGTCTTGAAAATCAATGATTAGCTTAAATAATTGCTATAAATTATCCTATCTCATTGCCCAACTAATTATAAACCTAGAATCTCCGTTAATCACATAGGTTCTCCTGTCGGTTTCCCCTAATTGTAATTAATTCATTTTAACAACCTAAGTGTCCTTAGCGCTATTAAAAATCATTAATTATTACGCCCTGATTCATTTTAGGAATCTATGTTTAATCAACTAATCCCGGTGTCACAACGGGCAATTAAACTAGTTGCATGGATTATGATCTATCCTAATTTCTCTCCGTCGAGTTTCCATTAAGAATCAAATCATTACACAATTGGCCAGATTGAGTAAAGCATTAAGCACATCCATACAAATAATTAGGACATGGGCAAGAGACAAGAAATTATAACTATATTTCAACTAACATTTCATTTCAAGACCCCAAATTGGGGTTTAGCTACACATAATATTCACAATAATTACAAGGGAAAGCATATTAAAAGGCATAAAGGAAAAGGAATTGACCGTCGAAAAACCCCTTGCTGACGCTTGGAGCCCCCGCTGACTACTCCTCGAGCCTCTAGAATTGCTCCCCAAAATTCCCCAAAAATTCCCACTAGAAGAACCCTCTCAAAAAGGCTCAAAAGCCTTGAGAGGGGCTCCAAAAAAGGAGTCTTAGGAAAGGAAAGAAAGGAATGAGTGATGATTGAGTGATGATGATTTGATTGATGATTGAAATGAGGCACCAAGGGCTCCTATTTATAGGCCTGGAAAAGGGGTAGCGTCGCGACGCTGCTGCGCACGCGGCTTGGGCAACAAGAAAGGGCAGCGTCGCGACGCTGCCTTGCTAAGCGTCGAGACGCTGTCCAGATTTTCCAGAAAAATCAGCTTCTTTTTGGGCTGATTTTTGGGCCTTCTTCATTTCTCTTGGACTTATCCTCATGGATGTCTTCTTTGGGCTTCATACTTTGATTTGGGCTATAATTCCATCAATTATGGCTCTTTTTCTCCCAAAATCATCATTTATGCTCCTAAAGACAAAATAACAAAATTCATTAAATATATTAATTAAAATCACAATTAAAGCACCAAAAAGCTTAATAATTTGAGACTAAAATAGCGACATCTCTGCTCGCTATCACACCCCCAAACTTAAGCTTTTGCTAGTCCCGAGCAAAATAAATTCTAAAGATGCATGAAATAGAATCGCTCAACCCTCAATGATTTTTGAAATTCTTAGGATCGAATGGAAAACATGCAAGTGGAATAAGCAAGCACCGCATACTCTTGAAGAAATCTTAAACTAGTTTGAACTTAAGATTAATGAATAGCATGCTCAAGACTTATCTATTGATTCTTTTACTAACCTAGATTAGTCTTATGACTTTCTCCATTTGTTTTCCCCCTACACTGGCTAAGAGCCCCTAATACTTCGGAGTCCTTCTATCATGCAAAAAAAAAAAAAGTAACTAGGGTGCCTTTTCTTTTTTCATGGGGGAGCAGAATTCTCACTTGATTTTTTTTTTTCTTTTTTCTTTTCTTTTTCTTTTGCTCCTCCCCCAAACTTGCATTTTGATATCTAATGGTACTAGCTTTCACACTACGGTGCAGGGACCCTTAACCCGAATTTTATTCTTTGGTTGGCCTAACTGATCACACCGCAGGTAGCTCTTTTTACCCCTAGGCTTTTTTCTTTTGAGCAAGCAAAAATTCTTTTTCAACAGATTTTCTTTTTCTCACAATTTCTTTTGTTGCTTTTGCTTTTCTCTCAGCAGGCATAAAATTTTTTTGCTACCTAGTTCTTTAGAGCAATCAAGCATGAACTTCCTGATATTAGAAACTAAGCCTATCGGGGTGACAACAACTTTGAAAACCATAATAAGAATCTATATTTTCAAAGACGTCATTAGATAAGACTATTGCATGCTTTAGACATCAAAACTAAGTATCAAAAAATTTTAAAATTTCACGATTTCTGCCGTGCTCCCAGATTCCACAATCATATAAACCATTTTCTCCCAAAATTTCAAAAATCACATCCTTGGCTATCATGGCTATCTATTCATGCATCCAACAGAATTTAAATATGCTCAACACAGCGGAAGCCTCCCCCCCAAACTTAAACTAAACATTGTCCCCAATGTTTTAAAACAGAAAAGCATAAAGAGAGATACTGAGACTTCCCTGAGCTAGGAGCGCTTCATCCTCTTCTTTTGGATCCATGAAAAATGGGAAACGTGGAATTTCGGGATTTGCTAAGGTGATCCTGCAAAACAAAATTGGATCACGGAGCAAAGAAAATTATTTACCGCAAAAACAACTAACTACTTTAATCCTTGGGTTGCCTCCCAAGCAGCGCTTTCTTTAACGTCTTTAGCTAGACTAGGCTCGGCACGCTTACGGAGGCTCAAAATAAAAATTTTCATCATCCTCCGGGCCCTGCAAGAAATCACGCACCGAATTGCAAACTACAAACAGGGGAGAAAAAAAACTTTCCCCTGGCCCATCTTCACTAAAGAGATTCTCATAATAACAATTTAGAAAATAATCAGCTGCATCAAATCTCTTTTCTAAATCTCTATTTTCAAAACAATTGTTAACAGAGTCATCAAGCGTTATAATGTCTACTGGTCTAGGATCTATAGATGGCCTATCAATCATGCCAGTCCATTCATCAGAAAAAATATCTACATGCTCATTAGATCCTTCAGACTCAGAATTAAAAAATGATTCAACTAAGCTATCATATGACTCATCATCAGAAGAATTAAAGAATTCAAGAATTTCAGGATCAGATTCTATACTATGCACAGATTCAAGTTCTTCTGGGTCAGATTCTATTCTATACACATCATCAGGACATGAAAAGAAAGTATTCACATTGTCAGGATTCATGCATTCAGGAATGTCAAGATCAGACTCAATAGATTCACTGTAATCATGGTCAGACTCAAAATTGTCTATCGAGCAATCTTTTTTATGCCTTTTATGTTCATGCTCAATGTCAGGCAATTCAATATCCTCATCAAATTTATTCATTTCAGGCAATTCCAATTCATTTTCAAAGGAAGGTAAATCATCAACTGCAGATCTTTCATTATCACAAGCAGACAAGTCTAATTCATTTTCGAAGTCAGGCAGATCCAAATCATTTTCAAACAGAGGATTATCCATATATGTATCATGATCAAAATTCACATTATCGATAAGCATTTCTCCTAAGCCTAGGCCAAGATTATAGTCTACCTCTTCATCGTCATCAGTCAAGCATTCAGGCCCAACAGAAAAACATGTATGCAAACTACAAACAGATTCATCTTGGCCAAAAATACTAAACACGACTTTTTCATCATCAATGTTCAAGGTAAGTTTACCTGTATGCATGCTAATCTCAGCCTTACCAGTGGCTAGGAAAGGTCTGCCTAAGATAATTGGCACCTTTTTGTCCTCCTTCATGTCCAGTACCACGAAATCTACAGGGAAGATGAATTTGTTGACTTTCACCAACACGTCCTCCACAACACCCATCGGGTGGGTAATCGATCTGTCAGCAAGCTGGAGAGTGACGTCGGTGTCTGTCATACCTGATAAACCAATCTTCCTGTACACAGAGTAGGGCATCAAATTTATACTTGCTCCTAAATCACACAAGGCCCTATCGAAGGATACTTCTCCTATGGTGCAGGGAACAGTAAAACTCCCTGGGTCTTTCTGCTTAGAGGGTATCCTACCAGAAATGATGGTACTGCTACTCTCAGATAAATTAAAAACTTCTTTTTTCAGACTTTTCTTTTTAGAAAGCATTTCTTTCATGAATTTTCCATAATTCGGCATATTATACAAAGCTTCTACCAATGGAATATTCACAGTCAACTTTTTAAACATTTCTAAAAATTTTTGAAATTGTTCATCTAATTTGACATTCTTAAATCTCTGAGGAAAAGGTAACTCCCTGTAATCAAAGGTTGGACATTCGCCCCTCCGCTTGGGCGGGCTAATATGCGAACCTCTGTCATGGTGGTTGCATGGAACCACTTCCTCCTCAGTCATCTTTTTATTGTCATTCTGCTTCTCTTCTTCTTTTCTACCTGCACAGCTGTTAGAAAAATCACATTTTAATTCAATAGAGT
Organism: Luffa acutangula; assembly: GCA_036850905.1. Classification (NCBI taxonomy): domain Eukaryota; kingdom Viridiplantae; phylum Streptophyta; class Magnoliopsida; order Cucurbitales; family Cucurbitaceae; genus Luffa; species Luffa acutangula. Next base: position 23,973,441 of record CM072095.1, on the reverse strand, counting down.
TGGGAGGATGTTGGAACCTTTCAGAGGAGGTTTTTTGTGCCTCAGTCCCTTCATCTTCATCCCTTCTCTTTTCTTCTTCCTTTTTCTTCTCTGAACTGTCCTCCAGTCTTCTGCCACTTCTCAAAACCACCATCTTACACTGCTCTTTCGGGTTAGGCTCAGTATCGCTTGGAAATTTTCCCTTTTGAAGGGCATTTACTGCTGAAGCAATCTGACCTATCTGTACTTCCATATTCTTTAGAGCTGCGTCGTGGTTGTTTACTGATGTCTGGAGATTTACATTCAATATTCTCTGTTCCTTGATGAATAAAGCCACCATCTCCTCCAGATTATTTTTCTTTTCAGGAGTACTTGTTGATGCAAAACCTGGGGGTGGCTGCAAAACATTCTTCGTATTTGCATATGAGAAGTTCTCGTGATTGCGCAGACTAGGGTGGTAGAAGTTCGGTACTCCTTGAGTATATGATCTATTTCCTATGTATTGAACTTCTTCCACATCTTGACCTTCTTTCTTCGAATGTCCTTCAGCTAAGGTGGAAATGGACTTGACCACCTCAGATGACGTCAATTTGTTTAGAGCATTGGTCAGAGATGCCAGTTGCGCTTTCAGTGAACTTGACTCATCCAATTCATATAATCCAGCCTTTTTTGTAACTGTTCCTCTCTCCGTCGGCCATTGATAACTTGTTGCCGCCATTTCCTCAAGCAGGTCCTTGGCTTCTGTTACCGTTTTTGAAAGAAAACTCCCTCCTGCTGATGTGTCTAGGACTGTCTTCGTGGAGGGGTTTAATCCATTATAGAATAACTGTACCTGAAGCCAATCAGGATATCCGTGTTGGGGGCATCGCCTAAGCATTTCCTTATATCTTTCCCACGCTTCGTACAACTGTTCTTCGTCAAGCTGTCTGAATGTTCCAATTTCAGTCCGCAGCTTGGTAGTCTTAGCTGGTGGAAAAAATTTTGTCAGAAAAGCCTGGGCAAGCTCGTCCCAAGTACTGATGCTGCCCGTCTCGACTGATTCGAGCCAATCTTTTGCTTTATCCTGTAGGGAAAATGGAAACAGCCTCAATCTGATTGCGTCGGCCGGAACTCCGTTCATCTTTACCGTCCCGCATATTTCTAGGAATGATCGCAGATGAGAGTGGGGGTCCTCGGAAGGATGTCCCTTGAACGAGTTATCGCGCGCCATCTGAATCAATCCTGTTTTTAGCTCAAAGTTTGTAGCTTGGATGGGGGCGTAAACGATTCCAGAATTTTCGGTAGGAAGAACTGGCTGCAGAAAATCTCTAATTGCTTTGGGAGCTTCTTCTTGGTGGGCCATCGTTTCTGTTAATCTTTTTTCTCTTCTAATGAATTTTAGAGTCCTGTTAATCTCAAGATCTAACGGAAACAGATCAACCATCTTGTTTCTTCGCATGCAATGCTCCCCGATAACAAAAAGAACCAAACAAAAATGAAAAAAAAATAATATTCACAAAATGATGAAAGAAAAAAATATTTACACCTAAATTACCATTTATCCTTTTCTTTTCGATGTCAAGAAAAATTAATTTTTGCTTAAAAATCAAGCCTCCCCGGCAACGGCGCCAAAAACTTGTTGGTGTGTGTACGATTATCCGCAAGCGCACGAGCCACAAGTAATATAAAACGGAAAGTATTCCGAGTATCGAATCCTCAGGGAGGCGAAGCGAAACTTAAGCAATTAATTAAAATTCTCTTGAGCACTGAAAATACTTAGGTAAAATAATATTTAGTGACCAAGCTCATGTAATAAAAGAATTGAATTTAAAATAACTTTAATGAAAACAAATTTGATCAATCAGAAATAAAATGTGGAGAAAGAGTTTTTTTGAAATGGGAAGAGGGGTCTTGAAAATCAATGATTAGCTTAAATAATTGCTATAAATTATCCTATCTCATTGCCCAACTAATTATAAACCTAGAATCTCCGTTAATCACATAGGTTCTCCTGTCGGTTTCCCCTAATTGTAATTAATTCATTTTAACAACCTAAGTGTCCTTAGCGCTATTAAAAATCATTAATTATTACGCCCTGATTCATTTTAGGAATCTATGTTTAATCAACTAATCCCGGTGTCACAACGGGCAATTAAACTAGTTGCATGGATTATGATCTATCCTAATTTCTCTCCGTCGAGTTTCCATTAAGAATCGAATCATTACACAATTGGCCAGATTGAGTAAAGCATTAAGCACATCCATACAAATAATTAGGACATGGGCAAGAGACAAGAAATTATAACTATATTTCAACTAACATTTCATTTCAAGACCCCAAATTGGGGTTTAGCTACACATAATATTCACAATAATTACAAGGGAAAGCATATTAAAAGGCATAAAGGAAAAGGAATTGACCGTCGAAAAACCCCTTGCTGACGCTTGGAGCCCCCGCTGACTACTCCTCGAGCCTCTAGAATTGCTCCCCAAAATTCCCCAAAAATTCCCACTAGAAGAACCCTCTCAAAAAGGCTCAAAAGCCTTGAGAGGGGCTCCAAAAAAGGAGTCTTAGGAAAGGAAAGAAAGGAATGAGTGATGATTGAGTGATGATGATTTGATTGATGATTGAAATGAGGCACCAAGGGCTCCTATTTATAGGCCTGGAAAAGGGGTAGCGTCGCGACGCTGCCTTGCCAAGCATCGCGACGCTGCTGCGCACGCGGCTTGGGCAACAAGAAAGGGCAGCGTCGCGACGCTGCCTTGCTAAGCGTCGAGACGCTGTCCAGATTTTCCAGAAAAATCAGCTTCTTTTTGGGCTGATTTTTGGGCCTTCTTCTTCATTTCTCTTGGACTTATCCTCATGGATGTCTTCTTTGGGCTTCATACTTTGATTTGGGCTATAATTCCATCAATTATGGCTCTTTTTCTCCCAAAATCATCATTTATGCTCCTAAAGACAAAATAACAAAATTCATTAAATATATTCATTAAAATCACAATTAAAGCACCAAAAAGCTTAATAATTTGAGACTAAAATAGCGACATTTCTGCTCGCTATCAGCAATCTGAAAAATGATGGGTAACACTTACAAGATGGTCTTGACCAAATTAACGTTAGCTAATAACTATTGGAGTAAGAGTTATTCTGGGAATAGTATTTGGCCGAGATTGTCTCGATTCAGAGGAGGAGTAGCTGACTGCCCTACGGTAGCGGTTATTCTAAACCCCTGAAGTATCGTTGCAAAATAAATCAATTGTATATATGGGTCGATGATTGCTTTGGTAAATCTGATTGGATAAATGTGATTAATGGGTTTAGTGCATGTTTCTAATAGAGATTAATTTGTTTGTTTCAGCAATATGTCGAAAAACGTATGTGCTTTGTCAAATGCCAAATTAAACGGTTTAGTACATTCGACTAAGAATACTTGCTTAAACGCTAAACACGTGGCAAAAAATTTAGGTTTGGTCTCAACCGAGGAATGTCCTCAAACTAACTGCGTAGCCAAGAAAAACATGATCCACGACTCTAAATGTGATTTATTAGTCTTGGAAACGTGTTTAGTGGAAAACGACGATTCTGCCTGGATACTCGATTCAGGTGCCACTAATCACATATGTTCTTCATTTCAAGGAATGAGTTCCTGACAATAGCTAATAGCTGGAGAGATGACTCTTAAAGTTGGAACAGGAGAAGTCATCTCGGCTATTGCAGTGGGAGACATAAAATTATTCTTCACCAAGGAGCGCTACATGATATTAGATAATGTGTACATAGTTCCGAAGATTAAAATAAATTTGATTTCTTTATCTTGTTTATTAGAACAAGGTTACTCAATTTCTTTTTCTGTTAATGAAGCGTTCATAACTAAAAGAGGTATTGATGTTTGCTCTGCAAACTTGAAGAATAAATTATATGTTTTGAGACCAATTGAGTCTAAAGCTATTTTAAATCACGAGATGTTTAAAACCGCTGAGACTCAACCTAAAAAGCGAAGAGTTTCTCAAGATACCTATCTCTGGCACTTGAGGTTAGGCCATATCAACCTCAATAGGATTGGGAGATTGGTCAAGAGTGGACTTCTAAACAAGTTAGAAGACGACTCGTTGCCTCCTTGTGAATCCTGCCTTGAGGGCAAGATGACAAAACGACCTTTTACCGGAAAAGGTTATCGTGCCAAAGAGCCCTTAGAGCTCATTCATTCGGACCTCTGTGGACCAATGAACATTAGAGCTCGAGGAGGGTACGAATATTTCATCAGTTTCATTGATGATTATTCGAGGTATGGCTATCTCTACCTGATGCATCATAAGTCCGAAGCTTTTGAAAAGTTCAAAGAGTATAAGGTCGAGGTTGAGAACCTATTAGGTAAGACGATAAAAACACTTCGATCCGATCGAGGTGGAGAGTATATGGACTTAAGTTTTCAAGACTATTTGATAGAGCATGGAATTACGTCCCAACTCTCAGCCCCTGGTACACCTCAGCAAAACGGTGTATCAGAAAGGAGAAACAGAACCTTGTTGGACATGGTTCGTTCGATGATGAGTTATGCTCAGTTGCCTAACTCGTTTTGGGGTTATGCAGTAGAGACTGCAGTTTATATCTTGAACGTAGTTCCCTCAAAGAGTGTTTCTGAAACACCATTTGAGCTCTGGAAAGGTCGTAAAGCTAGTTTACGACATTTCAGAATTTGGGGATGTCCTGCATACGTGCTAGAAGCAAACCCAAAGAAATTGGAGCCTCGTTCTAGATTTTGCCTATTTATAGGCTATCCCAAAGAAACGAGAGGTGGATACTTCTTCGATCCAGAGGAAAATAAAGTACTTGTATCGACAAATGCTACATTCCTAGAAGAAGACCACCTCAGAGATCACAAGCCACGTAGTAAAGTCGTTTTAAGTGAACTATCTAACGAAGCTACAGAAACATCAACAAGAGTTGTTGATGATACTGGCACCTCGAGTCAGTCACGTCCTTCTCAAGAAATAAGAGGACCTCGAAGTAGTGGGAGGGTTGTTAGACAGCCGGATCGCTATTTGGGTTTAACTGAAACTCCAGTCGTCATACCTGATGACGGGATCGAGGATCCATTAACCTTTAAACAGGCAATGGATGACGTTGACAAGAACGAGTGGATTAAAGCCATGGACTTAGAGATCGAGTCCATGCATTTTAATTCAGTATGGGATCTTGTAGATCAACCTGAAGGGGTTAGACCCATAGGGTGCAAATGGATCTACAAGAGAAAACGAGACGCTGCTGGAAAGGTACAGACCTTTAAGGCACGACTTGTGGCAAAGGGTTTTACCCAGCGGGAGGGGATTGACTATGAAGAAACCTTCTCCCCTATTGCCATGTTAAAGTCGATTCAGATACTTTTATCCATTGCCACGTTTTACGATTATGAAATATGGCAAATGGATGTCAAGACTGCCTTTCTGAACGGTAATCTTGAAGAAAGTATCTACATGTCTCAGCCAGAGGGGTTCATAGCTCAGGATCAAGAGCAAAAAGTTTGCAAGCTTAAACGATCCATTTATGGATTAAAACAAGCGACTAGATCCTGGAATATGAGATTTGATACTGCGATCAGATCTTATGGCTTTGAACAAAACGTTGATGAGCCTTGTGTTTACAAAAGGATCATCAACAGCTCTATAGCTTTCTTAGTACTGTATGTGGATGATATCCTACTCATCGGGAATGATGTAGGTTATCTAATTGACATTAAACTATGGCTAGCAACTCAATTCCAAATGAAAGATTTGGGTGAGGCACAATTTGTTCTAGGAATCCAAATTGTTCGAAACCGAAAGAACAAAACGCTAGCCCTGTCTCAAGCGTCTTATATCGACAAATTGTTGGTTAGATATAAAATGCAAAATTCCAAGAAAGGACTATTACCTTTCAGGCACGAAATTAACTTGTCTAAGGAACAGTGTCCTTAGACACCTCAAGAAGTTGAGGACATGAGACGTTTTCCCTATGCCTCTATAGTAGGTAGCCTAATGTATGCCATGTTGTGTACAAGGCCTGACATTTGTTACGCAGTAGGGATTGTCAGTAGATATCAATCCAATCCAGGATTTGATCATTGGACAGCCGTTAAAAGTATCCTCAAATATCTAAGGAGAACGAGGGACTATATGCTCGTGTATGGTTCGAAGGATTTGATCCTTATAGGATACACTGATTCTGATTTTCAAACTGATAAAGATTCGAGGAAATCTACATTGGGGTCAGTATTCACTCTAAATGGAGGAGCAATAGTATGGTGCAGCATCAAGCAAGGATGCATTGCAGACTCGACCATGGAGGCCGAATATGTAGCCGCTTGCGAAGCAGCAAAAGAGGCAGTATGGCTCAGGAAGTTCCTAACTGACTTGGAAGTCGTTCCAAATATGCATCTGCCTATCACCTTGTATTGTGATAATAGCGGCGCAGTTGCAAACTCAAAGGAACCTCGCAACCATAAGAGAGGCAAGCACATCGAAAGGAAATACCATCTCATTAGGGAGATTGTGCACCGAGGAGACGTGATCGTCACGAAGATAGCGTCGGAGCACAACATTGCTGATCCATTCACGAAGGCTCTCACGGCTAAAGTGTTCGAGAGTCATCTAGAAGGTCTAGGTCTACGAGATATGTACGAGAAATAATCTAGGTCAAGTGGGAGAATTGTAACCGGTATATCGATACCTTAGTATACTGGGTATTTAGATGCCCTAGTTTATTGTATTTTTACTCCGTTATTAATAAAAGTATTTATTCATCCACTGCTGTTATAGATTATAGTACATCCCACTAAACTAGAGTTTTAGTTCAAGTGGGAGATTGTTGGGATTGGTGCCCTAAAACTCGTAGATAATGAATGTTAAACGAATTATATACTTATTCGATAAAGGTGTTATCGAGATTGATTCAGTAAAAGTCATTACTGAATAAATTAAATTGCACATATATAACCCAAATCCAATAAACTAAGATCCATGGCTATAAGATGAACACTTGAGCTTTATGTAGAGACATAAAAGTGGATCAAGCTTGAGTAATAGCCAAAACGGTCTATAGTATAGGAATAGGGTTGGGTACCTTATTCTGGAGACACTATGAGACGCGGCCCACTTTATAGATGGTATAGACGATCTGATCCTAAATCGTCCATGTAGAGACATGCGAGTGGGGGTGTCCTATGCAATGAGTTTGCATAAGACCAGGACCGAGAAATAAGTCGCTCTCGCTTTATAACACTGTTTACTGACGAGACTGACTATTTCATGTGATGACCTAGGTAACTCGATCTTAATCCTAAGCTAACTATGAACTCCTGTTTATTCGGGCTTATCCTTAGATCTGCATAGGTGAGAGTGGCTCAGTATCGCCGACTCAATAAGCCTCCCATTTCAGGGATAGGAACGGGTAGATAGCTGGGGACATAGTCGTGCAAGAAGGAATTCACTCCTACCCGAATAAGGGATAGTAGAAAGGTTGTTCCCTTAAGTGCTGACTCCGGGGCTTGAACAAAGGGATCCCGCCCTCTCATTGGCCCGAGAGGGACTCGGTTTATTGGTTGGACCATAAACCAATTGTTCATTAAAGGATCAGTGGGACTTAAGGAACTAGAAGTACTATAGGGGTAAAACGGCTTATTGACCTAGCTATAGCTACGAACAACCTGTGAAGGATCGACTTACTAATCATGGTTAAATCAAGTGGACGGAAATATATCTATAGTGAGGGGAGTGCAACTATCGGGCTATAGTGGAATGTCCCGATAGTTAACGAATGTTGGCTAGCTTGGACAATGAGATTAGTCGGTTAGCCTCGAATCGTTGGAGCCCATGATCTATAGGTCCATTAGGTCCCCCTACTAGCTCATATCGGAATTAAGCCTAGAACAAAAGATAGGAAGCTTTGAATCGTTCAAAATCGGGAAAAATGGTATTATCATAAATTGTGTTTGACACAATAATTTAATTATGAATTAAATTAGAAAATGAGAGATGAAGTATTTAAAAGTGTTTTGAATACTATATATATGTATTAGGAATCATATATATGGAATTACACAAGATAACAAAGATTAATTAGATTAATCATATCAAAATTAATTTGAAAATTTTCAAATTAATTACCAAGCAATCAATTTCAATTTAGAATTGAAATTGGGGGTAATTTGCAAGCTTGAAATTTGATTTCAATTTGAATTTAGTGGATTTAGTTGGAAATCCACTTAATGCATGATCATTCAAAGTGGAAAGACAACTCACTCATGCATTGTTGGATGTCTTGTGTAATGTACACCTAGAATCCACTTGAGCTTGCAAATACACCATGTGTCTTGTGTCTTGAGGCTTGGCTTTGCATGGAGAATGTCTTTAAAAGGAGTTTGAATCATATTCAAACACAAGAGAGCCATTTCCTTAATGTTATGCTGCTGGAATTTGGACTCAAAGTTCTCTCATCTCTCATTCTTCTCCATTGTTTGATTCTTCAAGCATTCCCTTCCCATTCCCTATCTTATATAGACTCTCACAAGTCGTTCTTGGCCCGGAGTATAGTGGGGAAGACTCTAGAGGTTGTCCAAGGAGCATAGGAGAGGCAAACACCACAAGGAGTTCAACATAAGTGAGCTACAAAGGTTGGTGTTTTCTATACTCTCTATTCTGTCTTTTCTAGAACATGCATGCTTTAGGAGTAAAATTGAATGTCTTAAGTGCTTTCGATCTTCAATTGCTTCCGCATGTGTAATATGTACACCTTCATGGCTGACCAAAATCAACCTGAGGAGCCTAGGCCTATTAGAGATTATTTTCAGCCTGTGTTTCAGGGGCAACAGTCGGGGATTGTCTATGCACCGATTAATGCCAACAACTTTGAGCTGAAAACTGGTCTCATTAAGATGGCTCGAGATTGTGCATATAGAGGATCGCCCACCGAGGATCCAAATTCTCATCTCAAATCATTTTTGGACATTTGTGGGACGGTAAAAATAAATGGAGTTTCTGAGGATGCTATTCGCTTACGTTTATTTCCCTTTTCTTTGCAGGATAAAGCACGAGATTGGTTGCAGTCTATTACTCCTGGGAGCATCACCACCTGGGACGCTTTGGTCCAGGCCTTTTTAAAGAAATTTTTCCCTCCTGCAAAGACGGTCAAGCTGAGGACCGAAATTGGGACATTCCAACAACAATATGATGAGCAGCTGTTCGAAGCTTGGGAGCGATTCAAAGAGCTACTGACGAAGTGTCCTCAGCATGGTTACCCCGATTGGCTTCAGGTACAGTTGTTTTATAATGGTTTAACTCCTAGTACAAAAACGATTGTTGATGCAGCTGCAGGTGGGACTCTCTTGTCCAAGACCATGGAAAACGCTCGCACACTTCTAGAGGATATGGCCACCAACAGCTATCAGTGGCCATCTGAGCGGTCTACACCTAAAAGGATTGCTGCTGGAGTGTTTGAGGTTGATAAAGTAAGTGCACTCCAGGCCCAGATGACCTCCCTCGCTAATGCTTTTATGAAATTTTTAGGTACAGGGAGTGCACAGTCAATTGAATCAGCTGCTGCTTTGGCATCTAGACCTCAGGAGGAGACCATTGAACAGGTTCAGTATGTATCAAATTTTAATTCTATGGGATATAATAATAGTTCTACACCTACACATTATCACCCTAACAATAGGAACCATGAAAATTTCTCATATGCAAATACGAAGAATATTCTTAACCCACCTGGTTTTGCCCCTCAAACTCAAGAAAATAAAAAGTTAGAAGATCTTGTTGGAGCTTTCATTGCAGAGTCTAGTAACAGGACAACCAAACTAGAGGAGGCAGTCATTGTTATTAACACCACGGTGAATGGCCACAGTGCAACCATAAAGAACATTGAGACTCAGCTGGGACAGTTGGTGAATGTTGTAAGCACCATGAATAAAGGTAAGGCCCCAGCTGAACAAGAGAAACCCCAGATGGAGTATTGTAAGGCAGTCACTGTGCACCAGGAGGAATCTGAAGAGGAACCTGAATCTGAGGACTATGAAACGCCTACAGGGGAAGCTGAGGAGGACACATCATCTGATGAGGCTGAAAAGCCTAACCTTGAGCCTCCTATTCCTTCTCCCACACTGATGGTTCCCAAGGAAAAGAAAAAGAAAAAGAAGAAAAAGAATAATCAGGTTCAGTTTGATAAATTTATGAATGCTTTTATGAATCTGAATATTAATATTCCTTTTGCAGAGGCATTAGAGATGCCCCAATACAACAGGTTCATGAAGGAATGGTTAGCAAAGAAGCGAAAGGAAAAGAAGGTTGACACTGTTTATCTTGCTTCCACATGCAGCACCAGAGTACAACAGAAAGTACCTGAAAAAGTAGCAGATCCAGGGAGTTTTTCTGTTCCTTGTAGTTTTGGTACTTATTCTTTCAGAGCATTATGTGATTTAGGTGCTAGCATTAATATTATTCCTCTATCGTTGTGTAAAAAGTTAGATATAGGTGAGATTAAGTCTACTCCGGTAAAGCTCCAATTGGCTGATCAATCAATGGTGAGACCAGTTGGTATTGTAGAAAATGTGTTAATCAGAGACGACCATTCCTCGCTACTGGGCGAGTGATTATAGATATTGAGCGCAGGGAGCTCACTATTAGAGTCAAGAACGAAAAAGAGATCTTTAAAGCAGTTGAAGACTCTAAAGATGAAGTGCTTTTCATGGGATATAGGAAAGGTGCAAGAAAGAGCACCTCTGTTGGATTCACAGAACAAAAGCCTCCTTGAAGCACGTGCAACACGTCGAGCTAATGACGTTAAACAAGTGCTTATGGGAGGCAACCCAAGTAAGTTTAGTGTGTTTTCTTTTTATTTTTGATTTATTGTTTGTTTTTGTTTTGTAGGTCTTGTTTTCTTTCTTTCCTTTGCTTTCAAGCTTTCAAGATTCCAAGCTCTCAAGCAAGAAGTCACCATCATTCCAGGCCAGTATTGTTCACTCCTGTCATTCTTTTATTGTTCTTATGCTTGTTTATGCCTTATTTTCTTTATACATTGAGGACAATGCATATTTTAAGTTTGGGGGTGGATTAGCATGTTTGTGGAGCCCTTGAGCATCTGAGTTCGGGCTATAGTTTTGAGCTTTCTTTGAATTATGCATATGGTTGTTTTCTGGATGCTACTTTTGCATGATTATGATGTCCTAGGATAGGCTTTCTTGTCAATTTTCAAGCTTGTGATGAGATGTAAGCATAAGTGCCCAAAAAGGGAGACTTTTTAAAATTTTTCTAGGAGATGGCTTGCATGAGTAGAGTATCTGTCTTGGCTAGATTGGGATTCGAATGCTTAGGAGCGAATTATTGGGTTCATATGCTTGTTGTCACCTCGATAGGTGTAGGGTAGAGCTAAAGAGTTAATTTTTTGCAAATTAGCATGTTTGATCTTGCTTAGGAGAAAAGAAAAGAATATCTGCTTATCATGTTCATAACGAAAAATCATTCTTGTTGTTATTGTTGAAAAAGAATAAAGTCATGACTTATGCGCGCAATATGCAATGGTTAATAAAGATTAAGGCAAAAAGAGCTACCCCTATTGTGATCAGTTAGGCCAACCAGAGAAAACTCAGGTTAAGGGTCCCTGCAATGGGTGTGTGAAAGCTAGTGCCACATATAAATGCTTAATTCATTTGTTAATTAAAAGCACCTAAGTATGGAGATAAACAAACTAATTTGTTGCATTAACTCATTAGTGAAGCCTTAGTGCCAGTGTAGAGGGAAGATGAGCTGAGAGTTTAATAATCCAATCCCGAGCTAGTAGAGTCTGGTCTCGTTGAGTTAGATCTCGCTTGTGCAAGTTAATTTTGGAAAAATTTTAATTTGTCTCCCTCATTGGTCCTTGTGTGCATGACTCTTGCTTGCTTGACTATTGACTTTTGAGCCTTGAGGATTGAGTTATGACTGTTGCATCCATTCTTCCATTGTTTGTTTGATTTGTAGTTTGCTCGAGGACTAGCAAAGGCTTAAGTTTGGGGGTATTTGATAGCGAGCATAGCTAGCTACTTTTACCTATTTAATTTAGCTAGTCTTCTATGATGTTTGGGCCATTTTATTGTGCTTTATTATTTATTTTGTAGGAAAAGGTTGATTGAAGCCAAAATGCAATAGTGAAGTTAATCTGGTGATCGGGACGCGAAAAGATGCGAAGGAAAGAAAAGACTCAAAATGGAAAAAAGTCAAAATTCGGTCAAAAGGTGACTAGCGTCTCGACACTAGCCCTTAGGCGTCTCGACGCTAGCATTCCATATCAGAACAGGCGCGAAATTGTCGCAGCGTCTCGACGCTGCGACTTTAGCGTCTCGACGCTGTATATTTTCCTTTCCTGAAACGCGCGTTTTGAAGGCAGCGTCTCGACGCTTCGACGAAAAAACAGAATAAAGGCTTATTTACGGCTAGGTTTTGGGAGAGTTCGATTTGGGGACCTTTGAGAGCCGTAAACAGGGCAGAACAGAGCACTTGGAGGCTGAAAACAAAGGGAGAGATTTGGAAATCAACCCATTGTTCGTGGGGATCGTGACGGGGACGTCGGATTCGACCTACATTGAGTTTTCTTTTCCCTTTCCTTTCTTTAGTTAGATTTATGGCTTTCACATGTTTAGTTGAGCTTGTATTTACATTCATGAGTAGCTAAACTTGTAGCTTAGGGATTGATGTAGTTGATTAAGTTTATGAATTGATTTATGGTTTAAGTTGTGCAATGTTAAATTGTGTTTGTAATCTTGATTTAATGCTTTCAATTAATTGGCCATTAGTTGGATGATTTAAGTTTCGAATCTAGCTCGGGAGAGGGGATTTGATCTAGACTTACTAAAGATTGCATGACTAAAGTTTATTTTCTAATTCATGACGGTTTTAGATTAACTTTAGAATTGGTTAAAAGATCTCATTGCCTTGCATGATTAATAAACTTAAATAGGGATATCAAGTTGGTTAATTTGCATGAGAATCAATTATACTCGGGAGAGGTAGTTGTGATTAAAGGGTCTTTGGCTCATAATTCCATTGTGCATAATGACTTATTCCTTAAAATCAATCCTAAACTAAATCGGCGAAATCAATTCCCTAAGTAGTTTTCCCAATTGAATTTCCATTCTTTTTACTTGCTTTGATTTGGTTTTATTATCATTCATTCATCACTTTCTGATCCCTTAATAAAATTGGGCAAGATAATTCACAATACTTGATTTGCTTAAAAATCCAATCCAGAGGACGACACTCGTATTTACGAACTCTTTATTATTACTTGACCCGTGCGCTTGCGGTTAGGAAAAGTCCACATCAACCAACTTTTCCTAAATTTGAAATTAAAACGAGATCGTTCTTGATTGCTTCCGCTGCCAAAAGGAATTTTAATCCTTCATGAGAATTGGGATAGTTACTGATAGCGAGCATAGCTAGCTACTTTTACTTATTTAATTTAGCTAGTCTTTTATGATTTTTGGGCCATTTTATTGTGCTTTATTGTTTATTTTGTAGGAAATGGTTGATTGGAGCTATAGCGCAATATTAGAGTTAATTGGGTGCTCGGGACGTGACAAGATGCAAAGGAATGAAAAAGCTTCAAAGAGAAAAAAGTCAATTTCAGGTCAAATATAGACCAGCGTCTCGACGCTGCTTCTTTAGCGTCTCGACGCTGGCATTCCATATCAAATCAGGCGCAATAAGGTCACAGCGTCGGTACGCTGTGACAATAGCGTCGAGACGCTACCACATTTCCTTTCTAGACACGCGCGTATAAGAGGCAGCGTCGAGACGCTGTCTTGACAGCGTCTCGACGCTACGAAGAAATTTTGCTATATAAGCATCCTTTCGGCTAGGTTTTGGGGGAATGAATTTTGGGACTTCTTGGGGCCGAAAACAGAGCAAAAAGAGAGGAATTCAAGGCTGAAGCAAAGGGGAGAATTCGGAAATCAACCCATTGTTCGTGGGGATCGTGACGGGGACGTTCGGTCTCGGCCTACAACGAGTTTAATTCTTTTTTCCCTCACCTTAGTTAGATTTTTATGGCTTTTACATGTTTAGTTGAGCTTGTAATTTTAATCATGAGTAGCTAAACTTGTAAGCTTAGGGATTGATGTAGTTGATTGTGTTTATGGGTTGATTTATGGTTTAAGTTGTGCAATGTTATTATGTTTGTAATCTTGATTTAATGCTTTCAATTAATTGGCCATTAGTTGAATGATTTAAGTTTCAAATCTAGCTCGGGAGAGGGGATTTGATTTAGACTTACTCAAGATTGCATGACTAAGGTTTAGTTTCTAATTCGTGACAGTTTTAGATTAACTTTAGAATTGGTTAAAAGATCTCATTGCCTTGCATGATTAATAAACTTAGATAGGGATATCAAGTTGGTTAATTTGCATGAGAATCAATTATACTCGGGAGAGGTAGTTGTGATTAAAGGGTCTTTGGCTCATAATTTCATTGTGCATAATAACTTACTCCTTAAAATCAATCCAAAACTAAATCGGCGAAATCAATTCCCTAAGTAGTTTTCCCAATTGAAATTCCACACTTTCTACATGTTTTGATTTAGTTTTCTTATTATTCAATCATCACTTTTTTATCCCTAAATAAAATTGGGCAAGAAAATTCACAATACTTGATTTGCTTAAAAATCCAATCCAGAGGACGACACTCGTATTTACGAACACTTTATTATTACTTGACCCGTGCGCTTGCGGTAATTAAAATTCCACATCAGTTACAGGCTGAAAGATTAAAATTTCTTTTGGATACGGAAGTAATCAAGAACAATCTCGTTTTTTAATTTCAATTTTAGAAAAACCAATACGTTGGCAAATTGAAATTAGAAACAATTTATAAATTAAACTATTACAGATTAAGCATGCTGAATAATTAGAAATCTAAAACTATTTTAGATCTAAGAAGAACTTACATGGACTTGAAGAACTCAACACAATGCTCCAATATATGTTCTTCTTCCTCCTAATGAACACCACCACGTCGGATCACCCACTATGACTCTTGAGATTCGAGATTGGCTTGTGGGAACCAATTTTCGGTCTTGGAAGGGAATTTTCAGCAAGGTAAAGTGCTGAAATTTTAGAGATCAAGAGAGGAAAAAAAACCAGAGCGTTTTCTTTCTCTGTTTTTCGTGAAAATGAGAGAGTGAGAGTCTGTAGGGAAACTCCCTCTCCCCTCAACGATAAGTGGGGAGGGAGTTATCCCTACTTAATCTCTATCGATGATCATAATCAATGCGATCCAGGTCGTCTATTAATTAAATAATAATTATCATTTAATTAATTAAATAATTATAATTAATTTAATTAAATCAATATTAATTAAATCAATTATAACATAAGGTATTTTAATTCAATTTGAATCATATTCAATTGAATTAAATTGGCAATTCAATTAATCTCATCAATTGAATCCACATTAATTAAATATCAAATATTTAATTAATTTTATAATTGAATCACATTCAATTTTATCTCTCATTTAACCTATAGTTTTAATGTGCATCAAAATGTACATTAATATAAACTATAGTATTAATTTGATTAAATCACATTTAACCAAATTAAATTAAATTAATTAATTCCCCAATTAATTAATTCATGAATTAATCAAATATCACATATTTAATTAAATTCATTATTCTCTCAATAATTAATTTCGAATCATATCCAAAATTAATTATAAAGTTTAATTCGTTAATTAAACTTTATACTATAATGTATCTCCATACATTATATTAATTCCCTTTAATATCAAGACTAAATCATCTCAGAACCCGTTATGAGCTAGCAGGTGGACCTAATGGACCTATAGATCAGAAGCTCCAACGATACGAGATTGATTAGCTAAACTCATTAACCGAGTCAATCAATATTCGTTAACCGTGGGTCACTCCACTAAAAACCCACTGTTGCACTCTTCTCACTGTAGAATATTTCTGTGTCCACGGATATTGACCAATTGCAGTAAGTCAATCCTTCACGTGTGTTCGTAACACCAGCTGGGTCAAATTACCGTTTTACCCCTAGGTTACCTCTGGATCCTTAAGTACCACTGATCCCTCTAATGAACAACTTGTTTAGGGTCCAACCACTAAACAGAAATTCCTCTCAAGCCAAGAGAGGACAGCGCGCGCGCTTTTGTTAAAGCCCCGGAATCAGCCCTTAAGGGAACACACATCTACTTGCCTCAATAGAGGAAGGAGTGAATTCCATCTTGTACTGTTATGTTCCCAACCCCCATTCGGTTTTGCCCCTGATATGGTAGGAATATTGAGTCGACGAGCAGGCCACTCTCACCCATACAAATCTAAGGACAATCCCTCCTAAAAGGAGTTCATAACAGACTCAGGATTGAGATTGAGTTACCTAGGTCATCCTATTGAAATAGAAACCTAGACTAGTTAACGGCGTTACATCTAGTGGTTACTATTTCGCGGTCCGGTCTTATGCAAACTCATTGCATAGGATACCCCCACCCGCATGTCTCCTACATGGATGCTTTGGATCATTGCATTTGTATCGAATACAAGGTGGGTCGTATCACATAGTGTCACCAGGATAAGGTACCCAGCCTTATCCCTATACTATAGACCATTTAGGTTGTTACTTGGACACTGATCCCCGTATGACCCTACATACTAGTCCAAGTTTCATTTAAACAACCTCGGATCTTAGTTTATTGGATTTAGGGTTTATTAATGCAAACTCGATTTATTCAATAACCAAATTACTGAATCACTCAAATAACGACTTATTGAGATCGATTAATTTGTTTCATTTACTATCTACGAGTTTTAGGGCATAAAACCCAACACAGGCGACTTTGCTCGAGTTTCCCTGATCATCAAATTCAGAAGCACCTTTTTATCAAGTATTTTTATGAAGGTTTAATTCATAAAGATAGACTTTTGATTGATGCAGCTAGTGGTGGTTCCTTGATGAACAAGACGTACACCGAAGCCGAGGAAGTGATTTCAGACTTAGCGGAGACTGTACGACAGTTTAGTGTGAAAAATTCCATGGAGACACTTAATTCTGAAGGGAATAAAAGTCCCCACGCAGCGGAAGCGCATCGATTGGACCTTACGCCGTATATTAATTAACATTAAAATACCGTTACGAAAACTCAATCAAACTTTAAACATACTTTAAAGTTGATGAAAAATTAGTTTAAACATGCTGAAAAATAAATCCAAATTTATTTTCATGCTTTTCTACAGAAAAGGGGAAGAACTGTTACAAACCTCTGTTGTAGACTTGACTGTTCTTCGCCAACGACGCTCCAACGAACAAAAGGCAGCAGCCTCCTTTGTCTTGTGATCGTTGGAAAATTCTTCTTGAATGACACAATAACCACAGAGGTTACACCGGTATGACTCTAGGTCTAGGAGGCAAAAGACTTGTGGGAGTCTTTCTCTAAGAGGGAGGCTAGAGAGAATTCTAGGTCTTGTCTTGAGAGTCTAAGAGCAAGAGCAAAGTGTCATGGACCAATTAGGTCTAGTGTTCTATTTATAGAAGAGAGGCCATGAATAAAATATTCAATTAAATCAATCTTTTCCAAAATTGATAATCTTATTCCTTATTTAATCAATCATGATCAATCAATTCCATAATTGATTAATCTTTTCCACAAATGACTAATTACTTCCATAAGTGATTAGATCATTTCCAAAAATGATTAATCACTTCCTTAAGTGATTAATTATTTCCATAATTGATTAATTCCCGGTTAATGAATTCTTAAATTAACTAACCACCAATTAAATATCACATATTTAATTTCCGACCTTGAATTAATTAATTCGCCCAAATAGATTTTAGGCCTTAAATTAATTCATTCATTATTTGAACTCTTTCAAACTTCCATAAATTTATATTTGAATTTCTTCAAATATTAATTTATCTCACATTAATATATCAATATATATTATGTTTGTTTCCCTTAGTAAATTGAACATTTTCAATTTATATTTATTACTTAGTTGCCTCAAATTACTTTATGAGCTACCAGTGGGACCTAATGGACCTGCAGATCAGAAGCTCCAACGATGTGAGATTAATTGGTAAAACTCATTAACCACATTAATCAATATTCGTTAACTGTGTGTTCATTCCACTATAGACTCACAGTTGCACTCTTCTCACTGCAGACATATTTTCTGTGTCCACGGATATAGACCAATATCGACTAGTTAGTCCTTCACGAGTGTCCGTAACACCAGTTGGGTCAAATTACCGTTTTACCCCTGGGTTACCTCTATTTCCTTAAGTATCAGTTCTCCTCTAATGAACAACCTGTTTGTGGTCCAACCATCAAACAGAAAACCCTCTCGTGCCATTGAGAGGGTAGGGCCCTTTGTTCAAGACTCGGAGTAACCACTTAAGGGAACACTCATTTGCTTCCCTAAAGTCGGGAAGGAGTGAATTCCATCTTGCACGATTATGTTCCCAGCTCCCCATTCGGTCTTGTCCCCAAAATGGTAGGATTATTGAGTCGGCATATTGGCCACTCTCACCCATGCAAATCAAAGGAAAATCTCTCATGAGCAGGAGTCCATAATCAACTCAGGATTAAGACTAAGTTGTCTAGGTCATCCTAGTGAAATAGAAAACCAACTAGTTAAAGGTGTTATAACTAGTGGTTACTATTTTGCAGTTCGGTCTTATGCAAACTCATTGCATAGGATACCCCCACTCGCATGTCTCCTACACGAACGGGTTGGATCGCGGCGTTTGTATCAAATACAAAGTGGGTCGTATCCATAGTGTCACCAGGATAAGGCACCCAATCTTATCCCTATACTATAGACCCTTTAAGATGTTTCTTGAACAATGATCCCATATAGTTCAAGACACATATTACAGCCTTGGATGTCTAGTTTATTGGATTAGGGTTATTTTTAGGCAAAGACAAATATAAAATAACTAATAACAATTAATGGAAATATATCAATATTATTTCATTAATATCCAGTCAACAGTTACATTCACTATCTACGAGTTTTAGGGCATAAAACCCAACAAATTCTTCTAGCGAGGTAAGTATTATGCGAGGCTGTTAAGATGATCCCAAAGTATGCACGGTTCTGGAAAGAAATGCGCACGAAACGGAGGAAGGTAAGAGAAAAAGAAAGAATTGAGGTAAGTAAGAACGTTCCAGCCCTTATACAGAGTGACATGCCAGAAAAATGCGAAGGTTCAGGTATATTTTATATTCCTTGTGTGATAGGTAGTCAAAGTATTGAGTATGTCATGTTAGACTTAGATGCATCTTTTATCATGCCATACTCTATCTATCAGGATCTTAAGTTGAATGTTTTGCAAATGACTGGTGATGTATTTCAATTAGCTAATAGGTCTTACGTTTACCCCGTAGGTTTAGTTGACGATGTCCTAGTGCAGATTAGAGACTTAGTTTTTACCGCTAATTTTTATGTCTTACATGTTGATAGAAGTTACCCCCTAGTGCTGCATTTATTCTGTTCGGGAGACATTTTGTGAAATCTGCTAGGACTATGATGAATGTCAATAGGGGAGTTCTATCTCTTGAATATCAGGATGATGCAGTTACAATGGACATGTCTAAGGTTGTTAAGTACCTCGATATTTCTGCTTCTCTTTGCCATATGGATGTAGTTGACTCTTTAGTGCAGGATGTTGTTGTTAATGATAAGGTAGACATGGATCTTGAACAAGTTCCATATTCGTGTCCCAGCCTAGCGTCGAGTCGTTGACGTCACAACGTCTCGACGCTGGGGCATCATACTCGTGTTGCCCAAGTTTCCTCGGCGTCTCGACGCCACTCTTGCTTTTGGACTTCCTTCTCTTCGACTTGTTGGTTTATGCAGTGGAAGAATTCAAAGAACCATAACTGTGTTTAGTCCCATTTTAAATATCGATACGAAGACAAATTTTTACAACATTCTCATACAATTAGAAGATGAATTAATTAATTATTCAATTTAGTTTAAGTTAAATGAGATTTAATTAAACTATAGTCTATGAGAGAAATAAATATTTGAAGAAGTTCAAATATTAATATGAATTTGATTCATATTAAATTTATAGGATATAAGAGAATTTGAAGGAGTTCAAATTTTAATATGAATTTGATTCATATGATAGAATTAATTAATTGAAGGCCTCAAATTAAATATATGATATTTAATTGGGTAATTAATTAATTAGCTAATAGAAGGTCTGGAATTAAATATATGATATTTAATTGGTGATTAATTAATTAAAGAATTAATTAATTGAAAATTAATCAATTATGAAAATGATTAATCACTTATGGAAGTAATTAATCATTTATGGAAATGATTTAATCACTTATGGAAGTGATCAATCATTTATGGAAAAGATTAATCAATTATGGAATTGATTGGTCATGGAATTGATTGGTCATGGAATTGATTAATTATTGAAAAAATTAAATCAATTATGGAAATAATTGATTTTAAATCAATATTTTATTCATGGCCTTTCTCCTATAAATAGAACACTAAACCTAGGGTTTAGGTACTACAACATAAGGCCACAATAATGCACTCATGAATTCTCTCTAGCCTCTCTCTCATATTCTCTCAACCCAAGAACTCTAGGGAGAATTTTTTATATGAATCCTACCATGCTATCCAAAACTAAAGAAAAGCTTCAAAATGGAGATTCATTAAATGCACTCAAGCTTCATTGAAAACAAGTCAAAGTGTCATTTATGGAACATGGACTTCAAGATACTTCAAGTGAGGTTTCAAGCATGGGAGGTTACAAATATTAATTGGCTGATTGCAAACTCCTATTCACGGATTTACGGACCCTTTTGAATGTATTTTTAGTTTTATGTCATTTTAGTTACTTTTTAGGTTACATTTACATAATGGATGATTATGGTCATAAAGTTGGAATGTTACAACTCTTGAAATGCCTCATGGAAGGTCTCGGGTTCAATTTTAAGGCTATATAATGCCATGTAATTCCTTTTTAAAAGGAGACATGGAAATGTAGTAAAAAGAGCCTTTGAGCTTTTCCATTAGCCTAGTGCTAAGTTTCTTTGCAATTCTATGTAGTTTAGGTTGCATGCTGAGAATCATTCAAGCTTGACTTGATCAATCATGCTTGTGGAGTGATTCGAATCTCAAGCAAGCTTCTTGCCTTGAGATATTTGATCGACAAGGTAATCCAGTTTTTACTTTCCTTGGGTTGATTTTCAAATCGGTTTTGGGGTTTTCAGTTATGTGATCTAAAGGTTTTGTTTTTCAGCAAGGTTGTTAGATACCTTTCCTGAGAGTTTCATAACAATTTTCTTTCTAGAGTTTTTCCCATTCAAGATTAGCTAGTCCCACAACTACGTTCCTAATCTCAGGGTCATAGCGGGGAAGATCAATTGGTGGTGTCCCAATTATTGACGCTTGGTCCAACCTCAAGAAAGGTATCCGTTGAAGTATTCAGAGTCGTCAACGACGGTATGTTTACTTCTCCCCTTTAGATTTAGATCTAATAATTTTTGTATGTTTAGCCTTAAGTTTGTATAGAATTTGTTCTATGTTTTTCGCCAATGTAATAGTATTTTTGGATAAACAAAATTAACTACGAATCGGTCCCAATTACGCTTCCGCTTTATCGGAATTAGGGAATTCCAAATCCTTACAATAGAGAGGGCAGAGCCCTTTGTTCAAGACCCGGAGACACCACTTAAGGGAACACATATCTACTTACCCTGAAGTCGGGAAGGAGTGAATTTCATCTTGTGTGATTATGTTCCTAGCTCCTCACTCGGTCTTGTCCCCAAAATGGTAGGCTTATTGAGTTAGCGTGCAGGCCACTCTCACCCATACAAATCAAAGGACAATCCCTCGTGAACAAGAGACCATAACCCATTCAAGATTGAGACTAAGTTGCCTAGGTCATCCTAGTGAAATAGAAACCTTACTAGTCAACAGTGTTACAGCTAGCGGTTACTATTTCGCTATCCAATCTTATGCAAACTCATTGCACAAGATACCCCTACTTGCATGTCCTCTACAAGAACGCGTTGGATCATTGTGTTTTTATCAAATACAAAGCGGGTCATATCCATAGTGTCACCAGGATAAGGTACCCAACCTTTGAAGGATTTGGAATTCCCCAATTCCATTAAAGCGGAAGCGTAATTGGGACCGATTCGTAGTTAATTTTGTTTATCCAAAAATACTATTGCATTGGTTAAAACATAGAACAAATTCTATACAAACTTAAGGCTAAGCATACAAAATTTATTAGATCTAAATCTAAAGGGGAGAAGCAAACATACCGTCGTTGACGACTCCGAATACTTCAACGGACACCTTTCTTGATTTTGGACCAAGCGTCAACAATTGGGACACCACCAATTGATCTTCCCCGCTATGACTCTAAGATTAGGAACATAGTTGTGGGACTACCTAATCTTCAATGGGAAAAACTCTAGAGAAAAAATTCTCCCTAGAGTTCTTGGGTTGAGAGAATATGAGAGGGAGGCTAGAGAGAATGTAAGAATGCATTCTTGTGGCCTTATGTTGTAGTTCCTAAACCCTAGGTTCAGTGTTCTATTTATAGGAGAAAGACCATGAATAAAATATTCATTTAAAATCTTTTTCAAAAAAAAAAATCATTTAAAATCAATTATTTTCGTAACTGTTAATCTTTTCCATAATTAATCAATTTCATGACCAACCAATTCCATGACCAATCAATTCCATAATTGATTAATCTTTTCCATAAATGATTGATCACTTCCATAAGTGATTAAATCATTTCCATAAATGATTAATTACTTCCATAAGTGATTAATCATTTCCATAATTGATTAATTTCCAATTAATTAATTCTTTAATTAATTAATCACCAATTAAATATCATATATTTAATTTCAGACCTTCTATTAGTTAACTAATTAATTACCCAATTAAATATCATATATTTAATTTCAGGCCTTCAATTAATTAATTCTATAATATGAATCAAATTCATATGAAAATTTGAACTCCTTCAAATTCTCTTATATCCTATAAATTTAATATGAATCAAATTCATATTAATATTTGAACTTCTTCAAATATTTATTTCTCTCATACACTATAGTTTAATTAAATCTCATTTAATTTAAACTAAATTAAATAATTAATTAATTCATAATTAATTAATTCATCTTCTAATTAAATAAGACATATATTTGAACTCTTTCAAATATATCAATCTCTCAATATAATAAAGTTTAATCTAAAATTAGACTTTATATTTTAATGCATCACTATACATTATATTAATTTGTATCTCATACAATTAACTTAATTCTCAATATGAATTTGAACTATTAAAATTCTCTCAAGATATATTTGTTCCTAATTACTCTTTACGAGCTAGCAGGGGACCTAATGGACCTATAGATCAGAGGCTCCAATGATATGAGGTTAATAGATTAAACTCATTAATCAGGTTAACCAATATTCATTAACTGTGGGTCATTCCACCAAAGACCCACAGCTGAACTCTTCTCATTGTAGAACATTTCTGTGTCCATGAATATAGACCTATGTCGGTAAGTCAATCCTTCACGAGTGTTCGTAATCACAGATGGGTCAAATTACCGTTTTACCCTTGTGTTACATCTGTCTCCTTAAGTACCAGCGCTCCTCTAATGAACAATTTGTTTATGGTCCAACCATTGAACAGAAAGTCCCTCTCGGGCCACTTAAGGGAACACTCATCTACTTCTCCTAGATGTGGAAAGGAGTGAATTCCTTCTTGTGTTGTCATGTCTCCAGCCTCCCACTCGGTCTTGTCCTAAAAAAGGAAGGCATATTGAGTCGGCGTATTGGACACTCTCACCCATGCTAATCAAAGGACAATCCCTCATGAGAAGGAGTTCATGACACACTAAGGATTAAGACTGAGTTACCTAGGTCATCGTATTGAAACAGTAACCTAACTAGTTAACGGTGTTACATCTAGTGGTTTACTATTTCGTGGTCCGGTCTTATGCAAACTCATTGCATAGGATACCCCCGCTCGCATGTCTCATACATGGACGCCTTGGATTAATATGTCTGTATCGAATACAAAGTGGGCCGTATCACATAGTGTTACCAGGATAAGGTACCCAACCTTATCCTTGTACTATAGACCTTTTAGGTTGTCACTTGAACACCAATCCCCGTATGTCCCCACATACTAGTTCAAGTCACATGTAAACAACCTTAGATCTTAGTTTATTGGATTTGGGTCAAATTGTGCAATATTTAACAATAACACTTTATTGTAGAAACTCAATTACACTTTTTTGAAACAAGTATACAATTTGTTTACATTCACTATCTACGAGTTTTAGGGCATAAAACCCAACAGCCTTATCCCTATACTATAGACCCTTTGGGCTGTATCTTGAACAGTGATCCCCGTATGTCCCCACGTACAGTTCAAGTCTCATATAAACAACCGAGGATGTTAGTTTATTGGATTAGGGTTATTTAGGCAAGACAAACACATTACAAACAATCATAAGTGAATAATACATCTCCTCGTTGCACAATCTCTCGTATCAGGTTATACTTCCTCTCGATGTGCTTTCCTCGTTTGTGGTTGTGAGGTTATTTAGGATTGGCTACAACTCAACTGTTATCACAGTATAATGTAATGGGCAAGTTCATATTTGGAACTACTTCCAAATCTGTCAAGAACTCCCTGAGTCAAACTACTTCATTATCTGCTTCACAAGCAGTTACATACTCAGCCTGAATGATTTGGAATTCCCTAATTCCGATAAAGGGGAAGCGTAATTGGGACCGATTCGTAGTTAATTTTGTTTATCCAAAAATATCTTTACATTGGAAAAAAATCATAGAACAAATTCTATAGAAACTTAAGGCTAAAAATATAATAAAGAAAAGAGAAGAAAACCACTGTTGACGTCTCTGAAAATCAAGAATGATTCTTGATTACTCTGCAACAACGAAGAACACCACCAATCGGTTACACTGGTATATCTCTGAGACTACTGGAGGCAGGAGACTGGTGGGAGTCTTTTGGGAGAGATCTATAAGAGAAGGAGAATGAATGGGATGCCTTTCACCCCACCCCATGGGTCCTATATATAGGTAAAGGCCAAGACCTTTTCCTAATAGGAGAAGGTCTATGGATAAGTTCAAATCTATTATCTTATTCATATCTAATTTTAATAAATAAATAATTAATTAATTACCCAATTAAATATCACATATTTAATCTTAGGGATTTTATTAAAATTTAAATTAATATGAATCCAATTCATATTAAATTTATTTGAACTCTTTCAAATGTTTTCTCTCAAGAATTAATTTTTGAAATTAATTCAAAAATTATATTATAAAGTTTCATAAACTTTATATTATAATGTATCAACATACATTATATGAATCCCCTAAATAAATTGAACACTTTCAATTTACAATATATACTTAATTGCCTCAAGACTTTTTACGAGCTACCAGTGGGACCTAATGGACCTACAGATCAGAAGCTCCAACGATACAAGACTAATTGGCTAAACTCATTAACTAAGTTAGTCTCCATTCGTTAACTGTGGGTCACTCCACTAAAGACCCACAGTTGCACTCTTCTCACTGCAGAATATATATGTGTCCATGGATATTGACCAATAACAACAAGTTAATCCTTCACGAGTGTTCGTAACTCTAGCTGGGTCAAATTACTGTTTTACCCATGAGTTACCTCTACCTCCTTAAGTACAAATGCTCCTCTAATGAACAACCTGTTTGTGGTCCAACCATCAAACATAAACCCCTCTCAGGCCAGTGAGAGGGTAGGGCCCTTTGGTCAAGACTCGGAGACACCACTTAAGGGAACACTCATCTACTTCCTCCAAAGTCGGGAAGGAGTGAATTCCATCTTGTGTGATTATGTTCCCAGCTCCCCACTAGGTCTTGTCCCCAAAATGGTAGGCTTATTGAGTCGGCGTATTGGCCACTCTCACCCATACAAATCAAAGGACAATCCCTCATGAACAAGACTCCATAATCCACTCAGGATTCAAACTAAGTTGCCTAGGTCATCCCAGTGAAATAGAAACCTAATTAGTTAACGGTGTTACAGCTAGGGGTTACTATTTCGTGATCCGGTCTTATGCAAACTCATTGCATAGGAGACCCCCACTCGCATATCTACTACATGGACGCTTTGGATCAATACGTTTGTATCAAATACAGAGCGGGTTGTATCACATAGTGTTACCATGATAAGGTACCCAATATTATCCTTGTACTATAGACCTTTTGGGTAATTACTTGAACATTGATCCCCAAATGTCCCTACTGATAACTGCCCAAAAGGTAGTTATTTAGGCCTCATTTATATAGGGATTTGTGTGTCCTTTGTGCTTAATAGGGTTGGTTTTAGATAAATATTACATGTTTTAACCCATTTGGTAGAATGGAAGCTTTGGAAATCATTTTGTGCAGATTAATGCTGCTGGGCGACTGGAGGGAGCAAATTCTGTGCTGCGGCAAAACTCGGAACAGAACTGCCACATCACAACTCGTTAGCCAACTTCATGAACCGACTTCTGTTGAGTTATTTTCGGGATAAAGGAGCAAGGAGAGCCCTACACGTGTCCAAGTTGACCTAATTCAAGCCTCCTATCCTTCTATAAAAGGAAGTAGCCGTCCAAGTCAAAAGTTTTCCATGTTTTCCTTGGAAGCCGAGTAGTATAGAGAGATTGGAGATTACCAAGAACACCATCATCTGCAAGCTGATTAAGGATATTATTATTTTCTTTATTATCTTGTGATTATGGACGTGTGATAACTGCCCAAAAGGTAGTTATTTAGGCTCCATTTATATAAGGATTTGTGTGTCTTTTATGCTTAATAGGGTTGGTTTTATAGAGATATTACATGATTTAACCCATTTGGAAGAATGGAAGCTTTGGAAATCACTTTGTGCAAATTATGCTGCTGAGCGACTGGAAAGAGCAAATTCTATGCTGCAGCAAAACTGGGAGCAGAAACTGCCACATCACAACTCGTTAGCCAACTTCATGAACCGACTTCTATTGAGATATTTACGGGATAAAGGATCAAGGAGAGCCTTACACGTGTCCTAGTTGACCTAATTCAAGCCTCCCATCCTTCTATAAAAGGAAGTAGCCGTCAAAGTCAAGAGTATTCCATGTTTTCCCTTGGAAGCCGAATAGTATAGAGATTGAAGATCATCAAGTACACCATCATCCGCAAGCTGATTAGGGAGTTTATTTTCCTTCTTAAAATGTTGTTATGGACATGCATACTCAGATTGTAATTCGTATTCCCATGCCTATTATGAACTAAGTAGCTAAGGTGTTGGTTAGGAATAATGTGATTACTGTGCTTCATCTCTAGTAATAAATTGACTATAGCATTTTGGTTAATTGTTGTCCTTATTCTTATTTTATGCCTGCCTGGCCAGCCGGTATGGATAGCTCTCTCTAGTTTCAGGGATGATTTAGAGAGTGTGTGGCAATTCTCCACATTACGATCATTGTGTATTGGTGAACGCCAGTGATTGAGCTAGGGATAGCTAGTTGCCTAGTGCCTGATCGGTCGCACTTCATTGGGGTTGAAACACATCCCAAAAGATTCGGAGTTCCGGGAAGAATCTGCTAATAATACTGCGGGAAATGCATGATCAATAATATTGCTAGAGCATATTTTATAACAATCACTAAAACCTAACCAGCGCCTGTCTTTAATCTGTCTGTCTATTTGTTTACTCGTTGTTCTGTCATTTATTTTGCTTCAGCATAATTCCGATAAAACCCAACATTTTTATTATCTTTGAAACCATTAGAAAGTTATACAAAATACATAAAGTGAAAACTCATTCAGACCTTGGATTGATAAATATTACTTGCTGCAGACTGTGTATACTTGCACAGGAATTTTAGAGTTTTTTTTATACTATATTTTTACTCACTCTAGGAACCCAACAAGTTTTTGGCGCCGTTGCCGGGGACTTGAATAAGTTTTTATCTGATCTGTTTTGTGTATGTGTTTTAGTGGTTTGGTGCTAGAACTTTTTGATTGTTTCTTTTGTTTTTGCAGATGTGATTTTGGTGCATGAGCGATCCGCCTGGGGTACGGTTTGAGCTTGATCCAGAAATTGAGAGGACATTTAGGAACAGAAGGAGGGAGCAGCGCAGAAACCAGATGGAGAACGTGCCGCAACTCCCGCAGGTTCCTGAAGGTCCAATAGCAGTGAACCCCCAGCAGAATCCGTTGCTGCAGCAAAACCCACTGTTTGAGCAAAATGAGCAGCGAAATAATCAGGCTGAGAATCCTATCTTGATAGCGAATGATAGGACCAGAGCCATTCTAGCATATGTTGTCCCGATGTTTAATGAGTTGAATCCAGGGATTGCACGTGCCCAAATCCAAGCGGCGAATTTTGAAATGAAACCGGTAATGTTTCAGATGTTGCAAACCGTGGGGCAATTCCATGGTTTGTCATCTGAAGACCCTCATTTACATCTTAAGTCTTTTCTAGGAGTTAGTGATTCTTTTGTAATTCAAGGAGTGCCTAGAGATGCTCTTAGATTAACTTTGTTCCCGTATTCTCTTAGAGATGGAGCAAAATCATGGTTAAACTCTTTTGCTCCAGGATCAATAAGGACATGGGATGAGTTAGCTGAAAAATTTTTGAGTAAATATTTTCCACCTAACAGAAATGCTAAATTAAGGAGTGAAATAGTAGGGTTTAGGCAACTTGAGGATGAGACTTTTAGTGAGGCTTGGGAAAGGTTTAAGGAGCTTTTGCGAAAGTGTCCCCACCATGGGTTACCTCATTGTATTCAAATGGAAACATTTTACAATGGTTTGAATGGAGTAACCCAAGGTATGGTCGATGCTTCGGCTGGAGGGGCCCTTTTGGCAAAAACTGTTGATGAAGCCTATGAAATTTTAGAAAGAATATCTATTAATAGTTGTCAGTGGTCGGATGTTAGAGGCACAAATAAAAAGGTTAAGAGTGTGCTAGAGGTTGATGGTGTGTCCACCATTAGGGCCGATCTTGCTATGATTGCTAACGCTCTTAAGAATGTGACAGTGATTAGTCATCAGCACCCACCAGCTATGGAGCCTGCAGCAGTGGTGAACCAAGTCACGGACGAAGCATGTGTCTATTGTGGTGAAGACCACAACTACGAGTTTTGCCCCAGCAATCCAGCTTCTGTGTTTTTTGTAGGTAACCAGAGGAACAACCCTTATTCTAACTTCTATAATCCAGGTTGGCGCAACCACCCCAACTTCTCATGGGGAGGTCAAGGAAATAACGTACAAGCGCAACAAAAGATGAACCAGCCAGGATTTGCTAAAACGCAAGTAATGCCCCAGCAAAATAAGCCGGCTTTGCCCCAGCAAAATTCGGGAAATTCTCTCGAGGCAATGATGAAAGAATTTATGGCTCGCACAGACGCCGCAATTCAAAGTAATCAAGCTTCGATGAGGGCCCTGGAATTGCAAGTGGGTCAGCTAGCTAATGAGCTAAAGGCGAGGCCTCAAGGGAAACTTCCTTCGGATACTGAACACCCGCGAAGGGAAGGTAAAGAGCAGGTAAAGGCAGTAACTCTTAGGAGTGGTAAGCCATTAGAAGAGTCTAGAAAGACCCAGGATTTAAATAGTAATAGTGATAATATTGTTATTGTTGAAAAAGAGTTGGAGTCTGGTCAGGGTGCTGGAGGCAGCAAAGAAAATGCTGGAGCATCTGGTTCTGCGCCAGATGTAGAACCACCATATGTGCCGCCCCCACCTTATGTACCACCTCTACCTTTTCCACAAAAGCCTAAGAATCAGGATGGTCAATTTAAAAAGTTTTTAGAAATTCTTAAGCAGTTGCATATAAATATCCCTTTAGTAGAAGCTATTGAGCAAATGTCTAATTATGCTAAATTTCTTAAGGATATTTTGACTAAAAAGAAAAGGTTAGGTGAGTTTGAAACTGTATCTCTTACTGAGGAGTGTAGTGCTATTCTTAAGAATGGGCTACCCCCCAAGGCTAAGGATCCAGGGTCATTTACTATACCTGTGTCTATAGGTGGAAAGGAATTAGGTAGAGCACTCTGTGATTTAGGTGCAAGAATTAACCTTATGCCTCTTTCGGTCTATCGGAAGTTAGGTATTGGTGAAGCTAGACCTACCACAGTTACACTCCAATTAGCTGATAGGTCTATCACATATCCAGAGGGTAAAATTGAGGATGTCTTAGTAAAAGTTGATAAATTCATATTTCCTATTGATTTTATTATTTTAGACTATGAGGCTGATAAAGATGTCCTAATTATTCTAGGTCGTCCATTTTTGGCTACTGGTAGGGCATTAATAGATGTTCAAAAAGGAGAATTAACAATGAGAGTCTGTAATGAGGAAGTGAAATTTAATGTGTTTAAAGCCATGAAATATCCAGACGAAATGGAGGATTGCTCCTTCATCAGGATTCTGGAGAGCACAGTTATTGAGACATCAATACAGGATTCGGCTGATAAGCATTCGGAAAAGCATGGAGAGGTTAGTGTAGGAGATTTTGAGTTTTGTTCTTTAGACAGAAAAAATGAAAAAGAATTGTTTAGGTGTGAGGATGTTTTTGAGTCTTTAGATTTAGATCAAAGAAAGGCTCCCCCAATTAAGCCATCCCTAATTGAGGCACCCACTTTAGATTTAAAACCTTTACCGGATCATCTAAAGTATGTGTATCTTGGGGAAAGTGAGACGTTGCCCATTATTGTTGCATCAGATTTAATGCCGGAGCATGAGGAGGCCTTAATAAAATTGCTGCAGCAATACCGCAAAGCTATAGGTTGGACATTGGCTGATATTCAGGGAATTAACCCATCTTTTTGTATGCAAAAAATCACTCTAGAGGAGGGATCCTTTAGGAGTATTGAGCAACAAAGAAGGCTTAACCCTGCAATGAAAGAGGTTGTTAAAAAGGAGGTAATTAAATGGTTGGATGCTGGGATCATCTATCCGATTGCCGATAGCAATTGGGTAAGCCCTGTCCAATGTGTTCCTAAGAAAGGAGGTGTCACGGTGGTGAGCAATAAAAATAATGAGTTGATCCCCACAAGGACAGTGACTGGCTGGAGGGTGTGTATGGATTACAGAAGGCTTAATAAAGCCACCCGAAAGGATCATTTCCTTCTACCATTTATCGACCAGATGTTGGATCGGTTGGCTGGTCAGGCCTATTACTGTTTCTTGGATGGTTATTCTGGGTATAACCAGATTACTATTGCTCCTGAGGATCATGAAAAAACCACTTTCACTTGCCCTTATGGGACATTCGCTTTTAGGAGAATGCCTTTCGGCCTTTGCAATGCTCCAGCAACATTTCAGCGGTGTATGCTAGCAATTGTTTCTGATATGATTGAGTCCACTGTTGAAGTCTTTATGGACGATTTTTCAGTGTTTGGAGGGTCTTTTCAGAGTTGTTTAGATAATTTAGGAAAGGTATTAAAAAGATGTGAGGATACCCATCTAGTTCTTAATTGGGAGAAGTGCCACTTCATGGTGAAGGAGGGCATAGTGTTAGGTCATAGGATTTCTAAAAATGGTCTAGAAGTTGATAGAGCAAAAGTTGAGGTTATTGAAAGGCTAGAGCCACCGAATTCAGTGAAGGGAATTCGGAGTTTCTTAGGACATGCTGGATTTTATAGGAGGTTCATAAAGGATTTTTCCAAAATTAGTAAACCTCTTTGTAACTTATTGTGCACTGATCATGTTTTTGACTTTAATGCAGATTGTAGGAAGGCTTTTGAAACGTTGAAGGCTGCTTTAATCTCAGCACCCATTCTCTGCGCGCCTAATTGGAATTTGCCATTCGAAGTAATGTGTGATGCGAGTGATGTTGCGGTAGGTGCGATGCTGGGGCAAAAGCAGGGAAAATTTATTCATCCTATATCTTATGCAAGCAAGGTTTTAAATGAAGCACAGGTCAACTACACAACTACTGAAAAGGAGTTGTTAGCTGTTGTGTTTGCTTTTGAGAAATTTCGACCATATTTGGTTGGATCTAAAGTCACGGTGTTCACGGATCATGCAGCAATAAGGTATTTAATGTCTAAGAAAGATGCAAAGCCTAGATTAATTCGTTGGATTTTATTACTGCAGGAGTTCGACTTGGAGATAAAGGACAAGAAGGGATCAGAGAATGTCGTTGCAGATCATTTATCTCGTCTTGATCCATCATCATCTTTGCTGGAGCAATCTGCCATTTCCGATTCTTTTCCAGATGAGCAGCTTTTTGCTGTTCAGGTAAAGGTAGTCAGGGATGTCCCTTGGTATGCTGATATTGCCAACTTTTTAGTAAAGGGAGTCACCCCTATTGATATGGATTGGAGGCAGAAGAAAAAGTTTAAGCATGATGCGAAATTTTTCTATTGGGATGAGCCATTTATGTATAAGCAATGCTCTGACGGTATTATTCGTAGGTGTGTTTCAGGTGCGGAAGCAAAAGAAATCCTGGAGCAATGTCACTCTTCGTCGTATGGAGGCCATTTCAGCGGTCAAAGGACAGCTATGAGGATTTTGCATTGCGGATTCTTCTGGCCTACCTTGTTTAAGGATGCCCATTGGTTCTACAAGCAATGTGACGCTTGCCAGAGGAGAGGAAATTTGGGACCAAGAGATGAAATGCCTCTTACTTACATTTTAGAAGTTGAATTATTTGATGTATGGGGTATTGACTTTATGGGGCCATTTCCCCCTTCTAATGGCAATGTTTTTATCTTATTGGCAGTTGATTATGTGTCCAAGTGGGTGGAGGCCATCGCATGCCATCAGAGTGATGCCAAGACAGTAGCAAGGTTTCTTCAATCGCACATCTTTGCGCGGTTTGGGACACCTAGGGCCTTAGTGAGTGATGAGGGTACGCATTTTGTTAATAATATCTTAACTAAGCTTTTAGCTAAGTATGGGATTAAGCATAGGATAGCTACCCCTTATCACCCACAAGCAAATGGTCAAGCTGAAATTAGTAATAGGGAAATTAAAGCTATTTTAGAGAAAGTAGTCCATCTATCTAGAAAGGATTGGTCCTTTAGGTTGGATGAGGCTCTTTGGGCTTATAGGACAGCTTATAAGAATCCTTTAGGTATGTCTCCCTATAGGTTAGTATATGGGAAAGCTTGCCATTTACCATTAGAGCTAGAGCATAAAACATTTTGGGCTTTGAAAAAGTTAAATTTTGATCTGAGTCGTGCAGGAGCAATAAGAATGCTGCAGCTTAATGAGTTAAAGGAATTTCGCCAATTTTCTTACGAGAATGCGAAAATGTATAAGGAGAAGACTAAGCTGTGGCATGACAAAAAAATTAAATCTAAGGAGTTTGTCAAGGGTCAGAAAGTTTTGCTTTATAATTATAGATTAAAATTATTTCCTGGAAAATTAAAATCTAAATGGTCAGGACCGTTTATTGTGGTTGAGGTTTTTCCCAATGGAGCAATTACTTTGCAGGATGAAAAAGATGGGAGAGTATTCAAGGTGAATGGACAGCGTGTGAAAAATTATTGGGGTGAGGAATTTCAGGCGAAATATCCTTCCCTAAGGTTGATTGATGATTGAGAGAGCAGGGCTTTTGCGGGAGCATTTCACAGAGAAAAAAAATTTTAGCTCCCAGAAATTTTATTTTCCGTTAATTGATTTTATTTGTCGGTTAGGTTAGATTTAATTTTGCATGATTTATTAGATTTTATCTTTTATATTTTTATTTTTGGTAGGGTAGGTTTGATCTATTTTTTATTTGATTTTCGAGTTATTTATTTGAATTATCTTGCAAGTATCTTTTAGTTAGATTTTATCTAGATTTTATTTTCGGTTATTTGAATTCTAGTTTTAATTAATAGAGATTTTCTCTAATTTATTCAGCTTCTTTTGAGAATAACAGGTTAGGTTTGCTTTGATTGGTTTAATTTGAAAGGATTTGATTTGTCCATTTTAAAATTCAAATTCCGTATCTAAAATTCTTCAGGATCGGAAGATTATTGCGGCAAAGATATTGCTGGAGCAAAACATGCCGAGTTAGAAGGGTTTCCGTTGGAATTTATTATTGTTACCGTTGGATTTAACTTTGAATTCTCGCAGGTAAATGTGCGTGCGCTATCTGATGAGGCCACGTGTAGCAGAGCAATTATCCGAAGGCTTCAATGATGACAGCACGTCAATTTTACCATGGGCGTTTGGAATCTGAAATTTTACCGTTGGTAATTTTTGAATTTCAGGTTTGGATTTTTAATTTCTAACGGTAATATTAGTTATGGCAGGGCAAATCTTTTCGGTTAAGGTTCGTGTTTGCTAGAGCCTTATTTATTCGCAAACGCTGGTAAGTTTCTCCCACTTTGTCTTCTTGATCAAATCTTCGCGTGAGTGTATTCTTTCTTTCTTCGCATTCTCTGTCAAAACCCTTTTACATCTCCAATGGCTAAAACAAGAGCCCGAAAAGAGAGAGAAAGTGAAGAGGAAGAGGTGCCGGTCACACCGGAAGTTCAGAAAGTAAAAACGAAGAAAAAGAGAACACCGGAAGAAAAAGAGGCTAAACGAAGAAGGAGGCAGCATAGGGCTGCGGAGCAAGAAACGATTCAAGAAGAGACGGTAAATGTCGCGGATACAGAGGGAACTACACATCCTGAGACAGGACCGATAATGTCTGTTGCGGTTCAAGAGGGGAATGTCGAGAAAAATCAAGAAACAAAGGGTGAAGAACAGGTCGAAGGTGAGCCTGGCGAGGAGAAAACACCGGAGCAGGAGGATCATGTTGAAATCATTATGCCTGAACCACCAAAGCGCCGCCGCATCAAGAGGAAGGCGGGTCGCGTGAAGATGGTTCGAAACACGCCATCACCTCCGACGTCGGACTCTGAGAAAGAAAGAAGGGAAGCTGAGAATAAGGAAAAAGAAGAAGAGGCGAGAAATGCAGAGGAAGAGCGTTTGCGCATCCAGAGAGAAAGCAGGGGCAAAGGAATTGCCGAAGCATCAGGAGAAATTGAGGAGCCGAGGGCGCCATTCATTCGCTTCGTCAACGATCTTGCCCGAGCAAAATACCAGGAGGTGCTGAAACGAGACTTCTTGTTCGAACGTGGATTTGGCAATGATTTACCTAGGTTTTTGGAGGCTGGAATAGTGAACCTCGGTTGGAGGCAATTTTGTGCGAAGCTAGAACCTGTGAATGCCAACATTGTTCGAGAATTTTACGCCAACCTTGACATTAAGAATGATTTTGAGGTCATCGTTCGAGGAGTGCCTGTACAGTGGAGCCTTGAGGCCATCAATGAAATGTTCGATCTCCAAGGTTTTCCGCATGCCGTTTTTAATGAGATGGTGGCTGCACCATCTAGTGATCAACTGAGTGCGGCTGTCCGGGAGGTAGGCATTGAGGGGGCCCAGTGGAGGGTGTCGCAGACAAGGAAACATACATTTCAGGCTGCTTATCTAAAGAGTGAAGCCAACACTTGGATGGGCTTCATTAGGCTCCGCTTGCTGCCGACACCACACGACTCCACAGTATCTCGGGACAGGGTATTGCTTGCCTTTGCAATTCTTCGCTCGATGAGTATAGATGTAGGAAAGATAATTTCTTCTGAGATTGTTGATTGCTGGAAGAAGAAGGTGGGGAAGCTGTTTTTTCCGAACACTATCACGATGTTATGCAGCAGGGCAGGAGTGCCCACGGTTCCAGAAGATATGATCATGACTGATAAGGGAATCATTGACACACCTAATCTGGTGCGGCTTCAGCGTATGCAAGAGGTTCGCCAGGGTGGGCTTGTGTATGGCGTCAATCAAATCCTAGAGCAACTATCAGTGTTGACCAGTAGGTTAGAGTTTGCTGAAAGGCAAGCTCAGACCTACTGGACTTATGCTAAAAGGAGAGATGATGCGCTAAGGGGGGCCTTGCAAAGCAATTTCTCAAGACCGTATCAGGCCTTCCCAATGTTTCCCGATGATTTGTTTAATCTTTGGATACCTCCCCCGCCTGTTGAACAAGAAGAAAATGATGATGAGGAGCAAGGTCAAGAAGAGTGATTGATCGGATGACTTGGAGCGAGCATTGCTTTTGTTTTCTCATTTTTGTTTGCTCGCGCATAATTGACCCTGCTCATTGTTATAACTGCTTGTCTTTCTTTATTTTTCTGCTTCTTTGAAAGAAAAAATATATATCTGCTTTGTACTATTTTTTTTTTTTGGATTTTAATGGAATTTCTGATTGTTTCTATTCCATGAGCACTGACTAACTCTAACTTAACTATTTTCTTCTGAATTTTTGAAGCTTGGACTGATTACGCTTAGTTAGATCAAGGTATTCTGATCTCCAGAAACCTTTTGCTTGAGCATTTCTTCTAGCCTGGACGGTTGCTGCGGCAAGAAGATTTTGATGGTAGTATTGACTTATATGATCCACTTTAAGCTTAATCCTAGTCCCATGTTTAGTTTAAAAATTCAGATAGAAAAATTTAAGTTTGGGGGTAAAATTGCTTAATTAATGATTCATTGGGGACAATGAATAATTCAAGTTTGGGGGACTTTTTGCTACTCCAATTATTTTGCTCGAGCATTCCTCTCCTTCAAATTAAAATTTGCTAGGTTATTGAGTAACCGGGGACATTTGTGATACCCGCAGTTTGTCTTCGCGTCAAAAGATGACCTAGGGAATTTGAAAAATGAGAAATATGAGAAAAAAAAATTATCATTTGTTGAAAGATTATTTGTTGAAGATTTTACTGAAAAAATTGACAGAGCAAAAGTTTTGAGGGATGAATGATGATCCAGCAGTTTTCTGTCTTCCAGAACTTAGGTGAGCTTCATCATAAAATGTCGCCATTCTGAGAGGCAAGAGATGGAATAACTAAGGATTTTTTAGCTTTATAATGAGTATTGAGCCTAGTTGGTGATGAGCTTGAGGCAAGGGTATACTGCACCATAAAGTGGGTCATCCCATGCTTAAGAGCTTATGACTGTAAGGCTGCTTTAAGTCTGATAAATAATATAAACCCCTTTAAAAATATGTTTTGAAATATCTGATACTAGAGCTAGGCTGTGGTGAGTTCTTAGAATTAAGTTGAAAAGTGGTGATTATTTGTCCCTGCTGAAGGAATCATTTTGCTGCAGCAGAGCTTGGTTTTGCAGAGTGCTCAGGTAAAGGTTAAAGGTAATGTTGGACTGTCTGGTTTGATTAAGCTAAATCTTTGTCTAAAGTTTTGAGATTCTTGAAGGAAAGTTGGTTAGTATTGCTCGGGACGCGCAATAATTCAAGTTTGGGGTATGATAACTGCCCAAAAGGTAGTTATTTAGGCTCCATTTATATAAGGATTTGTGTGTCTTTTATGCTTAATAGGGTTGGTTTTATAGAGATATTACATGATTTAACCCATTTGGAAGAATGGAAGCTTTGGAAATCACTTTGTGCAGATTATGCTGCTGAGCGACTGGAAGGAACAAATTCTTTGCTGCAGCAAAACTGGGAGCAGAAACTGCCACATCACAGCTCGTTAGCCAACTTCATGAACCGACTTCTATTGAGATATTTACGAGATAAAGGCAAGGAGAGCCTTACACGTGTCCTAGTTGACCTAATTCAAGCCTCCCATCCTTCTATAAAAGGAAGTAGCCGTCAAAGTCAAGAGTATTCCATGTTTTCCCTTGGAAGCCGAATAGTATAGAGATTGAAGATCATCAAGTACACCATCATCCGCAAGCTGATTAGGGAGTTTATTTTCCTTCTTAAATTGTGGTTATGGACATGCATACTCAGATTGTAATTCGTATTCCCATGCCTATTATGAACTAAGTAGCTAAGGTGTTGGTCAGGAATAATGTGATTACTGTGCTTCATCTCTAGTAATAAATTGACTATAGCATTTTGGTTAATTGTTGTCCTTATTCTTATTTTATGCCCGCCTGGCCAGCCGGTATGGATAGCTCTCTCTAGTTTCAGGGATGATTTAGAGAGTGTGTGGCAATTCTCCACATTACGATCATTGTGTATTGGTGAACGCCAGTGACTGAGCTAGGGATAGCCAGTTGCCTAGTGCCTGATCGGTCGCACTTCATTGGGGTTGAAACACATCCCAAAAGATTCGGAGTTCCGGGAGGAATCCGCTAATAATACTTCGGGAAATGCATGATCAATAATATTGCTAGAGCATATTTTATAACAATCACTAAAACCTAACCAGCGCCTGTCTTTAATCTGTCTGTCTATTTGTTTACTCGTTGTTCTGTCATTTATTTTGCTTCAGCATAATTCCGATAAAACCCAACATTTTTATTATCTTTGAAACCATTAGAAAGTTATACAAAATAGATAAAGTGAAAACTCATTCAGACCTTGGATTGATAAATATTACTTGCTGCAGACTGTGAATACTTGCACATGAATTCTAGAGTTTCTTTTATACTATATTTTTACTCACTCTAGGAACCCAACAGTATTCTCATTAAGGAAACGTAGCGTCGAGACGCTCCGAGAGTGGCGTCTCGACGCTAATGGGCAGAATGCCCTCTCTTGGCTCCTTGTTACTTGAGTCTTTTTGGTTCTTTGGCATCTTTTCACGTCCCGAACACCCAATTAATTCTTATTCCACGTTTTAACTCTAATCAACGCTTTCCTACAAAATAAACAATTAAGCACAATAAAATGGCCCAAACATCATTGTTGCCTTGTGCAATGTGATTCTAAATATGCAAGAAATATTCACAATTAGCTAAAAACGTGCAAGTATACACATCATGGCAGCAAGTGATAAGTAAATTATGATCGTTCTCCACAGGGATTGGTTTATAGAATTTTACTACTTCTAAGCTTGATTTTTAATGAAATTCAATGTAACCGAGGAACAAATATTTTTCCTTAACTAAATGCAAGAGATTAAAATGGTAAAGAAGCTTAAATTGACAAGAACTAAAGTAGAATTCAATAAAAACAACAAATTAGCACAGAGAAGGCAAGGTTCAGATTAGGGGCTGTCTACTCTCACAAGCTGCTTGCTGTAGCAGAACTTTATAATTACAACTCACACAGAATTTTCTACGGGAATCTTCCAATTCTCCTTTAGCTTAGGTGATTAAACTCCCATTTAACCCCTTCTTTTTAGCCCAACTGATTTAGTGCCTTAGGTGGTTATTTATCCCTAAATACCCACTCATTTTCATGATCATTAAAGACTAAGGTAAAGCAAAGTAGTCGGTTATCTATTGTTTTCCCAAACACTAAATAACAATGCTAGAAAATGGTTGGCCAAACGAAATTCTAGCTTTAAGCATGAAGAACACTTTACTTTAAGTTGCAATATATAAAGTTCCACTAAAACAAAC
Source organism: Luffa acutangula (assembly GCA_036850905.1). Classification (NCBI taxonomy): domain Eukaryota; kingdom Viridiplantae; phylum Streptophyta; class Magnoliopsida; order Cucurbitales; family Cucurbitaceae; genus Luffa; species Luffa acutangula. The sequence goes on along the minus strand of CM072095.1, from coordinate 23,934,098 downwards.
AACAAGTTCAAGTTTAAGCACCCTAATCCTCACCTAAGAGGATTTAGCTCATGTTCAAGGTGAAAATAATGAAAATACAGCAGTCAACAACCATATCAGTCATGATTACAACCTTGAATACCAACTAATCACTAGGAGAAAGAAGAATAAAAGAAGAGGAGTGAAGAGAAGAAGCTTCCAAAGGTTCATTGATTTCAGGGCTGATTAGACACATAACTCCACATGGACCTTCCCTAATTGGCTGAGATGGGACAACTCAGCTCACATGGCTGCCAGCTCAATTAATGAAGGCTTTCACGGATTTAGCACGAGCAAAATTTTATTACCCAGACTTTCTGCCTTCTGCTTGTGAAATCAGTTGCTGCAGCAAAACCTGAGTGACCATATACCAGAAAAATTAGCTAAAAACAAAAGAAATCTGCACTAAATTAAACTCAAGCTTGGCCTACTGATATGTAAAAATTGTTCATCAAAGAATACTCATTTTCAAGCACAAACCAAAGCTCAAACACATCAAAGAGTAGAGTTTTTAAGCCTAAAAGAGAACCAATAGCTCTTATTTCTAAGAGCTATCAAACCCCCAAACTTGAATCATTGCTCGTCCCTGAGCAATGCTAGCCTACAAAAACTCTAACTCATCATCTCATATCCAGCTTGCAGTCAAAATGACCTACTAAAGCACCTAGCTACTTCTTGACAAGCCTACCTCTCTGAATGCATACAACTACTCAACAAAACATTCCTTTTTTTTAAAAATACCCCTTCGACTTGGCATTTTCAAATTTTTAGCGCTCTTCTAATGATCCTCTAGCTCAACCTATTTACAAAAGCCATCATATCAAATTATACCAGCCTATTGACATCAAGGAAGCCACTAACCTTCAATCCTAAACTTAGCTCAAACCTCAATCCTAAAGCTTGTAAAGCAATCCTACAGTCTCTTTGCCTAACCTCTAAAACTTCTAAGCTCAACCTAAACTTCTCTCTTAACTTTTTATTCTCCTTTTTTTTTTACCAACTTAGAAAGTCTCATAGGTTATAGCTTTTTGGTCCAAGAATGGCAACACTTTATGGTGAAACTCACCTTAACCTCCAAGCTCATCACCTACGAGAACTACACTCATTTCCCTTAGAGTTGACTAAGATTTGCTCTCTAGCAACCACTTCCTTGCTTCTTAGAATGGCGACACTTTTTGGTAAAGCTCACCTAAGCCCTAGGGAAGATTGTAACCTTCAAGCTAACACTCATCCCTTTATCCATCTCATTTGAACTTTTATTTTCTGCTCATTTTTTTTATATATATGTTTTCTCTTCCCTTGAGCTACTTTTTGACGCAGAGGCAAACTATGGGTATCATAAATCCCCCTGGTTACTAGGCAAGCTCAAGGAAAATAGAAAACCTTCAAAAAGGGAGAGGAGTGCATCTTAGGCAAAACTAAGACAAAGAGGAATGCTTTCTAAGTTGCCTTTTCTATTTCTTTTTCATGTTTTTTTTTCAAGGGTTACCTCACCCCCAAACTTAATCCATTCATTGTCCCCAATGAATGAGAAAGCAAGGCAAGGACCCCCAAACTTATTTTTTTTTTTAGAGAAGCTAAGGCTTATTGCTTAGGAGGATTATAAGGTTTGGGCAAAAGGACTAGGAACAAGCTTTCCTAAGATTTGAGCTAAGCTAAGGAGGAAAATTAGGAAGCTTCCTATCCACATAAGGACTTAAAGCACAACAAGATAATCAAACTAAGCAAATAGGCTAGGCTATTGGGGATCATTACCCAAAACACTTTCTTTTCAAGCAAAACAGATTTTTTTTCACAGCTGCTGCTGCAGCATTCAGCAAGGCTAAGCTTAACCAAAAGAACAGCCTAGAGCTACAGTTAGGCCTTACCTACTTCCACACAAGCTGGACAATCCATATTTTCAGAGCAGAACACCATATACCAGTTGCAACATGCTAAAAATCAGCAATTCAAAATTCTCTAACAGAAAATTTATGCACCAGATGGCTACTCTAGCTTACTTAGCATTTCAAACAAGCTTAGTATTGCTAAGCATCAACAATTTCAGCAGCTCACCAATCTTAAAATTTTTCATGAAATGACTTTTCTAACTTAAAATATCAATTCAAGCAAAAATGGCACTATCTAAGATTTAGAGGTATATCACATAACATTTGAAACAGAAAAGAGCAGGTGCATTTTTGCGTTACTATGCTTTCCCAATTTCAAATTTTTGGTACTTATGCATTTTCCAACACTCAAAGGACATGATTTCATTAAAACATATGCATTGTACACAAATGAGCAGCTACGTGTTCTAACTAAGCCCTTAAAACAGCACCTAGGCAAGCTGAATTCATGCTCACACTACCATTGCCTTACCATTTGGCTCAAGTAAACCTAAAAGTCCCCATTTAGCATATCAGATGCTTGCACGAGCTAGATAGCTTTCAGAAACATTGCTAGCCAAAATTTTTGCACCTCATGGAAATATTTCACACTATCACAATGGCTAATAACTTGCAAAAACAACAGGCCTATTTGATACTTCCTAGGAGATAATTTACCAAATTCTTCAAGAATGAATCCCACGCCAAGCATTAAGCCACAATGAACTCTCACAAAGGTACAAATTCATAAAATAGAAATGAAGTCAGCACACAAACGTTTGCTAAAATAAAGATATGCTGTTCATTGATTTAACTTTTAGCACCAGCACATTTTGTTTTAAGATAATGCCTAACAAAGCCACTTAAAGACAAAAGATAAACACAACAGACTTGAACAAAAGCGAAAAAGAAAGGAAAACAACAAGATAAACCAGCAGCAAACCACACAACAAACATAATTTTTTTTTTCAGAAAAGCAGACAATATCAGCAGAAAGCAAGCAACAACAACCACTCCCCTTCAATCTTCATCAATCTTCTTGATCATCAACAGCATCATTTTCATTCCCGCTGGGAGATGGGGAAGGGCACCACGGGTCAAATAAACCTGTTGGGAATTAAGGAAATGGCTGAGGAAGCTCCTCAAAGTCGTATTCAAATGTTTTCTCCATGGCAGAGTCCCTAAGATGAGCATATTGCCAATAAGTCTTTTGCTGACTCTCACTGTGTTCCATTTGCCTCATCAACCTTCTCTGATGCCTTAAAATCTCCTCAACCCCACAAACCATATTTGTGCTTGACCTTCCCTTCTTCTCCCCATGCAATCTTGCTATAGATGCTGAATCTATGATTCCTTTGTCCATTAGAATTTCTTCATTCTCATCCACCTCGACTTGAGCCCTCAAACATAATGCTGTAATCATTTTTGGGAAAAACAATCTTCCTACCTTCCTTTTTGAACATGCCACAATCTCCTTTGCCAAGAGCTTCCCCACGTCAATGCTCAGGATTTTCAAGATGGAAAAAATTAGGAGAACTCTTTCTTTAGACACTGTGGTGTCATGAGTAGTGGGGAGCAACCTACTCCTTGCAAAGGTGTGCCAAACGTTTGCTTTGGGCTTAAGGTATGCAGCCAATAGTGTTCGAACTGAGTTCCTTGCCATCTTCCAGCTTGCTCCTTCAACAGCAAAGGTGACTAGAGCTGAATGGAGCTGCTCTTCAGATGGAGCAATCTCCATTGCGTTGAAAACCGCATGGGGGAAATTAGGAAGGTTGTAGAATTCATTGATGGCTAATGGCGACCAGTCCACCCATTTTCCCCTTACTTTGGTTCTGAAAAGCTCATTGTCTTGGACATTTGCATAGAATTCCCTCACCAAGGGAATAACAGCTGGTTCTGGCTTTTGGCAAAGTAATTGTCATCCAAGCTTGATGATCACTCCTGAAACATATGAGGGAAGCTTTTCAAAGTCTGCCTCAAATCCTCTCTCAGGAAGAGGATCTCTTTGGAGCATGACTTCAAATTTTTTCTTAGCGGCAGCATTAACAAACTTCTCCATGGGACTCTCATCAATTTCCAGCATTGGCTCTTTTCCCTTTTTCTTTAGGCTCTTCTTTCTTGCTGGAGGACTTCTTGGGGGCGGTGCAATTTCTTCCTCAACTTCTTGCTCTTGAACTTGAGTCACAATTACTTCTTCATGAAGTTCTTCTTGCTCCACCACTTGCTTTCCCTTTCCCTTGTTTCTAGGACTCCTTCTTATGGCCTTAGATTGTCCACCTTCACCAAAAACAACTATTTCTTTATCTTGCGATTTGCTTGATGGTGCTGAAGATTCAGCAACTTTTGGCCTAAATAGCTTTTTGAGAACTTTGGGAGCCATAGATAAAGGAGAAACAAGCTTCGGGTTAGGAAAGGAAGCAGTTTTTTTTTTTCTTTTCAAAAGAATTGCTGCGGATTGCTTGAGCTTGAAAGGCTACCCTCATTGTTTAAATAAGCCATAAAAGATCTTCTCTTTGAATAAGCAAACTCAGGTTGTTAAGGGGAATCACGGGCCTTAAAGTGCTGCAGCCAGCTCACTGCCCCAAAAATTAAGTCTGCTGCTATGGGACTGCAAGGATTCTGCTGCTATGGGACTGCAAGGATTCTGCTGCAGCTTCCAGATTTCATCTTTTTAGACAAACAACATCTTGATTGCAAATTCCCATCAACTCCATCTTTTCTAATTTGATGATAGCAATCTCATCAGCTGGTTTTTTTCTCCCAAGACCAGCAAGCTCACTGCCCAAAGAAATCTTTTTCCAAGATTCATACTTCACCTTTTGCATGAGAACTCCTACCAAATAAAAGCTTGCTTGCACAAAAGAAACTATATTGTCAGCAACTAAATACTGAAATTAAAGGCAAAACAACTTGAATAAAATGAAAGCAACTAGCTACAACTAAACACTACCAACGACAAATCAAAAGAAGAGCAATAAAGACAGAAGAATTAAGGCTAAAAACTGCTGCAAATTGAAATAAAACAGTAAATTTGAATGCACTTTACCACCTTTAGGGACCAAAAGAGTATTCAATAGAACTTAAAACACATTGTCCCTATCTTCTCCTTCCATTTCTCAAATCTCTAACAAATTGCAAGAGGCAAAACACCTCTGGAATTCTTCACCCCAGTAGTGCTTTAATCTCTGACCATTGACCTTGAATTCTCTTCCATCACTTTCATCCCTTAATAACACAGCTCCATGACTATAGGCTTCTAACACAGTGAAGGGTCCCGACCACCTAGATTTGAGCTTGCCAGGAAAAAGCTTTAGCCTAGAGTTAAACAACAAGACCTTTTGCCCCCTTTCAAATTGTTTAGGCACCAACCTCTTATCATGCCAAGCCTTTGTCTTTTCTTTGTACATCTTTGCATTTTCATAGGATAGTTGTCTAAACTCCTCCATCTCTATAAGTTGAAATTTTCTCAATTCACCCGCTGCTTTATGATCAAAATTGAGCTTTTTAATGGCCCAAAAAGCTTTATGTTCTAACTCCAAAGGCAGATGGCAAGATTTTCCAAAAACTAACCTATATGGAGACATGCCCAAGGGAGTTTTAAATGCTCTCCTATAGGCCCATAATGCATCATCAAGCCTAATAGACCAATCCTTTCTATTTGGGCTGACCATTTTTTCCAAAATGCTTTTAATTTCCCTATTGGAGATCTCGGCTTGCCCGTTAGCTTGTGGATGGTAAGGGGTTGAGACTCTATGCTTAACATTGTACTTAACCAACATGTTGTTCATCATTCTATTCACGAAATGAGTCCCCTCATCACTTATTAAAGCTCTAGGAGTTCCAAAACGAGTAAAAATGTTCTTGTGCAAAAATTTTAAAACTGTTTTGGCATCATTTAAGGGACAAGCAATAGCTTCCACCCATTTATGAAAAAACTTGATGTGCAATTTGCTTACCGCAAGTGTACGGGTCAAGTAATAATATAGTGTTTTCGTGATTAAACGAGTGTCGTCCTCTGGATTGGTTTTCTAGCAAATTAAGTATTGTGAATACTTTTGTTCAATTTTATTTAGGGAGCAAAACTCAATGATAAAAGATAAATCTAAAGACAAAAAGCATGAAATAAAAGTGGAGACTCAAATGGAAAGATTCTTAGGGAATTGATTTCATTGATTAAGAATGAGGATTGATTAATAGGAATGAATTGACCGTGCAATTATTCTACAAGCCAAGGAAGCTTTTATCACGATTACCTCTCCCGAGTATAATTGATTCTCATGCATATAAACTAACTTGATATCCCTATCTAAGTTCATTAACATGCAAGGCATTATTTGGTTCGGTCCTTGTTATGCTTCTAAAAATATTCCAAATCCCGTCACAAACTTAGAATTTCTACTTTAGTCATGCAATTAAATAAAGTAAGTCTTAGGCCAAATCCTCTCTCCCGAGTTAGATTCAACACTTAAATCATTCAATTAGTGATCAAGTAATTGAAAGCATTAAACACAAAATTGCATGCATAGAATAAAAGCACATTCATACCAAAAATTAATCCAACAAACTTAAACAACTACATCAATCCCTAAGACAAACAACTAGCAATTCATAGTCTTTAAACCATAAACACTAATTGAAAGAAAAGCCATAAAAACTACAAGAGTTAAGGGAAAGAAAAGAGAAAACTCGAATCCGTCGAAACCGGCACGTCCCCGTCACGATCTCCACGTCTTCTCGCTTGATTCCCGCTCCTTGGCCTTGCCTTTAGCTCCCACAAAAGGTCTCTAGTCGAAATTAGGGCTAAAATCTAACCAATTGGCCTCCCCCAAATCCGTAGCTGAAAAGAGGAATTTATAGAAAATCTGCTGGTAGCGTCGCGACGCTGTGTACATAGCGTCGCGACGCTGTCACAGCGTCTCGACGCTAAGGAGATAGCGTCTCGACGCTGTCTCTGTTGCCGCCCAATTCAGAAAAGGAAAGGCAGCGTCGAGACGCTCCAAGAGCAGCGTCCCGACGCTGGCCTACGGATGGCTCTCTTTTGACTTCTTCTTGGTTGAATCTTTTCCGTTCTTTAGCCAATTTTCATGTCCCGAACACGTATTTAGCTCCAATTTCTTGATTTGACTCTGAGACATGATTCCTACAAAAAGAACATAAAAATGCATAATTTTGGCCCATTAAATATAAAAGACTAGCTTAATTAATTAGGGAAACATAGCTAGCTATGCTCGCTATCAAATACCCCCAAACTTAAGCTTTTGCTAGTCCTCGAGCAAACTAAAAATCAAGCATACAGTGGAAGAATAGATGCAATAATCATAACTCAATCCTCAAAGCTCAAAAGTCAATAGTCAAGCAAGCAAGAGACATGCACATAAGGACCAATGAGGGAGACAAATTAAAATTTTTCCAAAATTAACTTGCACAAGCGAGATCTAACTCAACAAGATTAGACTCTACTAGCTCGGGATTGGATTATTAAACCCTCAGCTCATCTTCCCTCTACACTGGCACTAAGGCTTCACTAATGAGTTAATACAACAAATTAGTTTGTTTATCTCCATACTTAGGTGCTTTTAATTAACAAATGAATTAAGCATTTATATGTGGCACTAGCTTTCACACACCCATTGCAGGGACCCTTAACCTGAGTTTTCTCTGGTTGGCCTAACTGATCACAACAGGGGTAGCTCTTTTTGCCTTAATCATTATTAACCATTGCATATTGCGCGCATAAGTCATGACTTCTTTCTTTTTCAACAAAAACAACAAGAATGATTTTTCGTTATGAACATAATAAGCAGATATTCTTTTCTTTTCTCCTAAGCAAGATCAAACATGCTAATTTGCAAAAAAATTAACTCTTTAGCTCTACCCTACACCTATCGAGGTGACAACAAGCATATGAACCCAATAATTCGTTCCTAAGCATTCAAATCCAAATCTAGCCAAGACAGATACTCTACTCATGCAAGCCATCTCCTAGAAAAATTTTAAAAAGTCTCCCTTTTTGGGCACTTATGCTTATATCTCATCACAGGCTTGAAAATTGACAAGAAAGCCTATCCTAGGACATCATAATCATGCAAAAGTAGCATCCAGAAAACAACCCTATGCATAATTTAAAGAAAGCTCAAAACTATAGCCCGAACTCAGATGCTCAAGGGCTCCACAAACATGCTAATCCACCCCCAAACTTAAAGCATGCATTGTCCTCAATGTATAAAGAAAATAAAGCATAATCAATCATGAGAACAATAAAAGAGTAGGAGGAGTGAATGATACTGCCCTGGAATGATGACCTTTTCATGAATTCTTGGCATAGACAAGAGCACGGGAACTCCTACAAAACAAAAACAACAAAAAGATCAAACACATAAAAGAGAAAAAAAACAAACTAACTTGGGTTGCCTCCCATAAGCGCTTGTTTATCGTCTTTAGCTCGACGTGCTCGTGCAGTCTGTCAAGGCACATAAAAATTCTCGTATTTCTTTGGGCCCTTCTTTCTTGAATCAATATAACCAACAATCGCTAGTAAGATTACTAGTTTCTCATGGGCCCCTGAAACAGAATTATTTTTGGTATTTTTTAATAAAAGAAGCATAAAAGGAGAAATATCAAAATAAAGAGACTCTGACTCTAAAACTGACTCGTGAGAATAGAAAAAAGAACAATCAACATCTATAAAGGATGGAGAAGATAAAACAGACGAAGGCTTTTCAACCTCAAACTCTACCTCCTGAACAGTCACTGCAAGCTCATTTTCTTTTTCTTCCTCACAAACATGTTCTTGAAAGGTGCTACAACTCTCCAATTCTTCTCTACTATCTATGCAACTCACCCCTAACTGCTCATCCTCATCAAGATTGAAAGAACTAAGCTCATGAATGGGTGCCAAAGAATCATCGGCCACATGACTCACTAAACAACCTATGGAAGTGGATCCCACCTCACTAACTTCCTGTGGAGTTTGAAGTCCTCTTATGATTTCATCAATTTTTAGACTCCTCACTCTAGACTCCTCAATATAATTTTGAACTATGCTTTCCAAGGAAGAATTTTCATTTAAAGGGGTATAACTTGAAGATGAAAAATTGGAATATGGTGTTGAATAAAAAGCCATTCAAATAAATTAAAACAACAATGATAATTAGGCTTCCAATCAAATAATAACCCAACAAGAACAAATGACAGAGACTCAAACAAAAAAATCTAATATGGAAAATATAATCTAGAAAAGGAAAGACAAGAAAAAGATTACACAACTAAAAGAAAAACTAACCTAGAAAATCAAATATGGAAAGAAAAACAAATTATAAGGAAAACACTAAAATAGGAATGCAACAAATATGGAAAATAAAAACAAACAAGGAAAAAATGCAATCTATCTACAAAATAAAAAAATAAAATAAAATACACCCTAAATTAAGACCGAACAATTTTTCCACGATATTAATTTAACTAAATATACCAATCCCCGGCAACGGCGCCAAAAACTTGATGTGCAATTTGCTTACCGCAAGTGTACGGGTCAAGTAATAATATAGTGTTTTCGTGATTAAACGAGTGTCGTCCTCTGGATTGGTTTTCTAGCAAATTAAGTATTGTGAATACTTTTGTTCAATTTTATTTAGGGAGCAAAACTCAATGATAAAAGATAAATCTAAAGACAAAAAGCATGAAATAAAAGTGGAGACTCAAATGGAAAGATTCTTAGGGAATTGATTTCATTGATTAAGAATGAGGATTGATTAATAGGAATGAATTGACCGTGCAATTATTCTACAAGCCAAGGAAGCTTTTATCACGATTACCTCTCCCGAGTATAATTGATTCTCATGCATATAAACTAACTTGATATCCCTATCTAAGTTCATTAACATGCAAGGCATTATTTGGTTCGGTCCTTGTTATGCTTCTAAAAATATTCCAAATCCCGTCACAAACTTAGAATTTCTACTTTAGTCATGCAATTAAATAAAGTAAGTCTTAGGCCAAATCCTCTCTCCCGAGTTAGATTCAACACTTAAATCATTCAATTAGTGATCAAGTAATTGAAAGCATTAAACACAAAATTGCATGCATAGAATAAAAGCACATTCATACCAAAAATTAATCCAACAAACTTAAACAACTACATCAATCCCTAAGACAAACAACTAGCAATTCATAGTCTTTAAACCATAAACACTAATTGAAAGAAAAGCCATAAAAACTACAAGAGTTAAGGGAAAGAAAAGAGAAAACTCGAATCCGTCGAAACCGGCACGTCCCCGTCACGATCTCCACGTCTTCTCGCTTGATTCCCGCTCCTTGGCCTTGCCTTTAGCTCCCACAAAAGGTCTCTAGTCGAAATTAGGGCTAAAATCTAACCAATTGGCCTCCCCCAAATCCGTAGCTGAAAAGAGGAATTTATAGAAAATCTGCTGGTAGCGTCGCGGCGCGGTGTGCAAAGCGTCGCGACGCTGTCACAGCGTCTCGACGCTAAGGAGATAGCGTCTCGACGCTGTCTCTGTTGCCGCCCAATTCAGAAAAGGAAAGGCAGCGTCGAGACGCTCCAAGAGCAGCGTCCCGACGCTGGCCTACGGATGGCTCTCTTTTGACTTCTTCTTGGTTGAATCTTTTCCGTTCTTTAGCCAATTTTCATGTCCCGAACACGTATTTAGCTCCAATTTCTTGATTTGACTCTGAGACATGATTCCTACAAAAAGAACATAAAAATGCATAATTTTGGCCCATTAAATATAAAAGACTAGCTTAATTAATTAGGGAAACATAGCTAGCTATGCTCGCTATCAGCTACCAACTCATCCAACACATTAATCACAGAACACTCCTCCACCTCAGCTGGGCATTTCATGGCATCAAACACACTGAATTTGACTTCTTGATCATGCACTCGCATAGTCAATTCACCTTTTTGAACATCTATTAAAGCTCTCCCTGTGGCCAAAAATGGTCTCCCTAGGATAATTGGGACATCCTTATCCGCTTCATAATCCAAAATGATAAAATCCGCTAAAAAGATAAACTTATCCACTTGAACTAAGATGTCCTCAATTTTTCCTTCAGGGTAGGTGATTGATCTATCAGCAAGTTGCAAAGTTACAGTGGTTGGTCTAGCCTCTCCTATTCCTAATTTCTTATAAATGGACAATGGCATGAGGTTTATGCTAGCTCCAAGATCGCACAGAGCTCTTCCCAACTTTTTACCACCAATAGAAACAGGAATGGTAAAACTTCCAGGGTCTTTCACTTTGGGTGGAATCCTATTTTTCAAAATTGCACTACACTCCTCAGTCAATGCCACAGTTTCATACTCACCCAATCTCCTTTTCTTTGTCAAAATATCCTTGAGGAACTTCACATAGTTGGGCATTTGTTCCAAAGCCTCAACTAGTGGGATGTTTATATGAAGCTATTTCAGGACCTCAAGAAATTTCTTAAAATTGGCTTCTTGATTTTTCTGCTTTAGCCTTTGGGGAAAGGGTGGTGGGGGCGGTTTAAATGTACGGGAATGTGTAGGAATTGACTTAGAAGGAGCTACAGGGGCTGCTCTAGGAATTTCCTCAATTTCCTCACTCTCTGGACTTTTTTCTACTTGACTTCCAGCAGGTTTTTCAACATTTTTCTCTGCTGTCTTTTCCATATCAGCATCAATATCAGCTGGTTTTTCCACTTGTTGTCCAGCTGGTTTTTGTTGGGTTGGCCCTTTTTTCTCAACCAAAGGCTCCCACTTCTTAGCTCCACAGCTTGGACTTGTTCCTTTCCTTCCCTCTTTGAATTTTCAGTGTCCGAGGGAAGTTTACCCTGTGGCCTAGCTTTCAACTCACTAGCAATTTGGCCCATTTGAACTTCCAAATTTCTCAATGACGCTTGGTGAGTTTGAATTGCAGCATCAGTTTTTGCCATATACTCCTTGAACATGCTCTCTAAAGAACTTCCAGTGGCATGTTGTTTCATGGTATTTTGGAACTGAGTTTGCTGATTTTGCTGCCCAAATCCGGAAGGTCCACTCATCTTTTGTTGAGCTTGTTGGGTGTTGGAATTACTTCCTTGACCTCCCCAAGCAAAATTTGGATGATTTCTCCAACCCGGATTATAGGTATTGGAATAGGGATTATTCCTAGGGGCATTTTGGTTTCCTACATAACACACTGAGGCTGGATTTCCAGGGATAAATTCAAACTTGTGATCCTCTCCACAGTAAACGCATGAATCTGCTGCATTCTGATTTATATTGATTGGTGCAGCAGACTGGTTTGCACTGGAATTCATCAACTGCAAATTCTCAAAGCCTGAATTTAACTTTTTTATCATGCTTTCCATTGAATCAAACCTCGCATTAAAGGATGTAACAGTGTCCACCTCAAGCATACCCTTATTTTTCTTCCCAGCCACACTTCTAGAATCAGACCATTGGCAACTATTTGTGGAAATTCTCTCCAAAATGGCATAAGCTTCATCATAAGTCTTGGATAATAAAGCACCATTAGCTGAAGCATCTACCATGTTTTGAGTAGCCCAATTCAACCCATTATAAAAAGTCTCCATTTGAATGCAATGGGGGAGTCCATGGTGAGGGCATTTTCTCAATAATTCCTTAAATCTTTCCCAAGCTTCACTAAAAGATTCATCATCAAATTGTCTAAAAGACACTATATCCGATCTAAGCTTGGCATTTCTTGTGGGAGGGAAGTACTTAATGAGGAATTTCTCTGCTAACTCATTCCACGTAGTGATGGAGCCAGGAGCAAAGTTATTTAACCAAGCTTTGGCACCATCTCTCAAAGAATAAGGAAACAAGGTTAACCTCAAAGCATCTTGAGAAACTCCTTGAATTTTGAATGAGTCACTCACTCCCAAAAAGGACTTAAGGTGTAGGTGTGGGTCCTCAGAAGGTAATCCATGAAATTGTCCCACCGTTTGTAACATTTGGAACATAACAGGCTTCATTTCAAAATTGTGTGCCTGTATCTCGGGTCTAGCTATCCCAGGGTACAACTCATTGAAGGTAGGGACGGCATAGGCTCTAATAGCTCTTCCCCTATCATTGGCTATAAGGACAGGGTTTTCAGCTTGATTTTCTACCCTAGGTTGCTGATTTACCACAGGATTAGGCTGCTGGTTGTTTTGGTTTTCTTGATTTCTAGGAAGTACAGGGGGTAAAAGAGGTGGTGGATCCATCCTATTGTTTCTCTCCCTTTGTTCCCTTCTCCTCCTATGAAAAGTCCTTTCAATTTCAGGGTCCAAACCGAATTCTAAGTCAGGGAATTCGTTCATACACAGCTACCAGCTCCTGCAAAGTCAAACAACCAAGTTAGAAGCTGTTTTAGCACCAATTTCACAAAATTTCAGCTCAAAAATAGCAAAAATCAACTCAATCCCCAGCAACGGCGCCAAAAACTTGTTGCCTTGTGCAATGTGATTCTAAATATGCAAGAAATATTCACAATTAGCTAAAAACGTGCAAGTATACACATCATGGCAGCAAGTGATAAGTAAATTAAGATCATTCTCCACAGGGATTGGTTTATAGAATTTTACTACTTCTAAGCTTGATTTTTAATGAAATTCAATGTAACCGAGGAACAAATATTTTTCCTTAACTAAATGCAAGAGATTAAAATGGTAAACAAGCTTAAATTGACAAGAACTAAAGTAGAATTCAATAAAAACAGCAAATTAGCACAGAGAAGGCAAGGTTCAGATTAGGGGCTGTCTACTCTCACAAGCTGTTTGCTGTAGCAGAACTTTATAATTACAACTCACACAGAATTTTCTACGGGAATCTTCCAATTCTCCTTTAGCTTAGGTGATTAAACTCCCATTTAACCCCTTCTTTTTTGCCCAACTGATTTAGTGCCTTAGGTGGTTATTTATCCCTAAATACCCACTCATTTTCATGATCATTAAAGACTAAGGTAAAGCAAAGTAGTCGGTTATCTATTGTTTTCCCAAACACTAAATAACAATGCTAGAAAATGGTTGGCCAAACGAAATTCTAGCTTTAAGCATGAAGAACACTTTACTTTAAGTTGCAATATATAAAGTTCCACTAAAACAAACAACAAGTTCAAGATTAAGCACCCTAATCCTCACCTAAGAGGATTTAGCTCATGTTCAAGGTTAAAATAATGAAAATATAGCAACCAACAACCATATCAGTCATGATTACAACCTTGAATACCAACTAATCACTAGGAGAAAGAAGAATAAAAGAAGAGGAGTGAAGAGAAGAAGCTTCCAAAGGAGATCCTAGCTTTCCCAAGCTGGAAATTCCTCCAAACAGCAGCCTCCTTGTCTTTTTCCCCTTCAATGACAGCAGCAACTTCTAGGTCAACTTCTCCAGCTTGTCTCCTCATTCTTTTGGGCAAAAGAAGCATTTATACCCTCTTTTTTCATTGATTTCAGGGCTGATTAGACACATAACTCCACATGGACCTTCCCTAATTGGCTGAGATGGGACAACTCAACTCACATGGCTTCCAGCTCAATTAATGAAGGCTTTCACGGATTTAGCACGTGCAGAATTTTATTACCCAGACTTTCTGCCTTCTGCTTGTGAAATCAGTTGCTGCAGCAAAACCTGAGTGACCATATACCAGAAAAATTAGCTAAAAACAAAAGAAATCTGCACTAAATTAAACTCAAGCTTGGCCTACTGATATGTAAAAATTGTTCATCAAAGAATACTCATTTTCAAGCACAAACCAAAGCTCAAACACATCAAAGAGTAGAGTTTTTAAGCCTAAAAGAGAACCAATAGCTCTTATTTCTAAGAGCCAATCATAAAAGACTAGCTAAATTAAATAAGTAAAAGTAGCTCGCTATGCTCGCTATCAATCGCCTAAGCATTTCCTTATATCTCTCCCATGCCTCGTAAAGTTGCTCCTCGTCCAACTGCCTGAATGTTCCGATCTCTGTCCGGAGCTTCGTAGTCTTGGCAGGCGGGGAAAATTTTGTCAGGAATGTCTGGGCAAGCTCGTCCCATGTGTTTATACTGCCTATCTCGACTGATTCGAGCCAATCTTTCGCCTTATCTTGAAGAGAAAATGGGAATAACCTCAATCTTATCGCGTCGGCCGGAACTCCATTCATCTTTACCGTCCCGCATATCTCCAAGAATGATCGCAAATGTGAATGTGGATCCTCAGAAGGGTGTCCCTTAAAAGAATTGTCTCGCGCCACCGGGATCAGTCCTGTCTTTAACTCGAAATTATTTGCTGGAATCGAGGCGTAAACGATGCCTGAATTCCCGGTTGGGAGGACTAGCTGTAAAAAGTCTCTGATTGCCTTGGGAGCTTCTTCTTGTTGGTGGACCATTGCTTCCGTTAGTCTTTTCTCTCAACGAAGGGCTCTAATCGTCCTCTTAATTTCAAGATCTAGAGGAAACAATATAACAACCTTATCTCTTCGCATGCAACACTCCCAAACAATTCAAGAGAAAATAAAAATAACAAAAATAAAATATTCTCAAACAAAAATATTCACAACCTAAATTACTATTTATCCTTTTCTTTTTAATGTTAAGAAAAATTATTTTGCTTAAAAATCAAACCTCCCCAGCAACGGCGCCAAAAACTTGTTGTTGACCACAGTACCGCAAGTGCATGGGTCGCAAGTAATATAAAACGGAAATATTCTGAGTATCGAATCCATAGGGAGGCGAAGCGATAATTAAGCAAAACAGAAATTTCTTCAACACTAAAAATACTTGGGGGAAATAATATTTAGGGACCAAACCATGAAAATAAAAATGAATTTAAAATTAAAGCAATTAAAGATTAAAAATTGATCAATCAAGGAAAATAAAATATGGAAAAAGAGTTTTGAGTGAGAAGCGGGGTCTTGAAAATCAATTAATAGCTAAACAATTATTACAATTATCCTATCTCGTTGCCCAACTAATTATAATCCTAGAATCTTCGTCAATCACATAGGATCTCCTGTCGGTTTCCCCTAATTATAATTAATCCATTTTAACAACCTAAGTGTCCTTAGCACCATTAAAAATCGTTAATTCATACTCTCTGATTCATTTTAGGAATCTAAGTTTAATCAACTAATCTCGTTGTCATGACGGGCAATTAAACCAGTTGCATGGATTATGATCTATCCTAATTTCTCTCCATCGAGTTTCCATTAAGAATCGGATCAATATACAATTGGCCAGATTGCATACAGCATTACGAGCATCCATACAAATAATTAGTAAAAGAGGGCAAGAGATAGGCAATTATAATAACATTTAACTATATATTTTCATTTCAAGACCCCAAATTAGGGTTTAGCTATACATAGCTATAATATCCACAAGATATACAATGGAAAGCATAAATTTGAGCAAAATAAAAGGAAAGGAAATGACCGTCGAAGACCCCGTTGCTAGCGCTTGGAGTCCCTCCAAGCACGCCTTGAGCCTCCTAGAGTGCTGATAACTGTACGAAAGGTAGTTATTTAGGCCTTAATTCTATAGGGATTTGTGTGTCTTTTGTGCTTAATAGGGTTGCTTTTAGATGAATATTATATGTTTTAACCCATTTGGAAAAATGGAGGCTTTGAAAGTTATTTTGTGTAGAAAATACTGCTGAGTGACATGAGGGAGCAAATTCTGTTCTGCAGCAAAAGTGAGAGCAAAACTGGCATGTCACAGCTCGTTAGCCAAGTTGACAAACCAACTTCTGTTGAGTTATTTTCGAGATAAAGGAGCGAGGAGAGCCTGCCATGTGTCCAATTTAACCTAATTCTCATCTTATAAAAGGAGGAGCCGTCAAAGATAAATTCATTCATGATTTGGAGACCGAATCAATCGGCTGGAGGCCGAATTGTAGGCGGAATGGAGATCTAAGAAGACCATTTGCGATTCCACTCAAGGAGACGAAGTTCTTCCATGTTCTTGGTGGTTTGGAGCAGCCGTTTCATCCCCATTTGCTGAAAATGATTAGTATTTCTTGTGTATTTCGTCTTATGGATGTGCTTATCGAGATTGTAACGTATTTTATGTTTTCAATCATGAACTAATTGCTTTGTAGGCATAGGTTAAGAATTATGTGATTGTTATATTTATAAATCTGGAAATTCTATTTGATCATGACCATCTTGAATTATTGTTGATCTTTATTTTCATTATGTGCCCGCCTAGCTAGCCGGTATGTATAGCTTCTTCTAGTTTCCGGGATGATTTAGGAGTTGTGTGACAATAATTCACGCTAGATCATTGTGTATTGGTGAACGCCAGTGACTGAGTTAGGGATAGCCAGTTGCCTAGTGCTTGATCTGTAGAGCTTCATTGGTTTTGAAACATATTCCAAAAAATCCAGAGTTCCGGGAGGATCCCGCTGATAATACTGAATTAGATTGACGGATCAAAAGAATTGCTAGAGCATCTTTATAAACAATTACAGAAGTCTTAACCTGTGTTTGTTTCCATTCTGTTTTCTCTGTCGTAATCATTTACTACTTTCGCATATCTTTTGTTTCAGCATTTTAAAAACCCAATCAATTTAACCAACCTTTTGAAATCACTAAAAAGACAAATTAAATCAATAGAGGTAGGCATTTCAAGACCCTGTGGATACGATAAATACTTATCACTTGCTGCTAGATTGTGTATAAGCACAGTATTCTGGAGTTAATTTATCTCATATTTTTAACCACTTTAGAATTGCAACAAGTGCTCCCAAAAGCTCCCCAAAATTTTTCCACTACTAAAACTCTCAAAAAGGTTTGAAGCCTTTGAGATAAGGCTAAAAAAGAGCCAAGGAAAGGAAGGAAAGGAATGGTTGATGAAATGATTGATGAGAAAAATGGGCACCAAGGGGGTCCTTTTTATAGGCCCGGATTTGGGACAGCGTCGCGACGCTGTGACGTCACGCGACTTGTTCGCCAAGAAATGGGACAACGTCGTGAAGCTGTCCCTACAGCGTCTCGACGTTATGCGGATTTCAGACCAGTGGGCGTAGATTTGGGCTTCAATCTTGGGCCAACTTCTTTCTTTTTGGATTTCTTCGCTTGGATGGTTGACCTTTGGGCTCCCCTTTGACCCATGGATGGATATTTGGGTTGGATTGCTCATTTTTTGTCCTTTTTCCACCAAAAATCCATAATATGCTCCTAAAGACCAATTAACAAATTATTTTAGATTTCTTCAATAAAAACACAATTAAAGCGCTCAAAAGCTTAATAATTTAGGACTAAAATAGCGACATTTCTGTCTGCTATCAGTGAACACCACCAATTGGTTACACCGGTATATCTCTGAGACTTCTTGAAGCAAGAGACTGGTGGGAGTCTTTTAGGAGAGATCTCTGAGAGAAGCAAAATGAATGAGATGCCTTTCACCCCACCCCAGGGTTCCTATATATAGGTAAAGGCCAAGACCTTTTCCTAATAGGAAAAGGTCTAGGAATAAGTTCAAATCTATTATCTAAATCATATCTAATTTTAATAAATAAATAACTAATTCCATAAGTTAATTAATTACCCAATTAAATATCACATATTTAATCTTATAGATTTTATTAAAATTAAAATTAATATGAATCCAATTCATATTAAATTTATTTGAACTCTTTCAAATATTTTTCTCTCAAGAATTAATTTTTGAAATTAATTCAAAAATTATATTATAAAGTTTCATAAACTTTATACTATAATGTATCAACATACATTATACGATTCCTCAAATAAATTGAACATTTTCAATTTATAATTTATATTTAATTGCTTCAAGTCTCTTTACGAGCTACCAATGGGACCTAATGGACCTACATATCAGAAGCTCCAACGATACGAGACTAATTGGCTAAACTCATTAACCAAGTTAGTCAACATTTGTTAACTGTAGGTCACTCCACTAAAGACCCACAGCTGCACTCTTCTCACTGTAGAATATTTTTGTGTGCACAGATATTGACCAATAACGGCAAGTTAGTCCTTCACGAGTGTTTGTAACTCCAGCTAGGTCAAATTACCGTTTTACCCCTGAGTTACCTCTACCTTCTTAAGTACCAGTGCTTCTCTAATGAACAACTTGTTTGTGGTCCAACCATCAAACAGAAATCCCTCTCGGGCCAGTGAGAGGGTAGGACCCTTTGTTCAAAACCCGGAGACACCAGTTAAGAGAACACTCATTTACTTCCTCAAAAGTTGGGAAGGAGTGAATTCCATCTTGTGTGATTATGTTCCCAGCTCCCCACTCGGTCTTGTCCCAAAAATGGTAGGCTTATTAAGTTTGCGTACTGGCCACTCTCACCCATACAAATCAAAGGACAATCCCTTGTGAACAGGAGTCCATAATCCACTCAGGATTCAGACTAAGTTGACTAGGTCATCCTAGTGAAATAGAAACCCAACTAGTTGACGGTGTTACAGCTAGCGGTTACTATTTCGCGGTCCGGTCTTATGCAAACTCATTGCATAGGATACCCCCACTCACATGTCACTACATGGACGCTTAGGATCAATACGTCTGTATCAAATACAAAGCGAGCCATATCACATAGTGTTACCAGGATAAGGTACCCAGTCTTATCCTTGTACTATAGACCTTTTAGGTTGTCACTTGAACATCGATCCCCGTATGTCCCCACATACTAGTTTCAGTTACATACAAACAACCTTAGATCTTAGTTTATTGGATTTGGGTCAAAATTGATATACTTACCTAAAACAATTCTTGCAAAAAAATTGTGTTTTAATTAACAAAACTCAAAATTATTATTTTTAAGGCCTGTTTCATAATTATTTGGTTTTTGAAAATTAAACTGATAAACCCTACTTCCACCTACGAGTTTCTTTGTTTTTTTCTAAGACCTTCACCCCATGTTTTCAAAAACCAAGTCATTTTTTGAAAACTAAAAAAAAATAGTTTTAAAAAACTTGTTTTTGTTTTTGGAATTTGGCAAAACCAAGAAATAAAGATTTGGAAGGAAAACCCAGAAACAAATCAAGTTGTTTGATCGGTGAAGTCAGACATTCTTAATTAATGGTATAATTTGGGATTTAGACGAAAACAATTTCAAATTACTTTATCCTTTAATTTTAGTAAGAAACACATATAATTCTTCTTAAACCAGAAAGATGATTTCATTTGCAAGCAAACCCAAAACGAGCGAGACCACCATTGAATCGTGCTCCAATGGAGGTCCTCTCTTCCTCAGTCATAGCTAGCACAGCCAAGCGTTTCTCATTCCATTCCCACAAACCCCACTTCCAATCCTCCGCCATTAACTTCAAATTCCCTCGATCACCAAGCAAAAAGAACAGATTCTCACACTCTTCTTCTTCTTCTTCTTCTTATCTATACTCCATTGCTCCTCTTCGCTGTTCCGTTACAGTAAATTTAGCTTCAACATCCACGCCTTCTACTTCTTCTGTTTGGTCTCCGACCTTCGGCAAAAACCGCCATTGGATGGTCCTCATGGAGAGACCTCCATCGGGGCTCAATTCAAAACCAGAAGTCATTGATCATTTTGTCAAAGCGTTGGAAAGAGTTTTGGGAAGGTGGGTGTTTTTGTATTTTCCAGTTTGATCGTTTTGCATAGTATCTATATATTTATATATATATGTATGTATGTATTCCGCTAAATTTTGTTTTGAATTGGGATTATTTGGCCAGTGAGAAGGATGCTCAGATGTGTATTTATGATGCTTCCTGGGATACCCACTTTGGATTTTGCTGTGACATTGATGAACAAACTTCCATTGAGCTCGCCCGTAAGTTTCAACAAACGTTTTGCCGTTCAATTATGCATTTTAGCTTTTGAAAAAAGTACTTTAAAGTGAAAGCATTCTTATGCACCTTCCAAAGCAGCATTAATTCTCCTAGAATCACCGAAGAGCATTCTAGTGTTTTAAGAATTTTCAAGACCATTTTTATTATCGAACCACACTAGGAAAATTTTGGAAAGTGATTTTGGAAGTGTTTTGGGCTAAAAACACTTTTCAGCTTACTAATAGTCGTTCCAAACTCACCATTTTGGTAGATTGGTTGGTTATTTCCAAACCTTCACGTAAAGTGAAATTGAAAATTTTCACCAGGCATTGCAATTTTAGTTGGTTTTTATACGAGCAAGTGTTATAGGAGTACCAGGGGTAATATCCGTTAAGCCAGACCCGAATTTCAGCTCCACAGAGAAGGATTATGGTTCTTCAACACCTCAATCAAATCCGAAATCGTATTTGCAAAATGGCGGTAGACTCTTGTTCCCTTCAGGGAATACCAAGCATTGGCTTGTTCGAATAGACAAGCCAGCTATTGGGGTGGTTACCAAGGCACAAATGGTTGATTATTATGTTGAAATATTGAGCAAAGTTTTGGGGAAGTAAGTGTACTATTGTATGTAACAAAAGCAGTAGCTTCATTTTGTTTATGAGATTTTCATTGTCCTCAAGAATGGTTATGCCAATTATCTGTAGTGACAAGGATGCACAAATGTGTATATACCATATTTCCTGGCAGTCTAGCTTTGGCTTCTGTTGTGAATTGGATGAGGAATGTGCACGAGAACTAGCCGGTAATCTCCAGTTTCTTATGACGCTTTTATATATTCTTCTGTGCATGATAGTTCTACGGTGTTTGATGCAAATTCTCACAAGATGCAGGCATTCCTGGTGTTTTATCTGTTCAGCTAGATGCAAACTTTGAGGCAGAAAACAAAGATTATGGAGGTTAAATTTTCTAACCTTGAGTAAATCTTTCAATTCTAATGTTTAGTTATGGCAGCCTTGCTTGAGATGAACAATGGTTTTTGCCTATTCTTTTCAACTCGAAGAATTCTAGTTCCCATTTTGCTTTGGTTGATCCTACCATACTTGATGAGTTCCTATAGTTTAAAATATTATCTTTCGGATTATCTAGTGCTTGCTTCTTAGAGGATGGCTTGAAATTGCATGGTAAGATATGATTGTCGAGTAGGGGATATTGCTTATTCCTTGGTTAAACTGCAAAATACATAAATATTAGGATAAATTGTTGGTATATGCCCAATATATTTTGTGAGAAATGAGTTTCAGGGAATTAGTTCATTCATTCCGAAGCATAAGCTAAAATATGATACTATAATAGGGAAGAATTTGTGCCATGGCAGATGGTTTTTGGTGATCTCTCCCCTTCTTGTTATGGCCAATTGGACTTGTTATTGAAAACCTCTTTAGCTGTTATGGGCAATGAAGTTATCTGACATAACCATTACTATATCTGGTTTGTCCTTAAAAGTTATTAAGGACAAGTGACGACAATTTTTTTTCTTATGAGTCTCTTTTAGGCCAGTAGCTATGTTTGACAAGGATGAAATGTCTGACAGTAAAAATATAAGAGCCTCTCTTATGCCAATTCTTTTGTTTCTTGACAAGGATGAACGGCGGAATAGAAAAGGAGGTAGTTAAGGCCTTGTTTGATAACCATTTGGTTTTTGGTTTTTGAAAATTAAGTTTATAAACACCTACCTCCATCTATAAGTAACATTGTCTTAATATCTACCTTTTTCCTTGTTTTCAAAAACCGAGTCAAATTTTGAAAACAAAAAAATTAGTTTTCAAAAACTTGTTTTTGTTTTTGAAATTTGGCTAGGAATTCAAATGGATCCTTAACAAGGATGAAAACGATGGTAGGGAATTTGGGAGAAATCAAAAACCAAATGGTTATCAAACGGGGCCTAAGAAATTGGAGTGGTTAGAGCTCTAAGAATACAAGGAACTTTTGTTACACTTACATGTTAATTCTTAATTAAGTTATTTATACTCTACTGGACTGTGATTGTGGAAATGAAAGTCTAGGGACTGTAATCTTCAAATAGAAAAATACATTTACTGGAATTGTAATTTGATCTATTTGTAATTGTTAACTCAACTTTTTCTAGTGATTCCATTGAATTAATAACCTGCAATTTTTCAGGTAATATTGCCAAGAACCCTTTGGATCTTCCAACTTCTTCAGAAACAAATCAAGCAACTGCTGTGAAAACAAAGAAACTGTTTATAACTGGTATTGACAATTCAAAATATGCTAGATTTTAGGAGTTTTTATTTTCACCTTTATGATCATTATCACTGATATCGATCCACATTCTATGCTTTCAAGTTTCAAGTTTAGCTTTTGAATATGAATATTTTAGGCCTTGGTTGATGTCGTTTTTAGTTTTCTGAAAATTGTGTTTGATTCCTCCCAATTTCTTTACTGGTTTTCATCCCTCTTAAAGAAACATTTGAATTCTTGGTCAAATTTTAAAAACAAAAACCAAATGGTTATCAAACGAGACCTTAGTAAGCAAAATATAATTTTTCTATTTGATGTTCTTAAGAAATGAATGCCAAGGCTCTTTAGTAACTTCATCATGAAGTAGGAGTGGGGGTGGGATATTAGATAATAAGAGGATTGCTCATCATAAGCCAAAATACAACATAAGGGTAAAATTCTGAAAATAAACCAGATAAGAGGAGGCAATGACGTGTTCTTCATCGCAGTGTTCCGGCACTCTTCTTATTTACCATCGATCATTTTTGGACAGGTCTTTCATTTTATACATCAGAGAAAACCTTACGTGCTGCATTCGAAGGATTTGGTGAGCTTGTTGGAGGTATGCTCCATTGATCTTGTCATCTAAGATTCTAACTGGAAGTTCTCGTGAGGCAAATTCATGGTTATAGATTGCTTTTATGGACAGTTAAAATAATAATGGACAAGATTTCCAAAAGGTCCAAAGGCTATGCATTCATAGAGTACACAACAGAGGAGGCTGCTGGTGCTGCCCTCAAAGAGATGAATGGCAAGGTGAATAAACATGAGCTCTCTACCTTTCCCTCTCCCTTACTGGTTCATGCTATATATATTTTTGTGGTTGATGCAGATCATCAATGGTTGGATGATAGTTGTTGATGTTGCTAAGCCTAGCCCTCGAAGATATGGTGGAAACCGTACCAGACCGTAGGTCTAGAAAGAGCAGGTATTTGTGTACTTCAACATTGAATCTCGAGTAGTCAGTTATGAGTTTAGCTCAAAACTGAGCCTAGAGGGCTTAGTAGTCTTTTATTGACTGCTTAGTACCCTTTTGAGGGAAGAAGTTACTCCTCTTAGTTGTCTTATATTTATAGAAAAATTAAGATTTTAAAGTTTGTCTTTTAAACTACCATTCTAAATCTTTAGAATAGTAAATATTATATATGTAGAAAATTAGAAGGTAAGGTATTGTCCTTTATTTTCAATACTTTGGTCATTATCAAACAAGGAGGTTAGAAGTACATGTTCAATGACCAATAACCTTCGGACAACTTAATACATAAACAATAGTGTGAACAAAGAGAGTATGATAATCTTGTAGTACTAAAAATTCTTTCGGTTGATGAGAGTTTTCAGTACTACAAGAGTAGGAAGAAGCTAAAAAAGTTTTTTAACTCACAATTGGGAGTGCAACACTACTCAACCTAAAAAAACCTTTTTTTTTTTTTAATAATTATATAATCTGTAACGCCCTACGTTTCGAAATTATGTCATTTTGAATTAATCAAATTTAAATTCTAGTTTGAAAAAAAAAATTAGAATTTAAGTTTGGTCTTTAGTTGATATTTTTGGGAGTTTAAGTCGAGATATTTTCCTTTCCTTGCTTAGTGGCTGAGCGGGTTGGAGTTAGTCTGTTTTGGGAGGTTACGTTGGAGTAAATTGTGCATTTTTTTTTTCTGTATAGTGGGTGGTTACTTGGAGTTATGGAAATTAAGTAATTATAAAAAAAAAGAGAAGAAAAAAAAAGCCCTAGATCTCCTTCCCTTCTCTTCTCCCTCTCGTGCGTGCACCAACCCCCCTCTGCATTTTTCTTCTCCATCTTCGATGTCTCTCTCTGTCTCTCTCTCTCGACGTTTTCTCCTTCCCGTGCTCCAGCCTTCGCGTCGTCGTCACCGCCTGAACAACCTCGCGCGACGCCGCTTGATCCTGCACGCCGTTTCCTTTCGCTAACTACAAGAGCTCGCGCCACCTTCCCTTTCTCTCTTCCCCTTGCACCACCGTAGCCGCTCTGTCCCTCTCCCTCTCTGTTTTTCCTTCCGCCGACAACAAGATCGCGAGCAGGCCTCACTGCCGTCGTTCCCTCCTCCTTTCGTGTCTCCCTCTGGCGGCCATGCACGTGAATGACCCACACCCGCCGATTCTCTCTCCCTCCTGTTTTCCCTTCAGCCTGGCACCCATGAACGCTAACAATAGCAATGGCTACATGAGTTGGTGCGATTCCAGCCCTCCAACGGCGTCGTTTGGCATTCTTGGTAAGATTCAACTTGGATTCATCTTTGTTTAGTTTTAAATCTGATTTACACAATCCTTATCAACTCTAAACTTCAGGTTTAAGGACCTTTTAGCGCCCACCAATGAGCGTTAGGACTCGAAAATGGCCTTTGGTGTATACCCATAACCCGAAAGGCATTGGGATTGAATACCCACAAGCGAGGGAGTTTGGATTAGCGATTTTAAACTCATTCGACCATTGGGAAGCAAACAATCGAGGTCGTTTAGGTGTCGTATGGTAAGTTCTGCCTCCTTAAACCTTTAGAGTTTATCTAGAGTAGCTTTAGTATAGTTTATAACCATTAGGTGCTCTTTAAAGTGTAGTTAGGACCCAATTCGGACTCCGGACAACACTTATTCAAGGGATTTCAGTGCTGATCGATTAATTCTAGCAAGGTTCTAGCCCCTTTTCGGTAAGTTTCAACACCTGACAGCATGCTTTAGGTCCCTTTTAATCTATGTTAGGTGTTGGAAAGATTGTCGGGTTATTCTCTAACCTGTAGGAAGCCTTTATTGTGTTTGTAGGTGTGCTTAGAGCCTTTTCTAATATTTTCCAACAAGCGTTAGTTGGACTTAGGAGCACTCTTAAGCTTGTGTGCCTGTTTGTTTGCTTGAGTTGTTTGTTTACTTGCTTTGCTTTTATGTGTTATGTTTGTTTTATATGTGATTCGTTGAGAGAGATAAGCATGTTGCTTGATTCATTTCTTATGCATGAGATACTGTTGATGTTTGCTATGCTGTATGTGGGTCGTGTCTGCATAGTACACGTTCATTGGGGAGAGGAGGCGGGCATGACGCGTAAATCATGTGTTGGGTGTGTGTGCGGAGCGTGATGCGGAAATCACGTGTGGGTGAGTGCGGAGCGTGACACGGAAATCACGTGTGAGTAGCGCTGCGCATGTCGCGTAATTCATGTGTTGGGTGGGTTTGCGGAGCATGATGCGGAAATCACATGTGTGATGTGAGTGCAGAGCGTGACGCGAAATTCGCGTGTGTGTGCATGCATGGCACGAAAACCATGTGGGGGTACATAGCATGATCCATGGATTCATGTTGTCATCCCATTTTGCATGAAGCATGTGTTGGCATTGTTGTTTTCGTGTTTAAGAGCATGTTGGTTTGTTTATCACTTTACAAGAATGATGTGTGTGTGGATAGCATGTCGATGTGGTTGTCTGTTGTTTGGTGGCTCACCGGGTATGAACTACTTACCAGTACTTTGGTTGTACGATACCCTTCTCCTTTCTTTCCCCAACATTTTCAGATTATGCAGGTGTTAATGAGGTTTATGAGCCCGATGATGTAGATGAGGAGGTTCATGAGGCATGACCACATGGTTTCGTTTATTTGTTTATCTTATTTTTCCAATGGATAGGATAGTTCAATGTTTAGTTGATGATTTGGTTAATCTTAGACTTTGCTATTTGGTTGGATCAATCTTTAGTTGTTGATCTTGTTGTAGACTTTCATGTTTCGTTAGGTTGTAAATATGTTCAGGTTTAATAAAACTAAGTTGAATCTAGAATGTTAAGTGCGTACCTATTCTTAGTTGGTTGTGATTTTGATGATAGTTGTGAATACGAGATCTAACTCGTATTGTGTGGTGAAGTTGAATTTTGATCTGCAGTTAGGTGGAATAGTTTGGAATAATATAGAAGTGTTGTTTTATGTCAAATAGGTGTTTAAAAATTTTTGGTTTCGTCCTATGTATGTCGTTATGTTGCTGAAATTTTTGGAGCTCTCGGTTAGTTTGAACATAGGAGTTTAGTAATGTCATTAGGCTAGATAATAATAAAACCTTGGGCGTTACATAATTTTTATTTTTATTCTTTTCCTTATTTGTATTAGATTTTCCTGGTAGTAAGGTAATAGTTGTCAATATGAGCATAACATGGTGGATAAGATACTTATCATCTCTTCTTTCATGTTGAAGGTTTGATTTTTTATCACACGTTTTCTTAAATTTAAAATAGCTAGTACTTTCTTGTACAGGTCCTTAATTTGTTTTGAATCCTTTGCCACTTTTTCCCTTGATCTCAACATGTCTACTTCCAATAGTTGGTCTATTTGTTTTGATGTTTGAGTTTGTCATTGTTGATCTCAACATCTCAACATGTCTACTTCCAACAGGTGATTTCTTTATGGCATAGTTGTTGTCTGCTGAAGGCCAAAGGACATGAAAGCAAGGAGAATGATGAAGACCTTGAGGCACCACTTTTGAATGATGCTTAAGCCCATGCATGAGATGGAAAATAGTTTTTCCTACAAATTACATAATATCCAAAATTTTATATGCCTTGTATATTATTTTGTGTAAATAATAGTAACATGAATTTTTAATTTCAATTGTGATATAATTAATGGTCTTGGATTGGATTGAGTCATAAACCTAGACTATAATCATTAAGTTTGAAGTAAATTTTACTTGGAGAATAACTTAATTAGTCAGGACATATCTTATCAATCAATAGTTGGAGATTTAAATTTGGATAATTGTAATGGGTGGCAAAATTAGGGTAAATAATAGCAAATTTAACAATTTTTTAAAATATTTGCAAATATGGCAAAATTTTTGAATTAATTTTTTATATCCCTATTTTGCCCTTGAATTGCGCGTGGATTTCTCTCCTCTCTTTTTGTTTTGGTAGGTTTCTATCAGATAGAAATTTTTTTCTATCACTGATAAATTCTATCAGGGATAGAAAAACTTTCTATCTGGATAGAAAAATTTTCTATTAACTGATAGAATTAACTTTCTATCACTGATAGAAGTTTTTCTATCACTGATAGAGAAAGTTTTCTATCAGTGATAGAAATAGAAAGTTAATTCTATCGATTTTCTATCACTGATAAAAAAACTTTCTATCAGTGATAGAATTCTATCACTGATAGAAGTCTTCTATCAGCGATAGAAAGTTTTTCTATCACTGATAGATTTAGAAAGTTTTTCTATCACTGATAGAATCTATCCGTGATAGAAAAACTTTCTATCAGTGATAGAATTAAATTTCTATCGCTGATAGAAGTCTTCTATCACCGATAGAAAACTTTCTATCACTGATAGAATTAAATTTCTATCACTGATAGAATTAAATTTCTATCGCTGATAGAAATCTTCTATCACTTATAGAAAATTTTTCTATCACTAATAGAACATAGAAGTCTTCTATCACTGATAGAAAACTTTCTATCACTGATACAATTAAATTTCTATCGCTGATAGAAGTCTCTATCACTGATAGAATTAAATTTCTATCGCTGATAGAATCTATCCGTGATAGAAAAACTTTCTATCAGTATAGAAGTTTTCTATCACTGATAGAAAACTTTCTATCAGTGATAGAAAATTTTTCTATCATTAATAGAACTTTCTATCAGTGATAGAATTAACTTTCTATCACCGATAGAAGTCTTCTATCACTGATAGAAAGTTTTTCTATCACTGATAGAGAAACTTTCTATCCAAAACAGAAGATAAGATAACAGAGGATAAGATCAATTCCGATCTATAGAGGATAAGATCACTGGTAGAAAACTTTCTATCAGTCTCCGTGAAAACGACAACATCTCTCCAACAATTTGATTCGGTGCCTTCTTCGTTTCTCAACAAGTTAATCGAAAAACGCTAATTAACTGATAGAAATTGAAGGAAAAAAAAACAAAAAGAACGAGCGAGCGAGAACAAACCTCAAGTACTCAAAATGTATAATCGGAAGAAGAAAACAACCGAAATGAACTGATAAAGGAGAACAATCGAAGTCAATGAACTGAAACAAATCAAAGAAAGAAAGAAAGAAAAAAGAGTGATGAAACAAACCTGAATGGAAGAACGAGCTGAAGACGATGGAGAAGTTGAATGCAAAGAGAGTAATTGGAATCAGATGGAAATTTGGGAGAAGAACTGATAGAAAGAAATGAGAAGCTGATAGAAAGAAATGAGAAGTTGATAGAAACTTTCTATCACTGATAGATTCTATCAGTGATAGAAAAACTTTCTATCAGATAGAAAGAGCATTTTAGTAAATACACATTTCAGAACTTAAAATTTTGCCATTTTTGCAAATCCTTCTACCGGCTGCTAAATCTGTATATATTTTGGGTCGGTTTGCTATATTTGCAACCGACCCTTTAAATTTCCACTTTCATGTGGTTTTACTTAAAAAAAAATCAAATTTACTTTAATGTATTAGAAACTCTCAATTAAATTGTTTGTTAACAAGAGTATAACCCAATTGACATAAAGTTTATGTCTCGACTAAGAGCTCAGAGGTTCAAATCTCTCATCCTACATGTTAAAACAAACTATCAATGTAAATTTACCACCGTACACGTTACATGTTAAAACAAACCATCAATGTAAGAATCTCCAAAAACTAAATAAACAAAATTGATATACTTGCCTAAAAAAAATTCTTGCAAACAAATTAGCTTTTAATTAACAAAACTCAAAATTATTATTTTTAAGTATTTCTAAAGAAAAGCAAAGATTTGAAAGGAAAAACCAAGAAACAAATCAAGTTTGATTGATTAAGATCCTCTGAATTTATTAAAAAATTATTAATTTAGGTCTCGTTTGATAATCATTTGGTTTTTGAAAATTAAGCTTATACACACATACTTCCACCTATAAGTTTCTTTGTAACGCCCCAGGATTTTTAAAACTAATCCTAGCGACATTACTAACTCTCAAACCAAACTAACCGAAAGCACCGAAAATTTCGGCAGCATAACGACATACCTAGGACTAACCCAAAATTTTTACATCACCTGTTAAGCATAAAACACACTTCTAGATAACATTCAACCCACAACTACACTCCACAACTCCACAGATTCACAACAGAAACCCATCCTCCACAATAAAGCGAGTCAAATCTCGCATTCGCAACCAACGAAAAAAGTTCATGTAAAATATAGACGTTCAACTCCAATTACTAGAAACGGCTAAACTTTATAAAATAAAAAGAGTTGCGAATGACAAAGGAAACTAAGCATCACCATCTAACTTCTCGAAAGAGGACAACTATAGTCCCTGAATAAAAATAAACATAATCTCTATCCTTTACAATTCAAAGAATAAAATAACTTTCTACGACAAACTAGAAAATCAAAAGAAACTTGAAATAAAGATGCCTAAACCAGTGGAGTCACTCCTCGTGCGCCTCCTCAGCACCACCAGGCTCATCATACGCAAACTCACCTGCATTATCTAAAAATGTTTGGGGGAGAAAATGGAGGGGGTCAGTACAACCACGGTACTGGTAAGCAGCTCACACCCGGTGAACCATCAAGCATCAAACAACAAAATCATCATGCTAGGCACACGCATCCAACTTGCAATAAATACATAATCATGCTCCATAAAACGAGAACTCATCAACAAGACTCTTGTTAACTCAAAAGAATGGCTCATGTAAACACACGACATGCTATGCAACCCACATGGATTCCGCGCCATGCTCGCTTTCTTAGCACATGATTTACGCGTCATGCCACGCACCAATGCACATGAATTCCGCGCCATGCAACGCAACTTAACACGTGATTTCCGCGTCACGCTCCGCACCAAAACATGATTTCCGCGTCATGTAACGCACTCACACCCAGCACATGAATTACGCGCCATGCGCAGCGCACACTCGCACGTGATTTACGCGTCACGCTCCGCACTCGCAACCCACACGTGATTTACGCGTCACGCTCCGCACCAATAACATGATTTTCGCGTCATGTAGCGCAATCTTAACACGTGATTTTCGCGTCACGCTCCGCTCACACAACCCGACTCACCTCTCAATGAGCACACAAAACCATGCAACTTGACTATCATGCAGTATAGCTCAAAAGCAATAAGACAACGTGCTTAACACAACCAACAGTTCATCATGCTTTAATATCGATCAAACAGCACTTCTAACACATAAATCAAATTCCATAACAAACAACAAGACAACGAGGCATACTAGAAAAGCGATAAACAACAAGCATGCTCATGCAATCAAACAGACTCAACGGATAGAAACTACTTACTGAAAAGCTTACGAGCGCTCCTAAGAACTCCTTGAACCGCTCAAGAGACTCGGACAAGCTCCTAAACAACAAGGATAATTCTAAAAATAAGAAACAACCTACTGAAAGCTTAAGACATGCTAGAAAAAAGCCTAAATCGACTGAGGAAAGTCTATTTCCTTACCGTATAACCACTAAAAATTCCTCAAGCTAAGAACCCAAAGCCTTCAGACCATGGACAACCATGTCTAAGGCACAACAAGCAATGGGTATTTACCGAAGGGCCATATTTAAGGTTTTTCAGCCGTTGGACAGCAAGCAAAAGACATGAATTCACATTCTAAGGATTCCTAGAGGTTGGGTAACGCTACTCGGGCTTAGGCAATTGATAGAAGATATTTTAGCATGCTTTTTAAATCACAAACAACAAACAAAAACTCCTAAATTCATGATTGAAGAACCTACAAGGGTTGGGTAAAACTAATTAGGCGACGACACATAACAGACATTAATAGAAACATGCTTTTAAGCCAAAAACCGCAACAAATACTACCCAAACGACCTCGATACCACGTTAGACGGGTTATACTAACCACGAACAACGTGATAGAACACTCCTTGGACAATGGGTATTCAAGTTTTAAGTGATTCGAACTCAATCGAACACTTTTACGGCGCTGTAGATCAGAACTTCAACGTTTTCTTATAATTTCCAGCACCTAATCCATTGGGTAATCTAATGTAAACTCTAACCAAGAATGGGTAAGAGTTAAAGCTTACCGAAATCACCAAACGACGCCGAAAACGCCCGAAAACGATGCTGGACAGAGCCAAAATGCAAGAAAACGGAAACTCCGCTGCTGGACGGACACGAAACTAGTCGGAATGAGCGCAAGGGGTTAGATCGGGCCTTCAACAACTAGGAATGAGAAGGATAGAGACTTACCCACGAGCTTCCTTAGTCGAAATCACACGAACAGAGAGGGAGAGAGGCGGCGAAGGGACGGCGTTGCTGCGACGGGGCTCAGTGCTGCGACCAACGACGGCGGCGCGAGGCTCTAATCAACGGCGACGCTGAAGCTTCACGACGGGGGAAACCGAGAGAGAGAGAGAGACGCGCGAGAGAGAGATGAGCTGGGACGGCGCGGCTGGACAGCGGCAAAGGAAGGCTGTGCGGCGGTGTGCGTTCGTGGTTTGGGGCGGCGACGGCCAGATTCCGGCGACTGGACGGAGGGTGCGGCGGCTGGAAGAAAATTATAAAGGGGAGGGGGCTGGTTCACGGCAAGAAGGAAGGAGATGGAGAGAGAAAAGGGAAATTAGGGCTCTTTTTGCTAATTTCTTTTTTTTTTCCCCACATTCTTTTAAATAAACCCTAGGGATAAAATCCCAATTTAATAAGGAGTTAGGATTTCAATTTAAAACCCCGATTGGATTTTAAATCCCAATCTTAGCTCCTAAAGATTTTGAGATTTAAATAGAGTTAGGGTCTTATGATATTCAAAATAAATATCGATTATCAAACCTCCAAACTTTAGGAAAATTAAAGACTTAATTAAAAATCTCTTTTCCCTAAGTTATAGAAATTTATTTAATGACCCAAGGCTAAACTTAAATTCTAATTTTCCAAATTAGAATACAACGCCCAAATAACTCCAAAATGGCTCGATTTCAGAACGCGGGGCGTTACATTCTTGGTTTTAGTATCAATCTTCTATCTTGTTTTCAAAAACCAAGTCCAATTTTGGAAACAAAAAAAAATTAGTTTTCAAAAACTTGTTTTTGTTATTAAGATTTGGCTAGGAATTCAAATGCAACTTTAACTAGGATGAAAGCCATGGTAGGAAGTCTAGGAGAAAACAAGCATAATTTTCAAAAACCAAAAACCAAATGGTTATCAAACAGAGCCTTAATGGTGCAATTTGAGATTTTAGACCAAAACAATTTTAAACTATTTTTATCTATCATTTTATTTGTTTTGCTTTGTTTGCTCTCTACCTTTTTCCAATTTTTTAAAAAACTCGAGATAACAATCATAATTTTAAAAAATCAAATGATTACCAAACGAACCTTAAATTATAAAATTTAGACTACATATATAATTGGGTCTCTAACATTTTTATTTAATTCAACTATTGGTTTTTTTCTTACTTTTATTTTTTACGAGGAGGTGGATTCAAACCTTTGACCTCTTATCGAGGACCCATGTTTTATGTCAGTCGAGCTACGCTCATGTTGACCGTGTTCTTAGTTTTATCTTTAATAGTTAAATTGAGTTGGTTCATTAACATATAATAGTGGTTTGAGTTGAATAATTTTGCCATTCAAATAATTGAGTTGGGTCATTGCTATTGATCTCTAGTGGTTTGGAAATGTATCAAATTTGACGCATGATGCGCAATTTGCATACCGCAAGTATACGAGTCAAGTAATAATATAGTGTTTTCGTGATTAAACGAGTGTCTTCCTCTGGATTGATTTTTAAGCAAATTAAGTATCGTGAATAATCTTGTCCAATTTTATTTAGGGAGCAAAACTTAATGCAAAAGATAAATTTAAAGACAAAAAAACATAAAATAAAGGGTGGAGACTCAAATGGAAAGACTCTTAGGGAATTGATTTCATTGTTGAGATTGAGGATTATTAATTAATGGAATGAATTTCACATGCAATTATTCTACCAAGTCTAAGAACCTTTTATCACAACTATCTATCTCGAGCATAATTGATTCTCATGCATGCAACCAACTATCTCTCCCGAGCATAATTTATTAACATGCAAGGCCTTGGGTTTAGTTTTTCAAGTAACTTCTAAAGTTATTCCAAATCCCGTCACAAACATAGAATTTCTACTTTAGTCATGCAATTAAATAAAGTAAGTCTTAGGTCAAATCTCCTCTGTCGAGTAAGATTCAACACTCAAATCATTCAACTAGTGATCAAGTAATTGAAAGCATTTGACCATAATTTCATAGGTAAAATAAATGCATATTCATACCACAAATCAATCCAACAAACTAAAACAACTACATCAATCCCTAAGACAAACAA
This sequence comes from Luffa acutangula, assembly GCA_036850905.1. Classification (NCBI taxonomy): domain Eukaryota; kingdom Viridiplantae; phylum Streptophyta; class Magnoliopsida; order Cucurbitales; family Cucurbitaceae; genus Luffa; species Luffa acutangula. The sequence goes on along the minus strand of CM072095.1, from coordinate 23,899,883 downwards.
CTAGCAATTCATAGTCTTTAAACCACAAAGACTAATTGAAAGAAAAGCCATAAAAACTATAAGAGGTAAGGGAAAGAGAAAGGAAAACTCGACTCCGTCGAAACTGGCACGTCTCTGTCACGATCTCCACGTCTTCTTGCTTGATTCCCGCTCCTTGGCCTTGCTTCAACTCCCACCAAAGGTCTCTAGTCGAAATTAGGGCTAGAATCTAACCAAATGGACTCCCCCAATCTGTAGCACAAAGTGAGGAATATATAGGAAACTTGTCTGTAGCGTCGTGACGCTGTGCATTGCGTCGCAACGCTGTCCCTGGTACCGTAAAAAACAGAAATGGAAAACTAGCGTCGAGACGCTAGCTCTCGGTTTTGACTCAAACTTAAACCTCCAACTTTGATTCTTTTTGCTTCTTCGGCCTCTTTTAGTGTCCCGAACACGGAATTGACTTCGATTTCACCAATTAAGCTCCAATAACCAATTCCTACAAATAAACATTAAAGTGCATAAATTTGACCAACTTACTCTCAAAGGCTAACTAAAATAGATAGGGAACAATAGCTTGCTATGCTTGCTAACAAACACCCCCAAACTTAAGCTTTTGCTAGTCCTCGAGCAAACTAAAAATCAAGCATAGGTTGTGATGAGGAAATAGGTGACCAACCAGCTCAATCAAATACTATGATGAAAAGTTACATCCCTTCAAAGCTTGGAAAGACACCTATTCAACCAAAAGACATAATGAATCTAAAATCCAAATTCATCCATCATATTTAATGTATTATGTACCTATTTAATTCATGTATTTGTATTTATGATGGTTCATGTATGGATTTTAAAGGTTGGGGGTTGAATCTAGGCTACATAGGTGAAAGGTTGTATCCTTTCATGGTGTCTTTTCAATTAGTATAAATATGGATGTAATTTGTCATTTGAAGAACAAGTTGAATTTGAATGAAATTTCATATTGAGTTTAGTCTCTCTCAAGCTTTTAAGCTTTCTTTGTATTCTTGTGTTTAGAATGCATGCCTAGGACTCAAGTACGACCCACTTTGTATTTGATACAAACGCTGCGATCCAACGCGTTCGTGTAGGAGACATGCGAGTGGGGGTATCCTATGCAATGAGTTTGCATAAGATCAGACCGCGAAATAGTAACCACTGGTTATAACACTGTTAACTAGCTGGTTTTCTATTTCACTAGGACGACCTAGACAACTTAGTCTTAATCCTGAGTTGATTATGGACTCCTGCTCATGAGAGATTGTCCTTTGATTTGTATGGGTGAGAGTGGCCAATACGCCGACTCAATAAGCCTACCATTTTGGGGACAAGACCGAATGGGGAGCTGGGAACATAATCGTACAAGATGAAATTCACTCCTTCTCGACTTTAGGGAAGCAGATGAGTGTTCCCTTAAGTGGTTACTCCGAGTCTTGAACAAAGGGCCATACCCTCTCAATGGCACGAGAGGGTTTTCTGTTTGATGGTTGGACCATAAACAGGTTGTTCATTAGAGGAGAACTGGTACTTAAGGAAATAGAAGTAACCCAGGAGTAAAACAGTAATTTGATCCAGCTGGTGTTACGGACACTCGTGAAGGACTAACTAGTCGATATTGGTCTAGATCCGTGGACACAGAAAATATGTCTGCAGTGAGAAGAGTGCAACTGTGAGTCTATAGTGGAATGTACACACAGTTAACGAATATTGATTAATATGGTTAATGAGTTTGACCAATTAATCTCATATCGTTGGATCTTCTGATCTGTAGGTCCATTAGGTCCCACTGGTAGCTCATAAAGTAATTTGAGGCAACTAAGTAATAAATGTAAATTGAAAATGTTCAATTTACTAAGGGAAACAAATATAATATATATTGATATATTATTATGAGAGAAATTAATATTTGAAGAAATTCAAATATAAATTTATGGAAGTTTGAAAGAGTTCAAATAATGAATTAATTAATTTAAGGCCTAAAATCTATTTGGGCGAATTAATTAATTCAAGGCCGGAAATTAAATATGCGATATTTAATTGGTGGTTAATTAATTAAAGAATTCATTAACTGGGAATTAATCAATTATGGAAATAATTAATCACTTAAGGAAGTGATTAATCATTTATGGAAATTATCTAATCAGTTATGGAAGTAATTAGTCATTTGTGGAAAAGATTAATCAATTATGGAATTGATTGATCATGATTGATTAAATAAGGAATAAGATTGAATCAGTTTTGGAAAAGATTGATTTAATTGAATATTTTATTCATGGCCTCTCTTCTATAAATAGAACACTAGACTTAATTGGTCCATAACACTCTGCTCTTGCTCTTAGACTCTCAAGACAAGACCTAGAATTCTCTCTAGGCTCCCTCTTAGAGAAAGACTCCCACAAGTCTTTTGCCTCCTAGACTTAGAGTCATACCGGTGTAACCTTTGTGGTTATTGTGTCATTCAAGAAGGATTTTCCAGCGAATAAAATCAAAGGAGGCTACTGCGTTTTGTTCGTTGGAGCGTCGTTGGCGAAGAACGGTCAAGTCTACAACGAAGGTTTGTAACGGTTCTTCCCCTTTTCTTTTTAGAAAAACATGAAAATAAATTTAGATTTATTTTTCAGCATGTTTAAACTGATTTTCCAGCAACTTTAAAGTATGTTTAGAGTTCGTTTGAGTTTTCGTAACGGTATTTTAATATTAATTAATATACGGCGTAAGGACCAATCGATGCGCTTCCGCTGCGTGGGGACTTATATTCCCTTCACAAGCGTCAACAATTGGGACACCACTAATTCATCTTCCCCGCTATGACTCTAAGATTAAGAACGTAGTTGTGGGACTACCTAATCTTGAATGAGAAAAACTCTATTCTCCCTAGAGTTCTTGGGTTGAGAGAATATGAAAGGGAGGCTAGAGAGAATGCAAGAATGCATTCTTGTGGCCTTATGTTGTAGTACCTAAACCCTAGGTTTAGTGTTCTATTTATAGGAGAAAGGTCATGAATAAAATATTCATTTAAAATCAATTATTTCCATAACTGATTTAATCTTTTCAATAACCAACCAATTCCATGACCAACCAATTCCATGACCAATCAATTCCATAATTGATTAATCTTTTCCATAAATGATTGATCACTTCCATAAGTGATTAAATCATTTCCATAAATGATTAATTACTTCCATAAGTGATTAATCATTTCCATAATTGATTAATTTACAATTAATTAATTCTTTAATTAATTAATCACCAATTAAATATCATATATTTAATTTCAGACCTTCTATTAGTTAATTAATTAATTACCCAATTAAATATCATATATTTAATTTAAGGTCTTCAATTAATTAATTCTATAATATGAATCAAATTCATATTAAAATTTGAACTCCTTCAAATTCTCTTATATCCTATAAATTTAATATGAATCAAATTCATATTAATATTTGAACTTCTTCAAATATTTATTTCTCTCATAGACTATAGTTTAATTAAATCTCATTTAATTTAAACTAAATTGAATAATTTAATTAATTCATAATTAATTAATTCATCTTCTAATTAAATACCATATATTTAATTAGACATATATTTCAACTCTTTCAAATATATCAATCTCTTAATATAATAAAGTTTAATCTAAAATTAGACTTCATATTTTAATGCATCACTATACATTATATTAATTTGTATCTCATACAATTAACTTAATTCCCAATATGAATTTGAACTATTAAAATTCTCTCAAGATCTATTTGTTCCTAATTACTCTTTACGAGCTAGTAGGGGAACCTAATGGACCTACAGATCAGAAGCTCCAATGATATGAGGTTAACCGATTAAACTCATTAATCAGGTTAACCAATATTCATTAACTGTGGGTCATTCCACTAAAGACCCACAGCTGAACTCTTCTCACTGTAGAACATTTCTGTGTCCATGGATATACACCTATACCGGTAAGTCAATCATTCACGAGTGTTCGTAACTACAGTTGGGTCAAATTATCGTTTTACCCCTGTGTTACCTCTGGCTCCTTAAGTACCAGTGCTCCTCTAATGAACAACCTGTTTATGGTCCAAACAGTAAACAGAAAGTCCCTCTCGGGCCAGTGAGAGGGCGGGATCCCTTTGTTCAAGACCTGGAGTCACCACTTAAGGGAACACTCATCTACTTCTCCTAGAAGCGGAAAGGAGTGAATTCCATCTTATGTTGTCATGTTCCCAACCCCCGACTCGGTCTTGTCCCCAAGAAGGTAGGCTTATTGAGTCCGCGTGCAGACCACTCTCTCCCATACTAATCAAAGGACAATCCCTCGTGAGAAGGAGTTCATGACACACTCAGGATTAAGACTGAGTTACCTAGTCATCCTATTGAAACAGTAACCTAACTAGTTAACGGTGTTACATCTAGTGGTTTACTATTTTGTGGTCCGGTCTTATGCAAACTCATTGCATAAGATACCCCCGCTTGCATGTCTACTACATGGACGTCTTGGATCAATACGTCTGTATCGAATACAAAGTGGGCCGTATCACATAGTGCTACCAGGATAAGGTACCCAGCCTTATCCCTGTACTATAGACCTTTTAGGTTGTTACTTGAATGCCGATCCCCGTATGTCCCCACATACTAGTTCAAGTCACATGTAAACAACCTTGGATCTTAGTTTATTGGATTTGGGTCAAATTGTGCAATATTTAACAATAACACTTTATTGTAGAAACTCAATAACACTTTATTGAAACAAGTATACAATTTTTTTACATTTACTATCTACGAGTTTTAGGGCATAAAACCCAACAACATGGTCCAAACTTTACTACCTTTAAGTTTGTTAGAGTTCGGAACCCAATGTTCGTCCCAATGAGAGTTTTTCATCTAGTTTAGACGAAGTTGGTCCAAACTTTGCTCCGTTTGAGTTTCGAGAGAGTTCGGAACTCAAAGTTCGTTCGAATGAGAGTTCTTTAGGTGGTTTCGACGACACATGGTCCAAACTTTACTCCGTTTAAGTTTTTGAGAGCTCAGAACCCAAAGTTCGTCCCAATGAGAGTTCTTCATCTAGTTTGGACGAATGTTGGTCCAAACTCTACTCCGTTTGAGTTTCGAAAGAGTTTGGAACTCGAAGTTTGTCCGAATTAGAGTTCTTTAGGTTGTTTGGACGACCCATGGTCCAAACTTTACTTCCTTTAAGTTTATGAGAGCTTGGAACCCAAAGTTCGTCCCAATGAGAGTTTTTCATCTAGTTTAGAGAAGTTGGTCAAAACTTTGCTCCGTTTGAGTTTCGAGAGAGTTTGGAACTCAAATTTCGTCCCAATGAGAGTCCTTTAGGTGGTTGGACGACACATGGTCCAAACTTTACTCCATTTAAGTTTTTGACAGCTCGGAACCCAAAGTTCGTTCCAATGAGAGTTTTTCATCTAGTTTGGACGAAGTTGGTCCAAACTTTGCTCCGTTTGAGTTTCGAGAGAGTTTGGAACTAAAAGTTCGTCCCAATGAGAGTTCTCTACGTGGTTGGACGACACATGGTCCAAACTTTACTTCCTTTAAGTTTTTGAGAGCTCGGAACCCAAAGTTCGTCCCAATGATAGTTTTTCATCTAGTTTGGACGAAGTTGGTCCAAACTTTGCTCCGTTTGAGTTTCGAGAGAAGTTGGAACTCAAAGTTCGTCCGAATGATAGTTCTTTAGGTGGTTTGGATGACACATGGTCCAAACTTTACTTCCTTTAAGTTTTTGAGAGTTCGGAACTCAAAGTTCGTCCGAATGATAGTTCTTTAGGTGGTTTGGATGACACATGGTCCAAACTTTACTTCCTTTAAGTTTTTGAGAGCTCGGAACCCAAAGTTCGTCCCAATGAGAGTTTTTCATCTAGTTTGGACGAAGTTGGTCCAAACTTTGCTCCGTTTGAGTTTCGAGAGATTTTGGAATCAAAGTTCGTCCAAATGAGAGTTCTTTAGGTGGTTTGGACGACACATGGTCGAAACTTTACTCCGTTTAAGTTTTTGAGAGCTCAGAACTCAAAGTTCGTCCCAATGAGAGTTTTTCATCTAGTTCAGACGAAGTTGGTCCAAACTTTGCTCCGTTTGAGTTTCGAGAGAGTTTGGAACTCAAAGTTCGTCCCAATGAGAGTTCTTTAGGTGGTTTGGACGACACATGGTCCAAAGTTTACTCCGTTTAAGTTTTTGAGAGCTCGGAACCCAAAGTTTGTCCCAATGAGAGTTTTTCATCTAGTTTGGACGAAGTTGGTCCAAACTTTGCTCCGTTTGAGTTTCGAGAGAGTTTGGAACTCAAAGTTCGTCCAAATGAGAGTTCTTTAGGTGGTTTGGACGACACATGGTCCAAAGTTTACTCCGTTTAAGTTTTTGAGAGATCTGAACCCAAAGTTCGTCCCAATGAGAGTTTTTCATCTAGTTTAGACGAAGTTGGTCCAAACTTTGCTCCGTTTGAGTTTCGAGAGAGTTTGGAACTCAAAGTTCGTCCCAATGAGAGTTCTTTAGGTGGTTTGGACGACACATGGTCCAAACATTACTCCATTTAAATTTTTTAGAGCTCGGAACCCAAAGTTCGTCCCAATGAGAGTATTTCATCTAGTTTGGACGAAGTTGGTCCAAACTTTTCTCTGTTTGTGTGTCGAGAGAGTTCGGAACTCAAAGTTCGTCCCAATGAGAGTTCTTTAGGTGGTTTGGATGATACATGGTCGAAACTTTACTTCGTTTAAGTTTTTGAGAGTTCGGAACCCAAAGTTTGTCCCAATGAGTGTTTTTTATTTAGTTTGGACGAATGTTGGTCGAAACTTTACTCCGTTTGAGTTTGGAAAGATTTTGGAACTCATAGTTCATCACAATGAATGTTCTTTAGGTGGTTGAAGGACACGTGGTTGATAACTGCCCAAAAGGTATTTATTTAGGCCTCAATTATATATGGATTTGTGTGTCCTTTATGCTTATTAGGGTTGGTTTTGGATAGATATTACATGTTTTAACCCATTTGGAAGAATGGAAGCATTGGAAATTATTTTGTGTAGATTATGTTGCTGGGCAACTGGAGGGAGCAAATTCTGTGCTGCAGCAAAACTGGGAGCAGAAACTGCCACATCACAGCTCGTTAGCCAACTTAATGAACCGACTTTTGTTTAGTTATGTTCGGGATAAAGGAGCAAGGAGAGCCCTACACGTGTCCAAGTTGACCTAATTCAAGCCTCCTATCCTTCTATAAAAGGAAGTAGCTGTCCAAGTCAAACTCATTCCATGTTTTCCCTTGGAAGCCGAATATTTTAGAGAGATTGAAGATCATCAAGAACACCATCTTCTGCAAGCTGATTAGGGAGTTTATTTCCTTTATTAACTTGTGGTTATGGACATGCATACTCAGATTGTAATTCGTATTCCTATGCCTATTATGAACTAAGTAGCTTAAGGTGTTGGTTAGGAATAATGTGATTACTGTGCTTCATCTCTAGTAATATATTGACTATCGCATTTTGGTTAATTGTTGTGCTTATTCTCATTTTATGCCCGCCTGGCCAGCCGGTGTGAATAACTCTCTCTAGTTTCAGGGATAATTTAGAGAGTGTGTGGCAATTATCCACACTACGATCATTGTGTATTGGTGAACGCCAGTGACTGAGCTAGGGATAGCCAGTTGCCTAGTGCTTGATCGTTCGTACTTCATTGGGTTTGAAACATATCCCAAAAGATCCGGAGTTCCGGGAGGAATCCGCTAATAATACTGCGAGAAATGCATGATCAATAATATTGCTAGAGCATATTTTAAAACAATCACTAAAGCCTAACCAGCGCCTGTCTTTAATCTGTCTATCTATTTGTTTACTTGTTGTTCTGTCATTTATTATGCCTCAGCATAATTCCGATAAAACCAAATCATTTTACTATTCTTGAAACCATTGTAAAGTTACACAAAAATAGGTAGAGTGGAAACTAATTCAGGGCTCGGAATGATAATATTACTTGCTGCAGACTGTGTATACTTGCACAGGAATTCTAGAGTATTTTATATCATATTTTTACTCACTCTAGGAAACCAACAATGGTCCAAACTTTACTTCCTTTAAGTTTTTGAGAGCTTGGAACCCAAACTTCGTCTCAATGATAGTTTTTCATCTAGTTTGGACAAATGTTGGTCCAAACTTTGCTCCGTTTGAGTTTCATGAGAGTTTGGAACTCAAAGTTCGTCCGAATGAGAGTTCTTTAGGTGGTTTGGACGGCATGTGGTCCAAACTTTACTTCGATTAAGTTTTTGAGAGCTCGGAACCCAAAGTTCGTCCCAATGAGAATTTTTCATCTAGTTTGGACGAAGTTGGTCCAAACTTTCCTCCGTTTGAGTTTCGAGAGAGTTTGGAACTCATAGTTCGTCCGAATGAGAGTTCTTTAGGTGGTTTGGACGACACATGGTCCAAACTTTACTCCGTTTAAGTTTTTGAGAGCTCGGAATCAAAAGTTCGTCCCAATGAGAGTTTTTCATCTAGTTTGGACGAATTTGGTCCAAACTTTTCTCCGTTTTAGTTTCGAGAGAGTTTGGAACTAAAAGTTTGTCCCAATGAGAGTTCTTTAGGTGGTTTGGACGAAACATGGTCCAAACTTCACTCCGTTTAAGTTTTTGAGAGCTAGGAACCCAAAGTTCGTCCCAATGAGAGTTTTTCATCTAGTTTGGACGAAGTTGGTCCAAACTTTGCTCCGTTTTAGTTTCGAGAGAATTTGGAACTCAAAGTTCGTCCCAATGAGAGTTCCTTAGGTGGTTGAACGACACATGGTCCAAACTTTACTTCCTTTAAGTTTTTTAGAGCTCGGAACCCAAAGTTCGTCCTAATGACAGTTTTCCATCTAGTTTGGACGAAGTTGGTCCAAACTTTGCTCCGTTTGAGTTTCGAGAGAGTTTGGAACTCAAAGTTCATCCGAATGAGAGTTTCTTTAGGTGGTTTGGACAACACATGGTCCAAACTTTACTCCGTTTAAGTTTTTGAGAGCTCGAAACCCAAAGTTCGTCCCAATGAGAGTTTTCCATCTAGTTTGGACGAAGTTGGTCCAAACTTTGCTCCGTTTGAGTTTCGAGAGAGTTTGGATCTTAAAGTTCGTCTGAATGAGAGTTCATTAGGTGGTTTGGACGACACATGGTCCAAACTTTACTCCGTTTAAGTTTTTGAGAGCTCGGAATCAAAAGTTCGTCCCAATGAGAGTTTTTCATCTAGTTTGGACGAATTTGGTCCAAACTTTTCTCCGTTTTAGTTTCGAGAGAGTTTGGAACTCAAAGTTCATCCCAATGAGAGTTCCTTAGGTGGTTGAACGACATATGGTCCAAACTTTACTTCCTTTAAGTTTTTGAGAGCTCGAAACCCAAAGTTCGTCCCAATGAGAGTTTTTCATCTAGTTTGGACGAAGTTTGTCTAAATTTTGCTCCGTTTGAGTTTTGAAAGAGTTTGGAATTCAAAGTTCGTCCCAATGAGAGTTCTTTAGGTGGTTGGACGACATATGGTCCAAACTTTACTTCCTTTAAGTTTTTGAGAGCTTGAAACCCAAAGTTCGTCCCAATGAGAGTTTTTCATCTAGTTTGGACGAATGTTGGTCCAAACTTTTCTCCGTTTGAGTTTCGAGAGAGTTTGGAACTCAAAGTTCGTCCGAATGAGATTTCTTTAGATGGTTTGGACGACCCATGGTCCAAACTTTACTCCGTTTATGTTTTTGAGAGGTCGGAACCCAAAGTTCGTCCCAATGAGAGTTTTCCATATAGTTTGGACGAAGTTGGTCCAAACTTTTTTCTGTTTGAGTTTCGAGAGAGTTTGGAACTCAAAGTTCGTTCGAATGAGAGTTCTTTAGGTGGTTTGGACGACACATGGTCCAAACTTTACTCCGTTTAAGTTTTTGAGAGCTCGGAATCAAAAGTTCGTCCCAATGAGAGTTTTTCATCTAGTTTGGACGAAGTTGGTCCAAACTTTATTCCGTTTGAGTTTCGAGAGAGTTTGGAACTCAAAGTTCGTCCCAATGAGAGTTCCTTAGGTGGTTGAATGACACATGGTCCAAACTTTACTTCCTTTAAGTTTTTGAGAGCTCGGAACCCAAAGTTCGTCCCAATGAGAGTTTTTCATCTAGTTTGGACGAAGTTGGTCCAAACTTTGCTCCGTTTTTGTTTCGAGAGAGTTTAGAATTCTAAGTTCGTCCCAATGAGAGTTCTTTAGGTGGTTGAACGACATATGGTCCAAACTTTACTTCCTTTAAGTTTTTTAGAGCTCGGAACCTAAAGTTCGTCCCAATGAGAGTTTTTCATCTAGTTTGGACGAATGTTGGTCCAAACTTTGCTCTGTTTTAGTTTCGAGAGAGTTTGGAACTCAAAGTTCGTCCCAATGAGAGTTCCTTAGGTGGTTTAACGACACATGGTCCAAACTTTACTTCCTTTAAGTTTTTGAGAGCTCGGAACCCAAAGTTCGTCCCAATGAGAGTTTTCCATCTAGTTTGGACGAAGTTGGTCCAAACTTTGCTCTGTTTGAGTTTCGAGAGAGTTTGGAACTCAAAGTTCATCCGAATGAGAGTTCTTTAGGTGGTTTGGACGACACATGGTCCAAACTTTTCTCCGTTTAAGTTTTTGAGAGCTCGAAACCCAAAGTTCGTCCCTATGAGAGTTTTCCATCTAGTTTGGACGAAGGTTGTCCAAACTTTGCTCCGTTTTAGTTTTGAGAGAGTTTGGAACTCAAAGTTCATCCCAATGAGAGTTCCTTAGGTGGTTGAACGACACATGGTCCAAACTTTACTTCCTTTAAATTTTTGAGAGCTTGGAACCCAAAGTTCGTCCCAATGAGAGTTTTTCATCTAGTTGTGATGAAGTTGGACCAAACTTTGCTCCGTTTGAGTTTCGAGAGAGTTTTGACCTCAAAGTTTGTCCGAATGAGATTTCTTTAGGTGGTTTGGACGACACATGGTCCAAACTTTACTCCGTTTAAGTTTTTGAGAGCTCGAAACCCAAAGTTCGTCCCAATGAGAGTTTTTCATCTAGTTTGGACGCATTTGGTCCAAACTTTGCTCTGTTTGAGTTTCGAGAGAGTTTGAAACTAAAAGTTCGTCCGAATGAGAGTTCTTTAGGTGGTTTGGACGACACATGGTCCAAACTTTACTCCGTTTAAGTTTTTGAGAGCTCGGAATCAAAAGTTCGTCCCAATGATAGTTTTTCATCTAGTTTGGACGAATTTGGTCCAAACTTTTCTCCGTTTTAGGTTCGAGAGAGTTTGGAACTCAAAGTTCATCCCAATGAGATTTCCTTAGGTGGTTGAACGACACATGGTCCAAACGTTACTTCCTTTAAATTTTTGAGAGCTCGGAACCCAAAGTTCGTCCCAATGAGAGTTTTTCATTTAGTTTGGACGAAGTTTGTCCAAACTTATCTCCGTTTAAGTTTCGAGATAGTTTGGAACTCAAAGTTTGTCCGACTGAGATTTCTTTAGGTGGTTTGGACGACACATGGTCAAAACTTTACACCGTTTAAGTTTTTGAGAGCTCGGAACCCAAAGTTCGTCCCAATGAGAGTTTTCCATCTAGTGTGGACGAAGTATGTCCAAACTTTGCTCCGTTTGAGTTTCGAAAGAGTTTTGAACTCAAAGTTCGTCCGAATGAGATTTCTTTAGGTGGTTTGGACGACACATGGTCCAATCTTTACTCCGTTTAAGGTTTTGAGAGCTCGGAACTCAAAGTTCGTCCCAATGAGAGTTTTCCATCTAGTTTGGACGAAGTTGGTCCAAACTTTGCTCCGTTTGAGTTTCGAGAGAGTTTGGAATTCAAAGTTCATCTGAATGAGAGTTCTTTAGGTGGTTTGGACGACACATGGTCCAAACTTTACTCCGTTTAAGTTTTTGAGAGCTCGGAACCCAAAGTTCGTCCCAATGAGAGTTTTCCATCTAGTTTGGACAAAGTTGGTCCAAACTTTGCTCCGTTTGAGTTTCGAGAGAGTTTGAAACTCAAAGTTTGTCCGAATCAGAGTTCTTTAGGTGGTTTGGATGACACATGGTCCAAACTTTACTCCGTTTAAGTTTTTGAGAGCTTGAAATCAAAAGTTCGTCCCAATGAGAGTTTTTCATCTAGTTTGGACGAAGTTGGTCCAAACTTTGCTCTGTTTTAGTTTCGAGAGAGTTTTGAACTCAAAGTTCGTCCCAATGAGAGTTCCTTAGGTGGTTGAACGACACATGATCCAAACTTTACTTCCTTTAAGTTTTTGAGAGCTCGGAACCGAAAGTTCGTCCCAATGAGAGTTTTTCATCTAGTTTGGATGAATGTTGGTCCAAACTTTGCTCCGTTTGAGTTCGAGAGAGTTTGGAACTCAAAGTTCGTTATTAGGCCTCATTTCTATAAGGATTTGTATGTTTTTTGTGCTTAATAGGGTTGGTTTTAGATATATATTATATGTATTAACCCATTTGGAAGAATGGAAGCTTTGGAAGTTATTTTATGTAGAATGTATGTCTGAGCGACTGGAGGGAGGAAATTCTGTGTTGTAGCAAAGCTGGGAGCAAAACTGCCACGTCACAGCTCGTTAGCGAAGTTGAAAAACCGACTTATGTTGAGTTATTTTCGTGATAGAGGAGCAAGGAGAGCCGTCCACGTGTCTAGGTCAACCTAATTCAAGCTTGCTTCAACTCTATAAAAGGAGGTAGCCGCCCAAGTCAAATTCATTCCACTTTTGGGAGAAAACATTCCATTCTTGAAAAGTTATTTCCATCTTTAGGAGCTGAATAGAGGAGAGATTGGAGACCATCAAGGAGACCATCGATTGCAAGCTGTTCAAGGAATTAGTCTTTTTTTGTTTTATCTTGTAGTCATGGATATGCTTACTCAGATTGTAACTTGTGTTTCCATGCATCTTACGAACTAAGTAGCTTTAGGCGTTGGTTAGAAGCAATGTGATTGTCGAGCTTAATTGTAGTAATAAATATTGATTAATGCATCTTGATTAGTTGTTGAGTTCATTTCTATTTTATGCCCGCCTGACCAACCGGTATGGATACCTCTCTCTAGTTTCAGGGATGATTTAGGGAATGTGTGGCGATTAATCACACTAGATCATTGTGTATTGGTGAACGCCAGTAACTCAGCTAGGGATAGCCAGTTTCCTAGTGCTTGATCGGTAGAACTTCATTGGGGTTGAAACACATTCCAAAAGATCCGTAGTTCCGGGAGGAATCTGCAAATAAGACTGCGAGAGTTTTGCATGATCAATAATATTACTAGAGCATCTTTTAAAACAATTACTAAATCCTGACCAGCGCCTGTTTCTAATCTGTCTACCTATTTGTTTGTTTTTTTGTTCTGTCATTTCTTTTGCTTCAGCATTACTCTTATAAAAACCAATCATTTTTACCATCTTTGAAACCATTAAAGAGTTATACAAAATAGATAAAGTGAAAGCTAGTTCAGGCCTTCGATTGACAATACTTATTACTTGCTGCGGACAGTGTATACTTGCACAGAGCTCTACAGTCATTTTATATCATATTTTTACTCACTCTAGGAACCCAACAGAACCAAAAGTTCGTCCCAATGAGAGTTTTTCATCTAGTTTGGACAAAGTTGGTCCAAACTTTGCTCCGTTTGAGTTTCGAGAGAGTTTGGAACTCAAAGTTTGTCCCAATGAGAGTTCTTTAGGTGATTGGATGACACATGGTCCAAACTTTACACCCTTTAAGTTTTTGAGAGCTCGGATCCCAAAGTTCGTCCCAATGAGAGTTTTTCATCTAGTTTGGACGAAGTTGGTCCATACTTTGCTCCGTTGGAGTTTCGGAGAGTTTGGAACTCAAAGTGTGGCCCAATGAGAGTTCTTCAGGAGGTTTGGACGATAGATGGTCCAAACTTTACTCCGTTTAAGTTTTTGAGAGCTCGGAACACAAAGTTCGTCCCAACGAGAGTTTTTCATCTAGTTTGGATGAAGTTAGTCCAAACTTTTCTCCGTTTAAGTTTCGAGAGAGTTTGAAACTCATAGTTCGTCCGAATGAGAGTTCTTTAGGTGGTTTGGACGACACATGGTCCAAACTTTACTTCGTTTAAGTTTTTGAGAGTTCGGAACCCAAAGTTCGTACCAATGAGAGTTTTTCATCTAGTTTGGACGAAGGTTGTCCAAACTTTGCTTCGTTTGAGTTTCGAGAGAGTTCTGAACTCAAAGTTCGTCCCAATGAGAGTTGTTTAGGTGGTTTGGACGATACATGGTCCAAACTTTACTCCGTTTAAGTTTTTGAGAGCTCGGAACCCAAAGTTCGTCCCAATGAGAGTTTTTCATCTATTTTGAATGAAGGTTGTCCAAAATTTGCTTTGTTTTAGTTTCGAGAGAGTTTGGAACTCAAAATTTGTCCCAATGAGATTTCTTTAGGTGGTTGGACGACACATGGTCCAAACTTTACTCCCTTTAAGTTTTTGACAGCTCGGATCCCAAAGTTCGTCCCAATGAGAGTTTTTCATCTAGTTTGGACGAAGTTGGTCCAAACTTTGTTCCGTTTTAGTTTCGAGAGAGTTTGGAACTCAAAGTTCGTCCCAATGAGAGTTCCTTAGGTGGTTGAACGACACATGGTCCAAACTTTACTTCCTTTAAGTTTTTGAGAGCTCGGAACCCAAAGTTCGTCCCAATGAGAGTTTTTTATCTAGTTTGGAAGAAGTTGGTCCAAACTTTGCTCTGTTTTAGTTTCGAGAGAGTTTGGAATTCTAAGTTCGTCCCAATGAGAGTTCTTTAGGTGGTTGGACGACATATGGTCCAAACTTTACTTCCTTTAAGTTTTTGAGAGCTCGGAACCCAAAGTTCGTCCCAATGAGAGTTTTTCATCTAGTTTGGACAAATGTTGGTCCAAACTTTGCTCTGTTTAAGTTTAGAGAGAGTTTGGAACTCAAAGTTCGTCCGAATGAGAGTTCTTTAGGTGGTTTGGACAACACATGGTAAAAAACTTTACTCCGTTTAAGTTTTTTAGAGCTCGGAATCAAAAGTTCGTCCCAATGAGAGTTTTTAATCTAGTTTGGACGAAGCTGGTCCAAACTTTGCTCCGCTTTAGTTTCGAGAGAGTTTGGAACTCAAAGTTTTGGGAGTGCGATCAAAGTCCCACATTGGCTAGATAAGGGGATGATCATGGGTTTATAAGGGAGGACAAGTATTTCCATTGGTATGAGGCCTTTTGGGGTGAACCAAAAGCAAAGCCATGAGGGCTTATGCCCAAAGTGGACAATATCATACCATTGTGGAGATATGAGTGTGTTCGGTAGTCCCTTACACAAAGTTCGTCCCAATGAGAGTTCCTTAGGTGGTTGAATGACACATGGTCCAAACTTTACTTCCTTTAAGTTTTTAAGAGATCGGAACACAAAGTTCATCCCAATGAGAGTTTTCCATCTAGTTTGGACGAAATTGGTCCAAACTATGCTCCGTTTGAGTTTCGAGAGAGTTTGGAACTAAAAGTTCATCCGAATGAGAGTTCTTTAGGTGGTTTGGACGACACATGGTCCAAACTTTACTCCGTTTAATTTTTTGAGAGCTCGGAACCCAAAGTTCGTCCCAATAAGAGTTTTCCATCTAGTTTGGACGAAGTTGGTCCAAACTTTGCTCTGTTTGAGTTTCGAGAGAGTTTGGAACTTAAAGTTCATCCGAATGAGAGTTCTTTAGGTGGTTTGGACGACACATGGTCAAAACTTTACTCCGTTTAAGTTTTTGAGAGCTCGGAACCCAAAGTTCGTCCCAATGAGAGTTTTCCATCTAGTTTGGACGAAGTTGGTCCAAACTTTGCTCCGTTTGAGTTTCGAGAGAGTTTGGAACTCAAAGTTCGTCCGAATGAGAGTTCTATAGGTGGTTTGGACGACACATGGTCCAAAGTTTACTCCGTTTAAGTTTTTGAGAGCTCGGAATCAAAAGATCGTCCCAATGAGAGTTTTTCATCTAGTTTGGACGAATTTGGGCCAAACTTTGCTCTGTTTTAGTTTCGAGAGAGTTTGGAACTCAAAGTTCGTCCCAATGAGAGTTCCTTAGGTGGTTGAACGACACATGGTCCAAACTTTACTTCCTTTAAATTTTTGAGAGCTCGGAACCCAAAGTTCGTCCCAATGAGAGTTTTTCATTTAGTTTGGACGAAGTTGGTCCAAACTTTTCTCCGTTTGAGTTTCGAGATAGTTTGGAACTCAAAGTTGGTCCGACTGAGATTTCTTTAGGTGGTTTGGACGACACATGGTCCAAACTTTACTCCGTTTAAGTTTTTGAGAGCTCGAAACCCAAAGTTCGTCCCAATGAGAGTTTTCCATCTAGTTTGAACGAAGTATGTCCAAACTTTGCTCCGTTTCAGTTTCGAGAGAGTTTGGAATTCAAAGTTCATCTGAATGAGAGTTCTTTAGGTGGTTTGGACGACACATGGTCCAAACTTTACTCCGTTTAAGTTTTTGAGAGCTCGAAACCCAAAGTTCGTCCCAATGAGAGTTTTCCATCTAGTTTGGACGAAGTTGGTCCAAACTTTGCTCGGTTTGAGTTTCGAGAGAGTTTGGAACTCAAAGTTCGTTCGAATGAGAGTTCTTTAGGTGGTTTGGATGACACATGGTCCAAACATTACTTCCTTTAAGTTTTTGAGAGCTCGGAACCCAAAGTTCGTCCCAATGAGAGTTTTTCATCTAGTTTGGACGAAGTTGGTCAAAACTTTGCTCCGTTTGAGTTTCGAGAGAGTTTGGAACTCAAAGTTCGTCCGAATGAGAGTTCTTTAGGTGGTTTGGACGACACATGGTCCAAACTTTACTTCGTTTAAGTTTTTGTGAGCTCGGAACCCAAAGTTCGTCCCAATGAGAGTTTTTCATCTAGTTTGGACGAAGTTGGTCCAAACTTTGCTCCGTTTGAGTTTCGAGAGAGTTTGGAACTCAAAGTTCGTCCGAATGAGAGTTCTTTAGGTGGTTTGGACGACACATTGTCCAAACATTACTTCCTTTAAGTTTTTGAGAGCTCGGAACCCAAAGTTCGTCCCAATGAGAGTTTTTCATCTAGTTTGGACGAAGTTGGTCCAAACTTTGCTCCGTTTGAGTTTCGAGAGAGTTTGGAACTCAAAGTTCGTCCGAATGAGAGTTCTTAAGGTGGTTTGGACGACACATGGTCCAAACTTTACTTCCTTTAAGTTTTTGAGAGCTCGGAACCCAAAGTTCGTCCCAATGAGAGTTTTTCATCTAGTTTGGATGAAGTTGGTCCAAACTTTGCTCCGTTTGAGTTTCGACAGAGTTTGGAACTCAAAGTTCGTCCGTAGGAGAGTTTTTTAGGTGGTTTGGACGACACATGGTCCAAACTTTACTTCCTTTAAGTTTTTGAGAGCTCGGAACCCAAATTTCGTCCCAATGGGAGTTTTTCATCTAGTTTTGCCGAAGTTGGTCCAAACTTTGCTCCGTTTGAGTTTCGAGAGAGTTTGGAACTCAAAGTTCGTCCGAAGGAGAGTTCTTTAGGTGGTTTGGACGACACATGGTCCAAACTTTACTTCCTTTAAGTTTTTGAGAGCTCGGAACCCAAAGTTCGTCCCAATGGGAGTTTTTCATCTAGTTTGGACGAAGTTGGTCCAAACTTTGCTCCGTTTGAGTTTCGAGAGAGTTTGGAACTCAAAGTTCGTCCGAAGGAGAGTTCTTTAGGTGGTTTGGACGACACATGGTCCAAACTTTACTTCCTTTAAGTTTTTGAGAGCTCGGAACCCAAAGTTCGTCCCAATGGGAGTTTTTCATCTAGTTTTGACGAAGTTGGTCCAAACTTTGCTCCGTTTGAGTTTCGAGAGAGTTTGGAACTCAAAGTTCGTCCGGATGAGAGTTCTTTAGGTGGTTTGGACGACACATGGTCCAAACTTTACTTCCTTTAAGTTTTTGAGAGCTCGGAACCCAAAGTTCGTCCCAATGGGAGTTTTTCATCTAGTTTGGACGAAGTTGGTCCAAACTTTGCTCCGTTTGAGTTTCGAGAGAGTTTGGAACTCAAAGTTCGTCCGAATGAGAGTTCTTTAGGTGGTTTGGACGACACATGGTCAAAACTTTACTTCGTTTAAGTTTTAGAGAGCTCGGAACCCAAAGTTCGTCCCAATGGGAGTTTTTCATCTAGTTTGGACGAAGTTGGTCCAAACTTTGCTCCGTTTGAGTTTCGAGAGAGTTTGGAACTCAAAGTTCGTCCGAATGAGAGTTCTTTAGGTGGTTTGGACGACACATGGTCAAAACTTTACTTTGTTTAAGTTTTTGAGAGCTCGGAACCCAAAGTTCGTCCCAATGGGAGTTTTTCATCTAGTTTGGACGAAGTTGGTCCAAACTTTGCTCCGTTTGAGTTTCGAGAGAGTTTGGAACTCAAAGTTCGTCCGAAGGAGAGTTCTTTAGGTGGTTTGGACGACACATGGTCCAAACTTTACTTCCTTTAAGTTTTTGAGAGCTCGGAACCCAAAGTTCGTCCCAATGGGAGTTTTCATCTAGTTTGGACGAAGTTGGTCCAAACTTTGCTCCGTTTGAGTTTCGAGAGAGTTTGGAACTCAAAGTTCGTCCGAAGGAGAGTTCTTTAGGTGGTTTGGACGACACATGGTCCAAACTTTACTTCCTTTAAGTTTTTGAGAGCTCGGAACCCAAAGTT
This sequence comes from Luffa acutangula, assembly GCA_036850905.1. NCBI lineage: Eukaryota > Viridiplantae > Streptophyta > Magnoliopsida > Cucurbitales > Cucurbitaceae > Luffa > Luffa acutangula. The sequence goes on along the minus strand of CM072095.1, from coordinate 23,881,309 downwards.
CGTCCCAATGGGAGTTTTTCATCTAGTTTGGACGAAGTTGGTCCAAACTTTGCTCCGTTTGAGTTTCGAGAGAGTTTGGAACTCAAAGTTCGTCCGAATGAGAGTTCTTTAGGTGGTTTGGACGACACATGGTCCAAACTTTACTTCCTTTAAGTTTTTGAGAGCTCGGAACCCAAAAGTTCGTCCCAATGGGAGTTTTCATCTAGTTTGGACGAAGTTGGTCCAAACTTTGCTCCGTTTGAGTTTCGAGAGAGTTTGGAACTCAAAGTTCGTCCGAAGGAGAGTTCTTTAGGTGGTTTGGACGACACATGGTCCAAACTTTACTTCCTTTAAGTTTTTGAGAGCTCGAAACCCAAAGTTCGTCCCAATGGGAGTTTTTCATCTAGTTAGGACGAAGTTGGTCCAAACTTTGCTCCGTTTGAGTTTCGAGAGAGTTTGGAACTCAAAGTTCGTCCGAATGAGAGTTCTTTAGGTGGTTTGGACGACACATGGTCCAAACATTACTTCCTTTAAGTTTTTGAGATCTCGGAACCCAAAGTTTCGTCCCAGGGGGGGGGGGGGGGGGAATGGGAGTTTTTCATCTAGTTAGGACGAAGTTGGTCCAAACTTTGCTCCGTTTGAGTTTCGAGAGAGTTTGGAACTCAAAGTTCGTCCGAATGAGAGTTCTTTAGGTGGTTTGGACGACACATGGTCCAAACATTACTTCCTTTAAGTTTTTGAGATCTCGGAACCCAAAGTTCGTCCCAATGGGAGTTTTTCATCTAGTTAGGACGAAGTTGGTCCAAACTTTGCTCCGTTTGAGTTTCGAGAGAGTTTGGAACTCAAAGTTCGTCCGAATGAGAGTTCTTTAGGTGGTTTGGACGACACATGGTCCAAACATTACTTCCTTTAATTTTTTGAGA